>OX422224.1:202346079-203680245 GCA_949130495.1 Sambucus nigra
AAGATCCCATAATTAAACGGGAGGAGCATAAATTACTTTTGCAAATACAAGTTTGGAACGATGAAAATTGAAGCAACTCTTACCTCAGTTATACAAAAAAATTGGTGACCAAATAGTCAAAAAAGGTAATGATTACTCAGTCCAAATGTAATAACTCGTGTTTTTTTGAATTATTTAATTGTGTAATTAATTATTTACTTTTTTGTTGTATTATTTAATTGTAATAACTCGTATTTAAGAGTGCGAACCGGACATGTGTCACCTGACGGGCACACTCTCTCTCTTATATGGGTTCACCGCCACGTGAGACATGTCAGATTCGCACTTTTAAAATATGGACTGGTCCGCACAAGAGCAGTATATTATATATATATATATATATATATATATATATATATATATATATATATATATATATATATATATATATATATATATATATATATATATATATATACTCCTCCCGTTTGAGTATGGTCCCAGTTTGAGGTTCCTCAATGAGGTTCATTTTTTTAAAATAGTAAAAAAAATATTTTTGTGCTGATTTTTTTATGGTTTTTAAACATTTCAATAGGATCATAAAAAAATAATCAGCTACAAATGATTTTTTTTGCTATTTTAAAAAAAATCGATTAAACTGTGTCAGTTTTAAGCTGTTAAAAACTGATAAAGTTTGACCATTTTTTTTTTAAATAGTAAAAAAAATTCATTTTAAGCTGTTTTTTTATATGACTCTACTGAAATGTTTAAAAATCATAAAAAAAATTAGCCAAGGAATATTTTTTTTACTATTTAAAAAAAATGGACCTCATTCAGCGCCTCAAATGGGGGGGGACCTCATTAGATCCGCTATCTCTCTCTCTTTCTCTCTCTCAGTCTCTGAGAGAGCGAGAGAGAGTACAAATAAATTATCAATAAAAGATTTTGTTAGTAATCGTATGTTGTATAGCTAAAAGATAAAATAAAAGTTATTTTAACATTACCCACAATTTAATTATTATTATTTGACTTTAACCATTATTTTTTTTTAACTTTAACTACCATTTTGATTTTAGTGACGCCTTTTTTCAGTTTTTGTGACCCTTTATGGCGCTAGAATTCAAAATGGTGGCTAAAGTAAATGGAAAAATAATATCTAAAGTCAAATAATGATAAGTAAACGGTAGGTGAAGTCAAAATGTTCCAAAAAATCGAATAATAAAACACTATAAAAATAAATTTTATATATATAGTCAGAGGGATTGTTTATATTTGCTCGTTTACTAAACCGAATTGCATGGAGGCAAAAGTAAATATAAACGACATTAATAAAACAATCATTAGATTTAAAGAAAACCATGTAAGCCACAACCTCTCGATTAGTAGTATTTTATTACAAAATAATGGACCATAATATTATATTTCAAATGATGAAGGTTCCGATTGGGTATTTGTCAAACACCTGGGTACCACAAAACACGTAAGGATTAAATCAAAAAAGTTTAATTCTAATTTTAAAAAACACAAATATTTTTTTAACTAACAAAATAATTAACAACAAAGATGATAATATTCAAAAGAAAAAAATTCAGAGCAAAACTTAAAATTAAGTGATTGCTAAACAATAATGGCTAGAGAGAAAGAGAGAATATAATCCATTAGAAAATAAAAATAACCACTGAATAATAAATAAACTAAATATTTGTTATGGGGTTGAAAAAAACTAATTTACTTTCATAAAAAATGAAAAATAAATTTATAAAATTAATGTTTATAGAGGGCTAAAATGGATAATGACAAACGGATCCAATTGAAAGAATTAATGATGATAATAACTTAATTAATTCATCAAAAAGGCTTACCAAATCTACAATTTCTTGGATTGGGATTTATTAAGGTCCATGGAAGCTCCCTTCCTCGTAGAATTAACAAACCCACCAAGCGACTCACAAACTTATCAACCTCATTCGTACACTTAGTCGAATTCTTCCTATACTTATCCACATACTTCTCCGTAGTATCCCCAGCCTACCCACTATCCTTTTTCGCCACCTTTGACTTCTTTTTAATAAAATCCTCGACCATCTTCTCCAACCTTATCTCTTCAACCTCAACCCTACACTCCCTCATATTTTTCTCATAATTCACGTGTCGCATCCTCCCCCCCCCCCCCCCATGTATCTGCATGTGTAAAAAATATTATTCTTTTATGGTTGGCCTTTGTTGCGGCACCACAAAAGAGGGACCTGAATCCGCCCTTGACGCCGCGGAGGAGGAGGTTCACGGTGGCGAAATGGCAGAGGTCAGAGGATGATATATGGTATTGGTCATGGATGCCATTGGAAAGGATGCATTGGTGAATGCGGGTTTTGATGGAGATGATGGGTATTGAGAGAGTTGTAAAGTTTATGATTCACAACCCAAATTATATGAATGAATAAACACCAGATCAAAAAGGATTATGAACCCAAATCCAATTACAAAAATAAATTGAAAGTCTGAAACACAGACAGTAACTATGCATTAATAACATATATATATAAGCGGTAAGTAATAACAAAATATATAGACTCGGGTAGGTTTGTTTTGGGTCTTTAGGACCTTCTCTCTCTTTAGCTATATTAATGTGGAAGATAGAAAATATGTGAGGTAAAGAGACATTGTAGGCATATCAAGAGAAAAAATCTCTTTAAATTCCCATTCTTAAAATTCTTCTATTTAATTGAGATATCACCGAATTGTAATGGTTCATTTAAGAATGCATATATGGAGGACCATATGTGTTAAGAGGGAGAGATATTTATGGCCTCCATGTAGCGCATCCAAATTAAAATCTACAACTTTAGTTATATACTAAAGATTTATGTTAATTAAACAATTCCTATTTGTGTTATGCGATTTAACACCTTTTGGAAATCAGACATAATACATGGTAAAATACTAATTAAATATTCGAAGTGACTTAGTATTATGGGCGACTATATAATGATCAGAGATTTGGTGTCGGTGTAACAACTCGCGTAATTTTGGGCTATTTTAATTAATTTTTGGAAAATGGAGGAAAATAAAGTTTCTGATAAAATTATTTTTATTGCTCGAATATGTTGGTTATTATTTTTAAAGGCAAGAATTTCAAACGGTTTCGAAAACGGAGTTAAAACGGATTTTAAAATGATTTTAAAATGTTTTTAACTCTTGGAGTTGTTTTAACTTCCAACTCTTCATTTCTTTGCCTTATTTAAAGGAGTCTTTTGGATTCCAACTCTTCATTTTTGTGCATTATAAAAGGAAGTCGTGGGCAACCTTTTTAACATACTTTTGGCACAAATTTTGGCAGCAAATATATTTTATATTCCTCTTCTTTTTATATACACATTGACCCTTCAGATTTGTGAGTTCCAACCCTAGATTAGCGGTGTTCTTGGGGCTATTTTTGTTGGAAGTTATTGGAGGAGATTTTGTAAATCTTTTGTGTTGATCTTGAGGATGTGATCATTGGTTTCTCATCATGGTTTGAGGTATGGGGTTTTACACAATATGCTCCTTAAATCTCGCGAGTGTCATTCTCTTTGAATTCATGTTAATTGAACTCATATTTGAATTGTTAAATTCATTGAAATCTGGAAAATAAATGTTGAAATTATTTTGATTCATGTGGTATCATTATATTGTTGATGAGCACGTTGTCATGAGATTTTAATATGGCACGGATGTTGGGCACCCGCCAAAATTCCTGTTTCCCGGGCTATGGCTTGTTAAAGCATATACGGATGTGGTGAGGACTGGTGACCCGGTTAAAGTGTTGTTGAGAAATTTATTGATAAAATGCTATTGAGATTTGCATTTGATTTGAATATTCGTACTCGTGTTGTTACGTTTTATTCATCGCTAATATATATTTGTTGAGCATCTTTCCTGTCGTATTGTGTACTTCCCCATATTTTCTTTTAGTGGCAGGTTAGCGCGGATTTTGGGGTGCTATGGAGATTGATTTTAGCGAGGATTGTTTGGGAAAGATTTGTATTATTTTGATGTATAGAGCTTTGGAGATTTGTATTTTATTTTCGAGTTAGTTGTTGTATGTAATTTGAGAGACTTGGTATTTATTTGAAGAAATTGAGATTTTTAGTTTCTCTTTTGTTGTTGTGGAATTTAGATGCTCTATACCTTGTTATATTGTGGATTTAGTTTAGTTTTATCGCATTAGCACTCCGTTCGCTCTCCCCGGGCGGGCGGGGTGTTACAAATGGTATCAGAGCTTAGGTATACGGAAACCCTCGGGGCTTGAATTTTGGGTTCATTGCGTGGTTAGCAATTTTTGGAGATAGCAAATTTTAGGGGATATTCGTGATAGGCATCTAGATTAGATGTGAGGAATTTATTTTTGGAGACGAAATTATTTTTGGAGATTGTTAGCCTGATTTTTTAGAGTTAGGCATTCGGCGAATTTCGAGGGCGAAATTTAATTGTTAGTGGGGAAGTGTAACAACTCGCGTAATTTTAGGTTATTTTAATTAATTTTTGGAAAATGGAGGAAAATAAAGTTTCTGATAAAATTATTTTTATTGCTCGAATATGTTGGTTATTATTTTTAAAGGCAAGAATTTCAAACGGTTTCGAAAACAGAGTTAAAACGGATTTTAAAATGATTTTAAAATGTTTTTAACTCTTGGAGTTGTTTTAACTTCCAACTCTTCATTTCTTTGCCTTATTTAAAGGAGTCTTTTGGATTCCAACTCTTCATTTCTGTGCATTATAAAAGGAAGTCGTGGGCAACCTTTTTAACATACTTTTGGCACAAATTTTGGCAGCAAATATATTTTATATTCCTCTTCTTTTTATATACACATTGACCCTTCAGATTTGTGAGTTCCAACCCTAGATTAGCGGTGTTCTTGGGGCTATTTTTGTTGGAAGTTATTGGAGGAGATTTTGTAGATCTTTTGTGTTGATCTTGAGGATGTGGTCATTGGTTTCTCATCATGGTTTGAGGTATGGGGTTTTACACAATATGCTCCTTAAATCTCGCGAGTGTCATTCTCTTTGAATTCATGTTAATTGAACTCATATTTGAATTGTTAAATTCATTGAAATCTGGAAAATAAATGTTGAAATTATTTTGATTCATGTGGTATCATTATATTGTTGATGAGCACGTTGTCATGAGATTTTAATATGGCACGGATGTTGGGCACCCGCCAAAATTCCTGTTTTTCGGGCTATGGCTTGATAAAGCATATACGGATGTGGTGAGGACTGGTGACCCGGTTAAAGTGTTGTTGAGAAATTTATTGATAAAATGCTATTGAGATTTGCATTTGATTTGAATATTCGTACTCGTGTTGTTACGTTTTATTCATCGCTAATATATATTTGTTGAGCATCTTTCCTGTCGTATTGTGTACTTCCCCATATTTTCTTTTAGTGGCAGGTTAGCGCGGATTTTGGGGTGCTATGGAGATTGATTTTAGCGAGGATTGTTTGGGAAAGATTTGTATTATTTTGATGTATAGAGCTTTGGAGATTTGTATTTTATTTTCGAGTTAGTTGTTGTATGTAATTTGAGAGACTTGGTATTTATTTGAAGAAATTGAGATTTTTAGTTTCTCTTTTGTTGTTGTGGAATTTAGATGCTCTATACCTTGTTATATTACGGATTTAGTTTAGTTTTATCGCATTAGCGCTCCGTTCGCTCTCCCCGGGCGGGCGGGGTGTTACAGTCGGAGGTTTACTTGTTTAGATTATTCCCTCGGTATTGAGTCCCATTAATCGTAAATCAATTTTCTATAATGTCGGGTCGAACTTAATTAACGAATAACTAAATTATATTGTAATTGAATCGTACCAACTTATAAGTTAAACTAATGGAAGAATTAATTTATTATAATGTATCATATTTAGTGTTAGCCTTTGGGATATTTTGAATATCCACTTTTAACTTAAAATAGTGGGATTTAAGTCCATTGGGTTAATATATGGTTTGGGTTGAGTTTCTGAACATTTGGACTGTCAATTGGGCTCACTGAGTTGAGGCTTATGTTGGGCCTAAGCCTAATTTAGGGAAAAGATTTATTATTAGGTTAATTAAACAAACCTAAAACACACTTTAGACATTTGAAGAAACCATAAGGCTAAGGAGTGAATAGGCACACGAGGTTAAAGAAAAATTATAAGATTTTGGGATATGGATTCATCAATAAGTCCAAAGGCAAGTTTACATTAATTAGAAATTTGATTTGAATTTATATTAGGATAATGATAATCCATTGGAATCTGAATTAACATCATATAATCTAATTTTTAAAATTTAAATCCTAATTTTTAAAATTATTTTAATTGATAAATTAAACCGTAAACTCATGTTAATGCATTAATGTAATTTGATGTTGAACCCTATGAATTAACCTTTAAAATTGAATGAAATTGTTATATATGAATCATGATAATGAATCGTATAAAAGTCCCTAGTCCAATTCAAAAATTGAATTGAATTGAATAGAAACACGAAATTAGGGTCCTTAACTCATAATCTGAATTTGATCCTTAAAACCTCGTTTAATCGCCTAATAACTTGTTGAATTAGGTTAGTATTATTGGTATACAACTTATATACGAAGGAGGATGGGACTTAGATCATTTAGTGTCTTCAAATTTAGTTTTTTTTGTGTGTTAATGATCATTTTGGGCTTTTAGAGAATATGATATCCATAATTCTCATTACAATGAGACATGGTATCTCGTTCAAACGACTTAGGGACTAGTTTCAACGACCACATTTTTTTAGAACGACATGGGTTTCTTGTTATAATGAGTTAGGTATTCTTATTCGAATGACTTAGTAACAGTCTGATTTCAATCTTCTTAATTAATTCGTGATAATTAAATTAGATACTCATAATGCTTTTAGTAAATCCACAAGTATGCTAGATTTTTGCGATTGGACTTTATGTGTAAGCATACCATGTGTGAGTTCTTTTGGAGGACATACTAGGAGGGTTGTTTTTGGGGCGCATACAACGTCAAATGCATTGGTACCCCGGTAATAGCGACATGCTTACTTTGGTGATTTTACCATGATAATAATGCTGACGTACTTGTGTCCCAATGGGGAGTAAACAGGGGTACGCTGTGTATTGTCTTGGGTGTGGAGGTCTATAAGAATTGTAAGAATGCATGGTGATTATCCCTTGCTAATGCTTTGAGGTTATAGGTTTGATACGACCTATACCTAGTACGCACGAGTGATCCCTGAAAATAATAGAGTTAGGCCATCGTATCTTTATGTGTGGGCTTGTGCATAGCCCATCTATTTGGATGTGACATACTCATTTCGATATTGGACTTGTGTGATTTTACTTCCTTCATTGTGATTATACACATGATGTATATTCGAGATTTTAATTATGGAACGTTATTAATTACAAACAAATGAGGAGATTTATAATTATGTATTATTGGGTTAATTTGAAATTAAGATTAGACCTGCATGTTATATTTAGATTGTTTGGGTTGGGTTAACTTAAAAACAACCAAAACATGAGATGAATGGGCATTATTATTATTGTAGACCAAATTTAGTTAAATTCTTACTCTTTGTAGACTTTATCTGTTTATTATTGTTTAACTTTGTTTTCAGGTCCTAAGTAGCAGTTGACGCCACAACCCTGATTCACTTGCATTCCTATTCATCCCCTCCTTCTAGATATTAGGTTGTGGCTGTGGAGATTGCGTGCTCATTTTCTTTTATCGAACTTTTATTATGGTTGTGTTGAGTTATTGTTATTGGGATTTCTTTATGCTAGACTTAGATTTTACATTCCGTGGTTAGAATTATTATTTGTGATAGATTTATATTTCGGTGATGGAGTTTATTTACTATTGAGATTTTGTTATTAGAGTTGTATTGGTTTTTTCCCATTACTATTATCAGAATTTATTATTAAGCTTTTTATTTTGTTTTAGTCATGCTTAGAATGGAACCTATTGTTTAGACTCTTGTATTATTTGTATTTGGACTTAATCAATCTAGTTATAGATTTTATGGGGTATCACACCAAATGACACTCTGAAACTAAAGAGGCACTTACGTCGAAAAATGAAACAACCAATGATAAACTCACATGTCATCCACATAATGGCGTCCTTTTTTTCAAAACCCCACGCACGCTTCAACATTAAATGCATTTAACAGTTTGTAAAGACAAAAAGAATATCGAATGTTTTGTTTTGCCCACGTACACTCACTAAATGAGATGCATGCGCTCAAGGAGACATTTGTAGGGGGTATAAGTTTATCTCATTGTCAATAGTAAAAAGACAAGCACGACCACACTGATCACATACACTATGAGAACCATAACTAACACATATAATCATTAGCTATCGAAGGGGAATATCGACAGTCAAATAACCATCAATAGTTGAACCAACCACAAATGAAACATTAAGATCAACAGTCATCCACACCATCAACTATACTCAATGACCATCGAAGGCAATAACAACAAATAACGAACACTAACAATACAACTAGCAACTAACAACTATCGAAAGTAAGCCGATGTCCAATAATTATCGAAAGCAATATTGATGCTTAAGAAAGCGAAAAAAGCCAAAGTATGTATAATTCACTTAAATCATTGGTTCTCAAAGCAATGAGGCATGAGTTAGGCAGAACCCATGGGAATCAAAAGATTCGATCTATAGTCACTTGGAATTATCAAGGGTACTGATTTAGAAGCTAACGAGTAAGGTTATTGGGCTGCCATAAGCCAACCATCCTAATATGAGAGTAAAAGTCACCATCAATCCCAATAAGCACCCTTATGTGACAACCACATATTTTAATGGATATATGAATGTAGTAGGGATCCGTTGGGTCAAAAAATAGCTATATGTGGTTGTCATATGAGGGTGCTTATTGGGATTGATGGTGACTTTTACTCTTATATTAGGATGACTGGCATATGGTAGCCCAATAACCTAAGAACTATATTAGGATGACTTTTACCCTTTTAAGTCTGAATGGTTCAAATTCAAAGTTAAGAGATAAAAATGAATAACTTCTTACATGCTAAAAATATTGAAAAATTACCATAATAAGACTCATATCATGTTACAACACGTGTAAAATATATATATATATATATATATTTCTGGGCCCAGGGTGGCAACCTATCTTCGATTCTCGCTATTCCATCCATGTTGTCGTACAATCACCCAGTTGCGCAGCACTACGTCCAAAACCACACCACCGACAGCAGTTAAAACCAACAACCACCCGTTACTAACCTCAAAGCTTGGGGCGATTTTAAATTTTAGATATGATGTTTCAAAAGTCAAAATGTTAATCCTAAATTTTGAAAATTGATGCAATCAACCCCACCGTCATATCTCCATTAAAAAATTAGAAATATTGACATGCAATCTATGTGGAACGTTTTTAAATGTGTAAATAATTAATTGACATTTAGCTCCCAATTGAGTCCTACACATAATCACCACCTTTTATTATTAGAATTTCAAAAATCCAAAGATTAAAAAAAAATAAAAGACAAAAAATATACACAGTTTAATTACTCAAAATTAATTGAGTTTAACAAATAATAATTGTCGCCTCCTCCTACCTTCAACACTACCTCATCCTCCCGCTTCCTAAAACACCGTTGCATTCTACATCCAACGACGCCATTAATTAAATATAAAAATCCAAACCACCACCACCACCGTCATTACCCTCCAAACAAATGAAAATTTTCACCCAATCCGCCACCCCACCACCTCTCCCGCCACCATCATTACCCATGATCACACACCACTACCAACTCAACTGTATTGATTTAAATCATGAAATCCCTAATTTAAATCACCATTTCAACTAAACGATTCAAATCACCACCGATCAAATAATAAAATGGATACACAAAACAATTTTCTTGATATATGATAAAAGGATTGAAATTAAAAAAAAAAATCGATTTCAATTTGAAAAAAATAAAAACTATTGCTTTAACATTATAACGAAATCAATATCATAATAAAAAACTAAGTTTGTTTACTTGGGCAAATAGCTTAAACCGTTTGTGTTAAATAAAAAAGATAAAAGCAAATTCAGTGAATAAATCACCAACCTAGATAAAAACAAAATAAAATTAAAATAAGAACCCAATCTCATAAGCCCAAATTTCAACAATCTCACAGTGGAGTATATGAAGAGATCAGGAGAGAAGAGAGGAAAAGAAGGGGATGGTGGTGGTGGTGCCAGGCGTGTTGCCATCGAAGGTGGTCGGGAAAGTTGTTGGGTTTGATGTCTATTGGTGTAGGTTGGAGAAGGTTCATGTATGTTGGAGAGGTTGGTGGTCAAAGAATGATTAACTTATGAGTTTGACCCATAAAATATAAATTTAAATGGTTTTCTTTCCCCCTTTTTGTTTTGATTCGAAAGTGTTTTAGCGAACCATATGAAAGAAGCTTATATGACAATTTGATACATCTGCCACATAAGATGCCATGCCAATGGTTCCATTAAATTTTTTAATGGGATATGACAATAGATTTGATTGCATCAATTTTCAAAATGTAAGGTTAATATTGTAACTTTTGAAATATCACATCTAAAATTGATAATCGCTAAAAACTTCACAATTAATTTTACTCTTTCCCCATTTTTTTTGGCTAAGAACTATATCTAACCCTAAGGCCTTGTTTGGTTGTCCCAAAATTGTAAATTGATTCATTAATAAATTGGTCAATTTATAAATTGATCCATTAATTGTATTGGTTTACATTAATGAAATGATTCATTCATTGCGCTATTTTAGTTCATGTGTAAAATTTTAAAGTGGATCATTTCACCAAAAACGTGAAATGCATCCATTTGAGATAGGAATCACATAAAGTGTATGCTTATCACTCTCTTTTCCTCCTCTCCCCCTCCCCCTTCCCCCCTCCCCCACTCTCCTAATTTGTTTTTTTTCTCATAGAACCTTAATCTCAATTTTAAATACCAAACATTGCATAAAATTGGTTTTAAACTCATTTCAAATCCACTCATTTACAATTCAACAATTCACTATGAACCCGTTTATATAATCAAACAATTTGCGCAACCAAACATTACCTAAATGATTATGAAGTAAAATTACAACTGAATCTGAACACTAAATCTCAATATGTATAAACACATAAATTCAGAAATTCATTATAACATAAAAATAAACATATTTTTCAAATTCTTGTCAAAAACTTAAAAAAAACAAACTCAACCTTTTCTTATGCTCCTTTTTTCACAAGTAGAAAACACACCCAAAATCGTCAACCAACTCGGCCTTTTTCTTATGTTCTTTTTTTTTTGAGAAGTAGCAAACGCACCCAAAATCCTCCCTATCGCCCCTCTCCTCTGTATGTAATGTAATCCGAACCCTAGCTTTGAACTTGAGATCGTTATAATTCTGTATGTCTCCATCCATATTACTTACAAATACTATTTTAAAGGTCTCGTTTATTATTATGTTTTCATTGTTATTTGATTTACAATGTATAACTTCATTTCATGTCTTAAATCCTAATTAATATAGTTTATTGAATCCTCAATATTTATGTTACGTACATGCTAGAATTTTGCTGCGAAAATTTCGTTTATCATATTAAGGATTGTGATTAGCTGTTCAGATTTAGCGTATTTTGATATGTTGAAAAAGATGTTTATTTGATTTTTTGTTAAAATGTTCACTGTTGATGCTGTAATCGTTAATTACATACTTAGGTAACAGTGAATTTTTATTAGAAATAAATCAAAATAAATTAGGTATTGTTGGGGGTAATTTCATCCGTGGGGGTGGCCACAATCTCTTGAAACTTATGGTATTTAATTGAGTTGACAAAATCAGATTTTGGTCAATTTTAGGGTAAAGTTAATATGGGACTGCACGTTTTTCGAGACGATTCGAAGTGGTAACGCATTCTCCTCCGCGAGGAGTATAACGTGGTATACTCACATGTGTAAAACCATAAATTAATGAATGAGAAATTGTAACTCAAATTACCCAATTGGAACATGAAATTTTGTTGAAATGTTTTGTTAAAGCTCTTGTCCTGTATAGTAAGAATGTGAAAAATAAGTGTTGTATATTATAACCCATTTTTGCATTAAGGCTTGGAGCTCTTGGGGTGCCCCAACTCTTTGAAGGGGGAGGACCTACATGGGCTTGGATTGACTTCCAAGCCCGCACGCGCGCGCCTCCGCTCTCTCGGCGCGGTCGTGGGCTTTGGGATTTGACTTGACCAAAGTATTAACTTTTTATTTAATTTTTGAGTTGATGTTTATTTATTTTTGGCCCAATTTTAATTTCGGATTTTTACCAGTTTGTTAATTTCGTTTTAACAGTCTTTTGTTCCCAACCGTTGTGACAGTGAGGAACAATTTTTAACTGTTTTTAACCGCCAATTTATTTAATATAAATTAGTGGTCCGTGTTTCATTTTTTAAGAGTTCATATATTTTTAGGTATTCCTTTATTTTGATTTGCCCCATTTCGTGTCCGAAAAAAGAGTCTTTTTCCATTGTTGGTTCGCTAGAAAACTTGCAATTTGGAGTGCTACTATTGCATGTTGTGATTGTTGTATCCTAGGAGATGTTTGTCATCTAGTCCGTAGAGAACCATTGCGGGGAAAATATCGTTTTAAGGTCAGAATGTTCAGCACTTGCCTTGATAAATAAATTCTTCATTTATTGTCCATGTAAGTTTATCTGTGTTTCATATTATTATGCATGTATTAATTACGGTTTATATAGTAAATAAATTAAAAAATCATTTTGGATAGCACAATCATGGTAAATAAATGCTCAATAAATAACAATAAAATACAGTACAATGTGAAGTACGTTTAACATTTTGAAAAAGAATAATGATATGTACCCCAAACATATCTCCAAAAAAACTCCCAAAGTGCATTATGTACTTGTACTTTGTGTGGGTTCCACCCATGGTTCAAAGTCTCGATATCGGTACCGGAATCGGGCACTAAATTTTTAACTCGGTCGCGGTATTGGGAGATACACAAAGATACGCTATTTAGAGAGCGTTAACAATTCCGTAAAAATATAGACAATCCTAAAAAAATAAGATTAACAATGTGGACCAATGAGATACATTCAAACACATCCTTCAATATGCATTGTATTGTATAATTGGTCATACTGAAGCGCGATGGACTTTCCAGATTCAATATTCCATTATAAACTAATATTAATATTGAAAAACAATCTAATGATACATAGAACTTGATAAAAAAATTTACATCGAAGATAAATAGAAATGATTATAATGTTTCGTCAGCTAAAAGTTACGTTGCAAATGATATTTTTATAAAAAGGATGCGAATGTTATTTTTTTACAAAAAAGGATGCAAATGTATTTTTTTGTAGTTGGGTTGTAAATGTAATTTTTATTAAAATGATGCAAATATTATTTTTTTACAAAGAGGATGCAAATATTTTTTTTTTGTACTTGAGTTGCAAATGTTATTTTTATTAAAAGGATGCAAATGTTATTTTCTTTACCAAGAGGATACATATGTTATTTTCACAAAAACTATAGTTGCATATTTTTTTTGTAAAGCAATAACATTTACATCTTTTTTTATAAATAATAATACATTAAAAAAATAACATTTGAATCTCAACTCAACTCAACAAAGCCTTTTTCCAATTATTTGGGGTCGGCTACATGAATCCTATTTTTCCATTCCATTCTGTTCAGTGCAATATCTTCGGTTAAACCACATGATATCATGTCCTTTTTTATAATAACATTTGAATCATTTTTATAAAAAATAATAACATATAAACGTATTTTTTCATTTGAATGCTTTGAAAAAAAAATCACACTAAACCAAACACAACACACTAAAACAACTACCCTTTCATAAACCAAAAAAAGAAGAGTCACGCTCACGAACACAGCACATGAGAGAGAGATTCTCGGCCGAAAATAAAGTGGGTTTGTTCTCCGGCCAAAAGTGGGCTTTTCTCCGGCAAGAACATGTGGGTTTCCTGCTTCTTTAATGCACTTTGGGGGATGTAGTGTTACTCTTTGAAAAAAGGTACATTCAACATTTTGAATAAGATTGGCGGACTCGAATTGATGGTCAATCTTTGAATCTTCATTGGTCGACTCAAATGCTTTCGCTTCTTCATGTTGCTAGATCTCACAAAATTCCTCCGCATTAAAGAAAATATATTTAATCGGTTTCAAGATGCCGAAATACCAGGATCAAGTCATCCGTAGTGCTTCTTTGTATGTTGAGGAATAACATTAGTCTACATATGTTTTGCTCATACATTAATATGCTATGATTGCATAATGACGCCCAATAAACATGGTGCGAGTCTCTTTAAGAAAATCTTTGCCCAATAAACACGGTGTGAGACTTGGTTGTCAGATTCTTAGCCTGACTGAACCTTAAATTTGGGATTTTAGGTTTTAAAAATGAGAAATGATAGAGATGAAGAAGAAGATAGAGATATAAGAGAAATAAAATATGAACGAGACAAAGAAGATTTCATTTAATTCTTGGATGCCTTTACAATTACAGCAGCATACTATATAAAGACCAACTGTAACTATAACAATTGACGAGCTGTCCTAACCAACTAACCATTTCTGTTACAATCTACTACAACAGTACTAACTGATTTAACAATGATCTGACAATAACTCCTCCTTTAAAGCATACTTGTCCTCAAGGATCGAGAAAAGGAAGTTGCTGAGTGATCTTGTCATGGTCCTCCCACGTCGCATCAGCAGGTTGAGCATGGGCCCACTGAATAAGGACCTGTGTACTGGCATGGTTCCCCATGCGCACCATCCGTCGGGCCAAAATAGCAACTGGATCCAGAAGAAATTGACCATCACTGCTAGTAGGAGGTAGTTGGGGCTTAGCTATGATGCTTTCTCCTATTTTCTTTTCAACATGGATACATAAAAAATAAGGTGTATGAGTGATGAAGAGGGTAAAGTTAGCTTATAGGCTACTGCACCAAGTTTTGAAATCACTTGATAAGGCCCATAAAACTTAGGAGCTAACTTGAGATTGCGTCTGATGGATACAATGCACAGTCTATATGACTGTAGACGCAAATAAACCCAATCTCCCACACTAAATGTCCTCTCAATTTAGTGCTTATCCGCAAAAAAATTCATACGTTCTTGTGCTTGTTGCAGTCTGTTTTTCAGTAGCTGCATAGTTGCTTTTCTTTCAACTAAAAATGTGTTGACCTCCTGATTTGGTGTGTTGGTTAATTGGGGAATGGCTAAGTGTGGTGGAGGATAATCATATAGTGCTTCAAAGGGAGTGGTTTGGAGAGAAGAATGGTAAGAGGTGTTATACCCCCACTTAGCTAGGGATAGCCATTTAGACCAATTTTTTGGTTTGTCACTACACATACACCTGAGATAATTCTCAAGACACTAGTTAACCCTTTCTGATTGGCCATCAGATTAAGGGTGATAAGCTGTGGAATGGTTTAGAGTAGTGCCAATCAATTTAAAGAGACGAGTCCAAAAAGAACTGAGAAACAATGGATCTTTATCCGAAACTATAGTTGAAGGCAAACCATGGAGCTTATGGATATGATCAAAATAAGAGTTTGAGCAATTTAAGAGGCTGTATAGGGGTGGGTTAAGGTTATAAAGTGGGCATATTTGGTGAATCTATCTATTATGACATAGATAGAAGTTTTTTGGTTTGAAATAGGGAGACCTTCTATGAAATCCGTAGTAATATCAGTCCATGGTTGATTAGGTATTGGAAGAGGGTTTAAGAGTTCGGAGTAAGGAACATGTTCTCCTTTATTCCGTTTGCACACATCAGACTCAGACACCTATTGTTTCACATCCAGTTTGAGGCTTGGCCAGAAAAAGAATTATTCCACCCGCTTGATTGTAACCTTGCAGCCTGAGTGGCCACCTGTTCCAGATTGTTGTAGCTCTTTAATGACCAGATTTCTCAATTCAGTAGTGCAACCAGTATAGAGCCTCCCTTTAAATTTGAGGGTATCATATTTATAGGTATAAACAGTTGCGAGGGAAGATTGAGAGGCTACTTGCACTATAACTTGTTGTGCTAGTTCATCACCATGTAAGCTGTTGTGGATGTCGTGTAACCAAGCTGACTGGAGACTGGAGACTAGATACCACCTTGCATTGACCTTCCCCTTCTCTTCTGGATAAAGCATCAGCAACCTTGTTTTCACTCCCTTTCTTGTAAATGATGGTGTAATTAAATCCTAACAACTTGGTGAGCCATTTTTATTATAGCATAGATGACACCCTTTGCTCCATTAAGTATTTAGGACTGATGATCAGTCTTAATTATGAATTATTGCCCCCACAAATATGATCGCCATTTCTCCACTGCATATACCACTGCCCAAAGCTCTTTCTCGTAAGTTGACAAGCCCATTTTTCTAGGAGGTAAGGCCTTGCTCAGAAAGGCTAATGGTTTACCTTCTTGCATTAATGCGGCACCAATTCCCTCTTTACTAGCATCAGTTTCTACCACAAAAGTCGTAGAGAAATTAGGTAACACTAGTACAGTTGTAGAGGCCATCGCTTGCTTAAGTGATTGGAAAGCCTCAATGCAGCTTCGAATCAATGAAATTGATTGTTTCTGAGCATTTGTGTGAGGGGCCTACTGATGAGGCCAGAGCCTCTAACAAACCTCCTGTAGTAACCTGTGAGTCCAAAAAATCCCCTTAAAGCCTTGATAGACTTAGGTAAGGGCCAGTCAAGCATTGCCTCCGCTTTAGTGCGATCAGCAACCACTCCTTCATAGGATAAGATATGACCAAGGTATTTAAATTTATTTTGGCTGAAAGAACACTTGGATCTCTTGGCATATAGCTGATGTTGTCTTAGTAGTTGGAGTGTGATTTGCAAATGCTGCACATGAGTCTCTAAAGAAGGGTTATATACCAAAATGCCATCAAAGAAGACTAGTATGAACTTTCTTCAGTACAATTTAAAAACAGTGTTCATGAGTGATTGAAAAGAGGCGGGAGCATTAGTGAGGCAAAAGGGCATCACTAAAAATTCACTGTGGCCCTCATGTGTTCTAAAAGCAGTCTTATGAATGTCTAAGTCATTAACTATGATCTGGTGGTATCCTGGCCTTAGGTCTAATTTGGAAAACACTTTAGCACCTTGGAGCTCATCTAATAGTTCCTCAATGACGGGAATTTATTTTTTATAGTGATTGAGTTTAGTTCCCTATAATCAATACACATTCTCCATGTTTGGTATTTTTTCCTCACCAACAAGATTTAAAAACAGTGTTCATGAGTGATTGAAAAGAGGCGGGAGCATTAGTGAGGCAAAAGGGCATCACTAAAAATTCACTGTGGCCCTCATGTGTTCTAAAAGCAGTCTTATGAATGTCTAAGTCATTAACTATGATCTGGTGGTATCCTGACCTTAGGTCTAATTTGGAAAACACTTTAGCACCTTGGAGCTCATCTAATAGTTCCTCAATGACAGGGAAATTTATTTTTTATAGTGATTGAGTTTAGTTCCCTATAATCAATACACATTCTCCATGTTTGGTATTTTTTCCTCACCAACAAGACTGGGGAACAAAAGGGACTACATGATGGTCTGATCACCCCAGATTGCAATAGTTTGTTTATGATTTTCTCAATCTCAGTCTTTTGAACATGAGGATATCTATAAGGTCTCACACTTAGGCCTGTAAACGGATCGAATTCGGACATATCCTTTTATGTTAAACTGATTCGGATCCGATCCGATTATCCATTTATGTTAAACTTGATTGGAAACATTTTTATTTTCAACTCTTATTTCATAAATTTATTTTGCAAATGTTCCAAAAAAATAGATAATGAAATAAAGAACTATTATAGTAGTATATATTTAAAATATTATTAAATACAATATATATTAATTAAAAATATATTATATATATATATTAAAAATATTAATCAAATCGGATTATTAACTGATTGGAGTATATGAATCCAAATCAGCTCCATTTAATAAACGGATAATCGGGTAATAGGGTAATTGGATAATCGGATTTTAGGCATGATCCATATCCGCTTAAATAGATCGGATTCGGATTTGGATAAAATCCAATCTATTGACAGGCCTACTCACACTTACATGGGTACTGCCTTCTTTTAAGGGAATGTGGTGATCTTGTCCTCTCTTGGGAGGTAACCCTTTTGGTTCACTAAAAACATCTTAAAATTCTTGTAAAAGAGACAATAGTATGGGTGGAGTTTGTACCTCTTCATGTTGTATAGAAGCCATAGAACAAAGATGGCTTATGATGGTGTATTTACTGTCCTTATACAACTTGTGCATAGCCTTGCTGCTGCTGATTTTGAGTTTTGCTTCTTCCCGTACTCCTAATAGCTGCACTGGTCTACCATCCCTTTGGAAGCTGAGTCTTAATTTCTTGAAATTGAACAACACATCCCCAAGACTCTCAAGCCATTCAACACCTAATACCATGTCGTAACCTCTCAATTTAAGTATTCTCATGTTGGCCACAAATTCTTCTCCTTGCATTTGCCAACAGAAATCTGGACATTTAGCAGAGCTGGTAACCTTGTTCCCATCAGCTATGGTAACCCATAATTTGGAAGTAGGGAGGACCACACACCCCATTTGTTTGGCAGTTGTGGGGTCTAAAAAATTATGGGAACTACCGGAATCTATCAGGATGCTGTGATCTCGTTTCTTGGACTTTCCTTTAATCATGATGGTTTGATGTGTGGGTGAACCAGACATGGCTTGCAAAGATATTGACATATCAATCCCTTCTTCCCTTTGTTCTTCATGTGTGTTTGATTCCTTGTCTTGGCTGCCTTCTTCTACGTGATCTTCCTCCGGAATGAGCATGTGAATACTCATGTTCTTACATTTATGACCAAAAGAATAAGGTTCATCGCAGAGGTAGCACAAATCTTTCTCTTTTCTTGCTTGCATCTCAGGTGGAGTGATTCTTTTGATAGGGGGTAGGTGTATAGGGTTCTTGACAGGGTAAGTTAGGGTATTGTTAGGTTTTATGGTTATTTTTGTCTATTGGGTTAAAACTCGAGGTGGCAAGTTGAGGGCTTCGCGAGTAGTGTGGGTTAAGGTATGATGTTCCTCTGTTTGGGTGCTTTTTTGTTTCAAGGATAGATTCTTGGAGTTTAGCTAATGACATGGCATGGTTTAGTGACCGGAGTTCCATCATTTTTACCACCATTTTGATCTCATGTTTGAGACCACTGATGAAACTAGATATGAAGTAACTTTCAGATAGGCCTTTATTATGTGCTATTACTAAAGGTTTTTATTCTGCAAACCTTTCTTCGTATTGTGTGACAGTTCCCTCTTGGTACAGTTTACTGAATTCAGCAACGATATCATCGAATCCTCCAGGAGCAAACCTTAGGCAAAGTTGTCCTACAAATTCTTCCCACTTCACGTGTACTAGTACGTCATACATAGAGTGAAACCATCTTGCAGCACTTCCCTCAAGATGCAGAGAAGCAAATCTGGCCTTCTGTTCTTCTAGTATGGGATTAAACACATAATAACTTTGGATTTGTTGAATCCAACTTCTGGGGTCCTCTCCACTAAATCTTGGACACTCCACCTTGGGTACCTTATGCCCATTGAATCCTCTCATTTGGTTTGATCCAAATTTCTGCCCTGAATCTATTAGATATGATCCCTGGGGTGTTCCCAATATGCTTTTCTGTTTGTCAGTAGTGGGATTCTCCAATTTCTTTTCAATTCTCTCAAATCTTTCATCGAATTTTTTGAATTGTTGGGTCATATTAACAATAAAATATTCTAAGGATTGTTGGACCTCTTGTAACTTCACATCCATTCCATCTTGTCTTTGTTGTATCTCTCCAAAACGATTTCTATGGATCTTTCCAAATGCATTTGTCTGGTTTCAGCCATTGATGAATCATGAACTGAAGAAAGATAATTTTTTTTTTGGTTTTTAGGGAGTTACATAGGTTGCAGAATTGCAGAATCGAGGCTCTGATACTACTTTGTCAGGTTCTTAGCCTGACTGAACCTTAAATTTGCGATTTTAGGTTTTAGAAATGAGAAATGATAGAGATGAAGAAGAAGATAGAGATAGAAGAGAAATAGAATAGGAACGAGACAAAGAAGATTTCATTTAATTCTTGGATGCCTTTACAATTACAACAACATACTATATTAAGACCAACTGTAACTACCGAACTAACAATTGATGAGCTGTCCTAACCAACTAACCATTTTTGTTACAATCTACTACAACAGTACTAACTGATTTAACAATGATCTGACATGGTCAGAGATCGATATCTCGTCTAAATGACTCTTCATCTATATGGCCCCTGTGAGTATTAGAAATATCTCATATCCACGAAAATAATCACAAGAAACAGAAAGTAAAGATCACACACAAAACAACGATATACATGGTTCGACAACATGCCTACGTCCACGGAGAGGTAGATGTTTATATTAAGTGTTTCTCAAGATCTCAGGTTACAAACCTTTGCCCCGAGTCAGGGGGTAGAATTTATAGGTGAATCACAATAGAGTTTGAGTTATACAAGGAACTCAAAATAATACGTGGATATACTAAGGAATACCTGAATATCTTCTTCGAGATTATTGGTACCTGATTTGACTATATCCGTAAGTGTTCTATGATATTTAAAATACTCGTGTATAAGCTGACTCATGATTTGGGCCGGGCAGCGTTTTAATCAATCTGGGCTGGTCTGCTACTTTCATGAATTGTAATAAATGGACTCCCAAAACCCCAATACTCATCTTTACGAATTGGTACTCTTAGCCTTTTTTAATTGTGTGGGAATTAGGTCTCGCAATCTGATCACGAGTTAATCAAACTCTGCCACTTAAGATAGTATTCTAGGCTAACCACAAACCATTGAAGAATCCAAATAATAAATACAATCCCCGACCATTAGCCGACGCTAAATCCAAAAGGCGAATAATTAATATATTCCCGATCATCAGCCAAAGTTTAATCGAGAACGACGAAGAACTAATGCCATTCCTGACCATCTATCGGGGTAAAGGTTAGAAAGTCGAATAATAAATAACATGCCTGACCATCTATGAAGCACAGATGCGGATGCAACACGAAACGGGTTGTTTGATTTGAATAATCTTTTAGAAAATGTGGGATTCTGGTCCGTTGGAAAATAAAATATTAATATAAAATATATTATACAATTCCTTAATTTTCTGTAGATAGTACATTAGGTTCTGTACAAACTAATAACTACATTTATTAAATTTTAGGATGCTTAAAAACAAGTACGAACATTTAATGCGTACTAAGTGATGATAATGAGTCTTATCAGGTCAATAAGAGTTTGAGAAATCATTTTAGTAAACCCATAACGGACTAAAGACTAGAGATGAAGGAATATAATTTTCTGAATTATCTTTATATAATAAATAACGAATGGTTTAGATGTCTTGCAGATAATTAAATTACAAATATATATATATAAATAATAGGTAATATTACGGAAATCCAGAACGGATATTGGTAAATACGGATAGTCCGGGTCAGATACGGATTGTCCATGACGGATACCCTATTATGTGTATCCGTTTTTCTTGGATATTTAAAAGTGTTATCCGAATCCGCTCTTCCGGATTTATAGTCGGATAAATACCCGCAAAAAATAGATTCGAATTTTTAATATTCATTTACACTACTTGAGGTAAAACAGGACTCTTCTTGAGTGTTGACTCTTATTTGTAAGGATGTGGCTTTGGAGTGTGTTATTCATTCCTTCTAATATGTATTGTAATAGTTCTGATTATTTTAACACCGTTTAAATTGCTAGAATGAAAAATTAATAAATGTTTATGCCTCGATGTGTCTATTCTTAGTCTTTGTTTATTCTTGCAGATTTTGCCGTGTACGGACCTTTGAGCGGTATACTAGTTTATCTCCTCAAGACCTGTTTTGTTTTGCTCTCATTTGCCCCAAATCTTTGAATTGGTTCATCTGTGAACTTGTTGCCTGAGAGCTCATGAATCCTGCCAATAAGGGGCATAAAAACTTTAAAGAGCATGAGCTAGTTGAATGGATATAGAGATTAGTGTATCGATGTTCTGCAGTCTGTTTGTGTGAGTGTTTTTGTGTGTGTGAGAGAGAGAATGGGTAGAACTACAGTTGCATTGATTGTTTGTTCGTGGGTCATCCCTATCTCCATTATTGTCAATCGCATTGTTCCCGATCCTTACATGGTAAGTATCTTTTATTAAAGTAGAAAAAATCCATATGCTTGTGTGTGTATTGCATATGCTAAATATACATACTTAAGATGTGCAGGACGAGATATTTCATGTTCCTCAGGCCCAACAATACTGCAAAGGCAATTTCACTAGTTGGGATCCAATGATCACCACTCCTCCTGGCTTGTGAGTTCTTCAATTTGTCATTTCCTTTTTTCTCTTCTTGTTGTAGGTAGTTTAGATCTGGGTCACATATTTGTATTTGGATTTACATGTATTGTAAGTTGATACAATAGAGTGGAATAATTCAAAATAGTAGAGACCAGTAGTACAAGAGTGAAGTCATATTACATAGTGAAAAATTCCAATAGGGCATGGTTATTAGAACTACAGTTTTGTAGTAATACTCTGAAGTGTCACAAAAAGTGATTTTGGAGCAATAGTCATACTCATTTCTTCATGAATAATGGTAAATGTACAAGTAAATTTGTACATGTTTCTTTACAAACTGACATGGCAATCAAAGACTGAAAAACGGAGAAATAATTCAAAATATGACTCGTTTATGAAGCTACTAAACTGGTTTTAATAATTTATTGGTAATAGTAGCATTTTCCTTTTTAATATTACGCGAGATAATGTGACATGAAATTATTTTTATTGGTTTGCGAAGCTCTCATTTTCAATCTTTATTTCTGTGTCTTATGGGAGCTAGGGGGTAATAACTTCAGTACTGTTTGGTTGCTGATATGCAGTAGACGGAAAAGAAAGGATTCCTAATATTTGCATTTCAGATTTCCAGTTGATATATATTTTCCTTTATGGGGCACAAAAGCAACAGAAAACAGCTCGCTACTTGACTAAGTTCGATTGATTTTTATTTTTCTACTTTCTTTTAAGAACAACATAAAATAAGCAATTTGATGCCGTGATCATCTGTTCTATTCCTTTTTGGAAATGTATTTCTTCCCTTGGTCCTTCTCATTGTAACTAAAGGAATCTCTTTTGAAAAATGATGTCCGAATCCCTTTTGTCGAAATGTTTGACTACGGCCTCTTAAGTAGTATATATCACTATCAAGTTATGTGCATCATTAAAGGGTCATAACTCATTACTATTAGCCCTCTGACAATTGAAAAATATAATTCTTCTTGCGGTACATATCTGTGGATAGCTTTGTATACAAGTACCATTTAAAAATGTTTTCATCATTTAAGTCATAAAATAAACCCTTTCACGAAGTTCCATTCTAAGACCAACAACTATGAGAACCATCCTCTGTCACAAAGCACTGCAGTTGTAACGCACCGTTGCGATGCCATACCATTATCGTGGTTCACCATTGTCGGGGGGGGGGAAGTAGACAAGGAAGGGGTATTTTAGTCATGGAAAAATGAGGTATTTTGAAAATGGGTCTTGTATCATTATGTTTAAAATCTAATAGGAGGTAGTAAGTGAGGGAGAAGATCAATGGTACTTCATCTTTGACCAATTATATTGTCTACTTCTACTATTAATTAAAAGAATCATTGTCTCTTTAATTTATAGAGGTAGACAATATAATTGGTTCTCTTAAATGAAAGAAAAAGAATTCTTTAACGAACTCTTTTAAATAGAAACTTGTTTATAAGAGAAGTTCATGTATGCAACATAAATTTTTTGCAGGTACTTTCTTTCACTTGCCCATATTGCTTCTTTCTTTCCAGGCATGCTGTGTATAAAAGCAGCCTCATCATTTTTCGATGTCTGCTCCACTGCGATTCTTCGCTCCACCAATGGTGTCTTGGCGGTATTTTGCAGTGTTTTGGTGCATGAAATAATCGCCCATTTAAGGCCAGCTCTTGATGAACGAAAGGCAACCCTTTATACTGTTGTCCTTGCCCTATATCCCCTCCACTGGTTCTTTACTTTTCTTTACTACACAGATGTGGCATCACTTACTCTGGTTCTCGCTATGTATTATTTGTGTCTGAAGAAGAAGTACCTATTCAGTGCATTGGTATGAATCAACTCTAGCTTATTTATTTGGTAATATGCAGAAAACAGCCTGAACTAATCGGTTCTCTAATCCCTCCTTTGTACGTGACAAGTCCCTAAATTACGTAAGAAAATTGCGAATCTCCCTCTGAGCGTTGCAAAAATATATTTTTAAACATGCAACTTTGTGAATATTTTCAGGGAGTTTTTTTTTTCAAAATTAATGGTACAGGGGTTATTTGAAAAAAACTGTAATTAAATTTTTTATTTTGGCATTCACATTTTGCCCTGTTTTGTATGTTGTTTGTATGTGATAAACTTTTCCAAAGAATTTACTTCATTAATTGGTGGTATGATGTTTCCCTTTACTACCATCCTTGTTTATTATCATCTCTTTGCAATACTTCTGTTATCCGCCGAATAATTTAACTCATTATTGATATTTAAATTTGAATGCATATATGCTCAAAGAGTTTGGATACATTAATTTTTATACTTCTTCAACTTCAGATCCTTTCTTATGATGATATAAGGACATTCAAATCATTTAAGAGATAATTATCAAATAGTGAAGTAAGGCAACAATAGTCGTCTATTTAAAACAAATCGAGTCCAATGTGTGAAAGGAAAAGTCAAAGTCAACATATAAAATGGTACAATACGCAACTGTTACAGGTCTTTTGGTTCCTTTGACCACTTGAGTCTTTTGTAGTGAGAGAGAAGTTCACTAGGACTTGTGGAGTATGGACTTCTTATGCATGAATCTGGTTAATTTTAGGGTGGGGAAAGATTTAAGCTCCACATTTTATTGGACAATCCATAAATATCAATGTTACTATTCTTACTTTTGTGGGTTTTCCAGATTTTTTTTATTGAACATGCTTAAGTCAAGCGCAACGCCAATGTTGCGCCTTTGTGAACATGGGGTTCATTTAGACGTGCCTTTTAACAACAATGGTAGCTCGGGATATTTTTCTTACGTAAACGGTGTCAATGACACACAAATAAATTACACTCAAAACTAGTGTAGTAATACTCAAAGTATCTATTAGAGGAATTATTTTTCCAAATGGTGCATTAGACTATTTATCGGCCTAAAGGATGGATCTAGAAATTTCCCATTACTTGTTCTTTAAGATTGCTAGCTCCCATGTGATGACATGGGTGATATCAGTGAAGGTCCCCCACCATGACATCACATGGACTAAAACATTGTTTATTACATAATACGAATTCTGGCCCTTACTAATCCTTCTAACTACTACCAACTAACAAAAGAGAAAATTACATAAATGGACAATTGCGAAATAGAACCTAGCAAAATAGAAAATGACAAAAATGCCCTCATGGATTACATCACTCTTACCTCCATGAAAATAGTTTGTCTTCGAACTTAAAAGGGGAATGTCATTAGAGTCGGGATTGATTGGAATGACATGAGCAATCAAGGCCGTATGCCGTTCCACATCTTCATCATCGGGTGGCTCAAATTTATGAGGGCCTTCTTCTTCCCCTTGGGGTACTCGGTGGCCAATTACTCCACAAGTGAAGCATTTGATAGTAGTGAGTAGGGCATCCGGGCTCTAGGTAGAGGAATGGTGGTAGGGGGATGGGAAAGAGCGACTGAACTCCGGTGGTGCTCCACATTGATGGCATACACTCAACGATTTTAACAAAAGTTGGGATCTTTTCAAGGTTCTAATCTTGACGAATGTAGGGCTGAAAACTATGAATGAAGCGGTTAATCTTCTATTCCTCACTCTCACCTAAGGTTGCGCGGGTGCATAGCAAGTAAACCGCTCGGTGTAAGTGGTCACTGAAGACGTGTCTTGTTGGAGGCCTTGAACTCGTGAGAAGAGGTCTCCCTCATAAGTGGGTGGTATGAAGAATGCCCTCATCTCCTCTATGATTGTCCAAGTGGTGATCGGGTGCTGTTGAGTCATTGTACATCTATGAACCGGGTTGTACCACCACACGGGTGAAACCCTAAAGTTTGATATCTGCTAGCTGAACACAATTGCGCCTAGAGACGCATGTTGTACTCGAACACTTTCTCCTTCGCATCTAACCAATGAATGATATCATCGGGGTTAAGGTGACCATCAAATATAGGGATATCCACCCCAATGCATTGAGGTTCTTGGAGAGTAGCAACAATGCATAGGATAAATGATCGTTTCCGGGTGTGTGATCCAAAGGATAGTCTTCCTCCTTGTCATCAAAATCATCAAGTGGGGGACATGCGCGAGCAATGGGCATGGGTGCTGAAAGCAGGGTCTCACAGGGAGGTGATATCTCTTCAACAGGTGGCGGGTATGCTTCTTCTGTTTGAGGGTAATCATCCATTTGATGACCCATTTTTTAGCATAAAAAGAAATTATGATTCTCTACTGGAACAAATGTGGTCACCTTAGGGTTTAGGGAGTTTAACGGAGATAAATCCGTTCTCCACTCTTCGAGAATTGGTTCCCGACCATTTGCATAGAGTGATGCATGTGTGAGAGGCAATTCCACTCCCTAACATATTGGCTAAATTGGATTCGGGGCTGGAGGGTAAGCAGTTTTTGGAGCCACTCCTTGATTCGTTATTTGTAATCTCTAGCAGTGTCGTGGGGGTTAACGGCGGATCTAATAGATGAAGGGGCATCCCATTTAGCATCGGGCAAACGTTGGGAAATTTTTTGAGGAGGTAGGGGGTGGGATTTTGACCTAGGGTGGTTTGACTTGGAGGCTACGACTGGAGCTTTGATGGTGATAATTAGTGGGTGGCTAGAGTACTAGGGTTTTGGGGATAGGGGTGACGAATGTGCTAGGCAGTTGGGGTCCGTTTGGAGTGGTGGATGGTTTTGAAACCAGGGGCGGCTACCATTGAGGTTGATCAAACGGTTGGAACTTCTTGTTGTTGGAACTTGTTGGTCATGGCTGAGGAGGTACTCCATTTTTTCGCTGAGATCACCATTGTTTATTTGGTTACAATTTCTTACATAACAACAATAACAACGGGTGGAACGACTACGCTCTGATACCAATTGACGTAATCGGTATCAATGGCACATAAATAAATTACCTCAAAACAAGAGTAGTAATACTCAAAATATCTATTATAGGAATCATTTCCTCAAATGTGGTATTACACTATTATAGGTCGAAAGGAAGGATCCTATAAGGACCCATTGCTTGCTCGCTCATGTGATGTCATGGGTGACATAACTGAAGGACCCACCATGACATAACATGGACTAAAACATTCTTTATTACAAAATACATCTAGCCCTTACTAATCCTTCTAATAACTACTAACTAACAAAAGGGAGAATTACATAAATGGACAATTACGTAATAAAATAGAAAATGACAAAAAGGCCCTCGTGGATCAAATTAGTTTCTCTTTGGCAAGCAATTTTATCAAATTTTTTGCTTATTGTCTATGCGGTCGATGTGAACGCAACTGAATACACACACGTTAATTACACACACACATGAATAAAACAATGAAATAAGAAATCTCCATTAGGTATCTCTCTAAACTCTCTCTTCAACATAATGATAATGAATAAAACTATACAATTAGGGATCCTTTTATAAGTACAAGGATCAAAAAGACAAAAATAACCCTAAACTAAACAAATGAATTAAAACGTGGAAACCAAACCCCCATCGGGGGTGTATACGCTCCTACATCACTCCCCTCCCCCACAAAGCTTATCCATATCCTCCTGGAAATGGTTATAGAAGTTGCGATCAACTTGCTGTAATGTGGCCTCAGTAATCCATGAGTCATCACTCAGGGCATCCTAACCAATGGATCAAATAACGGACAAGGGGACCCGTAGGTGTCATAGTCGTCTCAAAGTCGAAAATACCCTCGACACGATCGACATGCAAGCGAATTGGCTGCGTCAGATCCACGAGTAGGGGTATTGGGAGAACATGTGAACCCCGAAACGAAGTCAAATCGGCAACATAAAACGTGGGATGTGGGCGAGCTCATACACTTTATCTCCACATCGACGAAGAACAGGGAAAGGACCGGATCGGTGGATCTATAACTTGATGGCCTTGCCCACCCGTCGCTCTGGTCAAAGATACGTCATAACAAGATCCCCAGGCTGAAAAACAAGAGATTGACGATGAGAATCCGCTTGCTCCTTGTAGAAGCATACATACGCTATAAACGTGTCCGCACGTCGTCATGAATGAAGACCATTTTGGTAGCAAAATTAACAGTTGTTAGGCTCATTGTCATAGTGGTGGTGGTGGTGGGGGGTGTCTCGACAAGATCAACGGGCAATAAAGGAGAAGACCTTAGAACAGTCTGGAAAGGAAAAAGCCAGTGGACCGATTGACAGAATTGTTGAAAGCAAATTCTGCTTGAGCAAGAACCACCTCCCATGTCTTAGGTGACTCACCAGCTAAGCACCGTAAAGATCTTCCAAACTCCGATTGACCACCTCGGTCTGACCAAGTGTCTGTGGGTGGAAAGATGTGAAAAATTGAAGCGTGCATTGCAACACTTTCCAAAGGCTCCGCCAAAAGTGTCTCATAAAAAACGAACAATCTCGCCAAAGTAGAGTGTGGCAATATGCGAAGCATCCGAAGTTCGTGAGCACGGAATAAAATTAGCCATCTTAGAAAATCTATCAACTACCACAAACACATAATCATGCCCCTTGGCCGTCTTGGGTAACCCAACAATAAAGTTCATAGAAACATCAAGCCACAATTGATCAGGGATGGGTTGGGGTATACAAACCGGCATCAGTATGCTGATCTTTTGTTGTCTGACAAGTATAGCAACACTGAAAATGGCTGTTAACCTCCCTCCTCATAGTAGGCCAATAAAAATGCTCATGCAATGTAGCTAAGGTATGAGCGACACCCGAATGGCCTTCTAGGAAAGAAGCAGGGATGCACAATGTATTGCCACGATACAAATATCCATCCTTCAGCAACAAGTAATTACCCTGAACGCTATGCTGACGTGCACATATCTCCATAATAGGCTTAAAAAAGGTGTCTGTTTCATACAAATCACGAATCTAAAAAAAATCGAAGATCGACCCATGAATGGTGACTAGGGCATGAGACCTCCGACATGGGCATATGCAACCAGGTTCTCCCTACCTAACTTGTATTGTAGGTTGAAGGTAAACTGTTGCAAGAAATTAGTTCACTTAGCGTATCGATCGCTAATCTTCTTCTGGGAGTTCATAAAATGGAGGGCCTCGTGATCCGATGTAATGACGAACTCCCGATGAATCAAATAAGGCTGTCAATGCTGGACAACCTGCACCACTGCATATATTTCCAAATCATACGCTGAATAGTTGCTAACAGAATCGACAACTTTCTGACTAAAGTAAGTAACAGGGCGGTGATTCTAATTGAGGAATTCACCAATTTCGGACTTGCGGACATCGCAAATCAACTCCAATAACTGGTAAAATCTGGCATGGCTAGATTGGGAGCTGACGTCATCCTGGACTTGATGAATTCGAATGTTGCCTTAGCCTTATCAGTCCATGCAAACTCAATCACGTACGAACGCATCAACACAGTAATAGGAGCCACCACAGAACTAAATCCCTCAACGAAACGAAACGTCGATAAAAACTGGTTAATTTGTGGAAATTGCTGACCTGGGAGGCGGTGGTCGGTGTAGGCCACTCCCGAATAGCCTAAAGCTTCTCGTTGCCAGCAAGTACTCCTTCCCCAAGGCTATATACCTTAAAACAGAAACCTCTGGCACCACATAAATGAACACTTTTTCAGTTGGAGATAAAAACACACACCGAAGAACCTCCAATACCTGTTTGATATGGTCCATGTGCTCCTCCGTGGACCGGTTGTATATCAAAATGTCATCATAATACATCACGACGAACTTACCAAAGAAGGGACGGAGGACGTGTCATCACACGCATGAATGTGGACGGGGCATTGGACAATCTGAAGGGCACAACAGTCCACACGCATGAATGTGGATGGGGCATTGGACAATCTGAAGGCAGTCTTCCACTCATCGCCGGGCCTCATGTGAATCTGCTGGTACCCACTCATCAAATCAAGCTTGGAAAACACTGTGGATCTGTGAGCCTGATCAATCATATCCTCCAACCTTAGAATGGGGAAACGGTATTTGATTGTGATTTTTATTTACAACCCGACTATCTACACACATCCACCAACTACCATCTTTCTTAGGCATCAATAAAGCAGACACCACACAAAAGGACATACTCTTCCGTATCAGACCACGGCCGCATGTCGCTATTGCTCAGCGTGCTCGGTAGGTGATGTCTTGTAATGTAATGAGGGAGGCTGGTAATTGGGTTCAGGAACAAAATCAATTGCATGCTGTATGTCCCTCAATGATGAAAGGGAATCAGGCGGTGTACATACATCATGGAACGACGCCAAGATATTGCGAAGGGCCTCTGGTTGGCGCGACGCCCAAGGGGCTAACAAGGGAATAACATAATCCCTGCTCGAGGGCATTGACAGGGAGTACAAGCTTCGAGGTCAGGGACATAACTGTGGGCCGGGGAGTTTGGGTTGTGGCATGGGGTCAAGGATCACATCACGGCCTCGGTGCATAAATGAATTAAGTATTAGCATGATCATCGTACATACGAGCATGATCAAACTGCCAGGTTCTACCTAACAGAAGGTGGCACACGTCCATATCAACCACTGTACACAACCTCATTTGAATATGGGCCAATGATAAATCGTACTTGGTATTGCCCTGAAGGGTGCACTTCGTCCTTGGATCCCAACACCCAATCTTACATTGACTCTGGATGGGCTCGACACGAAGACCCAAACGCTCCACCATCTCTGGAGAGACCAAATTGACACTAGAGCTACTGTCAATTATGATTTTACACAACCGCCCCTTGGCAACACACTGCGTGTAGAATAAGCTATGCTGTCGTGACTGATTTGTTGGCGTTACGATTGAATTGGATATGAGGGAAAATGGAAGGATGAGGAAGCGGTGAGGGGTACTCGGCGGTGGGGACGGAGATTGGGGCAGCCGTGGTGTGGCTGGCGATTGGGGTCGTTTTGGGGGTGGGGATGGGGTATAGGACTGTTTGTTCAACAAACGAAGTTGGGCTTGACTGTGGGTGACGCGCCTACGATAAATAGAGGCGCAAATGCTAGTGGGGACCATTGGGTTGATGGGTTCGAGACCCAATGAGTGGCCGGTGATCGGAAACAACTCCTTGGTGGCCATTTCGGTGAGAGTTTGTTTAGGCGGGTTAAGGCGGGGTTCTAGGGTTTGGTCGGGGCTAGTTACAAACTGACTCAAACTATCTCAGGGCTGCTACACATGGTTCAAAGTCTTGGTATCGGGCGATACGCAAAGATACACTATTTAGAGAGCGCAAAAAATTCCGAAAAAAATCTAGAAATTTTTTGAAAAATACGATTAACAATGTGGACCAATCAGATAAGTTTAAAACTATCCTTTAATATGCATAACAATGTACAATTGATTATATTGACGTGCTGCGAACTTGCCAGATTCAATGTTCCATAATAAATCAATGTTTTTTTTCACAGAGGATACAAATATTATGTTTTTACAAAGAAAAACAAATGTTACTTTTTTAGTAAGAGGATAATTTTTTTTTTACAAAGAGGATACAGCTATTATATTTGTAGTATTATTTTTAGTAAGAGGATACAAATATGTCTTTTAAGTATGTTATATTTTTCTAAAAAGGATAGAAATGTTTCTTTTTTAGTATTGTTATTTTTTTACAAAGATGATACAAATAGTGATTTTGACAAAACACTACATTTTTTTACGATCGTTTTTTACAAAAAGGATGCAAATGTTATTTTCTTACAAAAAATGATGCAAATGTTATTTTTTTATAAAAGGAATGTAAATGTTATTTTTTTTTTGTTGTTGGGTTGCAAATGTTTTTTTTTAAATTGATGAAAATGTTATTTTTTTACAAAAAGGATGTAAATATTTTTTTTTTACTTGTGTTGCAAATATTATTTTTACATAAAGGATGCAAATATTATTTTTACAAATGTTTAGAGGATACAAGTATTATTTTTACAATAATTACAGTTGTTTATTTGTTTGTAAAAGAATAACATTTACGTTTTTTTATACATAATAACATATTAAAATATAACATTGGGACCATTATTATAAACAATAATAACAAATAACATTTGAATCATTTGCATTCTTTAAAAAAAAAAAACTGGCACATATACAACGCACTAAATTAAACCCACACGATGACCAAATAACCCACACACACAGCACACTAAATTAAAAAAACAATTAGCATTTCGTAACTCCCCCAAAAAACCACGCTTACCAACACAACACTTTGTAACTTATACCATCTCGACCGATATATCACTGATATGGGTCGATACTACCGCGATATCGCCGATATGGGCCGATTCCATCGCGATATCGCCGATATGCGCCAATTCTACTTCGATATCGTCGATATGGGCCGATTATACCGCGATATTACCCAGAAATTACTGATATAGGGTTGATTCACACTTGTAACTTGGAATCGGATCGGTGGGCACTGATACCTAGTCAGCTCGGCCGTATCGTCGCGGTATCGGCCTTGACTTTGAACCATGCTGCTACAGCATTTTTACTTTTCCCCTTTAGGTGAAATGTATGGAAAATTATATGGTTTTCCTTCTAGCGTTATAAGAAGAATTATTGGAAATTATCTGGTTTTCAATGTGAATTGAGAGGCAAATTTTACATAATTCATTCCATTGAAGGGGTGGATACTTGGAAGGAAGGAATAATGGATCTCTAGGAACGGAAATTTCCCTTCACGACTTATGTTTGGCTGAGCAAGGAGTAAATGAAGCTAAGGGGATTTGATTGTGTTACATTTATACTCTCACTTATTATATATGGTGTTCAATGGGTAAAAGAGTATAAACATGACAGTTACAGACAAATGTTCTATTAATTCTATCCATTCATGCTTTTTTCTACCCCCCCCCCCCCCCCCCTCCAGCTATTCGACCCTATGACACAGTATCTCGGATTCGAGTTGAAGTTCGTCAACCACCTTTTACCATACGATACGAAGAAATGCAAATGTAATTTCAGGCAACAACATTCCCAGTTCATTTGTCAAGTCTCCTAGCAGTTCTTCAGAAACGGTTTTAAATAATGATTTTCAAGTATATGTAATGGCAGTGGTGTATGATCCTTCTAACAATGATGAACTTGTATGTGAAGTTGTTATTCTATTTGATTATCCCCTATATACTAACTTCTTGACCTCAGTTTTGGTATAGGTATGGGGGTAAATGCAATGTCATGCTAGGTTGAGGGTTAAGTAAATTGTAAAAATATATAGAAAAGTATTGAAAAGAAAGGATGGCAATTATTTGCGCGTGTATGTGTGTGGAAAGAGATGTATTGTACATATTCATAGCCTCCTTCATATGCAGTTATGCTTGAGGCTCAAATTAATTTCATTATTGAATTGATTGGAATGTATTTTCCCATGCAAGAGCTAATTTATATTCATTTACTCTGTAGCTTGGGGCTCTGGCTGTACTCATGCGACAAACAAATATTATATGGATGCTTTTTGTTGCTTGCACTGGGGTTATAGACTGTACTCTAGCTCATCGAAAAGATGACGAGCTATTAGCTGACTCGAATGTATCAGACCAGAAAGAAGGCCAGATTGGCCAGTTAACCTCCAATAAAGGTGGCATTATGGGCTCCACCTTGAGAAAGCGAAGGTTTGGTAATGCTGTGGAAACTGTCAATCATTCTATTCCCAGATCAAGTTCTACTTTCCCACCTTGTTCATCAGGTTTTATCTCTCAGATCCACCCGAATTCCTGTTATGTTTATAATTATTAGCGATGAGTTCCAAGTGTCAAATTCTGCACAATCCTGAACACATCATTCTTATTAGAAAAATGTTACTCTTTAAAAAAATCGTATAAGCCTCTTGTACAACTGAGAGGGAGAGTGTAGTACAGTGCAAGGTTCTAAAAGGCGCGAGGCGTGGTCGAGGCGTAGAGGTCAAGCCTCAAGCCTTAGGAGCCTAGGCGAAGCCTAGGCGTAAAAAGGCGTTTGTCCTTTTTTTATTATTTTAATTATTCCAAGGCTAGTAATATAATAAAATAGTATATACCTTGAATTTTGAAAATATATCCATATGTTTGGTAGCCATCTTTCTCACATTCATGCTCCATAACCAATATTTGTCAACTAATCCTTTGTTTTGTTTAAAAAAAGTGTGCCTTAAGCCTTTTACTAAGAATAGGGGGTAATAAGGCGTAATAAGGCGTAATAAGGCGTATGCGATGCGTTTCTCTCAAGCCTCAAGCCTAGGCGGGCCTAGGCGGAGCCTAGGCGGGCCTTTTAGAACAGAGGTACAGTGTGAGCAGAATCAAATAAACATCAAAATATGATTGAAGTATTTAGCTCAAAGATTTAATGGAAAGTTTAACATTTGCTCTGACTTACAACTCTATGTTTTTAATCAGGAAACAGTGAAAGCCTTATCCTTGAAGTCTGCATGGAGCCGGTAATTCTACATGAAATCACGACATTACCCTTTATTCTACTTCTTTCCAAAAAATTCTTTCAGCAGCCTCCTGTAATACCCCGTATTTTTGTGATATTTATTTACGGGATTAATTAAATTAAATGCGTATCAATTGGAAATTAATCCGGATTAAAGTACTAGCGAGATGCGAGTTGGTATTTGAATATAATGTGCATATATGATTATATATGAATATTGAATTATGAAATTGTCGTGAGATTGAAATACGGCAATTTGGAAATCTTGTTGAGACGCGTGTGACAGTCGCGTCATGGTATATAATTATGATAATTAAAAAAAAAAAAAGTGAATTTTATTTCTATTATCCGTATGGTCGTTTTGAGTGCGCCAACGCGTCCGGAAGGGTCGAAATAGTCAGAAAACACTAGCCGGGGGTTTGGTTTGGGTCCCGGGGTATTTTTAGGCCATACTGGCAACCAAAAAGGGCAGTTTGGTAATTTTAGAATTTTGGGATTTTTGATTAACGAATTTTAGGAGTTTTAAATGGAAAATTAAAACACCCACTAACGCATTACCAGCTATTATCTGATTAGAGGGCTACAGGGGTTATTAGAATTAGCCCCAAAAGTTCCTAAGACAAAAACTTTAGCCTCCATTGCCACCATTAGAGAAGAAAGCTTGTAGAGGGAGAGATAGAAGGATTCTGCAGAGAGAGAGAGAACCATTCATCAAATTCGTCATCAAATCAGAGATTCCAATAAGGCAAGTGGTTTAATTACAATTAATTTCAGAGAATGCTTCTTCCATGTGTAGGAATTGATAAAAATCTTATTGTTCTTGGGAGTTTGATAAAAACCCATTAATTTGGAATTAGAAACTTGTATTGTGATGAGGATTTGCATGTAGAACTATATGTAGGTGAATAATCTGATGTTAATACGTTTTGGATGAAACAAAAACGGATTTATTTAGACTCTTTGATGATTTATAAATTTTAGGGTTCATGTTCTTGAAATTGGGGATAAATGTATGGATTTGATATTTGGATGATGTTTATAATGATTTAATCCCCACAAAAACGTTAGTAGGTGACCTATGTATGTTTAGAGACGATTAGGAACCTTGAACAATTGTTGGACTAATGTTTAGATGAGATTAGAAGTGAAGAAAAGATGGAAAAACGAAATAAGGATTTCTGGGCTCGAAACTGGCCACTCGTTAGAAGACCTACCCAGGTCGTTCGAACGAGCTCGTTCGAACGAGCTTCTAACGAGTTGACCTTTGACTTCTAACGAGGGTGAAGTTCGTTCGATGTTCTCGTTCGAACGAGATCTCGTTAGAAAGCTCAGTTCGTTCGAACGAACTCTCGTTCGAACGGCCTCGTTCGAACGGCCTCGTTCGAACGAGACTTCTAACGAGTTGACAGTTTAGGCTTTTTAGCCTGTTTTGATCCCGAGTGTTCCGTAACCTTGTGTATATGTAGAGATAACCTTTCCTTGATGATTAATTGTTATATTTGGGATGTTTGGGATATAATGAGGAGTCAAACCTAGAAGTGTAGTTTGAATCTAAGGGTAAATATGAAGTAGGACGTGAGTGTATTACGATGCGAGAACTATTGACGACCTAATTTATTATATTAACCGGGAACATATAAATTGTGTAGTATTATATGTCGGTACGAGAATGAGGAGTGTACCACCAATATATTATGGTGATTACTAAGATGTGTGACTACTTAGTATATGTATTGACTTTATGTGTATGACATACCTACCATACTTGCTATCACGGGAGGTTTACGTTCGCTTAGGGCCCTCTAATCCTTGTGTTGCCCGGATTTAGATTGGTTACCTCGATGAACATAGGTCAGAGAAGGACTTATTGGGATGTTAATAAGTCTGCTGATCGTGGGAGCGCAGGTATGTGCGTGACCCATGTGATGTGACTGTGTTCGCCTCCATTATTTGTGATGTTGTTATCTGAGAACGATTCCTGAGAGATTCGGAATGCGTGATCCTTATGTACGTGATGTACCGGGATGGATAGCAGAGTATGTGTGCACCGCAGCTTAGTCTCGGGGTGCTTGTATTGTATATTTATGACGTGAATAATATACACTTAATTAATGGGAACTTTCATGTTGGTGTTGTATATATAATTATGGTAATGTTTTGAGAAACATAACGGGTTAAACGATAGTGAATTGTATTACAAATTGAAAATCTGAGTTTTATTATAGCGCTCTATTTAATTGATAACGCTAGAATGTAAAATGAGGATCGAGTAGTAAGGAGTAGAACTTATTACGGTTTGGTTAGATATGTATGTTATTTAGATGGGTACGATACGTCAGGAGTGCACATGTAGTCGAGAGGTGAGAATCATGTGAGTGCACGTCCTAACATGTATTTTGCATTTAATGTTTTAATGTTATTAAAACACTTGCTGTTTTTAAAATGATTTCCACTTTCGGGCTCTGACCCATTTGTTTTCAAATCTATTTTTGTAAAAACCATTTTAAGTGTCCAGCCACAAGGACACCATGCTTAGGATTCTCATTCAGGTAACGAGCTGTAGCTGCTTGTGGAAGTTACAGGACTTTGCTTGTAGACGCTTAATCTATCTTGACTCGATATTTATCAGTTATCAGTTGTAGGGCATGTCGCCCATTTCTTTTAGAGGCATTTCATTTATTTCAGTTATTCAGACTTCTGGCATGTAAAATATTCAGGATTCAGACTTGTATTATTTTTCAGTTGTGGGATTGTTGTGAGGAGTTTTCCTCCGGATTTATATTTACTTTGTTGGTTATTCATTACTTCATTATGGTGAATTAGGGCTGTGTTTTTTTTCCGAACTTTCCGATTTTTCCGATTTCCGATTTTTCCGAAAAAAATCGGATCGGAAATCGGACATAATTCTGAATTTCCGATTTTCGATTTTTCCGATCCGATTTTTCCGAAACTATGCCGATCCGATTTTTCCGATTTTTTTCGGAATTATTTCCGATTTTTTTGGAATTATTTTCCGATTTTCGATTTTTCCGATTTCTTTTCCGATTTTTTGAAAGTTTCCCATATCCCACATCGGTTGGGAGAGGGAGAGGGCTCCAAAATATGCTCTATAAAAGGAGAGTATCCTCCTAACTTCTACACAAATGAAAAGTGAGCCAAATCCTCATGTGTTTACATGTTGGGTTAAGCCATTTTCATTGTTTCTTTAAAATGAGAATTTCGAGTAATCGAAAATCCATAATTTATTTTTTTGAAATTTTGGAATTTCCGAAATTTCTGGATTTTTAATATATTTTGTGAATTTCCGATTTTTTCCGATTTTTGCCGATTTTCCGATTTTTCCGAATTCGGAATTTTTTTTTAATTTTCCGAAAAAATCGGATCGGAAATCGGAATAGTTATTTTATTTCCGAAAAAATCAGAATTTTTTCCGAATAAGCATTTTCCGATCCGATCCGGCCGAAACACAGCCCTAGGGTGAATGGTTGTTATTCTTTCATTATTCTTTTACTGCATGTTAATCAGACTTAACTTAAAATTTGGCAACTTACTTTTTAAATACTAGGTGGTTAGTAATTATTAAAATGTTTTCGACAGTGATGCTATTAACTGAACCAACTTGGCATTTTGTATTGATTTAATAAAGGAGTAGCTACCCGGTATTTAATTAGTCGGGGTGCCACACCTCCTTTGTTCTGTACCCACTCTGTAACATAAGATGTTGAGAACCCAAACCTTGTACTCTTTTCACTTCACTTCAGAAAATTTCGTATCCGCTTTATGATTAAACTATGTATACTTAGACATCAAAATAAAGATAAAAGTGTGTATTAGAGTGTTGTGTTGTGGTCAATGGCACAGAGTGTTGCCTGTTACCATCATTGTTTCCAGTTCATTTTCCCCTTTTAGCTCCTTTTGGCACCGCTCCTCACTTCCCACCTAAAACAAAGGACGACGAAACATATTCAATTTTTAGATAAACAAAAAAGATAGTAAACATCATTGATATAAGAACCTGCAGATTGTGTATTTGGTTAACGTCTTAGCGGTCATCAAACTTAGTGATGGCAATAAATATGATATTGTGATCTATATCACATTGAACTAGAGCTGTTCGTGGCACAGGCCAGCACCACTAGTGACATTTATAGCGATGGCGCAAGCCTGCTCAAGTAGCCAAGCTGACCTTAGATGTATTTCACGGCCCAGGGCCGTCTCACTATATAAAATTATATTATAGTAAGTAAATAGGTAAAATAACATGAAATGTGATAGCCTAATGGCTTTTAGTGTCTCACGAACTTAAATATATTTGGTTCAATTTCCCTTTTAAATGTCTTCATTGAGTGTTTTATTTACAAAAAGGAATAACTGAAAAAGTCCTATGGGTTTGGCTAGGGGGCTCGAATTAGTGAAATCCTAGAGTTTCCATGTATTTAATGGTCCTGTTTCCATGTATTGCGTGCGCGTGTGCGCTTTCTGCGTGTAATGCTAACAACATATCTTGTGGCTACATTTATTGCAGGCTTGCTTAATGAGATTCAAGTCATCTTGTTAACATCCTGGCAGCTCAAGTGGGAACTATTTGTTTCCTTTAGCCCCTTCTTTATAGTGCTGGTGGCTTTTGTCGCTTTTGTTCGTTGGAATGGGAGTATAGTTCTTGGTACCTCCTGTCCTGCCTTATGCCTTTTTTTGCCTTTGTTTCTTTAAGACCCTGGCTGGTTTGGGGTGAAATATTTCGCTCGGGTGAAAAGTAAAATGATAAAAATGTTCCTTCACCTCTTTGAAGTAAAAAGCTTTTGTTTTACTTAAAATTAAAGCAAGTCTGCATGCTCTAATTTTGTGATTTTGGACATAATAGCGACCACAATTTACTTCGAATAGGTAAATTTTTTTTTCATCAATTTACTCTTTACCTGGTGCAATGAGCAGGCAGAGCCGCAGAATTAAATATAAGATTCTATATCTCATCCGACATTTGACGCTGCAGGTGCAAAAGATGCTCATGCAGTTTCTCCCCATTTCACTCAAATATTTTATTTTAGTTTGATTTCCGCTTTGTTTATGGCTCCTGTGCACTTCACTTTAAGTCAAGCTTCAGCTATGGTCCGTTCATTTTGGAAGAATGGGTCGTTTAGTTTCTTCCAGTGGATTATAGCCTTTATTGTTGGCTTCCTTTCAGTATGCTTTTTCAGGTAAGATCACTTAATTACTTAACATACCGTGAAAAATGGTAGATCTGACCTGTTAGGTTCTCTATAATTTCATTTTTTGTTGTTTTGAATTTAATGATTGGAAGAGGTACAGTTTCATGCACAACACCTGCAAAGTTGGCTGCCGTTGTGTGGGTTCCACGTGTTGTTTAATGCAACTATCACAGCGGTTGCAAAGACCCTTTGAACTATTGATCATGCCAATAAATACTTTAAAGACATCATTTGCATTTTTTCCCTCTTCATGTCAATAAAACAAGTTTTTACCAACACAAAAACGTGCTTGGTAATCAATGAGGGGTATTTGCATTTTTTTTGTTTTAAGGGTTTTTTCACAACACTAGAATGTATTTGCCAGTGGTGCAAGAATTTAGGTGGTTTTCGGCATTTTATCCTATAAATTATACTCCCTCCGTCCCGATTTAAGAGTTCACTGTTCTTTTTTGGGACATCCCAAATTAATAGTCCACTTCCTTAATTTGGTGGGGCGGAGGGAGTATGTTTTGAAGTGATTTTTCAATCATATTCCACATATATACTTGTGAGACAACTCCGCCTGTGTCGTGTTTAACTTCTCATGTTGGACACTGCCGGTCCCAAGCCCGGATAAAGGAGGGTTGCGTTAGGTAGCTGACAACCAACATAAAATTTTGTCAGATCCTTATGAACATGAATCCTATGAATATACGCGCTAATACTAGGGCTTTCCCCTTGAATAATGCATGTGCCTGCCAGCGGGTGTCTCGAAAAATAGGGAAGGGGCATCGCATCGGTGCTCGGATGCGACGAGAAATAGACAAGGGTTCCTACAACAATCTGGACGTGTACGGGTAAAGAAGCTAGTCCAGGATAGTATACTTAGGTTAACGACTTGAAACATAGGGACTATGACAGGGAAAGAGATGGAGTTAGTGGATACCATGATAAGAAGAAAAGTTAGCATAGCTTGTTTATAAGAAACTAAATGTGCCGGTGAGAAAGCTAGAGAAATCGAAAATACAGGGTTTGAATTATATTATATAGGAAAACATAAAAATAGGAACGAAGTCGGAATAATAGTAAATAAGAACCTTACGGATGATTCGTAACCGTTGTTAGGAAATGTGATGGACTTATAATTGTAAAAGTGGTATTAGGTGAAAATATAATTAATATTGTTAGTGCTTATGCACCCTAAGTAGGATTTGATGAACACACGAAAGCACAATTTTGGGAACAAATGGATGAACTAATTCAAGAAATACCCGTAGGTGAGAAAATCTATATATGGGGAGATTTTAGTGGCCATGTAGGAGAAGATCGTGTAGAATATGAGATAGTGCATGGAGGATATGATTTTGGAGATAGGAACGATGATAGAGAGTTTATCTTAGATTTTGCGATGACTTATGATTTAGTACTAGTAAATACATTTTAAAAAGAGGCTTGAATACTTAATAACTTATAAGAGTGGAACGCATAAGAGCCAAATAGACTTTTCAATTACTAGGAAAGGAGACCGATTAACATGTAAATACTATAAGGTCATCCCGGGAGAGAACTTAACCTCACAACATAAGATAATAGTGTTGGATATAAATATTGAAAATCATACACAAGTGCGAAAAGAGAAGATTAACTCACGATCTAGGTGGTGGAACTTAAAAGGAGAGAAATTAGAACTATTTAAAAGTAAAGTATTAAATGAAGCGTCATGGAATACTGAAGAGGAGACTAACATAATGTGGGATAAGATGACCACATGCATTAGGAGAATATCAAAAAGAATTCTTGGAGAATCAAAAGTCAGGGGGCCACAATCTAAAGAAACTTGGTAGTGGAATGAAGAAGTACAAAATATAGTAAAAATAAAGGGAAGTGCTTTAAAACATGGCAAACAACTAAAAACGAAGAAAATTTTGAGAAATATAAATGGACTAAAAAGGAAGTTAAGAAAATGGTAAGAGAGGCTAAGTTAAAGGCATGTGATGATCTTTATACAACATTAGAAACACAAGAAGTGGAAAATTATTTATAAGCTTACTAAATTTAGGGACTTTAATAACGTTAAAGTGTATTAATTTTCCCCTTTGTGTTTCTAATGTTGTATAAAGGACAGAAAAATAAAAGACTTTAATAACGTTAAAGTGTATTAAAAGTGATGATTCGAGAGTCCTAGTCAAGGATGATGAGATTATGGAAAGATGAAAAAATTATTTCGAAGGTTATTGAATAGAGATAATGTGAGTAGATAGATATAGAGGAACTTAGGGAGACTCGATAAAATATATTTTTTTGCAGAATTAGGACAACAAAGGTTAAGATTGCCCTAAAAAAGATGAAAACAGGGAGGGCTTTGGGACCGGATGGAATCCCTATTGAGGTTTGGAAGTGCTTAGGGGAGGAAGGAGTATCTTGGCTTACAAAATTATTTAATAAAATTATAATGACTAATAGGATGCCCAATGAATGGAGAAAGAGCGTTTTAGTACCTATTAATAAAAATAAAGGGGGACATATAAAGTAGCTCAAATTATTGTGGTTATAAGTTAATGAGTCATACAAAAAAACTTTGGGAGAGAGATTGAATATAGATTGAGATTGAAAACAATAGTATTTGAGAATCAATTTGGGTTTATGCCTGGGAAGTCAACAATGGAAGCAATCTATTTATTGAGGAGATTAATTGAGAGGTATAGGGAGAAAAACAAGGACCTTCATATGATTTTTATAGATTTGGAGAAGGTGTATGATAGGATATCAAGAGATATAATATGGTGGTATCTACATAAAAAAGGAGTGATTCGTAGATATATTGATGTGATCAAGGATGTGTATGATGGGGCTATGACTATAGTAAGAACATCAGCTGGAGAAAATAGTGAATTCCTAATTGCCGTCGGTCTACACTAAGGTTCAACACTAAGTCCTTATCTCTTTGCTTTTGTTATGAATGAGTTGACTGGACAAATACACGATAAGGTGTCATGGTGTGTGCTATTTGCAAATGATATTGTTTTAGCGGATGAGACCAAGATCGGGATTAATGCTAGATTGGAATTGTGGAGAGAAGCACTAGAAACAAGAGGATTTAAAATAAGTAGGACTAAAACAGAATTTGTGGAGTGCAATTTTGGACAAACGGGGATGTCAAATTGAAGGGTTAAGAGATAACTAGAAATGATAATTTTCGTTATTTAGGCTCTATTATTCAAGAAGATGGGGATATTAGTGATGATGTTACTAATAGGATTAAAGCAGGCTGGGTTAAGTGGAGAAGTGCTGAGCGTATACCTTTGAAGTTAAAAGGAAAATTTTATAGGACGACCATTAGCGCCGCCATGTTATGTGGGACAGAGTGTTGGGAGACAAAAAGAAAATGTATAGAAAATGAGTGGCCGAGATGCGAATGCTAAGATGGATTTGGGGTATAACTCCAAAGGATAAAATTAGAAATGAACAAATTCGTGAAACGGTAAAAGTAGCTCCTATAGAAGATAAATTGGGAGAAAATCGACTTAGATGATCTGGACACATTAAGCGTAGACCAATGGGTGCCCCGTAAGGAAGAGTGATTTAGTTAGTATTGATGGTAACATAAGGGGTAGTGGTAGGGCTACATTGACTTGGTGGGATATTATAAAAAAGGACATGATATCACGTGGTTTAACCGAAGATATTGAACTGAACAAAATGGAATGGAAAAATAGAATTCATGTAGCTGACCCCAAATAATTGGGAAAAGGCTTTGTTGAGTTGAGTTGTATACTTGTGAGACTTTAAATAATCAGTGAAAGGTATATTATTAATCCACGAATTTCACTTTTGTTATTTGCTTCACAAAAAAGGATGATGCAAACACAACCAATTGGGTCCAAAGAAGAGAGAGAAAACGAAACAAATCTAAAAATTGTATTATTAAACCAAAGAATAGTCAAATTTCTATTACATAATTACCTACTTATACTAGTTGTAGGAAAGCATTAAAAGACTAAGATACCCTTCATTTACTGTAATATATACTAAAGAGGACTAACCCCTTTTATTGATTACTAAGAATTAACAAGACCCTATTCTACAGCATTCTCCCCTCCTTCGAAAGTGTTCGTCCTCGAACTTGAAGGTTGGAGATGCAAGAAATTCCCAAAATATCGCTAAGAGGATAAAATTTGGTGGCCCAAATATAATTTTGGCAATATTTGGAAGCTTTTAAAATGGACAGAATTTCAGCCCAAAATGGACAGAACTCTAGGCTTATTTGATATGTTGAAGAAGTGTCCTCCTGGTTAGAAATCACCCTGAGGAGCCAAAACCCTAGGTCAATGCCTCTCCAGACTTGACTCGCCGTTTCCATAGCTTGCTGGAGCAATGAAAGGTTTCCAGAGACGAATCTGTAGTGAGGTAAGTCGATCGCACCTCTTTTTTTTATTTGAGTACTAGGGGTTGATTTCTCTTCTTGGTAGCCATTAATGGAGATGCAATGGGAGGACACACACCAACTCATACACATACCAAGGAGCTCACTTCGCTCTGATACCAGTTTGATGCATTTACCACCAATTGTATTATCAAACCTCAAAATTGTATAAATTGTATTATCAAACCAAAGAATAGTCAGATTTCTATTACATCATTACCTATTTATACTAGTAGTAATCCTACTTTAACTAGATTTATACTAGTAGTAATTCTACTTTAACTAGGAAAGCATTAAAAGACTAAGATACCTTATACTTATTCCTCCGTAAGGTTTGTCCACAGAGGGTGAGTTAGGGCCTAAGATCAGACCAAAAGGCGTAGTCGATGGATAACAGGTGAATATTCCTGTACTATCCCTTGTTGGTTCCGAGGGACGGAAGAGGCTAGGTTAGCCGAAAGATGGTTATCGGTTTAAGGACGTAAGGTGACCCTGAATTTGTATTTTCAGGTAAGAAGGGGTAGAGAAAATACCTTGAGCCAATGTTCGAGTACCAGGCGCCGTAATACATGCTATACTCCTAGGAAAAGCTCGAGCGACCTTCAACAAAAGGATACTTGTACCCGAAACTGAAGGACTAACCCCTTTTATTGAATACTAAGAATTGACAAAACCCTATTCTACATCAGAGTATTGGGTTGAATAGAAGCATTTTGGATGATGAGGTCTAGATAATATCTTACATCTAATTTGAAAATATCTGGACCACATTGGACGATCTCCTATCAATTGAATACTCCACGAACCTAGTTGTGAAAGACCCTATGTTCTAATGTATACTATAATCTGTTTTTTAGTTGAACGTACCCATTCTCATTTTTCCTTTTTTTCTAATTGCAACCTCGCTACACAGATTTGACAATCAAATTACTCGCGAAAAATTTGAACATGTTTATTGATACTGTTAATTGGCTTTTGCAGCATAGCTCACCCATATCTTCTAGCTGATAATCGACACTATCCCTTCTATCTTTGGCGAAAGATCATCAAAGCTCATTGGTCAACGAAATATCTTTTGGTTCCACTATATGTTTACTCATGGTTTTCTATCTCCAATGTTTTGGGTCAGTATTAAGTTAAAGTCCGTATATTATTTCTCATTCGTTGCGACTTCCACTAAAACAAGACTATAATTTTGATTTGGCAGCAAAGTCTCAGAAGAAAATCTGGGTGTTGGTATATTTCTTGGCTACTGCTGCAACTCTTGTTCCTGCCCCATTGATAGAGTTCAGATATTATACTATACCTTTCTTTTTCTTGATCCTCCATTGCCGTGTTGATGATGAAAGAAGTTGGCTCCTTATGGGTATCGTATATATTGTTGTAAATATCTTTACGATGGTTATATTCTTGTTTCGACCATTCTATTGGGCCCACGAGCATGGGATCCAGAGGTTTATATGGTAGATAGTTGTCCATGCACTTAGGCCCACGAGCATGGGATACAGAGGTTTATATGGTAAATAATTGTCCATGTACTACCACCGAGCAAGGCAAAGAACACGAAAATTTAATTTTCTTTTCCTATGCATTTTTTTTGTATTCAAGAGATCCAAACTAAAAGGTCTTTCAGCTAATTATGACAGGTACAAGATCATACAGTTAAATAGAGTTTCCACCTCAACCCAGCATCCTAGGAGTTTTGTATTACCAAGTTTTTGTTTATTGTGGTATATTTTGTTGAGGATAATGTTTGTCTAGTGCATGTGAAGGAACAGAGTAGAGCTTATTTAGCAAGAGCACAAGCTTCATATCTGTATTTGTATTGGCAGAATTGAATTTGCTTTAGCAATAGGCACACATTATTTAGTCATCTATTTCTATATACAATCCGTGTTCTTTAAACTTCAAATTGTCCTCTGTTAAATGAGCTTACAAGATCGAACTGTTTTATCCTCTTAGCCATGTTTCCTAAGAATTGCTAATTAAATTAAATCAACGCAAATAGAGTTGTCAATTATTGGCACTATTAATTTGGCATGAACAGCATGCAAAATGAACAGGTTTGAGTTTATTTTAGTGGTGACTCGGTAGTCATATTTATACAAATGGGGTTGATAAATTTGGTCATACATACATATGGATTTACTATCCACGTTACTAATCATGGGCTGAATTTGAGCCCAGCAGTTGGAAGACAGTTCCATCAGGTTAGGAGGTGGGCGACCCAATTTTAATTTGTAACACCATATTGTTTTTAGCTTCAAATAGACCTGCACATTAAGGCGCGGTTTGGTTGCACAAATTGTTTGATTATGTAAATTGATTCATTGTGAATTGTAAATGAGTGGATTTGAAATGAGTTTAAATTTAATTTTACACAATGTTTGGTAATTTGAAATTGATGTTAAGGTTCTATGAGAAAAATATATAAAAATAAAGTAAGAGAGAGGGGGAGGGGGAAGGGGGAAGGGAGGGAAAGAGAGAGAGGAGCATGCACTTTATGTGACTCCTATTTTAAATGGATGCATTTCATGTATTTTGTGAAATGATTCAATTTCATATTTTACACATGAGCTAAAATGATGGGGAAATTAATGAATCACTTTATAAATGGAATTAAACACAATTAATGGATCAATTTATAAATGGACAAATTTATAATTTTGGGACAACCAAACGCGGCCTAAGTATATGGGTATTAACAGGGTGGCCAAAATCAGTCTAGAGCTAAAAGGCACGCTCTCATAAGAAACCACTTGCTTATTACTTTGGTATTTGGTCTTAGGTCCTGGAGTTTCCGATATTTAGGCCAACCTCTACCTTAATGCCCTAAACTTGTGGTCCCTAGAGCGTGATTTTCTCGGTTAGCCATGTTTTTGGAGCTAAAGTTTGAAAATTGGTTTTTCCATAGCAATAAACTTTCTTTGTTGTGAGAAAAGTTTTATTTGGGTTAATCACATTTTGACTCCTCTAACTTTGCTTCATGTTTACGTCATTACTCGTACTTTTATTTTTTAGACTTACCCCCCTCAATTTATAAAAACATCTTACTTTAGCCCCAAACACTAACACCGTTACATTTTTAGATGAAAATTGATTATTAGCGCTACACATGAGGATATTTTTGTCCAATCACTTGTGCAAATGATCAATTTTTTATATTATGTTCGGAGGTAAAATAATGTGTTTTTAAAAGTTGAGGGGGTAAGTCTAGAAGATGAAAGTATAAGTGGTGAAGTGAAAATATGTATAAAACTGAAAGAGTCAAAAGTGTAACTAACCCTTTTCATATTTAAACTTTATTTGTTCTCAACTCCAATTTCATTTCAAGACTTTATTTGTTCTCAACTCCAATTTCATTTGTGCTCGAATGTTCTTTACTCCTTTGATTTTTTTGTATTAAGGGTTGTTATACCTAATAAGCAAGTGGTTTCTTACGAGAGAAGTTTTAGTTCCCCGGTAGAGGGAATGATTGAAGTCAACTATGAAAGTAGTACCCTAATAATGACAAAATTTGTCCAAAAGTGCTCGAGTATGCATACAATACTTTAAAATTATAATTTTGCAAAATAAATACTCATTATAATCGAAAGTAATTACATATCTACCCACCTCATGGCGAAATTCAATGGAGAAATTCAACCAAAGCAATCGCGGTGTTGGTGTTCTTGGGTATGTTTTGTTAGAGCATTTTCAATGTTAATGTGGAGTGGAAGAATATGAGGTGTCACATAGTATTAATAAACTATGAGTTAATTTTTTTTTCCAATACAACCCTAAAAAATGAATATAAAGGTGATGTGGCACTAATTAATATTCACAATATGAAGGAGACTTTCGAGATAACGTTTTTTTTCACATTGTGAAGATCATAAGTAACTAATAATTTTTTCTCTCTCTCCACCTTGTCATTTTCACTCTCTCTCCACATTTTACCAAACAAATCAATTATGTACATGTGTCACTTAAGTTTACTTTTAGACATTTAAATTGGAGATAGTTTTTTATTTATATTGTCTACATAGAATTTTTTATGCCACATAAGATACTATAGGGACCCATTCGATATGGCCTATGAGAGTAGCCGACCAACCCGGATTGCTTAAAGCACTGCTCGACCCAAATCAGAATTTGATTTACTCATGTGTATTTGAAACATACTAGAACACTCACGGATATATTCAAACTGCTTACCAACAATCTTGGAGGAGATATTCAGTGATACCATGAATTATCCACATGTTAATTGAGTTCCTTGTACAACTCAATCTCTTACTTTTATTTATCTATTAATTGTAAACCCTCACCCGGGGCAAAGGGATTTAATCTCGAGCATTGAGAGACACTATAATAAAACAGTAACCTCTCCGTGGACGTAGACAAGTTGCCAAACCACGTATATCGTTGTCGTGTGTCTGATTCTGCATTCTGTTCTTTGTGATTATTTCGTGGATCCTTATTATGATAATTCTTGTACTCACAATTGGTCCCGTTTGTGGGAAGAGTTTTCTATTCCTGTAAAAATATTCACTAACAGAAAGCCCGTGATGTCTCACCACAGCAACAACATTCCTTAAGTTGACGATGTGCAAGAAGACCTGGTCCTACCTAGGGTCAGGTCGGAGATTCGCCAGCATAAGGCAGCCTTCTGAGACGTAGATCTCTTGGTTGGTTGACGCTTACGAAGCTAGGCTTAGAGAACAAGAGGAGGCCACACGCCTCCAAGTGGAAGAGAATGCTCTCCTTCAGAGGCGACTTGAGATGATGGAGAGAGATCTCTATATAGATACAAGGAAGCGTCGTGATAGGACTCCTAGTCCTCAGGCGAGTGATACTCGCAGTCGAGGGTGGAGCTCCAGACGCGACCAGGATATAATTGAACATGGCAAATCAAAGCATGGTTTATCAGAGCGTGGCCAGTCCGAGAGGCGCCACAGGAGGAATGATCGACATAATGAGGATATTAGGATTCTGGTCCGTAGAGAGATGGACCAACATCCAACCCATCGAAGGGCCAGATATACCAGGGAGATAGCTAGGAGAGCTCTCAATACCCATATGAAATCCCCTTTCTCAAGGGAGATCCAAGAGGAGGAGCCCCTGAAGAAGTTTGTCGTTCCCATGTTCAAAATTTAAGACGGGAAGATAGATCCCATAGACCACGTTCGGCAATACAAACAAGCGATGACCTTATGGAGCCACAACGACGCGCTTATGTGTCGAATTTTTCCTCTTAGCCTACACTACGTAGCACAAAAATGCTTCTAAAAGTTTCCTCACAGGTCGATCAGAAACTTCAAGGCCCTAGCAGAGACTTTTATTGCTCTCTTAATAACAAGCATCTCCCATCCCAAGCGGATGGATGCACTGCTCACGATGAATAAAAAGCCGCAAGAGAGCCTTCGTGATTATGCCAAGAGGTATTGGGAATTCTTCAACGAAGTCGAGAATTGCTTGGAGTAGGTTACCGTTACATCCTTCAAAATTGGTTTGCCGACCACCTCTTTACTGCACCAGTCCCTGACTAAGAAGGAAGCCAACACTATTGACGATCTCATGGCTCGTATGGAGAAATACGCCAAGGTGGAAGATGTGGTTCAGTATAATGCAGGGGACAACGATCGAGCAAAGGCAACCAAAGGAGGAGAAAATAGTGATATTTCAAAGAAGGGGAATAAGAACAACTCTGTTGACGCAAAAAATTATCCATTTACGTGGACCGATTAGAAATAGACACCTGTCATCCTATGTGGCAACATGTATAATCAACACTCAGTTGGTCGGCTAACCGGCTGACCAACCAACCTGAAGAATATGAACCATCAAGAATATCAAAGGCCATTGGTGTAGAATATCAATAGTTATATTTATTATACAGATGTAAATGCCTAGAGATATAATGGCATTCCATCTCTTGGGTTCCGAACAACCCCTATAAATACATGATATCCCTTCGCTAAAGAAAACAACTCAATCACTCTCACCACACCATGTTGTGCAATTGTAAATCCCTGGGAATAAAATAACAGTGGATGTAGACTTTCCTTACAGCCGAACCACTTTAAAAATCTGTCTCTAATGTGTTTGATGAGATTGTTTATCTTCATTTCATCTTCAATATCATCTTCATAACTTTATCTGTTGTCGACGCCTATAAGATGACATAGGCCATTACTAGTATTCAACAGATTGGCGCCGTCTATGGGAAGAGATAAAAATCTTTCCATTCTTATTAAAAAAGACGGAGATCATCTACAAGAGATACATTTTTCTGTCTTTGCGTATAAACAATTATATGTTTTGCATACATATTTTAATTTGATCATACGTTTATATTCTCATACATTTATATTCATAAATTGAGTGATCAATTGTTATCTAAAAATCTACATAACACTGGATTTTGTAACCATAAGTTTTGTATGAATCTTTGAAAGTAGGGTAAAAGTGATTATTTATTGGGTTACATCAAATATGTTGATTCCCATACTTTAGATGTTTACCAAGAGGTTTGATGTCTAAGATGTTAACCACATTGTTTTATTCATTTGAATAAACTGTATACTCAATTTTATTCATCTATAAATCTGCACAATTGTATCAATTTTTCAATAATTTTCCTGGGTGATTTTGAGATAAATTTCAAGAGATCTTGGAAGAATCTTCGAATTTCTATGATTTCATCTTATTTTTCTATCTGTATAATCAGAGAATAGGAGGAGATAAGGTCAAGAACAATTTTCTCTCTCCTGAAAATCTCAGTTCTGCCCCAGATCTACTTTAAAGTTCTCCGCAATCTGATTTATTTTAGAAAATATTTATGTTATTGTTGATACCAAAATTAGTATGTTGATATGGACGAATAATACGAAGACACGTGTCAATCAACGTGGCACAATAGCAAAGAGGAAGTTCATTTCCCCGACCATCTCATATTCTCTCCGAGCAACAAGGATACACCGAGGAACTCCAGCGCTCTGAGGAACTCTTGAGTAACGAGCAACTAAGGCGGTCCGAGCTGCATCTCGGCCCCAGCATTGATTGCCAGATAATCAACAGTTCAACTATTCATTGAATGCTTATTATCTTGACGCGCACGCTGCATTAAATGTATTACCCTCTCATATGTATATCATTTAATGTATCACTCTTTCATGTACAGCCTAAGGGCTATAAATACCTTGTATCACCCTCATTCAAGGGGACGGGAATTTCTTGATAGAACTTGTAATCGAGAATTCCCAAACACTCAGCAATAACATAACAGTGGACGTAGGCCATTCTTATAAGGCTGAACCACTTTAAAAATCTTTGTCTCATTTTATTTATCTGTGATTGAATAATTAGAGCGATCTAATTTTTTACATCAACAGATTTTCGCCGTCTGTGGGAAACGACTGTTGGTATCATTTTGCACCAAAAATCATTCATCATCAATGGCAGATAACCCGGAATCCAGCAATCGAAACGCTGGAAATGCTGAAAATCCTCCAAATCCCTCTGCACCACCAGATCTGGCTGGGATTATGACGAATCTGGCTCAAGGACAAATCGCCATGCAGGAAACAATGCGGCAACTCATACATACCCTTCATGGCGGTGCACCTGCACGTTCGGGACAACGAAGTGGTCAAAGGCAAACCTATTTACTATCTTCACGATCCAGGCGTACTGAGTCATATCGTAATGAGGAATCTGATGATTTCTCTTATCAACCTAGGCGAACTTCGTCAATAAGGGCTACAGATACAGATCAACGTATCACTCTCTCTCCAGAAATACCCAGTGCCTTGGAAAGACTGAGTAGGGTGTCTCCTTTTAGTCGATTAGGCCCTAGGAAGAATAAGAGTCCACCTAAGACCATGTCGAGGAGTTTTCGACGACCATCAGATCTAAGAGAAGGATCAGCACAATCACGACCAATTGCTCGTCAAGATAAATCTCAGGAGGCCACTTCAAAGCAATCAATTGCTCGAACTAATAAGCCCGAGGAGGGAAATGATGCGTGGAAAGGTTCTATTCAGCGATTGGAGGATAGATTGGGAGAAATGGCTAAGGCGAAGAATCCCCTATAACGAACTTTTGTTCATGGGACACCTTTTGTCCAGGCCATTGTGGATTTTCCTACCCCGTCAAAGTTTAAAGCACCTGTGGTGACCCCCAAATATGGTGAAAAGACAGATCCTGTTCTACACATAGAGCAATATCAAGCTGCTGCCGACATCTATGCTGTCCCCGACGAGATGAGATGCAGAGCATTCTCAGGAACTCTTACTGGATCTGCCCAGATATGGTACAACAATCTCCCTCGGGGTAAGATTTCAACTTTCTTTCAGTTGGCCGAGTCGTTCATCGGTAATTTCTGTTTTGGGGCAAAGCCAGTAAAAAGAGTAGCACACTTATTAAGTGTTGGACAAAAATCTGGTGAGAGTACTAGAGATTACATAACTCGTTTCAATAACGAGAAACTGGAAGTTATAGATTATGAAGAAAAGACAGCAATCACCGCCTTGATGAGTGGTTTGTTGCCTAACAAGTTGTATTACACTTTGGCCAAAGATCCACCTACAACTATGTCAGAGTTGATGGCGAAAGCGGCCAAAATCATGAATGCCGAGGAGGCTATGGCTGCGAAGAAGAATATGGATAAAGAAACCAAGGTGGATGACGACAAATCCAAGAAGAAAGAGCATAAGGGCAATGGTGGTGATAAGCACTCCAAGAATAATAAATCGTCATGGGAAGTCCTGAAGAAATTCGATCATTATACCCCTTTGAAAATGGGTATTAATCATGTCTTGGAAGAAATCAAGAATAACGAGTAAGTAAAGTGGCAAAAGAAACTGAGGTCAGACCCTGACCTGAGGAACAGAGATAAATATTGCGAGTTCCATAAAGATCATGGTCATATGACCAAAAATTGCATAGCTCTTCAGAACGAAATTGAAACACTCATTCGAAGAGAAAAACTAGCAAAGCATGTTGATCGGGGAGGTGAAAAAAGAAATAATGACCGAACTAGGGAGAGGTCTAGATCTCCTCGCCGGGCAGAGGAGAAAAAGAAGAGAGACCATAAAGATGATCCAGATGAAGACCCTGATCTTCCCAAGAAGCCAAGGCAGCCAGAACGAGAGGTATTTTCCATATGTTTTGGGTCATTTGATTGTAATGTTATTACAGGAGGAGATGCAGGAGGAGGAGACCTTACTGCAGAAAGAAAGGCTTACCTCGTTGAGGCTCAAGCTTGCTCATATATTCAGCGAATAAATCTGGCCGAGGATGATCGTCCGAGGAAGGTAAACAAAGAGAATCTAGTCATTGGCTTTTCAAAAAACAACCTGGCAGGTGTTCTTTACCCTCACGACGACCCTTTGGTGATCAAAATGAGGATGAAGGAAGTAGTGATTTCAAGGGTGTTGGTAGACAATGGTAGTTCGGCAGACATCATGTACTATTCATGCTTTGACAGCTTGAATTTGAAATTATCTCAATTGGAACCTTATCACAGACCCCTTCTGGGTTTTGCTGGCGAGAAAGTTTTTCCACTTGGGACGATCAAGTTGGATATATTCATTGGAACTTGGCCTGCTTGCCGAACAGAAAGGATACGCATCTTTGTGATGGATAAAAATGTGCAGTCAACTTACAACATCATCATGGGAAGAGTTGGTTTGAAGAAGTTCGAGGCAGTTCCATCTATAGTACATCAGTGCTTAAAATTCCCAACAAACTTCGGAGTAGGAGTTGTGAAAGGTGATCAAAAAGTAGCTCGGGAATGCTATTATTCATCTGCCGAGCAAGAGGAGCTTGAAGATTCAAGGAAAAAGACTACTACCTACCAGGTGGAAGAAGATACAGAAATTAAAACTCTCGATCCCAGAGATGAATCCCAACTTGTAAAAGGACAGGTGGTGGAATCTACAGAAAATGTTATTCTAGACGACGAGCACCCTGAACGAGTAACCCAGATAGGTTCATCGTTGGATGCTTCAATAAAACAGGAGTTGATAACTTTCTTGAGAAACAGGAAGAAAACTTTTGCGTGGAGTCATGAAGACATGCCAGGAATAGATCCAAACTTCTTATGTCATGAGCTCAATGTGAATAAGGAGATCAAGCCTGTGAAGCAGAGAAGAAGGGTATTTAGTCCCGAGAAGAATCAGGCTATACAAGAGGAGGTCGAGAAGATCCAGAAAGCCCAATTCATCGAAGATGTAAAATATCCAGACTGGTTAGCAAATGTGGTGATGGTAAAGAAGAAAAATAATAAATGGAGAATATGTGTTGATTTCACCGATCTCAACAAGGCATGCCCAAAGGATCACTTTCCATTGCCCAGAATTGATCAGTTAGTGGATGCTACCTCGGGGCACGAGCTGCTCAGCTTCATGGATGCTTACTCTGGTTACAACCAGATCAAAATGAAACCTGAGGACAGGGAAAGTACTTCTTTCATTACCCCTAAGGGAACTTATTGTTATAATGTTATGCCTTTTGGTTTGAAAAATGCAGGAGCGACATACCAGCGGCTGATGAACAAGGTTTTTACCGAACAAATCAGTTGCAATATGGAAGTCTATGTCGATGATATGCTGACAAAGAGCAAGAAAGCTGCTGATCATCTCGTTGATTTGAGTCAGACCTTTGATCAACTGGATAAATACCAAATGAAGCTCAACCCGACGAAGTGCACATTTGGAGTACGAGAAGGAATGTTCCTCGGGTACATTGTCAACCAGCGAGGCATTGAAGCGAATCCAGAAAAGATCAAAGCTCTTTTAGGGTTGTGATCTCCAACAACAAAGAAAGAAGTACAAAGTCTTACAGGACGAGTTGCAGCGCTCAACAGATTTGTATCTCGAGCAACAAATAGATGCTTACCATTCTTCAAAACACTTCGAAAAACTTTTGAGTGGAATGATGAATGTGAAAAAGCCTTTCAAGACTTGAAAAAATATTTGGGAGCACCTCAACTATTGTCCAGGCCAGTAATGGGAGAAAAGTTGTACTTATACCTGGCAGTATCAGAGCATGCAGTCAGCTCGGCATTGATCAGATTGGAGAATGGAGTCCAGAAACCAATTTATTACACAAGTAAGGCTTTCCGGGGTGCAGAGATCAGGCAACCAAAACTAGAAAAACTGGCATTGGCATTAATTGAAGCAAGTAGAAGAATGAGGCCATATTTTCAGGCCCATACCATCGTCGTTTATATCGACATGCCATTGAGACAAGCCCTTCATAAGCCAGAAAAATCAGGGAGACTGATGTACTGGGCAATAGAGCTCGGTGAATATGATATTGTGTATGAACCCAGATCATCATTGAAAGGGCAGGCTGTAGCAGATTTTATAGCAGCGTTTACATATCCTGATAACCCCGAGGAACAAAAGTTGCTCGCTGATCAACCTGTGGATGTTACAGGATCAACAGACATAAGTCCAGATCAACTCCGGTTGGTAAAAGGGATTGTGGATATAGAAAAATCATCAAACTCAAACCCAGATCAACTCCGGTTGGTAAAAGGGCGAGAAGAGATGGTCAACGAAGAGCAAAAAATACCAGGGGAGGATGGAAGAAACCAACAGATATTTCATCGAGGAACTTTGTCAGATAAGAAATTTGAAGACGAGTTACCTGTATGGAGGTTATATGTAGATGGGTCATCTTGCACTGCAGGATGTGGCACTGGAATAGTTCTGAGCACTCCAGACGAGATTGACATGAAATATTCCTTGCGATTCCAATTCAAAGCCTCCAATAATGAGGCTGAGTATGAGGCCATGATAGCAGGTCTTAATCTAGCAAAGATTATGGAAGCACAACAAGTGATGGTATTCAGTGATTCTCAATTAATTGTGAATCAGATGATGGGAACATATGCAGTTAAAGGAGAATTAATGATCAAGTATCAGGCAAAGGTGATGGAATTATTGGCAGAATTTGATGCCATTCAGTTGATCAGAATACCCAGAATAGAAAATGCACAAGCAGACGCACTGGCCCGATTAACATCAGCTACTCGTACCGAGCTGCGAAGAACAATACCAATTGAAGTACTGGAAAGTCGGAGCATAGACGAAGACCTGACGATGAATGTTATTACCCTTGATTTAGGACCATCTTGGATGGATCCCATCAGGGTATATATTGAAAAGGGAAAATTTCCGGAGGATAAGCTCTCTGCAAAGAAATTGAAATTTAAAGCTGCTCGGTATGTACTAACTAATGGTGTTTTGTATAGACGAGGAATTATGGTAGGTTTGCAGAGATGTGTACATCCTTCCGAGGTAAAAGAATTGATTGAAGAGGTCCATGAAGGGTCATGTGGAGCCTATGTAGCAGGTCGGACACTTTTGCAAAGGGTGATGATGCAGGGATATTTCTGGCCGACGATGAGGGCTGATTGTATAGCATATGCCAAGAAATGTGACAAGTGCCAACGTTTTTCCTCCATTCGACGAACTCCACAAGCATTATTGACACCCATAACTTCTCCTTGGCCATTTTCCATGTGGGGAATTGATTTGGTTGGACCACTGCCAACAACCCGAGGAAGATTCAAGTACCTCGTCGTTGCAGTGGATTATTTTACTAAATGGGTAGAAGCTGAGCCACTTATTGATATGATATACGAGAAGGTGTACCAGTTTGTTTGGAAGAATATCATCTGCCGATATGGTCTCCCTCATGCTTTCATTACAGACCATGGAACACAGTTTGATAATGAGGAGTTTACCGCCTATTGTCATCAGTCAAACATTTTGAAGACTCATTCAGCAGCAGGCCATCCTCAAAGCAATGGACAGACTGAAGTGACGAACAGAACATTACTAAATGGTTTGAAGAAGAGGCTAAGTGAGGCTAAGGCTAATTGGATTAATGAGTTACAGTCAGTTTTGTGGGCTTACCGAACAACTCCCCGAGCAGCAACTGGAGAATCACCATATATGCTGGCATTTGGAAGTGAGGCTGTAATACCTGCCGAGTTGGGTCTTCCAACACACAGAGTGCTGAATTTCAATTCCCCAGTCAGCGACTTAATGAGAAGATTGGATTTAAATATGCTCGAGGAAGTTAGAGAAGAGGCAGCCATTAGGAATGCTGCTTACCAACAACGAACAACCCTGTTCTACAATAAGAGGGTGAAGAAATGCGACTTAAAAGGAGATTATGTGCTAAAGAAAGTCATTCAAAAGCACAATAAATTGGAAGCAGACTGGCATGGACCTTACCGAGTTACAGAGGTTGTTCGACAAGGAACTTATCGCATAGCAACTCTAGAAGGAGAGGAATTTAAGAATGCATGGAATGCTGAACACCTACGCAAGTATTATCAGTGATGTAAAATGTAAAGCAGTTCCATCAATATGAATAAAACGATGATGTTTCACCATCCTCTTTCTTTTTATTGAAAGTTTTTTGGGGAATACTAGTGTACAACACTACGCTGTTCAACAATTTATGGCAACATAATAGTTCAAACCCACGACTAACTCCGGTTGGTAAAAGGGCGAGAACAAAATATACTCCTTTGGTTAGGAGGCGTACACTAGCGTGACCAACTCAGGTTGGTAAAAGAACTAGTGGACATTATAGTTCAAACCCACGACCAACTCCGGTTGGTAAAAGGGCGAGAACAAAATATACTCCTTTGGTTAGGAGGCGTACACTAGCGTGACCAACTCAGGTTGGTAAAAGAACTAGTGGACATTATAGTTCAAACCCACAACCAACTCCGGTTGGTAAAAGGGCGAGAACAAAATATACTCCTTTGGTTAGGAGGCGTACACTAGCGTGATCAACTCCGGTTGATAAAATAACTAGTGGACATAATAGTTCGAGCGTGATCAACTTCGGTTGGTAAAATAGCGAGAACAAACTATACTCCTTCGGTTAGGAGGCGTACACTAGCGTGATCAACTCCGGTTGATAAAATAACTAGTGGACATGATAGTTCGAGCGTGATCAACTTCGGTTGGTAAAATAGCGAGAACAAACTATACTCCTTTGGTTAGGAGGCGTACACTTGCGTGACCAACTCCGGTTGGTAAAAGAGCAAGAAAAACATTCTTAAAAAGGCCAATCTCTGTTGGCTAGAAAGTAAGATATTACCTCAAATGCCAACTTATGTTGGTCGAGAAGTAAGTTTATTACATAAAAGTTCCTCGAAGAACAAAATATTCCAAACTGAACCAAGTATGGTTGGTCGGGGATAAAAACCCACTAATTGTAGTTGGTCGACGAGGAAAATTTATTGACCTTAGTTGGTCGGACATATTTTATGAAAAATACAAAAATTTACCAAGTATGGTTAGTCGGGGATAAACTCTCACTAACCATAGTTGGTCGACAAACACAATTTAACAACCTTGGTTGGTTGGAAAAATTTCTAAACATTTTTATACTCATTACTTTATTATTAAGTGATCGAGCAACATTACTGATACTTGTAACTTTTTTAATATTGAGATGGTCGATGAACTACACAATATTGTTATGCAAGCACAAATATAAAGTGTTTGACAAGCACTAGCAATACAGATTTGCAAACAGAAAATGAAAGTCTTTCATTAAAACTCAAAATAAATTACAAGTTACATATGTGTACTAACTATTACATTGAGATCCCCACTCTATTGATTTCTTTCCCTCTGCTTTTGAAATAGGTTCCTCGCCAGCAGGCGGATCATTTAAAGTCTGAGGAGAGTTAATAAAGTTCAAGTCCTTCAGCATCCTAACGTTCATCACAGAAGGTGTGTCCAGTAGATGCTCGGGACGAGATACATCAATTTGGGAATGAAGATTGTAGTCACCAAGGTATTTTGAAATTAAGCTCCGAGGAATGGCACGAGAAGGGATCCATTCCATGTCCAATTTCTAAAGTGGCACGGGCAAGTCTAGTAGCCCAGGAGCATGATAATCCCATAAATAATGGCCCTGCTCTAGTTTTAATACACCCAGGGCGTTCAACCATCCCTGTTTATAACCTTCATTATTGGCGTGTTCAATACGAGCATCCAAGTGACAAAGGGCCTCATTGTAGCCTGCCATCCAGAACTCACGAGGTTGTTTATGGAATTGGAAAGTTAGTCTCTCTAACTGCTCATGAAGTTTTTTGGCAAAAACATCCTTATGATCCAGAGTAGACTTTATCGAAGCAAGTTGATCCTCCAGAGTTTGGATTTTCTTGGACATTTCAGACAAAGCCCGGTCTTTTGCATTCAATTGGTACGCTTGAGTTTCCAATGTTGACAGAGTACGAGCTTCTTCAATACTACGAGGAGTTATTGATCGACCCCGAGCAGGTGGAGTACTTCGTTCCTCGACAACATTCTGGGCAACTCTTCCTCGCCCACGAGAACCTCTTCCTCGTCCCCGAGTAGAAGTAGAATTACCAGACCTTCTCAGGATATCCAACTCTTGCCTTAATTTGGCATTCTCAACCTCTAAGAAGGAAAATCCCTCATCAGTCACTGGAATTACCATTGTTGAAGAAGAGGCTGCTGACTTATATTGTGCTAGCTCTTTCTGTAAATTATTATTCTCTTGCTCCAGCAGCTCAGCAATTTGTCTACAAGCTTCAACTTCTCCCTTTAGGGTCCTCTCCCTGACATCATACCCAGTAAGGAGTTTGTCGTAGCCCTTCTCGGCAGAAAGCTGTTGATACTTCTTTTTATACCCCTCATGCAACAAGGCAGTTGATTCCTTATACTGATATTGAAGGTCCTCTAAGGTACATTGAAGATCTTCTATCATCTCGTAATAGGCCACGTTATTGGCGACAGCTCGATCAAGTAAATCCTTCAAGTGCTGATATGCCTCCACTACCTTCTCTGAAGCACCATGGCCAAGGATGTCAGCAACCTCTGATGCACTTAGGTCTGTGTGGCCATCTTTATAGTATTCATGGCATTGCTGCATCAACTTTGTGTCATTAGCAGACAACAAATCCATTCTGGCCAGAAACTAATAGAGAAAGAAAAAGTAATCATCAAAAAGAAGATTAAGGCAGAGTGCAGATAAAGAAGAGACAATCATATGGAAGAAAAGAACTCAAATTTTATTAGATCATAAGGCGAAGTTACAAAGATCTGAGTTACATTTGAAAAAGAAGAAAAACAAAAAGATAGTACCGAACAACTTCATACCTTTGCCTTGTCTCCTAAGACTTTCTCGGGAGGCTGGGACGAGGAGCTTGGTTGCTCGGTGGGAACAATGATTTGATCGGCTGGAATTGGGATTTGTTCAGGAGGAGCAGGCAAAGAAGAAATCTCCTCAGCAGATGTCTGGTTGGGTTGAGGAACAAGGACTTGATCACCCACTATCATTGAAGATTCTTCAGATGCAGCTTCGTCTTCATCTTCGTCTTCAATAACTGGAGGAGGACCAGGGAGATGTTGTTGAAATATCTCGGAGTCCTCGCTCACCTTCAATTCCTGCAAGGCAGCAACCCAACCATCATGGAAGTATTTCAAACTTCTATACTTCACCTGGGTCATCATTGCTGCTACCCCCTATCCCATCCTTTATCCCAACTAGTTCGAAAGGATTTCTTCACAGCTGTTTTTTCTCTTCATTTTCTCCGGGGAGAGCTTCTCGGACAGAAGATCCTCGATGGCTTTCAACTTGGCCTCCACCTCCTCCTTCTGGCGATTTACTTCTCGCAGGAGGGTCATCTCTTCTTCAGCTGATTTCAACTTATTCTCAAGCTCCCCAAAACTTGCTAGCTTCTCGGCATAGTTTTTATTTTCTCTCTCCAGGTCCTTCACCTTCTTTCCCAACTGTACTTTCTCTGCCTCAGACCCAGTTAACTTCTTCTCCCATTCACCTTTATCCTCGTCGTATCTTTGACGGGATTCCTTCAGAGATTGGGCCAAACCCAGAAAGGCATCCTCCACTCCAAACGAGGAGCTAGAAGCCTTGAGTGCTTCATCTTTCTTCACTATGGTGTTAAAGCAACTCACCAGCTGAAAAAGAAGGTAATGATAAGTCAGTGCCGATATACATATATTAAATGAAAGAAAGAAAAATTCAGAATAAGAGAAACTTACTGAAGCGATGTGACGAGTAGCTAGGGAGGTCAGCATATCCCTAGACATATTTTCTTCAATTCCTTGGACTTCAGGAATAATCCAAGTCTTTACCGAGCTCATTGCAGAACTCGGAGGAATAATTGTTGGGACACCAACTCCACTAGCTTGGAGCTGGGGAATGGTTTCAGTCAGAGTGACCGAGGAGGATTTCTTCAATCTCCTCAGAGGCACTTCAACAATTTCAACCAAAGAACTTTTGGTTGGGACTACTTCCACAGGTGCATTTTTCTTGCTCGGAGCCACTGGGGGCTTCTCGGCAGCCTTCTGAGGAGCAGCAAAAGAGGCACCATCTACTTTCTTTGTCTCCTTTGGGACCTCAACCTTGTTTCTCTTTCCATCTCCAGCAGAGGAAGACTCCTCGAAGATAGCAGGATCTCTTCTCTTGCCCATCTTCTGACTTAAAGGAATGTGAGATTCTGGTGAAGATTCCTCAGAGGCTGGCAATGGGTCACTAATGCTGACCACAGGACGAGCAGTAAAAGATGATGTGTAGCTCCTATACTGCAGCAAATATGAAGCAGACCTGATGTGCTCGTCTGCAACTCTTCGATGCAAATTCTAGATATGTTTCAAATGTTTAATATTTACTTCTGATTCTTTTGGAGTTTTTCTCTTACTGTCAACTGCAAACAAATACATAGTGAAATATCAGTCATACATTTTGTCAAACACAATGAAATCATAATTTCAGAAATGAAATAAAATGAAAACAACCTATCCCATTGCCATATGGAGGGCATTTGGGACCTTCATATACTTCGTCTCCAACTAGAGGGGCATGTTGCCAATTTTTTATAACTACCCCATTTTCAAAATAATCCCTGTTAGCATCAGGGAGGTTGACTACTAAGGCCCTATTCAAAAACCTAGTTTTTAAATAATAAACATCATCTAGAACAGCCCATCTATAACAGTACATAATCTCAGGAATTCCTATACGAGTTCCATGAGTTTGATTTAACCTATACACCCCGTTAACTATTTTCCATGTGTTGGGGGTTATTTTTGCAGGTACAACATCGAAATACTGACAAAACTCTAAACATAAAGGGTTTGGTGCAAATGAAAATCCACATTCAGCGATAAAGAGGCTAGGGAACCAATGTCCCTCAGCCAAATTAAAATAAGTTGAAGGTTCAGAAAGACTCTCCAAAGTTACCCAAGAAGGAATAGAAAAGTCAGAACGGAACTTCTCAAGAGATTCGATAATATAAACCATGGTGAATAAAAAGAAATGAAGAAGAAGGAAGAAAATCTTACAGGAAAAAAGAAGATCTGCTGACAAACAAACGAAGGAGGGGACGAACGCACAAATGAGAGAAAAGCTTTAGAAAACTCGAAAGCAGAAATTGAAAAGGTAGAAGACGATGGGATTGCCTCTGAAGCTTAAATACCTTGCATTGGGAAACGGCGAAAGAAATGATTACAGAAAAGAAACTATTACACTACCGGCGGCTAAAAGGACAAAAAATGCACGAAGATCGAAGCGCTTTTAAAAATGCAAAAAGGCGGATTCTGCGAATTTGGAAGAAAATTTAAATACGAAGAAAAAGCTCCTAAAACCCAGGAAGGTCATTTAATATTGCCATATACCGAGAAAGAATGTTCCATACTCCTCAAAGTTCGAAATATGAAACATTGGAGGCTTCTGTTGATACCAAAATTAGTATGTTGATATGGACGAATAATACGAAGACACGTGTCAATCAACGTGGCACAATAGCAAAGAGGAAGTTCATTTCCCCGACCAACTCATGTTCTCTCCGAGCAACAAGGATACACCGAGGAACTCCAGCGCTCCGAGGAACTCCAGCGCTCCGAGGAACTCCAGCGCTCCGAGGAACTCTTGAGTAACGAGCAACTAAGGCGGTCCGAGCTGCATCTCGGCCCCAGCATTGATTGCCAGATAATCAACAGTTCAACTATTCATTGAATGCTTATTATCTTGACGCGCACGCTGCATTAAATGTATTACCCTTTCATATGTATATCATTTAATGTATCACTCTTTCATGTACAGCCTAAGGGCTATAAATACCTTGTATCACCCTCATTCAAGGGGACGGGAATTTCTTGATAGAACTTGTAATCGAGAATTCCCAAACACTCAGCAATAACATAACAGTGGACGTAGGCCATTCTTATAAGGCTGAACCACTTTAAAAATCTTTGTCTCATTTTATTTATCTGTGATTGAATAATTAGAGCGATCTAATTTTTTACATCAACAGTTACATTCAATTTTTAGTTATTCGCAAATCTTTGTCTGGTGGTTCGAGGCAATTTTCTGGACAAACCCGTTCATAGGGTTGCATGGATAAAAGATTCACATATTTTGATTTCCATATCGCACATCTTCTCTAACAGCTTGTTTGGGAGTTTCATTTTGGAGAGAAAAGAAAGGAAAGGAAGGGAAATTATGTTTCCTTTCCGTCGTTTGGGAGTTTACATAGGAGAGAAAGTGTTGTTTTGCCATTTTCTGTCGTTTGGGAGTTTAAAAGGAGAGAAAATAAAGGAAAATTTTTAAAAGAATTTCCCTTCCTTTCTTTCCAAAACTTTCCGTCCAAATCGGAAAGAAATGGAGAGAAAGGAAAGTTTTCTAAAGAATGTACCTTATTTCCCTAAAAAAAATTATTTTTCTTCCAACTCCCAAACACTAGAAAAGAAAATTATTTTATCTTCTTTCCTAAATCCTTTCTCTTCTCTTCCTTTCCTATAAATTTTTCTTTCTTTTCTTTTCTCTCCTAATAAAACTTTCTTTTCCTTTCAAAAACTGCCAAACAGGGAATAAACGTTCAAAACAGTTTTATCTCATCGAGAACGCTGACCATATTATTACATACATATCTGATCAATTTCTTTCAATAGATATGTTTTTGACAGAAATATACAAATTCTGGACGCACAAGCAGTTTCAATTGTTATCTTCAATCACACGAGTTGTTATTAACTGAGATATGCAGGATTTCCTAGGGCGGTGGATTTTTTACGACTTTTGGTCTTCCATATGTGATTTGAGGCTGAAGCACCGCCAAAAGGCAGCATACATACTTGTTACTGAGCACCGTCACCCACGCCGACTTGAAATCTCTCTGCTGACTTGATAATTTGGACAAACCATGTTGACTTACCTGATCTCGTCGTCGCAAAATATACGCTTGCCATTAAATCAATATATCTCCACCATGCATCTGATGCTGGTCGGCGGCACCTATTTGTGATCGGCGATATGGTTACGGTACCAAAGCTAGGTTTCATTACTGGTCCGTAACGCTGCAAAGTAATTTCAATACTGGTCGGCGGAATCTATTTCGGGTCGGAGGCATCTGATTCTAGTTGGCAACAGTTATTATGGGTCGTTGGCAGGTTTCACGCAGGTTGAAATGCCTCCCGACCATCTATCATCGTGTAAGAACCATATATGGCAGAACCTATTGCTGGTCGGCGAAACCCATTGTTGACTGACAACAGGTATAACGTCAGAACTAAGGCTTTCCAACCATCTAATACTGATCGGCGATAACTATTGCTAGTCGGCATCAATTTCTGGTCGGCAACGTGTGCGGAGGGTTATCATTTAAACGAAGAATTGGAATCGTCAATTTTCCCTGCTCAGATGGAGAAGATTGATTCTCTCAGTTTGACTTTGTCAAAATTCTTACCATGCTGCTAAAAGACGAGACTACCCTTTATCCTTTATTAATTCACAACAGGGGAACTTCTAATTGAATATTTGCGTGGAATTTAAATAATTTTACAAAAAATTCTGAACTAAACATTATGCCTTACACCCTCTATATATTTGATAAAAATTTGCTCACATGTCATATGTTTGACATATCATTTCGTCTGTACTGATTTATGTTAGAACAGACACACATCATATATTATTTGACTGAATAAATTATTCTCATGATCTCTATTTGATTTACCCTCCACAGATATTCGGGCAAACTTATTGAATTTCACATGTACAAGATTCAACCTCGACGAACGCTTGACCAAAATCTTAAGCTTATAGAAAATATTATTAATGCTCGGCGCTATACAATTTTGCCTCGATATATCAGCCTGTCACCATTTATCTTCTTAATGCTCCAACATATATGCTCGAGCACGAATCATTTTCTATATCCATTCATATGGTTATGGATATTCTATATTGATCTCGGCAAAATATTTGTTTTCATATATTCAGTCTCGAAGAGACCTGCCACACTTATTATATTTTACCCCCAACGGACAATTGGCCAGGATAATTCTTATCTATATTCATCCCAAACAAATGATCGGCACAGTCGATTGATAATCGACATTACATTTATTATTGATATTTGGCCCTATTGAATGGTATGGAAATCTATTTTTCTCTAACAATGCAGGATTATTCAGTCACCTCATGCATTATTTAAAAGGCCCAGACATATTCTTTATCGGCGATTCCATTATTTATCTGAATGGATTTCTCATTAGCTTTGATATTCGATGCAAATTATATATATTATGTGAATCATCACAATTTAGCTCCAACGGATTGTTGGGCACCATTATTCATATTTAATTCTACCGCGGCTAATGACTACATCAACATTATATTTGCGATTCAGTCCAGATGCTCATGCATGCTTATTATTTGATCTTTACGAAACGCTCTATATGGTCGGCATTATATTGCAACAAAGTCCTGACGGCTAGTCGGGCATTATTATTATTATTATTATTATTATTATTATTATTATTATTATTATTATTATTATTATTATTATTATTATTATTATTATTATTATTATTATTCAGTCTTCTCTTCAAAAAATGGGGGCTTCAGCTATTTACCCAGATACCGATTTCAATATTGAATTTACATATGAAGAAATGCAACCAAGCAGACTTCTCAGGAAGATAGCTCAACATCAAAACAGTCGAGCAGACTTCTCCGAAAGAGAGCAAGAAGTTATTCATTTCATGTATGATTTCGTCTAAACAAGTCAAGAAAAAGAAGTGTAAAACTTCGTATACAACTAAAAAAGTTACAAACAAGTTTTAACCGACTAAGTTAAATGCATGAAGACATGTAAAAATTCCTAAATATTGGAATATAAACATATATTCATCATACACTTGGTCACCACTGATAACTAATGTTAAACTTGGATAAATATATCTAAGTGCATTAGTAGAATCTATGGCTTTATCGCTGATAACTAATGTTAACAAAACTAATTACAGTTTTACAACATTAGTAGAATCTATGGCTTTACAATCATTCAACATTTAAGCAGGTTATTCAATCGTTGTACCGACTAACTAGTTTTCACAGATTACCTACTTGGCATGCTGATTAAAATCTAATCACAAGTTTAAATACATATCAACCAATTATTCCAACACCAATGGCCTCAGCAACAAAAACAGTTATTACAGATTACATAGATCTTAAGAGTCATTTCATGGAGCATTTTTCTTCGGCCTTATCCATCCCAGCAAGAGCAACAACAAAGGCAAAGAAATCAGAGTATCATAGTAATTTTTGACGATTCACAGTTTTTCAAACTACAAGAATGCTAGTGAAATATTCTATAAAGTCCAGCAGGTCGACTGCCAACCACCAGCATACTTAAAGACTAAGAAAGTATTCAAAGCTCATATTCGATTCGTGGGACCTTATTATTCATGTTGCTACGACATTCCAAGGAAGAATTGATGAAGTCACCAACCAAGCATCAAATTCGACTCTAGATTATAACATGGTCGGCGCACTGGCCAATCATCATCCAGGAGTTATTTTTATTATTGAAGATCAAGAGTCAAATTTAGTATGTACATCACTTGGATCTCCACTACTGCTATTCCGACAAACACTGGGTAAGAAGTTATACTTATATCTAGATATTTCAAAATTCGCTACTAGCTCGGCACTAATCAGAATAAAGAAGAGGGATTCGAAAGCCAGTATATTACACTAGAAAAGAATTCAAAGGAGCATAAATTGGATATCCATGCTTAAAAAGACAATTGAATTTGGCTCTCATTGAAGCATTAAGGAAGCTGAAACCCTATTCCCAGGCACACACCATCGTAGTATACACTGATTTACTTCCTCGACAAGCGCTCCACAAACCAGAAAAATCAGGCAGGATAATGTGTTAGGCCAAGAGCTGCGAACTACGACAGATTTCATTATTGGAAGTGATCCATAACCCAAGTTTATCTGTCGAGCAGACTCCCTCAGAAGAGAGCTCGACTCCAAAGAAAACCAAAATTATCGATCAACCCACATCATCCATTGTATAGGAGATAGCCCACCAATATGCTAAACAAAGCAAGAAGACAGTCCTTCGCTCCACACGTATTTTAGAAGACCAATAATCTCATTATACACGGGTATTGAGAGAATTTTCAGAATAAATACTTAATCCTTTCAGTAAATCATCAAGCATAAAGCATTGGGGGCTTCTGTCGACGCAAATAATTATCCATCTACATGGACCAATCTGAAATAGACACCTGTCATCCTACGTGGCAACATGTACAGTCAACACTCAGTTGGTTGGCTAACTGACCAACCAACCAACCCGAAGAATATAAACCATCAAGAATATCAAAGGCCATTGGTGTAGAATATCAATAGTTATATTTATTGTACAGATGTAAATGCCTAAAGATATAAAGGCATTCCACATCTTGGGTTCCTAAAAACCCTTATAAATACTTGATATCCCTTAGCTAAAGAAAAGAACTCAATCACTATCACCACACCATGTTGTGCTATTGTAAACCCCTGAGAATAAAATAACAGTGGACGTAGGCTTTCCTTACAACCGAACCACTTTAAAAATCTTTATCTCTAATGTGTTTGATGGGGTTGTTTATCTTTATTTCATCTTTAATATCATCTTCATAACTTTATCCGATATGTCATCTTATAGGCATCAACAAGCTCCAAGAATGGGAACAAGGCTGACCTTTCGAAGGCGTTCCAGGCTGTTAACACAGTCTTCAAAGAACCTATTTACAAGATCTTGAGTAAGATCAAGGACCAACCATTCATTAAATTATCTAAGAAGATGGTTGGTAACCCAACGAAAAGAAATAACACACTGAGATGCGTATTCCACAAAGAGGGCGACCACAGGAGTGAAAATTACAAGGCTCTGAAGTCACATTTAGAGGAGCTGGCCGAAGCTGGGCACCTCAATGAATACATATAGAAGAAAGCAGATAATGTCGCAACCAATGGCAACCAGAAGCCGAACAACATCCTTGATGATGACATGGGACGTGAGTTCGCGGTGATTTATGGGAAATCAGACCTTAAGCATATCTAAGGGAATGCCGTTCGAATGCAACTGAAAAATGTCACTGCTGTCATGAAGGCATTTTCGATTGACCCTGCTAAAACCTAAGTTGGTAAGTGTCGGCGACCAGAAGACGTCAACTATAACAAGCGTATTGTTTTCATTGAAGAAGATTTGGTCGGAGTGAGGACCCCATATCATGATGCACTGGTAATTACCCTCAGAATTGCCAATTGGGACATTGATAAGCTGCTCGTGGACTAGGGGAGTTTATCAGAGGTGATGTACCCGTAGTTGTTCCATAAGTTGAAGCTGAACCTGAACCTAGCTGACCTCAAGGAGGCCACGGTTCCATTGGTCAGTTTCACAGGGAGAATCACAATTCCGTTAGGAAGGATAGTCCTGCCAGTCAGAGCATGCAACATCTCGAAGCTGATTGAGTTTTTAGTCTTGGACATAGAGTCCCTATATCACGCCATCTTAGGTGATGGCTGACTGCATGCCATGAGGGTCGTACCATCCACTTAACACCAAAAGCTGAAGTGTATCACCGATCGGGGCGTAGTCAAAATTCGTGGCGACTAGGCCACTTCCAGGAAGTACTTCATCACGGCCATCCACCCCAGAAAAGAGAAGAAGGAACTAAAGGATGCTCGGGAAGATGCCTAAGAGGGGGGCACACCCTCTAAATAAAAATTATAGTATGGTCGACAAGGAGTGGAGGAAACTAGGGTACACCTCGCTGACCGGGTTGTTGAAAGCCTGAAAGAAGTTGGAAACGATGACAACTTGCCCAAGAGGAAATTTCTTATCGGAGCCACACTCGCCGATCAAGAGAAGAAAGAACTGATTTCCTTTCTGAAAAGAAATCTAAATGTTTTCACCTGGGAACCATACGATTTTCTAGGGATTGATCCCAAAGTAGCCTGTCATCATTTGCATGTTGATTCGGCCTTTAAGCCGATCACTCAAAATGCCCGTCGAACATCCCCTGAGAAGGCTAAAGCGGCGGAGAACGAAGTGGGAGAGCTACTGGATGCATGATCCATCAAGGAAGTTCAATTCCCCAAATGGTTATCCAACCCAGTAGTGGTACGCAAGAGCAATGGTAGTTGGAGGGTCTGTATTGATTTCACAGATCTCAATAGAGCATGTCCCAAAGACAGTTCCCACTGCCTAAAATTGATTAGTTGGTTATCACTACGACAACACATAAAAGGATGAGTTTTCTGGATGCCTACTCAGGCTACCATCATATTTCGTTGTTCGACCCCGACCAGGATAAAACGTCCTTCATAACCCCATTGGGTTATACTTCTACAAGGTTATGCCGTTTGGCTTAAAGAATGTAGGGACGACTTATCATAGGATGGTCACTAAGATGTTCAAGAGACATATGGGAGACACGATGGAGGTCCACATCGATGATATGTTAGTCAACAATAAGAACAAGGGAAACCACCTCACGAACTTAGCCAAGACCTTCGAGATCCTTAAGTAATATCGAATGAAACTTAATACAAGTAAGTGTTTATTCGGTGTCTAGTCAAGAAAGTTCCTAGGCTATCTAGTCAGTAAAATAGGAAATGAGGCCAATCCAGATAAGATCGCTGCTATCACCAGGGTCCACCCTCTACAGACGTTGCGAGATGTTTAGAGGCTCACTGGTATGCTCGCGGTGCTCAATCGCTTCATCTCCAAGTCTTCAGAAAGCTGCCGACCATTCTTACAGCTCCTGAAAAGGACAAATGCCTCATATGAAATGATGACTGTTCGTGATCTTTGGAGAAGCACCCCTGCTGGTGATTTCAGAGGATGGAGACTCGTTGTATCTTTAACTTGCAGTATCAGACCACGTTGTGAGTTCGGCTCTGGTGTGTGAAAAAGTGGGAGGACAACACCCAATTTATTATGCTAGCAAGACACTTCTGGACGTAGAATAACGCTATCTGCCCCCAAAAAAGCTTGCCTACTCACTGGTGGTCGCCTCAAGGAAGCTAAAACATTACTTTTAAGCTCACTCAATAATAGTGATCACTTCCTACCCCCTCAAAGTTGTTCTTCGAAAAGCCGACCTCTCTGGACGACTATCAAAGTGGTCAATGGAGATTGGAAGATTTGATATCCGCTTTCAACCAAGAACATCAATTAAGGTACAAGTCTTGGCAAACTTGATCGCTGAATTCATAGGGGACCATCCAATTGACTAATAAGGAATGGAGCAGTCAACAAATGAGGAAGCGCAGTCTAAGGACTGAACCCTATATGTTGACGAAGCCTCTTACTCCTATTGGGGAAGGAGTAGTAATCATCCTCATCACTCTAGAAGACTCTATCATCAAGCAAGGAATCAAATTAGGATTTTAGGCTTCCAATAATGAAGCTGTATACAAAGCACTGATCGCTGGCTTGCGCAAGGCCCAACTGCTAGGGGCAATGCGCCTTTACGTGTTCGACAACTCCAAACTGGTCTCCAAGTAAGTAAGTGGGGACTTCAACACAAAAGATGATAGAATAACAACCTACCTCGCCGTGGTGAGAGGACTTATGGCGAGGTTTGATATGGTGGATATCAAGTAGTTCCCTCGGGGCAGAACAATCACGCAGATGCCTTAGCATCCTTGAGCTCAGCAGTAGACTCTGATTTAAGGAGAATCATTCAGATAGAGTTCCTCTCCTAGCCAAGTATTGACCAGACAGTCATAGCCTAGCAAGTCTTCCTCACAGAGAAGGCCCCCTGTTGGATGGATCCCATCGTCACCAATCTACAGAGCGACATACTGCCCGATGACAAGAGGTTGGCCCATTAGGTAAGGGTAAAGGCAACCCATTTTTATGTCGCCCTAGGAGGGAAGCTCTCCAAGAAGTCATTCATAGGCCCTTATCTCCAGTGCATCCACCCATATGACACCAAGCAAGTACTTAATGAGCTTCATGAGGGCATTTGTGGGAGTCACGCAAGAGGGATATCATCGGCCTTTCGAGAAATCAAGGAGGATTACTGGAGGCCTCAAAAGACGCAGGCGCTTACGTTCGCAAATGTAAATTTTTTTAGAAGCACTCTCCTATGGTCCACCAGCCAGCTAGCGACCTGAAATCCCTGACAAACCCGTGGCCATTCGCGCAATGGGGACTAGATATTATGGTACCACTACCTACCGCATTTATAAATCGTAAGTATCTGCTGGTTTACACAGATTACTTTACTAAATGGGTAGAGGCAGAACCACAGACGAACATTCGCGACTCAGATATGATCAGGTTCATCTGGAGGAGCATTATAACACACTTAGGGATACTAATGACTATCATCACCGACAAAGACACGCAATTTGAAAGTAGTTTCCTTTAGGATTTTCGTGATGAGCATGGTATCCGGCACCACTTTAGTTCTGTTGTGTATCCCAAAAGTAACGGTCATATAGAGGCTTCCAATAAAACTATGCTCGATGGACTAAAAAAGACGTTGAAAAGAGCCAAGAGTGGTTAGGTGGATGAGCTCCCTCATGTTCAATGGGCTTACTGTACCACTCCCAGGAGACCAATTGGGGAAACACCTTTTGCGCTTACTTATAGAATGAAATCTACCATTCCGAACCACCTTGGTCGACTAAGGCCTTAATGATGATGCATTACGCACTAAACTTGTCTTAGAAGACGAGCGAAGAGAGCTGGATATGTTAAAGTTGCCTTCCTATAAGCAACAACTAGCTTGGCAGTACAACAAGAAAGTTAATCCGAGGAATTTTCAGGTAGGAGATTATGTCCTAAGGAAAGTCCTAGGCAGTGCCGTAAAACCATCAGATGGCATGCTGGGACCAAATCGAGAAGGACCTTTTAGGGTGATAAGAGACAAATTTCAAGGAGCATATCACTTGAAAACGCTAGAGGGCAGAGAGATACCAAGAGCCTAAAATGCAGCCAATCTCAAGAAATTATACTTTTAGTCTTCTTTGTCTTTTGTTTAAACATTTAGTTTAATCAAATTTTCATTTTCAAACTTATATCGCTTGCAAGTTATTATCCAATGAATAAAGGCTAGTTGGCCCTCGCAATTTGATACCATATATTGGCTGCTTAGTATTTTTTATCGCATATCATTATTATGCACCTTTTCCAAATAATAACTCCCTCGTGCATAGCAGAACTCCTGGGGATTACAATAAGTTGTTTAACTTGTTTCAATCAAGAAATCTCATGTGACGAGCAGGGTTAGTAGTAATTATGATAAGTCAGTAAAAGTGTTTCCATTACTATAACCCCCAGGCCTTTGTTGCAAACACAATAAACCTCATGAGTTACCCCGGCAACAATAAAATCCCTACAGGGGATCCTTAGGCAAAAAAGCCAACTCAGGTTGGTCGTCAACTTTATTGGTCACAAAAAGCCTGCTCAGGCGGACGACCCATCGACTAGGTACATTCTCTCCATCATCTTACTTAGGCCTAAGGGAGTGTGATGAAATAACCTAAAAGGTAAATTAGACGGAATGATATTGCTAAGGCATATTGGACTGGAAGAATATTCAAACATATAGTAACAAATGGCTAACACTTATTCTTAATATCATTTAGTCAGCTGAAAAACCCAAAATGATTAAACCTAAGTACTAGTCCATGGTCAATCAGTATCATTTGGTCGATAAAGATGTTGAGTGACTGGCGAGCAACACCTGTTTCCAGTTCACATATAAGCAATAATCATTAACACATGTTTAGTTAGCACATGCTCAGAATATGGAAAAAGTTAATAAGTAAAGCTTTTTATTAACAAAAGTGTGAAATTACAATTACATCAAGACCAAAATACATAAGACCTAAGATGGACCAGGATGGCAAGAAAGATAGTCTGTAACGCGCGCTCTTCGACCGTTATCTGGGTACGGGGCAAACACCTCTGCATCATCTTCCAAGTAATGTTCCAAGAGTTGGACAAGGATAACATCAATTGGGATCCACTTGTCGTTCCTCGAGAAAGGGTTGTGGTGGTAGGCTGGACACTTGAACTTATACTTATACCACAGGCTAGACTCCTTAGGTGTTTTTACCTCTCTAATGGCGTTGATCCACCCTCGAGCAAAAGCAAAATCCTCTACCTCCTTGAACCTTGCTGGGGCATCAGTCCAACCTTGGTTGTAGCCATTTGCCCAGACTTCTCGAGGTCACATTCGGAATAGGTGCCTCATCCTTGTGACATCTCTATGGAGTCCTATAATAATCACATATGCTTTTCGGACATCACATTTTATCTCGGTGACCTCCTTCCTCAGAGTGTCATTTTTTACTTAAAGGACTTCACCTACTTGGCCCACCTCACTGGCCTCCACGAGCTTGGACCTCAGAGTATTTACTTCATCCTGGACTGAATCATCGATCTATTCCGTAGTCTGAAGATCATCCTTCAGCTTGGCAACCAGCTCCCTCAAACTGATCCTTATATTGTTCGATCCTCGCCTTCAGGGATTTACAGACTTTCACAAATGCCTTGTGAGCTTTCGCACTGATATTAAGCCCAAGGATCATCCCCAATCCTGAGTTAGGGGGAATATAGTCCTCACGAGGCTAAAAATAACACAAAAAGTGAAGCCACAAGCAAAAATTAGTACACATGGAGAGAGAAAATGGGCACAAATAAAGAAATTTTTATTTCATTTCCTTCATAAGGGAGGCCAAATGCCAGTACAGTCAGAGGAGAAAAAAATTACAAGGCTTCAAAAGGTTGTATAAAAAAAGAAACTCCTAATCTAGAAGTCCTACTCTTTCACCTGCTCAATTTTAATAATTGTCTTCTCCTTATCAACGACCCCTTGCTCTTGGTCAACATTCACTATGACCTCAGCAGTAACATCCTTAGTTCGGTCAGCATGATGACCGGTCTTTCTTTAAAAATGGATCAGGCCCAAGATAAGGCTGAAGAGATGACAATCAGTAAGACTCCCCATGACTTTTAAGAACTGTTCCCAACTTTTCTTGAAGGCCACTTTTCTGCCGTAGGCGAGCAGGAGCTCAGCATCATCATATGCCTTATTGAAGCCCTCCAAGTAGCTTTCATCTTTTGCTCAGGGGAGCTCCACCTCCAGTTGTAGAACTTTTCCAGACAGACCCTGATTCTCCTCGGCCAATTTTTCTTTCTCTGCGACCACTTTTTTCTGGGCCGCCTCCAGGCCAGCTAAGGCTTTGGCTGACTTATCTCTCTCTTGCTCCCATGCCAGGCGAGCATCATCAAAGGCTTTACTCTCATTATCTAGAGCATTTTTCAGCTCATGATTACTTCTGGACTGATTGGCATGATCATCCAGAAGTGTTGTGAAGTCAGACAAAAACTGCACGGAAAGGGAAAGCAATAAGTTAGTACGAAGAAGGAAAAATACATAAGGAGAAAAAATTAAAAGGAAACCAAGAAGAGACTCACCAAAGAAATTTCCTGGGCATATTTGAGGGCGACCTGGGATGATCCCAACCTCGCAGAGCACTCGCGATCAGTAGCGAGCACTGCCCCCTTTCACAGATTAGGGTCAAAGGATGGGATATTACCAATGCTAGCCCCCTCGGACACAACAACATGAGAGGGGACCGCAGAATCCCTCAAGACCAATTTCCTTTTGGCTTCTTGCCTTTCCTTTTCTCTCTCTCTCTCTCTCTCTTTCTCTCTCTCCTCTCTTCTTCTCTTTCTCCTTTTCCTTCCCCTTACCTACTGTACTAGAATTTCTAGCCTTTGGGGAGCCAATCTCAGACGTCTTTAAATACTTGAGCCGATCAGACAAGGCTCTTTGATCATCATTGTCATCAAGCCTTAACTTTCTCCTCTTAATTAGGTGAGCCATATCTTCTTCTTCTTCTTCTTCTTCTTCTTCTTCTTCTTCTTCTTCTTCTTCTTCTTCTTCTCTATCACAATTAGGTCAGAAGGACTAACTTCACGAGCTTTCAAGTTTGGAACCTTATCGACCGGACATGAAATAAAATTAGTGGTCGTATTTTTATACCTAATCAGATAGCCGACCAACCTTGGATGCTCGTTGCCAGATAACCTTTCCTTGATATTCCAAGCCTTCAGAAGCTCTGGAACATTGATCTCAGTTATGTCAGGCTCTTGATTTTTAATGCGAACTGCAAAATAAAGGAAGAAGAATATTAGCCAAAGGACAAGAATCATAAATAGAACAACACATTAAACTAAAGAAAAGAAGAAACGACCTATACGCTCCTCCCCAAAGTCTGGAATTATAGGGCCCCAATGCCTTTTGCCCTCATGAGCAGGAGGACGTTGCCAATTTCTGGAAATGAAACCATGGTCTCAGTAATCTTTATGAGAATTTCGGAGGTTCACCACCAGGACCCTATCATCCTTCCTGGTCTTCGAATACATAAGGCCATCATTGGTTCGCGACCACACGTAGCAGTAGCAGATCTCAGCAAGGCCTAATTTTGTCCCATATAGGGTATTTATTCTATATAACCCATTAACTATTTTCCATATGTTAGGGGTACATTGAGTAGGCACAATTTCAAAATATCTGAAGAATCTAAGGAAGAGATGGTTTGGGGGAAATGTTAGATCCCTTAGTGTTATTAGAAGGATGTGAATCCAATGCCACCCTTCGATGTCACGGATAGTTTTAGGAAAGGGGCACTGTAAATCTCTACCCAATTAGGAATGTTATATGTCTTCCTCAATTCAACTATTGATTTGTTATCTAGCTTTTCCATGAACACACCAACAGAAGAAGAACCCTAACTACAGTTATAAAACAATTTGAAGAAGAAGAAAACTGAAAAAAGGGGAGCTAAATTTACAAGAATTGATGAAGCTCTGAAGAAAAAAAGAACTCTGAAGAAGATCTCTGGAATGTTTAGCGACGAAGAGATAAGTTTGAACTGAGGTGACAAAGGAGATGAATCTTCGGTTTGAAACCCAATGTCAATGATGGACATGACATCCTAGGACGATTTTTGGCACTTCATCTTACTGTTCGGATAGTGGTACCCTCACTTATTTACAAAAACTACAAGTATGCCATGGCGTTTGGCTTGGGATGAGAGTACCCCTGTGAGTTCAGTAAGTCTACAAAAATGCCACTCCGATTGCAAAGATAAAAGTTTAAGTTTTTAGGCCTTTAATCCATTAAAAATTATTGGCCCAAAGTTCACAAGGTCCAAATTTTTTTGTGGAAATTACGGGGACCCATTTAATATGGCTCATGAGAGTAGCCGACCAGCTCAAATTGCCTAAAGCGCTGCCCGAACCAAATCAGAATTTGATTAACTCATGTGTATTTGAAACATACTAGAACACTTACGAAAATATTCAAACTGGTTACTAATAATCTCAGAGGAGATATTCAGGGACACCACAAATTATCCACATGTTAATTGAGTTCCTTGTAAAACTCAATCTCTTACTTTTATGTATCTATAAATTTGAAAACTCGGATTCGGGGCGAAGGAATGTAATCTCAAGCATTAATAGACACTATATTAAAACAGTAACCTCTCCGTGGACGTAGGCAAGTTGCCGAACCACATATATAGTTCTCATGTGTGTGATTTTGCATTATGTTCTTTTGTAATTATTTTGTGGATCATTATTGTGATAATTCTTGTACTCACAGATACAGATTTTCTAATTCTTATAGGCACATAGGAACCAATTCATATTTGCATTGGAGATGCTCTTAGTATCACCCTAATTTGAGTTCTTTATAGTATTTATTATGGCTTTAAATTATATCTTATGTTTGCTTTAGGCTAAAATTGTAATAAAATATTATTTATAATGCTAATTTTTTGGACAAACAACAAAATTAAGGTGTTTGAAAGGAGTGGAGAAAATAAATTATATTCAACAAGAGAAATATGGAGATGAAATGGGCAGTGTCGACCTAATCCAAGGCAACTGAGGCTGTTGCCTTGGATCCCCCAATAGGGAGGGGACTTAAATTCAAAAAATATTTTAATAACCCTTTTTCTTCTTCACTTTTAGACCAAATTTTAAATTAAATACTATTACATGTCGTCCCAATAATGAAGATGTAGTATTCGAACCTATATTTTTAAGGGGCTAACTTAAAACACAAAAGTCCTGTCATTTTAGCTCTTTTTTCAAATTTCTATTGATCTTTATTTATTTGTTTTGTGAGGCCCCATTTACATCTGAAAAAATATCGTTCAAAAGGTGAGAAAATTGAATTTTACATGATCCTTTTATAAGAGATAAAAAATGGTGATAGATTCTTACTCTTTATAAATTAATGATAAGGACAAGTTAAAAACAGTTTTTTTAATAAGTCCACATGTGTTACAATTATGAATATAGATAAATAAATTTATATACAAGAATATAAATATAATTATCCTTATTAATGTAAATACAGTTACACTTATTAATGTAGATAGTGTTACAATTGCAGTTGTATACATATTAATAAGTATAATTGTATCTACATTAATAAGTACAACTTTATCGTTTGGACTCATCGTTAATTAGTTAAAAAGTTTGTGGGTTTAATATACTAACAAAATTATCACTTGGATTTATCATATATAAATAAACTTTTAAGGGATTTATTAGCTAATAATTCTATGTAAAATTCATATGCCAGTCAATTCTCAATACAACCCAGTAAAACTGACAACCCAAATGACTTTTGATTTTATCAGACACACACACATAGACACGCGCGCGCGCGCGCGCACACACACACACACAGAGTCTGAATGCTCAAGGAAAATACCAAGTGAGAGACCAATGGTTATACCCAGTATTGATAGAAAAATTAGTCAACTGATGTGGACTAATTAAATGAAGACATGTGTCAACTTACGTGGCAAATACTTATACGCATCGAGCTACTTAGCCTCCGAGCTACTAGCGTACCGAGCAACTCATCATCTCGAGCTACTTAGCGTGCCGAGATACTCATCATCCCGACCTACTTAGCGTGCCGAGTTACTCAACGTGCATCGCATCTAGTCAGGAAGATAAAGCGACGATTGCACATTCAGTGAACATCAAATTTAATGAACATTATATTGTACATATGTATATGTCTATTAAATAACGGCATATCGTCTATTCATATTGATAGCCCAAAGGCTATAAATACATTGTAACACCCTCAATAACGGGGTAATTGATCATTAGCAATTGTGATCGAGATTAAGGCAAAGACATCCAGCAATACAAAATAGTGGACGTAGGCCATTTTCATAAGGCTGAACCACTTTAAAAGTCTGTGTCTTATTTCTTATTTCATATTTATCCGTGATTAATTAATTAGATCAAATCTAGTTTTTTACATCAACAGACTGGCGCCATCTGTGGGAACGACTATATGTAGCGTTTTCACTAACATATTCATCACAAATGGTTGACATCAAAGAATCCAGTAACAGGAACAATGATCGAGTTCCCCCCAATCCATCTGCTCCCCCAACTCTTCAGGATCTCACTGGCATGGTAGAAAATTTAGCCCAGGGGCAAACAAATATACAAGAGACCATGCATCAACTCATTCAAATCGTTCGTAACGGTACGCCTTCCTAGTCAGGTCAATGAAGCGTCCAGAGACCCACTCATTTGTCGTCTTCAAGAACCAGACGTACGCTATTTCCAGATATTTATCAGTCTCGACGCACTGGGTCTCATCATACTGAGGGGACCAATGATCCCTCTTATCAGCCTTGCCGAACCTCTTCTATAAGAGCTACAGATTCTCAATGAAATGTCACTTTAGTCCCCAGAATGAACAAGCGCTCTGGAGAGGTTTAGCAGAGCCTCTCCCCTTGATCGTTTGGGCCCTAGAAGGAATAGAAACCCTCCTAGGATTGCGTCGAGAAATTCTCAATGACCAGATGATCTACGGGAAGGTTCTGCCCAGTCACGACCAGTAACTCGTAATGAAAGATCCCAAGAGGAGAATTCAGCGCGATCTGTTGCTAAAAAAAAATAGGTTCGAGGCTGGAAACAACGCATGGAAGGGCTCCATTCAAAGTTTGGAGGACAGGTTAGGGGAAATGGCTAAGGCCAAGAACCCTCTCCAAAGAACTTTCGTCAAGGGATCACCCTTTGTACAGGCAATTGTGGATTTTCCCACACCATCAAAATTTAAAGCTCATGTAGTAATGCCTAAGTACGATGGAAAAAATGATCCCGTACTTCACATAGAGAAGTGCCAAGCTGCTGTTGATATCTATGTCGTTTCTGATGAGATGAGGTGCAGAGCATTTTCGAGAACTATCACCGGGTCAGCCCATATATGGTACAACAACCTTCCTCGGGGGCAGATTGCTACATTCCATCAGCTGGCAGAGCTCTTTATAGGGAATTTCTATTTTGGAGCAAATCCAGTGAAGAGAGTAGCACATCTACTGAGTGTAAGGCAAAAAATAAGAGAGAGCACTAGGGATTATATCACTCATTTTAATAACGAGAAACTTGAGGTAATCGACTACGAGTAGAAGACAACTATTACATCTCTCATGAGTGGTCTATTACCCAATAAGTTGTACTATACACTGGCTAAAGATCCCCCCAAGACCATGACATAACTGCTGGCAAAGGCAGCTAAGATCATGAACGCCTAAGAGGCCATGGATGCGAAGAAGAATACTGACGCGAAAGTAGAGACGAAACCTGCAGTTAAAACTGTGAGGAAAGACCAAAAACACAATGGGGGCAGTAAGCAATCCAAAGGCAAGGAAACCCTAGAGCAGTTGAAGAAGTATGGGAATTATACTCCCTTAAAGGTGGATATCAGCCATATTCTGGAGGAGATCAAGAACAACGAGGAATTAAATTGGCCAGAGAAAATGAGGACGGCCCTTGAAAAGAGGGATAAGTCCAAATATTGCAAGTTCCATAGAGATCATGGACATACAACCAAGCATTGTATAGCTCTCAGAATGAGATCGAAGCACTTATTTGACGGGGAAAATTGAGCAGGTTCGTTGATCGTAAAAATGATGAAAAGGCTAACAAAAAAAGAAGGCAAAGGTTCAAATTTCCTCGCCGAGCAAAAGATGAAAAGAAAAGGGACCATGAAGATGATCCAGAAGATGACCCTGACCTTCCCAAAAGGCCAAGGCAACCTGAACGCGAGGTATTTTCAATCCATTTTGGATCGTTTGAATGTAATGTGATTACAGGTGGAGATGCAGGAGGTGAGGATCACACTGCTGAAATGAAAGCTTACCTCAATGAGGTTCACGCTTGTTCTTATATACATCGTATAAATTTGACTGAAGATGATCACCCGAGGAAGGTGAACAAGGATAAACTGGTCATCAGTTTTTCCAAAAATGATCTGGAAGGTGTCTTATATCCTCACTATGATCCCTTAGTTGTTAAGATGAGGATGAAGGATGTGGTGATCTCACAAGTATTGGTAGATAATGGTAGATCTGCAGACATCATGTTCTACCCGTGCTTTGACAGCTTGAATTTGAAGTTAGCCCAATTGGAGCCATATCACAGGCCCCTCCTTGGCTTCACTGCCGAGAAAGTCTTTCCACTTGGGACGATTAAGTTGGATATTCTAATTGGTACCTGGCCTTCTTGCAGAATAGAAAAAGTATGCTTTTTCGTAATGGATAAAAATGTCCAATCAGCCTACAACATAATCATGGGGAGGGTAGGCTTGAAAAAGTTCGAGGCAGTGCCATCCATGGTACATCAATGCCTAAAGTTTTTGACCAATTTTGGATTTGGAGTTGTGAAGGGTGACCAAAAAGTAGCTCGGGAATGCTACTATTCATCTACCGAGCAGGCAAAGTTGGAGGAAGCTAAGAAAAATACCACCACGTACCAAGTGGAGGAGTCCGAAGATGTAGAGATCGAGATTCTGGACCCCAGAGATGAGTCCGAGCTTGTGAAGGGTCAGGTTATAGAGACTATGGAGAACATCATTCTGGATGACGAACATCCAGAACGAACAACTCAAATTGGCGCCTCACTGGACTCGTCAATAAAGAAGGAGTTAGTGGCAATTTTAAGGCATAGAAAGCAAGCTTTTGCGTGAAGTCATGAAGATATGCCAGGTATAGATCCTTCCTTCTTGTTCCACGAGCTAAATGTTAATAAATAGATCAAGCCAGTGAAATAATGAAGAAGGGTATTTAGCCCAGAAAAGAACCAAGCTATCCAGGAGGAAGTTGAGAAGCTACAAAAGGCTTCCTTTATTGATGATGTCAAATATCCTGATTGGCTAGCTAATGTGGTGATGGTAAAAAATAAGAATAAAAAATGGAGGATGGGTGTAGATTTCACAGATCTCAATAAAGCCTACCCAAAAGATCACTTTCCCTTGCCCCGAATTGATCAACTGGTGGATGCTACTTCGGGGCATGAATTGCTGAGATTCATAAATGCTTATTCCATCTACAACCAGATTAAGATGAAACCAACAGACAGGAAAAGTACTTCTTTTATCACCCCAAGGGGTACATACTATTATAATGTTATGCCATTTGGTCTAAAAAATACAGGTGCAACGTACCAGCGATTGATGAACAAGGTGTTCACAGAATAAATCGGCAACAACATGGAGGCTTATGTCGATGATATGTTGACAAAGAGTAAGAAATCTGCAGACCACATAATTGATATGAGCCAAACTTTTGATCAACTGGAGAAATACCAGATGAGGCTAAACCCGACTAAGTGTATTTTTGGCATATGAGAAGGCATATTCCTCGAGTATATTGTGAATCAGCGAGGCATTGAAGCAAATCCTGGTAAAATCAAAGCTTTGTTAGAACTTAAATCTCCAACTACTAAAAAGGAAGTGCAAAGTCTTACGGGGCGTGTTGCAGCTCTAAACAGGTTCGTCTCCAGAGCGACGGACAAATGTCTCCCATTCTTCAAGCTGCTTAGAAAGACTTTTGAGTGAAATGACGAGTGTGAGTAGGAATTTCTAGCTCTGAAGAAATACTTGGGCACACCACCTATGCTTTCCCGACCGGTGATGGGAGAAAGATTATACTTATATCTAGCTGTCTCAGAGAGCGCAGTCAGCTCAACGTTGATAAGATTTGAAGATGGAGTACAAAAACCTGTCTATTATACGAGTAAAGCTTTCTGAGGAGCAGAGTGTGACACCCCGACTAATTAAATACTGGGTAGCTACTCCGTTATTCAAATTAATACAAAATGTCAAGTTGGTTCAGTTCGTAGCATCACTGTCGAAAAACATTTTAACAATTACTAGCCACCTAATATTTAAAAAGTGAGTTGTCAATTTTAACTGAATTAGATCAATATACAACCAAATTAAATTATGAAATACTAATACCACAACCACATCATAGTCACATAAGAATAACAGTGTAATAAACTGAATCTGGAGGAATACTCCTCAATACAATTCTAATACTGAATTAAACCAAATACCAAACCTGAATCATCAATTAATTACATCCAAAATTGAATTAAAATTGAATAAATAAACTGTCTCTAAGAAAAAGGGGCGACTTGCCCTACAGATAAGAGAGTCTGGAATGGAATTAATAATGAAAAGTGGAGGCGTCTCTAATCAAGGTCCTGTAACTTCCACAGTAGCTACAGCATGTCCCTGGAATGGAATTCCTAAGCTTGGTGTCCTTGTGGCTGGGCACCTAAAAGATTTTTACAAGAAAATAGATTTGAAAGCAAATGGGTCAAAGCACGATTGTGAAAACAGTTTAAATTACAGCAAGTGTTTAATATCATTAAACAGTGAATATAAAATACATGATAGTGCGTGCACTCACATGAGTTCCTCACCTCTCAACTAATTGTGCACTCCTATCGTGCCCATACCCGTTCCAGTTATTCCCATATCTAACTAGTCCAATACACAACCTAACATTACTATACTATTCATGATTCAATTCCCGACATCTTGATTTAAAGAGAGTTTTAATTTTCTTCTTATTTCTCAAAATTAGTAATACTAATCACTAGGGATTTTCCATTTTTAACTCTACTAAAAATGTTGCTATTATTCACACTTACATTTATAATGACAATTCATTTCAATTAACATCATATTATTCTCATCATAAATATACAATACTGGCACCCCGAGACTAAGCTGTGGTGCATACATACTCTGCTATCGAATCCCGGTACATCACGTACATAAGGACCACGTATTCCGAATCTCTCAAGAATCGTTTCAATAAAGAACAATCACACATAATGGAGACGAACATAGTTCACATCACATGGGTCATGCACATACCTACGCTCCCATGATCAGCTGACTTATTAACTCCACAATAAGCCATTCTCTAACCTATGTCCTCGAGGTACTAGTCTAAATCCCCCCGTAGGCACACAAAGATTAGATGGTCCTGATCGAACGCCGACCTCCCGTGATAGCAAGTATGGTAGGTATGTTATACACAGATAAACACATATACTAAGAATTCACACATCTTAGATATCTTGTAATATTAATAGAGGTATTTGTCACATTCCTATACTGTCATTAAATGTTGCACGTTTACAAGTCCCCGAATAATATACATTAAAGTTGTCAACACTTCTCACGTCGTAAATTCAAGTACTTACAACCTAACCCATAGAAGTCACCCGGTCTATTATATAATTCTAAGTTTTTAATCCTCAACATACTCAAATCTCACAACTATACCCACTAATCACAAGGGAAGAATAACACTCAATTAAATAAGCCTACGAAAAACTCGAAACCAAAATCGGGCCTAAAAAGACCATTCTGTGAACTCGTTAAAAGTCCCAGAAATCTCGTTCGAACGAGGTCGTTCGCACTGGAATCTCATTAGAAACTCGTTCGACCGAGGTCGTTCGAATGACCTGGGTTGGTCTTCTAATGAGATTGCAGAAAACGCCCAGAATTTCCCCACTTCGTTTTTCTTCATTTTTCTCTTCTCTAAATCTATCCTAAGATCATCCCAATTACATTTTAATGTTTTTAAACTATTCTAAGTTACCCTAGATCACCCCTTAACATATTTTTAGGGTCAAATCTTACTAATCAATAAGTAATAATTATAAATTCCCAATTCTTGCCCCAAACCCTATGAACATGAACCCAGAATTTAATTGCACCTAAATACTCATCATAAATTCATTTTCAAATCCTTAAAAGTTATGCTTTGTGTATTGAATTCATCCATAAGCATTCTACATGCAATTCCTATCCTAAAATCATAAGTTTCACAATAATCCCATTGGGTTTCATCAAAACTTTCTAGGCAATTAAAGTTCCTACACTAAACATGGAGGAAATATTCAATGAAATTAATAACATCAAATCACTTGCCTTAAATCCGATGTTCTGATTCGCTGTTGATGATCAAGGTTGGCTCTTTCTCTTCTTTTCGTTCACAATTTCCTTTCAAAGTGTTGGTGAAGGAAGATGGTTTGGTGGAACCTCTTTTAACCTCTCTCTAACTCCTCTCAAAACTCCCATAGCCCACTACCTAGATTTTTGGCTGATAATGGACTTAGTGGACCCTTTAGAAATATTTAATTTAACTCTAAAATTCGTGCGTTTTAATCCCTTAATATTTAAAATTACCAAAATACCCTTCTAGGTTGCCGGTTTGGCCTAAAAATGCCCCGGGACCCAAACTAAACTCCTGACTAGTGTTTTTTGACTATTTCGACCCTTTCGGACACGTTGGCGCACTCAAAATGACCATTTGATTGATAAAAATATAATTTACTTTTTAATCTAATTAAATTCATTCTTGACGCGACTAACACGCGCGTCCCAACTTAATTTTTCAAATTATCGTATTTCTGCCTCGCGACAACTTTAATATTTTCAATACTCATATAATAACATAAATACTCCGCAATATTTAATTTTTAACATTATAACCAAATACCAATTCACGTCCCGTTAGTATTTACATCCGGATTAATTCTCAATTAATTCTCATTTAATTCAATTAATCTCTTAAATAAAAATCAATAAAATTACGGGGTATTACACAGAGGTAAGATATCTTAGATTGGAGAAGCTAGCCTTAGCATTGATAGAGGCAAGTAAGAGGATGAAACCCTATTTCTAGGCCCATACCATAGTGGTGTACACTGATATACTGCTCAGACAGGACTTTCACAAGCCAGAAAAATCTGGAAGATTGATGTATTGGGCAGTTAAATTGGGAGAGTATGATATTGTTTATGAGAAAAAGGACCTCACTCAAAGGGAAGGCGGTAGCAAATTTCATTGCGGAATTCACTTGCCCAGATACTTCCAACCAACAAGGGTCTAATGCAGAACAACTTGTGGATGTTAAGGAATTATCGGATACTACCCCCGATCAACTCCTATCAACAGAGGCAATGAAGGGAACAAACACCGAGCAACAAGAATCATTAGACAATAGCCCAGTATTAGGAGATGATAAAAGGAAGTATCAAATATTCCATCCAGGAATTTTGTCAGATCAATAATTTGATAATGGCATCCCTATATGGAATTTGTATGTTGATGGCTCTTCGTGTGCCACACGCAGTGGAGCCGGTATAATTCTTTATAGCCCAGATGGATTGAATATCGAATATGCATTGCGTTTCATATTCAAAGCTTCCAACAATGAAGCTGAATATGAAGCTATGATCGTGGGCCTCAGTTTAGCCAAAACACTGAATACAGAGCAAGTTTTTGTGTTTAGTGACTCACAGTTAATTATAAATCAGATTCTTGGGTTGTATGCAGCGAAGGGAGACTTAATGTCAAGGTATCACTCCAAAGCTATGGATATTGTGTGCACTTTTACACCAATCCAATTGATGAGAATACCAAGATTAGAAAATGTGAGAGCAGACGACTAGCTCGGTTAGCCTCAGCTACTCGCAACGAGCTATGAAGAACGATTCCTATAGAGATTCTGACAAACCGGATCATAGATGAAGATCTAATGGTGAGATTCATTACCCTGGATATGGGACCCTCCTGGATGGACCCCATCAGGGTATATACCAAAGAAGGAGTTCTACCAGATGGCCAACTTGCAACCAAGAGGCTGAAGTTTAAAGCTGCTCGGTATGTATTGAACAATGGTGTTTTGTATAGAATAGGTATTATCGCAGGTCTACAACGATGTATGCATCCCTCAGAAGTTAAAGATTTTATGGAAGAAATTCACGAAGGCTCTTGTGGAGCTCATGTAGCAGGTTAATCTCTCCTGTAAAGGATAATGACGTAAGGATACTATTGGCCAACGATGAGAGCTTCCTGTACAGCTTATGCAAAGAAATGCGATAAGTGCCAATATTTCTCCTCCATCCGAAGAACTCCCCAGGCATTGTTAACGCCCATCATTTCCCCTTGGACATTTGCTATGTGGGGTATAGATTTGGTCGGGCCTTTGCCGACTACCAAAGGGAGATTCAAATATTTAGTAGTCGCTGTTGATTATTTCATCAAGTGGGTTGAGGCTGAGCCTTTCATTGACATGTCGTATGAAATTGTTTACCAGTTTATTTGGAAGAACATTATTTGCATGTATCGTCTACCGCATGCATTCATTTCTGATCATGATACCCAATTTGATAATGAGGAGTTCGCTGGATATTGTTACCAGTCCAACATCCAGAAAATCCATTCTGCACTAGGCCATCCTCAGAGTAATGGACAAACTGAAGTGATAAATAGAACTCTGCTGAACGGGTTGAAAAAATGGTTGGATGATGCAAAAGGAAATTGGATTAGCGAGCTATATTCTATGTTATGGGCTTATCGCACAACACCCCAAACAGCAACTGGGGAATCCCCTTATATGCTAGCTTTTGGCAGTGAAGCAGTTATACCAGCTGAACTGGGACTACCGACACACAAGGTGCTTATCTTTAACTCTCCTGTAAGCGATTTGATGAGACGTTTAGACTTGGATATGCTCGAAGAAGTAAGAGAAGATGCGGCAATCAGGAACGAATCTTACCAACAACGAACTGCCATGTTCTACAACAAAAGAGTCAAGAAATGTGATCTTAAGGAGGGCGACTATGTTCTCAAGAAGGTGATTCAGAAGCACAATAAGTTAGAGGCCAACTAGCATGGGCCCTACCGAGTAACTACGGTTGTTCGACGTGGGACCTACAGAATAGAAACCTTGGAGGGAAAAGAATTCAAAAATGCGTGGAATGCGGAGCACCTGCACAAATATTATCAGTAATACAGATTCACATGTACCCCATTTCTTTCAATATGAATAAAGATGATATTTTTCTCCATATTCTTTTTGTTCAATTTTTTTGGAGTACTAGTGCTACACAATACACCAACTAAGGTTGGTCGACATATCAGTAACCACCAACTACGGTTGGTCGGCATATCAGCCACCACCAACCACGATTGGTCGACACCAAAAAATTTAAATAATAATGTTGGCATAAAAATCATGCAAGGCAAAGCCTGTTTGATCACGAGTGACCTCAAGGGGCATTCCAAACTAGGCAAGAAGACGGGTGACCTCACGGGGCAACCACTGTCTAAGCACCAAGGTAATCCTGAAAAGATTACTACAACTAAGCAGGATCATAGGATGAAAATCATTCCATTGCTCAGGCATTTATGGGTGACAAGTCACTACAACTAGGCAGCAAGTGGGGCAAGCTCCATTGTTTAGGCAAATAAAACAAAATAGGACAAATTGTCCCTTTATAGATATATATGCATTCATCAACTGACAATATGTTATAAGAAAGACATCTTAAACACTATTTCCAAATAAAGAAGAGTGCATAAAGATAAAAGTTTTCTTCATTAAATACAGGAAAACAAATTATAAAATGAAGTTTTCTTCATTCAATACAAATGTCCTATTCTATTGGATTTTTTCCTTATGATTTTGGCATATGTTCCATCCTAGCCGGAGGATCATCCAAAGCGTAAGGAGAACTGATAAAATTCATATCCAGTAGGATCCTAGTGTTACTCAAACTTGGTCGCTCAAGTAGATGAGGAGGTCGGGATATCTCATAATCTTCATGAAGATTGTAATTACCAAGGCACTTGGAGATCAAACATTAAGGTATGGCACGAGCTGTAATCCAACTAAAGTCTAAGTTGAAAGGAGGTACTAGTAAGTCGAGAAACCCAGGTTCATACCAATCCCACAGGGAATTTCCTTTCTCAAGACGCATCACACCAAGAGCATTCAACCATCCTTGTTTGTACCCCTCATTGTTTAATTATCTTAATCGAGCATCGAGATGGCATAAAGCTTCATTGTATCCCGTGTTCCAAAATTCCCTAGGCTGTTTGTGGAATTAATATGTCAATCTCTCAACGTTTTGATGAAGCTTCACCACAAAATTCTCTTTACTCTCCAAGGCAAAACTTTGCTTGGAAAGTTGATCGGTAAGACTTTGAATTTTTCTGGACATTTCTGCCAGGGCTTGATTTTTTGCCGTCAGTTGAACGACTTGATTTTCTAAAGCCAATTGGGTCTGCGTCTCTTCAATATTAATCTGACCAGCCCTTGCTCGGCCGCGGGTAGAAGTCCTTGCTTTGTCACGAGCAGGCGAGGTAGGTCCGACTCTTTTCAAAGTCTCCCGCTCTTCTCTCAAAGCAGCATTTTCAGTTTCCAAAAAGGAAAAACCTTAATCATTAACTGGGACTAAAGCTCTCGAAGAAGATGAGGCAACAGATTTAAGTTGTTTCACTTCTTCTTGTAAGGCAATATTCTCTTCGTCAAACAGCTTGGCAATATTCCTATGTTCCTCGATCTCAAGTTTCAGCACACTTTCCCTCTTTTGATGGGCCGAGATATATTTATCATAACCCCGATCAAGACTCAACTGTTGGAGTGCAGTGGTTTCTTTGTGTTGAAGTTAGAGTTCCTCGATCATTCCTTAGAGGTCTTCAATCACTTCATAATAGGCCATATTGTTTGCTACAGCACAATCAAGTAAACACTTTAAGTATTGGTATGCATCAACTGCTCGCTCAGAAGCATCATGCCTAAGGATATCAATTATTTGAGCTTCAGTAAAATCTGTGTGACCAGCTTTGAAATAATCATGACAGTTTTTCATCAACTCTGTATCATGAGCTGATAAGAGTTCCATCCTGGCAACAAACTAGCAAGGAAAAACAAAAATGCATTAATAACGATACAGACAGATCAATTAAAGGAGGAACTCAGAATAAATAACAAAGTCATTTTTATTAATCAACGAGAGAAGAAAGTACAACCAAAGTTACAACAACAAAGGGAAAATCAAAAGAATAACATAATTAAAGAGCCAAATAACTCTACACCTTCTCCTTATCCCCTACAACATTATTAGCCATTTTGGACGAAGAAGTTGGCTGCTCAGAGGGCAGTTTGTGTTGCTCGGTAGAAGTTATCGTATGCTGAACTTGGTCGGAGGGCTGAGGAATGGTAATAGTAGGTACTTATTCTACTATCACCATAGAAGATTCATCAGATGCAGCTTCATCCTCAACTTCTTCGTCAATAGTATGAGGAGGGCCATGAGTGTGTTTCTGAAACAATTCAGAATCGTCTGCAACAGTCAACTCTTTCAGTGTTGCGACCCATCCGTCTCTCAAGTACTTTAAACTTGCATACTTCATCTGGTAAGTAATAGAAGTTAAGGCTTTGTTCCATCCTTTATCCCAACCAGAGCTAAATGACTTCTTCACAACAGCTTTTCTCTTCGCCTTCTCAGCAGAAGCATATCCCTCAGCAAGCTGAACTTTCTCCTCCAGGTCTTTCTTACATCGTTCAGCCTCTTCAAGCTTGCCATCAGCTTCTTCCTTGCTGGAGACGGCGATCCTAAATTTTTCCTGTAACTCCTTGGAGGCATTTACAGCTTGGTCTCGAGCTGTATCAGCTTGTCGACGAGCTGACTCTGCGGATAAAAGTTGCTTCTCCCAAGCATATTTATCTTCCTTGTAATTCTGCCGAGAGTCCTTCAAAGATTCTTCCCACCCAGCAAAAGCTTCTTCCACCCCACTGGAGGAAGTTGAAGCTTTGATAGCCTCATCTTTCTCCAAGATACTATTAAAACACGTCATAAACTGCAAAAGAAAAGGAGCTCAGATCAAAATATGAACGCGGTGCATGGAGATGAGATAGTAAGGATAATGATACTTACTGACGCAATATGTTGAGCGGCTAAATTAGTGACCTTCTCTCGAGAAGGGGAACCCTCAGTAGCTCAATATTCAGGAATAGTCCAAGACTTGATCAAACTTTTTTTCGAGCTCGAAGCAATGAGAGTTGGAGTGTTAGCTCTTAAAGAAAGATCCTCAACATCAGAAGGTTGAGCAGCAATTTCTATAGGTCTTTCTGCAAGACCTCTCCTCAATCTCCTTAAAGGAGCACCTTCAATCAAAGGTGCTGCCTCTTCTTGTGTAATAGCAACACCTTCAATCAAAGGTGCTGCCTCTTTTGGGACAACAGGTGGTTTCTTGCCAACCTCCTTGATAGATGGAATTGCTCCTTTGTATGGAGTATTATCCATTTTCTTCGTCCCTTCAGCTGGGACATCCCCTTTGCTCTTCTTTGCCCCATCAGTGCCAGGAGCATCTTTGGCAAATAATTCAGGCACTCTCCTCTTCCTCGTCATCATATCAGCAATAGAGATACCCAAATTAGAAGAAGATTCTTCTACGCCGTCTTGAGATGATGGAATTTGATCAAGATCAATTATCACAAGAGGGGCAAGAGGAAGAACAATAAAAGAGGAAGTAGTATTTTTGTATCTCAACAAATAAGAAGCAGTTCTAATGTCTCCCCAACAACTGATTGATGTAAATCCCAAATGAGTTTCAAATCTTTTATATTAATGTCACTCTCTTTTGGGGCTTTCTTTTGTTAGGAACTGCAAAAAATAAAATAAATATCAGTGACGCATTTCATCAAATATAAACAGAGCTAAACTGAAAAATTAAAAACAACCTATCCCATTGCCATATAGTGGACATTTGGGACCTTGGTAAACATCATTTCCTTTTAATGGGGGGTATTGCTAATTTTTCATCACAACTCCATGATCAAAATAGTCCCTATTAGCATCGGAAAGATTTACAACTAAAGCTCTATTAAAAAACCTAGTTTTTAAATAAAATATGGTATCACTGGTAACCCATTTATAACAAAACATAATTTCAGGGATCCCTAAATGAGTCCCATGAATCTGGTTTAACTTATGTACGCCATTAACTACTCTTCATGTATTTGGATCTACTCTTGTAGGAACAATATCAAAATATTGGAAAAACTCCAAACACAAGGGATTAGGCGAAAAAGAAAAGCCACACTCCACTACAAAAAGGAGGGAAACCAGTATCCCCCGACCAGAGAAAATAAATCAGAGGGGCAAGGAGGTTCTTCTAGAATAACCCAAGAGGGAATCGCAAAATCAGCTCGAAACTTATCGAACGATTCTATAAGATAAACCATGGTGGCTAAAGCAAATAAAGAATAAAGAAGAAGTTCTTATATAGGAATTGAGAAATCTGCTAAGGAGGATGACAGAAAGAATGACAATACCAGGATAGAATAAGAAGACAAAGATTTTAGAAATATAGAAGTAAAAAAAGTAGATGACGATATGTTTCTATCGCTTTTAAATACTTTGCATTGGGAAGTAGGAAAATAAATGATTACTAGAAAAGACGATTGCATTTCCGGCGGTTAAATGATGAAAATATTTACAAGTTTGCCATTTCGCACTCAAATGACAAGACTAAAGAGAACATTCCTAAATATTGGAGATTTGTAATTAATCAAGACGTAAAAAGGTGCTCGAGCAACTTTCGAGTAAAATATTCCACACTCTCATATCAAACTCAACTGTGAAACATTGGGAGTTTCTGTTGATACAAAAATTAGTCAGCTGACGTGGACCAATTAAATGAAGACATGTGTCATCTTACGTGACAAATACTTATACGCACCGAGCTACTTAGCCTTCGAGATACTAACGTACCGAGCAACTCATCATCCCGAGCTACTTAGCGTGCCGATCTACTCATCATCCCGAGCTACTTAACGTGCCGAGGTACTCAACGTGCATAGTATCTAGTAAGGAAGATCAAGCGATAATTGCACATTCAGTGAACATCGAATTTAATGAACATTCTTATTATACAGATGTATATGTCTATTAAATAACGTAATATCTTCTATTCATATTGATAGCCCAAAGGCTATAAATACATTGTAACACCCTCAATAACGGGATAATTGATCATTAGCAATTGTGATCGAGGTTAAGGCAAAGACATCCAACAATACAAAACAGTGGACATAGGCCATTTTCATAAGGCCGAACCACTTTAAAAGTCATGTGTCTTATTTCTTATTTCATATTTATCTGTGATTAATTAATTAGATCAAATCTATTTTTTTACATCAACACCCAGATACATAGGAACTTTCATGTATAAATTAAGAAGTATATACTCTGACAATTTTTCAAAAATCCTCGTAGACTTGTTATTTTCTTTACTTTGAGTGATTGATTAATTCAATGGGTTCTCTTTAGACTTTCATTTTATTATTTATTTTATTAACTAACATAGCCTCTCGAGTTGTGAGAAGTCTTTTGTCTCGTACCTTGACTTCAGTATGATTGTAAACAATATTTTCATAATAAAAATTATATGATTATTTTTACAACCTAATTTTTTTCATATTTATATGTATATATAAGGGTCTCGGGTAAATGTCTGTCTTGAGGCCTAACATTTCAGGTCCGGCCCTGGAAATAGGAAGGGCATGTTGTAAAGCCAACTGCTAGAGTGTTCTGGTTTGAAAATCTATTTGTATGTGAAATATATATATATATATATATATATATATATATATATATATATATATATATATATATATATATATAGACACACACTACTCCAAAGTGGTCAAATTGACACCCTTCAATTGACCAGCCTTGTCACGGTCAATGACCGTGACAAGCCTATAAAGTTGTCATGGTCATAGACCGTGACATGTCTGTGACAATTCTGTCAGTAAAAGACCCTTCCCTCTTCTTTTTTCCCACCGATTTCTATTCCCTCCATTTTTCTCTCTCTCTCTCTCTCTAGGCGACTGCACACTTTCTTTCTCTCTCTACGATTTTTGTACGTTTTCTCTCTCTCTCTCTCTCTTTCTCTTCCATTTGTGTATATGTGTCTGTATATGCGCGTGTGTGTATATATGTGTGTGTGTGTGGTGTATATATGCGTGTGTGGGGGGGTGGGGGGGGTGGAGGAGGCAGGGTTGGGGGGTGGGCAGGTGTTGTGTGTGTGTGTGTATATGTGCGTGCACGTATTTGTTTTAATTAAATTTTTATTGATTTATTAGATATTGCCCCTCATATTGTAGTGCCCCTTGTAAAAGAATTGATTGATTAAATATTGAATGGTTGCTAATTTTTTTAGTAAATTAATAATTAGTGACCCTTTCATAAGCAAGTAGGATTGCCCCTCATTGTAAATTAGTAAATTAATAATTGTATACTTTAATTGTTAGTTTAATTGATATAAAGAATTAATTGAGTAGATTAATTAGAAGGAGTATGTGATACACATATGTTGTTGCCATTGCGGTTGGATTGTAGTGGATCGATGTTCGGTTTGTTAATTTTAAAAGTGGCATGACCACTGAATTATTGTCCATATGGGGGTGAGATTTTTCAACTTTTTTTAAAAATTACTTTGTATCACGAACAATATATATATAGTATGATAATTAAATAAAACATACATGAAACTACATATAAGGCGTATAGATACTAGCCTTCTAGTTCTTATGCGTACGCATTCAATAGCCCTTAGAACCGTTCGAGAGTCATTACCCCCTTAATGAGATCTCTCGAATTGTCCCGTTTGGACAGTTTCGGACTGCATAATTTCTGTATAATAATATTCTTAGTGGCTTAAAGTTATTACTTTTGGAGGAAGTTCTGTAGTCGTATCCTAATGTTCTCTGGGTACATACTAGATTGACAAGTGTGACTGTTATTTCAATTGATCAATTGAAATAACACTCACACTTGCCAATATACGTCGTGTACTTGGAGAACTACGGGGATATGCTGCCGAATTTTTATCAAATCGTAACAATGTGCATGAGCTGTTAAGCATATTATAGAAATATGCGGTCTTGAATGGGATAGGACCACTCACCCTTTAGAGGAGATGGAGGAAGTAAGAATTTCTATTATAAATTGAATTTGAAATTTAAAAATCGAATATAAATAAGACATAATTAATGAAACTTACTATAAATCTAAGTTTTGTTTATACTAATCCATAAATATACGCTTCTTACCTTTAATAGGTGATTAGTTGTGGTAGATGTGATGGGATATCCGAAATACAAAGAGTGGATGGGTGAGACAAATAGAATGGGGGATGTGTTTCGGAGAGGTGCTAATGAATTTGTTAAAGACGCAAAGAGATATCATAATGATGAAGAGTTTTCGTGTTCGTGTGATAGGTGTAAGAATGGTAAGGTGTTTGAGTGGAAAACAGTTGAACTACATTTTTTAAGATGGGGTATGCAAGATATTTATCGATTTTGGAGTTTTCACGGTGAATTGAAAGTTCATTTTATCCCCGAATAACCTTCACAACAACCTTCAACAAGTAGGATAGATGTACAAGGGGATGGCGTAAATCATAATATGTTAGAGGATTTAGTTGATGATGCATATAGAGTTTATGAAGCGGAGGAGAATGAGTTTACTGATGATGTACGAGGTTCAAGTGGTCATGAAGATATCGCGATAACCCTTTACTATGACTACCAAAGTTTAAAATTTAAGGCGTCCCAACCGTTATACTCTGGCTGCGAGAAAGATCAAACAACTTTACATGCCATGGTTGGTTTGTACAGTTTGAAGACGCATAATGGTTTATCTGGCAATAGCGTGATAGGAATTCTGAATTGGGTGAAGGGCTTACTACCCAAGGAGAATACGCTTCCAAATAGCTATCTTGTTATGAAGAACAATTTAAAAGGTTTGGAAATGAAGTATAAATCGATTCATGCTTGTGTGTATGACTGCATACTATACCGAAAGGAGTATAAAAATCTCGATCGTTGTCCGGTATGCGATGAACCTAGATATGTCGAATCTACTGGTAAGGAAGGCACAAGCTCAAAAGTTCCTTAAAAAGTGTTGAAATATTTTCTTGTTGGGCCTAGATTAAAGCGATTTTTCACAGTACCATGGGTAGCAGAGGCAATGACTTGGCATGCTAGGGCAGAAGTAGGAGGTAATATCATGCGTTATACTATTGATTCTACAACTTGGAGGAGGATGAATTATGAGTATCCCGATTTTGTTCGAGAACAACACAACATTCATTTGGCTATATCAATAGATGGTTTCAATCCATTTGGAAATCTAAGCACCAATCAGAGTGTATGGCCAGTGATCCTAGCCCCACTCAATCTCCCTCCTTTATAGTGTATGGGACCTGAATTTTCGTTGCCCAGAAGTTGCTCGGGTACATTTACCTAGTCTTGTTACATTATATATTTCCAACACTTAGGAAATTATTTCTTTAGTCTAGTCATTTGAGCGTGAAATGGCAAACTTGTAAATATTTTGAATATGTGACAGACGCTTGGGTATTTACGTCTTTTTCATCATTTAACCACCGAAAATGCAATCGTCATTTCTAGTAATCATTTCTTTTCCTACTTCCCGATGCAGGACATTTAAAAGAGATAGAAACAGATCGTCATCTACGTTTTACTTCCGGATTTCTAAACTCTTTGTCTTCTCATTCTATCTTTGTACTATCGTTCTTTTTATCACCCGCCTTAGAAGATTTCTCAATCCATCTGTAAGAATTTTCCTCCTTCTTTCTTTACTTTATCCACCATGGTTTATCTTGTTGAGTCACTGAATAAGTTCCGGGATGATTTTGCGATTCCCTCTTGGGTTATTCTAGAGGATACTACTTGCCCTTCTGATTTATTTTCTTTAGCTGAGGTACACTGGTTTCCCTCCCTTTTTGTAGCGGAGTGTGATTTTTCTTTTCCGTCGAATCCCTTATGTTTGGAGCTTTGCCAATATTTTGATATTATTCCTAAAAGAGTAGCTCCAAACACATGGAGGGTAGTGAATGGCGTATATAGGTTAAATCAAATTCATGGAACCCACTTAGGGATTCCTGAGATTATGTATTGTTATAAATGGGTTACCAGTGACACTACATTTGATTTAAAAATTAGGTTTTCCAATAGAGCTTTAGTGGTCAATCTTCTCGATGCTAATAGGGACTATTTTGATCATGGAGTTGTGATGAGAAATCGGCAACCCCCTCCCCCCCATTAAAAGGAAATGATGTTTACCAAGGTCCCAGATGTCCACTTTATGGCAATGGGATAGGTTGTTTTTAATTTTTCGATTTAGCTTTGTTTATGTTTGATGAAATGCTTAACTGACACTCATTTTTGTTTATTGTAGTTGATAGAAAAAGGAAACCTCCAAAAGAGAGTGACATAAATTTAAAGAATTTAACACTTATCTGGGGTTTGCACCAGTCCGTCAACGGGGAGCACGTGAGGTCTGCTTCTCATTTGCTGTGATATAAGAATACCACTTCATATTTTATTGCACGACCTCTCGTTCCTCCCGTGGTGGTTGATATTGATCAGGCACCGGATTCTCCAATAATTATAGGGGAATCTTCTTCTGATTTGGGTATGTCTATTGCTGATTTGATGAAAAAGAAGAGGAGGTTACCCGAGTTCTTTACCAAACCTGCTCCTGATGTTGAAGGAGCGAAGAAGGGAAAAAGTGACGTTCCGACTGATGGAACTAAGAGGAAGGATGCTATTCCTCCTACCAAAAATATCAGCAAGGAGCCCCCTGTTGCCCCTAAAGAGGCAACACCTTTGATTGAAGCTGTTGTCCCAAAAGAGGCAACACCTTTGATTGAAGATGCTCCTTTGAGGAGGTTGAAGAGGGGTCGTGCTGAGAGGCATGTGGATACCGTTGCCCAACCTTCTGGGGTTGGGATTTCTTCTCTGAGGGCTAGTTTTCCAGCTGTCCTTACCCCTGACTTGGCCAAGAAATTGATCAAGTCAGGGAGTGTGTCGGACCTTCGAGCTGCTGAAATTTCAACTCCTCGGGATAAGGTGGTAGATGTGGTAGCCCAACTTCTTGCATCAGTAAGTGGTCATTATACTTACCCTTATAATTTTTTTATTGTGGTGTTCATTCTCTGATTTGTGACTTTCTTATTCCTACAGTTGTTGGTATGCTTCGACAACATCTTGGAGAAGGATAAATCATCAAAACTTCAACCTCATCCAGTGGTGTTAAGGAAGCCTTTGATGGGTTGTCAAAGTCTTTAAGAGAATCCCGACAGAAGTATAAAGAGGACAAGAATACTTGGGAGAATAAGATTACATTAGCTGAGTCAGCTCTTCTACTTGCTGATATAGCTCAGAAGCAGGCTGTGAATAACTTCGAGGTAGATAATGCCAATCTTGAAGAGGCTGAATGGCGTAAGAAAGACCTTAAATAGAAGGTGAAGTCTGTCGAAGAGCTTCTCAGGGAGAAAACCTCCTCGAAGAGAGCGAAAAGGAAAGCAGCTGTGAAGAATTTCTTTAGTTCTGGCTGGGATAAAGGATAGAACAAGGACTTAACTTCTATTATTTCCTAGATGGATTATACAAATGTGAAATACTTCAGAGATGGATGGGTAGCAACCTTGAAGAGGTTAAACGTTGTTGAGGATTCTTAACTGTTTAAGGAACATACCCATAGCCCTCGTCCTGCTGTTGAAGAAGAAGATGAAATTGCATATGATGAATCTTCTATGATATTAATAGAACTAGCAACTGCTACTACCCTTCCTCAATCTTTCGAGAAAGTTAAGGAGGCGATAACTTTTACCGAGAAACCTCCATTGCCACCCGAACAACCAGCTCCTTCATCCAAATCGATTGAAGATGTTATAGGAAATAAGGAGAAGGTGTAGAGTCGTTCGTCTCTTTAATTATGTTATTCTTCTGTTTTTCCATTTTATTGTAACTCCGATTGTACTTTCTCCTTCTGTGATTAATAAAATGGACTTTATTATTTATTCTGAGTTTTCTACTTTACTTGCTCAACATATAGTTGCACTGTTATTGATTAATTCCTGTTTGCCTTGCTAGTTTGTTGCCAGGATGGAACTCTTGTCAGCTCATGATATGCAGTTGATGAAGAAATGCAACGATTATTTCAATGTTGGTCATACAGATTTTACTGAAGCTGAAATCGTTAATATCCTTGGACCTGATGCCTCTGAATAAGCAGTTGAGGCTTACCAATATTTGAAGTGTTTATTTGATCGGGATGTGGCTAATAATATGGCTTATTATGAGATGATTGAAAATCTTCAAGGAATAATCGAAGAACTTCAACTTCAACACAAGTAGACCTCTGCACTTCTGCATGAAGGTTATGAGAAAAAGTACCAACAGTTGAGTGTTGATCGGGGTTATGATAAGTTTCTTTCAGCCCATAAAAGGAGAGAGAGTGTTCTCAAACTTGAAATTGAGGAACATAAGAGTATTGCCAAGTTGTTAGAGGAAGAGAATATTGCCCTGCGAGAAGAAGTGAAATAACTTAAAGCTGCTGCCTCTTCATCTTCAGGAGCTCTGGTCCCAGTAAAATACGAGGGCTTTTCATTTTTGGAAATTGAAAATGCTACTTTGAGAGAGGAACTAAAAACTTTGAAACAAACCAGACCTACGTCCTCCTCACGAGGTAGAACTAGAGCCGATCAAAGAAGTGTTGAAAAGACTAGGACTCAGCAAGCCTCCGTAAATCAGGCTGCCCAGATGAAAGCAAAAAATCAAGCCTTGATTGAAATGTCCCAGAAAATTCAAACTCTTACCGTCCAACTCTCCAACCAGAAATCTGCACTAGAAAGTAAAGCAAAATTGGTGAAGAAACTTCATGAGCAGCTTGAGAGATTGACTTATCAATTTCACAAGTAACCTAGAGAGTTTTGGATGGGGGGATACAATGCAACTCTATGCCATCTCGATGCTCGGCTGAAGCAAGCGAATAATAAAAGATACAAACAGGGATGGTTTAATGCCTTGACTGTGATGAAGCTTGAAGAAGGAAATTCCTTATGGGATTGGTATGATCCTAGAGTACTTGACCTGCCTAATCCTCCCTTTAAATTGGATGTCAGTTGGATTCCGTCCCGTGCCATTCCTAGGTGTTTGATTTAGAGGTATCTTGGTGATTACTAGCTTTATGAAGAATTTAAAATATCCCGTCCTCAATATCTACTTGATCAACCAAGTTCTAGCAACATCAGAATGCTACGAGATATGAATTTCATCAATTCCCCTTATGCTTTAGATGACCCTCCAACTGGAATGGAACTTGTACCAAAATCTGAGGGGAAAAGCCAATATAATACGAAATTTGTATTGAATGAAGAAAACTTCATCTTTCATAATTTTCTTTCCTTGGAAATAATTATATTGAATGCATAAAAATTCATCTTTGTGCAGTGTTCTTTCCTTAGAAATAATTATCATACGAGTTGTCGATGAGTGTGTATCCAAGGACAAATTGTCCTATTATGTTTTAATTGTCTAGACAATGGAACTTTGCCCCATTTGCTGCCTAGTTGTAGTGACTTGTCACCCATAAGTGCCTAAGCAATGGAATGATTTTCATCCCATGGTCCTGCTTAGTTGTAGCAATCTTATCTAGATTACCTTGGTGCCTAGACAGTGGATGCCTCGTGAGGTCACCCATCTTCTTGCCTAGTTTTGGATGCCCCTTAGGTCACCCATAGTCAAACAGGCTTTGCCTTGTATGATTGTTATACCAATATTATTGGTTAAGTTTATTGATACCGACCAACCTTAGTTGGTGGTTGCTGATATGCCGACCAACCGTAGCTGGTGGTTGTTGATATGCCGACCAACCGTAGTTGGTGGTGTAGTGTGTAGCACGAGTACTCCGAAAAAATTGAACAAAAAAAGAGTATTGGGAAAATATCGTTATTATTCATATTGAAAGATGTGGTACATATAAATATGTATTACTGATAATACTTGCGCAGGTGCTCTGCATTCCACGCATTTTTGAATTATTCACCCTCTAAGGTCTCTATTCTGGAGGTCCCATGTCGAACAACAGTAGTTACCCGATAGGGCCCATGCCGGTTGGCCTCTAACTTATTATGCTTCTGAATCACCTTCTTGAGCACATAGTCTCCCTCCTTAAGATCACATGTCTTGACTCTTTTATTGTAGAACATAACAGTTAGTTGCTGGTAAGCCGCGTTCCTGATTGTCGTGTCTTCTCTCACTTCCTCTAGCATGTCCAAATCTAGACCTCTCATCAAATTGCTGAGAGGAGAATTAAAATTGAGCACCTTGTGAGTGGGTAGGCCCAGTTCAGCTGGTATGACTGCTTCACTTCCAAAGGCTAGCACATAAGGAGATTCCCCAGTTACTGTTCTGCGAGTTGTTTGGTAAGCCCATAATACAGAATGTAGACCCTTAATCCAATTTCCTTTCGCATCATCTAATCGTTTCTTCAACCCGTTAAGCAGAGTCCAGTTCGTCACTTCAGTTTGTCCATTGCTCTGGGGATGGCCTGATGCAGAATGGATCTTTTGGATGTTAGACTTGTGATAATACACAGCAAACTCCTCATTATCAAATTGGGTACCAAGATCAGTATGAAAGCATGCGGCATACCATATCTGCAAATAATATTCTTCCAAATAAACTGGTAGACCCTTTCATAGGCCATGTCAATGAGAGGTTTAGCTTCCACCCATTTGGTGAAATAATCAACAGCGACCACTAAATATTTCAATCTCCCTTTGGTAGTCGGAAGATCCCCGACTAAGTCTATACCCCAAATGGAAAATGGCCAAGGGTAAGTAATATGTGTTAACAATGCCTGGGGAGTTCTTCGAATGGAAGGGTAACGTTGGCATTTATCGCATTTCTTTGCATAAGCTGTACAATCAGCTCTCATCGTTGGCTGATTAGGCATAAATTCTTCCCAATTTATCCCTTTTACTTAGTTACTTTTATCACCTCGAATAACGTAATAGATTTGATTTTATCTCATAATCTTGCTAATGAATTATTTTAATGAGTACCCCGAGTTTCTAGTATTTTGTACTAAGTTTGCAGGTATTTGATGTCAATTAAAGAAAGAAAGAAACCGTAAGAATCGAAAAGGAAAAGAAAGAAAAGTCAAAAGGGCAAAGTCTAATTTTTACTCAGAATTCGGATGAGGCATCTAAAGAAAAGTTGAAGATATCAAGTTCACGAACACGTAGGAAGAAACGACACCTCAATTGGAGTCCCGGTGGGAAAGTTATGAGCAGTCAAAGTCTGAAGAAAAAGTCAAAGGAAATCCGGACCGATCTGCAATGCCAATTTCTAGAGAATCCCGGACCGAAGACGGATCGAAGCTGAAAGAAAACAAACGAACCGATCCGTGCCGGATTGATCCGTCCAAGAAATAAACGAACAGATCCAGATTCCATCCAGACCGAACCGAAGGAGGACGAGACCGGTCCGACTGTCGAATTTTAATTTTTCTATATTCCTCTAATGGAGAGTCCTAGTTCAGCTAAAACTCCCGAAGTTTTGTAGGGTATTTAAACCCGTTTTATTATCATTCTTAGGACAGAGAATTTAACTAATTTTCCATTCTTTTTAGAAAAACCCTAGTTTGAAGATAGATTATAATTTTAATTCCAAGATTGAAGATTGCTCAGATTTCTGCGATCACAAGTAATTGTAGTTAATGTTTTGAGTGCTTTGGTAAGATTAGTGATTACTTTCCTCTGCCTAATTTTTCGTTTACATCATTCTTCAATTTTCCTTAGTTTAATCATGACTTCCTGCAATTTCGATATCGTTTTCATTAATTTCATCATGGTAGGCTAGACTTTTAAGAGTCGGGATGCATGAACCCAACCTGATGTGGTAGTTGGATGTGTATAAATGTAATCCTATAAATTTAATGATTTGATTACGACCGTATTACGTAGGAACGCGATAATTGTAGATCTTTGGATCTCGTTTGTTTCCGGGTAACCGAGATGCTTTAGAATACAATTCGAGTGTAACTATTGCAATACCGATTTACTCGTCCTCTGATTAAGTATGGTGCAGGCTTGAACCTCATATACGTAATGCTTGGGAGTACTAAATTCTGAGTCTAATTAATCATTCAAATTTACGATTAGTTTTATACCATCAATACACTAGGGTTGGGGGATTGTATTCCTGTCCTGTTTTTCTCATCACATAGTTCAAATTTTTAAATCATTCATCGTTAGAATTTTAGGTAATTTAGAATAGTTTCATTTCATTAGTACTTAAGTTCATTAGTTAAATATTTCAAAATTTTCATTTAGTTGTAGTTAATTCTCAAACCAATCATCTTTTCCTTTTTCTTTAGACTCAGAGTTAGGATTCATTCATTTGTCCAACGTCATTACAACTCCGTTGTCCTATTTACCTGTGGATACGATCCCAACTTACTGGGTTTATTACTAATGCGACATGCTTGCACTTGAACCTAGAGAGTACGCACTTCTGAGACACATTCTTAGTCGTGTCAAGTTTTTGACGCCGTTGCCGGGGAATTAGGTAGACTTAGGATTAGATCGAGTCAATCTAAAACATATAAAAAAATTGAAAAAAAAGCACAAAAAGATTCATCATCATCTCTCATAAGCTATTAATAGAAAATTCTGAACTCACTCCAACTCCACAGAATACTTCAACCCACATTCACGAAAATCCAATAGTTGAGTACGACCCTGATAGCCCCCTCACTCCTAACACTCCACGGTTCTGGGTTCCACCTCCCACACCGTCACACTCAATCTCAAATAACACGTCGTTTTCCATCTTAGGACACACTTTAGAGCGCACTCCGAGTATACCAAGTGAGGATACCGAATCTTTGAGAGAGAGAGACATGTCACAATACGGTAGCGCATCTGCCGATGAGGGAGAGGCCCCGTATCGCCTTTGAGAGACGTCTTATATCCCGAGCGCACTGTCACTCCGGGATGCGTTTTACTCCCGTACAATGCTGAGCAATTTTGCTTTAGGAATGGGATGATCCAGATACTTCCCACTTACCATGGAATGGATTCAGAAAAGCCATATGCCCACATCATGGAATTTGAGGAGGCGTGCGAGACTCTCAGTGACCAAACTTGCACAAAAGATGTGCTCCGCCTCAAACTCTTCCCATTCTCGCTAAAGGATAAGGCTAAGACATGGCTATGGTCTTTACCTCCAAATTCGATTTCATCATGGAACGAATTACAATCCAAATTTCTTAAGAAGTTATTTCCTCCATATCAAACGAATTCCATCAAGGATCAAATTCAAACTTTTTGACAATTAGAAAATGAGTCATTCGAACGATGCTACGAGCGTTTCAATGAGTTAATTGTGTCGTGTCCCCATCATGGTTTTGATAAAACGCAAATCATTTCCTTTATCCATAATGGGCTGAACATTAATTCCAAGCAACTCGTTGAAACCATGGGAAGCGGTCCGTTTGTCGACTTAGACGCCCACGGTGCTGAGCTTCACCTGAGGTATGTCGCCGAGACTACCTAATCCTGGGATACATCTGACCCTAATGCTCAAAATTAAAATCATCAAGTGACCACCACTCCATCGGCGTCCGGACTATTTCATGTAGAAAAGAATTCTATGATGGACAGTCGACTCGATACACTTAAGAAAGGATTGCGGGACCTACGTGAGGTATATGGAAGAGGACCAACTGGATCCATCCCAAACCCTGTTGAGAAGGTGTGTGCGATTTGTGATGCGGGTCATTCAACTGAGGAATGCCCGACTATACCCGCCTATAAAGTAATGCTTCAAGAACAAGTAAGTGGCATAGGAGGATTCAAGGGTAATTTCGGTGCACCGCACGGGAATTCTTACAACCCTTCATGGAAAAACCACCCTGGTTTTAGCTATGGGAAACAACATGCTGCGATGAATTTTAATTCACATGTTGCCCCTCCTCCACCACCTCACTTTCCACAAGCCCCACACATGCAAGGACATGTGCAGGCACCACCACCTCAAGGAGCATACATCCCTCCACCGCGAAGAAGTCTCAAGGATACGATCAACCACTTTATCAATACCCAGACTGCAACTAATGCTAGGCATGAGCGCATGATAAATGACATGAATGCGAATATTCCACAGTTGCAATCATCGTTGAGTATCCAAGAGAAGGGAAAGTTTCTTACCCAGGGTCAAAGACCGCCCCAAGGTCAAACTAGTGTTAGATCCACCTCGATAGAACATCAGGAGAAATGTCAAGCTGTGACCACTCTTCGTAGTGGGAGAGTAGTTGATTTATCACCTCCCTCACACGATGCAACCAAAGACAAGGAGATTTCGCCCGGCACAAAAGAGGCCGAAGATGTCCCTTTGAATTAGAGTGATAAATAGGACACTAGTGAGCCCGAGGTAGTTGTGAAACCACCCACCGCGACACCGTTTCCTCAAAGGTTGGTTCCTTCCCACAAAGGAAACCCCCGTGATGAAGTGCTGGACGTACTAAAGCAAGTGAAGCTAAATTTACCTTTCCTCGATGCTATTAAGCAAATTCCAGCTTATGCAAAAGTCATCAAAGACTTGTTGACAGTAAAAAGGGGGATGAAGGTAAAGAAAAATGTCTTTCTAGCACAGAACGTGAGCTCCATCCTATTCAATGATCTCCCACCCAAGTTCAAAGATCCCGGTGCACCCACCATTTCCTGCATCATTGGAGAAAATAAAATTGAGAAAGCCTTACTTGCTTTGGGAGAAAGTGTTAATATTCTCCCTTACGCCATCTATAGGCAACTTGATTTGGGCGACCTCAAGGCCACAAAGGTCACTCTCCAATTAGCCGATCGAACCGTAAAGATCCCAAGAGGCATAGTTGAGGATGAGATCGTCCAAGTTGGCACTTTCTACTTCTCGATAGACTTTGTCATTTGGGACATGGAGCCCTCCTTCATCTCGAGCAACCATGTTCCCATCATTCTTGGGCTCCCATTCTTAGTTATGGCTAATGCCATCATCAATACTCGAAATGGGCAAATGCAACTCACTTTTGGGAACATGACTTTAGAGACTAACATCTTCCATATCACCCAACAAACGGGGGAAGAAGATGATCTTCATGCGGCGAGCTTAATAAACGAGATCGTAGAGGAATATTTTGAGGAAAATTATTGTGGAGACGCCCTAGGGTCCTGTTTAGTGTCGAACCACGAGAGTGAGGGGACGTACACCACATTCGAGAGGGAGGTTGAGGAGTTGAGAGAGTTATTTGATGAGAGAGCATCGGACGAGGATGCGAGAGATGTAAGTTGGGATTCTAGATTCGAGGAGTTACCATCGAGGGATACACGCATGGTTCCCTCCAACGAAAAATTTCCAACCCTCGAATTGAATAAACTCCCATCCAATATTAAATATGCATACCTAGGAGAGGATGAGACATTTCCTGTTATTATCTCCTCTAGCCTAGACGAAGAGCAGGAGGGTAAATTACTAAAGATTGTGAGGAAGCACCAAGGTGCTTTTGGTTAGTGCATTTCTGATTTGAAAGGGATAAGTCCTTTGATTTGCACCCACAAGATCCATCTCGAAGAGGATATCAAGCCCTCGAGAGAAATGCAAAGAAGGCTAAACCCTAATATGAAAGAAGTGGTGAGGAACGAAATAATTAAGCTATTGGATGCTGGGATTATCTACCCCATCTCGAATAGCAAATGGGTGAACCCTATTCAAGTTGTCCTGAAGAAGTCGGGCATGACCGTGATTGAGAATGCTAAAGGAGAGCTAGTCCCCCAACATACCACTACTGGGTGGCGCATTTGCATTGATTACCGAAAACTCAATACGGGAACTAAGGAAACCCTTTTCCTTTTGCCATTTATTGATAAGATGCTTTAAAGAGTAGCGGGCCACCCTTACTATTGCTTCCTTGATGGTTCTTCTGGATATAACCAAATTGAGGTAGATGTACTTCACCAGGAGAAAACAACTTTCACTTGCCCTTTTGGTACGTTTGCTTACAAACGTATGCCATTTGGCTTGTGTAATGCACCCGTGACCTTTCAAAGGTGCATGTTGAGCCTATTTAACGACATGGTCGAGAGAGGACTTGAAGTGTTCATGGACGATTTTAGCATTTTTGGCACCTCTTTCGATCTTTGTCTTGAAAAACTGGAAAAGGTATTTGCTCGGTGTGTGGAAAAGAACTTAGTGCTGAATTGGGAGAAATGCCACTTCATGGTCACCGAGGGAATAGTTCTTGGCCACGTAGTTTCATCCAAGGGGTAGAAGTTTATAGAGCTATGATAGATGTCATAGCCGATCTATCCCCACCAAAATCGCTCAAAGATGTGCGCTCCTTCTTGGGCCACGTGGGGTTTTATCGAAGGTTCATTAAGGACTTTAGCGCCATCGCTAGACCCTTAAGCAACCTACTTATGAAGGACAACCCATTTGAGTGGACGGAAGCATGCCAAAGTGCTTTTGAAAAACTGAAAACCATGCTTGTGTCCTCTCCCATCATACAAGTTCCGGATTGGTTTTTACCATTCGAACTTATGTGTGATGCTAGTGATTATGCGGTAGGGGCTGTTTTGGGCCAAAGAAAAGATAAACAGGCTCATGTCATCTACTACGCTAGCCGGACTCTTACCGAACCACAACTCAATTACTACACTATTGAGAAAGAGTTGCTAGCGGTAGTCTTTGCTCTTGACAAATTTCGATCCTACCTTATCGGTTCTCCCATTACTTGCTTCACCGACCACGGGGCATTGAAATACCTACTTGCGAAGAAAGCCACAAAGCCGCGCCTCATAAGGTGGATCCTACTCCTACAAGAGTTTAATCTCTCCATTAAAGATAAGCAAGGAGTAGAAAACGTTTCTGTCGACCACTTATCACGGATTTCGTCCGACGTACTTAGTGATCCAATACCCATAGACGAATACTTTCCGGATGAGCAACTCTTTGCTACCTTTTCTTTGCCCTGGTTTGCGGATATAGTGAACTACCTTATCACGAGAGCCGTCCCTCCCGACTGGACACCGCAAGATAAGAAGAGGTTTATTACTTGGTCACTCATGTTTTTCTATAACGGTCCTTTCCTGTTTAAATATTGCGCCGACTAAATCATCCGACGATGCATACGAGATGATGAGATCCCAAAAGTCATCCAATTTTGTCATTCAAAAGCTCGTGGAGACCACTTTTCGACGAAAAATACGGCCGCTAAAATTCGGCAATGCGGCCTCTATTGGCCCATAATATTTTGGGATGTGAACAATGCTTGTAAATCTTGCAATAGGTGCCAACGGACGGGAGCTATTACCCGATGTGACATGATGCCTCTTACCCCCATACTCATTATTGAGATCTTCGATTGCTGGGGTATTGACTTCATGGGTCCTTTCCCCTCGTCCTTTGGTTTCCTATACATCCTTGTCGTGGTAGACTACGTTTCTAAATGGGTGGAAGCTATAGCTACCAAAACAAATGACAACAAAGTGGTGATTAAGTTCTTGCAGGAACACATACTTTCCCGCTTTGGTGCTCCGAAAGCGATAATCAGCAATAATGGCACACACTTTTGCAATAGGCCATTCGAGAAGCTCATGAGAAAGTATGGTGTCGTTCACAAGGTTGGAACAACTTATCACCCACAAACGAATGGGCAGGCCGAACTACCAAATTGGGAAATCAAGAACATTCTCGAAAAGACCGTCAATCCTACCCGAAAAGATTGGCCACTTAGATTGAACGATTCGCTATGGGCCTATCGTACTGCATATAAAAATCCGCTCGGCATGTCCCCTTTCCGCTTTGTGTATGACAAGCCTTGCCATCTTCCCGTGGAATTAGAGCACAAGGCGTATTGGGCGATTAAGAAGTTGAACTATGCCATGGATAAGGCCGGTGAAGCTCGCAAGCTTCAATTAAATGAGTTAGAAGAGCTATGCAATGATGCGTATGAGAACGCTAAAATATCCAAAGAAAGGATGAAACTCGCTCACGATAACATCATTCGACGCAAAGAGTTTCTTCCCGAGCAAAGAGTGCTTCTCTATAACTCTCGGCTTCATCTCTTTCCGGGAAAGTTGCGATCAAGATGGTCTTGCCCGTTCGTTGTGAAGAATATTTTCCCTCACAGAGATGTTGATTTAGACGATTTGAAAGGGGTAAATACATTCAAAGTAAATGGATAATGCCTAAAGCCATATCTAGAGGCGTGTGTGGAAGAAGTCGACACCGTTTGGTTATCGGACCCCATTTACGGGGTAGAGTGAGCTGCTACAGTGAGGTTGTCTCACCCCCGACGCATATGGGATGAATTCTTGTGTATAGTAGATGAGAATCGTGTGAGTAGTGAGAGTCCATAGGATTAGGGTACAATAAGGTGAGAGCATTCACATGTTTCGAGAAATTGAGTCAAGTTACGTTGACCATAGATATCGAGAGACTTTTGAGTCCATACTGATAGGGAGCCTGATGAGAATTGAAAACTTTCGAACAAGAGCGATCACAATTAAGCTAAGGGGAGAAATCCAGCTCAGTCCAAAAATTGGATTGGTTCGTTTCTTTTTGAGCCGGACCGGTCCGACCCGAATCGGTTATTTTCTTTTTGAGCCGGACCGGTTCGGCCCCGAATCGATTCCTTTCTTTTAGAGCCGGATCGATCCGGTAATTTAAGAACTTGAATATTAAAGGACCAGACCGGTCCGGTCCTATACCAGCCAGATCGGTGTAATACCCCGTATTTTTATGGCTTTTAAATTTAGGGATTAATTAAATTTAAATTGAGATAATTAATTTAATTTTAATCCGGAATGTTGTTTTAAATATTTACTAGCGTGACGAGAGTTAGTAATTATTGGAAATTCATTAATTATTGAATGTTACTGGATGAGTATAGTAATATATGAGATTTATTTTTATAATATTGTCACGTGTGAATAAAATGACAATTTTGGCAATTTGAGTCGGGACGCGCCCGTGTCGCGTCGGGACTAAATAGTGATTAATAAAAGTGAAATATTTTCAAGTTATCCGTATGGTCTTTTTGAGTGTGCCAACGCGTCCGGAAGGGTGGAGATAGTCAGAAAAGTGTACCCGGGGGTGTAGTTTGGGTCTCGGAGCGTTTTTAAGCTTAATTAGTACCCCGGGAGGGCATTTTAGACATTATACATTTTTGAGTAATTAAACCCACGAAAATTTAAGGGATATATAAGATGTCTAAGGTTGCCTTCTAGGGTTAGAACAACCAAAGACAAGTGACGGCCATAGGAGAGGAAAGGAGAGAGCTCCCAAGGCAATCCTAGGCTCAAAATTCACCCGTTTGCACCGCCGCCACCACCAACGTGTAGATCGCGCGACGGGGAACACAACCACACCAAAATCTTCCGCAAATCAGAACATCAAAAATCCCAGGCAAGTGTTTATCTTGCTTATTTCGTTAATGCATCACTCATATTAGCCTAGGGATGATTAGGAGGAGATTTGTGAAAGAAAACCCAAGAATTATGATAGGAATTCGCATGTAGTATTGATTTATATGCTATTCTGGAAACCCTTTAACATGTAGAGGATTAAACCACGAAATTATGATGTTTTAAGAGAAGAAAATTCTGGGAAAAACAGATTAGAATCATGATTTAGAGATTTCTAGGGTTCTTGAGGTTTACATGAATTGTGGGCTTGTTAATCTATGTTTAGTGACAGAAATTTACATGCTTTATGTAGGAAATACATAATATGATGATATAATGTTAGTGGTACAAATTCTTGAACGATTGGGAATGAAAAATATGGAAATTATTGAGGTTAGAGGATGAAACCCGTAACTGCAAAACTACAGAAATCGCAATACCTGTTTGATCGATCGGTCAAGCCAAGAGCTTCGATCGATCGAGCCCCAGACCTCGATCGATCGACCCCTCCTGGCAGACTTATATCTTTCCCTTTTTAAATTAGTTGCAATCACCTTAATGAGAAATAATTCATGGACACCCTTATAAATATGTTTTGGAAGATAAAGAAGACCAATAGGGTATATGAATAATTTTGGGACCTTTAATGTAAGACGAGAGTTGTATTTTTGGGATGTTACATATAAGAAACGAAGAAACTACGTATTAAAGTGAGAGATTACGTAAAATGGTTACGATAGAGAATAGATGAATACCTACTGAATTTTTATAATTTGGAGGATAAAGCCTATGAGTGTTATGTGGTAAGTTGGAATAATACCTCTAATTAAGGTTAGAGACGAACCATTATATGTGATAACTAATAATGAAATATGAGGATAAATGTCGTAACTATGGGTTTTGAGATGTACCCATAATTGATATGGTAATATTAGTATAGTTATATGATTGTGTATACATATACTATCAATGTGTGAAAATCGTGCCCGCGCTACTTGCTATCCCTGAGGTTACCGCCCTGGGACAGTCTTATCTCGATGGGACCTTTATGGGGGATATTGACTTGTACCCTAGAAGATAGATATCCTTGGTACAGGCTATCGAATCGATAGTTCAGACGGTCCTAAGAGACGTGGGGGCATGTGCTATCCTCTTAGAGACTTGGAATCTATGCTTCGCCTCAATATTATTTGTGTATGTGCTAATACAGTTCGAGAGTGATTCCGAACTTGTATTTCCCTTAGTGCGAGAGATACGGGGATTGGATAGTAGAGTATGCACGCACCATAATTTTTATGTGGGGTGCTGGTAGAATATATATATTATACGAGTATTTAATATATATATGAGATTCTGAAATTTGGAACTGTTTACTGTGCTATGGCAAGTAAAAAATGAATTTTTGACTATAAATTATAAATACTCGTTTTGAGAAAATATAACATGACACCGGAAAACTTTATTAATAAATAAAGTTAGAATGAGAACTTTGGTTACTAATTGAAATCCTCCTTTTAAACAATCGTATTGTTCAGTTTTAAATCTTACGAGTAACCTAAGATAAGTTAAATCATTGGGAAGTTAGTGAGGTACAAGATAGATAATCCGTTGGGAAGGTTAGTACGATAGGCGTGCATATTAGAAGAGAGGTGAGAATTTCTCAAGAGAGTGCCGCACTAATACGTAGTTGCATTGACCTGTAATCAATTTAAATACTTGCTAAATGAATTTAAATCATATACACTATCGGGCTCTGACCCGTTTCTATTTCTCTTTTTCTCTTGTATATATATATATGTATATATTACAGGTGCCCAGCCACATGGGCGTCTTGCATATGATCTTTTGGAAGGAACGCGCTGCAGCTTAGGTGGGAGTTGCAGGCCTCTTGTTTAGACGACTTCATCCAATTGATTCCACTCCTAGCATGTTCATTACTGGGGCATGTGTCGCCCTTTCCATTATTCAGTTGTTATTTGGACATTGTGATTCAGTCATTTTTAGTATTGCTACTTTGGGATTTATTCAGTATGGATGTTTTACTTTAAGTTTTAATTGTTGGGATTTTGGATGTTGAATGTTTAAATAAATTGGATTTTGTTCCAGGATTATTGTGGTATGTTTTTATATTCAATTGTTGTAAATAATTAAATCCTGTTTTCAAAATAAAATTTGGAAAGTAATGTTTAAAAATGGTTTTGACACTTAGCTTAATTAATTAGGGCGTTTAAATTGGAAAAGTATTTTTATGACAGTGATGCTAAGAATGAACCAACTGTTCACCTTGATTTTAATTTAATAAAGGAGTGATCGCTCGGTATTTAATTAGGCGGGGTGTCACAATCGGTTCATTTTCTGCAGAATTTCCCCTATTCCCTAGGTGCACCCCCCTTCTCCCCAATCCCTTCCCTTACGTCCCAATTCATTCCCCTATAATCAACCCTTCAATTTTCCTCCCAAATACACTCCCTCTTTCCCTCCAAACCCTTTCCCTCCATTTCCAAAACCCTACCCACCCCTCCCCTATAATACCCACCCATAGCCTCCACTTTTCTTCACACCTTCAACCACCTCACTCCTCTCTTCTCTCTCCCTATTTTTCCAACAAACTCTCCCCGTTATCATGGCCCAATGACCTGCCCCCGTTAAATACGACTCCACTGAAATCCTACCCTCCGATCATGGTGAATTTTGTTCCCGCCAAGAGGAGCGGTGGTGCAATCGGTTCTTTGGTCGGATCGCAAACTACACATGGAACGCGCTGTCCAATGGACAGGTCTTCCCAATTCCGTCATCGCCCTCTTCATGCCTAGGGGTTGGTGCCGATTCCTTAATCATCCGTACAAAGCGATTTGGGCAGTCGAGGTCCGCTCTTTCTATGGATCTCTTATTCGAACGAGCCAATTCAAGTCTCAAGCATATGTTGATGGTACCGTCATCCCTTTTTTGTTCGCCCTTCTCACTGCCAAGTTGGGCGAATACGATGCTCCCGATGTTCAAGACTACACTTACCCAAGAAATGTCGCCCCGGTAGCCAAAGAACTAATTACGGAGCGCATTGCCCCCGATGTTGCATGGAGGGGGAAAACTGTTGTTGTTGGCCGTCTTAACGAGAAAGCACGCCTCACCTTCCAAATTGTGTGTGCAAATATTTTGCAAACGTCCAACGATTCAGCGATGCATCCCCATCAGGCCACATTGACATACCACCTCTTCGATCCCAACACTTACATTAACCTGGCTCGCACCCTATACTTCGACATCATCGTTGCTGCCATGGATGAGAAAGGTGCAGCACCACTTCCATATGAACGTTTGATTACCTCCATCCTCACGGACGCTGGCATTGAGGCGCTACTTGATCGTATTCGCCTCCCTGGTCCTTTTGGACAGGGAACCCGCACGCGGAGCACCAAACAACTAGCCATCCTCCGGGCGAGGCGGGGAAGTGATGACGAGAGTGATGCTGCCTCGAGTGAGGAAGAGGAAGAGGAAGAGGAAGAAGAAGAAGCGGGTGCTGATGTGGAGATGGGTGACGTAGGTGCGGATGAAGAGTCGGCCGAAGAAGAAGACGAACCTGATTTTGAATGGGCGGGTAGCAACCTCACTAACCGTATGTCGGCCCGTGAGACGAGATTCAACAGCTTTTTGAACGACTACCGTCGCGATACAAGCATGCTGTTTCGTTTCCAAGCGAACTTGTACCGACGCCAAGGGGATCCCAACGAGCCATTGCCATCCTACTTCTATGACCCCTATGGCCTCGACGCGCCCAACTCTTCCCAACCACCGCCCAGTGAAGCTTTGTTTGGTTGTGGCAGTTTTTAGTTGTTTCCCTTGTTCACATGATTGTATGCTTTTCCCTGTTATTGTACCACATTCCTGTTTTATAAAAATTTGCATTTTCTCCATTTATTTGTTTTATTTATCGCCTTCTTATTTTGCCTGGTTTAGCTTTTTGTACTTTTTGCTTGAGGACAATGCAAAAGTCTAAGTTAGGGGGGGGGGGGTGACAAGTGCGTATTTCTAAAACTCCACAAATTTTAAAAAATGCCCAGAAAATTTCTAAAAAAAAAATCATAAAATTTTGAAAAACCCAAAAATATTTTTGTTCAAAATAAATAAAAATTAGAATTCAAAATTTTCAAAAATATCATTAAAAGTCAGATTGAAGTCTCAAGTTGTAAAATTAAACATACACAAAGTCGAAATTGATCAAAAATGGAAATTGAGCGAAAATTGACGACTTAACGAATAAGTGTGGAGATTAACAAACTCGGTGAGATTCGAGCGTTTAATCTTTGTGAAATTTATAAATCAATCCGAGTTAATTATTAATTCAAAGTTCTTTTCAGCGCCTAAAAAGTCATCGTGGATCTCAATCCTTTCATTTTGATCGGTTATGGAAAACGTGTGTGGTATTGCCTTAAAAAGCGCGCTACAAATCTCTAAACTTAATTAATCTCAAGACGCATATGGTAAATTAATAAGTAATTCGGACAATGAAGTAGGCCCTTGTTTGTTACCCAAAAACATTAAGCATAAAAAGATGTGAAAAATAATCCCTTTGATAACCCAAATTGAGCCGAATAACAGTTATCCTTTTCGTTTGGTACCCCGAAAAACCCAAGTATCCCGAAATTGTGAAAAGGGAATATTCAATAAAGTACGAAAAGTGCATAAAAAGGGGCAAGAAAAAAATAGATATGCTCAACAAAAATAGCAAGAAAAGAAAAGAAGTGAAAAACAGAAAAAATAGAGAAAAAGAAGAAAAAAATGAGTAATAGCCCGAAAAAAGCACAAATGGATATCATAAATGACTTTTTCAATTCCAACCTTCCCTACCATTTTCATTTTACCCAATATACCTTAAAACCTGAAAAAGTCCTAACCGAGTTCGAATTGCAAAATTGATTACCGCGTGGAGAGCTAGTACACCAAAAAATAATAAAAGAGATTGAATGCGTGAATAAGAGGCAATGTTCCCGTTTTTAAAATCGTATTCAGTTGATGAGATCCTATCACTATAAAATTTCCGTCTTTCTACTTGTGTGCGTGACTTTGCATCCATTATATTTACTCTTTATATCACGCATCTTGAGAGAATAGCCACATTCCGAGTGATTCGTTTGAGAGAGCATTCCGTGAAAATTTGAAATCAAAATGCATTTTCGGATGAGTAACATAATGGTCAATCGATGAAAATCCGCGGTTAAATTTTTGGCTTCGCACACACGCACTATGATTTGAGACATGTAAATATGACTTGATGATGACTATTTTCTGGAAAAGTTTGAATTATACAATTTTTGCGTATTCTGAATTTTCCTTGAGTCGAATTTTGTGGGTATATTCTCTGCAAACCCTCACGAGACACAACTCATCCTACTAGGGTGACCTAGGGGTTTAAAGGCTTGTTGCATATGCTAAATGCAATCGCTTGCCCGCGAAGAAGGTATTTTATCCCAATAAAATGATTTTCAAGAGTTGAGACTTGCTAGGATTCTTTTACATTGCTCGGGACGCGCAAAGTTCTAAGTTAGGGGGATTTGATTAGGCATAAATTCTTCCCAATTTATCCCTTTAACTTAGTTACTTTTAGCACTTCGAACAACGTAATAGATTTGATTTTATCTCATAATCTTGCTACTAACTTATTCTAAAGAGTACCCCGAGTTTCTGGTATTTCGTACTAAGTTTGTAGGTATTTGATGTCAATTAAAGAAAGAAAGAAACCGAAAGAATCGAGAAAGAAAAGAAAGAAAAGTCAAAAGGGCAAAAGTCATAATTTTTATTCGGAATTCGAATGAGGCATCTAAAGAAAAGTTGAATATATCAAGTTCACGAGCACGTAGGAAGAAACGACACCTCAATCGGAGTCCCGGTGTGAAAGTTATGAGCAGTCAAAGTCTGCAGAAAAAGTCAAAGGAAATTCGGACCGGATGCCAATTTCCAGAGAACCCCGGACCGAAGATGGATCGAAGCTGAAAGAAAACAAACGAACTGATCCGTGCCGAACCAATCCGACCAAGAAATAAACGAACCGATCCGGATTCCAGCCAGACCAAATCGAAGGAGGACCGGACCGGTCCGACTGTCGAATTTTAATTTTTATATCTTCCTCTAATGGAGAGTCCTAGTTCAGCTAAAACTCCTGAAGTTTTTAGGGTATTTAAACCCGTTTTATTATCATTCTTAGGACGGAGAATTTAACTAATTTTCCAATGTTTTCAGAAATACACTATTTTGAAGATAGATTATAATTTTAATTCCATGATTGAAGATTGCTCAGATTTCTGTGATCACAAGTAATTGTAGTTAATGTTTTGAGTGCTTTGGTAAGATTAGTGATTACTTTCCTTTGTCTAATTTTTCGTTTACATCATTCTTCAATTTTTCCTTTGTTTAATCATGACTTCCTGCAATTCCAAAATCGTTTTCATTAATTTCATCATGGTAGGCTAGACTTTTAAGGGTCGGGATGCATGAACCCAACCTGATGTGGTAGTTGGATGTGTATAAAAGTAATCCTCTAAATTTAATGATTAGATTACGACCGTATTGCGTAGTAACGTGACACTTGTAGATCTTTGGATCTCGTTTACTTCCTGGTAACCGAGATGCTTTATTATACAATTCGAGTGTAACTATTGCAATACCGATTTACTCGTCCTCTAATTAAGTATGGTTGCATTTCATTCGTACTTAAGTTCATTAGTTAAATATTTTAAAAATTTGCATTTAGTTGTAGTTAATTCTCAAACCAATCATCTTTTCCTTTTTCTTTAGAGTCAGAGTTAGGATTCATTCATCTGTCCAACATCGTTACAACTCCATTGTCTTATTTCCCTGTGGATACGATCCCGACTTACTGGGTTTGTTACTAACGCGATAGGCTTGCACTTGAGCCTAGAGAGTACGCACTAGAAGTACGGTTTGAGTGGCATATCGGTGTATACCACTATAGTATGAGCATAGAAGTACGATTTCATCCTCTTTCTTACCTCGATCAATACTAGTGCCAGCTTTTCCAACCTTGGATATCTAATCTCTGCTCCTCGAAATGCCTTGCTTGTATAATACACCAGTTTTTGCACTCTATCCTCTACTCTTATTAATGCTAAACTGACTACACTTTTTGAAATAGCTAAGTATAAATATAACTTTTCTCCTGTCACCGGCCTGGACAGTAAAGGGGGTGTCCCTAAATATCGTTTCATCTCTTGGAATGCATTCTCACATTCATCATTTCATTCGAAAGTTTCCTGAGTGTTTTGAAGAATGAAAGACATCTGTCCGTTGCTCGTGAGACAAACCTGTTGAGAGCTGCGACATGCCCCGTGAGGCTCTATACCTCCTTTTTCGTAGCTAGAGATCGTAGTTCCAACAAAGCTTTAATCTTTTCTGAATTTGCCTCAATGCCTCACTGATTCACAATATACTTGAGGAACATGCCTTCTCGTACGCCAAAAACACACTTAGTGGTGTTTAGCTTCATCTGATATTTCTCTAGCTGATTAAAAGTTTGGCTCAGGTCAGCTATGTGGTCTACAGCTTTCTTGCTCTTCGTCAGCATGTCATCGACATAAACCTCCATATTGTTGTCGATTTGTTCTGTGAACACCTTATTCATCAATCGCGAGTACATTGCACTTGCATTTTTGAGACCAAATGGCATGACATTATAGCACTATGTACCCCTTGGGGTAGTAAAAGATGTACTCTTCTGGTCTTCTGGTTTCATCTTAATCTGGTTTTAGCCAGAATAAGCGTCCATGAAGCTTAGTAACTCATGCCCCGAGGTACCATCTACCAGCTGGTCTATTCGGGGCAGTGGGAAATGATCTTTTGGGCAGGCTTTGTTGAGATCTGTGAAATCTACGCAAATCCTCCATTTATTATTCTTTTTTTTACCATCACCACATTAGCTAACAAATCAGGATATTTGACATCCTCAATAAAAGGGGCCCTTTGCAGTTTCTCGACTTCCTACTGAATAACTTGGTTCTTCTCTGGGCTAAAGACCCTCCGTCATTGTTTCACCGATTTGATCTCCTTATTAACATTGAGCTCATGGCAGAGGAAGGCGGGGTCTATTCCCGACATATCTTCGTGAATCCGCGCAAAAGTTTGCTTTATGTGCCTCAGAAATGCCACTAGCTCTTGCTTTATTGATGGATCCAGGGAAGTGCTAATTTGAGTTATTCGTTCTGGTCGTTCATCATCTAGAATAACGTTCCACGTTGCTTCCATGACCTGACCCTTCACGAGCTCTGACTCATCTCTAGGGTCCAATGACTCAATCTCTGCATCTTCATACTCATCCACTTGGTAGGTGGTGGTCTTTTTCCTAGCTTCCTCCATCTCCTCCTGTTCGGCAGATGAATAATAGCATTCCCGAGCTACTTTCTGGTCTCCCTTCATAATTCTAACTCCCAAATTATTCGAAAACTTCAGGCATTGATGTACGGTTGATGGCACTACTTCGAACTTTTTCAGGCCTACACCCTTCCCATAATTATGTTGTAGGCTGATTGGACATTTTTGTCCATTACAAAAAAGTATACTTTTTTTGTTCTGCAAGAAGGCCAGGTACCCATAAGAATATCCAACTTGATCGTCCCAAGTGGGAAGACTTTCTCGCCAGTGAAACCGAGGAGGGGCCTATGATATGGCTCCAACTGGGCTAGCTTCAAATTTAAGCTGTCAAAGTACGGGTAGAACATGATGTTTACGGAGCTACCATTGTCTACTAACACTCTTGAGACCACCACATCCTTCATCCTCATCTTGATCACCAAGGGCTCGCCGTGAGGATACAAGACACCTTTCAGATCATTTTTGGAAAAAACTGATGACCAGTTTATCCTTATTCACCTTTCTCGGGCGATCTTCTTTCGTCAAATTTATTCGCTGTATATAGGAACAAGCTTATCTTTCCTTTTAGCAGTATGATCCCCACCTCATGAATCTCCACCTGTAATCACATTACATTCGAATGAGCCAAAATGGATTGAAAATACCTCGCATTCTGGTTGCCTTGACGTTTTGGGGAGGTCGGGGTCATCCTACGGATCATCTTCGTGGTCCCTCTTCTTGTCGTCTCTTGTTTGACAAGGATATTTGGACCTTTTCCTTTCTCTGTCACTGGTCTTCCCATCATTCTGGCGATCAACAAACCTGTTCAATTTCCCTCGTCGAATGAGTGCCTCGATTTCATTATGGAGAGCTATGCACAGATTGGTCATGTGGCTATAGTCTTTATGGAATTCGCAATACTTGGACTTATCCCTCTTTTCAGGGGCTGTTCTTAACTTCTCCGGCCAATTTAGTTCTTCGTTGTTCTTTATCTCCTCCAGAATATGGTTTATATCCACCTTTAAGGGAGTATAATTTCCATACTTCCTCAGGTGCTCTATCGTCTCTTTTCCTTTCGATTGCTTATTGTTCCCATTGGGCTCTCGATCTTTCTTTTTCGACTTGCCCTCAGCTTTAGTCTCTGCTTTGGTCTCACCGTTATTCTTTACAGCCATAGCTTCTTCAACATTCATAATTTTGGCTGCCTTAGCCATTAATTCCGCCATGGATTTAGGGGGATCTTTAGCCAAAGTATAATACAGCTTATTTGGTAAAAGACAACTCATTAGAGCAGTGATCGTAGTCTTCTCTTCGTAGTCAATGACCTCAAGTTTCTCGTTATTAAAATGAGTGATGTAATCCATAGTGCTCTCTCCTGCTTTTTGCCTCACACTCAACAAATATGCTACCCTCTTGACTGGTTTCGCGCCAAAATAGAAATTTCATATAAAGAGCTCTGCCAATTGATGGAAAGTAGCTATCTGCCCTCGAGGAAGATTATTGTACCATATTTGAGCTGATCCAGTAATGGTTCCAGAGAATTCCCTGCATCTTATCTCATCAGGGACTGCATAGATATCGGCGGCAGCCTGGTACTGCTCTATGTGAAGGACATGATTCATTTTTCGTCGTACTTTGGCGTTACTACAGGAGCTTTAAACTTCGATGGTGTGGGAAAATCCACTATAGCATGTACGAAGGGTGATCCCTTGATAAAAGTTATTTGGAGAGGGTTCCTGGCCTTAGCCATTTCCCGTAACCTATCTTCTAACCTTTGAATGGAGCCCTTCTAGGCGTTATTTGCAGCCTCAGATCTATTTACCCAAATAACAGATCGTACTAAATTCTCTTCTTAGGATCTTTCGGTGCGAGCTGCTACGCGTGATTGGGCAGAACCCTCCCTTAGATCGCTTGGTCGTTGAGAATTTCTTGATGCAATCCTAGGGGGATTTCTATTCTTCCGAGGGCCCAAACGGTCAAAGGGGGAGACTCTACTTAATCTCTCCAGAGCACTGGTTCGTTTCGGAGTTAAAGTAACATTGGCTTGAGAGTCCACAATCCTTATGGGAGATGTCCGACCAGGCTGATATGAGGGGTCATTGGACCTCTCAGTATGATGCAATTTCGCGTTTCTGGACTGAGAAACATTTGGGAATAGAGTACGCCTGGTTCTTGAAGACGACAAGTGAGTGTTATTCTGAACGCTTCGCTGACCTGACTGGGTAGGCATCCCGTTGCGAACAGTTTGAATGAGTTGACGCATGGTCTCCTGCATAGCTGTTTGCCCTTGGGCTAAATTGGCCACTATGCCAGTAAGATCTTGGATAGTTGGGGGAGCAGACGGATTGGGAGGGACACGATCATTGTTCCTGTTACTGGATTCTGGGATCTCAGCCATGTATGATGGATGTTTTAGTGAAAACGCTACGTATAGTCGTTCCCACAGACGACGCCAATCTGTTGATGTAAAAAATTAGATTTGATCTAATTAATTAATCATAAATAAATATAAGATAAGAAATAAGACAACAGGTTTTTAAAGTGGTTCAGCCTTAATAGAATGGCCTAAGTCCACTGTTTTGTATTGCTGGGTGTTTCTTGTTGATGATCGTAAATGATCAATTCTCAATCCCCCCTTTATGGAGGGGTTGCCATGTATTTATAGCCTTTGGGCTATTAATATGAATAGACAATACGCCGTTAATAAACATATGTATTTGTACATAACGAGAATGTTCATTGAATCTGATATTCATTGAATATGTAATTGTCGCTTGATCTTCTTGACTAGATGCTCTGCACGTTAAGTAGCTCAGTATGCTGAGTAGCTCGGGGCGCTGAGTAGCTCGGCATCATAAGTTGTTCGGTGAATATATGCTTTTACTGTGTAAGACGACACGTGTTGTCATATACTTGGTCCACATCATCTGACTAATTTTTGTATCAATAATAGTCAATCGAGAACCCATAGTGGCCGCAAAATTGGCAGTGATCGAAGTGATTTGTGTGTTGGAGAAGTACTTTCCCCCAGCATTCTTTGCGATAAGTGTTCACTTGTTGGTACACCTATGCGACGAGGAACTTCTTTGTGGTCCAGTTAGATTTCGGTGGATAAATCCGTATGAAAGATTGATGAAAGTTTTTAAAGATTACGTCAAGAATACGCGATACATTACAGGATCAATTGCAGAGGAATACATCACCGTGGAGTCATCAATCTATACTCGAAAATATATGCCTGACTCGACCAACGTTGATGACACTGATGAGTTCGTCGATGATGGCGGTCATGTGATAGGAAAACGAGTGAAATTAACGAGTTTGCAACATGAACAAGTAGCTCGTTATCTATTTGACACACATTAGATGTCAAAGAATGGAAAACGTAAGTTTAAATTATTTTAAGTTTTACATTATTTTAGATTATTTTATACATGATTAATTTTGTAATATGCAGAAAATATGAAGCCTGTGAAAATAATAAAAGACGAAAAACAATGGTACAATCAGACAGTGAATTTAGGTTGTGGTTGTCACAAGAGGTATTTATAATGAAAATGGTCGTTATATAACGTTACATTACACTCAAAATTTACAACTAATCTAATTAATTTATCTATATTCTCAGCTCTTAAAGACGGGAATGGGACATCAAGGGTTGCTCGTCTAGCCACTGGACCCTTGTTCATGGCACAAGAGTACAAAAAGTATCGATTGAATGGTTACGTATTCGGCGCAAAAATGTACGAGGAAAGTGAAAATGTACAGAACTTGGGCATTTCATACAAGGCTCTTACTTTATTTCAAGCGAGCGCAAAAGATAATAACCTTGTTGAAGCTGAAATGACTTACTATGGTGTAATTCGAAATATATTTGAATTGGATTACATAAGCTTCAAATAGGTTGTATTTTACTGTGACTGGGTAAGAGTTGAGGATAAAAATGCTTGTAAAGTTGGTCCTGGCACCAATTTGATCATGGTTGACTTGTCCAAGTTGAAGATCAATGACCACGTGAGCGATGAGCCGTTTGTTTGTGCAATTCAAAAGGTTAACCAAGTGTTTTACTCAAAGTATATCAACAACGAGCCGTGGTCAATTGTCCTACATGCGCCAAAGCGTCTAAATAGTAGTGTGGATGACTTGGCCGCTCCTACCGAATATCAATCCAATTTTGATGATAACCCGAATTTGAAATAATTTTTCAATTTGTAATAAATATTCCAATTTGTACTTTATCAATCCATTTTTAATTGATTTGCACTTTATCATTTTCACTCTTGTGTAGTGTGCATGTGTGTGGGTGGGGGTGGGGATGTTTTGAATTTTTAGTAATTGTACATATTATGAGTTAGATGCTGTTGTTTTGGAATTCAAAATTGAGGTGTTAAACAGTAATAATTCATTTGTAGTAATTGTACATATATGCATGTCTTCTTCTAATTCATTTTGATTAGTACTAATAACAATATTTTTTTTACAGAAAATGTCTCCTTCAGGTATTAAGGCGAGGATGCTGATGCTGATTATGATGATGTTGTCCGAGCTCGTTGGTAGCGGAGGCGACGAGGGATCCTCGGCCCCCAGGCTCCCCAAATATGACAAATTGGGGATGGCCATCGAGAACAAGACGGGGATCTTAGTGAGATCCCTCGAGTTGGTAAAGATGATCATCGGACCGGGGTACACTAATTGGAGGGAGGTGTCAAATGAGCTCAAGTTAGCTATTTGGGCGGCACTACAGGTAATGTATTTATATTTATATTTATATGAATATTTCAATTTCAATTCACTACACCAAAGACAGGATTCTGGCACAGTTTAAAACCGTGCCAGATCAAATCTGGCACGGTTTTGAACTGTGCCAGAATCAGGTGTTCCAAAATGAGAATTTTTTTCTGGCACGGTTTAAAAGTGTGCCAGAATCAGTCAAACAGGAACACTTCTGGCACACTTTTCAACCGTGCCAGAATTTGATATTTCTGGCACACTTTTGGCACAGTTTTTAACAGTGCCAGATTCAGCAAAATAGGAACACTTCTGGCACACTTTTAAACCGTGCCAGAATTTGATACTTCTGGCGCACTTTTGGCACAGTTTTTAACTGTGCCAGATTCAGCAAAATAGGAACACTTCTGGCACACTTTTAAACCGTGCCAGAATTTGATATTTCTGGCACACTTTTGGCACAGTTTTTAACTGTGCCAGATTCAGCATAGTTTAAAAAAAATTAGCACAGTTTAAAACCGTGCCAAAATATGATACACTTTTGCCACGGTTTTAAACTGTGCCAATTTTTTAATTTTAAAAAAAAATATTTGAAAGCACAAAATTCACAAATTAATAATATTGCGCGTTATTAATAGACTAATGTACATACAAACTTCAAAATATTACAACTCTTTAACTGCTCACAACCCAAAAAAAATTGGGCAGAGTTTCCTCTATTTTCTGGACATTCCAAAACCTGTTAATACAAAACCTGCCTAACATAAAGCCCGCACGGCCACAAAATATAACAATTAACTTACAAAAGCCCTCATGACCATAAAAGTCAATAATAAAACAACAAAAGACCGTACGGTCATGACACAAAAAAATGGATTCATTAATAAACCCCTTGTTGTAAACCATTGAGTTCTTCGTGTGTTCCACGCGAATAAAATCCAACGATAAAATGTTATCCTGCAAAAAAAAATAGAATACAAAAAGGATACGATATTAGTAACCTAATAATTTACAAAAAAAAAATACTCAAAACAAAAAAATTACATAATGAATGGAAATTATCGTCATACTCACAAACCGAGAGACCCGGGACTACGCGGTTAGTTCCTACAAGTTACATTGGTCCCGTGCGAGGTGTTCGTGCCTCCTACGGGGTCGTTTGGGGGGTGGTTTGGGTTTTCACCCTTTAACGACTTGTTTTTAATTTTAAGTGTTGGTTTTTGCCAATTATCGTCCTATTCACAAACCGGGAGATCTGGGACTACGCGGTTAGTTCCTACAAGTTACATTGGACCCGTGCGAGGTGTTCGTGCCTCCTACGGGGTGTTTGTGGGTTGGTTTGGGTATTCACCCTTTGACGGCATGTTTTTAACTAAGTGTTGATTTTTGCAAATTATCGTCATATTCACAAACCGGGAGACCCGGGACTACGCGGTCAGTTCCTACAAGTTACATTGGTCCCGTGCGAGGTGTCCGTGCCCCCCACGGGGTCGTTTGGGGGTTGGTTTGGGTTTTCACCCTTTAACGGCTTCTTTTTAAGTTTAAGTGCTGATTTTTGAAAATTATCATCATATTCACAAATCGGGAGACCCGGGACTACGCGGTCAGTTCCTACAAGTTGCATTGGTCCCGTGCGAGGTGTTCGTGCCTCCAACGGGGTTGTTTGGGGGGTGGTTTGGGTTTTCACCCTTTAACGGTTTGTTTTTAAGTCTAAGTGTGATTTTTGCAAATTATCATCATACTCTCAAACCGAGAGATCCGGGACTACGCGGTCAGTTCCTACAAGTTACATTGGACCTGTGCGAGGTGTTTGTGCCCCCTAAGGGGTCGTTTGGGGGGTGGTTTGGATTTTCACCCTTTAACGGCTTGTTTTTAAGTTTAAGTGCTGATTTTTGCAAATTATCGTCATATTCACAAACCGGGAGACCCGGGACTACGCGGTCAGTTCCTACAAGTTACATTGGTCCCGTACGAGGTGTTCGTGCCTCCTACGGGGTCGTTTGGGGGTTGGTTTGAGTTTTCACCCTTTAACGGCTTGTTTTTAAGTTTAAGTGTTGATTTTTGCAAATTATCATCATATTCACACACCGGGAGACCCGGGACTACGCGGTCAGTTCTTACAAGTTACATTGGTCCCGTGCGAGGTGTTCGTGCCTTCTACGAGGTCGTTTGGGTGGTGGTTTGGGTTTTCACCTTTTGACGGCTTGTTTTTAACTAAGTGTGATTTTTGCAAATTGTCGTCATATTCACAAACCGGGAGACCCAGGACTACGCGGTCAGTTCCTATAAGTTACATTGGTCCCGTGCGAGGTGTTCGTGCCCCCTACGGGGTCGTTTTGGGGGTGGTTTGGGTTTTCACCCTTTAACGGCTTGTTTTTAAGTTTAAGTGCTGATTTTTGCAAATTATCGTCATATTCACAAACCGGGAGACCCGGGACTACGCAGTCAGTTCCTACAAGTAACATTGATCCCGTGCGAGGTGTTCGTGCCTCCTACAGGGTCGTTTTTGACGGCTTGTTTTTAACTAAGTGAGATTTTTACAAATTATCGTCATATTCACAAACCGGGAGATCCGGGACTACGCTGTCAGTTCCTACAAGTTACATTGGTCCCGTGCGAGGTGTTCGTGCCCCCTACGGGGTCGTTTGGGGGGTAGTTTGGGTTTTCACCCTTTAACGGCTTGTTTTTAAGTTTAAGTGCTGATTTTTGCAAATTATCATCATATTCACAAACCGGGTGACCCGGACTACGCGGTCAGTTCCTACAAGTTACATTGGTCCCGTGCGAGGTGTTCGTGCCTCTTACGGGGTCGTTTGGGGGTTGGTTTGGGTTTTCACCATTTAACGGCTTGTTTTTAAGTTTAAGTGCTGATTTTTGGAAATTATCGTCATAATCACAAACCGGGAGACCCGGGACTACGCGGTCAGTTCCTAAAAGTTACATTGGTCCCGTACGAGGTGGTCGTGCCTCCTACAGGGTCGTTTGGGGGGTGGTTTGGGATTTCACCCTTTGACGACTTATTTTTAACTAAGTGTGATTTTTGCAAATTATCGTCATATTCACAAACTGGGAGATCCGGGACTACGCGATCAGTTCCTACAAGTTACATTGGTCCCGTGCGAGGTGTTCGTGCCCCCTACGGGGTCGTTTGGGGGGTGGTTTGGGTTTTCACCCTTTAACAACTTTTTTTTAAGTTTAAGTGCTGATTTTTGCAAATTATCGTCATATTCACAAACCGGGAGACCCGGGACTACGCGGTCAGTTCCTACAAGTTACATTGGTCCCGCGCTAGGTGTTCGTGCCCTCTACGGGATCGTTTTGGGGGTGGTTTGGGTTTTCACCTTTTAATGGCTTGTTTTTAAGTTTAAGTGCTGATTTTTGCAATTTATCGTCATATTCACAAACCGGGAGACCCGGAACTACGCGGTCAGTTCCTACAAGTTTCATTGGTCCCGTACGAGGTGTTCGTGCCTCCTACGGGGTCGTTTGGGGGGTGGTTTGGGTTTTCACCCTTTAACGGCTTGGTTTTAAGTCTAAGTGTGATTTTTACAAATTATCGTCATATTCACAAACCGGGAGACCCGGAACTACGCGGTCAGTTCCTACAAGTTACATTGGTCCCGTGCGAGGTGTTCGTGCCTCCTACGGGGTCGTTTGGGGGGTGGTTTGGGATTTCACCCTTTGATGGCTTGTTTTTAACTAAGTGTGATTTTTGCAAATTATCGTCATATTCACAAACTGGGAGATCCGGGACTACGCGGTCAGTTCCTACAAGTTACATTGGTCCCGTGCGAGGTGTTAGTGCCCCCAACGGGGTTGTTTGGGGGGTGGTTTGGGTTTTCACTCTTTAACGGCTTGTTTTTAAGTTTAAGTGTTAATTTTTGCAAATTATCGTCATATTGACAAATCGGGAGACCCGGGACTACGCGGTCAGTTCCTACAAGTTACATTGGTCCCATGCGAGGTGTCCGTGCCCCCTACGGGGTCGTTTGGGGGTTGGTTTGGGTTTTGTCCCTTTAACGGCTTGTTTTTAAGTTTAAGTGCTGATTTTTGCAAATTATCGTCATATTCACAAATCGGGAGACCCGGGACTACGCGGTGAGTTCCTACAAGTTACATTGGTCCCGTGCGAGGTGTTCGTGCCTCCTACGGGGTTGTTTGGGGGGTGGTTTGGGTTTTCACCCTTTAACGGCTTGTTTTTAAGTCTAAGTGTGATTTTTGCGAATTATCATCATACTCTCAAACCGAGAGATCCGGGACTACGCGGTCAGTTCCTACAAGTTACATTGGACCCGTGCGAGGTGTTCGTGCCCCCTACGGGGTCGTTTGGGGGGTGGTTTGGATTTTCACCGTTTAACGGCTTGTTTTTAAGTTTAAGTGCTGATTTTTGCAAATTATCGTCATATTCACAAACCGGGAGACCCGGGACTACGCGGTCAGTTCCTACAAGTTACATTGGTCCTGTACGAGGTGTTCGTGCCTCCTACGGGGTCGTTTGGGGGTTGGTTTGAGTTTTCACCCTTTAACGGCTTATTTTTAAGTTTAAGTGCTGATTTTTGCAAATTATTGTCATATTCACACACCGGGAGACCCGGGACTACGCGGTCAGTTCTTACAAGTTACATTAGTCCCGTGCGAGGTGTTCGTGCCTTCTACGGGGTCGTTTGGGTGGTGGTTTGGGTTTTCACCCTTTGACGGCTTGTTTTTAACTAAGTGTGATTTTTGCAAATTGTCGTCATATTTATAAACTGAGAGACCCGGGACTACGCGGTCAGTTCCTATAAGTTACATTGATCCCGTGTGAGGTGTTCGTGCCTCCTACGGGGTCGTTTGGGGGTTGGTTTGGGTTTTCACCTTTTAATGGCTTGTTTTTAAGTTTAAGTACTGATTTTTGCAAATTATCGTCATATTCACAAACCGGGAGATCCGGGACTACGCGATCAGTTCCTACAAGTTACATTGGTCCCGTGCGAGGTGTTCGTGCCCCCTACGGGGTCGTTTGGGGGGTGGTTTGGGTTTTCACCCTTTAACAACTTTTTTTTAAGTTTAAGTGCTGATTTTTGCAAATTATCGTCATATTCACAAACCAGGAGACCCGGGACTACGCGGTCAGTTCCTACAAGTTACATTGGTCCCGTGCGAGGTGTTCGTGCCTCCTACGGGGTCGTTTGGGGGTTGGTTTGGGTTTTCACCCTTTAACGGCTTGTTTTTAAGTTTAAGTGCTGATTTTTGCAAATCATCGTCATATTCACAAATTGGGAGACCCGGGACTACGCGGTCAGTTCCTACAAGTTACATTAGTCCCGTGCAAGGTGTTCGTGCCTCCTACGGGATCGTTTGGGGGTTGGTTTGGGTTTTCACCCTTTAACGACATATTTTTAACTCTAAGTGTGATTTTTCCAGATTATTGTCATACTCTCAAACCGAGAGACCCGGGACTACGCGGTCAGTTCCTACAAGTTACATTGGTCCTGTGCGAGTTGTTCGTGCCTCCTATATCGTCATATTCTCTAACGGTATGTTTTTAATCAATTTAGAACGTTTATGGATTTTAGAAAATTTTGACATAGTTTCATTTGTTTATTCGTTAAATCCAACATGTTTTAACATTTAAAATAAACTCAACAGCAACAGCAAATTCCAAAACCAAACGACCAGCAAGTCCCTTCCACCAATTTAACTAAATAAGCTCATAAAGTAAGCCATGTAGTGATTTTCAAACTTTAAAAGGAATGATGAGATATAGAATGAAAAAGATAAACTATAAATATTGAGTAGAAATAATTCATTGCATTTTAAAAGGTTAATGAATGGGTACTAAATAATAGTTACCTGTAGTAACTTGATTAAGATTGGATGGAATTGGCCTAAGTTGAACATTTGTAAAATAAAACCAAACAAATCACTGGCAGCCTATGCTGGCCTTTTGATCTCCAAACCTCCCCAATACCTGCATTCAATTACCACCGAACACTGGATCAAACTCTTTAATATTACAGTACCCATATATGATTATACACACACGTGTGTGAAATTGATAACATGTCCCTTTTATGAGTATAATTAGGTATCATTATGTGCCATTAGGACACGCGTTATATTGTGCTTTATTATATGGATATGTATCGATATAAATTAACACATTTTTGCATATAGTGAATAATCTACCTTTGATTGTGCTTAATATGTATTGAATTGATCTAGAGATCAAAGATTGTGATGGAAGATGATCATGGTTAATATTTTTAAGAAAGTAGTCTATGAAAGAACTTGGGATCTCCATTCAAGGTTCTCAAAACAAGAAGCGCCATTCTTTGTATGATTTTGCCTTCAAATAAAAATTTGGGATCTCGTATCTACTCACAAAAATCCATATGCCCATTACATATAAGAACATATCAGAAAGGAAAATGGATCAATATATAATGAAATAAATAAATATTCACATTAATTTTTCTCTCACCTGTAAATCAACAATGGGAGGCACTTCAATCTCCTCCATTTTTGTTGCTAGCGAGAAACAGGCCACAGCTAACAATTGGACTATCCAAGCTTTACCCCTCTATGTGCACATTAACATTGTCACAAACATGAACAGGCACAATTAGCATTTAAACACTTAAATATTAATATGAGATTATTATGCCCTAAAATGCATTTTGTGCACATTGAACCATTTTTGTGCCAAAAAAAATGCATTTTGTTGCAAAACAAAAAACCCATTCAAAAAATTAATATGAGAAATACCTCAGAGGGGTGAAAATCGCCTTGGAGGGAGTGTGCCCTGACTGGGCCTTTGAAAACACAATCACCTCACGTGCTTGGAAATCCCATCACCCCCATCAGATCTTGCTAAGAAAACACAATCACCTCCTATATCACCCACCTCAAGATAGGGATGGCAACGGGCCGGTTCGGGGTCGGGTTTTAACTCCCCATCCCCATCCCCGTTAAAAAAACCATTACCCGTCCCCGCCCCGTTCCCCGTTATAACGGGTTCGGGGATCCCCGTCCCCGTTCAAAATGGGTATTGGGTTCCCCGCGGGGAACCCGTTTTATTTTTTTTCCTTTTTAAGCACTTAAGTAAAAATTACTTTTAAATTACATCTTAATTAGAAATGTATGAGATGTAATTAATTTAATTATCTGTTAAATCTAAAAAAAAATAGGCAATCGAATTGAATGGTAGTTATCAATATTTTTCTAGGTAAATGGCATTTGCTAACTGAAATAATATTAAGTTCCACAAAAAAAGGGAAATTAAATAATTTCGTACTCTTGGGACTAAACCTAAATTTGTTTTTAATTCAGTGGATTTTTTTATCTTTTTCGGTGTTTTTAGGAGCTGTTCTTTGCTCCATATCATATGGAATTAATCAGGGACGAGATGAGTAATCAGTTTACCTTACGAGGCAGAAACGAGGTAGGGATGAGGCAGAACAGGGTCATCGTGGGAGGGAGATGAGGTCGTCGCCGGCGTAGGAGTTCGCTGCTCAGCTCGTCGCCATTCCCTTTTAGACAGAACAGGGGAGAAAGAACAGGGTCATCATGGGAGGGAGATGAGGTTGCTGCCGGAGTGAGAGGTCGCCGGAGTGGGAGGTCGCTGCAGGGGATAAACCCAAGGGGGGAGGTGACCCCGATGAGGAATAGGGCCGACGCAGCAGGGGGTAGGGCTTGGGTTTTTGGTGGATAGATAGGGGAGAGTGGGGGAGAAGACGAAGGAGGAGAGAGAAGAGGGAAACTAAAATGTCCCAAAATTTTGAGGTATTTTATATCCTAGTAAAGTGTACTCAATTTTGGCACGCTTTAAAACAGTGCCAAATTTTGGCACTGTTTTAAAGTGTGCCAAATCTCTATAAAACCGTGTCAAAATCTGGCACAGTTTTAAACTCTGCCAGATTTTTAATATCAGGGTGTGCCAAAATGCTGTTTTTGGTGTAGTGATTTCAATTTCAATTTCAATTTCGATTTCGATTTTGATTTCGATTTCGATTTCATTTTATATTTATATTTATATTTATATTTATATGCAACTAACATTGTATTTGTTGGACAGGAACAATTCAGCCTGGATCCAAAAATACGCTATTTCGTCTTGGAGCAGTTGAGGGAGCAATAAAAGACGTGGAAGAAAAATATGCGAACCCGGTACTTTGGGAAGACTCGAGACTCCGTTATCCGAATGCGTGACTCCTTCCCGTCGAAGGAGCCGATCTGATAGGCACAATGGCAAAAGTTCATTGACAATGAGATCGGGGAGCGACAATTGGCATCTCGCCAATCGGGGAGGAAAAATCGGGTGAAAAAGACGGACGTGCACTACTCCGGCCAGACGTCTTATGCCGAGGTGGAGCATAGGATGATGGTAAGATTTAATTTTTCAATAATTACAGAAATATATTATTCTGCATTATTTTACTTTGCGGGGTCGATACTAATTTTGCATTATTTTATTTCAGGGGACGGGGAGTGGCCCTGGGGGTAGGCCATATAGGCTCGATACTTATGTGGCTATTTGGACGAAGAAGGGGAAGGAAAAGGAGGTGTCCCCGAGCGTCGCGGCCACGATTGTAAGTAATCCGACAGTTTAGTTTTAGTTAATTACGTTATAATTTTTTTATTTACTTATTTCACTAATCATGTGTTTTTTGTCGTTTCAGGCAAAACTTAAGGAAGTGTATGAGTCGCAGTCTAATGCCGACAAGGCATCTTTGTCCACAGATGCACTCAGCCAACTGCTTGGCGTTGATCGCAAGGGGAGGACAAGGGGATGAGCTCACGGGTGGCCAAATCTAGGATCATCGGATTGGAGACGAGCGACACCGGGTTGGCTCGAACGGTGGACTCGCATGACGCGAAGCTGTCCCGTTTGGAGGTGACGGTCCAAGATATGTTCTCATTCATGAAGCGTTCATTGGGCGAAAACCGTAAGGGGAAAGGGAAGGAGAAGGTGGTGGTGGAGGAGGAGGTGCAGGAGGACGAGGATGTGGACCTCGCTGCTTCATCGTCGACACGTGCGGACTCTGATGATCCAGTCCCCTATTTGGCTCCCTTCGACCGACCGATGTCGATACTTAGTTGGCCGAGCGTGTTTATACTGGACATATTTGATGGCCAGCGGATAGGGCGGGTGTTGAGGGACCCGAATACCGTCCAGGGTATGCCAGTTCATGGACGTTTGCTTCAAGACATTGAGGCCGAGGTGCTCGTCACGCATGTGATACCCGGGAAGGAGAACTCTCCATTGTGGTTGCTCGAACAATGTGACACGATGCATATTGCTGGGTGTATTAATTCGTATATTGTGTGGCCTACTCACCTCCTGAGACCTACCCCAGACATGCAGTGACATTATTTGAATTGAATTATTTTAAGTTGTTACATTTGAATTATATTTGGATTATATCGTGATGCATATTATTTTGAATGTATATTTGCATTATCTCTATTTTATTTGGATATATGATGTTTGAACAGGTACAACGTTGCTATAACAGGTACAAATATATTGCTGGGCAGTGGCAGTGGCCATACTGTCCAATAATTTTTTTTTCAATTCTACCCAGAATTATTATGGTCATTGACCGTGATAATTTTTTTATTAAATGTCATGGGTTTGTCATGGTTATTAACCATGACTAATCTTGTCATGGTCACTGACAGTGACAAGTCTAATGATAAGTCTATGACAACCAAAGTTGGCACTCCCAGAATTGTCACGATCATTGACCTTGACAAGTCCAATTTGTCAAGGTCAATGACTGTGACAATCCGGAAGATTTGGTGTATATATATATATATATATATATATATATATATATATATATATATATATATATATATATTTTTTTTTTTCTTTCTTGAATTTAATATTATAAAGTCATCTTTTTTATTTGAAAGGCAGGTGACTTTGAACTATCCATCAGAGTATGTTACGTAGATAAGGGGAATTATTCTTCGGTTTTGTAATTCAATTAGGTTGGCGATTGTCTTTGGTATTTTTTGAGACAATCATTACTCTTGCTGATTATTAACGGGAGAAGGGATAAGACGATTGTTCATTTCTTGTGATGTTGGTAAACTTTGGATGTGAAGACCATTGATGTGGAGTGGAGTCATTATGATCCATATACAATGAGGTTAAAAAAATTCCAAAGTGATGTAAGTAATAATGAGTATTCATAATGTAAAAAAGACTCCTTGCTATTGAAGTCACCACCTCCTCTCTCCCTATCTAGATTTCTCTATCTCTGAAAGCTTCTAGCTTTCTCTTTTTTCCTATCTAGATTCCTTTCTCTTTCGGAAAGCTATTAGCTTCCTGTCCCTTTCTCTCCGTATATGTTAAAATTTCTAGAATATTATCACTAGAGAATTCTAACCACTTACATTACATAAGTATAAATAGGAGTACCCACTCCCTATTTGTGACATCAAGTGAGGCAAGCAAAATCTAACAAAAAAATAGTGAGTATCTTTAGAGTGAGTGAGACATGTTGATAATTCCCTAATTTAGGTCTTTTTAAAATTTAAAAATTGATTCAATTGTGAAATAAAATATCACGACGTGTGTATCTAGGCAATAGTCGCTTCCAAGTGAATTCTCCCTAGATACATTTATTGAATTAAATTCTGGATCTATTCTGATTCCGAATAGATGGATTGTGCTAAAAAATCAAAACCTATTTTCATTTTTTTTAGAAAAAAGCTTTCTGCTCTTCTTTCTCTTTCTCGAGGGGGAAAGAGTAATAGGTTCTTATGGAGTGGTGGTGGTGAGTGTGTGTGTGTGTGTGGGGGGGGGGGGGTAAGTCTTGGGCCTACGTATCCCGATAGAACGCCATAAAGGAACAGGAGGTGTTGAGAGGTTCCATATTGCCGAGCCGAAGGGCAGCAATTCTGTACAAGATCGTAGTATGTCACGACAATTAACACCTTTTGACCCTCTCTCTCGCCCATCCATCCACTCGACCTGATGCTCCGAGAGCTAGAGAAGTGGGCCAGCCCTATGATTCAGGAACGAGGTCAACTAATATTGGTGAGTTACCTGTGTATGTATTGTGTAAGTCAACAATTGAACTAATATTTGTACCTTTATTTTTGTATAATAAAATAATTTATTTGTGGTTCACCGCTTGCACAATTCTTTACTCAGCCTAGAGATTCATTTTCACAATTTGAATCAAATTTCAAATAGTATCCGTAAACATTATTAAAATCAAAATCACCTATTGATGGGGAACATGAGGAATGAAAAGAAATTGGATGAAGAGATATTTAATATGATGCTATTTAATAATTATTAAAAATTTATTTATTTATTATGTTTAGGATATTATGATTTTTATTAGTATTTATCTTTACTAATTATCCTTTTGGTATTATCTTTACTAATTATCTTTTAGTAGGATTGTTAGCCTATAAATAAATGCAATCTCTATTATCAATTTGTATAGGGAAAATTCTTAATAATTTCTCCTAGTCCCTTTCCGGTGTAACACTCAATGTGTTTGTTTCGTTGCATCGAACATATAACCTAAGATGTAAACATTTGGATTGAGAATGAATTCTTTACTTGCAATATGTATATTAATTTCCACGTCACATAAGATTTCAAACTGTCCTCTTACCCATCTATGTAAACCCCCCAAAAGAAGATATTTGTATTACTAAAAAAATGTTGACAGATCCATATAAGCCAAAAAAACCTAACAATTGTTGACACATCCATATAAGCCAAAAAAAGAAGAAGAAATTTGTATACTAAAAATTGTTGACACATCCATCCCATTTCCACCCATAAAAATATCAGAAGAACTTACCAATTATGTGCATACACATGTGCACCCGTTAACTACTAATAGGTTCATTTAAGACAACTACTTACAGAAATTTTGTGCTTAGACATTGAGAAGTACACATATCCTCGATGGTTGAATGGAATCATAATCTTGGTGGCGGAGGCTTGATATGGTGGCAAAGATGGATCAAGACAGCCGCCGGATTTGCCATATTCATCTTCCTTTTCTCTATCATATCCCATTCACAAACCAAAGTCTCCATCTCCAATCCACCTCTAAACTTAAATGATTGGGTTCCTTTAACCTTGTTGACTAAAGCTAATGAAAAAGGCGGCTGTATGTAAAACTAAAACTTTCCTTGATTAACATCTTTCATATATATTATAAATTTGTATGATGAGTTGTGTTTGTGGGTTGCAGTTTGTTTAGATGGGAGTGCACCTGGTTATCATTTTCAGGAGGGCTTTGGATATGGTTCTAGCAGTTGGGTTCTTCATCTTCAGGTTTTACAATCCACTCTTAACTAAAATATTTAGGTCTCTGCTATTTGCTTGGGATTTTCTTTTTCATGGGAGCTGTGGTCTTTATTTCTGTTTCTCAAATAGAGAAATAATATTTTGCATTGTTAAAAGGTTGAATTGTCCTAATGGATTACAAGACACATATTTATACTACTAGAATACTTGGAGGCTTTTACTTATTAAATAAACAAACTACTATCAATGCTAAGCACTACAACTTGTAGTCTAAGGAACTTAACTCAGGAGATTAAGCTACCCTGCTTGGAAGCTAAGCAATCCTTCTCGGACGATAAGCAAAATTACTTACTATTGATTGGTGGCTCTGGATACCAAGTAATCCTATTTATAAGATAAGCATAATTACTTGAAGACTAAGTAATATTGATTGGTAATTAATCAAACTAAACAACTAAAAAATGGGGTTTTGGGGAAAAATCCTCATAATTCTCAAAGTGTATAAAAATAGGACACTCCACATAATTTTATAAATTTAGTCCCTGTACTAAAAACACCATGAAAAATGATGAAAAATGATGCCGCTGGCGCGGACAAAAAAAAGGAACTCCTAACTCTAAATGGACCACACATATAAATGTTATTGTACCACATGGATTAGATTTTTAAACTTAAAAAGTATTGTTCTAAAAATCCAAATATAAAAAGGAGCGTGACCTTTACCTTAATTCTTTAATTAAAAAATAATAAACTAATAACATACTCTAAATAACTATTATTTTGTTTTGACTTTTACCTCAAAGAAATCTTCCACTACTTGTTCTACATTAAATTTGGTTGTGCTTGATTAAAGAGGGTGGGAAAAAAGTAAATGAAAACTTGAGGGTTGAAATATTTTCTTACCCCAGATATCTAAACTGTGCTTTATAAGATTGTGCTTTGGGCCCATTTGAAATTTTTTCCAAGGAAATTTTAAGCAATTAAACACACTAGAAGTTGAAAATTTTGGAATATCTTGTATTGTTTATTAAAAAAATCAATCAAACACACCATTTTGTATTAAAAACACTAAGGGCCTGTTTGGTTATGTATTCAGAAAACTCGATTTAAACATTATTTGTAAACACCGTTTTTAAATTCAGTTTTCTGTGTTTATAAATATCATCGTGCGTTTGGTAAATTTGTTTTTAATTCAATTTTCTCAAAAATTGACAAATTTGGTAAACATGTGTGTGTGTGTGTGTGTGTATATATATATATATATATACACAGTAATGTTTATGTGCGGACCAGTCCGCATTTTAAGAGTGCAGACCGAACATGTGTCACCTGACGGTGAGCCTATAAATTATCGATTTATCGGTTAAATTATAAGCTCACTTTCTGACACACCCCAACCCAGTTACTTATAATTAAGTTTGAAAGTCAAAGTGAGTCAAATCATAATTACCTTAATCAAACCATAAACACGAGTATCCTTTTTCAATTATTAACATGAAGCAATAAAACTAGAACCTTTCACAATTTTAAAGTAATTATGCTTATTCAAACATGCTTAAAGGATAAGTAGGATTAAATTACCCATTTTTCATTTGACCAAAATTATGGTTTTATGCATCCTTTGATAACCCAACCCGACCTCCTAGATTTGGCAGTGACATCACGTTACCTGAAACACATAACCAAAGTAACGGTGATCAAAATAGCCCAGTGAATGCATCACTACTAAACTATTGCGTATAATTAAATGCAATAAATCATATCCATGTGGTAATTTATGTATACTTATCCGACCCATTCATAATTATATATTACTTATCCGGTTCATTCATAAAGAATTACCAATTATATACTTATCCAGCTCATTCATAACGAATGACCAATTATGTACTTATTTGGCTCATTCATAAAGAATAACCAACTTATCCGAATCATGATTCACATATCCTGTCTGCAATAGACAATTATCTCCCATTCCTGGTCGAGGAGTAACCCATTGTCTTTAATAGACAAATCTCCCCCATTCCGGGTTGGGGAGTAACCTCCCATTTCGGTAAACCAAAATGAACAAATTCATAATCAATATTATTCTGATCATATCCGTAACCATTTATAATACATCTTACAAGTGAGTGATATTCAAATTGTATCCATAACCATGTGTAATACATCTTACCTGTGAGTGATATTCAAATCATCTCCATAGCCATGTATAATACATCTTTTTACAGTGAGTACACTCACCGTGGCCACTTCATGTGTTTTTCCCTTGCCTTTGTCTGACACTTGTTCAACCGGTTCTTCTTCCCTTTCACATATAAAGTCTTAAAATATTAGTATCATCATAAGGATATTAATAATCCAAAGGATAACTTACCTTAATCGAATTCATAAGCATTATATGATCCCATTTTAATCATTTATCATAAATGAAGTCTCATCCAATTTCATGTTAAAATATTTAATATATCCAATCCATAGCACAAACATACTTTAATTTATTCTTGGTAACCCAATTCTTATCATATTAGGTTCCCTATATAAAAGACAACACATCATTTCAAGTTTCCTAGAGTATGATGTGTCCATTTCTTTATTACAAATCAAATCTGCCCTATAGACTCTTTTATCGTTCAGTCAACTTTGATGAATTTTCATAATTTTTCTACATCATAACTTCCTTTGATATTTCACCCAACATCCATAAACATATTGAACAATACAAAATTAAAGTTTCATAATTTTTAAGGTTCATTTTCTATGTCAAGCAAAACATCGAACACCTGGTGTGCATACTTACCCCTTTGGTGCAGATTAGATACCTGAACTTCAAACTATCACCAAAGATTCATTTCTTGGTATTTACACATAATATTCGGATATGTTATACATATATGAGTCTATTTTCATATTCAACTGGAATTATTCAATTCCAATAAATATACAAAAAGTTATAGAAGTTTGAATACACAAGGTTTCCAATTGAAGCAATATACATGATTTACACGTTCAACTTTGCTTAAAGTTGCATCTATCCGCACATATACACCAAGGAATGAAATTTCAATAAACAATAAATGATTTCTATCATTTCAATCAATAACACCAAAATAATAACAAGATTTATGCATAGAATTACCTTAAGGACTTTTTCCTAATTTCCTACGGATTTTTCTCAATTTTTCTCCTCACTTTCTACTTCCCGAGTTTCGCGATTCTCTCTCCTCAAGACAAAATCTCTCATGCCTGATTTTGGCTGAAGGAGGAGGTCATTTCAAGGTTTTAAAGTAGGCATAAGTCACCTCCACTTGGTCCAATCAAAATATGACACGTGTCACCATATAAGACAATATATCCTTTAAAGATAAATGACTACTTTACCCCCTATTCGTAATTTCAGCATAACTCCTTTCTCGGACCTTTGTTTTACAAACTGTTTGTTATGTTACAAACTTAACTCATATATATACAACTATCTAGTTTTCTCCCCAAGTCAATTATCATATTATAGTGGCCAAAACTAATCCCGAACTTGAACATTCCTACCGAAGACTTCACAAATTAATGTTTGTGACTAATTCAATATTTCATAAATTATGAAGGTAGGATTAGACTAAACACAATAACTTAACATTATATATTCTAATAACACATTATCCCCATCCCATACGGTAAGCATGATTTAAACATGGTTTATCATAATCATATTCGGGTCGTCACTCTCTCTCTTTCTTTTTTATGCTTACCGCCATATGTGTGTGTGTATATATATATATATATATACATAAATAAATATATACGTACATACATAAATAAATGCATACATATATATGTATATATTATGATATTGCATATATAATCTACAATAAAATTATATACATACATGAATTAATAATAATATTTAGTACATATGTATGTATATTTTATATTATTACATAAATGTATAAAACTATATATAAGTATCATATATGTATTGATAATATTATTTAACATATAGATCTTAGTATATTATATAATTTAATAATACATATATATACATAAATAAATGTATGTATATATATATATATATATATATATATATATATATATATATATATATAAAATTATATACATACATGAATTAATAATAATATTTAGTACATATGTATGTATATTTTGTATTATTACATACATGTATAAAACTATATATAAGTATCATATATGTATTGATAATATTATTTAACATATAGATCTTAGTATATTATATAATTTAATAATACATATATATACGTAATTTTGTGTATATATATATATATATATATATATATATATATATATATATATATATATATATATATATATTATATTAAGGTATATATGCATAAAAATATAGAGGATGAACCATTTTGTTTGAAAAACAGAAAACAAAATTTAGAAAAAACTCTTTTGCTATCAAAAACCTAATTATAACACAAAAATATTATAATTCAATATTTAAAAATAAATGTATCAAAAATAAATTCTTGTCAGAATTATATTTAAACACGAAAAACAAATTATAATTCATAACCTCACAAGCCCATATATTCTCATAATGGATCCTAATCTCCCAATGTACACTCACACGCGCACGTCATAACTATGATTAGGAACTCAATCCCATGCCTTGGAATTGTGAGTAGAATATTTAGTGTGTTTGATTACCCCAATTACATGCTTTTGGAATTAAAATAAGAATATTTTCAATTTAAAATTTAAAACATATTAAACTAAAAATATTTCAATTCAATGGAATTGGGGTTCCACAATATACTCTTAATTCAAAATTTGAATTTTTTGAACTGAAAATATTTCCATTATACTTCCAAAGGGATGGAATGCATTGAGGTTCCCAAGCACACTTTTAAATTCTCAATCCTAATTTCCACAAATGCACACAGGTGCACAAAGTATATTGCTTCAGAACTTTAATAGCAATTTTCTTCTTACCCTTATGTGGTGTTTGACTTTCCATCATGTGAATATAGAAGCTTTGAAAAACTGTTTGTTTTCAGTTCAGATTAACTTTGGTATATATATTTTTTGTTTAAAACTATTTGATTTTAATACTAAATATAAGTCACTTTTGGATCAATTTATCGATGTTACTCGTACATTTAAAACTACAGTTTTGCACATCATTGTTGAACTCAATTAACAATGAGTTACGGAAGCCTAAAATCGAACGCAAATGCGCAGACACAATGAAATAAAATAAAGAGAAAATGTCTGTGATTACAAGTAACATGATTAACTATACAACTAATTAAGAGAAACAATGTGCGATTGTGAGTGACATTTAAGTGAATACAACATGTATTGTCAAACTCATATTGAAAGAGAGAGTTTTATAGTTAAACTTGTTGTGTGGAAGAGTCCTAACAAATGATATTGACTGTGATCCCAAATAATAATATGACAAACACATAATAAAAGTATAATGAGTAGGAGGACTCACACACAAGAAGACACAATATTTAAGTTGTTCACCAATTTGGCTACGTCCACTAATAACTCAGATCAATTAATAAATGAGTTACAAAAGAGGACTCTCAGAAATACACTCTAAATGAAAATTACAATGTGTATTTTTCTATACAAATGTGTATACCTAAATAATCTCTATACTCTCATCTTTGTTGTTGGTGTTTGATGTGTCTATCTCCATTCTGAATAGCTCCTTTTATAGCTAAGAGGAGGAGATAATTTTCTCAATTAAGGAAAAAATTAAGCGAAACTGGTCCATGCTCCACCGAATTAATGATCTAGGCCATTCTTTTTTTTCTCTCTTTTTTTTCGATCACCACCAAAAACAACATTGTCTGCTTTCTTTTTCAATAATCTCCACCTTGATAAAATTTTACTGGTCACCCCGACAAATGTTTGCCAACAAAAAATAGACAATTTTACCTTGGCGAGATATGAAATGCTCCACCCAAACACATAACCAAATTTTATCCAAAATGATCCAAGCAGTCACCAAATGCGCTCGAAAGCGTTATACACCCGAAGGCGTTCAAATCCGAAGTATATTGATCAAGTTTTAATAGTGCTCAAAATTGATCCTAGCTACGTCCATTGTCAGCATATCCACGGTTCCAATCTTCTTGAGGAGAATAGTTCCCTCACCCAAAATTTCTCGAATAAAGTGGAAACGAACATCTACATGCTTTGTCCGTGAATGATGGACCTAGTTCTTTCCTAAGTGGATGGCACTCTGACTATCAAAAAAGACATCCACGTGATCCTAAATAATTCCCAAGTCTACAATCAAGCCATGAAGTCAAATGGCCTCCTTAACGGCCTCTGTCACTGCATTGTACTTTGCCTTTGTAGTAGACAAAGCAACTGTATTGTAGCGTAGACCTCTAACACACCGGTCCTTTGACTAGTGTAAACACATAACCAGTAGTGGCACGACATTTATCCAAATCATTGGCGTAATCTGAATCCACGTATCCAAACACATGCCGACGAGCATGTAAATTCTTCTCAAACTTTAAACCAACATCCACGGTACCATGGATGTAATGTAAGATCCATTTCACAGTTTTCCAATGCATTTTTCTTGGATCACCCATGTACCTTCTCACAATACTAACATCTTTTGAAATGTTGGGCCCCGTACACACTATTGCATACATTAAACTTCTCACTGCATTAGTATAGGAAACACGAGCCATCTAATCCCGTCCCTCATCTATCTGTGGAGGTTCTATGGCACTTAGCTTGAAGTGAGGGGCCAACAAAGTACTTACATGTTTGGTTTTAGAATCCATACCAAAACGCTGTAATACCTTCTTCAAATATTATTTTTGTGACAAATAAATAATTCCCCCGGAATGATGTCTACTAATATCCATGTCAAGTATCTTCCTTGCCTCGCCTAAATTCTTCATCTCAAATTCATGACTTAACTGAAATTTTTAGTTTTTTAATCTCCACCTTGCTCTTATAAGCAATCATTATATAAGAGCAAATAAATAAAGGATCCATCACGAAGTTTACGAAAATACACACAATGATCATAGTGGCTCCTTATATACTGTTTCCCAAACATAAACTGATCAAATTGCTTGTACCACTGCCTTGGAGTTTGTTTCAATCCATATAGAGATTTTTCTCAGTTTTCAAGTCCAATTCTATTTACCAATAACCTTGTACCCTTATGCCCGAGTCATATAAATTTCCTCCTCCAGATGTCTATGTAAGAATGCAGTTTTGACGTCAAGTTGGGCTAACTCGAGATCAAACTGTGCAACCAATGCTAGTAAAATACAAATGGAAGAGTGCTTCACAGCCGGGGAAAATACCTCATTATAATCGATCCCTACCTTCTGCGCATATCCTTTTTCCACTAACCTAGCCTTGAATCTTACACTTTCTTTCTTAGGGGAGCATTCCTTCTTGGCGTCTACCCACTTGCACCCAATGGTTTCTTCTCTTTTGGAAGTTGTACTAACTCCAAAGTTTGGTTCTTATGAAGAGACTGCATATCTTCGTCCATCGCCTTCTTTTAATCCATATTTTCTAAGCTTTTTTCGTCTTCTCTATTGGTATATGGAATGGTATCCTCCACCATAGGCAGTGAATATGCCACCATGTAAGTAATAAGCTATGCAGGTTCCTTTTTAGTCTTTTTGGTTTACTAGCTGCAATAGAATTTGGTTATCGAGGAGACTCATAGGCAGGAGCCTCCACCTCATTTGTAATTGTCTCAGCATCTTCTGAATTTGTGATAAGTTTGGCTGGAACAATTGGAGCCTCAATATCCACCTGCTGTAAAACTTATTTGATTTTGTTCTCCCCAAGAGAACTCTTTAATATTGAAGACTCGTCGAATGTAACGTCCCTGCTGTTTATGATCTTTTTCGTCTCGGGGCACCAAACTCTATACTCTTTCACACCATCACTGAAGCCCAAGAATATGTCTTTCCTGGCTCAAGGATCCACCTTTATTTCCTTAATATAAAAATATGGAGGGAGCGAAAAATATGTAAAGAATCATAATTTGTGGAAGGTTTTTTCGAACTTACCTCCATGGACGTTTTACCCTCAGTCGTAGTCGCATGCAACCTATCAATGAGTTGACATTCATATGTAACAACTTCAGCCCAAAATGCATTGCCCAAACCAACAATGGACAACATGCATCGCACATATTCCAACAAAGTGTGATTAAAACGTTCGGCCACCCCATGTTGTTGTGGTGAGACTCTGACTGTGAAGTGTCTCACGATCCCCTCGTCCTGGCATACTTGCAAGAATGGTTATGACTTGTATTCACCACCATTGTCTTACCTGAGGCTTCTAATTTTTCTGCCAGTTTGGGTCTCTATCATCTTCTTCCACTATAAGAAAATCTTCCAGACTTCATCCTTTTATCTCATGGTGTACACCCAAACTCGTCTCAAGAAGTCATCCATAAAAGACACAAAATAATGCTTGCCTCTTAAAGATGAAACTTTGGTAGGTCCACAAACATCCGTGTGAACATAGTCAAGAGTCCCCTTTATACGATGTACTGTTGTGCCAAACATGACTCTTGCTTACTTGCCTAGAACATAATGTTCACAAAATACAAGCTTACAGGTCTTAGCACCTTTCAATAGACCTTGCTTTACTAATCCCTGCAAAGCCTTCTTTCCTGTATGTCTAGCATCAAATGCATCCTCCTCTGAACTTTCTAAGACGACTAATGCATCTGTAACTGTATTTTTAAGGAGAAAATACAAGTTACTCTTATTTGTACCCTTAATCACAACTAGATCTCCATGTGAGGTCTCTAGACCATCACTTTTTAACGTGATCTCATAACCCTTAGCTGCCAAAGCGCCAAGTGAGATAAGATTTCTCTTCAGTTCTGGTACATATTGAACGTCTTCTAGCACTCTTACTATTCCACTAGGCAACTTTAATCAGATTTTTCCAATCCCTTCTGTTTAATAAGCATGATCATTACCCATCAAAACAACTCCACCTTCTAGCTCTTTAAAGCTAAAAAACCCCATGTGTTATACCATATTTGTGGAATACCTCCTGATTTGAAGAGAAAACACATGGGACTATTCAACATGTAAAAGACCTCAACTCCAGCCAAAGTGATACCAGTAGGAGACCTCGGCCTAGTTGGGGGCTCGGTCGTATTTTTCACTTAGGTGGACGCCAGTAAGGAAAAATGACAACATGGGACTTTGGCGGCTGGCCAACAACATGTGCCTGGCATGTCAGATGGCCAGAATGTGCTAAACTTTCTTTTAATGGATGAAACCTTACAGAATTCCATAAGTGCTCCATTAACAAAAGACGCTTCCATTTGGCCCCTGCTAGTTAGCAGCCATTCCCTTATAGGGGAAACCCTATAAAAGGACCGGATCCCCCACAGGGATCAGGGCGGGCAATCAGTTAGCCTACACATCAACATTCTTATTGTCCAAGACCTAGATACTACATCATTTTGTACGGATTCAATACTAAAGCTACAACACAACATGTGGATGTAGGCTCATTCTTAAGCGCTGAACCACGTATATCTTAGTGTCAATCTTCTTATCCTCACCCCTATCTTTTTTTATTTATATACACTACGTATCAATTGTTTATTATCTCAAATTGGGTTTTTCTCTAGCTAAGAAAACCTTGAATCCATTTTTAGACGATAACAGGACACATATGATAACAACAATCCGAATCCAAATCCATTCCTAGGAATTGGATCCAAATGGTGAAATAGATAAAGCAAATTTAGAATCTTCATTGTCACTGGCCGCAACGTTTGCAGTGGGGTTCTTTGTGCCATTTTTATCTTAGGACAATTTTTCTTCTAATGCCCTTTCTGATGATAAAAGGCACATTCATCTTTGGCAGGAATTCTCCTACCCGAAGTTGATGCTCCACCTCCCGATTTAGATTGAGATCTTCTACGGCTACCATTCTTCCTTTCATTTTCTCTACCACAACTGTCAACACTTCATATGTTGAGTCTATGTAAATTTCCTTATATCCTGCTTATGAACCTCATTATTCATTAAGGTATTGGAGACGTCAACATAATTTACTTCCTCCTTTTCATACAATAGCGTGGTAATGAGATATTCATACGAATCAGGTAGAGAATTTAGCAGTGCTTTATCCTCATCATGAATTTCAATATCTAAATTTTACAAATCAACAATAATTTAGTTAAAAATTGTCCAATTGCTCAAACATAGAAATACCTTTTGTATACTGGAACCGAAAGAGTTTCTTCTTTAAATAAAGTCGAATTTCAACACTCTTTATCATGTACTTATCCTCCAGTTGTTTCCATAATTATGTGCTGAGGTCTCACGCATATAAGGATATTTTGTATCCTTGCCGAGATAAAGACGAATCTGACCACAAGCCTTGTGGTTGATTTTGTTCTAGTCACACTCCTTCATGTTTGCTGGCATATCTTCAAGAGCAATTTCTAGCTCTTGTTGGACTAAGACATTCATAACTTCACATTGCCACTTACTGAAGTTTATATGCCCATCAATTTTTTCTACGTCAAATTTTGCGGTTGTCATTTTTCAAACGATCACAATCACAAAAAACTGCAGATGAAAAAAATTCCAAATTTAGAAAAAAAAAATCGGGTTGTGAATAGTTACCATATGAATAGCACTATATGTATGGTTATTTCTTCATAAAAAATCCAAATGACTAGATCGGGGGACCTTGGCTTTGATACCAATTTGTTGTGCGGAAACTTGTTAACAAATGATATTGATTATGACCCAAATAATAATATTGCACACACACAATAAAAGTAAAATGAGTATAAAGACACATGCAAGAAGACATAATATTTAAGTGGTTCACTAATTTGTCTACGTCCATTTATAACTCAGATCAATTAACAAATGGGTTACAAAAGAGGACTCTCACAAATAGACTTCAAATAAAAAATACAATGTGTATTTTTCTATACAAATGTGTATACCCAAATAAGCTCTATACACTCAACTCTGTTGTTGGTGTTTGATGTGTCTATCTCCATTCTCGAGAGCTCCTTATATAGCCAAGAGGAGGGGACAACTTTCTCAATTAAGGGAACAAATTGAGAGAAATTGGGTAATGCTCCTCCGAAAGAATGATCAGGGTCATTCTCTATTTTTCTCTTTTTTTCAATCACCACCAAAAGCAACTTTGTCTGCTTTCTTTTTCAACAAAACTAGCATTCAACATAAATTAAAATAAACGGAGGAAAAATAACTGTTTGACGTAAATGAGAGATAAATAAAGGGTGAGACACATAGAGATATAAATGAAGGGAGAGAGATACATGAGAGTAATAAAATTGGAGAGAGATATAAATTAAGGGAGAGATCAATGAAGGGAGAGAAATTGATATGTCAAGGGTAATAGAATGAAAAATAGAAAATTGGTATGTCAACTCTTTAGCAAAGAGTTTATTTTTCTTTATTGGTATAGATTAGTTGGGTAGTTGATTATTTAAGATTTTATTAGTAATTATCCTTCATTTAGTAGTTTCCTAAAATATGGGATTTGTCTCCCACTTATTTTTAGTAATTAATTTGGTAGAATTAGGACTCTAATTATCAAATGCCTAGATAATAACTGTACCCCATTTTTGAATTAGTGAATATTATATTGTTGCGTATTTGCATCAAAGTGGTGTGAGAGCAAGTAGTAATAAGTGTAATCATGACAAGAGCTTAGAGCAACCTATCGATCAGGTTTTCTTGCGGCCAAAATCAAAGTGGAGAAATTATTAAAAAAAAAATTCTATGGCACGGGGTTCTCCAATATTTTCTGAAAGCTCATGAGCGAGATTTTTCAAAGGAGGGGACGATGATGGGTTATTGTTTGAGTCCCAAGAGGAGTCCAATTGTTATTGTAAATTTATTTTAGTGGTTTAGTGAGGTAGTAGATTATTTAGAATCTTATTAGTAATTATCTTTTATTTGTAACATTGTTCTTATTAGGTGAACCTTCATTTTTAACCATTTAGTTATAAAGAAGGCCATTGTCCCTCTTGTAATCAACTTAATTATTTGATGAATGAATTTGAGAATTGAGAGTCAAAATTCTTATTTGTGTTTTTCTGTTATTCCTTTGGATTTTTAACACATTCACTTTATCCTCATTGTATTTTAGGGTGGAGGTTGGTGCAATAATATAGCCTCGTGTTCTTATCGTAAGACAACTGCACTTGGTTCTTCAAACTACATGGAGCCTCAAGTTCGATTTGACGGGATTTTAAGCAGTGATCCATCACAAAATCCTGGTAAATCATGATATATGTATATTTGGATAAAATATTAATCATACAAAAGTATAAAAACTTTAAAATTCAGACCGAAACATTTAGTATTAAACTCTTTTCTTAATTTGGCTGAAAATTTGGATGAACTATTTTGAAATTATATTGCATAAGCTATCTAACATTCCACACAAATGCTCTGTTCATTCATCAATTATGTGGAATGATGAAGTCATTCAATAATGCAAAGGGTTTATTCTTATCTGTTATTTTTTAATTGCTACACCAGGGGCTTATTTCAACCCATTCAATTCGTGATCTTTATTTTTTATAAATTAAATCTTTTCCCAGTAAAATATCACTAACAAGACCTCTACTAGACTGTTCAAATATAGCCATATTTGTTTTAGGTTCATATTAATCACTCTCATAGATTTTGTTTACCTTAAATTCTTTGATATTCTTCAGATTTCTTTAACTGGAACAAAGTCGTGATACGCTATTGCGATGGTGCATCTTTTTTTGGGCGGCGCCCAGAAAGTGAGTTTGAAGTAAGATTTTCTGCTTGTATGGAAAGTTTTATAATTAACATCTAATGGAGGAGGAGAAGTTTTCAATTTCTTAGTAACTATATATATTTTATTTTTCAATTTCTATGTAACTATATATTTTATTCAATTATGTCACAGAATGGAAATAAACTTTTCTTCAGAGGTCAGCTAATATGGGAAGCAATGATGTATGAACTGTTGTCAATAGGGTTGTCTAATTCTAGCCAGGTTTGTCTAAGTATATAGTTATAACAAACGAGTAAGGAGGTCCATGTAAAATGCTCTTAAATTTTCCAAGGAAACTTTTTGTTGTGCCTTGAAAAGTTTTTTCCAGTATAAAACATTAACTCTTTCTTTAAATGATGGCCCTTTTTACAGTTCATTAATTGTATTATCTGTATATAATGAGAAATTGGACATCGTTACTGATACATTCGCAGGCTCTTCTTTCAGGATGCTCAGCAGGAGGGTTGGCAACTCTTATACATTGTGATGAATTTCGAGAATATTTGCCGAAGGATGCTAATGTCAAGTGTCTATCTGATGCAGGTTTTTTCCTTAATGAGTATGTTCTACAAATCTTTTTTTGCCTTATTTTGACCGTAGCTGTGATACTCTCTTTGGAGGCAATTCACATTTTGCATTTTCCTAGAGTAGTTTTTCTCCATTTATCTTAATCAATCATGTAATTGATATACACACACATAGAGTTAGACTCTACAACATAAATGATGCCAATATAGATGAATAAAGAAGAAGGGAAAGAATATGTCCATAGGCAATCGCACATGCTACACAAATCTAAGAAACTCAATTTATTATTCAAGTCTGGATAGTAAAAGTGATTACAGCCCTATTTATAAGCTAACAAATCCTAATTTAAATCATAGACTAATTCTAATAGATAAACACTACCTAAATTAGTATAACTAGTGGAGAAATACTAAGTACTAGATATCCTAATTTCAATTATAATAATTACTATTCATTTTAATTCTAAAAGCAAAAATAAAATAAAATCCATAGATGTTCCGCATCGGTAACTCATTTAACGTACTTATTGAACATAACTCCACTTCTGGGGGTCAATTTTTTTTATGAAATATATATATATGTATATAATATATATATATATATATATATATACAATTTGCATTCCACCAACTACATGAATGAAATGTTTGTTTAAATTTGGTGGAGAAGATCTCCTCCACCAATTATCATAAATAAAATCATTCGTTTACACCCTACCGGCCCCTCCCTACCCCGAAGTGGAGGTATTTTCATTAGGTATGTTGCAGATTCTCTCTCTCTTTCTCTCTCTCTCTATATATATTGTTTTAGTGAAGCTTTCCACAGCCTCCCATGGCTACATTGTTAAGTACTCAACGGCTTGCCATATCTTTCTTTTTCTTTTTCTCTTACCCTTTGAATTTGGTACTCAACTGGTTGCAATTTTATTTGTATGAATGAGAATGTCAAATGAAATTTTGGAATTTTTATGATGTGAATTCCTCATATGGACAATGATTTCTGAAATCTTATTGGCATCTTTATAAGGGACCTTGTTTCAATAATATAAACTATTTTCATAGTTTACCCAAAAGCTTACAAGTATCCATATTGTTTTAATAATATTAATCTGGAATTGGTGTATTTGCATTTTGATTTCTGGGCAGTTTTTTGAAATTGAATTTTGAAACCTTGCATACATTAAGTTGGAACTTAGGTGGTTCAGTAGATGACACTTGATCTTTAAGCTTGAAATTTGATTTGATTTTATGTTTTCCTTCATATCAGGAAAGATATTGCTGGAAATCGTACCTTTGAATCATTCTTTCATCAAGTCGTCCAACTACAGGTTGCTATAGGTTTTTGTGTATATTCCTTATGTCTTAAATAATGCTAATCATGTCTTTTGTTTCTCTTTCTCAAGAGATAGCTTTTTACTAAATTTATATGTATCATCAATTTTTGTCATCATTATGATCTAGTTTATCATCTCTATTTCAACTTTACATATGTTTAAACTAGTTTTTAAAAAAAAATTGTTGTAACCAACCCGACTATCATGCTTCAGGGAATAGCAAAAAGTCTAGACAGTGAATGTATTGCAAGAATGGAGCCGTCTAAGGTGCATTTTTTTTGGTATATATATATATAAACTTATATATGTATATATTGTCATGACATCACTGATTATATGTAAGATGATTTCTATATTCCTGCTCAACTTTCATTCTCTAAAACTGACTCGTTGTTTTTGTTCTAAATTGCAATGCCAGTGTTTCTTTCCTCGCGAGTTTATTAAAAACATAAAGACCCCAGTTTTTCTTCTCAACTCAGCTTATGATTTTTGGCAGGTAACCTATGCCTTCGACGAAATGTGTCCTATTTTCATTCTGGCATGTATTTTTCTCAAACATTCACATGTATTTTTCTATATTTAATTTTTTTTCAGATAAACAATATTTTGTTACCAGCTGAATCAGATCCTCACGGCAGTTGGTTCAAATGCAAGTTGAGTATTCAGAACTGTAATCCTAGCCAGATGGAAGTACTACATGGTGATAAATTAAATCTCTCTTATTCTTTTCAATTTTCTTTTTCTCATAAATTATATGGATTACGTATACACATATAATTAATTAACCTGAGGGTCCGTTTGGCAACCCAATTCCAAGGTTTGGAATTGAAATTGGAAGACCAATTTCAATTCCGTGGAATTAAAATTGGCCTTCGAATTCTATTTCAATGTCTTGGAATTGGGTTGCCAAACGGACCCCGAGTACAAGGCCGGTCTGAAGTTTGGGTGGTCCGAGGCAAATTTGTGAAATTGGGTCCCATAAATATACCAAATTATTAAAAATAACAGTGGAAACACACATTCATAATAGTAATGCAAAAAACATCATAAAAAGAAAAAAAATGTATGATCACTTTATAAGGCTTAAGAATCTAAGTTTTTATGACGTTTTTGTACAAAACTATCGAAAGAGAAACTTTTTCCAAATTTTTCTTCCCCCCCCCCCCCCCCCTAAAGTATACCAAAATTGCATCGGTCGTCTCGTCCCTGATTAATAAAAAATAATCTTCTCGTTGTTGTAGCTTGAAAGAGTATCAATAAATACAGGTTTTCGAAATTCATTGCTCAAGGCACTAGCTGAATTTCAGCAAACTAAGGAAGGGGGGATGTTTATAAACTCATGTTATATTCATTGCCAAACATTAATGGCTGAAACATGGCATTCTCCTAATTCTCCAAGAATCAACAACAAGGTAAATGAAGTCCTAATTCATATTGTACACTAGATGAGGGTTTCATCTTAAGGTTCTTTTTGGTTTGAAAAACTTCTTTTTTCTCACCTTTTTAGAGTTAAAATGGTGTTCATTATTTTGCCTAAACTCACACTATTTTGTGCACTTATTTACAGTCTTATAATAGAAACATATTTGTAGGGTTATTTTATCCTCACCCCCATTTATTTGTGTTGATCTAATCCCCTCCTCTTGCCCCCTAAAGTTTTTACTTTTGGCCTTTGCTCCCTAAAATGACTTTTATAGACACATTTTTTATCACCAAGAGTCGCAGAAAGCTTTACAAAGTACTGAAAAAGTGATTTCCGGGGGCCAAAGGTTTAGCAACGAGAACTTCAGGATTGAGATTAGGTAAGCACAAACAAATCAAAGACAAAACCCAAAAAAACACCAAATTTAACTCTGGATGGGTGAAAATACTTTTCACCTAGGCAAAAATGAGTCACTTTGAGCCAACCGGAAACGGGTATGAGAAGGGAAATTTTATGTTATAATTTGTTAATTGAGCTTACACCATCGCTGCTTGTTTGAACAGACAATTGCGGAATCTGTTGGTGATTGGTACTTCAGCCGGAAAGTAACAAAATATATTGATTGCCCTTATCCATGCAATCCTACTTGCTATAATCAAGATTTCACTCTAGGATAATGATTGTGAGGACAAAAAATTCTATTTTGCCGATAAATTTATCTGACGTGGCATTTGTTAAAGTGAAAAGCCCTTAAAAACCCTTGTACCCTTCCTTCTATTTTTCCTTGCAATGAACCGTCTTTTTTCCATTACACTATTCAGTGAGAAGCTAACTAAAATAGATGGAAATTGACGGTACTACTAACTGAAATAAAGTTCAAATTTGTTAACTCGCCTTTTTACAGCGGGTTATGGTTACCCTATCGACTGAAATACTAAAAACTTTGAAACTCAACAAAATTACTTATTTATTAAATTTATGTTTAAATGGATAAAGTGAGAGGATTACCATGATTGATTTTAAAAGTGAGTCGATAAATTTGAACTCGCTTAAACAAGTGAAATTTCAAACATTGGCTGATCCAAATTGATCAATACGCAGCCACTGTCATTTCTAACATTGTTAAAAACTAACATTAGTTTCAAATACAATATTAGCCATTTTTTTCCACGTTTATAAACCCAAAAAATTATTATTTATTTTACTTGCTTTTGTGTTATATCAATTTAAAATATGAAACAAATTATATTTGTGTAATAAAAAATTAGATCAATAGAAGATGGACACTTTCTCTTTAAGACAAAATGCGCTCTCACGAACCAATTATGTTTGATATTCTCTCCGACTCGATTAGGAATGAAAATCATTGAAAATATTTTTTTCTCTATTTTAAAATCAAGACAAAGTCTTGTATTTATAGAAAACAAAGTGTCATTTCAGGAAAATATGTGACTTTTTGTTAAGAATCATTTTAGGGATGTTTTTCATGAACATGTACAACTAATGGTGAATAATCACGACCTTTAGCGACGGTTCCAAAAAAATAATCACTATTATAGTGAACAGTCACAACTTTTAGCAGCAGTTTAGAAAATTCGTCCTAGAAAAATAAATAATATTCTCAATAATTTCATAAATAAATTAGGCCATTTGAAACCAAATTTCTTATACATCATTTGTCCATTTTTAACAAATGAATATAACATGTGACTCGTCTTGCTACAAGGAACACGAACGTATCACCACATTTGAAGTGCGGGTCCCATTTTTATAATGGCTCAAAGTTGACTAATATATATATTTGATCAAAATATTTATTTGTATAAAAACACAATATTTTTCAACAATCCCCCACATGAATGAAATTTGTGTGACGAATCAAATGAACATGAAGACAAATTAGAGAGAGTATCTGTGGAGAAGAGATGTACCGATAAAGATAGCTTTTGACCATGAATCTTTCCTAGTGAGAGACTATCAGGTTTACTGACCAATCAATGAACGCGATTTCTTGAATTGATCTACCTTTTTGTGTAAACCAAGATAATAAAATTCACACATTTCTTTTTCGAACATTCTTGGTTCTCATTGTTATGTTCGTTTTGGCATTGGATACCTCCTGATTTGATGAGTGTGTTAAAGAATTTAGCAATGTGACTGTTGGTTAATCTCATAAAAATAGCCCCTTCTCACTCACATGGGTTATTTCTATAAAGAGATCCTCCTAATACCCCACTTGACCAATATGTTCAATATATATAAATCATTAAAACAAAATTTATCCTGTTATACGCGACAGATAATGCACTGACTCATCTTAGGAATAGGAGGAAGAATTTATTTTCTTCTTAGTGCTAACTGAATCGCACATAATTATGTTGTAAGGCCCCGACTCGAATTTATGGGTTATTCGTAGGTTAGCCTGGTCCAGCCCAAGCGTTAGGTGTGAAGTGCAATGAGACAACCTAAATAATATTGTTATTCCAATTTTATGTACTTAACTTTTCACTTGTTTAGCATGCAATTTCGATTCATATCAAGCTACGTGTGAGGCCTGAGGGAAACGTCCCTGGAGTCCGAGCATTTAGAGCTTCTAACATAAAACAAAAAGGATACTTACCTGTACAACGCTATCAAAATACGGAACCGCACAAAATCTGCTGTAACAAAGAAAAGGGAATGAGCCGAATGCCCAGTGGGAAATACTAAACGACAGAAAAGAGACTCTAACACGTTATAGCTACGTGAACATGTAATTACCTCATACACACACACACACACACACACGTATACATACATTAATGCATGAAACCATTTTTATTTTAAAAACGTCACTTGTTCCGATTAAATCACTTTAATCCTATGAAGAAACCCTTTTTGCTTAACTTACCAAAATTTTCGATTTAACGCACCCGGTTAAATACTTAAACAAAATACCATTTGTTTAGAAAGAATACTTCTTTTATCGAAATCACCAAGTTGCTCACATCGAATTTACCTTAGTATTTTCCTTGAAAATAACCCTTAAACACATGCACGCTCCGTGTTAGAAAAATACTTGTTTTCCGTTGAAAGTCGTTTTCAACCACATACTTGTGTTAATTATGGGTTAAAACCTCGCCTCACACAGACATTAGCCAATTTCTCATATTTCTTTTGCATATTATATTTTCAATCGGAACATTTATCAATTTCATTTCATGATAGGTTGACTTTTCTTATATTCATAACACAACTCATTTATTCACCATGTTTCATTATCTTTTTCTCGAAATCCTTCAAATAACCGCGCACTTCACGTGCTCCTCACCGCCGACTACTCTACATATGCTCTGGCCAGTGCTTTGGGTCTTTCACCCCAGGGTTACGGGCCCTTCTTAATTCTTTCCCGGTCTCATCCAAGTCCATATCAATGTGTTTTAACATTTTTCAAATGACCACATTTTTCCACTTTTACAGGGCGAAGCCAAAACCCGTGGATTTCACCCCACCCTGTGTTACACTTTGAAAATCACAATTTCTTGTCCTTTACACACTTGCGTTGATTTTACCCCAAAAATCACTTTCATTTAGAACCATTTGTATAACACTATTTCAAACATTTTTATTTCGTAAAAATGTCCTACTTTACGTAAAATTACCATTTTACCCCTTTATATCCAAACTCGCCTCTTTCTCTATTTTCACAAGTGTTGATTTTCAAAAAATATTATTAAGTTATACGCACTAAATTCTTGAATGTTTTTACTCGTTAACACTCATTGAACTCTTTGGAGTTAATACGTTTTTCAGGTTAGAAATCTCTTTATTTCATTACTTTCTTTACTAAGGAAACCATTTGACATTTTGAAGAACAACTTTGCAAGAAAACATAATTTTTCCTTTATTTTCACATGTAGTCTTGAAATACCCACTTATCACATTTTCTATACCTATTCACACGCTTTTAAGGGCTGAAATTTCTATTTTATTTGATTCATGTTAAAACCCCTTAATCCTTCATTCAACCTGTATATATGCTCATTACCAAATTACTACAAGTTCATATACATAGGAAGATGGATTTTAACTCAAAAAATCCCATTAAATGAGTTTAACACATGGTTCATTTTAGAAATTTCATAATATTTACAAAAATATGCTTTTCAAGACCAAAAGATATTTTTGTTTCTTCAAACTTGAATAAATATCTATCTCTATAAAAATCCCAATTATATAAGAAAACTTTGAGATATTTGTTCATAAAATATCTTCAACAAGACAAGTATTATTTCAAACATTTTATTACATAAAATGATTGATGATGCTGGGAATCAGCACCACCAGGTGAGGTGTTTTGCAAGCTCAATATAGATGCAACAATGGCAACATAGCAGTATAAAGAAGATAAGAATGAGGTGAGGATAAGGGGAATAACACCTGAAGATAAGTGGTTCAGCCAATTTGGCCTACGTCCACTGTGAGTGTGTGTGAGTAATATCACTGAAAGAAGGCACTAATGGCCATGGATACAACCTCTCAAGCTCTCTCTCACTACAGTATGTATTTAAACAGAGTTTTAGCTAGGGTTTTTATATCTGGATCCTTTTGCAAGGTAGGGGATGATCCCTTTATATAGTGCCTAGGGGGTGTAATGTACCCCCTATGCATGTAATGTGCATGTGTGTGGTATCCTCACCAATGAGGGCGTGCCACCTGTCATGGTCACATGTAGGTAATGATGATGAAATATTCTCCCACATGTGGAGATGAATCTTGTTATAACTAATTTGTGCCCAGGTGTCCTTCTCCAAATGTCAACAGAAACTCGGCAGTCATGTTGGTGAATGACCTCGGCCTAGGAGAGGCCGAGCTGTAAAGGTTGGATGCCCGCTCAATCCGCGAAGTGTCATGAGGAGTCTCGGTCTGATGTCAGCCGAGACATATGCTTGGTTCGGCCCGAGCCGAGGTTGGGCATGCAGCATGCTGATGATTATTAATACCTCTGGTAGCCTCGGCCCAAACCGAGGTAGGAGCCGTGTTGAAGATGAAGTGGCTTCTTGTCCTCTCGCCCTACTGATGGTCGAGGTTGCTATTCCTGGGTGCTTTAGGATGCTGTTGATGTCTGCGACGTGCGTAGTGTCCTTGGGGAGGTGTAAGTAGTAGTGTCGGCCTGGGCCGAGGTAGTCCTGGCCGAGGGATGATATCGTGGGACCTTACCCCTCATTGCGCCGATCAATATCTCGGCCATTATCTCGGCCGAGGTAGGTATCCCTGAGCCTAGGTTATACTTGGGCATATCAATCACCCCCCAACCCTTAGTCATTTGCGAGAGCAGGGGGCTAGGGGATTCTCACCTCCGAGGCCTGTTCACCCCAAGGCCAACACCTGCGCGACACCTGTCCCAGGCTAAGGCGTGCCCACTTGGCTTGCGTGCGTTGTCAGTTGTCCCTTGGGTTTCCCAAAGCAATGATGAGCCTTGGGAAGTGTGCCTAGGTATTTAAGGGTTAAACCCTTTCTTTCTCTTTCTACTTCCTCATTTCTCTCTTTCGCGCGCTGTTTTCTGCAACTTCTCTCTCCGAGGCCTCTTCGTTCCACCGCCCTTTCTGCAGAGGATCCGCCCCGTTTCTTGCGAGATTTCTTCTTTTCCAACCATCAACTCATCTTCAGGTACCTCTCCCTCCCCATTTCCTTCATTTTTAGCATTTTGATTTGAATTTTTCGGCGAGGTTTTGAGTTTTCCGGTGGTTCTATGAGTTTTCCAGCGAGGATTTGAATTTTCCGGTGAACTAGGTTTTCTGAAAAACTCCTTAATTTGATCTTTGGGCTCCTTTATTTTTCAAGCCAAACTTGTTTGTAGTTTTTAGGAGTTTTCCTCGAGTTTAGGGTCGATCAAAGTTTTGGGTCGTCCCCTGATGCTCAGACCCCTGTACCAACTTCTTGAGGACTTCCCTTCTCTTAGAGAAAAGACCTTAGAGAAAATTAGGCAAATAGAGAGAGCTCAGGAAGAAGCTCGTAGGTCACAGGAATTCCCTGTCAGACCCCTCTTTCCTCCACCTCTCAAGGTGGTATACCCTCGTCCACCTGAGGATTTCTATCAGATAGACGTCTCTGCCAATAACTTGTCGATGTCTGAGTCTGAGTCTTCCACCTCCGACCCAATGTCTGTGGACTCTTTCCAAGAGGCCATGGATTTTACTTCTCAGACTGGTCATGACCCTGACCAGGCCGAGGTCTCCAGCCGCGCCTCGTCTCAAAACGGCACAGGTACCTCAGGTTCTTCTTCCGAGGTTGAACTTGTTGAGCCAAGTGTGGCTGTGCCACCCATTCTAGATGCTATCCCCCTGTCGGCCGTTACCGGGGCCGAGTTTGCTCAGAGGTTCCCTAGTAACTCGTCTACGTCTGCTCCAGCCGACGTTGAGCCTGACGATGATGAGGACGCCGAAAGTGATGTTGACGTATCTGAGGCGGCCGAGTACGAGAGCACGGTCACTGAGGTGGATCTATTGCACTTCAGATACCTATACTCCATCAGTCCCTCAATCCAGTTAAGGAGACCTCTGAGGGAAGAGAGGGCCTACCATGGTCAAGATGGATAAGTCTGCTTGTACGAGCAGATGTTCAAGCTAGGTTTTCGTCTTCCCTTTCACCCTGTCATTAGGTCCATTCTTTCCTTCATCAATTTGGCCCCCTCGCAGCTCTCTCCCAATGCTTGGAGAGTTATTATAGGGGCCATCATCTTGTGGAGGGCAGTCCACCACTCTGACCTCCCAGTTCAGGTATTTGCTGGGTGTTACGTTCCCACCTCGGCCAAGAATCATCCGAGCTACTATCACTTCGTGGCTCGGAGGCCTGAGAAAAAGATGCTCTTGGTCACTCAGACCTCGAATCATAATTGGAAACCTCGGTACTTTTTCGCCTCAGGGCCGTGGGAATTTGGCCCATCTATTCCCTCTTCCATTTTTGAGCCGAGAATACCCCTCAAATGGGGTAAAGTCACCATGTCTGCAAGGGCCGATCCTGGACTAAGTGTTCAAAATAGCAAAAAGGTGAAGGCCCTGCAAGACCAAGGGGCACATGGGCTGTTTATCAAGTTCGAGCATCTGCTGACCCCCCAGTATCTCTCGGGGACGAGCTTAGGTGGAAGTCCCCTAGTTGACTTTGGTAAGGATTTTTCTTTTTTGCTCAAGTCTAACCTCTGATCATTCATATTTGATTCCTAACTCTTATGTTTTCACTTTTGCAGAGAGACCACCAGGCGTTTCGGACGAGTTATGGGAGATGGCAGCTCCAAGTTTGGCTAGGCTCGTCAAGAAGACTGGTTTGAGCACTCCTCCACCTGCTCCCTCAACATCCAAATCCAAGAAGAGGTCCCCTGAGGTCCATGCCTCTGAGGATCTGAGGCCGACCTCTAGGCAAAAGAGGACTTCAGACGCTGCGATCCCCATCACAGCGAACACATTATCAGCTCGTCTGGATCAGCTAAAGCTTACCGACAGCGTGGTCGACAACAGCAGGCAGGCCATGGATGCCCTTGCCAACGTGATGACTGATGCCGACAAGCGTTTTTACAGGGCCATGGACACTCATATGATGGTTGAGTTCGGCCTCCACAGAGCCGTCCAGGTATGGCTTGTTCCTTTTGCCAATAATTTTGCAAGTGCAACGTCTGAATTTATTTCCCTCTACCCTCTTTATTGTCTGTGCAGGGTGTGACCGCCATGTACTAGCTATCTAACTGGGCCCTGAGGAAATTGCCTCTGATTCAGAAGGGGCAAGAGGCTGAGAAGGTTGAGAGCACCCTGAAGGCCGAGGTTGACCGTCTGAGGTCAGAGTTGCTGAATGCCGAGACCAAGGCCCAGAACTCTGAAAATAAGGCCCAGGGTCTAGAAAAAGATATCTCTACACTCGTCCAAAGCCATGTCAAGGCCCTGAAGGACAAGGACGATGCCCTGCAGAGGAAGGTCAATGCTGCTGTGAAGGCCTCTCTTGCAGATGCCTCAGAGAAAATAATTGCTGATTACAAGGTCTCTGGGGAGTTCGTAGGTTTTGGTCTTGAATACCTTGAAAGAGGTATCAAAGCCACCACCAAATGGGCCGAGGTCAGGGAAACCGAGGTTGGCAATATAAAGGCCTCCGACTTTGTGGGCCTCGGCCTCGCCGACCCTCAGTTTGCCCAGGCCTTGCAAGAGATAGAGGACGAGGCTGCTGCCCCTGGTCAGACTGTTACTCTGGAAGGGACTGATCTCGGAGGGATTGATCTCGGAGGGACTGACCCTGCCGATGAAGTGGCTGACGTGTCCAATGCCAACCCAGACGAGACATTGAATGTTCCTCCCTCAGATGCTTAACTTGGCCTTGTATTTTGTATTTTTTGATTTGTAACTCTGGACTTGTAATTTATCAGACACCTAAATGTTGTAATTTCTTCCTTTTATTGAATGCCAATGTCTTCCTTCATCTTGATCTCTGAAGGTATTTGAATGCTATGCAATCTCTGAAGTCATTACTTAATATGATGTTGTCATAACCATTACTTAAGGGTCTGAGGTGATCTAACCCAGGTGTCTGAGCTCAGACCTCGTCACCACCGAGTGATGTTATAAGGGTCTGAGGTCATCACCTAAGAGGTTAGCCTCATAAATGAATATCACCAAATCAATGATGTTAAGAGTCTGAGGTCCTCTAACCAAGGTGTCTGAGCTCAGACCTCGTCACCACTGAGTGATGTTATGAGGGTCTGAGGTCGTCACCTAAGAGGTTAGCCTCATAATAAGTGTCACCAAATTAATGATGTTAAGGGTCTGAGGTCATCTAACCCAGGTGTCTGAGCTCAGACCTCGTCACCACCAAGTGATGTTATGAGGGTCTGAGGTCATCACCTAAGAGGTTAGCCTCATAATAAATATCACCAAATTAATGATGTTAAGGGTCTGAGGTTAGCCCCATAATAAGTGTCACCAAATTAATGATGTTAAGAGTCTGAGGTCATCTAACCCAGGTGTCTGAGCTCAGACCTCGTCACCACCAAGTGATGTTATGAGGGTCTGAGGTCATCACCTAAGAGGTTAGCCTCATAATAAATATCACCAAATTAATGATGTTAAGGGTCTGAGGTCATCTAACCCAGGTGTCTGAGCTCAGACCTTGTCACCACCGAGTGATGTTATGAGGGTCTGAGGTCGTCACCTAAGAGGTTAGCCTCATAATAAGTGTCACCAAATTAATGATGTTAAGAGTCTGAGGTCATCTAACCCAGGTGTCTGAGCTCAGACCTCGTCACCACCGAGTGATGTTATGAGGGTCTGAGGTCGTCACCTAAGAGGTTAGCCTCATAATAAGTGTCACCAAATTAATGATGTTATTTCCCTATAATATCTTTTCTCTAAGAATGGAACAAGAATTTGCCATGGAAACTGATCTTTATTAACAACCTCTTCTCGATAAGATGATACATTTACAAATTACAAATCCTATGCAACATCATATAAAATATCTCTTCAGGTGGTCAGCATTCCACGGGTTGGTGAAAGGTTCTCCCTCTAAGTTCTCTAGCCTATATGTGCCAGGCACAACCTCTTCCGTTACTTTGTAGGGGCCATGCCAGTTCGGGTGTAACTTGTTTGCCTTCTGTAGGGTCTTTTTAAGCACTAGGTCTCCCACCGCAATGGGTCTTGACTTCACCCTTTGATTGTAGAATCTTGCTGCCCTCTGCTGATAGGCTGCTTTCCTGACCTCTGCGTCTTCTCTTCTCTCTTCAATGAGATCCAGGTCTAGCCTTCTCTTCTCCCCATTGCTGTCAGGGTCGTAGGTCTGAATCCGATGAGTCGGGAGTCCTACCTCCGTTGGTATGACTGCCTCGGAGCCATGTGCCAGCATGAATGGGGTTTCTCCTGTGGGTGTCCTTGTCGTAGTTCTGTAAGCCCATAGCACAGCGTAGACTTCTTCTATCCATCTCCCCTTCGCGTCTTCTAACCTCTTCTTGATTCCATCCAAGATAGTCCTATTTGTGACCTCGGTCTGGCCATTTGCCTGAGGTCGATCAGGAGATGAGAAGAACTGCTTAATCCCCACACTTTGGCAATACTTCTCCAAGGAGGAGTTCTTGAACTGGGTCCCATTATCCGAGATGAGCGTGTTTGGGAGGCCATACCTACATATGATGTTCTTCCAGATGAACTGAAAGGTCTTCTGCTCCGTAATTGTTATCATTGGTTCGGCCTCTACCCATTTTGAAAAGTAGTCAATGGCAACTATCAAGAATCTATAGTTGTTGACAGCTCTTGGCAAAGGTCCTACTAAGTCAATCCCCCATACCGCAAATGGCCATGGAGAAGAGATCGACGTCATAGGCTGATGGGGTTGGTGAGGGATAGTGGCGAACCTCTGACATTTGTCACACCTCTTCACATAGTCGGCAGCGTCCCTAGATAAGGTGGGCCACCAATATCCCTGAGTGATGATCCTCTTGGCTAAGGGTCTTCCTCCTATGTGGATGGAGCAGGAACCTTCATGAATCTCCTGTAAGATCCGAGGTACCTCCACAGGATGCACACATCTGAGGAGGGGCAAGAGAAACCCCTTTTTATACAAGACGTTTCCTACCAATGAGAACTTTGCAGCTCTGTATCTCACTTTTTTTCTTTCCATCTTAGACTCAGGTAGCTCCCCCTCTCTTAGGTATCTGACAATCGGGTCAATCCACGAGTCTCCCAGGTTTACATTATGACAAGGGTTACATACCTCGTCCTCCTCGATACTTGCCTTTCCTAAGACTTCGATTGGGATGGTTCTCCCCAAGTCTGTCTTCATTGCTGAGGCCAGTCTTGCCAATGCATCAGCGTGATTATTGCTCAGTCTAGGCACTCTCTTCAATTTGGCCTCTTCAAAGTACTCTAGCAACCCTCTTACTTTCTTTAGGTATTTAGTCATCCTTTCATCCTTGGCCTCGTATGCCCCCAGCACTTGATTGACAACCAACCTCGAGTCGCTATGGAGTAGGAGACGCTTTACTCGAAGAGCTGTTGCGAACAAGAGACCTGCTATCATGGCCTCATACTCAGACTCGTTATTGGAGGCCTTAAAGTTGAATCTCAAGGCGTACTCAATGTTGGCGCCATCTGGAGCCGAGAGTACTAGCCCCGTGCCGCTTCCATGGTCACAAGAAGAGCCATCAACGAAGAGGCTCCACACGTCCGCATCGGATGAGAAGACCCCTTCACTCATAGCCCCCTTCTTGAAGAGGTACCGATCCTCTTCGTTCTCTTCCACTCTGCTCCGGGTTTTTCCTGGTACAACCTCTTCTCGGCCTTGGAAGACGTTTGGTGCCGCCTCTTCCGAATTTCGGAAGACACTACGGTTTGTCTCTTCTCCGTCATCCAGGCCTTTCTCTGTCTCGGCCTCTTCCGAACCTCTATCTGCCTCTTCCCAGGTGAACTCTGCGACAAAGTCTGCGAGGGCCTGCCCCTTGATGGCTGTCCTGGGCTGGTAGGTAAGATCATACTCTCCTAGCTCGATGGCCCAGGTCATCAATCTTCCGGACTTTTCAGGCTTGTGCAAAACCTGCCGTAGTGGTGAGTCGGTGAGGACTATCATAGAGTGAGCTTGAAAGTAAGACTTCGTCTTCCTTGAGGCATGTATCAGTGAATAAGCCAACTTCTCCATCCGGGGATAGTTTTGTTCAGACCCTTGAAGGGCCTTACTATTGAAGTACACGGGTCTCTGAACCCCATCCTCTTCTCGTATGATAGCCGCGCTAATGGCTGACTCAGAGACTGCCAGGTACACAAACAACCTCTCTCCCGCGATGGGCCGGGACAGCAGCAAGGGAGACCCCAAGTAGGACTTAAGTTGATCAAAGGCCTTTTCACACTCTTCGTCCCACTGGAAGGCCTTTCTCAGAACTTTAAAGAACGGAAGACAATTGTCCGTGGCTCTGGAAACAAACCTGTTAAGGGCCGCCACCCTTCCAGTGAGTCTCTGAACATCCTTGATACTCCTAGGAGTCTTCATGTCGAGTAACGCCTTAATTTTCTCCGGGTTTTCTTCAATCCCCCTCTGATTAACGATGAACCCCAGGAACTTCCCGGCTCCTACCCCGAAGACACATTTCGCCGGGTTGAGCTTCATTCTGTAGGAGTCCATGACATCAAAGGTCTTCTCAAGGTCCGCTACGTGAGTACATGCTTTCAGGCTCTTCGTTAGCATATCATCCACATACACCTCCATGGTCTTACCTATCTGCTCCTCGAACATCTTATTGACAAGACGTTGATACGTTGCCCCAGCATTTTTCAGACCAAAGGGCATCACCTTGTAACAGTACGTCCCCTTGTCAGTAATGAAGGCTGTCTTCTCAGAGTCCTCGGCATCCATGAAGATTTGGTTATAACCTGAATAAGCATCCATGAAACTCATAAGCTCGTGCCCTGCTGTTGCATCCACCATCTGGTCTATCCTAGGCAAGGGATAGCTGTCTTTAGGGCAAGACCTATTCAGGCCTGTGAAATCTACACACATCCGCCACTTTCCATTGGCCTTAGGCACGATGACTGCATTTGAGAGCCACTCTGGATAAGTAACCTCTCTTATGAACTCGGCCTCTTCCAACTTCTTCACCTCTTCCCGGATGACCTCATACTTATCTCTGGAGTAGATCCTTCGCCTCTGTTTAATAGGCCTAGCATCTCCATCAACGTTGAGCTTGTGGGTCATGATCCCAGGGTCGATGCCAGGCATGTCTGCATGACTCCACGCGAAGACGCTCTGCCTCCTCTTAAGGAAGTTTATCAGCTCTTCCTTGATCCCTTGTTCCAAGGCCTTGCCGACCTGGATGGTTTTTTCCGGCTCGTCCTCATTGAGGACGATGGATTCTACCTCTTCCGCGGCCTCGCCCTTCTTTAATTTTGTTTCATCTCTGGGATCAAGTGTGTCAATGCTGTAAGTGGCGGTTGCTCTCTTATGGGCCTCTCGCTCTTCGATCGAGTTGAAATAACACTCCCGCGCCATGGTCTGGTCCCCTTGCACTTCCCCCACCCCATAAGGAGTCGGGAATTTTAGCATCTGGTGGACCGTTGACGGCACGGCTTCAAACTCTTTGAGGGCCACTCTTCCGATGATGAGGTTGTAGGCCGAGAAGACATTTTCGTCCATCACAAAAAAGTTTATCTTCTTAGTCAGTCTCTTAGGCCACTCATCTCCCATCCGTACATCCATTTCATACATGCCCAATAGGTGCACCTTCTCACCACTGAAGCCTATCAATGGGTGATGGTAGGGCACCATCCTTGCCCTGCTAAGACCCAAGCTCTTGAAACAAGGCCAGAACATCACGTCTGCTGAGCTTCCCCCATCTATGAGGATTCTCCCTACATCGCACCCATGCACCCTTGTTGTTATGACTAGAGGGTCATCATGGGGGGCTAAGATGCCCTTGAAGTTAAGTCTGGAGAATCCCACCACTAGGGTGTCCATGTCTACCTTCTTTCTCTTTTGTACTGCATCAGAAGAGGTCAGATTCACAACCTCAGTCTTGACCACTGACTTGGCCTCCGCTACATGAGCCTTCCTATCGGCTACCTCAGAGCCACCTCCCGCGAATCCCCCACATATGGTGCTAACACCAAAGGAGATCATTCCTACCCTCTTCACGGGGGTGTTGTCATCCTTAGGTGGGAGATCCGGGTCATCACCGTCATCACCCTCTGAATCATCATGCCTTCTAGTCGGGACATCGCCGCGGCACCTGTCATCTCTTCTCTTCCTAGGGTCTTCTCTTCCACCCTTCGGGGCCTTGCCATCCACATACTTTCTTAGCTTCCCGAATTTCAGCATCTTCTCAATCTTATCCTTCAGAGCAAAGCATCTATCTGTGACATGGCCGTGATCCTGATGGAACTCACACCAGAGGTTCTTATTCCTCTTATGTGGTGGGCCTTCAATTTCTCTGGCCACCTCAGAGCCCGGTCAGTCTTGATCTCATTAAGGATGTGCTCACAGCTCACAGTCAGAGGAGTGTAATGAGCAAACTTGTCATCTGCTGACCTCTTCTTCCCCTCTTTCTTACCCTGGGACCTCCCAGTGCTACCACGGTTCTCCTCCTCATATTTGGCAGCCATTGCCTCTTCCGCATTCATCACTTTCCCTGCGGTGGACAACAGTTCGGCCATAGACTTGGGGGGGTCTTCCGCCAGCTTCCACAATAACTTCCCCTTCTGGAGGCCTCCTATCAGGGCAGTCATGGCTATGCTCTCCTCGTAATCCTCTACCTCCAACTTCTCCTTATTAAATCTTGCTATATAGTCTCTTAGGCTTTCTCCCTTAGCCTGTTTGACATACAGGAGGTGGGTAGTCTTCTTCTGAGGTCTTACCCCAAAGAAGAAGTTGTGGATGAACTGTTCTGCCAGGCCCTTGAAGTTTTCAATCGAGTTCTTTGGAAGAGAGGTGAACCAACTATGAGCTGCCCCTGTCAAGGTCCCTGAGAAGGCCCTACACTTCATCTCATCAGGGATCGAGTAAATATCTTCCGCCGACTGATACATCTCAATATGGTGCACTGGGTTAGTGCTGCCATCATACTTAGGCGTCACTGTAGGAGGCTTGAACTTAGCTGGGGTTGGGAATCCCACTATCCTAGCTACAAACGGGGAGCCCTCCGAGTATCCCCTCTGCAATGGGTCCCTGCTCTTGATGAGGTCCCCTGTCTTCTCTTCAAGACGTTGGATTGAGTCATTCCAGGGTCTTCTCTCTTCAGCTAGGCCGAGGTTATCCCCTGCCACCTCCCTACGATGGACAGAGGGTTCCCTAGCCACAACACGCTGACTATTGACCTCTTCCTGCTCCTTGGCTCTTCTCTCCAAGGGTCGGCCTTGATCTGGCCGAGTCGGCCTATTACCTCTTTGAGAGCCTGCTGCGCTCCTTGACCTCGATAGCCTTTGCCTCAGGTCATTGACTGGGCCTAGCCTTTCGAAGGCCGACCCTCTGCCCAACCTGTTAAAGGCCGACCCTCTCTGCTGGGCCTCATCTCTTCCTCGGCCGACACATCCTTGACTCTGCCTGTTAAAGGCCGACCCTCTTTGTTGGGCCTCGTCTCTTCTTCGGCCAACACATCATTGGCTCTGCCTAAGAGGTCGTACGGTGTTATCTGACACCTCATACGGCTCCCAGCAGTCTTCCGGGGCCTCTTCAGCTTCTAGGTCATCATACCTGTCCTCTGGGCAAGGGTTTCCCTGCCTCCCCAGGCGCAAGCGCCTAGGGTCAGCAACGTCCCTCCTCCGCTGGGGTGCAGGTTGGTCCTTCATGGGCGCCTGGGGTGGTCCCCTGGCATCAGGATGGGGTTGAACTGCCGCCGGAGTTATCATGTCCGGGGAGACTCCAGGTGGTCTCATCAGCATGGTTTGACTGAGCTGGGCAAATTGCTCCTTCATGGCTTGTTGTGTTGCAGCTAAAGATTTCAAAGATGCTGCCACCTCCGCCATTTCGGATTGGGGAGGAACCTGACTGGATCTAGCCCCTCCGCCTCCGGGCGGCGGAAGAGGCGGTGGTAATTCTGGTGCCATGTGTTAATAATAAAGAGCTTGAATAACAAGTGAGCTTAATACCTTAAAGGACCTCTTTCAATGGTGAAACAGCTCCACACAAGGGGTGGTTCCTGGTTCACCACCAGAGTCTCCGGTGAGGTAAAGCAGAAAAAGAGGAAGAGATAGCCTCTCGAATTCCCACAGACGGCGCCAAAATGATGATGCTGGGAATCAGCACCACCAGGTGAGGTGTTTTGCAAGCTCAATATAGATGCAACAATGGCAACATAGCAGTATAAAGAAGATAAGAATGAGGTGAGGATAAGGGGAATAACACCTGAAGATAAGTGGTTCAGCCAATTTGGCCTACGTCCACTGTGAGTGTGTGTGAGTAATATCACTGAAAGAAGGCACTAATGGCCATGGATACAACCTCTCAAGCTCTCTCTCACTACAGTATGTATTTAAACAGAGTTTTAGCTAGGGTTTTTATATCTGGATCCTTTTGCAAGGTAGGGGATGATCCCTTTATATAGTGCCTAGGGGGTGTAATGTACCCCCTATGCATGTAATGTGCATGTGTGTGGTATCCTCACCAATGAGGGCGTGCCACCTGTCATGGCCACATGTAGGTAATGATGATGAAATATTCTCCCACATGTGGAGATGAATCTTGTTATAACTGATTTGTGCCCAGGTGTCCTTATCCAAATGTCAACAGAAACTCGGCAGTCATGTTGGTGAATGACCTCGGCCTAGGAGAGGCCGAGCTGTAAAGGTTGGATGCCCGCTCAATCCGCGAAGTGTCATGAGGAGTCTCGGCCTGATGTCAGCCGACACATATGCTTGGGTCGGCCCGAGCCGAGGTTGGGCATGCAGCATGCTGATGATTATTAATACCTCTGGTAGCCTCGGCCCAAGCCGAGGTAGGAGCCGTGTTGAAGATGAAGTGGCTTCTTGTCCTCTCGGCCTACTGATGGCCGAGGTTGCTATTCCTGGGTGCTTTAGGATGCTGTTGATGTCTGCGACGTGCGTAGTGTCCTTGGGGAGGTGTAAGTAGTAGTGTCGGCCTGGGCCGAGGTAGTCCTGGCCGAGGGATGATATCGTGGGCCCTTACCCCTCATTGGGTCGATCAATATCTCGGCCATTATCTCGGCCGAGGTAGGTATCCCTGAGCCGAGGTTATACTTGGGCATATCAATGATTAAATTCCAAGCTTTCTTAAAATATATCCTTTTACTCAAAACTCTTGAAATCATTTGTAAACCATTTTACACAAAACCATATGAAATTGCCTTCTTAAATCATATATGCATTCTACTCTTACAAACTTTAACTACAAGACCAATAAAATTAAAAATAGAGTTCTTAAGCTAAATAGTAGAGTTTTTCACCTCAAAGAAGCTCCAACGATGGTAGCATGAAGAAGATGGTGATGGAAACCTCCCACCTCCTAAGGTTGACTCAAGGAGATTGCCTAGCTCCACAAAGGTGTGTTCCACGAAATCTTCAAGTAGAACCCCCTTCTAGCTTTCTTATTCTTCTTCTTCTTTGAAAATCCTCAACATCTCCATGAAATCCCATCATGCTCAAATGTGTGGTGTATATGGGTTTTATAAGCTTAAATATGGAAGAAAATAGCTAATCTATGGTTGTTTTGGGTGGAGGAATAGTGGTGTTACGGTGGTGGAGGCTGGAGGAGCTCTAAGAGCTAGAGAGAGAGATATACAAAATCTGATTGGGAATTCCACAAATGGGCCCAAACCTCATTCAAATACTCCAAAAATCCTAAGGGTTAAATCCCAAAAATACCCCTAAATTCAACCCTTTATTCATTGGTCCATCAGGCCTTTAACCCACATTTTGATCTGACCCGCTGAGAGCTCGACAACTCATCCAATCCGATAATCCACGTCACGACAACTCATGAAAATGTGCAAACAATTCTGATTTCCACAGGATCGTTCGAACGACATCCCCTCTTGTTCAAACGAGAGTTCCAACTTAAGTCAAATGACGTTTAGTAATAGGGTAAAATCTTTGTTCATTCAAACGACAATAAACCCTTCGTTCGAACGATAACGCACCTCGTTCGAATGAGGGCATTCGAATAAGATTCCAGAGAGCGATGGAAAATGAACAGGTATTTCTCGTCAGAAGGTCGTTAGAACCTCGTTCGAACAACATGGCCTTCCTCATTCGAATGACACGCTTATTCATTCGAACGATCGCACTAATACCGCAGTTTAATCGCACCAGGGCCACTACATTACCCAAATTTGACCCATGATCCATCTTACCAAGTTTAAAGCCCAAATGGGTCATACCAAGTTATCAAAATACACATGTATGGTTAAATCATGGGGTAGGTGTTACATTTTCTGTCCCGTTGAACCTAATTCTTGGGATTTTCAGTCATTTAGTTTGGGTTTCCATTATAACAATTCTTTTAGATTTTAAACGTCTTTAAGCCCATTTCCTTAACGAACTTCTCCTACTCTTGCATTAGCGGATTCACAGTTATCTTATTAGGCCTAATGTTATCACTAAAAGAGAGCGATTTTTTTATGGTCTTATGTCATGACTAATAATTGTGACTTGACAGATTATTCTATGCCTTTTTAATTCATATTCCATTATTAATCTTGTAAACAAATTATTAAGAGGATTTTCAAACATTAGCACTTCCAATTGTGCTAACATGTTCACTCAGAACTATGAGCCTCAAGAATCATATATCTCGTTTGAGAGAAATCTGTGGTTTTATAATGTTCACATCATTTTACACTACTATCTTGGTAACCATACACAAATATGAAACGACTTGTTTATACATTAGAGTCTTTGATCAATTATCTTCCTTTGGAAGATTCGTGTACACGCTTAATCATTTTTCAATCTCGGAATACGATCAAAGTACTTAAGTATTAATTAACGTTCAATGAATCATGTATATATACACTTCTAAAGACAAATTCATATTGAAAATAGTACAGTACATTAAATACGCTTATACTACCAACCAATACACATTCAATGGTCTTATTTACGAATCATATCTTGTTCCTATTTTGGATAGGAATCGTTGCCTAATATAAATACCCCTACATTTATCATAATTCATACAAAAGTTTCTCAATCTTTCCCATAATATTTTTAGTGGGTTAATGTGTTGAGAATATAGCTTATTGAAAACAATGCTTCCCCCATATGTGTGTGTGTGTGCGTATATATATGTTTCATGTGATGTTCATATGTAAATTTTATGCATTGAGTGTATCAAAGTCTAGAAACAAATGAATTGTTTGCACTATAAAAAAAAAGTTGCTTTTAAGACCTTATTTTTTTAGACAGACAAAATTTAGTCCTTAAAACATACTTTTTAAGACGGCTATAATTAGTCGTCTTAAAAACTACAATTTTTTGAGACTATTAATTATATCCGTCTCAAAAGAGGTCACTTTTTGAGACAGTTAATTATCCCCGTCTTATAAAGTAAATCAAATAAGACCGTAAAATATTTAGTGTCTCAAAAGATATACCAAATAAGACGTCTAAAAAAATTATGTTCCCACCCTAATCACTTTTCATCTCCCGCCTTATACTAAAAAAATAAAAGATAAAAAAAATAGGAAGACGCATACACACACGCCCCCACCATCTCTCACAAACTCAATTGACCAAACCCCTCCTCTCACAAACTCAATTGGCAACCCATTCACCATCTCTCTCGTCACTTTGAGACGAGTCGACGGCCACACTATCTGGTACTTACCATCTCTCTTTCTCTCTCACCCACACACACGTCCGTGCACCCATACACATGCACACACGCAGTGATGCACACACACATATACCTGAACACAAATCTTCAAAGTTAGGGTTATTAATTTAATTTTGTGTTGGGTATTTACAGGAGCAAATACAATCTTCAAATTTAGGGTTTTCATTTTAGTTTTCAATTAGTTGGTGATGATGAAGAGTGTGCCACGTGAAGAAGAAAATGAGCATAATGATTCATGCAAGATTGAAAATGGGCATGTATCTTGTGATTTTTTTAATGTGTAAATGTTTAGTGATGTAGATATTAATTAGTTGATTTTGTGACTTCTTATTTGATGTTTTCCATTATCATGCGTGCATTAGTACTTCAATATTTCAAATTTGAATTGTTCGATTTATCCATATTAATACTTAAATTGACGTGTTGAATTGTATTCTTATTTTAATATAGCTTGTTCCCCCTTTATGTGTTAATCTCTTTAGGAATTCATGTTTGTCATTATTAACCTTTTTTATTTTTTCATCATCTTATGAAGACATTATGAAGATTTTATCTTATTTATATTATGAAATATAAATTTAATAACATTTTTTTTAGATTCATAGATGGGAACCATGTATAAGAGTTGGATTGACTTACACAATCGTTGACTACATTAATGGGATTGACTAGTTTCTTAACTATGCGTATGCTTGTGTGAGTCATTTGGTAGTAGTTTAATACACTAGATATTAATATTGTTGTCTTGTTTGTTCATGTGTTTTTTGATGTCGTGGAGAGTGTTAATATACTTATCAACATCAATGGACAAATTATTAGATCAGATGTTGTTGGGGCATTAAAGATGCAGACATATTTGAGGTGATTATCAATCCACATGTTATATTTCCTTGCTATTGGTGTTTTGTTATCAACTCTTAATTTTGTAATTGTAAGGGCTATGCATACATAGATGTTTGTTAACTGATCTTGATAAGTTCCTTTTTAGCTAGTTTATATTCCTCTTAAGATATGTACATATGAGTAGAGTTTCTCATATTGTCATTAAAGCGTGTCTTGCTATTATCTTCCCTTTACAGTTATGATACTTCATAAGTGAAATATAGTGTTATTGGTTGGGAAGACAATACCAAATAAATTTATTTTATCGACAAGTTCTTCTTGCAATCAATAATGTACTGCCCTTATGACGTTGCCTTGTAGTTACATTAGATTCCAGAAACTCCATAGATGTATCATGTTTCATGTTGGTAGACGTAATAAATTTTAGGCCACCAGGAACAACAACTGGTCTAATTTTTTTAGACAAGTTAGAAAAAGGTCTAGAAATAGCTGAAGAATTATTGATTTGTGTTTAGTATATGATTGCAACATCAATTTTTTTACCATATTATGCTCAGTTGGCTCTTTACCGGTCTTATACCCTTGTCCAGTTATTAAACTTCCCTATCAAATGCACTAGTAGGTTAGGCCAAGCCTTGGCTCAAATACCTAAAGCACAAGATCGTTAGGGACAAAATATTTATGTCAAGAATTTCATGATAATACTTATTCTAGCAATGGAGCCCAGATACTTGTGGTATATAGGAAGGGGGTGTCTTCTTACATAGTGGTTACTTTAGGCAAAGTAGTTGGAAATCCTACTTCCCATTCAACTCTAAGTGGTTGTGTTGACATGAATCCAGTGCCATTGTCATGGTTGTACCAACTATCTTAGGGAGACGTAGTAGGAACACCGTCAGCTTCAGCCCTCGCGTCAGAGAGGAATTAGGACTGGGACCATACCTAAGTATTGGACCCATGTCTTGAATAGCGTCCTATGTGTGTGTACCAATCGAGGTCGACCGGTCTGAGCTATATTCGATGTGACGTTCTATATTGCCCGTTGGGGGTGGGGGTCATGGAATAATTGGTAATTGGGATCCATCTGATGCCTGAGTTGGCTGAGGAGGGGTCACAAATGGAGAATCCACAAAATCACAAGATTCATGTGACTTTATACATGTATCACGTACTAACGAGTTTCGATACCCTTTATTATCTCATTATACTTTAGACCTAACGTTGTTGGCCAGGATAACAGGGACAAGAACTCAATTCCTAAAAAAAATCCAAACCTAAAACTGTGCAACAAGTTTTTAGAGCTATAGAGAATCCAAATGTTGATCCCTCAAATACTTTGGATGCTCATGTCGATAATACTAGTAATAATGTTGTAGAAAATCCAAAAACTAATAATTCTTTGGATGTTACTGATATGGTTCACCATGTATATGAATTTGTAGTTGCTGTTAGTAACAATATAATGTGTGATAATGCTATTGTTGAGATTAACGCATTCCCACATGTTGATAACATGATACTCATATAAATATTATCAACTATGTTGAGGTGATAGAAACAACTTGTCTTCATAAGATAGTGACTACTCATGTCACTAGTACTGTTCCCAATTCTTCTTTTGGACAAACTGATCATATAATGGTTATTGATCCTACTCAGTTCATTACTCCTCCCCCCAACATCTCTTTTACTCGGTCTTTTTGCCATAAATCTTAGGCAAACTTGGTTGATGAGGAGTAAAATGATGATTTAACCACTACTTGTATGGGTGAACAAATCATTTAGGACACAATGCTTCGAAATGTGTCCCATGTCCTCACTACTTATGTAACCATAGTCAATTCTCCTATTGCTACTGCAGATGGATCTACTTTGGAGGGCTCCTCCTTGAGATCCAGATTTTAGGTATTTTAAGTGGTCTTATATAAATCACAAATTGAACGCAACAATCAAAATGAAGCTACAAACATAAATGATGTTGCTGGCACAGATGGATACGATATTAGAAGTAACTACCTTACTTCTTAATGTTAGTTATCCATTAGAATATTATGGGTTTAGCTAATCCCCCAACTCAATTAGCTTTTAATAGCCTGTGGCTCTCTTAAGCTTGATCTCATATGCATTTCTGAGCCAATGATGTCCTTTGCATCAATTCCTCCTAATTTAGGAACTTTATTGGCATGCATCATCTTGCCTTCAAAATTATAAATTTGCTTTTGCCTAACATTTGGGTGTTTGATTCGGCTCCTATTGTTAATCCAACTATCCTTTCTAGTGATGACCAAAAAATTACTATTTTTTTCTCCTATTTCCATAACCAGTGTGTAATGACTTTTGTCCATGATACACTACTGATTATATCCTTAGGAGAGAGCTCTGGAAGACTATCACATATTTACTCAACCCTCTCTCTCCCTTGGTCAATTATTAGAGAATTTAACTCTGTCTTGGGGCTCATGAATGTAAAGTAGATAGACTCCCCTATAATATACCCTTATTAGATTTTAAAATATAACCGACTCGGCTAAAATTCTTCAAATTGACACTGGGTATTTTTCACACTTGGGTCAAGAGCGACCAAAAATTAGTTCACAGAGAGCTTGATAGGTCTTTATGCAACCAAGTATGGATGGATTTCTAGGTTGTTGTCTTCTATAAAACTGTTGTGACATCTCACTGTGATCATTACCCCCTTATATTTGAGTTTAATATTGATGGTCTTGTTGGCCTAAAACCTTTTAAATTCATTAAGGCTTGGACTAAATATGGACTAAGCATGATGGCAGAAGTTAGTCTTCGCCCCAAAAGAAGGTAGCTAAATGCAACAAAATGGTTGACCTCCCTACAAAAAGTAATTTATTTGAGATTGAGAGCTGCCGAAAGTGTGTTTTAGGAGGGCCCACTACTGGCAGGTGCCCACTACCTCAACAAAACAGAGATTTGACCTCACGTTTATGCTTGACTCTTCACACCACCAGAATACTCTGCTGCGCTTATTTAAAGTCGTAAAAGAGAAGAACAACTTGCTCATTCCCACTTTCTGGTTCTAATTTCTAATCATTAAATATTCATGCCTAACACTTTTTATTGATTAATTTGGCAGCCCCTGGTGGTTATCACGAGGATTGAGAATTATAGGCCAGACATGTCCTTGATCTCCTAAACATAGGCAAGTTCATGATCAAATTGGGTTTTCTAGATTTATCGAAGTTAGGGGATGAAGCTATCAAAGAGTAGTGCAGCATTAATTACATTTTTTCGAGGTGGTCACTTTAGACAAATACGTTTATAACAGCCGATGATGTTTGTGAGCTTTTCAGGTTGTAGTCTTTGGGTGAGGCCGAGGGGAGTGGGTATATGTCAAGGCACGAGAAGTATATATTGAATACTTTTATTACCTGGTATGCGAAGTGTGTCAGTTACAAGAGCAAGCTACAAATGGTAGTGAATGGGGAGGATTAATTAGTGTTTTCCACCCGTCTTATTGGGCATAAAATTCCTATCGCACCCTTGGCACTTGGGAATGTTAATGCTTAGGTGGATAGATTCCATTTTGACATGGAGCGTTCAATGGGTAAGTATGATGTGATAAATGTTGGGAATTCAAAGTTATATGAGTGATTCCCAAGTTTTTTTATAGTACCTATTGAATATGAAGTTCCTGCTATGAATAATTCCCCTATTCGAATTGTTCGCTGGATGATCATCTTCGAGTATTCTGACAGCTCAGTTGGTTTCAATTTAGACCATATGTAAAAAAAATTGTGTAGAGGTGTTGTTTTTGGAGATGTAGATCAAGAGTTTGTTTACAAGAAGCTTAATGAATCGGCTATTTTGAAGGCTTCGAATATCAATGCCATGGATTTGTTTGTTACTGGTCAGTTGCCTTTTAGTATTGACTAGGGTAAGGGGCTATTATATATAGTCCTCATGGGGTTATAAGGAATTTTGGTTATGATCACGATCATCATGAATCTCATATTCCTAGAACTTTAAAGGATACTTATGAATCTTCATTTAATATCTTCATATATAGTGGTGCAACATATACATGTCGAAAGTTATCATTTTTGGATTGAAAAATCACAGTATGTGTCCAAACAGACACCTCAAGTGTAAGGTTCATGAGAAGCCAGTCCAAAGAGGCTGTTCGCAGTAAGAATGTCCAAACTGCTGCTTGCCCACTTCCATGACAGTAAGGACTTCAGTGTGAACTGAACTACTAAGTGTATCCACTCACTATAGCTATCCATGCTCACAAGGCCTGACAACTGGTGATTAATGCTAAAGCGTCTAAGAAGGCAATAAAATGCATGGTAATTATCATGATCATCAAAACCTACCTCATATAAACTAACTGGTCATTAAAAAATACTGTTAAAATTGATCAGTTGAGTCGTCTAGAAGTTGAATATAAGGGAAGCTTGAATTAGTTTTCAGTTGTTTAAAGCCGGTAATAATCTTTTCAATAGTGTTACATGGACCAACTTAAATGACCAAATTAATGTACCAAATGATATGTCAAAACGTGTACTGGTCAGTGTGTAAGATCCATTTAAAACACTGATCAATGTACGTTATTTGGTTCATGTAGCATTACTCTAATTTTTTTTAGTATATCCCATACTGAAATTCCCATAGGTTCACTTTTTCTGGACCATTTTTCAATTTTTATGGTATTTTGTGCCTGAAAAGATTTGGTCATATCTCAGATACATCAGTCAATTTTGCGTAGTTTAGGGTCAATTTATTCATCCATTCCCCCCTCAAAACATCTAGTTTTAATGGTTTTTCATTAATTTACTATTTCATTGTTGAGTAATAAACTTTGATTTATTATTTTCTTTCCTAATACCATATCTCAAAGTTAGCCTTTATATGAAGAATATTATCACAATCATAGAGTAAAGCAACTAAGGTCAAACAAGCAAGATAGAGATTTAAAAATAAAGGATCACTTATATGGAAAAAACATCATTTTAAATCATATTATACATTGACAGCACCCCATTTATTTATTTTTACCAAACCCCCTATTTATGTAAGAAAATAAAAGTAAGTAAACATTGAGAAGATTAGTTAGGTTATAATAACTTTTTCCCTTCGTTGATTGCTATTATGTTCCTCATTGACAGAGAATATGATTTACTCGACCCTATGGAAGTGCTTAATGTTACTTATCTTTCTTTAGGAAGTGGTTCACATATACTGGAATTCAGGAGGGGTAAGATTTATATCAAAATCATTTATGTGAAAAGTTAGAACATAGAGCTAAAAGAGGCGATTGATTTGGTGAGATGTTCTCTTACTTTTCTAGTTTTATATGGAATCCAAACTTTTAGGGTGTGAGCAAGAAGTGCTTTCCATGTAACATGAGGAAAATATGAAGCAAGTGTCACCAAATCACTCATCTTTTTTACCACCGATATCTTAACTTTTCATAAAATGAATTGCTTTCAAACTTGGTAATCAAACACACCGCGGGAGTTATTTTACATTTTTAAGGTTTGTCTTTGCAATGTATTTTTTTTTTGTAAATGATCCAGAGTACACTTTATAATGTTTTTTTTGAGTTTTTATATTATTGGTATCACATGTAGAGTGAATTTACTACTGAATGTAACAATTCTATTAATGAAGTACTTTTCCATCAATCATGATAGACAATTGTTAGAGGATCAAGTGCATTTTGTTAGATAAAAAAGGTACTAAAAACTATTTGATGGTTTTGATCAGGTGTTGACAGCCATTGGTAATTTCTGTATCTGCTCCATTGCCGTGGGTATGGTGATAGAGGTGGTGGTAATGTTCCCAATCCAGCAGAGGAGATACAGAGAAGGAATTGACAATCTGTTGGTGCTTTTGATCGGAGGGATCCCGATTGCCATTCCCACAATGTTGTCGGTGACAATGGCGATCGGTTCCCACCGTCTTTCTCAGTAAGGTGCCATTACCAAGAGGATGACTGCTATCGAGGAGATGGCTGGAATGGATGTCCTCTGCAGTGACAAGACCGGGACCCTTACTCTCAACAAGCACACCATCGACAAGAACATGATGGAGGTTGGTAATGTAAATTTCAAAATTGTTGCGTTGACAATCCTGAAATGGCAAGGACGGCGGGGAAGCCTACGTCTATTACAAGCTTGGGCCCGTCTTTCATTATTTCTGTTTTGGGTTGTGTTCATTTCTCCCTTTCTAAAATGGCCTCAGTGGCTATATATATGTTAAGTCTTATTGCGAGCCATTTTACCTTATAGTTACGGTATTCCCGATAAGACGCCTTAACCACAAAAACATTACATTGTCTACTTACTACTTAAAGATTTTTAGAAGTTGTTGTGTTAAAATGGGCCAAGTGACATGAAGTGAATTTTTTCCCTTGTGTGCGCGCTTTATTTTGAGTATTTCAGGAAAGAGCTGGGATCAAAGAAGTACATTTCCTTCCCTTTAACCCAGTAGAGAAGAGGACTGCAATCACCTACATCGACTCTAATGGCAATTGGCATAGAAGCAGCAAGGGTGCCCCTGAGCAAGTAAATCACTTCTAGCTATAATAAATTATGTCAGCAGGGAATTTGATCTCAAATAACATTAACATTTTTTGTTTTTACTATTTTACCAGATTATTGATCTTTGCGATCTCAAGGGGGACACAAGGAAGAGGGCCCATGAAATTATTGACAACTTTGCCAATCACTGTCTTCGTTCCTTGGCCGTTGCAGAACAGGTGAGTAATGTGACCTTATACTACTAGTTTGTAAGTAGCTAATGCTTTGTTTGGATCCCAGAAAACCAGAAGAAAGCACAAAGTAAATGAAACACTGTGGTACAATTTATGATTCCCTCTGTCCCAAATCCCAATTAATAGGGGCGAAGGCCTTATCGATCCTTCTACAACATGTTTTTAACCAACAAAAAAAACACCCTGTAAAATATATTCCAAAACAATTCTCGAGTGTTGATCATTGTTAGAAGTACCTCTAGCGAGGACCACTTGTAGGAAAACTACATTTTCCAAACCAATCCTTAATCATGGATCGTTTTGGAAAATGTTTTAGAAGTTGATTTTTTTGGAAAATCTATGGGAGCCAAGGGGGAATATGCCATTTTCTAAAATAGTAGTCCTTGTTTAAAATTCACAAATTGAAGGAAATTTTAACTTCCAAAATTTATACACGTATCAAATCAACAACACTTGATGTTGAGCCTCTACACCTCGGTGATGTTGCAATTTCACACTATTTTATATAATAATTTTAGAAATAGAACTCTTATACGGATATGCGAAGTGATGTGCGAAGTGAAATGTAAAGTTTGTTCCAAAGTATTACCCCTCATCATCCTTCCACTACCTCGATGATTCAGTCCGACTAGGTAATACAATATAATTCATACATATAGTTATTTATATATAATGGAAAATTCTCTCGTTTAAAGTTAAATTTTCAATGGTGGTGGTGAAAGTTTGTTATGGTGGTGATAATTTATTATGGTGGTGGTTAAAAATATCTGTTGGTTAGTGTATATCATTCTTCGAATCAATTTTAATGTTTAAAACAGGTTGACTACCTGTGGTTTTCATGAATAAACAAAGGATACTCTGCTGATTTTTTTTTAAAATAGTAGTAGTTAGATATTTATATTGTTTTATCATGAGAATATACTACATTGATTCATTTTTCACATTATATTGTTGAAGAGGGGTATTAATTCTGACATAATTGACACTATTTTTTTTTTTGTGCAGGTGATAATTTTTGTAGAACATGCAAATGTTAATCAATGGTTTTGGAGGTCGTACGCTTCAGTGTTGCTGAATTACTTTGATAAAGACATTTCGTGTTTGGAGTATTAATACATTAATGTATTTTTGTTGTCAAGTCAAATATTTGAACGATGAATATTTGGAGATGGTTATAAGAACTTTATTTATGGTTGAATGACAATAATTCGTTGTGTTGGTTGAAAATCATCTTATGTGTTACATTTTGTGATTATTCGTTGTTTGTGTTGTTTCAAATGTAACTCAATTTTATATTAAACTTTAGCGGTACATTTTATTCTCCACAAAATATTGGTGCAAAAATTTTAAGATCCCTTCACCTCTTTTGGGATGGTTAAAATTGTCTAAAAAATATATTAAAGACTGTTATGTTGCCGTCTCAAAAAGATCTTCTAAAATAGTAACCTTTTGAGACAGATTAATTCTCGTATCAAAAACAATCTTTTGTGACAACTTTTGTTCCGTCTCAAAAGGGTCATATAAAATGAGGACCTTTTGAGACGGATCTGTTCCTGTCTCAAAAACTCTTTTGAGACGGCTATGGGGTCACAAAAAGTATTTATAACCCCCTATCAAAAAGACCCCCCAGCCGTCCCAAATAGCGCCACAAAAAGTATTTGAGACGGATAAATGATCTTTTGAGACTATTAGACCACCGTCTCAAAAGCTACTTTTTTTTGTAGTGATGGTGTAAGTAAAATTCTAAACAAATAATTTTTTTTATAATCTAAGGATCCCTTTTTACTACCTGAAACTATGCACCATCCATGACTTATGCTTTGAGTCTATTTATTCAATATTGGCCATTAGATTTGTGGTTCCACCCTCTTTAATATGATGGTTGATAAAATAGTTTTTGCACAGACTTTTCATTTTAAAATTATTATATATGAATCGTTGTAATTATGGGCTTTTGGGGAATGAAAGACTACTTGGATATTGGTGGCTATGTTTTGCAAGAGTATTTGATGAATTAGAATGGTTCAGTGCTATTTTTTTAAGTTTCTTTTATTAATTTTTCTTCTTAAATTATTTTCATTCTCTGAAAACGATCGTAATATCCTAAGCGGCTAATCAAGAAGTGCCAATAAAATTAGTAGTTGAAAAGTTGCATTTAGAAATTTTTAGAAATTCTTAAACCATTCATACTACTTTCGATATCATTTGGGAGAGAGTTATAAAGAATAATAAAATTAATTTATACCTTTTGACGAGTAAAATTAGCCTTGTTAAAATATTGATAGTATCTTTTTGTTTATGACTCCAAGTATCAAATTTCTGAATTTGTGGATCTTATATAATCATATATGAACATATCAATTAAAAGCGTCACTGCATGACTAGAGTTTATTATTCTGTATTGGACCATGAATTGAACATATCAATTAAAAGCGTCACTGCATGACTAGAGTTTATTATTCTGTATTGGACCATGAATTGATATGATTATATTTGTGGCTGTTGAATGTGTTTGATTGAAAGTATACTTAAATACACTACATATTGAATCGGTGACACATATTTTTTCTTCGTATTTTCACATATGAGTTTATATGCACAGTTCATGGAGTATGATACAATATTTAAGCCATGGCTCTTTATTATTATCTCATTCGAGTTAATAGTGATAATTTTAGTTGGAAATAGTAAAAATTAGATGCCAATTTTAGTACAATCTCTTACATTGAAAATAAATAAATAAATAAATAAATAATGACGCGATGTCACATGTGCAACATGTCATTATGTATGTTATCACTGATAATGAAATGTCTGATTATGAGTATATAACACGTTGAGATTGTGACACCTCGCCTATTTTAATCCCGGCTGATCAGTCCATTATTAAATTAAACATGAATCATTAATGGTTTCATTCTTAGCACCAATGTCGATTTGTTTTTAATTACTAATCACCTATGTCAAATTAAGCTGGTGTAAAATTTTATTTTTTATTATGAACACATGCGAAAATAAATTAAATGACTAAACCATTCACACATAAATATAGTCTGAATAATCACACAACAAATATATAAATAAATGAGACCGAATAAACCATCCAGGTACATAATCCAACCATAATCCAAATTGAGTAAAACTAAATTTGAATACAGTTTGATACATACTTGAATAAAAGAAATAGTATGAAGGTAACAGACCCAAATGAACTGCTAAAGAACCTCTTATCTAGAATGAAAGAGCTGAAGTGTCTAATAGAAATCCCCCGCAAGATTCCCCACTGCTGCAGCTACGCATCTCTAGATACGATCTCTAAGTTTGGCGTCCCTATGGCTGGACGCCTAAAATGTTTTGAAAATATTTTTGACACGGGTCAGAGCCCAAGTAAAACATTTTGAAAATATTTCGCAAGTATTTAAATCACAATTTAAATAAGTTATTTATTACACATGTATTATCCAATTTAAATAAGTTATTTATTAAATAAGTTATTTATTGATTGTGTATATTACATGTAGCTATGATCAAAATGATTTAAGAATTTCCAGAGTTTAAGTTAGGTTATTACTCGTGAGTTTAAGAATTTCATATGGAATGATTTGTGTTACAAGTAGCCTTATCAATATGAATAATTTGTTTCGCCTTACTTACAGGGGGATGTATATATGTTGCGACCTGAGCTACAAAGAGGAAGAATTTGAAGTTGTTGACGTGCCGTTAGAGTCTGTAGGCTTTATTGAAATCGACACACCGATTCTACAGGTTTGTAAATTTCTTAATTTTTATGTTCGGTTGATTCATTTTGTGGTTATAGTTATCTGATTAAAAGAGCTAGAAAGATTAGAGAACATACATGTTTAATAAAAAAAATCATTTCCTTTTTTAGACAAATGAAAATGCTAATAATTGTAATGCAAACTTGAAAATATCTAGATTAGGCTCAAAAGCATCTCGCACGGGATCAATGTAACTTGTAGAAACTGATCGCATAGTCATAGGTCTTCCGGTTTGAGAATAAAAATCAACACTTAAACTTAAAAACAAGCAGTTAGAGGGTGAAAACCCAAACCATCCCCCAAACGACCCCGTAGGAGGCACGAACACCTCGTACGGGACCAATGTAACTTGTAGGAACTGATTGCGTAGTCTCGGGTCTTCCGATTTGAGAATATGTCGATAATTTGCAAAAATCATGCTTAGACTTAAAAAAAAGCCGTTAAAGGGTGAAAACCCAAACCAGCCCCCAAACGACCCCATAGGAGGCAGGAACACCTCGGACGGGACCAATGTAACTTGTAGGAACTGACCGCGTAGTCTTGGGTCTCCCGGTTTGAGAATGTGACGATAATTTGCAAAAATCACACCTAAACTTAAAAACAAGCCGTTTGAGGGTGAAACCCAAACCAACCCCCAAACGATCCCGTAGGAGGTAAGAACACCTCGCACGGGACCAATGTAACTTGTAGGAACTGACCGCATAGTCCCGAGTTTCGGCATGTGCCAAAAGCGTGCCAGATTTAACATCTAGCATGATTTAAAAGCGTGTCAAAAGCGTGCCAGATAAAAAAAACTGGCACAGTTTAAAAGCATACCAAAAGCGTGCCAGTTTAGAAAATCTGGCACGGTTTTAAACCGCGCCAGAAAAACTGGCACGCCTGATTCTGGCACGATTTTGAACCGTGCCAAATTGCGTCTGGCACTGTTTTAAATCGTGCCAGTTTCCTGTTTTTGGTGTAGTGAGTGTGAGCTTATTGTTGACTTCACTTAATCATTATCTTTGAAGTTCTCCTAGAAACAACCTACACTACACCAAAACTGGCAAATATGCAAATTATCGTCTAACGTCATGTTTTGCTTGAGTCTAAAAATATGCAAATTATCGTCGTATTCTCAAACCGGGAGTCTCGCGATTGTGCGGTAAGTTCCTACGAGTTACATTGGTCCCGTGGGAAGTGTTGGTTCCACCCACGGGGCAGTTCGGGGGTTGTTTCAAGTTTTCACCCTCTAACGCCATGTTTTTAAGCCTAAGTCTAGAAATATGCAAATTATCATCGTATTCTCAAACCGGGAGACCCGCGGCTGCGGGGTCAGTTCCTACGAGTTACATTGGTCCCGTGGGAGGTGTTGGTGCCACCCACGGGGCCGTTCGGGGGCTGTTTTGGGTTTTCGCCCTCTAACGCCATGTTTTTAAGCCTAAGTCTAGAAATATGCAAATTATCATCGTATTCTCAAACCGGGAGACCCGCGGTTGTGGGGTCAGTTCCTACGAGTTACATTGGTCCCGTGGGAGGTGTTGGTGCCACCCACAGGGCCGTTCGGGGGTTGTTTCGAGTTTTCACCCTCTAACGCCATGTTTTGCTTAAATCTAGAAATATGCAAATTATCGTCATATTCTCAAATCGGGAGTCTCGCGACTGTGCGGTCAGTTGCTACGAGTAACATTGGTCCCGTGGGAGGTGTTGGCGCCACCCACGGGGCCGTTCGGGGGCTGTTTTGGGTTTTCACCCTCTAACGCCATATTTTGAAGCCTAAGTCTAGAAATATGCAAATTATCGTCGTATTCTCAAACCGGGAGACCCGCGGCTGCGTGGTCAGTTCCTACGAGTTACATTGGTCCCGTGGGAGGTGTTTTTGCCACCCACGGGGCCGTTCGGGGGACTGTTTTGGGTTTTCCCCCTCTAACGCCATGTTTTTAAGCCTAAGTCCAGAAATATACAAATTATCGTCGTATTCTCAAACCGGGAGACCCGCGGATGCAGGATCAGTTCCTACGAGTTACATTGGTCCCGTGGGAGGTGTTGGTGCCACCCACGAGGCCGTTCGGGGGTTGTTTCGAGTTTTCACCCTCTAACGCCATGTTTTGCTTGAGCCTAGAAATATGAAAATTATCATCGTATTCTCAAACCGGGAGTCTCGCGGCTGCGCGGTAAGTTCCTACGAGTTACATTGGTCCCGTGGGAGGTGTTGGTTCCACCCACGGGGCAGTTCGGGGGTTGTTTCGAGTTTTCACCCTCTAACGCCATGTTTTTAAGCCTAAGTCTAGAAATATACAAATTATCATCGTATTCTCAAACCGGGAGATCCACGGCTGCGGGGTCAGTTCCTACGAGTTACATTGGTCCCGTGGGAGGTGTTGGTGCCACCCACGGGGCCGTTGAGGGGTTGTTTCGAGTTTTCACCCTCTAACGAGTTACATTGGTCCCGTGGGACATTTCAAATGATTAGTTAGATAGCTTTGTTTTATTCAAGGATTGGCCTAAACAGACCCCAAATACTAACTTTGACATGCGGAATCTTGAGATAAATAAAGAGAGGGTTAAAATATACATGTTTAAAGTGTTGTGAATGTAAAATCAGTCCACATATAACCACATCCTGAAAAAACAAAGCTATATACCACTTAGAGGTGTTTTCAGTCCACATAAAATCACAACCTGAATAAATCAGTCCCCGCATAGCAGATAGGTGTTCTCAATACATTGTTTTGAGTTTACATTTTTTATACCAACAATCTATATAAACAAAAAATATAAACAAATAAAGAGATACATGGGAATTTTTAGGAAGTGTATGTGTAATATGAGCACAAATTAAATGCAAATATGTTCCAGGGAAAATTTGAAACAAAAAGCTAAACCTTAACTCAAAAAACAAACTTATGTAAGTCATTTAAGTGACTTTCCCCCAAAAAATTAATTTATACTCCTTGAGGTTCCGTTACACGGTCGGCTCCCGATAATTCTTCTGGAACATAAGGTACAACTTTTTCACCATGGTATGTCCATATTATATAGTCTTGACAGATTCCCCACTTTAGTAAATGCAACTCAACAACTTCCAATGACTTATGTTTTTCGTTAATACAATGAGTGCACGGACATGGAATCTTCTCACTTTTAATATTTTTGGAAGCGTATTTAACAAATTCATAAACGCCCTTTACATGATTAATTGATATCCGGTTAGTCTCTCCCATCCACTCTTTGTATTGTGGGAAATCCATGTAATAATCTTCAAATTTCAGTCCTGTGGTAATAGGTTAAAAAATATTATTACAACTGAAACAAAAAGAATATTCTTACGACTAAAACAAAAAAAATATCATTCCAAACGAAGCAAAACCAATATTCTTACAACTGAAACAAAAAAAATATCATTCCAACTGAAGCAAAACCAATATTCTTACAACTAAAACAAAAAAAAATTATTACAACTGAAACGAAAGAAAATATTATTAAATCTTGGCCAACAGATAAAGTGGCCAAGTAATAAAAGATTTTGCATAATTCCTCAATTCCATCCCATCCCCGCTGTTAACGTACACAGGTACATCTCCGCAGCCGTTGTATATTTCATCGACCATTATTTTAGTCTCACCCTTCTCCAAAGGTCGGTGATGTACTAGAGTTACAGGAACCCTGGAGATGAGTATGCACACGCCAATAAACCTCGAATTGCTCATGTCCTTGATATAGTACTCTTCGCCATAGTCACTGTGAGTTGTTGACGATGATCCGAGCCCCGTGATTGGCGGAGGTGCAGGGGAGGGGAATGTGTGAGGATGAGGCATTTGAGAGGGGAATGTTGGAGGGGAAGGATGTGTGAAACCTTGAGTAGGAGTAGGGTAAGGGTAACCTTGAGGAGGCATTGGGGGCCTATAACTTTCCCAAAGATTCACAAGTTTCCCAATTTGATTTGTCAATAATCCCAGGGAATTTTTAATCTCATGGACATCCCCATCGGTCTTCAACTAGTGCTCCTTTTGGTATGAGATACAATTCTTGACCGAAGAAAGCTCGTCCACAAGAGGTGCAATGTGTTGAAGTTTTTTTTTTGGCATATGTGAGCCAACACCTCTCGTCCTCCCCCTTTTGTCCTTTCCAAAGGTCTTAGTCAGGGCATCATTTTCAAGGTCAAAGTCATCAGTAGGGTTCGAATCTGATTGACTGCTGATGGCCTCTATTGATTCCAGTGTCTTAGCCAAGTGCAGCGGGAATTTATTATCTTTGTCCCATCGAGCATGAAGGAATAAGTTGGACCAATTTGGGTTTTTACCGGCATCTGGACCATCTTTTGTCCTACTCTCCCATTCATTCTTCAAATCCTCATATGATTTGGATCCCAGCCTATGGATATCAGTTTTTTGTGCCCTATTTTTTTTATTTTGCTCCCTCTGGACCAACTTTTTTCCTTCGCCTCATTCTCCAAAAACTTATTCCACTGATCCACCGGCATTTCAACATTGGGAGGCACTTTCTCTTTCAAAGCCAAAATATCTGAGCTCGCTGCCTCTTTCGGGAAATGTTTCTTCCGAAGGTTTCTCCTGTATGTCCTCAATCCTTCAGCAACCCGAGATAGAACCTTATTCTTGGAACGGTCAGGAAATGAGAAATGCTTGCAAAGTTGGTCATGTATGTCATCTTTGACAGCTTGATCAACAAGGTTCCAATTATCTAGTCCACCGACTCCCACGTTCATTTTTCCCAGCGACAAACACCGGGCTTTAAAGTTCAGCACGTCATTCCTATCACCCGTCGGGTTATTCCCGAGAAGGGAGAAGCCAATAGGCTTCTTTTCATTTGAGCGGGTGGCATCATGAGTGTTGGATGGGGGCGTTAAAGCAATGGGAGTGCTGGATTGGGGCGTAGGAGCACTTGGAGTTGGACTTGGTGAGGAGTGAACCATTGGTGGAGTTGTGAATTGCTCATCCATTGGTGTTGAGAATTCGGGTTCTGTACGAGATGGTGAACCTCGTTGTGGTGTCACATCGGCACTTGGTACCCTTGGGTTGTTTCCTCTCGACATTATCTACAAAAATTAAAAAATATAAGTGACTAAATAATTATAGTAATATGAAATTATAACTAATTAATCAAGCTTAATTAGTTTTATATATATAGATAGATAGATACCTTTTCAAAGTAAGACTTTAGAATAAGTTCAATGTGTTTGATCTCCATCCATTCGGTATTAGTTTTTAAGAACCTATGAATTTTTGCACGTAGCCAACTAGAAGGAAGGGTATCTATGATTGATGTGTAGATGTCAGTGACATGAACTCGGAATCCCCTATTTCTCAACTTGTTGGCAAGATTCAATTTTACGTGCATGTGGCGCGAGACATCACAGTCTATGTCAATGCTCTCTGTACGCAGTTGTATCCATAACGGGTGGATTTTTTTTCCACCTTCTCCAACAACGTAACCAAGGTCAGGGCTATGTCGGGATTACGTGTGTGAAATATATTTTGTATAACGTCATCCCAGTTTTCTGGTAGAAAAAATAAAACACAATCGAATAAGTAATCTTGCTGGATATCAAATCCATGATTTATAAGGTAGTTAAATTGTTCGATCTTTTTATTTCCATACCTATAAATAGGAGTACCCTCTATATGACGCACGCTGATAAAAGAGTTATATGTGCGGTCTAATTGCAACCTCTCCCATTCTTGTTGACAGTATTTATCACCGTGCCTAATTTTTCCTGAGAAAAGTATACGAGGGCATGAATACAAGTCCTGCTATTAAGGTTTAGGTTTGAAAGTTATGAGAGTTTAAACATACATATACACATAAATAATTTGTTCATAATTACACACATAAACATACATATACACATAAATCTATACACAATTTATTTGTTGGCCCAAGTTCGCGACCCACTGGGTATGACAAAAAATGCACATTAATCGCAAGATACGTGATATACTTTTTCATAGGCAAATCAAGAGCACACCCAACAAATTTAATAACATATACATTTATCGACACTAGTATCAATTCAATAAATTCAACATAGTATCCAACAACCAAGCCAACAATATCTCACTATAGTAATGTGCACACGTGTTTGCGACTCGTATGTCAAAAAAAATCATTTAATTATATTTTCTCAAAAAAACAAACAAGACAAGCATATTTTGTCGAAAAAAAATACACACATATACAATCTAGGATTTATTGATATAATCTATACATACACACACATACAATCTATGGTTTATTGACATAATCTATACATACACCCATATACTATTTAAGGTTTACTAAACCCTAATATTTTTTTTGACATAAATCTATACATACACACACATACAATCTATACATACACACACATACACACATACAAACATAAATCTACACATACATACACAAAAATTAGGGCTTTAGATAGAAATCACGAAATCCAAATGAATCAATACATACCAACTGAAATCGATTAGCCAAATGCAAATCCAACTGAAATCCAAATGCAAATCCAACCGAAATCGCAGGAGCTCGAAATCGCACGAACCCTAATAGCAAACGAAGTCCCACGTAATAAATGAGAAGCTGGGAATATTTCTTTTTAAGACCAGACTATGGTCACGGCCTAGAGCCGTGACCCGATGTGCGCGACCCATTAATGACCATGAGGCTGGCGATTTCGACCTGGTCACGGCCTAGAGCCGTGACCCATTACTGACTTGGACAATGGAGATTTCAAATTGGTCACGGCCAAGAGCCGTGACCCATGCGCGCGACCCTTTACTTACTTGCAGGACAATGGCGATTTTGATTTGGTCACGACTTAGGGCCATGACCCATAATGCATGACCCTTTTCCAGCAGCCTTGATGTTTGAATGATGTATGATCACGGCCTATAGCCGTGACCTAGACCAACAAATGGTCACGGCCCTAAGATGTGACCCTTAATGTGTGTGTTTTATGCTTCGTCGCGCCTTTGGTCGCGGCCCAAGTCCGTGACCCATCCGCGACTAGTTTGGAGGGAATTTTGGCGCCAAGCTGGTCACGACCTGGTCACGGCCCAAGTTCGTGACCCATTATGGTCAGGGATTTAGTCTGTGATAACTTCCAGAGCATGGATAATTTAGTGTGGTAATAAAATTGGTTACGCCAAATATTGAGTGGGTCACGACCGAAGTCCGCGACTAGCTGGTCGCGGATTTGGTCCGTGACCCACAGGGCGTGACCATTCGCAGGATTTGGTGTAGTGCTATTGCAATCATGTTGTAGTCTTTACCATATCGCACACACTTGACACAAGTTGTAATAGGATGTATCATCAATCTTTATCCGAAAGGCTTTCCTGCCACGCATTTTCACTCAATCGAATAATATTTTCTTCACTATACTGTTTAGGTGTGCTTGTAAGAATCATTGCTTGTGAGTTAATTTAAAATTGATGAGGGAAGCATTGGTAAGAGCTGCCTAAATAGGGTGATAGATACCATTGGCAAATACTTTAAAAAAATATTTGTGCAAAAAAGAAATAATAATGAAATATGTATGCAAAGGTAATCTCTCAAAAGAATAAAAAATGCTAAATTTGAAATAACACAAATTGAGGGTGATATGAGTTGATGATCAATGCGTTTTCACACTTTTGTCTAGTGTGTGATTTTTATTTTGACCTTATTGGACTGCTTAATGTATACGATTATCTTTAGCTCGTCGTCGACGTGACTTTAAAATAACTTAACTATTTTCACTATGGTTGACTCGTGCCATTAATTGTTAAACTAGGATGGTTATTAATGCGTCCCAAGTGTCACCTCGGCTCAGAAACTACAGCCTCGGCCAAGACATTACCGAGGTTGGGAATGCCTTGGTTCCATGAGAACAGACCTCGGCCATAGCAAGATCAGCCCTAGCCGACACTAACACCAAACTCATCAAGGGGACACTGCATGTATCATAAGGGTCAGCAGCTCTTCAGTTCACCTGGGAATGACAACCTCGGCCAGGGGTAGGCCGAGGTCGCGAGGAGCCATACTTCCACAAAGGGTCGACCTCATCAGTAAATCAGTCGATGTTCCACGCACATGCCAGCTTAACCTCGGCCCAGGACGACCCTAACTCCTTACCTCGGCTTCACTTAAGTTGAGACCTTAGTGACTCATCTCGGATTATATGGATAATTGGACCTTACCAGCCTCGGCCTCTTCCAGGTCGAGATCAGGACTAAGCATCGAGGCCGAGCTCTTATTGGCATATGTGTGGATAAGGACACATGGACACAATTTAGTTATAACAAATCATTCCCCTCACGTGGGGGGAATATTTTATCATCATTCTCTACCTGTGACAGTGACAGATGTCTTCATCAGATTGGCTAGATCAACACACACATGCTCATTTCATGCATAGGGGGTACATTACACCCCCCCGGGTACTATATATAGAGGTTATCCTCTACCTTGCAAAGGATCCTCGAAATTAGCAACCCTAGCTGAAACTCTGTTCAAACACACAGTAGAGAGAGAAAGCTTGAGAGATTGTATCTATGGCCATTAGAGCCCTCATACAGTGATACACATCATACACTTGCACAGTGGATGTAGGCCTAATTGGCTGAACCACTTATAATCCGGTGTGAATCCTCTTCTCCTCACCTCCTTCTACTATATGTGTATATACCCTTATGCTGCCATTGTTAACATTGAATTGAGCTCACAAACACCTTGAAGGGTGTTGCTGTTTCCAGCATCATCATTTTGGCGCCGTCTGTGGGAACGAGAAGCTGTCTCTTCCTCTTCTTTAGCTTAACCTCACCGGAGACTCTGGTGGTGAACCAGGCACCACCCCTTGTGTGGAGCTGTTTCACCATTGAAAGAGGTCCTTTAAGGTATTAAGCTTACCTGCTACTCAAGCTCGTATTTGCTAACACATGGCACCAGAATTACCACCGCCTCTTCCGTCGCCTGGTGGGGGAGGGTCGAGTTCCAGCCAGGCACCGCCTCAGTTCAAAATGGCGGAGGTGGCCACCGCCTTGAGGTCTTTGGCTGCAACACAACAAGCTATGCAGGAGCAGTTTGCACAGCTCAGCCAAACTATGATGAGGCCACCTGGAGTTTCACCGTAGATGATCACTCCAGCGGCTGTCCAGCCTCATCTTGACGCCAGGAGACCACCCCAGGTACCAATGAAGGACCAACCTGCACCCCAGCGGAGGAGGGACGTTGCTGACCTTAGGCGGTTATGCCTAGGGAGGCAAGGAAACCCTTGCCCGGAGGACAGGTATGACAATTTAGAGGCAGAAGAGGTCCCGGAGGATTATTGGGAGACGTATGAGGTTTTGAATAATATTGTACGTCCTCTTCAGCAGAGCCGAGGCTTTATCGGACGAAGAGGTGAAGAGGCCCAACAAAGAGGATCAGCTTTTGATCGATTGAGCAGAGGGTCAGCCTTTAAGAGGTTGGGCCCAGTGAATTACCTAAAACAGAGGTTATCAAGGTCGAGAAGTGCAGCCGGCTCGCAAAGAGGAGACAGACAGGGTCGGCCTGATCAAGGTCGACCCCGTGAAGGAAGGGGTAAGACCAGGAAGAGGTCAACAACCGATGTTGTGCTGCGGGAGGGGAACCCTCAGTCCATCCCTTGGAGGTGGCTGGGGACAACCTCGGACAGGCCGACGGTAGGAGACCATGGAATGACTTTATCCAACGCCTTGAGGAGAAGATAGGAGACCTTATCAAAAGTAGGTATCCACTGCAAAGGGGCTATTCAGAGGGCTCTCCATTCGTAGCTAAGATAGTGAGCTTCCCGACCCCAGCTAAGTTCAAACCACCAGTGGTGTCTCCCAAGTATGATGGTAGCACCAACCCTGTACATCACATTGAGATGTATCAGTCGGCGATGGACATCTACTCGATACCGGATGAGATGAAGTGTAGGGCCTTCTCTAGGAACTTGACAGGAGCAGTGCACAATTGGTTCACCTCTCTTCCGAAGAATTCAATTGAGAACTTCAAGGGCTTGGCCGAATGATTCATTCACAACTTCTGCTTTGGGGTAAGACCTCAAAAGAAGACCACTCATCTACTGTATGTTAATCAATACAAGGACGAGAGCCTAAGGGATTACATCGCCAGGTTCAATAAAGAGAAACTTGAGGTTGAAGATTACGAAGAGAATATAGCCATGACAGCCCTCAAAGGAGGTCTTCAGAAAGGGAAGTTGTTGTGGAAACTCGCAGAAGACCCTCCCAGGTCCATGGCAGAGCTACTGGCAACTGCAGGAAAAGTCATGAATGCCGAAAAGGCAATGGCCACCAAGTATGAGGATGAGAACCACGGTAGTAACGGGAAGTCCCAAAGAAAGAAAGATGGAAAGAAGAGGTCACCCGATGACAAGTTCGCTCACTATACTCCTCTAACCGTGAGCTGTGAGCATATCCTCAACGAGATCAAGAATGATAGGACTCTAAGATGGCCAGAGAAACTGAAGGCCCCTCCGCATAAGAGGAATAAAAACTTGTGGTGTGATTTCCACCAGGACCATGGCCATGTTACAGACAGTTGCTTCGCCTTGAAGGATGATATTGAGAAGATGTTCAAATCTGAAAAGCTGAGGAAGTATGTTGATGGAAAAGCTCCTATGGGGGGGAAGAGATGACCCTAAGAAAAGGAGAAACGACAGATGCCGTGACGATGCCCCAGCTAGAAGAGGCAATGACTCGAAAGATGATGATGAAGACGATCCGGACCTTCCGTCGAAAGATGATAACACCCCGGTGAAGAGGGTTAACATGATCTCCTTTGGTGTTGACACCATATGCGGAGGACTTACGGGAGGTGGTTCTGAAGTGGCTGACAGAAAAGATCATGTGGCAGAGGCCAAGTCGGTGGCCAAACTTGAGGTTGTAAATCTAATGTCTTCCGATACAGCGCAGAAGAGAAAGAAGGTGGACATGGACACCCTTATAGTTGGGTTCTCCCGACTCGACTTCAAAGGTATCTTAGCCCCGCATGATGACCCTTTGGTAATAACAACAAGAGTGCATGGGTGCGAGGTGCAGAGGATCCTCGTGGACGGAGGGAGTTCAGCAGACGTAATGTTTTGGCCTTGCTTCAAGAGCCTAGGTCTTAGCAAAGCTAGGCTGGTACCCAATCATCATCCTTTAATGGGCTTCAGCGGTGAAAAGGTCCACCCATTAGGCATGTATGAGATGGACGTACGGATGGGTGACGAGTGGCCTAAGAGGTTGACCCGAAAGATAAATTTTTTCATAATGGACGAAAATGTCTTCTCGGCCTATAACCTCATCATAGGAAGGGTAGCCCTTAAGGAGTTTGAGTCCATGCCGTCGACGGTCCACCAGATGCTAAAATTTTTGACCCCCTATGGGGTAGGGGAAGTGCAGGGTGACCAGACCATAGCACAAGAATGTTACTTCAACTCGGCCGAAGAGAGGGAGGCCCATAAGAGGGCAACCACCACCTATAGCATTGATACATTGGACTCGAGAGATGAAACAAAGTTGAAGAAGGGATAGGCCGCGAAAGAGGTAGAATCCATCATCCTCAATGAGGACGAACCGGAAAAAACCATCCAGGTCGGCAAAGCCCTAAAGACAGAAATCAAGGAAGAGCTGATAAACTTCCTCAGGAAGAGACAGAGTGTTTTCGCTTGGAGTCACGCAGACATGCCCGGTATCAACCCTGAAGTTATGAGTCACAAGATCAACGTGACCAAAGAGGCCAAGCCTATCAAACAAAGACGAATAGTTTACTCCAGGGAGAAGTACGACATCATCTGGGAAGAGGTCAAAAAATTAAAAGCGGCTGAGTTTATAAGAGAAGTCATATACCCGGAGTGGTTGTCAAATGCAGTCATCGTGCCCAAAGACAATGGGAAATGGAGAATGTGCATTGATTTCACTGACCTGAACAGGTCTTGCCCAAAAGACAACTATCCCTTACCTCGAATAGATCAGATGGTAGATGCTACTGTAGGGCATGAGCTCATGAGCTTCATGGACATGTATTCAGGCTACAATCAGATCTTCATGGATACAGAAGACTCAGAGAAGATAGCCTTCATTACCGACAAAGGGACGTACTGCTACAAGGTGATGCCCTTCGATCTAAAAAATGCAGGGGCAACGTACCAACGTCTTTTGAATAAGATGTTCGAAGACCAAATAGGCAAAACCATGGAAGTGTATGTAGACGATATGCTGACAAAGATCTTAAAGGCCTGCACTCATATGGCAGACCTTGAAAAGACCTTTGATACTATGGACTTATATATAATGAAACTCAACCCCGCGAAGTGTGTCTTCGGAGTAGGAGCTGGGAAGTTTCTTGGATTCATCATCAATCAAAGAGGAATCGAAGCAAACCCAGAGAAGATCAAGGCTTTGCTTGACATGAAGACACCAAGAAGCATCAAGGACGTCCAAAGACTCACGGGGAGAGTGGCCGCACTCAACAGGTTTGTTTCCAGAGCAACAGATAAGTGTCTTCTGTTCTTTAAATTGCTTAGAAAGGCCTTCCAGTGGGACGAAGAGTGCGAAGAAGCATTTAACCAACTCAAGTCATACCTTGGGTCTCCCTTATTGTTATCTCGGCCCATAGTAGGAGAGAAATTATATGTGTATCTAGCAGTCTCTGAATCGGCTATCAGTGCAGCCATAGTACGGGAAGACGGTGGAATCCAAAGGCCTGTGTACTTCAACAGTAAATCCCTTCAAGGGTCTGAACAAAATTACCCTCGTATGGAAAAGTTAGCCTACGCCCTAATACATGCTTCAAGGAAGATGAAGCCCTACTTCCAAGCCCATTCCATGGTAGTCCTCACCGACTCCCCACTAAGACAGGTCCTGCATAAACCTGAGAAATCTGGAAGGTTAATGACTTGGGCCATTGAGTTGGGGGAGTATGACCTTACCTACCAACCTAGGACAGCCATCAAAGGGCAGGCCCTCACAGACTTTGTTGCTGAGTTCATATGGGAAGAGGCCGAGGCAGAGAATGACCTGATTGGTGCTGAAGGGTCAAACGGTAGTGTCTTTCGAGAGCAGGAAGAGACGACACTAAATGTCTTCCGAGAATAAGAAGAGATGGCACCAAACGTCTTTCAGGGCCAGGAAGAGGTCGTATCTAAAAAGATCAAAGGCAGAATGGCGAAGAACGAGGAGGATCGGTACCTCTTCAGGCAAGGAATCATGTCGGAAGGGGCCTTTTCATCAGATACAAACATTTGGAATCTCTTTGTTGATGGTTCCTCCTGTGACAGTGGAAGCGGCGCAGGGCTGATACTTTCAGCTCCAGATGGTGCCAACATTGAATACACTTTGAGGTTCAACTTTAAGGCATCTAACAACGAGTCGGAATATGAAGCTATGATAGCAGGTCTCTCGTTGGCAAAGACTATTGGTGTAAGACGACTCCTACTTCATAGCGACTCAAGGTTGGTTGTCAATCAAGTGTTGGGAGTCTATGAGGCCAAAGATAAAAGGATGGCTAAGTATCTGAAGAGGGTGAGAACGATGTTAGAATGTTTCAAAGAGACAAAACTGAAGAGAGCACCTCGACAAAGTAACAGCCACGCAGACGCATTGGCAAGGTTGGCCTCAGCGATAAAGACAGATGTCAGAAGGACAGTTTCGGTTGAGGTCTTAGGAAAAGCGACCATTGAGGAAGAAGAGTTATGTAACCCTTGTCTCAATTTGAACCTAGGAGACTCATGGATGGACCCCCTCGTCAGATATATCAAAGAGGGAGAGCTACCCGAATCCAAGCTAGAAAGGAGAAAGTTGAGATATAGGGCCGCCAAGTTCTCGATAGTAGGAGACGTCCTGTACAAGAAGGGATTTATGTTGCCTCTCCTTAGATGTGTGCATCCCATCGAAGTTCCCCGAGTCTTACAGGAAGTTCATGAGGGTTCTTGCTCCAGTCACATAGGAGGAAGACCCTTGGCCAAGAGAATCATTACACAGGGATACTGGTGGCCAACCTTGGCTAAAGATGCTACAGCTTACGTGAAGAGGTGTGATAAATGTCAGAGATTCACCACTATTCCTCATCAACCTATGATGTCCATCACCTCTCCATAGCAATTTGCAGTATGGGAGATTGACTTAGTAGGATCCCTACCAAGAGCTGCCAACAGTTATCGGTTCCTGATAGTTTCCATTGACTACTTTTCAAAATAGGTGGAGGCAGAACCGATGATAACGATCACAGAACAGGATACCTTCCAATTTATTTGGAGGAACATCATATGTAGATACGGCCTCCCAAATAGTCTCATCTTAGATAATGGGACCTAATTTAAGAACTCCTCTTTAGAGAAGTATTGCGTAAGAGTTGGGATAAAGCAGTTCTTCTCATCTCCTAACCGACCTTGGGCAAACGGTCAGACTGAGGTCATAAATAGAACAATCCTCGACGGAATCAAGAAGAGGTTAGAAGAAGCGAAGGGAATATGGACTGAAGAGGTTTACGCTGTGCTATGGGCCTACAGGACCACGATAAGGACACCAACAGGAGAAACCCTGTTCATTCTTGCACATAGCTCAGAGGCCGTCATACCAACAGAAGTGGGACTCCCTACTCATAGGGTTCAGACCTATGACCCTGATAAAAATGGGGAAGAGAGGAGACTAGACTTATATCTGATTGAAGAGAGAAGAGAAGACGCAAAAATCAGACAAGCAGCTTACCAGCAGAGAGCAGCAAAATTCTACAATCAGAGGGTGAAGTCAAGACCCATTGCTGTGGGAGACTTGGTACTAAAGAAGACCTTACAGAAAATAAATAAACTCCACCCAAACTGGCATGGCCCCTACAAAGTAACAGAAGAGGTTGTACCTGGCACCTACAGGCTAGAAAATCTAGAAGAGAACCTTTTGCCAATCCCTGGAACGCTGATCATCTGAAGAAGTATTACATATGATGTTGCAAAAAGTTATGTAAATGTACCATCTTATGAAGAGATTATTAATAAGAGATCAGTTTCCATGACGGTTCTTGCTTCAGTGTGCTCTAATGGTAGGAATTATGAGGGTAACATATTAGGTGATGATCTCAGACCCTTACAACATCATTAAGTGGTGACAAGGTCTGAAGTCAGACACCATAATTGGATGACCTCAGACCCATAACATCATTAATTTGGTGAGATTAATTATGAGGGTAACATCCTAGGTGATGACCTCAGACCCTTATAACATCATTAAGTGATGACAAGGTCTGAAGTCAGACACCATAATTGGATGACCTCAGACCCTTAACATCATTAATTTGGTGAGATTAATTATGAAGGTAACATCATAGGTGATGACCTCAGACCCTTACAACATCATTAAGTGGTGACAAGGTCTGAAGTCAGACACCATAATTGGATGACCTCAGACCCTTAACATCATTAATTTGGTGAGATTAATTATGAGGGTAACATCTTAGGTGATGACCTCAGACCCTTACAACATCACAGTGGTGACAAGGTATGAAGTCAGACACCATAATTGGACGACCTCAGACCCTTACAACATCATTAAATGATGACAAGGTCTGAAGTCAGACACCATACTTGGATGAGCTCAGACCCTTAACATCATTAATTTGGTGAAATTAATTATGAGGATAACATCTTAGTTGATGACCTCAAACCCTTATAACATCAATAAGTGGTGACAAGGTCTGAGGTCAGACATCATAATTGGACGACTTTAAACCTTTAACATCATTAATTTGGTGAGATTAATCATGAGGGTAACATCGTAGGTGATGACCTCAGACCCTTACAACATCATTAAGTGGTGACAAGGTCTGAAGTAAGACTATTGATTAAGTTTAAACAGACATCATTGCAACAAGACTTCAGAGCTAAAACATCACATGACAAAGAAGCATTCAACAAAACAAGTGAAGTGAAAATCCTCCTCAGAGGTTGTCATATAATTGTAAGATTCCAAAAAATATGAGTTAATGATGTTCCTCAGGGATTACAAACAGTCAGGGGTTACAAAATAAAGCTTCGTAATTAAGCCTAAGGATTAGAAGGAAGAGTGTTGGCATCCTCGGCCTAATTTTCTTGGCTAATGTTTGTCACCTCGGCCTTATCATCTCCGTGATTATCTCTGCCTATCTCTGTACCGTCCAGGGGTACAGTATCTACAGGAGCAGCGACCTCCTCTTCAACCTCCTGAAGTGCTTGGGCAAACTAAGGGTCAGCAAAACCTAGACCTACGAAGTCAGAGGCCTTCAGACTCCCTGCCTCCTTCTCTTTGGCAGCCGCCCATTTGACAGTAGCCTTGATACCTCTTTCAAGGTATTCGAAGCCAAAGCTCACGAACTCGTCCGAGACTTTGTAGTCTGCTAAAATCTCCTCATAGGCATTTTCAAGGGTTGCCTTCACCGCAGAGTCGACCTTTTGCTGAAGCACATCATCCTTGGCCTTCAGAGCCACAGCATAATCCTTTTTAAGCATGGAGATCTCTTTCTCCAGCTCCTTCACCTTCTTGTCAGACCCATCAAATGCAGACTTCAGGCGATCGACCTTTGCATTCAGAGAGTTCTGCACCTTCTCGGCCTCTTGACCCTCTGGATGAGGGGTAACTTCCTCAGAGTCCAATTGGCGAGATGATGCATGGCAGCTAGGCCCTACAAATAATGTGGTCGTGTATATGAGTTGAAATTCAAATCAAAGGTTACACTTTGAAGCTATACAGAAACCTAAAGTCATACCTGAATTGACCTGTGGAGGTCGAACTCAATTAGCAGAGGTGTGTCCATGGACCTGTAAAAATGCTTGTCAACCTCGGTCATGGTAGAGCCGATAGCATCCAGAGCTTGCAGACTGTGGCCTATGATGCTGTCATTGATCTTTAGTTTCTCTATACGAGCTGCCAACGCATCTATAGAGGATATGGGGATCGCAGAATCCCCGCCATTCTTCTTCTGCTTCTGATCTTTAGGGGCAGGGTCGCTAGCACCTCTCTTTTTTGTGGCCTGAGCCTTTGAGGTTGAAAGAGGAGGAGGAGGAGGAGCATTCATACCTACCTTCTTAGCAATCTTAGTCAAACTCGGTGCTGCCATTTCCTAGAGTTCGTCTGATATGCCCTTTGGACACTCTGCAAAATTAAAAGGTCTGAGTTAATGAGTCAGACATGCATAAACTCAGAGGTATAACTTGAATAAAAACACTTACCAAGCTCTGTAAAAGGACTACCCCCCAAACCAGTCTCAGAGAGGTAGTGGGGGGTCATCAGATGTTCAAACTTAACGAGCAGACCATGCATCCCCTGGTCCTGAAGGTCCTTGACCTTCTGAAGGTTTTGTAGACTCAGACCAGGGTCGGCCTTGGCAGACATCGTTACCTTACCCCATCTTAGGGGTATCCTCGGCTCTAGCAGGGAAGAGGGAGCACATGGACCAAATTCCCATGGCCCTAAAGTAAAGAAATATCGAGGCTTCCAGTTATGGTTAGAAGTCTGAGTTATCTGGAACATCTTCTTCTCAGGCTTCCGAGCTACAAAATGATAGTAACTCGGATGGTTTTTGGCAGATGAAGGGACGTAACATCCTACAAAGACCTGGACGTAACATCTGAGTGGTGAACAACCCTCCATAGGACTATGGCCCTAATTATGACCCTCCAAGCATTAGGTGACAATTGGGAAGGGGCCAAATTGATGTAAGCTAGGATAGACCTAATGATGGGATGGATGGGCAAACGAAACCCTAACTTGAACATCTACTCATACAAGCAGATCTCACCATCTCGGCCGTGGTAAGCCCTCTCTTCCCTCAGAGGTCTCCTGAGCTTTATGGAAGGGCTGATGGAGTATAGATATTTGAAGCAAAAAAGGTCTACCTCAGTAATTGAACTTCAATCTCGACCGCCTCGGAGACGTCGACATCACTCTCGACGTCATCATCATCGTCATTGCCTAACTCAGCATCGGCCTGGGCAGAAGTCGGGGGATTACTTGGGAACCTCTGAGCGAACTCAGCCCCGGTGACGGTCGATAGAGGAATGGCGTCAAGTATTGGTGGAATAGCCACACTCGGTGCAACAATCTCAACCTCTGAGGAAGAGGATGATGTGCTTGAATTTTTATGGGACGAAGCCCGACTAGATACCTCAGCTTGATCAGGGGCCTGATCTTGTTGAGTTATGAAGTCCATGGCCTCTTGGAAGGAATCCACAGACATAGGGTCTGATGTGGAAGACTCAGACTCAGACATCGGTATGGGTTCAGCAGGGACCTCTGCTGGGATAACTGGTTCCAATGGTTCAGGGTATACTACCTTCAGAGGAGGTGGAAAGATAGGTCTGAGGGGGAATTCCTGTGACCTACGAGCCTCCTCCTGTGCTCTTTCTATTTGCCTAATTTTCTATAGAGTCTTCTCCCTCAGAGAAGGGAACTCCTATAAAAGTTAGTAAAGAGGTCTGAGCATCAGAAGCCGACTTTACACTTGCAACTCTCCTAAAACTACAAACAGGACTGGCTAATGCAATGATTCACCTAAGGATCAAACTACAAAAATTTAAAGGCCTACTATGAAGAACACCAAGAACAGTTCGCCTGAAAATATAGAGACCTCGCCGAAAAACTCCCAAACTCACCGAAAAATACAAAAGTAAGGGGAAAACAGGGAAATGAAGAGAAAAGGATGACATAGGATACCTGAAGAAGAAATAGTAGGAGCGAATGAAGAGACTGCGAGGAATAAACAACCAAAATACCTCGAACCAAAGCTTTTCTAGAGAGAGAAAGCTGCAGAAATGAATCGCGCCAGAAATGAGAGAAGTGGAGAAGAAAGAGAGAAAATGGGGGTTTAAACCCTTAAATATGGGGGCACGATTCCCAAGGCCCATCATTGCCTTGGGAGCCCTAAAGGACGGCTGACAACACATACTTGCCAGGCAAGCCACACTTCAGCAATGGACAAGTGTCAAATGAACATTGGCACATAGGAGAAAGACCTCGGTGGTGTAGAGATCCCCCAGTCACCTGCTCTCACATGTAACTAAGGGCTGGGGGTGATTGATATGCCCCAAGTGTCACCTCGGCTCAGAAACTGCAGCCACGTCCAAGACATTGCCGAGGTTGGGAATGCCTTGGTTCCGTGAGAACAGACCTCGGCCATAGCAAGGTCGGCCCTAGCCGACACTACCACCAAACTCATCAAGGGGACACTGCATGTATCATAAGGGTCAGTAACTCTTTAGTTCACCTGGGAATGACAACCTCGACCAGGGGTAGGCCGAGGTCGCGAGGAGCCATACTTCCACAAAGGGTCGACCTCATCAGTAAATCAGTCGATGTTCCACGCACATGCCAGCTTAACCTCGGCCCAGGCCGACCCTAACTCTTACCTTGGCTTCACTTAAGTCGAGACCTTAGTGACTCATCTCGGATTATATGGATAATTGGACCTTACCAGCCTCGGCCTCTTCCAGAATGAGATCAGGACTAAGCATCGAGGTCGAGATCTTATTGGCATATGTGTGGATAAGGACACGTGGATACAATTCAGTTATAACAAATCATTCCCCTCACGTGGGGGGAATATTTTATCATCATTCTCTACCTGTGACAGTGACAGTGACAGATGTCTTCATCAGATTCGCTAGATCAACACACACATGCTCATTGCATGCATAGGGGGTACATTACACCCCCCAGGTACTATATATAGAGGTCATCTTCTACCTTGCAAAGGATCCCCAAAATTAGCAACCCTAGTTAAAACTCTGTTCAAACACACAGTAGAGAAAGAAAGCTTGAGAGATTGTATCTATGGACATTAGAGCCCTCATACAGTGATACACATCATACACTTGCACAGTGGATGTAGGCCGAATTGGCTTAACCACTTATATTCCGGTGTGAATCCTCTTCTCCTCACCTCCTTCTACTATATGTGTATATACCCTTATGCTGCCATTGTTAACATTGAATTGAGCTCACAAACACCTTGAAGGGTGTTGTTGTTTCCAGTATCATCAGTTATAGAGTTCGCATGGATTTTGAATGAGAGTCACTTTTTTTTGGGTTCTTCAGGTCCTTCACATTCCTTTAGGTTACACATGTGGGTTTTTTACGTTTAAAATCGTTTGGTGCGTCGTGACACTCGTGTTTCTATTTTATTATATTTTATTTCTTGTTTTTGTTTCTCAGGTTTTATTTATTTTTTGGAATTTTATTTTTGATGATAAGAGCATACTTTTCTCTGGTTTGAATGAGGGCCCTTTCTAGTTCGAACGGGGGCTAGGTTTAAATAGGGCTTCGTCTTCTAAGAGTATCATTTTCATCTCATAATTCCAGTTTTCCATAGTTGCAGTAGCCCGGACCTTCAAAACCTCATTTCCTCAGCCATTCTTCAATGCAGTCCTTGTATTTGACACTTTGGATCGTGTAGATCACACTTCAAGGAGCTATTTTAGGTTTCTTGGTCTTTGGTAAGTTTTTGGCTCTTTCTCACTTTGTCGAGTTATATATGCGATATTTTATATATATATATATATATATATGTGTGTGTGTGTGTGTGTGTGTGTGTGTGTGTGTGTGTGTGTATGTGTGTGAGATAGAGCGAGAGAGAGTGTGTGTGTGTGTGGATTGTTTTTAAAAGCAGTATTTTTTGGCATAAACTAGTGATTAGAACTCTTATTAGGCATATTTATTAGTCATTGGTTTTATGCAGTTTATTTTTGTTGGTTGGAGTTCTTGGATTGGTGTTATGTTTGATTTATTAGTTATGACCTAGATTAGGTACCTAGACTACCTTTGTTTATCCGTAGCCCATTTTCGTCCTTTTTCTTTATTATCTTCCTTTATGGGATATATCACTAAAAGGGTTCCACCACAGTCCCACCCACATTTTAGCACACTTTATTGGGCTTCATGTGAGGAGTATGATAGATTTATATCCACCTAGTTCTACCTTATGAGGATGATGGTAAAGTGTCCCATTTTTCTGTTGGACCTTAAGGGTACGCTTGTTCTCTTGTGGTTAGATGGGAGGGTATGGGAGCCTATACTCCAGATGTGAAGTTCTGCTTACGTTGATATGGATAGGGAGTTTTATTTTCATGTTAGGTGGATAAGGATTTTATAGTATCCATAGCTAGAGGTGTCGACATAGTTATCTCACCAGATAACATTGTTGAGCTCTTAGATATTCCTAAAGTTCCTTCACCTCAGTATCCTAAGCATTTGACCATCCCACTCCCTACTATACCGTGTATAACACCGTTCACTTTACTATTATTGCTTTGGACACACGTAATCTACCTACAAGTACCCATTTGTATTTTGACTATCGTATGCTCAATAAGATTCCGATTTGATCTCTAACCGATATGGAATCATAATACCTACAACCTCGAGGATATTCGGTTCATACATACCATAGATACCAACATGACCATTGATCTCCTCTGGCCTCCATCCAGAATGATGGAGGTACTCGGCTTTATATGTCCCTACCTTATGGGAAGTTACTCACTAGCATTAAGCTGAAAATTGATGTACCTCTCATACCTGGTGAGCGGAATTTTGATTCTCTTTTTAGAATCAATGAGGCCACAACTCATTGATCTGAGTCTTATGTACCTGATGATGCCAGATTTCATCCTCCTACTGCTTAAGATGAGGATAACACTATGTATGTTGAGTCTATACAGATCCCAATACCTTATTCTTCACCCTGGAGCACTACCTCGTCTACGCCAGCACAATAACCTCAATAGGAGTCGACTTTCGCTACTTTTTTCACCTCGTTCTAGAAAGAGATGTACGAGTCATTATTGCTATAAGCATAATACATGAAAACTATTCAGACACAACTTTCAGCTCTACTAGAGAGGGAGCAGCTCATAGAAGTCCAAGAGGATGGACGGTATCATCGATGGCTGATGGAGCCGCGTGACCATGAGAGGAGAGATGGAGTTAGACTGTTAGGATCTATATATGATGGTGTCGATGCATGGTCACAGGATATTTTATTTTTATTTTGATGACGTATTATTCAAATATATATATATATATATATATATATATATATATAGAGAGAGAGAGAGAGAGACTTAATTTATCACATTGTATCTTTCATTTTCTCATACTCTATTTTGATTCAAGGTTGGTTGACATGTATTTATTATTTTGGATATTATCATGCGTGACACAACTATGGATTGAGTATATTCATCATTTTTATATTACGATATGTCTCTTCTTTTAGCATTTTGATTTACATGATTATTATGGATACTTACTAGTTTTAGATTATATTGTTGATGTCACCTATTACGTTGAGATATGGATATGATGTTTCTTATTGTTACATGTGTTGCCATTTTCATGTTTCTATGCATATATGTCACTTATCTTTATTATATATATATATATATATATATATATATATATATATATATATAGAGAGAGAGAGAGAGACTTAATTTATCACATTGTATCTTTCATTTTCTCATACTCAATTTTGATTCAAGGTTGGTGGACATGTATTTATTATTTTGGATATTATCATGCATGACATAACTATGGATTTAGTATATTCATCATTTTTTATATGATGACGTGTCTCTTCTTTTAGCATTTTGATTTACATGATTATTATGATACTTACTAGTTTTAGATTATATTGATGATGTCACCTATTATGTTGAGATATGGATATGTTGTTTCTTATTGTTACATGTGTTGCCATTTTCATGTTTCTATGCATTTATGTCACTTATCTCATTAAGCACATGCTTTGATTGATTATGTAATTTGATTGGTTGTTGATATTCTTTTGTTTGATTTATTTCTTTGTCTATTTGAGGCGAAAATGGGGAGAAATTTTGGGATTCAGGGGGAGTAGTTAGTGCATGAATTGTATTTTATAATTCCTGTCGATTTATATACATCTCTTGTATCTTTTATACGTCACATGGTATGTCTTTAAGTGTGCAAGATTTATAGGGTCTGTGATATTGATACATAGTTGATTAAAGATGCCATACATCTTTATTGAGTCTCGCATGGATTGATATTGGGTAGATTGATGTATACAAATTTTTTATACGACCTTTTTTTTATCTTTTCTAGTTTTTGTTTTTTCTTGGAATAGCCAAAGGGGGATATTTTTAAGGATATGTTTTACACTTCCTTTAGTTTTTAGTTTGTCTTGGCTTAGATCCGAAACAAAAACTTTTGAGTTATAGTATCTTTGTATCAAGTCTCAATAGACTTGACGTTTGAGTCATAATATCTTTATATCGAGTCTATTGAGTGGTAATGCCACGTCAAATGAAGACAAAAAGACAAAGCCTCATGACTAAGATTATCGAACTGAATCAAACAACTTTATTGTATACCGAAGATTTGTTAAAAGTAATGGTTTTCAAAGTTTTTTCAATTCCTTTTAGTTTATTTTAAATATTAGGAAGTGACAAGATAACTTTAATGGAAACCCTTTTGGAAATGTTTTTAAAATAATTTTTTACAAAATTTTGTCAAGGTTCATCATTGAGTAACCTCGTTCCAACGAGGTCACCCTCGATCGAAGAGGTTATCGATCGAGAGCATATTTTTTGAGGCAGTAGAGCTCGATCGAATAAATTTTTCAAATGAATGATCCTCGATCAAAGACTATTTCGAACGAGGGCCCACTGACTATAAAAAATGAACCTCAATCGAAATTATTATTGATCGAGAGTCCCTCGATCAACATCTCTCATTCGAACAGGGGATCCTTGGTTCTAATGAGTACTTCATCTTGGAAAATGTGTTTAACTGGATTTTTTTCACTGGAAACTATTTGAACACCTTTAGATGCGTATTCCAACTAACGAAGCCTAGTTTTTGAAAAACCCTAATTTGGTTTTGTTAGAGTCCTTCTGTTTTCAAGAGTCTGTCAGCTATATGAAAATAAAGTAGACTCTAGTTTTACGAATCCTCTGATATTGCATTTAGGCTAGCCATTCTCCAACTAATATTAGTGGATACCCAGGCCCCGGAGGTTCTGCAGTTGTTTTCCTGGACTAGAGCGACTATCACTAGTAAGGGCAAAGGCAAAGGAGCACAGTGTAAATGATAGGCATCATGGCATGTATCATTATTGTATATGTAGTTCGTGTCTGAGTGCTAAGCCATGTAATCATTTACAGTACTAGTAGACTTTGTGTGGATTGGGTGCGATAGTGGGTTTTCCCGCGAAGGATTCCACTCTAAATTCCTTTTGTGATGTTTGTAATTGTTTTATAATTTCTTCCGTTGTTTATCATCAACTCCAAGAAATTGGACTAAATAATTTAATTCGATAAAATTATAATTTGGTTTAATATAAAAAAATATTTTTAATTTGTTTTGCGTGCTAATTATTTAAGTAAATAATTAATTAATTTTGGACCCTTAGGCACATACCTAACTTTTTCAACCAAGAATCAAGGTTACATTCCTATTCAACATCAATCTATAGAATATCTACCAAAAGTCAATGATGTCCTAATCCTTCCTTGATTGTCAATAACTTCTCTCATAATGATATACATCTCACCGCCCAAAACTATCGGTATTGCAATATCGATCTTGTGGAGGGTCATCGAATAGGGATCCAGTAGAGTCGTATGATGAGAAATTTGAGAAATATTGGTTGTCATAATCATATGGAGTACGTAGAAATCATTATACATGTTATTTTGTTCGAGGGTCTTCCTTTAGTGATAAATCCATAATCCATTCATCATCTATTTCCAAACGTCGTTCATTGTTGGGGTATCATGATCGTTAACCGAATATCCTCGTCTTTTAATAATGGGGAAACAATATTTTTCCCATATAACCTCAACATAGATCACAATATTTATCCCATGGATAATGGGAGTAAAATCTCATTTGGTAAAGTCATCAAACTCGGCATTTTCATAAAACTCCCTAACGAGATCAATGTATATTCTTATTTTATTGTGACTATCATTGCAAACATCCAACCACTGACGATTGGAAAACATAATGTATATCATTGAATATTTGCCATGTATCGTGTACTATTATATACTTCATTCAATGAGGATTATTTGATCCCTGAACTTTGAATTCAAATACGATTCCTTTTCTCGGCTAGTAAATCGAATCCGACCTTTAATTGGAGTGGGGTTGGATAAGAGGTCGAGTGACAATACATTTCCTTTTTTGATTCGTCAATGTAACTGAACCCAAAAGAGTCACACCAGACAAAATACAAACCTAAATAAGTTATAATAAATCAATTAAACCCAAATGACAATGATCCTATCCTAAAATTGAAATAAAGTCTGAGATAAGGATACACCAAAACATGGGTTATCATTGACTCTAAAACATTAAAAAAACTAGGATTTTTAACATCTAGAATGGCATAACTACGATGTTTTAACCAAAATGCATCAATATTACTATAATCAAACAATTTCATCTTAATACATATGAATGCCTTTAACAAAGATCAAACCTAATGGCCAAAATCCAATAAAACAGTGAAAACCCCAAAAACTATCAAAGACTTTAGAAAAAGGGTAAATACAAACTTACCAATAATTCTAGAGCTTCATTGGTGAATAGGATCGAGGTTTGAGGCTTGGATCTGAGCACTGGGGCTTAAGAATAGCGGCTTACCTTTTTACAAGAAAAGATATTCGATTTTACTAAAGCGAAGTGCAACTAAATATATTTTTCAGCGAGTTTTAAGTGTAATTTTGTCGAGGCAAAGTAAAACCTTTGCGAGTCGCGAGTACCTTCGTTGAGGCAACATGAGTTTTTACAGATCATGAACTAGACCAAAGATTTTAATTCAACCCAAACCGACTCATTTAGTGAGGTGACATATTTTCAAAAGTTGCGCTTGTGACGTGAAATTTGAATTTTTCAAATCAAAATTCCCCAACGCAATGTAACCATTTACATTAAGGTTCATTTTCTCAAACACATTGATTAAGGATCAAAACCTCCTCGTTTAAACAACATAATCAAGGTTTATGGTTATATCTCATACAATGAATAAAGTTAAATATGCATTTAAAGGCTTAAAATATTTCCAAGATCAATTGGTATTTGGGTTCATTGAATATAACTTGTGTGAAGAACCAAAGTGAACATGTTTGATACTTGAACGATGAAATCAAAACCAAATTTCAATTAAAAATACTATTTTGGAAAATATACTCTGATGTTTATCATGAAAAATTCTCATTTCGTAGAAAATAAAAAATTTCAACTAACACTTTTGTCTTCCTCAATTTAAGCGATTTATGATTAAATATTTTAGTCTAATATAAATGGTCTTACCCAATTTTGGGTAGATATAATTATTTGAGACATCTCTTATCACAAGTTTTTTGCATGTATTGGTTATCTCTCAAGAACAAAGGTCGGAGAACTATTCCTAATTTTTAAAGGTAGCTAACACAAATTGAAGTTGCAACCCTAACCATATCATCTCTTGTGATTTTGAATTGATATTGCATTTTTATTTTTAAATACAACCATGTTGAAACTTATCACATGCATAAGGGAAAAAAATGACACTCATTTTTTCAAATCGCAATTATTTTGAAAACCATAAAGCAAAAATCAAATTGCTTCATTTAACATTTCGATCGAAAATGCTCAAGAATGATGTGCGGTGTCAAGTGAATCGATTTTATAACATATACTCCATATTGATCAAGCTTAAGAATTCTAAGACTTCAAAGCATTAAAATTCTATTTTAAGAGTATATAGGAATAAACGAAACCCAGATATAACAAATATCATATGCAAGAGTTCGTGCATTAATTAAGTAAAATGAGCCAACTAACCAACAAGCACATAATCAACAATTGTATCTATAAACCAATAAGCAAGGTTAATAATGAAACAAAACACTAAGAATAAGATGAACTGAGGAACGAGATAGGCATTCTAAAAGTCCTGGATGCATCGAGAAATCACTTTAACTAGTAAAGGTTGAAGGAAGCAATTTAGGATACCTTTTTATCTCTACATCTATTACTTTCACATTATCCTTCCTAATCCACACTTGATTCATGCGAGGTGATTTGGGCTTATGTCGAACATTGGGTGAATTTTGAATAACTTTGTCCCTTTGTTGTGAACATGACACACATGTTTTCTTCGTGTTTCTTACTGAGTATTCCGAACAAAACTCCTATTCTTACTAGCATTATAATGATAAAGATGGGATTGAGAAAATAGAAAAAATTTCTAGTATGACCTATTTTATGACAATGATTTCACTTAAGCATTATAGATTTAGAAACACGTGATTGTATATTAGGAACGATATTAAAAAAACTTTGTCGGAACCACATTATTCTCATCAAAATGACTCACACTACCATATTTCTTTGAGTTTAGAAAATGTTTGAAGATAGGTTCAACAAACGGTGATTCATTTGACGATGAAGCATTGATATGAAATGAAGCTCCATAAGATATATCGTGTTTACTATAATCGAAATCTTTAACAATTGTATCAACCTTTTTTAAAACTTTACATTACATTATTCTCAACTTCTTAAATTCTTTTTTGAAGTGTCTAAAGAAACAATCAATTCATTTGTTTCCTTTTTCAAGGTGGACACATATTCATATTCATCCATAGGAAACTTCTTATTATCAACAAGTCCATCAAGAAATTATAAGCTTTCATTAAAGAATAAATTAAGGACTTTAATTCTAGGGTAAAGAGAATGTCCATGAGATTTTATAAGTTGAAATAATTCATTTTCTTCTTGTACAAGAGTGAGCTCATTAGAAATGTCAATTTTCTCATTTTTAAGGATTTTTATTTTCTCAAGTAAATAATCCCTTTCAACACGATCTTCATTAATCTTCAAATATTTTTCTGTTTATAAAAGTTTTACTTTTGTAAGAACTTTCAAATTTGATTATAGTAAAACTTTTTATTCAAAAACAACCTTATTATAAGAAGTGCTTAAATCATCTTCTGCATTCTCATTATCACTATTAACAAAAACCTTTTTAATGTCAATGGAGTGATTCATTAAATCAGATGGGGTTACAAGTCTGACAAATGCATGAGTATTACGTGTACCAATTATGTCACTAACAGGGTCACACATACTTAACTCCATTAAACTCACATTGTATTAACCTCAAGGTGATTAAACTTAAAAAAGTGAGGAACCACTTTGATACCAGTTGAGATTGCAGTGTACTAAAAACCTTAACAGAATGAAGGTACCCAATTAAAATGATCCCTGTAATAAAATGATCTTTTCCTTTCATTCATTTTTGGTATAAACACAAAAACCTAAGTCCGTATGATGAAAATTTTGCCCATTAGATTACATCAGATTGTATCTTCATATTTAGTTGATTTAATTAAAATGAAGAATAAGGTAAAACAATCACACAATACCAAGTCATACGAAGAAAAATCGGCAACGGGAAAAAACCTCGAGCTGAACGAAATTACAAATGCATTATGGTAGAGTTTTACAAATAGAAACCAACGACTTAAAATCAACAATACGTTAACTAACTATCCACTCTGTCGAACCATGTTTTATAGGGAGAGCGCCAACATATGTAGAACACTATACAACTGCGACCAATTTTGGACTTGTCAAATGTATTTCGACCCTACACCACGAAATTAAAAATATTCTTGAAATAGAAAGTGGTATGTGAGCATTGGTGGATTACTCAAACTTCACAATGCATTTTTGAGATATTACACAAGTGTCTCACGAATAATACAAGTACACTTGTTCACGAATAAATGTAGAAGTGTTTTAAGCTTCAGTGAAACTTATGATCAAATTTTGAAACTAAATATCTCAAAAATACATAGAAAGGATGAAAAAAACTAAGGTTTAACTCTCTACAATGGTTTGACAAAATATATGTTTTTTGATGATATTCTCTCCATATATATTGAGCCCTTCCAAGTGTGGAGGACAAGCAAAAGGCAAATGGGGAGGATGATATCATAAGTAAAAAAAACTTGAGTTTTGGAAATATATGGATCCAAGAAATTCTTCACGATTTCCCATGTTGTAAAGAAGATATATTTCACCAATATCTACTTCATAAACAAAACGAAGCACCTTCATTAAAGAGAATGCTCTATTATTCTAAATCGAATGGTCAAGGAGGGAAGTCGCGAGGATGAGGCATGCTTGTGAATAAAAACTCTTGTTGATCCCATGACCAACGAAATCAAGCCTTCACCGAAGCAAATGGTTAACAAAAGTACCGAACTCCATAAAGGCAAATAAAAGTTATTTAAGTTTGAAACTTAGTGAAACCTACATATGATATACACATGCAAAGATCCTTTAAAGTAGATTTTATACTTGAAGAGTATACTTGTATACGTATATCACCAAATATTAAAAAACAAATCAATACATGTAAAGAAATAAAATTTCCATTTATAAAAAGATTAAGTTGAATGTCCCAAAGTGTTTAAGTCTATTCAAAGTCCATTTACCTCAACCTATGTGGCAATCCAACTAGTTTGATTATGAATGGTACCATATGATATTGATTTAGCATTCTAGGGAATGTTACTCGTTGTCAGAACAACCTCAAGGACAAGACTCAAATTATATTTTGTAACCGGAATACATATACTCTTACAAAATCACATGTAACTATGTGTGTTAATAATTCTGACATGTTGATTATGCTTTGATCATGTTGTGGATCTTTATACATGTTTATAGACCCTTGCTATACTTTGTAACTTTTGAGTAGCATTGTGTCTCAATAAATCCTTTTTACTTATTGTTAGTTAACATTGTTTAGTTCTTCAATCTATGGTTTAATTTTATTTATGCTTATTGATGTAGCTTGAACTTGTTAGTATTAAATTTCTTGTGAAACTTCCTTGTGCTTGTTTGAGTGAAATTTGTTGTAGTGTGTGTTTACTTGGTTGAACTTGGACATAATGCGTGGAGTGTTTTATATAAAATTATTTGTGTTGTAAAAGCTTGAGCTTCAATGAAACTTGTATTAAAATTGGATGATGTTGGTAGGACTTGATCAATATTGCAAATGTTGAGATGTCACCTTCTTGATGATTAAGTCCTTGGTTCAATGATAAGAAATCATGGTTTTATGCGATGTTTCCTTAATTTATATCTTGATATCCTTGCCTTAATGTGCCATGAGGTGTTCTTATTAGGTATTAAGTAATTTTCTTTGAAATTAAAAACACTTAAAGAAAATATTGAGTTCATACTATCAATTGGATCGTTATCATGAAAATCAATTCTAATTTGGTTTGAATTAGGGGTTTTAATTTTTTTCTAACTTTCAAACTTTCCAATTTTTTATTCTTTTCATCCCGAAATTTGGACTGTACTTTTATTTCTAATTTCTAAAAATTTTGAAAAAAATTGGAATAGAATTGAAAAACATATATACATTTCCAAAATTTTAAAGTTCGGATATGAGGCTGATCCGATTTTTTTGAAACATTTTTCGAAATTATAGTAGATTTAAATTTATAATAATATTTTTTCTTATCATCTATTAATATTCTTTGTAATTTTAGGGAAGATGTTCAATTTACGGAGCACATTTTCCAAAGGGCAATTAATTATTATCCTCCACCATTTATGTTTCAATATAACTTATTTTCATGAACCACAATTTGTAATTTATTTATTAGGTTTTACTAAAAAATAATTGCATCGTAACTTATTTACTAGGATATGTTAAATTTACTAAAAAAATCATTGCATCGTAACTTATTTACTAAGTCTGAGGTTGTGTGTTATTCAACAAATGTTAAAGTCTAAACAAACCTTGAGGGGGTGGATTGGTTTGATTGCAAGTTATGGGCAATTTTTTTACAATTACAAATTTGCTTTCAATTTTAAATGACCTAGCACAAATTATAACTAGGTGATGTCATGTATAACATGGATCAACAATACAATGATTCAATTTAGGCAAATCTAGGACTATTCGCTAGAATTAAAAACCTATAATTAATTTTGATGAATCACTCTAGATGTCGGTGAGATCTACGTGTAGTGTGTGATCAAAGTGTGAAAATCAACAATCAACACAACCAAACAATTCATAAGACATATTTATGGGGAAAAACCCCATCTGGGGATAAAAAACCTCGACGCGCTCTAATTTCTATTTCAACTTGAAAAGAACATTTACACAAAGCAAGAAGGCACCTCTCACTCATGCCATCACGAGTAGTTACATATGAACTTTGGACTTTCTTCCATTGAAAGTATAAATCTATCCTGAGCTCCACAAAGTGAATGAGAATGTCCATTATTCTGCTTGGAACCACACCATGCTCCAATTTATCCAATACACCGAAGAACCTCCAATTTTAGATCTAAGGATGATAGATCTCCAATTCAATTGATGAAGTAGTTTGAATTGAGCAATGTTATTGTGGATATGAAACAAAACACTCTTAATTCTTTCTTAAAGCATAGATCATATATAGATTTAAGTTTTTATAATCAAATTTGGAGGAACAAGTGAATTTGAAAATATAGAAGTAATGTAAAATCTATCAACCTCAAAAAATACTCTCAGAAGTATGTTTGAGTTGTGAGGTTTTCAGATTAATACAAATAGGAGGGAAATGGACCTATTTATTGGAAGTTTTTAAAAAAATTCTCTCTTGTGTACACGGTTGATTTTTTTTATGCACTCAACTTTAGCCAAAGCATAAATATAGCACATCCGTGCGCACAGGTCAAATCTTGACCGTGCATGGTCCAAAATAGATCGTGCGTACGGTTTGAAGCCAAAGTGATAATAAACTTCAAAGCTCAGCAAATGAGATCCAAGTCATTTCCCATTTGGATAACACAACACATACTGCGTATTATTCACTTGTTCGGCCTTTTAAAACACATTTTGAAAAATGTGTAAGTGTGAGTACCTAAATGTTCAATCACAAAAAGTGTGTGTGGCCAAATTTTCAATCATAAAACTATCAAAAAATACATCTTCAAGTATGTGGCAATGCAAGTCTTATTTTGTAGAGCAGCTTGTATAATCTTCAAAGTTCAAAAGTCCATGTAGTATAAATGAACACGCCTCACTTTATGATTCAAGCCTATGTAGCTCGAATGACTCAATGCTTTGACACGAAATTTAGCCAACTTTCATATAAAACAAATATAATACAAATGTTTATATTTTCAAGGTTATCTCTTATTTATGTATTATTAACAACATTACCGTACTATTATTTCTATACTTTATAGCAATATCTTTTCATGTAAAAACTTAAATTCCTGGAATATAGACTGAGTGGGATAAAATCAACGTAAAACTATTTAATAACTTTTTCCACTTTAAGATGACATTGGAGTGAGATTTCTTGTATTTTCGAAGAACTAAAAAATGATTTTTTTATATTTTTTATGGTTTTTTAAAATATAAAAATGGAAATTTCTAAAATAATAATATTTCCAAATCTTCTATTTTGGAAAAAAAATGTGGTTTTTTCTTTTTGTTTGAATTGTAAAGTATGATTAAATTCCAAAAATTTGGAAATTTTCCATGGACCCCTATTCCTGATCTGATTCGACCAAAACACATCTTAGTTTGGATACATTTTGGATTGACAACCAGAGTATAAAACTCACTTTATACCTTGTAGTGACCTTACATATGAGTACGAATCCAATATATATGATGTACGTGAAAAATTCTATTATATACCTCCCATTGCAAAGACAGACAATTAGTGTGCGAGGAGCCGCATGATATACGTCTAGGTCGTATGGCAAAATAGAAGTGAAAACCTATCGCTTAGTCAGCAATTTTACCTTCTAGAAAAGAGTAAAATGGTGTATACTTGTGTGAATATGTGTTGGGAAACAGGATTGACATAAGGGCGAAAAAAATTCAAACAAAGAACTTCGATCGATCATTCATTAAAAAGTAAAAATAAGAACTAGATTTGAAGCATAAACCTAGAGTTTTGAAATAAAATACTATTGCGGATCTTATTGTGTAAGGACATTATTTTTATTGTCCATTATCAATTGAGTATATCGTATACCGTTACAACCATCGAAGAATAATTCACGATCATTCAAACATCAAGACGGATCCGAATATCAAAGTTCTTCAACATTCAAGCCTCCGCGAGATAGATTTTGGTAAGGTTGTGTTTAAGTCCCTTAACGGTTCATATAAATGTGATAGGATATTTTTACAAAATATTTTCTAAGTGTTAGAGCAGAGTGTTTTGTCAAAATTTATTTTACAAGACCTGTAGACGAAATAAAAATTATTTTTTATTTGTTTTCATTCGAGCGACAGAAGCTCTCATTCGGGTGACATCCTTATGTCACGCGAAGTCGCACGAAGTCGTTCTAACGACATCGCCTTCTCATTCGAGCGACATCCTGTTTCATTCGGGCGACGCGCCGCCTTGACTTTTTTATGAATAGAGTTCTGCAGCTCCGTTTTTCATAAAAAGACATGCATTTTTTAACATATACAAAATTGCTTTGGCAGAATACTTTGTCTTCTCAATTTTAAGGTTTTAATCCTTTTGTTTTCAATTCACAAGATTCCAATAGTTGATGTGAGTTATTTTGGAACCCAAGAACACATATTGTGTTAAGTTTTTCTTGTAGAGAAAATATTTACTACTGATCTAGGTGATATTGAGGGGAGTATTGGGCTAAACACGACCGCGTGTCGATAAGGAGTACTCGTGGGTGTTCCTGAACTGATTCGGACTACGTGTTCGTGTGGACTGTTGTGGTTGTTCCATTACTGACTCTAGGTTGCCGTCTATGTGGGTTTTCTATGATTAACTCACTATTGATTTCATTGTAATCATTGTAAGTATTATCGTGAAATAATGATTTTACCCGAAAGGTTTTTTTTCTTGAAATCTGCGAGCTAGTAATTTTATTTGTCACGGTTTGACACACACACACACACATGTAGTTGCATGTTGAGGGGCTGATTTAATTTTGTTTAAAATTGACTCCGGGTAAAAAAGTTTAAATTAGGAATTTAAAATTTTATTTAAATCGATATCATGCACGACACAACTCTTTCAAATTGGTATAAGAGCGGGTTTCACTAATTTATTGTGATATCCTATTTTTTCGCAAAATTTGTGTGGTATTGATTGTTTTTAAAAAATCAAATTTTCTTAAAATTGTCGCAATGTTTCTGAATGAAAACTTATATGATCGGTTATCAATATTTGACGGGTCTAATTATGCTTACTGGAAAGCTCGCATGAAATCGCATTTAAAAGCAATCGATGAGTGGGTGTGGGTAATTTGTGAAAGGGACTGGACTCCTCCCACTGTCACCGCAAATAATGTCACAAATTTAAAACATGTGTCAAACTAGACTGATAATGAGTTTAGGTGGAGCACTTTTAATTCACGTGGGCTTAGTGCCATTTTTGAACGCATCACCCTCGATGAGTTCTGACGTATTATGACGTGCACCACGTCTAAAGAAGCGTGGGATATTTTAAACTCACCCACGAAGGCATTAACGCGGTCAAAGAGTCTAAAATTCAAAATTTAACTACTCAATTTGAAATGATAACCATGCTTGAGATTGAGTGTTTTGATGACTTTTATGCACGTTTGTCTGATATTGTCAACACTAGTTTCAATCTTGGTGAGCCCATACCCGATGCTCGAGTGGTTAAAAAGATTTTAAGATCGTTGCCAAAACGTTTTATCCCTAAAGTGACTATTTTAAATACCTTAGGTAATTTGAGTCGTCTAAAATTAGAAGAGCTGGTAGGAGACCTCCAGACATATGAGATTGATATGTTTCCTAACACTGTCAAGCCTAAGGATAGAGGGATGTCACTTAAATCCCAGTCTAAGAAGAAAAAGAAACTGAGTTTTTATGAGTCCGAGTCTAAGGACGAGTCTGATTTTGATATGGCCATGCTTGCAAAGAATTTCAAAAAAATTCTCAAGTTGTCAAAGCAAAATTCTTCTAATAAAAGATTTTTTTGGAAAAATAAAAATGAGGCCAAAGAGAGCGGTAAGAAAGAAAGTGAGAAAGAAGAAGAGGAAAAGTGTTTTGAGTGTAAGGGAAGAGTCCATAGAGCTTTTAAGTGTCCCACTAGGCTAAAGAGAAATGGCAAAAAGATTGCCATGCCAGCCACTCTTAGTGATAATGAGGAAGAGGTGAAAGATTTCGAGGAAGAGTCATCACATGGAAAGTTTGTTACTTTTTCTGCTAGTCACGTGAGCACACCTGATTTGGCCCATGACGATGAGGATACTTGTGCACGTGAGACCCCCAAGGAGGATTTGAGTGTTTCTAGCGAGTCTGAGAGTGAGTGCGCTAGTGAGGGTGATAGTAAGCTCCAGATCGCATTTAGAGATTTGTATGCAAAGACCCTAAAGACCAAAAATTTGAACAAAAACCTAACTCTTAGGATGAGCGATTTGGAGAGAGAGTTTGAGGGTGTTTGAGGAGAAAGCATGCCAACTAGAGAAAGTGAAGGTTTCTTTGAGTGAACAGTTCATTGCTTTAGATCGGGAAAAGAGTGATTTAACTAACACAGTGTCTAGTCTGACAAAAAGTGTATCCCAACTCGAGAGTGATCTTGAACATGCTCGGGAGGTCAACGTCCCTTTAGAGAACACATCTAAGAAGGTTGGAAAGATGGTTCTCAATTCCATTTTGGATAGAGGTGAGAGTTTAGGAATAGATCATGACGGTGCTTTTACTTACCAAGTTGCACCCGAGCCGATTCCTGCTTTAGTATTAGATTCACATGGCTCTCAACCCAACCCACCTAAGCATCCTGTACCTAATAAGAGAGAGTGTAGGAGACGTTTTGAGAGAGGTGTTCCTAGGCCTGTTTATGTTTGCACACATTGCAAGAAGAGAGGACACCTAAGCGAGTTTTATTTTAAGTTGGGTCATGTGTCAAGTTTTGCTACTACATGTGTTCACACACACGCACCGACACCTGACGCTCCAGATGATTACACGAGAGAGTTTGCACATATTAGGGAGCAGGTAAAGTTTTAAGTCAAAACTTCACATGATTTGATAGATGTTTTTCATATGATGTCACCACCTTTGGAAAACTCTACCGCACCTAACGGCTGAGGTTTACATTTGTTTGCTAGCATATGATGATTTTCATGATAATATTTTTGCCTATTGCTACCATTTTTGTAGCTATGTTTTTTCCTTTTTGATATATTTTGAAAAAATTCAAAAAGATTTTCAATTTTTTTTGGAAAAATTTTGAAAAATAAAAAAGAATTTATTTTTATAAATTTTCTGAAAAAGAAAAAAAAAGTTTTGTATTTTGTTTACACAATATATGGATGGACATTTAGGATGATCGATTTGTATTTTGTTTTACACAATATATGGATGGACATTTAGGATGACCGATTCACAGTTTCATTTCATAACCACATGACGATTTGATAGTGTTTTGATATGCATCATCATTTCATTTTTGTGCTTTACAATGTTTGGAGTCATTGAGATGTGATTAGTTGTTAGTACCTACATGTTTGACTCATAAGTTCCTTTCATGCACACTTGCACGAATTTGTTTGATTATTTTACTTGTTTATCACATATTGGTCAGAGTGTTGTCATCTCAATTTTGTCTTTAAAATAAACCATATGTAATAAAACTTGACAATGGAAGTAGTGCATGTAAAATTTGTTTACCGTGAGGTATTTAATTACAATAAAATATGATGAGTGAATCACATGAAAGGGCTGCGAGAGTAAAAAATTAACTCATCGTGAAAGCCACCGTTTTAAAGAGCTCGAAAAATTTATAGGTAATAAAAAGATAAATATACCAAAAAGGGGTCACCTCAAAAGAAAAATATAATGCACAATTATTTATGAGGGAGTTTGGATGGAAATAAATGAAAAACGGGTCTGCACGTCCTGACAGCGTCATGAAAAAATATTACACAGTTTAGACGCTATTGGTGTGGAAATCATTCTTGACTTTGATATGTTGATGGAGTCGATGTCATTTAAATTCAACACTTTCAACACCTAAGGATGATTTTGAGATTCATTTGATATCAGTACACATATTCATCGTGCAAATATGTTATGTTTGATTGTATTGATTTACCTATTGAATATGTTCACACCCATTCATTCCGTTTCCATGATTTGGTTGTCTTAGTGTAAATTCATGGTATGTGATTTTTATAAAATTATTTTTGTATGAAAAAATAAAAATCAAAAATAGTTTGTGGAAAGCTTTTGAGTTACTCTTTTCATGAGCATAGTTTGATCCATATTTACTATGCATTTTTATCGTGACAACTCCATGTTTATTTTTGTTTATTCGTTTCCTTGTCTATTTCGGACAAATAAAACGGGGAAGAATGAATTATGGGGGAGTTTTTTGCATTATGGGGGAGATTTGATTATTGATCGATTTATTTTGATATCATTTCAATCTCGATGCGTCACGAAGGTATTTGTTTTGTCTCATGTGTGTAGGAACAAAATTGAAGATCATTATTTTGCACACCCTGATGAGAAAATCTTAAAGATTTCAAGATTTTTGAAGTTGAAGATTTTGAAGAAAGTTTTAGACCTACATGTTTAGTACCTTTTCAGTTTTGGGTTCATGGGAGGGTATTAGATTTGTATAGGCATTTTGATTTGATAATTCATATGTTTTTTCATTTTGTACCGGCATAGACATAGGGGGAGATTTGTAAGGACATTATTTTTATTGTCCGTTATTAATTGAGTATGTCGTATACTGCTACAACCATCGAAGAATAATTTAAGAATATCAAAGTTCTTCAACGTTCAAGCCTTCGCGCGATAGATTTTGGTAAGGTTATGTATAAGTCCCTTAACGGTTCATATAAATGTGTTGGGATATTTTTACAAAATATTTTCTAAGTGTTGGAGCGGAATATTTCGTTAAAATATATTTTACAAGATATTTTTTTTTTTTTTCGTTGGAGCGATAGAAGCTCTCGTTCGAGAGACATACTTATGTCGCACGAAGTTGTTTTAACGACATCCCCTTCTCGTTCGAGCGACCCCTATTTCGTTCGAGCAACGCGTTACCTTGACTTTTTTATAAATAGAGTTCTCCAACTCTGTTTTTCATAAGAAGACCTGCGTTCTTTAACAGTTACGAGACTGCTTTAGCAAAATACTTTGTCTTCTCAATTTTAGGGCTTTAATCCTTTATGTTTTCAATTCACAAGATCCCAATAGTTTATGTGAGTTATTTTGGAACAAGAGCACATATTGTGTCAAGTTTATCTTGTAGAGAAAATTTCTACAGCTGATCTCGGTGCTCTTGAGGGGAGTACTGGGCTAAAGATGTCTGCGCGTCGATAAGGAGTACTCGTGGGTGTTCCTAGGCTGATTCAGACTACGTGTTCGTTTGGACTGCTGCAAATTTTCCATTTCTGATTCTAGGTTGCGGTCTATGTGGGTTTTCTGCGATCAACTCATTACTGATTTCATTATAATCATTGTAAGTATTATAGTGAAATAAAGGTTTTACCCCAAAGGGGTTTTTTCTTGAAATCTGTGAGTTAGTAATTTTATTTGTGATAGTTTGACACACACACACACACACACACACACGTAGTTGCATGTTTGGGGGGCTGATTTAATTTGGTTTAAAATTGACTCGGGGTAAATAAGTTTAAATTGAGAATTTGCGAATTTATTTAAATCGATATCACGCACGGTAGAACTCTTTCATATTGTAATCCATATGAAGAGAAATATATTGATGAAGACGATGATCTTGATGCCGTACCAAGATCTCCAAATCCTTACTAGAATCCTCTGAACATCTCAAATCTTTTAGTATATGATCCACCCAAAGTAAAACTTATGTGTGGGCACTATTAGTGATAAAACTTTGGTGATATATGAGAGAAATCTATTTCTCTCTCCTCATCCCTTCATAAAAATATTAATAGTATTTTTTTTCTCTCCCTCTTTAACCCTCCCTAATTGATCTTTACCCTATAACCCTAACTTACACTAATATATATATATATATATAAAGTCAGGAGCCTTAGCTAAACTGGGCTTCCAGAGAGTTTTGGGCCTACTACTTGGGCAATGGGCTATACTAGGGACCCAACACTAATAATTAAATTGGCTTCCAAATAAATCCTAGAAAATTCTAAATTACAATGACCTTAATTTATTTCCTTTCTATATTTCGTCTCGATTAATTTAACTAAATAATCATGAGTGCAATTTAATTTAATTATCTCAAAATCACTTGGATAAAGAGGTCTTATTTGCAAAGTTGATTATGGTACATAATGTCATTCTCCATGTTAAGTTTTCGATACCCACTTATTCAAATCAATTTGCCACTAATCAATTTTAATCAACATCTATTCAATTTCTTAATTCTTAGACTTGACTTATTTGTTAATCTACCGGATTATAAAAATTCCACCGACCAGGTTTAAGTAGTAGAAAAAATATATATAAGTCTACCAAGGGTTATCAAAATCCAAGATATATTCTGGTCGCGGATTCCACTGAATTATTATCTCGAACCTACTCACATAATGGTTTCACAACTTGCGAAGATTTATTGATCCAATATATGATTGAATAGCACCCATAGCAATCAAAACAATAATTTTGCAAGCATTCCAATCCTCATAACCTTCGAGATAAAGAATATATGCATCCTTTGCAAATGGTGTGAGATTTCTCAAGTATAATCAAGACAACCCTTAGACTTGAATCTAACAGGTGGTTATGTTCAATACATTTCTGGATGTACCGGTCACAATCCTCTTTTGAGCTCTCAAAAAATTTCTTGACACATTAAACAAGCTCCCGTAGTTTGAGACAAACTACTAGGATTTCACACGCAACTATACCGATATGATGCCAATTCCTATCTAAGCATTGAACTAATTTAATTTAACTAAAACAGGAATTTTGACCTCTATGATCAAGCCGAACCCAACACACTAGAATTCCTACTAAGTTCAATTGATCGGCATTTATATTATTTATTTAAGACAAATATAAGTCATTCTCATAACCAAAATTATTATTTCAAAATGAACCAACACAACTTTACTGAAAAGTAAACGTCATATATCGTTTTAAGAATAAAACCCCAATAACATGAATGTTGTCTTAATGTAAGAATATTATTTATTTTTTTATTGAGATTCCTTATTCAATATTTACAAGGATGTAAGAGATATATAAGAATAAATTAAGAAAAAATATAAGTATGATCTATATGCAGGAACAAGAAAAATAATACCCACAAAAATAGAGTATGTTCTCTTTTATATAAAATCTCTAGTCCCCAAGAGAGTCGATACTAGGGCCATCTAAATGGTGACACACTAGACCCATGGTGGGGGTGCCCACACACAATTCCTTATCTATAGGTGAGGAGAGAGATATGCACCTATGATTAGGTGTAGTGTGTGATGGTGTGAAAACCTTGCGTCATCGACCTATTTTCTCAAAACAAGCGAAAGAAAATGATGAGCCTATAGGATCATAAATAAATATTTAAATGTGAACTAAAGAAAATAGGAACAAGGGACTAAGTTACATAGATAGAAGATGTTAGGAACCCTATTTTTCCTTTTTGATCTCCAGGTGTAGAAAAATATACTCATACTCTTGTTCTCTTTTCTGCGAGAAAGGCATACACATAACCCGTCACACTTGTGCATATTAAGAGATAATGATAAAAGAGAACTATAAAACAAATAAAGTTTATGGTGGAAAGAACAAAACTTTATTCAAACTATGAAGCAAAATGCATCTTATTTATTACATTCTTTTATTATCTCATACTACAGAAATAAAAGGGGTAAAAATTAAGTTGTAACTACATAAGATTATATGTAGTAGTAAATATGTTCCATTCCGTATCACCTTATTTGTTTAACATTGTCCATGCGTATGTAATAGAAAATAACTTCTTGAGTAAAGGGGATAAAAATTCCACATGGTCGGGGGTATTTCAACTTCCTTTAGATCACTTTCCATCTGGAAGGGGAAAGAATGAGCAAAACTTTACCAAGTAGATAATTCTTATTCTATAACAATTAGAAGTTGAAATATTAAAGAGACAGTATAAGATGATGAATAACTGATTATAATAATTTGTTATTAATACTAATGAATTTAAAGTAATTTAAATATCATCTGTGATAGACAATGGTATGAAAGAACCAATTAATATTGTAAAAAGAGTATGGTGATATAACTAGACACATGTGATATCAAGTCATAAATAATAAGGGTTCAGACTTTTCTATAATAAGATAACCCATAATTATCGGTTATAGTGGCTTCAACTATGTAGCCATACAATTATAATAAATCAATCCAAAACATTTGGAGATAAATCAATCCAACATAGCTGGAAGCAAGGTTAAAATGGTTGATGACTAACTCCGAAGAGCGGCATCCTTATGGTTAGAAAAACTAGGCACTCGATACCCTGCTTCCTCAGGCCAAATAGATTTATCGGGGTAAAACGGCAGCCTATTCCCTAATTATAATGTATGCTAGTAGGGTTAAATAAAACCACAGGGTTGATAAAATCACCGATTTAGAAAAAATCACAGGGTTAAAAGGGTTCTCGTAAACATGTATCAATATTTAATGAGAATGTGAACTACTCAAATGAATTTTTGAGAATGAGAACCAGAGTTTAGGGTCTATCACACAGTGATATAAATAATTGCAATATAACAAGGCATACATTTGATGTAATAGTGAATGGGAATAACCTACTTTCGATTTTAGACTCTGATTTAATTTGAACTTCGTGAAAAAGGGTTTGAATCGTAGGTTTTCGTAATAAGGTAAAATACTGCGAGGCTTGTGGAATGGATATAAATCGAGATTAAGTAAATATGAAGGGATAAATGTATAAAATATGTTGATCGGAAAGTTTATAGGGTAAAATTATATTTATAGAAATTTTATTTCTTTAATAAATATGAATTTTGAATAAAGACATAAGGTGAGTGTGATATAAGTTGTGTTTACATATGGTATCTTGATTTTTAAGTTTTGGGGCTAAACAACAAAATCATAACTTGAGGGGTTTAGGTGAAAACTTTAAAACTTTGAAACTTATTTTCTCTTTAGGTTTTTCTAGAAAACACAGTCTTGTTGACCAAATAAGGTGAGATAATATACCAATTTGATCAGAAAATTAAAATAAATTTTTTGGAAAGAAATCAGGGCCACCGGATTTGAGATACGCTAGGTCAAACTTGACACATGCCTATTTTTACTTATGTGTCTATGCGTGAAATATTGTTCATCTCCAACCTTCGAACGTTGACCTAGGGTTTTGACAATATTTTGACCTCAAATATCTCCACCTACAAAACACCATTTGATTCGATTCCTTAATGAAACCTGCCTAGTTTTTTTAGAGGAATACAACCATATAAGTTTTGAAGATTGAGGTGGACTGTAGAAAGGTATTGATTTCTATAAATATGGCAAAATTTGACCATTGTATTCGTGGTTTTATGTTTAAATTCGAACAACGACAAGATTATATTTGTTTTCTATGATAAAAATAAATTAAACTTCGTGGGTCCAATGCGAAATTGATATGATTTTGGTCTTTAAAATTTTAAATGCCAAAACGGTAATGCTTTGCTTTAGGGCATGAAAGAGTAATGTGAATGAAATCAACCAGTGCACTTAGGTTCCTTAGACCTAGAGTTTGAGTTCTCCCACTTTGACACTAGTTTAAATTCTGAAGTACATAATCCACCATTGAATCTCAAGCTCTAATAGAGTATTCTGATATTCAAGCATGTTCAGTGCTTAAACTATGTTAGAAACTTAATGTAAATGCATAGTTTGAAGCTGTATAACTGCAGAAAATGAACCAAATGCTAAAAAATAGAAAAACTACATAAAATTATAGAGTACCAAAATTTCTCAAACTTAAGCTTTGAGTTTTAACTGTGAAGGTGTGAGTTTCTACTGCTGTAATGTACGGTTTGTACAGTACATGGAGAGAGGAGTTGATTGGTGCATTTAGAGGTAGAATTCAACCAAGTTTCATTAGGAAGCCATTATAGCGGGCACACTAAACCGCTATAGCGGGGTACAAGCCGCTATAACAGGCTCATGTTTACATAAAAGGCTTCAACCTATAGCCTTTTTCCATTCTATATGAAGGAAATTTTATTTTGTTCCCTTCGGAACTTCCTCAAATCTACTGTTCTCTCATAATACACCATTAGCCTTTTAACCCCTCACCCTAATCGTATCCCAATTACATACCTATAACCCTAAATCTATAATTCATATTTCAAGGAAATAATTGTGAAATATTATGGAGCAATTAGATGCCTAATTGGTACAAATTTTGGGAGCACTGTTTATATGAATTTTATCATTTCAAGGGTTTTATTCTACTCTTTTATGGAATATCACCTATTGAGGCAAGTTAACAATCTACTCCTCCCATTTTATCTTATTAAATAATAATCTTCGCCTAAGTCTAATTCTCGTACTTAATATCAATTAGAGATAATTAAGATTGTCATATTCTATTCATGTAATTTTTTGAATAAGAAAGATAATAAAATTTGATAATAATTAGTTAAAATTTTCTTAAATATAAGTATAATTAATGTTTAGTAATATTGAAAAATATAGAGGTCGTACCTTGGTGCGATGGCAAGTGCCATCGCCTAAGATACGATTGATCTCGGGTTCGAGAAATGGAATCAGCCTCTCCAGATATAGGGGTAAGGCCAACCGACATCCGCCTCTCCTAGACCCTGCAGTTAAGTGGGAGCCTTGTACACTGGGTACAACCTTTTTAATATTGAAAAATGAATGTACGTTATAATAGTTTTAGATTCATTTGATTCATATGTTAAATTTAATTATGTCAACCACTAAGTAAATTTGATATTGGTTTGATTTATGAACTTAAATCGACTAAGTAAAACCTTGAGTAACTTTCGAATAAAAAATGAGAATTTTATGAAACTTTGGAAAATTTATAAACGTTACCAATTATATAATTGCACTTCTTGCCCAAATTTGTAGGATTTCTACACATGCATGTTATTAGGAATGTCATAATATGATTTCTTCCCCTAGTATGTATACTTTCTATACTTTGTTAAATTTAACCCTTAGTTGAGAAACTAAAATTATTTTATTCTCATAATTCCCCCATTTCAAAATTCTATGGATAAAATAATATGTTAATGGATTAGTAGAAACATGAAAACTCCTAAATTAATTTAGTGATATTTCTCCGAGACTTTATTATAGATGACGTATGCCTAATGGTATTCTCTCGTATGATAAATATGTTGTGAGTGATATAATTGTAATACCCCATAATTTAAGAGCATTAAATTAAATGATAAATTAATTAAAATGATTTGCCTTTCCTGAGTGACTCGTGACGTCACTAATTATATTTCATATTTTATACTTGTTATGTGTGTATATTATGTGAAATTAAATTGGACATAAAACATGATAATGAATTTATAATTAATTAATAAATAATTTAATTAATAATTAATTTAATTAGTAATCTTAGGCTCGAACTGATTAGATTATTAAGACGTTGAATGAGTACGTTGGACTGACATTGAGATATATAGAATGTTGGGTTAGGACTTAAAATAATGGGATTTAAGCCTTATGGGTTAGTATAGAACTTGGGTTGGGTTCTGGACTAATTGGATGTAGTTTTGGACTTAATATGTTAAGTCTCATATGTGGTACAACCCTAATTTCATGATTAACATAATAAAAGGAGGATTAGGGTTAGTTTAAGCAACTACAAAACACTTGAGAATAAGGCTAGAGGGAGAAAGCACTTGGAGAACAAAAAGAATAATTGGGAGCAGTTTTACTTGGAGAATGAGAGAATTGAGAGCAATTGGATTGCGACTTCTTCTCTCCAATCAAGGCAAGTTTATTTAGTATATTAATATAATTTTTTTGGTGTTAGAATACAGTTATTCATTGGACTCTAATTATAAAAGTAAAAATACTTGATCTAGATAGTTAAACAACAACCTTTGGATTTAATTTATTTAGTAAAATTATGTTTATATCCATAAATTGAATTTTTACAATTTATCATGAATTTGGGTTATAGTTAACAAACTAATGTTAGAATTGTGTTATAATTAAAGAATTGAGAAAAATTCCCTTAAAGTGTGTTTGATTGACATGAAAATTTTGTCCATGGAAAATGGTTGTTTGACTAATGTTTTGCCTTTGTAGAACCTTGGTTGTAAACAAGTTATATAAGAATAACATTCATGCACATACCAAGTGCTCCATCCAAAACCTCATTTTTAGTGAAATATATTTCTTATCCACCAACCGAAGAATTGCTTTCCATGGAAAATAGAAAAAGTAAGACCAAAAACTCATATCTTTTCCCACTCATTTTCCAGTTTCTCATCGAAATGAACTATTTTCCATGATTTGGGCTTTTAGTGCTTATTTTGGGATAAAATCAAGTCTAGAGGCAGAAGCTCATGCTATATTGGACGGGACTAAAAACTACTATGATTTGAAAGATTATCCTCTTATTGTAGAATCTGATTCAAAAGTTTTGATTGATATTTTAAATAAGAGAGTTAGGTGCCCGTGGAAGATCAAATATGTGGTGGAGGATGTTTTGAATTGTGTTGAAGGGTACTTAATTTCATTTGTTCATGTATTCAGAGAAGTTAATAAACCTGCTGATTTTCTGGCTAATCATGGGGAAAATGTGGAGTCAACAATCTGTTCGTATGATATAAATACCTTCCCAAAGATCCTGAAAGGGATGATTAGAGTTGATAAATGGAAGATTCCAGTTGTTAGAGTCAAGTCTTAATAGTTTGTTCTTTATTATAGAAAAGGATTGCTTACTTTTACAAGTTTTATTTATATCCTTTGTAAGACACTGTGATGGGGCTATTCCATCTCTAACATAATAAAAGTTATTGGGGGTTCTATCCCTCTTCTATAAAAAAAAACTATTTTCCAACGATTTTCCAACTTTGTAATCAAATGCACCCTTTGTTATTTCATGAGAAGATTAAAAAATTAAGGAATTATGGATGATTTTCAAATATATGGTTATAATTCTTAAATTCTAGAATATACCTCTAAATATATATATAAACCTATCAAACTTATAAGGATAACATAAAGTTTAGTTTTATGAAGTTAGGATGACAATTTAAGGTATATGAGAGGTGTTAAAACCCTAAGACATGTCGTTAATGGTAGCTATGGACACAGGGTTCGTACCTGGGGCTATAGGTTGGAGATAGTCATAATTCTGTAGAGTTTCGTGTTACAGCCGTGCGAAAGGTCACATTTGTGGTCCTTGCGAAAGTTTTGTGCGAATGACTAGGTTTTAGTATCGTGCACACCACCAATGCAGAAATTGGGATTTTTCATAATAGATTAAATGGAAATGTTGGATGGTAATAAGAGACTTAGACATGTTAAGTTACTGATGTAAGACCTTCAATTATATATTTTCAAAATTATTTAAATAAAGGATAAGTAAGTATTATATAAATGGAAGACTTATACCATTCTTGAAATGTGGATGACTTGTCTGGTGTATCATGTGTAGCATACCGGTTTTGTGTACTCGGGGGATATGTACTAGAGGGGATATACTTATGGAGAGCGATCGACGATGACTATATTGGTACCTTGATATGAAAGATGGGTTTTACCTTATTCATTTTATCCCGGAGACTGAGTGTTGAAATTCCTATTGTATCTTGCGAAGATGTACATAGGCTGATCCTTTCATATAGCTTTTGGGTATGGGACTATATGATTGGTGTAAAGGCGTAATGATTATCCCTAGTAGATGATGTAGTGGTTATGGGTGTGAGACAACCCATAACTATTCCCAATATGCTCCAGTGATACTCAAAGGCGATAGGAATATGACTTCATTATATGAGGGCTAACGAGTAGCCCATTTATGATGTACGTGTTATGGACCATAATTATGTGGATATATGCTTAGAAATTGTCTGTTTCCCCCTAATATACTCATATAATTGAGATGTATAGAATCTTTAATAATGGAACCTTTACCTATTTTCAGTTGAGATTAATAATATGTAATCATGGGTTTCAATTGGGTTTGGGAATAAACGAATGACATGTTTAGGTTTTTGGGTTGGGATAACTTAAAAGCAATTAAAACACAAGATGAGGTTGTGTAACTATATTAGAGCCCCAAACTTTGTTATATTTTTATACTTAGTAGACTTTCTGTTAAGGTTATTAAATTATTATCTTTTCAAGGCATAAGCTGCCGGTGCAACCTCACCCCTGATCCAGTCTTATTCTACTTCTAATTGCTACTCAAATAGGATGTAGGTGTCGAACCTGCATGCTCATTCCTTTAATCATATTTATTTATCCAGCTTGTCATATTTATATTTATTATTATGGAGTCGTTTTTATTATTACTTTTGGTATGGGATGTTATTACGAGATAGTTGTAGTATGCGAGGATTCAAAAACTGTTAGTTTATTTGGTATCAGAGTTATTATGGTTCATCACTCGTATGTTCAGTTATTTACGCTATGCATTCAGGTTTATTTATATTCATGCTTAGAATGATATGAAAATGTTTAGACTCATGTGTTATTTATTTTAGACCTGATTAATCTAGACTAGATTTTATGGGGTGTCACAATTGGTATCGTAGATTTCCAGGTTCTAGTGTCCTAGGGATATTAATTCTGTCCATTGCTTTTCGCATAGCATTCTTTGATACTTTATTTTTTGATAACTAGAGAAGGAATTAAAGAAACAGAGCTAGTAATCCTGAAAGATGAGCATCCAGAAAGGACAGCCCAGATCGGCTCGTCCCTAGATTCCGTCCTCAATAAGCAATTATTTGACTTCCTATGAGATAGAAAAATGTATTTGCATGGAGCCGTGAAGACATGCTTGGAATTAATGAAGACACTATCAACCACAAGTTCAACATAGTCAAGGAAGCTAAACTAATAAAATAGAAACAACGTGTACTCTCGAAAGAGAAGAATTTGGCAATTCAAGAAGAAGTGTCCAAGTTGAAGAAATTTGAATTCATTGAAGACGTAATGTATACCGACTAGTTAGCAAACATGATGATGGTACCAAAGAAAAATGACAATTGGCGAATTTGTGTGGACTTCACATATCTAAATAAGGCAAAACCCAAGGATTATTATCCTTTGCCTTGAAAAAATCAATTGGTGGATGCAACAGCTAGGCATAAGCTACTGAGCTTCATAAATGCATATTCTTATTATAACGAGATTAAAATAACCTTTTGTCATAATGTTATGTCATTTGGACTAAAATCTATTGGTGCCACTTATCAAAGGCTGGTGAACAAATTATTTAAGAAGCAGATAGGGAATAACATGGAGCTTTATGTGGACGACATGCTGACTAAGAGCATAAAAGTAGATGACCACATCAGCGACCTCGTTTAGACCATTGATGAGCTGCAGAAATATCAGATGAAGCTGAAGCTAACCAAATACGCATTCGGAGTCAAGGTTCGCGGATGTATTGTTATATTATTATTTTCAGAGGTTGAAGCTATCTAATAGGAAATTAGAGGCATACCATCATCCTCTGATTGGATTCTCAGGTGAAAAATGTACCCATTAGGTACAATTGATCTGAATGTGGTCATTGAAACTTGGCCGACCTGCAGAACAAAGACGATGAGATTCTTCATCCTTGACAAGAATGTTTTATCATCCTATAATATCACCTTTGGAAGAGTAGGTATGAAGAAGTTTGAGGCTGTAGCCTCAACTGTTCATTAATATCTCAAGTTCCCCACCAATTTCGATGTAGGAGTGGTGAAAGGAAATGAGATAAAAGCATGTGAATACTACTATGCCTCGGCTTATGAGGAAGAGAGGAAGAAGCTAGTTCAAACCTATCAGATCGAGAAATTAGATCCTCATGATGAAGATATATTGATAACTAGAGAAGCAATTGAAGGAACAGAGCCAGTAATCCTGGATGATAAGCATCCTAAAAGGAGAGCCCAGATCGATTCGTCTTTAGATTCCGTCCTCAAGAAGCAACTTTCTGACTTCCTATGAGGTAGAAATATGTATTTTCATGGAGCCATGAAGACATGCCTAGAATTGATCCAAACATTATCAGCCACGAGCTCAACATAGTCAAGGAAGCTAAATTAATAAAATAGAAATAATCAGTACTCTTGAAAAAGAAGAATATGGTAATTCAAGAAGAAGTGTCCAAGTTAAAAAAAGATGAATTCATTGAAGACGTGATGTATCCTGACTGGTTAGAAAACATGATGATGGTACCAAAGAAAAATGACAAATGAAGGATGTGTGTGGTCTTGACAAATCTAAATAAGGCATATCCTAAGGATTATTATCCTTTGCCTCGAAAAGATAAATTAGTGGATGCAACAGTTAGGCATGAGCTACCGAGCTTCATAGATGCATATTCTGGTTATAACCAGATTAAAATAACCTTTTGTTATGATATTATGCCCTTTGGAATAAAAAATACACGTCCCACTAATCAAAGTCTGGTGAAAAAATTATTTGAGAAGCAGATGGGGAAAAACATGGAGCTTTATGTGGACGACATGCTGACCAAGAGTATAAAAGCAGAAGATAAAATCAGTAACCTCATCTAGACATTTGATGAGCTGCAAAAATATCAGATGAAGATGAATCTAGCCAAGTGCGTTCTTGAAGTCAAAGTTGTAAAATTTATGGGCTTTATCATCAACCAAAGAGGCAAATAAACCAACCCTGGCAAGATCTAGGCGTTGATCAATATACAGCCTCCCAGAAGAGAGAAATAAATCCAAATCCTAATAGGTCGAGTAACATCTCTTAACAAATTTGTATCTAGAACCACAAATAAATGCTTTCCAATATTCAAAGTGATGAAAAACTCTTTCGAAAGGACGGATTAATGTCAAACTGCTTTTCTGGAGCTCAAAAGATACATAGGGAGGACCTCATTACCGTCAAGGTTAATCCTAAGGGAAAAGCTATACTTGTATTTAGTGGTATCAGAGTCAGCAATCAGCTCGACTCTGATCAAAATCGATGAAGGAATACAAAAGTTGGTATACTATATGAGCAAAGCTTTTGTCGGTGCAGAAATAAGATATTCCGGGATGAAAAGGTTGGCTCTAGCTTTGATAGTGGCATCTAGGAAGATAAAGTATTACTTTCAAGCCCACTTTATAGTGGTCTACCTGATCTTCTAATTCGGCAAACCATCCATAAACCTGAGAAATCTGGCAGGTTGATGGCATAGGCAATAGAGTTGGGTGAATATGAAATTAAATGTGAGCTAATGAATGCAATCAAAGGTCAAGTCATAGCATATTTCATTACAAAATTCACCTGCGAGGAGAAAAGATCGATCGAAATAACAATTGTTGTCCCAACCGAGCAGATCCAATGACCAGTCAAGCAGTCGATTACAGTTCCAACCGACCAGACCTAGAGCCTAGAGGAATCCTCATCCGAAGAAGAATAGGCTGGCTATAGCGGAAAGTTTACTACAAAATTGTTTAAAGACAATTGGCTAATGCAAGAAGACTTTAATGGCGATCTACCACTATGGAAGGTAATCGTGGATGGATTATCATGTGTAATCGGCAGTGAAACTAGTTAAATAGTCAACACAATTGATGGAGTGAACATAGAATACACTTTGTGTTTCAAATTTAAAGCATTCAATAATGAATTAGAATACAAGACTTTGATTGCTGGATTGGAGTTAGTTATATCACTTGGAGCCGAGCAGATAATGACTCATAGTGATTCATAGCTAGTAGTGAACGAGGTGCTGGGAGAATATAAAATAAGAGAGGGAACGTGTTAAAATATCTTACAAGGGTGAAATTGCTACTTCTAAAGACAAAAGCACACCAGATGATCAGATTTTTCGAAATTAAAAATACCAATGCAGACGTGTTATCTCGTCTAGCATCAGCTACTAGGGCCGACCCGAGGAGAGCTATACCTATAAAAATCTTATTACTGAGGAGAATCGATGTGGAAGAAGTAAATTTTATGGAGCTAACTATGGTCCCATCCTTGATGGGCCAAATTATTACATATTTGGAATAAGGCCTTCTGCCAGCCGATTAGAAGGAAGCGAGAAGGATTTATTACAAAGCTGCCAAATACGTCATGGAGAAGGGAGTGATGTATAAAAGAGGTTTTATAGCCTCAATAATGAGATGTGTTCACCCCATGGGAGTACTAAACCTGGTCAAAGAAATACATGAAGGGCCATGTGGTGGCCACACAATTGGTCAGATGCTAGTAAATAGAATAGCTATCCAAAGATATTATTGGCTAGCAATGAGGAAATATCGTGAAGAATACACATAAAAGTGTGATAAAATCGAGAGATTCAGAGTGATACACAAAATACCAGGAGCCGAGATGGTCATAATCACATCACCTTTCCCTTTTTCCATCTAGGGTATGAATTTGATCGGCCCACTACCGAAGACCAAATGAAGGTTCAGATATTTGGTGGTAGCAGTGGATAAATTTACAAAATGAGTGGAGATCGAATCACTCATAGAGATGACTTATAAAAAAAGTCTTCCGGTTTATAAGAAAGTATGAGATCTTTCATGCTTTCATTACTGACTAAGGCATCCAGTTTGACAATGATGAGTTTGAAGAATATTGTGGCAAGGCTAAAATCATAAAATTGCATTCATAACCAGCTCATCCATAATATAATGGGAATACGGAGGTCACGAATCGAACTTTACTAGATAGGATGAAGAAGAGGCTGGAATCATCTAGGGGAAATTGGATAAATAAACTACAAAGCGTGTTGTTATCCTATTGGATAACACCACGAACAGCAACAGGCGAGACACCCTACATATTGGCCTTTGGCAGTGAAGTCATGGTCCCATTTTAGGTCGGCCTCCCAACCCACATGGTCCTCAATTTTGATTCCCCCAGGAGTGATTTTGTAAGAAGATTGAATCTAGAAAGTCAGGGAAGCAACAACACTTAGGGTAATGACCTATTAACAACGCACAGTAAAATTCTATAAAAAAGTCAAACCTAGAACTCTCAAGGAAGGAGACTACATCTTAAAGAAGGTTACACAGAAATCTAATAAGTTGAAAGCAAACAAGCATGGTCCCTACCGCGTGGCCAAATATATAAGACCTAGCACTTAACGGATTGAAACTCTAGAAGGGTAGCCATTAAAAAATTCTTGGAATTCTGAGCACCTCAAGAGGTATTATCATTGAGAAATCTTTTAGTTAGTAAAGAAGAAAAATACAGTTGGAGGTTACAAAAGTTCTACGATCCGAAGTCAATATATGAAGATACTTGTTCAGTTTTATGATTATTAAATTCTTGTTATCATTTATTAAACATTTGTTCGAAAAAAAGGGTCCAAAGGCTTTATCCGAAGACATATAAAGGTACCTAATAAAAAAATGTCTTTGTCTGCTAAAAAATTATAGATCAAGTCGGCGTAAGCCAAACTAATTGATCAACACACGTCTTTAACTGCACAAAACGCTTGGAAGACGGTGTGTCGACAAGATCTGACCACATAACTTTCCTAAATTAGATTCTACCGAAAATTATAGATAAGGTTAGTGTAAGCTAACCCAATTGATCAATGCACATCTTTGACTACACAAAATGCTTGGAAGAGTGTGTGTAGACAAGATTTGACCACATACCTTTCCTAAATTGGATAATACATGTCTTTGACTGCACCAACAATTATAGATCAGGTTGGCCTAAGCCAACCCAATTGATCAATGATCGTCGTTGTCTGCATAAAAGATTTGAAAGAGAGTATGTCGCCAAGATCCGACCACATACCTTTCTTAATTGGACAACTAAAATAATTTATTCCTAAGGAACTAGTAAGCTAAGACTAAGAAATACTGGCAAGACCCAAAATAAAACTTAGATTAAAAATGCAAAATTGACTATATCCAATTATGTAAATCCATGAACAAAGAATATCTAAAAAAAGAAAATATAGTACATAGAGAATGATATAAATAAACTATCATTGGTAATAATTCATAAATTGTTCAAATACTTTTCTTCTTCATTCACATGCTTTATAGATTAATGTTTACAAAAAAAAGAGCTACACAAAAGCTAAGCAACAACATCTTCTGAAGCCAACTCCGGGTTCCTAGCAGTAGAAGCTTCCACTTCAACAAGCTTTTTCTCCTCGATGACCTAGAGCTACTCATCTGAAGATGATCCTTCTTTGTCCCCCCCCCCCCCCCCCCTCGAGTAGCCTCCTCTTTCTTCTCATCCAAAGCTTTTGATTCATCATCATCCCCTTCCAAGCCATGAAGACTTCAATAATATCAGGGTAGTATTTAGATACCCTCCTTTTTAACTTGTTATAGCCGTTGAGGAAGGCTATGGTTGTGTCGATGATATATTCCTTGGATTCCTTAAAGGCCTTCACAACTTGTTCTTTGACCATGGAATCAATAGCCAAAGCCTCAAAAAGTTTAACCTTTAAAGCATTAAATCGGTCCTTGGTAGCTTTGAGATCTTATTGCAGAAGCCTGATCTCCTATTTAACCTTGTTGAGCTCTTCAACTTGCTCACCATCTGATCATCATTTTTTTGAAGCTTAGTATGTGCCTTGGACAGATTATCCTCAATAGATTTGATCTTTTCTTCATGCTCCTCTTTAGCACTCTTAAGCTCATCACAGGTGTTAATGGAAGACTTATCTTTCTCCCTCAGAATGTTGGTGGCCATGTTACCCTACGAAAGGAAAAATTGAACAAAGTAGCTAAAGGAAAAGAGATCGGATGGGAGAAGAATAATGATAGATGAGCTATTTCAACTTACTACAAATGCTTTTTGGGAAATAAAGTTCCAAAGGTTGTCGTTGTACAAATCCACATAAACCTTAAATTAGGGCTATAACCTATATAACCCAGAACTTTAGGAGTATTGGAAGCATTCAAAAGGATAAGTTCGGATCTGTGATGAGTTTCTCCTTAGTCACTTGAGGGTCAAGCTCTAAAGTCTCAGTATTACCATAGGGAGAGGAGGAGTTCCCTCCCTTGAATAACTGCTGAGCAGGTCGACCATTAATAAAAATTCTTTTTTTAGAATTAGGCTTGGGTAATCTTGAATTCTTGACTGATGGGTCATCCAAAGGCCTTTTCTTACCACCCTGACTCTCTTCAGAGACCTTACCCTTGCCTTTGATAATAATTTTTTTCTTTTTGGACTTCTTAGCGGCCAACTTTGTTACCTCGACATTTATGAGCCAAGATGTGTCATCATTTCGTTGTTTGGTACAAGCCTCTTCCTTAGTCTTTTTGGCAACCGTTCGCTGCGCCAATTCTTCAAGTTGATTAGCTTATATCTCCTTCAACTTATCTCTATAAACATTTTTTGGAGCAATTACAAAGGAGGTGGATTTTGGAGTTGAAGTTGCACCAAAACATGGATAAACTCAATTAATAATCTATTAGATATAAAATACAGAAGCACACAAAAAAGAAGGATGACCTAAGACTTATGAAAATATCTCATCTTCTTCGACCTTCTGGTCGACCTCTTTATAGTCACCATCAAACTGGACGACCTCCACCTCATTCTCCTCCTCTTCCTGATAACTCTTTTCATCATCATCAACAGGCTTTGGTGGCCTATATGTGTCAAGGTCGATAGTACTGATGCTCAGATAGTTCATCATGGACCGAAACTAATTGGGGTTATATACATCCTTATAGTACTTGGGATCCAAAGTGAAGACTCGTCTAATCAGCGTCACCAATGTCTTATATAATGAGGGGCCCTTTTTGGCAATTAAGTTTGAGGAACATCGGTCTATGGGAATGCCGATTCCTATTTTTAGGCCATTGGGAAAGAACTTCCATGCACCAGAAATGTATAAAAACTTGGTCTTCCAATTATGATTACTGGTTTGGGGAACATGGACTATTTTGGTATTGGACTTCTTGGGAGAAAAGTATAAGTACCCTGGGGTCTTATGGTTGTCTTTCAAACCATACACAAATCATAATATGTCCCCATTTATATTTAACCCCTCTTACTTCTTCCACTATATCATAGATCTTATAATATATCTATAAGAGATTGGAGGAAGATGGGTAAGGGTCACTCCATATCCCTTTAATATGGATCTTATTGTGAGATGGAGAGAGACGAACTCACACTTGAAGAGCCCAAAGAGGAACATAGACCTCATTGGCATTTCTCCTATCGTAAGCTCTCTCCTCTGGGTTAGAAATCCTAATGGTTGCATCATTTGGTATGGAGTATACGATTCGTAGGTCAGCCAGATCCTGAACTCTGACATCACTCTTGTACTATCTAGCATAAGAGGTGGTAGGGTCATAAGAGGTGGTGGGAAGCTCTCATAGGTCCACCTCTTCGTATGTTAAAGGAACATCTACTGGTTTAGTGGAAGGCAACTGTTTAGCCATTAAGGCTTTCTCCTCAAAATTCAGGTGGTCAGAAGAATTAGTGTTACTAGTATCAATGTAATTCCTCTCCTAACTCTTATGTTTACACTCTTAAATCTCTCCGAGGTATGAAATTACAATGTACTGTGCTCAATACTTGTGGTCTTGGGTGCTAACGCAGTGGAAGACATTAATTTGGGGATAAAATTATGGTTTGCTGGATCGTCCTCAAGTTTAAGAACTTGGAGTGGATTAGGAAATCTCTTAGAAAAAGCACCAGGGTAAAGCTTGTGCAAGTCGAAACTTGCTTCCAAATTCTTGATGAATCACTCATACAGGGAACTCAATACAACCCTAAGTAAACCCTAAAAATGAATATACCTTAGAAATGGAAAAAACTTAGAAGAAATCCATCAACTCAACACGAAAACCCAAAACGAAAGAGCAGTAAAAGAGTAAAGAATGATTACGCGAAGAATACTTGAAATTTTAGATGAATTTTGGTTTTGAAAAGATGAGTTGCAGAAATCCTAATAAGCACACGATCGGGTTTCTTTTCTCTCTCTCTCTAACAAGATTGAACGATGGTTTTAAAAGATAAAAATGAATTTTTGCCCCGCTTTTATAAGGACAAAAATGCTTGCATCAAACACGCCTTAAAAGAAGACCCGCTAGATTGCTGATATGTGGCAAACTTAAGTCATATGGAAATTTCATCAACAAAACATACAAGTCAATCAGCTCGACTAGCCGAGCAGAACAATTGTCCACCTCTGGACCAAGAGATGTCACCCCAGGACCATTTGTAAAAAACTTTACCCACTTCTTAGTATTCGTGAGCAAAGTCTTGAGGCCTTTGTTATACCATATTTATAGAACATCTCATGATCTGAAGAGAACTATATAAAATCAATCAAACACTGTGAAAGACCTCGACCCCGATCGAACAAATGCCAATGAGGTACCTTGGCTCAGTAAAGATCTCAGCCTCATTTCCACTTGGGCAGACTGGGTGGATGCCATCAAGGCAAACTCACAACTTGTAACGTTAGTGACTGACCAACAACATGTGTGTGGCTTGTCAGATAACCAATATGGGTAGAACCTTCCTTTAATGGGTGAAACATTAAACTATTCATGATTTCTCTATTCATAAGATGTTCCAACCTGGACCATACTGGTCAGCAGATATTCCCTCATAGGGATTCACTATAAAAGGTCAGATCCCCTAATGGGATCAGGGCAGGCAAGTAATCATCCATCTAACCTATCGATTAAATAAAGATATTTTGACATTCTTATTAACTAGACAAAGATATGACACCATTTTACTAATCCATTACTAGTGAAACAAGGCAACCTTTGGACGTAGGCTCATTCTTTAGGGTTGAACCTCGTAATTCTTGGCGTTAATCTTCTTGTCTTCATCTCCATCTATATTCATTTACATACATTACTTATTTATTGTTTGTTATCTCTGATTGGATTTCATCTAGATAAGACTAAAACTTAAATCCATTTTTAGACAATAACAAACAATAAATTCATATTCTTCAAATACATATATGTACACATGTGGATACGATTTTTCTCCCATAGAAACTTTTAAATACATATATATCCCATGTGGACTTTTTAACCACGACAAATATAATTATCTTTAATGGCTCGACCTAAGATTTTAAAGGTCCTTATATACACTCCATTCATAGTAGATTAATAGTCATACTTTCATTTTGGGGGCTTACTAAATGGATAGTTCACTTTTCATTCTTGGGCCATAACTAATGAACCAAATTCCACGATAGTGAACAAGTTTTTATCTTAACCATTGGTTAAGTGTATCCTTCAAAACTGTAATTATTAAAAAATTACTATTAATTTTGGATAGAGGGAGTAATTATAAATACAAAAATAAATTGTCAAATTGGGTTTTCCATTGCAATCTATGCCCCAATTATAAACAATGAATAAACATACAAACCAATTATAACCTAATATCTTACATGAGCTTATTGGATGCATACATACATGTACAAAGAATTAAAGTGAAATTGTGTAAATGTTAAGCTTCTGATCGAGTAGAAAAGTAAGTAAGTGAATAACTATGTACAATTTTAAACTTAAATATATATCAACTAAAGAAAATAAATTACCTTTTAACAAAAAAAAATAATCAAATAAGAAAAGAAGAGATTGGTAGAATGCTTTGAAAATAAATATTATAATTCAAGGTAGATATAAGTTATAAAATAACAGCTAAGGTTTACAATGTCTCAAATTTAGAGAGAGAGAGAGAGAGAGAGAGAGAGAGAGGTGGGGGGGGGGGGGGGAGGGAGGGAGAGGTGATTCTTATTTTAATTTAACATATAACGTTCAAATTTGTATATAAATATGTATAAAGTCTTCTTTGTAATACCCAAAACACAATTATAAAATAACTAAGCCTTTGTAAATTAGGTTACTTAAAGTATTGGGCGTGGTTAGCTTTAGAGGAAAATCAACCTAAATGTCTATGAACACAAAATATTTAGGTCATATAAGTAGTATATGGACTGGAAAATTACAAGGCCCCTCTCCACTTGAGGGCCCTTGGCCACGCTCTTAGGTTCCTAGCTCAAGTGCCAACTTTGTTATCTTTTTCCAACACAAGGGTTTTTGTAGTAAAACATTTTTAGTGTAACAATTTATTCAAAATAAAGGAATTTCTTAGAAAAGGCATAATTTATAAGTATTTTTTGTACTCCCCCAAACATGAATGTATATAGATACTTGTTTACCCATACATATTTTTACATTTATGTGTGTGTGTGTGTATGACTATATATATGTGACGTGGTTTGGTTTTGTCTTGGGTTTTGGTATACAAAATTCTACCCGAGAAATGTATTTCAACACTAAAATATATATGCATACATTAAAATGACAAAAAGGGTGAAACAAATTTGTTTTGAGCTGCTAAATACATATATATATATACACACACACACACACACACACACACACACACACACACACATTTCTATATATAAAATTAGAGGACTATTTTTTAATATATAGTAAAAATAAATAGAGTTAACAAACAACTACACTGACTAGACGAACTCCATCCAAAATGAAGTCCAATTATATTATGAAAAAAATTGAGTACAAAAATATAAACTAAGACAAATAAATGAAGAGTAAATGTCCAAATGAGTCTTAAATACATAAGATTTTTTTTTTACATTTTATCAGTTATGATAATTGCATAATTAAATTTACTTTTGTGTGTATAAGATACAAGTGGGTTAATGCACGTGCAACGAGTAAGTTTAATAAGTTTAAATTTGAATTCTTAGGCATAATTGATTGTTTGTTTTTGCCTCTTAAGTACGAACCATTCAGAAAATTTAAGAGGTACTAAATGGCGATTTGTGAAGAACCTTATACTCTTAACTTACTTGAGTCTACATTGTATAAGTGCTCATCTAGTTTAGAAATTGTGACAAAATTTGAGTCCCATCCCCTAGATACCAAAGAACCTCAGATTCTTCTCATGATGCCTCAATTAATTAATTTAAAGGTAAATTCTCAACCATCACACACACTAGGATTGCATACATATTATATATTGCATCATTTGCTTGTGTGTGAGTTAATTCCTTTTTAAATAAGTGTTTACTAATTTTGAGATTTTTTAAACTATTTTTAATTGATTTTTAAGAAATTAAAAGTTAGGTTTTAAAACATTTGGGGTCATTATGCTAAAACCGATTTTATCATTTCTTAGCTGAATGTTTAGTTAGGTAGAATCCGAAAGCGCTTGAGACTTGAGTGTGTAATTAAGTTTGCATACGCGTTTTTTAGTTGATCAGAGCCTTACACCTATCAACGTTCTGACAGCTTGATTTGTGTTTGTTGTTAGACTCATAACATGTACGCAATCTCAGCCCTTGGATCATTTTTATCAACGTTCTGCATGCGTTTTATCCCAATCCATATGAACCCTCTTTAGACCAATTAGAAAGCGTTTAATCCACCGCTGATGGTAAACCGTTGGATGAAAGTCAAATTTCAACTACCAAATCTCAGCCATTAGATTTGAGTTAATATTCTCGAACCTTCCTTGCCTAGTATAAAAGGAGGTTGAGCCTCTGCATTTCAAAAACTTTTGCCAGTTCGTCAAACTGAGAGAGAGAGAAGAGAGAGAAACTAGAGAGAGAAAATAAACCCTAATCTTGTTTTAAACCCTAAACTCATTTTAGATCCAAAACTAAACTTGAGTCTTTGAGAGTTATTTTGGAGATGGTTTGAAGCCTGTTCGTGGTTTGAATCCCCTGAGTTTGAGATCTTTTAACCAACTTAGACATTTTAAGTTTGATCTCTATTTCTTTTTATAAAAACTGTAGATCTTGTTATTTTATGTCATATTACACTTAGATCTGCATTATTTCATTTCTCATCTTGAGAAATCATATTTGTTGATTATTTTTTTCTATAAATGTTTTTCACAACTCAAGAATCAACAAATTTATTTTATGTTTTAAGTTCTTATGAAACAAGACTTCTGATCTAGTTGGAATCACAATCAGTGGTTTACAATTTCAAAAATATTTTCAAAACCCTCTGAAATTATTTAAGACCTTGACCGTCTTTCGAGCAAGGTAACCTTGGATTCTGGGTTAATTTGAAAGATTAAGAAAGTCTGTTGTTTCTAAAGAAGAGAGAAACTGAAAACCTTATCATTTAGACCTTTCTATAATTTGATAGGACTTGTTTGTATAAATAAGTGTGCGTGTGTACATGCATGTGTTAGAACACTGTCACAAACACTTATCACACTACAACACAAGAAGTGTTGGCTATAAGATCTTGAAACATCAAGAGTCGACATAAAGCTGGAACAAAGTGTGGAGAAGTTAGCGAGGTGAGAAAGCCACATCAACATTAGAACTTTAGAGAAGTTAGAATCAAACCAATGGGTAAATATTCTAAACTTGTACATGTATGTTTTGTTTGCATGTGTGCTAAATAGTTTGTAACTTGTATATTTTATTTTAGTGGGTTTTTGGTTTGTGACTTAGAAGTCACCGTGGATGTTTCCTCAGTTGGGTGAGGTTTTACCACGTTAAAAACTGTGTGTACTTAATCTTTCTACATCTACTCATCTAATTCTTGTTGGTGTGCTGATTTAAATTGATTTAAACTGTTTTATTTTTGTTTTTCAAAACTAGTTACATAATCTTGAACATATCTCGTACATATTTTTATTAAACACATCTTGTGGTTAATCTGTTTGATTTAAAGAAAAGAGTTTCCCCAAAAAATAGTTCGGAGTTACTTAGATAGTTTAATCTTGAATTAAACAACTTAAGTGATAGCTTTTCAATTGGTATCAGATCTTTGGAAATTTTCTTTAAAGATCTTGTGTTTCTGAAATTATTTTCTTAAAATCAAACGATGGACGAAAAATCTGAAAGATTTGGTAAATTGACCAGACCCCCTCTCTTAGATGGAAACAACTTTCCTTATTGGAAAGTAAGGATAGTTGCTTTCAAACAAGGAACCTTGGGAGATGATGTCTGGGACATTGTTGAAAATGGATATACTTATCCTACTAAACCAACCACTGAAGGAAGCAAAGAGAGGATTAAGAAAGTATTAAGTGAATTCACTCGAGAAGAGTAGCAAGCCTCTCTGAACAATAATAAAGGTAAGAATGCCATTTTTATGTCTATAAATGAACATGAGTTCAAAAGGATCTCATCTTGTACCACTTTTAAGGAAGCTTGGGATACACTGGTTACTGCACATGAAGGTGGCACTAGAGTTAAGGATACTAAAACACAGATGCTTATCCAGCAGTATAACTCTTTAATCATGTCAGACTCTGAATTATTTGATGACTTTTACATGAATTTGACTGACATTGTGACCAAATTACATTCTAATGGGATAAATTATGATAGACATGAAATTGTTTCGAAAATTCTAAGGTCATTGCCACAGAAATTTGATAACAAAAGATATGCTATTGAGGAAATGAGTGATCAAAATCTCACTCCTGAATTACTCAATAGTAAACTGAGAACTGTGAAAATAGAACTAGAATTCAAGAAACAATTAACCCAGTCCCATAAGAAACAAGCTAGTTCTAACTTAAGTTTTTCTTCAAAGCTAATAAAACCTGAAATTAGTATTTCCAATAATGATTCTGATGAGGAATGTGATATAGATAGTTTGGATAATCAGATTGTCTTGATGTCAAAGAAGTTTAAGAAGATTATGAAATTTAAAAATAAAATGGCATCCAGACAAGGCAATCCAAATTATCTAACTCAGTCTAATCACAAACCTCATGAGAAAGGTCAAGACAAACATCACAAGGACATTCATACGAGACCTAGCAAAGATTTTAAGAATATTGAATGTTTTAGATGTGGAAAATTGGGTCATATAGCACAAGATTGTAGAGTTAATTTGAACACGACCAATAAACATACTATGGCAAACATTGCAAGACATGGGATGATTCAAGTGACTCTGATAATGAGGAACTTGAGTCATCTAATGTTTTTTATCCTTGCATGTCTTTCTTTGCCAAGATAATATATAATGATGATATGCATGTGCCTAAGTATGAGGATGATGCTAATAGCTCTACTTCTGTTGTTATGAATCATGTTGCTATTAGTTTAGATGCTTTAATTTCTGATAACGTTGCTAGTTCTACAGCGGGGTGTGTGAGTTAAAGGGAAAACGATAATGACGATGTTAATGTGCGTGTGAGTTCAAGAATTGAATCCTTAGGAGTCACTTCACACACTACACTTAGTGATTCGGACACTGAAGACCACCCTGATGTTCACACACTTTATGCCAAAACTCTCAAGAAAAGCTCTAGACTAGAGAAGATAGTGAAATACCTCACTAAGAAACTAGAAGACCTAAGTCTAATGGTTAAACTTAACGCTGAAGAGTATACTACCCAATGTCTAACTCATGAAAATAAAGTCAATTTTTTTTATCAAAACTTAAAAAATTTGATTGAAACAAATGAAACTCTGGAGAAAAAGTATAAAGGGACATTATTAGAATTGGAACAAGCTAAAGAAAAGACAGCATTTTTTTTAAAAAATTTGCTAAGTTTGAAAATAACTCTAATTGTTTTGATGATTTTGTTGCTGATTCAAAAACCAATTCTGATGATCGAACTGAAATAGGATTTTGCCCAAATTCAAATACACAAATTAAAAAATTTGAATTAATTAAGTTTGTGTCAGGTGGCAAAAGACCTATGGAAACCTGTCCAGATTTTCAATCCCTAAATGATGAGTTTGATAAAAAATAACAAAATTTGGATATTGGGGAATCAAGTCACTCTAAGTGTGATAGTCTACCTAAGGCTAAATATGTCTGCCCTCCGATTAGGAAGAATGATTTTGCGTTTCAAAGTGTACTCCCTAGAAATAAGGTTCAACGTCAAAATCCCATGAAACCTATGTTTAGAAACTTTCCTAAGGAGATAACCTCTTCAAGCAATCTGTATTGCTCTTATTGTGACATATATGGATATTCTTTCGAAGGTTGCTACTCTAGACATTTAGTTAATCCTGTCTGTAATACTCATGTATACCAAAACTTTAACTACTCTAGGAGAAGCCGTAATAATTATGTTCTGCCTAGACAACCATACAAAAACTCTAACTATAGAAAAAGAAAGACCAGACCTAAAAGATCATTTACAAGAGGAATTCCTAGGCACTTTTCTAATCCAAAGGCTCATATCCTCCATAAAATTCAAATGCATGCGCAAAATATTTTTTAACAAAAATTTAATGCTCATAAGTTTTATCAAATGAGAGCAAATATGCACAAAACAAAAACAAGAGCTATTTGGGTTAGAAAAGATGAGCTATTTCCCCAGATGAAGTGTAACATTGTGATTACTGCTTTAAAAGATGATCACACTCCTTCTGGTTGGTATTTGGACTCTGGGTGTTCGAAACATATGACTGGGGATGATACAAAACTTTTAAATAAAACCAGCTTTGCTGAAGGAAAAGTTATTTTCGATGATGGTGTATCATCTCAAATCATTGGTAAAGGAACACTCCAAGAAGAAGGATTGCCTCTGCTTGAAAATGTTCTTCTAGTAAAAGGTCTTAAGGCTAATCTACTTAGTATCTCGCAATTTTGTGACTCAAAATATACCGTCACCTTTTCAAACAATAATTATAAGATTTTAAATGAAAAAGGTGAGTGCATAATTATAGGACTTAGGACTCCCGACAATTGTTATACTATCCAGAACAGTACTGAAGTATGTAACATTGCCAGAATGGATGACAATGAAATATAGCATAATAGGATGGGTTACATAAATTACGATAGCCTTAGTAGATTGTCTTCACAAGAAATAGTTAGAGGAATTCCAAAGATCAAACCTATCTCTAACATTGTCTATGTATCATGTTAGGAAGGAAAAATTATTAAGGCACCTCACAAGAAAGTTAAAGATATCCCTACCTCTAAACCCTTGGAGCTCATCCATATGGACCTAATGGGTCCTTCTCATACTGTTAGTCTATGTGGACACAGTTACATTCTAGTTACGGTAGATGACTTCACTAGGTTTACTTGGGTGGCCTTCTTAAAACAAAAGTCAGACACTTTCAGAACTTTTTTGAAAATCTTAATTCGTATTGAAAATGAGAAGGACACTCAAGTAAATATAATTCGTAGTGATGGAAGAGGATAATTCATAGATACAGGTGTTATAGAGTATTGTGACTATAATGGTTACAAACATGAATTTAGTGCTCTTAAGACTCCTCAACAAAATAGAATTGCTGAGCGAAAGAATTGTACCCTTCAAGAGATGGCACGTGTTATGATTCATGCCAAGTGTTTACCTAAATATTTTTGGGTAGAATCAATTTGTACCGCGTGTCACATTATTAATAGGGTCTATCTTAGAAAGAATTCTAAACAAACTCCTTACGAACTATGGCATGGGAAGAAGACCAATCTTAAATACCTTAAAACTTTTGGTAGTACATGTTACGTCTGCAAAGACAGAGAATACTTATCCAAATTTGAGACTCGTTGAGATAAAGCTATCTTCCTTGGATATTCTCCTGATAGTAAAGAATACCGTGTCTATAATCTTCGCACAAAGACTTTAATGGAATCCATAAATGTTATTGTAAGTGAAACTACTATTGAGAGTAAGACTGGAGAACCAACTATTGTGGAAGAGTCTGAAAATGTTTTAGAAAATGACTCTCAAGAAATAGATGATTCTTTACTAATTGAGAAACCTGAAGTACCTAATTGGATTTCTAAAGATCATCCCATAGATAACATTGTTGGTAACCATTGGGAACCTGTACATACAATATCTCAATTAAGAAACTATGCTCATTATGCATGATTTGTTTCCCTTGTGGAACCAAAGAATGTAAATGAAGCATTGAATGACCCTCAATGGATTTCTGCCATGCAGGAAAAATTTCTTCAATTTGTCATTCATGATGTTTGGTATCTTGTACCTAGGCCTGATCATAAAAAGGTTATTGGCACACGTTGGCTATTTAAAAATAAAACTGATGAAAGTGGGATAATAATTAGAAACAAAGCCATATTAGTGGCCCAAGGATATTCTCAAATCGAAGGAATAGATTTTAACGAGACGTTTGCTCCTGTTACTCGCTTAGAATCTGTTAATCTTTCTTTGCCATAGCCCATTACTTGCACTTTACGCTTTTCCAAATGGATGTAAAATCAGCATTTCTTAATGGAATCTTGACTGAAGAGACATATTTTGAACAACCCAAAGGGTTTATTGACCCTCAGTATCCAAATTATGTTTATCGTCTTAAAAAGGCGTTGTATGGTCTGAAATAAGCGCCAAGAGCTTGGTATGAGCGTCTTTCCAACTTTATCTTAGAAAAAGGTTTTAAGAAAGGCGAAAATGATCAAACTCTATTTGTCAAATATTTTGACAAAGATATTATTATAACTCAAGTATATGTCGATGATATTATTTTTGGATCAACTTCCCCTTTAGAAGTTAAATCATTTTCTGAAATTATGCATAAAGAATTTCAAATGTCTCTTATAGGGAAGTTGTAATTTTTCTTGGGTCTTCAGGTCAAACAGAATTCAGAAGGTTTATATGTTTTGCAATCTAAATATGCTTTAGAGATTGTTAAAAAATTCGGGAATAAAAGTACCAAAGAAGCTAGAACTCCTATGAGTACTACGGTTAAATTATCTAAAGATGAGAGTGGAAAATCCATAGATCCTACTCTATATCATAGTATGATAGGAAGCTTACTATACCTTACTTCCTCGCATCCTGATATTATGTACGCAGTTTGCGTGTGTGCCCGTTATCAAAATAATCCCAAAGAGATCCACTTAGTATGTGTAAAAAGAATCAATAAATACATAAAAGGCACTCTAAATTTAGGACTCTGGTACACCAATGATACTCATAGTACTATAATAGGATACACTGATGCCGACTGGGCAGGGTATACTGGTGATAGTAAGAGCACATCGGTAACAATTTGGTAGGATGGAGTAGTAAGAAACAAAACTGCACTTCATTATCTACAACTGAATCTGAATACAAAGCTGCTGGTAGCTGCTGTGCCCAATTACTTTGGCTTAAGCAAATGCTAAATGATTATGGCATTCAAGAAAACCAACTGCATTTTTATTGTGATAATTAAAGCGCGACCAATATTTCTAAAAATCTTGTTCAACACTCGCGAACAAAACATATAAAAATTAGACATCATTTTATACGCGAATTAGTTGAGACTAAGGAATTAGAAATTAATTATCTTCCTATTGATTTGCAGGTCGCTGATATGTTTACTAAGCCTTTGGATTACAATAGATTTCATTCTTTGCGAAAATCAATAGGAATGGTTTGTGCTGAATAAACTCGTGTGACTTAAGTATTTTTTCCCTTTGTCCATTTGAGACAAAATGGGGGAGAAATTTGAGTCTTATGAGTTCATTTTTCTGGTTCATATGATTAAAAAGCTTGATCTTAGTCTTATTTGCAGGAATCTGTACCGTTGTCTACAACAGATTTATTAGGGTATTGGTTTGTAATTAGTTGAGTTATGTAATTTTCTTTTTCTAGGATATGGGTAGATATAATTTTTGTATAGGAATAAGTTTTTCTTATTTTTTCGTATCCCTACGAGTCCTAGTTGACTCAAAGGAGATTTTGTCTCATATTTCTAAAGGAGAATATTGAAGCACCTTATACTCTTGACTTACTCGAGTCTACATTGTATAAGTGCTCATCTAGTTTGAAAATTATGATAAAATTTGAGTCCCATCCCCTAGATACCAAAGAACCTCAGATTTTTCTCATGATGCCTCAATTAATTCATTTAAAGGTAAATTCTCAACCATCACATATACTATGATTTCACACATATTATATATTGCATCATTTTCTTGTGTGTGAGTTAATTCCTTTTTAAATAAGTGTATACTAATTTTCAGATTTTTTAAACTATTTTTAATTGATTTTTAAGAAATTAAAAGTTGGGTTTTAAAACATTTGGGGTCATTATGCTAATACTGATTTTATCATTTCTTACCTGAATGTTTAGTTGGATAGAATCCAAAAGAGCTTGAGACTTGAGGGTATGTGTGTAATTAAGTTTGCATACGTATTTTTTAGTTGATCTGAGCCTTACACCTGTCAACGTTATGACGACTTGATTTGTGTTTGTTGTTAGACTCAGAACCTGTACGCAATCTCAGCCCTTGGATCTTTTTTATCAATGTTTTGCATGCGTATTATCCCAATCCATGTGAACCCTCTTTAGACCAATCAGAAAACATTTAATACATTGCTGATGATAAATCGTTAGATGAAAGTCAAATGCCAATGACCAAATCTCAACCATTAGATTTGAGTTGATATTCTCGAACCTTCCTTGCCTAGTATAAAAGGAGGTTGAGCCTCTGCATTTCAAAAACTTTTGCCACTTCGTCAAACTGAGAGAGAGAGAGAAAAGAGAGAGAAAGAGAGAGAAAACAAACCCTAATCTCGTTTCAAACCCTAAACTCATTTTAGATCCAAAACCAAACCTGAGTGTTTGAGAGTTATTTTGGACATAGTTTAAAGCCTGTTCGTGGTTTGAATTCTCCGAGTTCGAGATCTTTTAACCAACTTAAACATTTTAAGTTTGATCCCTATTTCTTTTTATAGAAACTGTAGATCTTGCTATTTTATGTCATATTACACTTAGATCTGCATTATTTCATTTCTCATCTTGAGAAATCATATTTGTTGATTATTTTTTTCTGTAAATGTTTTTCACAACTCAAGAATCAACAAATTTATTTTCTGTTTCTAGTTCTTATGAAACAAGACTTCTGATCTAGTTGGAATCGCAATCGGTGGTTTACAATTTTAAAAATATTTTCAAAACCCTCTGAAATTGTTTAAGACATTGACCGTCTTCCGAGCAAGGTAACCTTGGATTCTGGGTTAATTTGAAAGATCAAGAAAGTCTGTTGTTTCTAAAGAAGAGAGAAACTGAAAACCTTATCATTTAGATCTTTCTGTAATTTGATAGGACTTGTTTGTATAAATAAGTGTGCGTGTGTACATGCATGTGTTAGAACACTGTCACAAACACTTGTCAAACTACAACACAAGAAGTGTTGGCTATAAGATCTTGAAACGTCAAGAGTCGATGTAAAGCTGGAACAAAGTGTGGAGAAGTTAACAAGCTGAGAAAGCCACATCAACATCAGAACTGCAGAGAAGTTAGAATCAAACCAGTGGGTACATATTCTAAACTTGTATATGTCTGTTTTGTTTACATGTGTGTTAAATAGTTTGTAACTTGTATATTTTATTTTAGTGAATTTTTGGTTTGTGACTTAGAGGTCACCGTGGATGTTTCCTCAGTTGGGTGAGGTTTTACCACGTTAAAAACTGTGTGTACTTAATCTTTCTACATCTCCTCATCTCATTCTTGTTGGTGTGCTGATTTAAATTGATTTAAACTATTTTAGTTTTGTTTTTCAAAACTAGTTATATAATCTTGAGCATTTCTTGTACATATTTTTATTATACACATCTTGTGGTTAATCTGTTTGATTTAAAGAAAAGAGTTTCCCCAAAAAACAGTTCGGAGTTACTTAGATAGTTTAATCTTGAATTAAACGACTTAAGTGACAGATTTTCAATTTGCTTTTTAAAAGAATAACGACTACATTTTCTTTTAAATAGTTAAGAGGTATGATTACCTCTAAATCCGAGTCTGATTAAATACATCGACTTATATGTTCATTCAGACATACACATACATACATTTTTCAGGGTCTAGATAAAAAAACAAATGCATAAGAGTTTGTTTATTTTTAATTTCATTCGTACTTGAGAAGTAATAAATATTATTTATTTTTCAAATGATTTGGAGGCTAATAACTATATTTAAGAGTCCGTGAATATGAATCTACCTAAATACATCAATTGAGAGGTTTTTTGAGACATAAAAACAAAGTCTAATTATGCAATTACTTGAGGGGCCAAAGTGAAAACATATGTTGATGAAGTCATGAAGCTTATTCCAAGTATTAGTCCACTCTTGTCCAGTCATCCCCGGGGATCTAATATTTTCAGTCCGATGATTCAAAGCAATCAGAGTCTGAAATGGTGGCGAAAATGGGCCAAGAAAGAGTGGACCATCTTGGCCACAGGATTGGCCTTTTTCATCTTAACTTTCTCCTTCATCTCAGATTCAAAAACCAAAGTTCCCATCTCCAATCCACCCTCAAACTTAAACTTGAACAACTGGGTTCCTCTTACTTTGTTGACCAATGCTAAACAAAAAGGCGCACGTATGTTAAAAAAATAACATCTTTCTTATTATCATTGCATTTGCATACATGCATATAAATTTGTATGATGAGTTATGTTTGTGGGTTGCAGTTTGTTTAGATGGGAGTGCACCTGGTTATCATTTTCAAAAGGGTTTTGGATCTGCTTCTAACAATTGGGTTCTTCACATTGAGGTTTGTTTTTACTATCCTCATTTCCCCATTTTCACACACACAAATGGGCATGTCTATTTTCCTACAAGGTGATTGGAAAATAGTTTATTTATTTATTTTATATATATATTATTAATGAGAAGTTGGAAAGTGAGTGGAAAAAGATAGGGTTGGTTTGGTCTTATTTTGGAGTTTTTCGTATAATTTAGTTCAAATCAAGCACCCAACTAGTGAAATGAACTACGCCGGTCATTGAACCGTAAATGGAAATTTTTTTGGTCGAAAAATATGAAAGGCTTCAAAATTTTGAACTTTGGGTATGTTTGATTGACTAAATTTTCCTTGGAGATAATGCACATTTTGGACATTTTCTAGGGAAAGTACAATCAAAAACTCCCTTAGGTGGTTTGGTTTTTTAACCTCTAAATATCGAAGTTCTGAAATAATAACTGTTTGTTTTATGTTTATTTGATCATATAATGTAATACATGTAAATTGAACTATTGTATCTTTGTTACTTTCAGTTGAATTGAGCACAAGTAATGATGATGATGAGGAAGATTAAATACCGATTCAGTATGTCCATATAAAGTCGTCACGGGATAAACAGCTGCATAGAAATAATAAACTAGAAAATTAAGAGAAAACTTTTGCGATTTTGAGTGAAAATAACGCGACACAAAATATGATTCTTTAGGGGATGAATTCAGAACTTTATTTTGAAGTGAATTTGAAATTAAAGTGGCTGTTGCAGTTTTTGTTGTTATGATATTATTAATGGTAATTATGCTTGACAAAATTTCCATTAAGGTATTTACATAACTAAGATATGGTGCAATGATTAGGCTTTCTTTAATGTGGAAGAATTAACAAATGCTATTAAATTTATATTACTTAAGAAGGAAAATGTGTGCACTTTTAACACAAAATGACCTTAAAGATCAGACAAAAGGATTGAGGTATGAAGCTCTTCATTTGCAGTAGTTATAAGAAACAATTATGAAACGAATTTGTATAATTATTACATTTGTTGTCAATCAATAAAAGAATGAGGGGAAAAAAGGATAAAAAGTCATTATGATATAACATTCAACATTCAATGAGGAATGCACCTCTTAATGTCGTGTGTTGAATTTTACTCTCATTTAACATTAAGCGGCTGAGATATAAATAAAGAATTTAACTCTTAATTTTGGTTGACCTGCATTACGCTTAAAGATATATAAACATACACCCCTTAGTCAGTCTATTTGCTTTCACATTGTCATTGCCACATCTATAGTTTGTCTTGTTCACTTCTAAGACTTTTTAGGGTGATCTACTCTATTCTTCTGAGAAAGTCGTAGGTGTTGAGCTCATTTTCATTCCTCCCATTATATTGTAGGGTGGAGGCTGGTGCAATACTATGGAGTCATGTACTTATCGCAAGAGAACAGCACTCGGTTCACCAAACTACATGGACCATCAAGTTCAATTTGCAGGAATTTTGAGCAGTGACCCGTCACAGAATCCTGGTAATTGTGATGATTTGCTTGGAAATAAATAAAATCATGCTGCTTACAACACCAACAGCATATAGTGTACAATTGAATTGACTAATGTCTTGTTTAAGATTTTCTTTCTTTGTAATTGGAGTTTTTTGGTAGGCCTGATGTCTTGTATTAGTCTTTCTTTTGAAATTGGTGGATAGTGTGAATCCTACTGCCTAGATCTCTACAACAACTTGACTACAACTTTCAAATAAAAATGGGATGCAGGAAAGCATATCATGAATTGTGTATATATATATGAACTCCCAAGAGTTAGTTGTAGGATGGACAAGTGATAAGCCCCTCATGAATGCGTCACGAATTCACATCCCAGAAAATGTGTAAACTCCTGTTGGGCCACCTCCCTTGGGCTGTGCCATTGCCGATCGGATTGGAATCTGACACCCCAAGGCCCCGCTTTTTTCCCCATCGGTTAGCCAACTCCGGATATAGAAACTAAGGACGCCGAGCAAATCGGAAACCATTTTAAGCATGCAAATCAATATGGATCAAAGGAGAGGGGAGGGAATCCATCGAGATATCTCGAAGTAAGATTTGCATGAGTAGAATCCGGATCAATTGCCCACCCATATTTTTTTATCGGGAATATCTTTTAAAAGAGGAGCCCCATCAACAATTTCAAGGAGGGAAATGAAGTTAAGATACTCTAGATCATTGAGAGTTCTTTTAAAATTTAGGTTCCAAGAGTAACCAAAAGGGGAGTTCCAGGACACTAAGGATTCAATGACCGCCTGAGGATGATTAGCCAAATGATAAAGTCTTGGAAACACTACACAAAGTTTGGCCTCCGCTATCCAGCCATGTCCCAAAAATTATTTTCTTCCATTCCCACCTCTAAGCATGTTTGATGAAAGAGTCCAAGCCTTTGGAGATACTCATATAGATCTCCACAGGTTAAAGAGATCCTTTGACTATCACTCTAGCATCCCATCCATTTTCACGATCCCCGTATTTTCTTCTGATTATTAAAAGCCCAAAGGGAATCTTGTTCTAAGAGAAATCTCCACAACCACATCCCCAAGAAAGCCAAATTCTTTTATTACATTTCCCACTCCCAAAACGTCTTTCGTTTTATGTTTACTAACAATTTTCGAAGACGCAGGACCTGGTTTAATCAAATCTTTTCTTTCTTGCTTTATATGAAGTGTAAGGGCTAAGATAAACAAAGCTACAGACACATGTAGACAGAGATGAGAAGAATCACAATACCATATAATCTAACTATATATGTGTTTATACAAGAAAGATGACTAGTATTATCATAGAATACTTGTTTGGTTGTGGTTTCTATGCCAAGCTCCGGGGTGTGGATTTGGCGACGCTTATGCGTAAGGTTCTCCGTTGTTGCCGTACTCCGAATAGAATGATGGCTTTATCGGAGGGCCACGTGGGTGAAAAGTGAAGATGACTGGATGAAATAGATGACATGTGTTGACAGTGGAGGAATGCTGACTATCAGGTTGGGTCGGGAGTTGTTTAGCATATCGGGTGAAGGGTATAAAATTTGGCGTTACAGCTTCATGGAATGCCAAAATGTAGCTTTCAACCCTGATTTTGTAGTTCCCAAACAATGGATCCAACCTTTCCTTTTATCGCCAAATGGATCTGCAGAGAGAGACTAAATGCCCTTGAGAAAATGAGTCATGTGGCATGGGTTTTTTCTGTACAACAAGTTGCCCTAGAAGACCCTAGTGCCATCCAGCACTGACACATTAGGCAAGTGATGACGGCAGGTGGCTGTAAATCTGGTGTGACTGAGGGTAGTTGCAACCCATTCAATTCTATATCTTCTTTGTTTTCAATATGTTACAATCTTTTTGCCGGCAAAATATCACTAAAAGGACCTGGAGTAAAATTTTATTCAAATATAGCCAATATTTACTCTAGGCTCATATGAATCAGTTTCACAGTTATACTACATCACTGAAGAATTTTTCCTATAATGCTTTGGTATTCTTCAGATTTCTTTAACTGGAACAAAGTCAAGATTCGTTATTGCGATGGTGCATCTTTTGCTGGGCACCCTGAAAGTGAATTTAATGTAAGCTTTTCTGATTGGGTGGAAAGTTCTATAAAAGTCAAATTCGGGGCCGAGGGGTGGGGGTGGGGGTGGGTTTTCAGTTTCTACGTAATTATAATTTTTGATCAATTATGTCACAGGATGGAAATAAACTTTTCTTCAGAGGTCAGCTAATCTGGGAAGCACTAATGGATGAATTGCTGTCAACTGGATTGTCTAATTCTAGCCAGGTACTTTCCTTAACACTGTAATAAATGTTCTCATTGTTTTCTTCTAGGGAAATGGAGTTAATTGACATACGGCCTCCATCTCAAATTAAGAGTTGTTATTTGAAAGACAACTTTTTAAGAAAAAAATTAATTTTAATATAATGGAAGGTTAAGATTATAACCTTACATAACTATTGTGGAGTTCGATACGTTGCTTTTCAAAACGTGGAATTTAATTTGAGATGTCATCGAAAGGAAACCGTAGCTCTTCATTTAATTCTGAGGTAGTTTTTTAGAAAGAAACTCTGAGATGTTTCTCTCTTCCGAGGGTTCAGTTGTTCTTTTCTTTTGCTCTGTAGGGAAAAAAAAGAAGAAAGGAATGGCCTTAGAATTGATTAATTCTGGGCACCCTGAAAGTGAAAACTCTGACATGTTTCTCTCTTCCAAGGGTTTAGTTTCATCTGGTAGATGGATAATTTTATGGCGTTCCTTCCTACTATTATTTCTTCCTGGAACTATTCTGACTTTTCTTGAAAAGTTTGACTGGTATTGTACTTTCGTGAAGGAGCATTATGAGTTTGACCCACACTTGTAGGACTGCCTTTAGTTACTTCCAAGTAAAAAATATTGGAGTTGCACCCTACTCTGGGTTTTAACAATACTTTATACGAGCTTTTGCGACACTTTTGAGGGTTGAAGTCAGATTTTTTATTTTATTTTATTTTTGTCAGTAACTGAAGTCCTGCTTTAAAATGGGGCACAAAGTCAAATAACCCTTCTTTAAATGATGGCAGTTTGTACAGTTCATGAAAATTTTAGCGTGCCATCCATATGTAATGAGATACTGAGGTTCTTACTGATACTTCACAGGCTCTTCTTTCAGGATGCTCAGCAGGAGGGTTGGCAACTCTCATACACTGTGATGATTTCCGAGAAATTTTGCCAAAGGATGCTACTGTGAAGTGTCTGTCCGATGCAGGTTTTTTTCTTAATGAGTATGTTCTTCTATGTATCTCAACCTTATATAACCATAGCTGTCCTACTATTTCTCTCTCTGAGTTTGCATTTCATATTTTTCTGCAGTATCTTCACCATCTATTGTAATGAATCATGTATTTTAAATATATTTATGTGTGTGTGAGAGAGAGAATTTATGACGTGATGAAGAGTAAGGCGATATGTGTGGCAGGACTAGCTCTTCTAGGAGAATTTGAAAGGTAATTTGGAATTGTTTAGATGAAAACTTCCGACAAGGAGAGTGCTTCCCGAATTCTGATGGACAATTTCATAGTTTATTTAAAATTTTACAAATATTCATGTTTGTTTGAACAATATTAATCTGGGATGGATATATATGTATTCTGAGTTCTTGACAATTTTTTGAAACTGAAATTTAGAACCTTCGCACACTATGTTAGGTGGTTCAATAGATGACACTTGATCTTTAGGTTTGGAATTTGATTTCATATTATGTTTTCCTTTTATCTCAGGAAAGATATTGCTGGAAATCGCAGCATTGAATCTTTTTATCATGAAGTCGTCCAACTACAGGTTGCTTTTTTTTTTTTAATTAAATTATGTTCATAATGTTCTGTTTTTTTTTCTTCCCCCTTCTTTTTGGGGACTGTGTTGGTTCTGGGGGGTACTTTTGTTTATTTCGGTTCCATTGAAAAACCATTATCAGATTTCCTCGGTTTTCTAACAAAATTGAAAATGATAGATGTTTTCATTTTTCCCGGTTGTTTCCGATAAAAATTGAAAATGATGATTTTTTTTGATGGAAAGAGGCATTAAAATCACAAGACATGTTTCGTTCATGCAAGCCAACATAGGACGTGTTGTTTCCAACTCTATGAATTTCGTTTCTCTATCTGCAATTGGGATCCTTCTTGTATATTTATTCCTAATAGAGACATTTTCTCATATGTTGGGATCTTCCTAGTAGGCTTGTCTATGGTCCGGCCTGGGCTTGGCAGGGTTTGCACTATAGCAACATCTTAAGAGTCGATCAAAGCCTAGCCTTCCTTGAGTTGGCTTGTCATTAATTGGCCCTCGCCCGGTCTTAGGCAATTATGTTAGTCCGGTCCCATCCCAAATGAATAAAAATTGAACAGTGTTTTTACTCGCAAGAACTTTGTACTAGAAATTGAACAACATTTGCATTAATAGTACATAATAAATTAAATTGTAGATAAATTCAGATAGACGGTACATTCTGATCAAAGAGAGGAGAACCTTGTGATTATATAAGATGGGCATAATTAGAATGAAATAATACGGACATTTTTGGGCACATATTACTGGGTCAGGCCTAGTCAAGAAAGAGGACCAAACCCAAGCTCGACCTGGTTTTGGTTCCCCCTATTTTTTTTTAATCTCAACCCAGTCTACATGCTTATACCGTGGGCTCAAGCCTTGTAATCTTTTGGTTGGGCTAGGTGTCTGCGTGGCCAGTGGACACCCCTACTTCTAAGTGGCCAAATGACCTAATGTGCAGCTAGATTTCCTCACTGTATAATTAGCTAGACCCCTTATATGCACGCGCCTCAATCGATGGGAGCGCGGGCGGGAGCCTCCCTATTTCGTGAGCTAAAGAGCTTTTAATTTAGTGCCTACTCCATCAGGGAGTATGAGAACCGTCATCGGCGCCTAAATTAGTATCGCATGGAATTTCTCGAGATGGAGGCGGTGCGTGATTAGTGAGCGCGTGAGCGGAGTAGGCGATTGGCCTGATATTTTGACTACTTGTCCTCCAGTGTGACAGTGTCTCCGGCCCTTGTTGTTTTCGTATATGACGATGACGCCCGCTACCCTATCTCGCATGATAATGCTTTCTCCAAGGATATTAAGGGCCTGTTGGAGCACGATATGGATCCCGAGTTCTCTCCTTATAATTTTTTCTCCATATTAGAGGAGGATGGCTGGATTACTCGCACCCGGTTACGGGATTTGGAGATTTTCGAGTTTCGGGACTTCTTTCCCATCTTCGGGGAAGAATATATTAGGTTCTTTATTAGGAATTTCATCCATATTTTTGTCGAAGATGATTGGATGACTCGCCCGCATTTTCGCGAGGTGGAGTCGTATGATTTGACTGATTTCTTCCCAATTTTTGGGCAAGATGATGATTTTGATGGGATTTGTTTGGTGGAAGGTGAGCTTTTACTTTGGGATGACGTGCTTGGAGATGAGCATGTGGACTCCATTTGGGATGCTGCGTATGAGGAGCGTTTCGAGGTTCTTTTACATGGCTTGGCCTTAGGAGCTTTGTCATGGAGGACTCGAATAGCATGTGGCACCGTTGGCCCTCCCCGAGGCATGTATTTGTTAGTTTTCATCGTGGCAAAGTCCGGGGCCGAGTTCTTGCTCGTTTTCCATGGTGGATTTCATGACTATTCTCCTGGAAATTTTTGCTAGCCAATATGTCGGGCGCTTTCGAGGACGAATTTCCTTTCAAGTGGGGGAATCCATTGATGGTAGCTTTGCTATGTTCACCTCCCACGCTCAGGACGAGCTTTTCAAGCGGGGGAGAGTGATGTGTACCGGGTCCCAGATTTATTTGTATTTTTGTTTATTTTATTTTTCACACTTTATTAGGATATTTCTCTATTTTAGTTGTTATTTTAGGTTAGAGGGTGACATTATCGTTTAATGTCTTTAAAGTGTCCTTTTTTTTTGTTGCCTTTTTAGGCTTAGCTTGACTAGCAATCTAAGCTTTTTCTTTAAATAAGGCCATTGGCCCCTTTTGTACCCACTTTACTTTTAGAGATGAATTAGAGATATTTCTTGGGTCATTTGCCTCTAAACATTATGTCGTTGTTGTTATTGTGTAATTAGTAATTTACGCTTCCGCCACTAACTTCCCATTACAAAACAATCAAGATAACTCTCTCAATTAGTGTTCATCATGGAAAGTCTACTTGCAATGGAGGGCATATGATGATATTTATAGGGCGCTATGTACTTGGGCTTCAAATAATTTAAATAGCCAAATAGACTTAGCTTACCCGAAACACTACTCTAGAATATTCTTTTATTTTCCTCCGAGGCTATGATAAAACTAAATACAACTAAAGTTATATAATTAAACTCCGAGGCTATGATAAAACTAAATACAACTAAAGATATATAATTAAATTCTTCTTGGTTGAATTGCTCATGACCATCTATTGCATGTACACTACACATTCTGACAAGGGCTCGTTTAAAGTGCACATTTATTGCACGTGCTTGGCACTTGTGGGGTGCACGCACTCCTGTCGAAACATTTAGATCGCACTCCAATGTTATTTCACACTTATGATGCTATATGACTTTTTTGAATGGAAATTAGAAAACGTACATAAATAGACCCCCCTGAAATTTCAAAATCAATTTGAGAAATCCAGAATTCCTCCAAAAAATTGCAAACTCATGCCTGTGAAATACATATTGCCTCCTGAAATTGCAAATTCAGCCCTAAAAATATAATATGGCCCTTTATATTACGTCAATATTACAAGGGTGTGGCTTGTGTATTGGCATGATGCAAGCATACATACTATGTGCAAAATTACGATGGTGTTTTCGCCTTATCGGAATGAGCATTCACTAGTACTCAAATAAATGCGCGGGGAAGACTAACACTTGTACTTGTTTATCTTTTGATCAGCTAACTTGGCATCAGCTATATAACAGCTCGTATTTCATTTCAATTTTTGTAATACATTTCATAAGTTAAATATTTTATTTGATGTAAAAGTAAAACCAATTATTGTATAAATATGCTCTACATTGTATATACACTCTTGGATGCACAATTTACCTTTAACAAAATGACAGATATGACATAAGATTGACTGCAAAAGAAGTCAGGGATTTGTGAAGAAAGAATTTTATGCCAAAGTAACTATTTGGTCAATTTTGTCATCATTATGATGTGATTTGCTCACTTTTTCAACTTTCCATATGTTTCAACTAGTCTTTTGTTTGTATGAATCCTTTATTAGTGTTTTTGTTTAAAAAAAAATTCCTCAATGAATTGAAAGTTTTGAATACAAAAATATTCCTTGGGCCCCGTTTGGTTGTCCTAGAATTGTAATTTGGCCCATTTACAAATTGACCCATTAATTGTGTTTGGTTTCATTAATGAAATGATTCATTAATTGGCCTATATTAGCTTCCATGTAAAATTTGAAATTGAAACATTTCACAAAAAACGTGAAATGCATAGGTTCGGCTGCTCTTCTCCCTCTCCCTCCCTCCTTCCCACCCTCTCTTTCAATTCGTTTTAAACTTTTTTTTTCTTGATTGAACCTTAACATTAATTTCAGATTACCAAACATCACATAAAATTGGATTTAAACTCGTTTCAAATCCACTCATTTACAATTCACTAATTCACAATGAACCAATTTACATAATTAAACAATCTGCACAACGAAACTGGGCTGAGGTGAATTAACAAAGTATCCAGGCTTTATAATGTTTTTATTTTTTGGGGTTTATTTTTTAAGAGTGTAATTGTGAAAGTTGTCGTAAGGCTCACTGCTGTTACCTCATGCTTATTGTCATGGCGCAGGGTATTGCGAAAACTCTAGACAAGGATTGTGTTGCAAGAATGGAGCCGTCTAAGGTGGGATTTTATATGTAAGATGATTTCCATTTGCTTCTAAAGTATCATTCTCTAAAACTCATTCACCGTTTTTGTTTAAAACTGTGATGCCAGTGTTTCTTTCCTCAAGAATTTATTAAAAACATAAAGACCCCAGTTTTTCTCGTCAACCCAGCTTATGATTTTTGGCAGGTAAGCTTTACTTCAACAGCATGCGTCATATTCTAACTCTGGGCACGCATATTACTCAAACATAACATGTTTGTTCTATTTTCTAAATTTCCAGATATGAAATATATTGGTACCAGGAGCATCAGATCCTCACGGCAGCTGGTTCAAATGCAAGCTGAATATTCGAAACTGTAGTCCTAACCAGATTGAAGTATTACAAGGTAATAGATTTATGTATCTCATTTTTTATTTTTTTATTGGCCTGGTTATATTTTTGATAAATCAGCCGGAATGTGTAATACACACATTATTAGCGCGAATAATATTTTCCATAATGTAGCTAGAATACTTACAAGAGTTGTATTATATACAGGATTTCGAAATTCATTGCTCAAGGCACTCACTGAATTCCAGCAAACCAAGAGGAGTGGAATGTTTATAAACTCATGCTATATTCATTGCCAAACATGGATGGCTGAAACATGGCATTCTCCTAATTCTCCAAGAATTAACAAGAAGGTAAGTGAAGTCCTAATATATGTTTTTTGAGGTGGACACCAGATGAGGGTTTCATATTAAGTTCTCGTTTGGTTTGTGGTGAAATACATTTTTTTGTCACGTACTTGGAGTAAAACCCTTTTCACTAGTTTTCCTAAACTCACATAATTACAGCCTGTACACATATTTTCAGTTTTATACGAGCAAATTTGCCACCCCCCCCCACCCCCCCCCCCCAAAAAAAAAAAAAAAATTATTTGTTCTATCCTAATCTGCCCCCAAAATTTTCACTTTTCGCATTTATCCCCCCAAATGAATTTTTAAGACGCTTTCTGAAAACAGTGTTGCAAAAAGTTGCGAAAACCTTTACAAAGTAATGCAAAAAGTCATTTCAAGGGGATAAGGTAAGCACAAATAAACACAGGCCAAAGTCAAATAACCCGACAATTTAACTACAAATAGGTGAAATATATCTCACCCCGAACCAAAGGGGTTGACAAGGACAATTTTATCTTATATTATGTTAATGAAGCCGACTGTTTTGCTCTTGTTTTAACAGACCATTGCAGAATCAGTCGGTGATTGGTACTTCAATCGGAAAGTAGCAAAATATGTTGATTGCCCTTATCCATGCAATCCAACTTGCTATAATATGGATTTCACTTGAGTCGACATCTTTATTCGGGACTTAAATTTCCTCAATTTCATCGCCGGAGATGGTACTCTCTTTTTGGGCATTGCATGATAATGGAGATAAGGAGAGGAAATGTCTGTTTTTTACTCGTGTAAATGTGTAATAAAGCAATTTGATTCTTATGTGGTTAAAAATCATTGTCTATAGAAAGAATCTCTTATAATGTAGATGTTTATACATTAACTTTTATCTTAGGTGAAGTAAAAGAGAATTTCATAGTTGAATTGGAAAAGTATTTTTGATTTCATTCTCTATGAATCTTATGTGACATTTATTTTACATTGTGAGGACTTCAAATTGTGGATACACCTAACCAGATCAACAAAGGTAATAAAAATTGCAGACAATCACATCAAACCATTACATTTCTTATAAAATTCCGCCTCAAATAAATCGTAAGCCTAGAATTCCTCATAGCTGAAATTTGACAAAGATACACATGTAAATACTGAACACACGCTATTTTCCACGAAAATAAAAAGAACATAGACAAGCTAGGAATTTATATAAATTTGCAATTTAGTTACAAGCCCCAAAGTTCAAAATCCACAAAAATGGAGAAAAAAGGTCGCATTCGTGAACCGAGAGAGAGAGAGAGAGCTCCACTAAATAAAAAGATAATTCTTTTTCGAAGCATCATTGGTTATTGAGATGGCGAAAACTTAATCTATAATTTGGATCAATAATTCTGTTAGCTAGTCTATTATAGAGAGTCCACTCATTTTATTGAGAATGAGTGGACTGTCACAGTATGGCTGTGAGTGATATTTCTGAGGTCCAATGGCGTTAGTAAAGTGGTGGAGTGTTGGCCAAAGGTTTTGCAGGTGGTGTAAGGTAGTTGTTGGTTGCATTTAATGTGGATGAGAGTCATTAATACAAGTGGGCTTGAGTGGTGGCAGTAGGTGGAATAGTGTTTTGCTTTCCACGTACTCCGCCAGACACGTTGTAGGTGTTCATTCAGACCTATGGAGGTCAGCTGGTCCTGAGAGGATCTTGAGGTATATTGTGACAATACCTTTCCGGGCTGAGGGTTACATGACCTTAAAAGGCCATTTCCTCCTAGATAAAGGTCCGCTATGTACGTCACATATGACGAAACATTGGTGTTATGGTCTCTGAACTTGGTTGAAGAGACATGTTGGAATGACCATGCCTTTTGGAAGATTTATAAGGTTGCTGAGGTCTGCTATAGTACTGTGGTCCTTTTTACTACGAAAGTTGTGGTCTTTGTTAGGTAATGGTTTGTTAGAGGTTTGAGGTTGACTCTAGGATCTCTGTCCTTGCATGAGTGGAATTGATGTACTTAAGGAGCTTTGGAATACCAAGGGTCGAATGTGGTATCATCAGTCACCCCTTATTGCTTCTTGCAAAGATTGCAAGGGGCAACATATACTTTTTATGCAAGTTGGGAGTAAAAATTTAACTAGCCAAGATTTGTCATAATGAGAGTGCGTTGGGAAAGAGCTTGCAACTGGCTGGGAGTACTTGATAGGACATGCCTTAAGGGCTATAAAGGATCCCCTTGGCTGGTTCAAAATCTTCACATTTCACTCCAACTATCTCCTCTCTACCTTATTTCTTTTTCAGCATAAATGTCTATTAAAAAACTCTCCTTACAAAGTCTTGGACCCCACACCTCTTTCGGCGGCTGGGCCTCACGTTTCCCGTCCACAGACGACCAAGCAAGGGGTTGAGGCCTCAGAACATCTTCCCACTTGGACCATTCGCTTTGGTTCAGTGGTGACAAATTATTTGGGCGTCATTAACCGTAGCTGTATTGGGGGGCTCATTCGGCTTCCAGGATCTCTGAACCAGACTTGACAGATATTGGGAAGATGTACCAGATTCTAAAGTTCGTCATTCCGAGGGCAACGAGGCTTGATGAGAGAGTATGTTCCCTGATCTCCAAACGTGCGTGCTTTAATGGATGCTTTCTTAAGTGTGGATCTAGGTTCCCACTGCCTTTGTCGGTAGTGAGGATCCTAAAGGCCATTGGAATAACCCCTTCACAGTTGGTGGCTATTTCTTGGAGAGCTCTGATGGCCACAGTCCTAGCCTTTAGGGAAACAAGTGGGGGCTAATATGATGTCACTTCGACCCAATTCTTCAGATTATACAGAGTCCAGGAACAAAGCAAACCCAAAGACAAAGGGCTGAAATATTTTCCCCGACGACAACCGTGGTCCTTGCCAAAGACATGCATAACGCCCCCAAATTCTTCTTTATTGGGGGAGCTTGGTCCACTCCAGACCCCATTGAGCCTATTGGCTGTCCTACCCTCTAGTGCTCTCCACCGACTGCAGGTAAGTTGATCTTTACCTTTGTCCTTGCGCTTAGGTTTATTCACTGATTTTTGACTTGTGCTTTAATGATTACTCTTCTTTTACAGTTGTTATTGAGTCTTCCAAGGATGAGGAAGACATGATTGCTGAGGCTCAGAAGCTGGCTTCCTTCCCTTTTGAGGCCTTTGTTACTGCAAAATGACTCTTCAAGTATGGGCTGGGGTGGAACCCAAGGCCCTGACATCAGGAAGAGTTCTTGAGGCCCCCAAGATAGTAACTGGGGAGTCTCTTTGTGCTGAGGCCTTTGACGTTCTTGTAACAACCCTCGCCTTTGGGAGGCTCATTTTATATTAATTTTATCGCATAAGGTAATTATATAAAATGTGGGGTCGGGAGTAAATATTAATTGAATGAATTGAAATTTAATATTTACTAGATTGATGCATATTTACTATATGTGAAAGTAAATATCATCAGGTTGTATGTTTATGGTGTCATGTATTTAAAATGACATTTTGGTTTAAATAAAATTTGAACTGGTAATGATTTATAAAATTGCCGAATGCCAGTTTAGAGGGTGTAGTTAGTCCCAGAATGTTCGAGACAGTCAAAATAAGTGCCATATTGTATTTTTGTATTTCGAGCACTTTTACCTGGTTTTAGCTTATAGGCGTATTTGCGAGTCATTTCAATGTGGTATTAACCACTTAAGTTGGGAGAATTATGTTAAGCCACGATTTTGGTCTTGCCCCTTATTTCATTTCCTCATTTTATGTCTTAAAACATAGAGAGAAGGAGAGAAAGAAAGAGGAAGAGAAAAATGGAGAAATGAGAGAGAGATTGAAGATGGAGGATTTGGGATTGCTTCTTCTCCAAATAAATCTGAGATATCAACCCTAAGGCAAGTTTTCTACTTGCTAATATGTGATTTAAGTTGAATAATTTGTATGATAATTGTGTATATTCATTTGGAGATAAAAAATGGAATTTATGGGAATTAAACCCTAATCTTTATTTTGATGATAAAATTGTGGACTATAATGGTTATTAATCATGTAGGATAAATTTTGGGTAGATAAATGTTGTTGGTTGTGTGTAAATTTGAAGAGATTTGAGGTTTGGGAGGATTAGGGTTCATAACCCTTAAGACAAAATTAGGACAATCTGCAGAACCGAATCGATTCGCCTTGAGACAGTTTCCAGGTCTGGGTTGACCGAATCGATTCGGATGGTCCGGATCGATTCGGCAATTATGCAGAAAGTCAGGTTTTCCTGACCGAATCGATTCGGATGGTCCGAATCGATTCGCTTTCTTGAATCCAAATCGATTCGGAGGCCCTGCATTTTAAGAGATTTTCTTAGTTTAGTTCCAATTCATTTTCTTTAAGTCTAGGGCCTAGGAACCTTCTTTAATGAAGTAACTAAGTGTCCTAGAGTTGTAATTGAGTTAGTACTTTCCCTACACTAGGAATGGGTCATGTGGGGACTTTTCCGGGGATATGCCAATTGATGATAGGGCATTCTCTTCTAGTTAATTATTATGAAACTAGGATTTCCTAGAGTTATGCTTGGGAGACTTTTGGAGCTCAATGGAGCTACATTAATCTTGATGGTTTATAATAACACCATAAAAGTGTGTTGGGAGAATAATTGAAAGTTCATTCATTCCTTTGAGGTATGTTAGTATTGGGGTTTTAAAATAACACCCTAAGATGTTTGGAGGTAAGAAAGAGTTTAGTTACTCCTTTGAGGTTGTAGTAACGATATAATTTATCGTATGGCTCCGGATAATAAGTGATATTATTTACAAAAAGTAAATGGTAATGGTTTCGGATAAAATGAAACATATACATAGAAATGAAATGAAATGGAAATGGTATTGATTTTAGTAAATGATAATTTACTTAATCATGAAACTGGTAAATGATAATTTACTTGATTTTGAAAATGATAAATAAAATGGTTTAAACACACCTTTCTAAATGACATCATAGGGGAAGTTCGCGCGCGAGGTGATGCCCCCTGACAAATTAACGCAGGATGGATATAGTCCATAGGCCATATGAGCGTTTATTGTTGTATTTTTTTTCTGCGATGGGTAGGAGATTCCGGGTGTGGTCTTGACTATCCCGCAGGCACATGGCCGCTTCCCGACGTCTTGCGATATAAGTGCCCAGGTTGTCTTATGATAGGCCGTGGAAGATGATGGTCATTTAGGAGCGCGCACAGTGGGGAAACCCGGACGGGCGGTCTTAGAATCGTTATATGTATATAAATATAACTATTCATCATCAAGTGGGACTTGATGGATTGTATATGCCATAAAGAGCATGATGAAGTGCCACAAAGAGCACATATAAATGCCACAAAGAGCATTTGAAAATAATTATTTTCCTGATAAGGAAAGGATTTTTACAAAATGTAAAAGTGAGATAAAATAATGCCATAAAGAGCATAAAATTGTGAACATATATATATATATATATATTCCTGTTAAGGAAAAAGATATATGAGATAATTGGAGCACATGATGAATTTTCAGATTAATGTTACTTGTTTTATCTTCCTGCTTAGTTTATGTTTTAAATTGTGTAGTTAGATTGTTATCTCTCTCATCATGATTCATCATTCATAACTATCATACTCTTTATTCATCTGGTAATCATATAGAACTGGGCCCTGACCTGTTTACATTTCTTGTTGCATATGCACCTTGTCTCCGCTCAGGTACTCCGCCGCAAGGATGCCTGATTTGAATTCCTATTCCGATGTCCTCGGCGAGCCGTGATGTATTGCGGGTATTACGGGACACATATGGTATAGACGTTTTCATTTTTTTGAATTCTAGTTAAGATTAAGTCTTTTACTCGGGCGGGGGGCCCAAGCTTTTGTAAATGTCTAATGAAATGTATTATATAAATTAATGAGTTTGTTTAAATGCTGTTATAAAGATTGTGACCGGTAACATATTCGGTCTTTTTATTGTATTCTTGTTGTATTATTTATATATGTCTTGGAGTTTCCCCTATCTTTTCAGGATTTGGGTTGTTTAAATTCTTTCTTTAACTTTAAAACAAAATTTTTGGCAACCCATTTTCTGAAATTTTGGGTGGTTATCCTGGATACTCTATATTTTATTGTGATGCTGAGAATGATTTCATCTATGATTCTGGTTATATTGGAGTATTGGGCTGACCACCCTTATTTTGGTGAGCGGGTTGTCATAGTTCTGTCTAAGAGGGAGTCCATTGCCGAGGTCTTTACCAAAGTTCTTGAGGCCTTTAAGGGCGAGGATGACAAGCCTATGAGTAAAATTGAGCTCTTTCCAAGGATTGAAGAGGTCCTCCCTACATTCAGTGAGGCTATCTTGCTGGACTCCGATTGTTCTCCCTATAACTAACTTTATTTTTCTCATTTTCTGCTATTACCTTCCTTCTTGGTTCTTTGATATCCAAGTCTGATCTAATTACTAATCCAATAGATTGAATAGGAGGAGTGGAGGATGATTAAGTGATTCACTAAGGAATTGCCTATTGAGGTTGTGGTCAACAAGAAGAAGAGATCCAAATCCACAAAACATTTGAAGTTCAGCACATTATTGGGTTCTGGTGTCAAGTTGGTTGAGGAGGAGCTGAAATTTGGCTCTAGTGAAGCCTAAATATTAGAGTTTACAATCAAGACCCTGGCCTTGACGCAAGCATACACGGGGTGGGGGTGTCCTCTGGGGCAACCCAGAGTTATCCTTTTATTCCAAGGGGTTTGCATCCCTTGGTCTAAATTTTTTGAAGAAGCTTTACGTGATCCCCTTATCAAAGGGAAAAATATGGTGGTTTCCCTCAGAAGGAGGGGACTCTGAAGGGTGCCAGTGAGGCCTTAGGCCAGCCCAAGGGGCCAACTACTGTGGTGAGGGAAGATTTGCTGATCTCAGGGGTAGAGGGATATTGAAGTCCTCCTTTAACTGAGGAGATGAATTCCTATGCCTTGGCCATAGGGTAATCGGCCAAAATAAACTGTTCTAAAATGGTGGCCAAGTTGAGGGCCCCAGGGACCTTTGCTAATGCTTGGAAACTGGTCCATTTGCTGGGAAGGTACTTTTGCATCTTTTTTTACTTTTCCTTGGTGCCTTTTTGCTCTTTATCTCTTGTTCTCACGATCTTCTTCTTTTCTTGAAGCCTCAGCACCTTAAGGAGGCCCTCATGGCTGATATTATTGAAGGACAAAGGAGATGTTCGTGGAGATGTCTGACAAGCGAGACCTCACATCCAGTGGGAACTAAATCAGACTAATCGACGTCTACATGTGGTTTCTCTGGAGAGAGAGAGGATGGGCCTGATGTCCAAGATCAGCTCGTCGGAGCAGGACAGATTTCCCAATGAGAAGACTCTTGGGAACAATGCTTCCCTCTTGGCTGTTGAGCGGGGCACCTTGGCCAAGGTCGAGGAGGACCATGCTTTGGCTCAGCTTGAGCATAAAGTGGCGGGGGAGGAATTTTAAGGTCAAACCCTCAAGCTTTATAGTGCTCAGAAAAAGCTTCTTCAGTTTGAAAAGGACATGGACCTTTTAAAAAAGAATGTAGTGGATCTCAATGCTGTGAAAGACCTGTTAACATCCAAGGGTAGAGATGCTGTAGGAATATGCTGAGGTCTTGGTAAAGCATACTGAGCTCCAAGGAAAGATTCACGCCACTGTGAAGAGCAAATTGGACGCCTAACTTGATCCGATCCCTATAAGAAATTTCTACTCTTTCAAGGCTAAGGTTCAGGATCTCTTTCCTGATGTGGATGTTTCCAGTCAAGCAAATTACATGATTGTATGTAGTTGAGATTGCCCATTTACATGGGGTTCCATTATCGATTATTTTCGATTGAGGCCCTACATTCGTAGTGCACTTTTGGGAGAGTTTTTAGCATGCCATGGGGACTAAGATGCATTTTAGCATGATATACCACCCATAGACAGATGGCTAGACCGACATGGGCAATCAGGCGTTAGAGGATATATCGCGATTGTGTATAATGGACTTCAAGGGCAGTTGGGAGGCTCATTTTCCACTGGTGTAGTTTATGTATAACAACTGTTATCAAAAGTCCATTTCTATGACTCCTTATGAGGTACTTTACGAGAGACCGTGCCGATAACTGGTATGTTGGTAGGACCCAGATGAAGGTAGACATTTGGGATCAGATTTTGTCCAATAAACGACCGATAAGATCAAGTTGATCATATAGAGAATCAAAATTTCTCGGTATAGATAGAAGATCTCTGCCGATAAGAATTGGAAGCCGATAGAATTTCAGTGAGAGAGCATGTTTTACTACGGGTTTCCCTTATGAAAGGGGTGATGAGGTTCAAAAAGAGAGAAATTAAACCATCGTTATATTGGGTCATTCATGATTACGGAGAAGGTGGGGAAGGTTGCGTACCATCTAGCATTTTCAGACTACCTAGAACGTGTGCATAATGTGTTTCACATTTTTCTACTACGTCCATTTTTACTAAAAGTAGCAATTTTGGAAACGACACGACATGACACGAAATTAGCATGGGATTAACAAGCATTGTTGTGTTCGGGTCATGTTCGTGTTCGTATATTTTTAACACGGAGTTGGGTTTGGTCGTGTTTAAGTTTTGACATGAAATTGACCCAATAGACACACGACATATGACATGGATAGACATACATATGACACAAATTAAACACACATAACACTATGTCCTACAATCTTAAAAAAAGATCTACCATGTATTTCTTTAGTGATATGTGATATATGTCACATATCCATCTGTTGGCTCACATCAAAACAAAATATCCAAAAAGAACGCCCTATTCTCTTCTCTCTCTCTCTCTTCAATTCTATGAAACCAAATACACACGACTTGAGTTTCTTCTCTTTATCTTTTCTAATTTCTTCTCCCTTGTTTCTTGCCATGATTCCAAATAAGAAGACCAAAGTTACTTTTGATGTTGCAAAACCGACTATGATAGAGATTGAACCAGATGTTGAGGAACATAATAAGGTTAGTTGATTTTTTTATTATTGTAGATCTTTTTTTTTTGTCGTGGATATTTTTTTTTCGGAACCAAAACAGTGATTTTGTTCGAACCATTTGAAGCTTTTGTTCGAACCATTGAACTAGTTGAAGCTTTTGTTCTACTTTTTTTCGGACATGATTTTGTTGTTATAATTTTATCTAACTCTTTTTTCGAACCATCTGAAGATCTTTTGTTCTACTTTTTCTTGGTTATTTCGAATTTTTTTTCTTGTTGTAGATCTTAAAGTTTTTTTTCTAACCATCTGAAAATCTTTTGTTACTTTTTTTGGAACATGGTCTTTTTCTTATTTTTTTTCTTATTGTAGTCCGTTATTTTTTTGGTCAAATTTTTTGCACTCACTTTTTACAGTTTCACAACATTTTAGATAGTTTCTATTTGAAAATAGGAATTTGCTACATTTGAGAGCGAAGAACTCGCTTGTGAGCAAAAGACACAACTGGAAATGTATTTGGATGAGCTGAGGACTGATTTTGAAGAAAATTTAGATGTTCTTGGCTTTTGGAGAGCTCATGAGTACCGTTATCCATACCTTGCTCGTATGGTTTGTGATATTTTCAGTATTCCCATTTCTACCGTTGCTTCAGAGTCCGCTCTCAGCAATGGAGGTCGTGTTCTTGATCAATATAGGAGTGCACTTAAACTCGATGCGGTGGAAACTTTAATTTATACAAGATATTGGTATTTGTGGTTAAAGGTATATATTTTTGTTATTATTACTAAAAAATCTGCCATATTTTTATTTCCATGTTCTAAAAAATCTGCTATACTAAAATCCACAATACTTTTTGTTTTATCATTACTAAAAAATTTGCTATAGTTTTCTGGTTTGTCATATTAATTATACTAGAAAAAATTGTTATACTTTGTTTTAGAATCAATATTTATTATATTTTTTGTTAGTATACTTTTATTACACTTTGTTAAACTTTTAGTATCAAACTTTTGTTATACTTTGTTTCATTATACTAAAAAAAATATTATACTTTGTTATGAATTTTATATGTAATGGGGAACTATGTTTACATGAGCTTAGTGAATATGTCTTTTTTTTTAATTTATTATTAAGAATTAGAGAGAAAAGCCCTCTCTAGATGGCTAACAAATATGAAGAAACAAAAGCAACAACATTATCGAGCATCTGGACTAATAGCAATTTTGATATTTTTTGGGAGAACATTTTGATTTGAATAGCAGGTGATTCTGTGATGAAAAGATCCATGCTTGGATAGCAGAGTTGCCACTTGATTTCCATATTTGGGGCAGACTGAGATTGAACAAAGCAGCCTTTTAGAAAGAACTTGAGCCAATTTGAAGTTGGATCTACCAGATCAAGGAATTAGAGCAGCAGAAGATGATGAGAAAGACTCAATCATTCCTCTCGAATCAGCTTCAATGTCTATGTTGAATATGTTATTGTCTGAGCAATATTGAAGACCCTCTTTCGTAGTTTGGAATTGAACCTCTTGATAAGAACCAGAAGCTTGGAAATTTGAAATAGCCCAAATGAATTTGCCATGACAGTCTCTTAAGATAACACCACCTCCCATATGAAGATTATGATCTCTACAACTAGATATATTGAGTTTAACTCTCCCTATACCAGTCTTTGACCATAAATGATGAGATAGGAAAGAAGGGGTTGAGTGAATCTGTTTGAGATCAAAACATTTGATGGCTTCTTGATGAATAGAACAGTCACACCTCTTTAATTGAAAGTCTTTAGAAAGCTCAGAGATTTTAGTTATAACTTTGTGAATAATGAGATTAGGTTTCATGGTGATACCTTAGAAAAGGGACTTATTCCTACTCAACCACATTTCCCACAAAATACACACTGGATTTCTACTGTGCAGCCATCTAGAAATCTTAGACTTACCTGAGTGAATCAACCACTGAATGATAGAACCATAAATTAAAGAAGACCTGCTACTAATATTCATTAAAGAATTGAAAAAATTCGACACCTGAGAAGCAATAGGCCCATTAATGAATAGATGACTAGGAGATTTAGTAGCTGATGAACAACAATGGCATCTAGATACCATCCTAATACCCAGCTTTTGCACCAAAAAATCAACAGGAACACAGTTCGAGAGGGCTCTCCAAGAGAATATAGATAGGTTAGGAGGAATCTTAGGGTGCCAAATCGAATTGAAAGCCAATGAGGAAATTTTGTGGCTGCATTGGAGATTAAAAGCTGAAGAAAAACTAAATTCCCCAGTTAAGGAAGGTTTCCACACTAAAGAACCATCAATCACCTCTGAGTTGCCTTCCATTAAATCCCAACAGGATTGAATTCTTTTAAAAGTCATTGAACCAGACCTCATTTCCAAGTTTCTATACTTACAGTTCATGAAATTGGCCCATAAAATTTTATTTTCCGTAAACTTTCACGCTAGTTTAACATCTACAACTTTCACAACTGTTTCTAAGCTTCTGATGTCTAAACCTCCCTCATTCTTTTTATAACATAGAGACTTCTAATTAACCCAATGATATTTCCTCCCATGTTCTTTATGGACTCCCCAAAAGAAAGAACTAAGAAGCTTTTCAATAGTTTTAAGAATCAACTTTGTAGGGTTAAAGGCCAAAAGAGTATACAGAAGGATAGAAGACAGAACAACTTGAATAAGAGTTAATCTATCTCCCAAAGTTAAGAACTTCGATTTCTAGCTATGAATTTTAGAGGTTATAGATTGGACAAGAGGTTCAAAATATATGGCTTTTCTTCTACCTTTAAAAAGAGGGCAACCAAGGTAGGTTAAAGGACTTTTATCAAACTTGAATTCAATAACTTCAACAATTCTGTTCCTCATCAAAGCAGGGCTATTAACACTCACAGTGAAGCTGCTCTTATCTTTACAGATCATTTGGCCTGATTCAGATTCAAATCTCTGTAAAAACTTCATCAGATTGGATAAGCTCCTCTTAGATCCTCTAGTGAAGATAATAATGTCATTTTCATAACTCAAGTGACTCATTAGAGGGGAGTTTATGGGGTGGGAAAAAGCACTTATAACCTCTCTAGACATTAGGTAATTTAAGCCCCTGCTAAAAGATTCAGCCATGATAATGAAAAGGCTTGGAGAAATAGGGTCTCCTTGTCTTAATCCCCTAGAAGGTTTGAAAAAACCTTTAGGTTGGCCATTTATAATCACAGAAAACCAAGGAGAGGAGATACATCTCCAAATTAAATCTATGAAAGTTTCTGAAAAACCAAAAGCTCTCAAAGTTTTGATCAAGAAGAACCAAGAAGTCCTGTCATAAGCCTTAGCCATATCAAGCTTGATAATAGTATTTCCTCCTGAAATCTTTCTATCCATCAGGTGCATCATCTCTTGAGCTAACAAAATGTTTTCTTGAATGTTCCTGACTGACACAAATCTAGACTGATTTTTAGAGATAATTAGAGGAAGAACTTGGCTTAGTCTGGAGTTTATGATTTTGGATATAACTTTGTAGCTAAAATTACATAGACTTATTGGCCTAAAGTCTTTGCAAAAGGAAGGTCTGGTTACTTTAGGAATGAGGCATATATGGGTTGAGCTCCAAGATTTAGGAATTTCATCACCTAGAAAAAAGTCTTGAATGGAAAGAGTGAGGTCCTGTTTGATTATCTCCCAACAAGAAACATAAAAATGACCATTAAAACCATCAGGACCCGCAACACTGTTTTGATTCATGTCTTTTATAGCCTTCAAAATCTCTACTTCATCTGGAATACAATCCAAATTTCTATTCATCTAATTTGTAATGGTTTTAGGAATGACTTTCAGCATATCTCTTTCTTCTTGGGAACCTGCATTGAATAAATTTGAAAAATAATAGATAAACATATTAGAAATATCATCTGTAGATTCACCCCAATATCCATTTTCACTTTTAATTTTTTGAATCCTTAGCTTCCTTCTATCTTGCTGAACTTTTGCATGGTAAAACTTTGTATTTCTATCTCTATCTTTCAACCAATCCATTCTAGATTTTTGAAATCGGAATAATTCTTCCTTAGCTAAAGCTGAATTCACTTCTGCCTTAGCTTTTGAGGAATTTTCTCTTTGAGCTTCACTATTATCTATCTCCAAAGCTAATTCCTCTTGAAGAAGTTTATCCTCCAAATGAGTAACCCCTGCAAAAATATCTTTGAATTCCTCTTTACTCCAATTCTTAAAAGTACTCTTCAATCTCTTCATTTTAAAAGCAAAACCTTCCATCTTTCTACCTGTAGCAGGCTGCTCCCAAGACATCTTCACCACTTGTTTGAATTCTTCATGATTACTCCACAAATTAAGGAATTTAAAAGGCTTAATGACTATTTCCTCAGATTGAGGAATAGAGATTAGAAGGGGACTATGATCAGAACAATTCCTGTTTAGATGGTTAATACTAGAGTTTGGGACACTTTCATTCCAATTAGAGTTGATAAGCCCTCTATCTAGTCTCTAAAAAATCATTGCACCATTGGCCTCTCTAGACCATGTGAATTTTGAACCAATGAATCCCATGGCATGAAGAGAACAAGTAGAAATACATTCGTTAGACTCTGCTGCTCTAACATCAATATCTCTACCCCCAGCTCTTTCATCACTTGAAGAAACAATGTTGAAATCTCCAATCATAATCATTGGTTTACTATGAAAATAAGAAGAACTCATTGCAACAGCATCCCATAAAACCTTTCTATCTTGCCTATTACATTTAGCATAAATAATGTTAATGCCAATCTCTTCTTGAAATTGAGGGTAAATAACTTTAAGAAGTAAATTTTGAGTTCCATCATCTATTACTTCACCAGTTACTCTTGTCTCCAGAAACACCAAATTTTATTGGAAATATTATGTCAGCCTACCTCAAAATTTAGAATAAATCTCAGGTGTTCAATATAAGAAACATCTTTCATTGGCTTCAGAATGGCCAAGATAGATAGGTTATGATACTTACAAAGCTTTTTCAATCTCCTTCTTGTAGACTTATTCCCCACACCTCTGGCATTCCATACAAGGGCTTTAATCATTTAAACTGAGAAATAAGGACCTTTTGGAGACCTTTATTGGCTGATCTGGTGACTTTTCTCTTGATAACAACAATTTTTTAAGGAAATTTGATTTCTTTTTATCTTTTATTGGAAGGGGACTAGGACTTTTTGGGTTGTTTTTGTTTGACAACTCCTTTGATTTATTATAATTATCAATCTTTTCAGTTAGCAACTCAGAAAATTGAATCAGATCTTCCAACACTGCCTCTTTCTGAACAACAGTGTCATTATCTGAGTAGGAGCCCATCTTCTTTCTTTTTGTAAACTTCTCTTCTTGTTTCTCTACTTTTGAATCCGAGCTGAAGTATTTTTCTTTATCATATGGGAGTTGTTTTTTGGAATTTAGCAAACCTTCAATATCCAGTTCTTCTTCTGATGTGTCAGTCCACTCTCATTCTTCAATATCTTCTGCATCCGATTTGTACTGTTGAGAATTATTCTCTACAATACCCTTGTTAGCTTCCCCAAGGCTATTAACTAACCCTTCATTCTTTAGAGATGGAGTTGGCATTTTTAAATCTTTAACAATCTTCTGGTGCTTTTTTGAATCTTTACTGGAAGTACCTTTGTTGATTTCTTGAGTAGCTATTTTTTCTTTAACTCGAGATGTCTTACCCTTCATTCTGAAAACCATTCTTTGTTCCTTGATCCGCTTTCCTTATTTGCTAGTAGCTGCTTCTTCAATGACTTTTTCTTTCCCTTTCCTCACTTCTTGAGTTATTGAATTATTTTTTAGTAAATATTGGCTTTCTTGGTGGCCTAATTGCCTGCAGTGAGTACAATATTCCGGAGAAGATTCATATTCAATATTTTTCCAGAAACCAAAATCACCACTAGCAATCCAAACTCTCTTAGTCTTTTAGGCTTGAGGAGATCTAATTCAAAACCAAACACGGGCAACACTTGGTCTGTTCAAATTGGTTGTGGAGTCGTCAATTTTTAGAGGGGCTCCCACTGCTTGAGAAATCGCAAAGAGAGCTTCCTTTGCAAATAAATGAACTGGAAGACTAGGGAAGGAAATCCACAGTGGAACGATTGAACTTTCTTGATCTGTATGAAATCTTGGAGACCATTTAAAGGTTTGCATAGGGCTTTTTCCAATAAACCAGGTGTCTTTCAACCATAATCTCATAAAATCTTCCTCACAGTTGAGCCTTATAAGAATATGCTTATAGTCTAACAGTCCAATGTTGTAAGCAGCCTTCAAACCAAATGATTCAAAGTTTTTTCTAATAAAATCCATCGATGGTTTACCATGAGAAAACTTACCGATGATTGTATGCAAAAACAGATATGAAAGTTGATCCACTTCTTCATTAGAGAACATGATGGCCAGTTCCCCTTTATATTTGGAGAGCGACTTAATAGGGATTGCATGAGTAGTTTCAGATGACTTTAATACTAGCGCAAAGGATTTGTGCCAAGGATTCATTGGGTCCGGAGGCTTGGGATCCAAGAAAGAAGAAGGTGAGGGGTGAGAGGTGGCCATGCAACCCTAATTAGGGTTAGACGGTAGAGAGAGAGAGAGAGCAGTGAAGATGTCATTTTGAATAACAAAGATGATAAAAAAATATCAACCACTGTAGTAAGGTTGACATCAATTATTAACTTTTCATGTAAAGATTTTGCATATGATATTTTCATTTTTGTAATAACAATTTTTAAAACTATTACAGGGTTGACGTGTGTCAAAGCATATGCAACCGCAACCGCAACCTTTAATATTACTGGAGTTGAGTGAATGATGATTTGGAAGAGCCTATTTGCATTGTTTTTTTTTTTTTTTTTTTTTTTTTTTTTTTTTTTTTAATCTTTTTGGGTGGCTACTTCATTATGGAGTTTGGATTAACAGATTCTATTTTGGAATCTACTTTTTGGATGTTATTATCTATCTATTGGATCGTATTATATACTTTTTTGGATGTTGACAATATTTTTATACATGATATTCGGTAAAAAAATTGACCCATGAGAATCCCACAATAATGAAGAAAATGAATCTTATTTTTTATGCATGATGGGATATATGGTAAAAAAATATTAAACCTTATTTTAGGATGAGAAAATGTATTTGGGCAAAAAATGAGTTTTTTAGTCGTGTTTTCGTGGTTAATGGATTGAAAAAAAATTAATCATGTAAAATGTGTCAGTGTCGTGTTTTAGACGGGTCATTTTCTTGGTAATAAAAAAATGAATTTGTGTCGTATTCGTGTTGTCAAAAATCTTGTCGTATCGTGCCGTGTCAGGCCAAAACATTACCCCCAAAACGTGAATTGTTACCCGAATTTTTACACCCCAAGACTTCAACATATTGATTTGAGTGAGATTGAGTTAGACTCGAATGCATCATACAATGAGCAACCGATGAGTATTTTTTATCGTCGAATCCAAACCTTGCGTTCCAAGGAGATACCGCTAGTGCGAGTGTTGTTGGAAAATCATCACAAGGAGTAATCCACTTGAGAGTGCGATGACTTGATGAGGCAGCAATATCACCATCTGTTTTGACTCAGGTATACAAGTTGTTAGTAGTTTTAGACTTATTCTATATGAGGAGATGATTTTGGCTCATTCTTTATGAGGAGATGAATTTGACTCACTCTATATGAGGAGATGATTTTAACCCATTTTATATGATGAGTTGACTTTGACTCATTCTATATGAGGAGATAGGTTTTGATTATTTCTATATGAGGAGATAGGTTTTGACTCATTTTATATGATGAGATAGTTTTGACTCATTTTACATGAGGTGATATAATATTGACTCATAAATGAATGGTTAATTGTGAATTTCGAGGATAAAATTCTTTTTTGTTTGGGGGAAAAGATTGTAATAACGTATTTTTAAAAGAATTTTAATTAATTAAAATAACTAATTGTAATACCCCGTACTTTTGGCTATATTTATTTTTGGGATTAATTAATTAAATGCGTATTAATTGGAAATTAATCCGGGTTATAAATACTAACGAGATGCGAGTTGGTATTTGATTATGTGCATATATGATTATATATGAATTTGGAATTATAAAATTTGTCGTGAGATTGATATACGGCAATTTGAGAATTTTGTTGAGACGCGTGTGACCGCCGCGTCATGGTATATTATTTTAATTATAAAAGTGATTTTTATTTCTATTATCCGTATGGTCGTTTTGAGTGCGCCAACGCGTCCGGAAGGGTCGAGATAGTCAGAAAACACTAGCCGGGGGTGTAGTTTGGGTCTCGGGGTATTTTTAGGCCATACCGGCAACTTAAAGGGTATTTTGGTAATTTTACATTTTGAGGAATTAAAAGTGACGAAAATTGGGAGTTTTAATCTGATGTGGATTTAACCCACTAAGCCCATTAACCAAACCATATTAACCTAGAAGGCTACGTAGGTTATTAGAAGAGTTTTCTAAGTTTCCCAAATCAAACCCTAGCCACCTTAAGCCACCATTGGAGAAGAAGCTTGGAGAGAGGGAATTCTGCAGAAAAATCTTCATCAAACCATCATCCAAACTCAGAGACAACCAAGGCAAGTGACTTAATTCCATTTAATTTCAAAGAATGTTCTTTCCATGTTATAAAAATTCGAATTTTGTGCTTGTTCTTGGTGAAATATGAAAACCCATGTAGTTTGGAGTTTAGAACTTGAAAATCTTGAAGAGAATTGCATGTAGAATGATAGGTAGATGATTATTCTCATGATAATTGTGATTAGAAGAAATTAAAACGGATTAAATTCTGGGATTTGATGATGATATAAATTTAGGGTTCATGTTCTTGATAAAATTGGGGAAAAGTATAAAATCTTGTGATTTAATGATGTTTAGGATGCATTATTGCCTTAAAAGATGTTAGTATATGACCTTAGCATGTTTTAGTACGATTAGAGGACTTAAAACACTGTTAGAACGAACTTTGGAGAAGACTTGAGGTGTTAAAAATGGTGAAAAACGAGTTTTAGGAAAATCTGGGACGAATCTGGTAGGTCGTTAGAAGCCCCTGCCCAGGTCGTTCGAACGAACTCGTTCGAACGAGCTTTTAACGAATTGACCAGTCGTTCTAACGAAAGGGAGCCTCGTTCGATAACTTCGTTCGAACGAGATCTCGTTAGAAGGGACAGTTCGTTCGAACGAACTGGATCTCGTTCGAACAGCCTCATTCGAACGAGACTTCTAACGAGTTGACAGAGGGATCTCGTTCGAACAGTCTCGTTCGAACGAGACTTCTAACGAGTTGACAGTTTGGTCCTTTTTGGACTATTTTGATTTGTGGAGTCCCGTAATCTTGTTCGAGGATATAGATAACATTCCGATGATGATGTAATGATAGAATTGGGACTTTTGGGTATTTATGAGAAGAAAATTAGATACGAGAGTTATATTAAATGGACGGTTTGGGTTGAGACGTGAGTGTCTACTACGACGTGAGAATAAGATTATGGCGCGTATGATAATAAACCGGAATAGTATAAATTGCGATAATTATAAGTTAGTACGAGAATGCGATATGTACTACGATTAAACTACGGGATTACTAAGACGTGTGTTTACTTAGTATTGGTATATGAATTGTGTGTATGACATACCTACCATACTTGCTATTACGGGAGGTTTGCGTTCGCTTAGGGCCCTCTAATCCTTGTGTTGCCCGGATTTAGACTAGTTACCTTGATGAACATAGGTCATAGAAAGACTTATTGGGATATTAATAAGTCCGCTGATCGTAGGAGCGTAGGTATGTGCGTGACCTATGTGATGTGACTGTGTTCGCCTCCATTGTTTGTGATGTTGTTATCTGTGAACTATTCCTGAGAGATTCGGAATATGTAATCCTTATGTACGTGATGTACCGGGATGGATAGCAGAGTATGTGTGCACCACAGCTTAGTTCTCGGGGTGCTTGTATAGTATATTTATGATGTGATTAATATACACTTAATTAATGGGAACCTTCATGTTATGGCTGTGAATATAATTACGGTATTGTTTCGAGAAAAATAACGAGTTAACTGATAGTGATATATATTGCATATTGAGCATCTGAGTTTACGTTAAACCCCTACTTAATTACGAGCGTTATAATGTTAATAGATCCGAGTAATAAGGGTAGGACCTATGGCAGTCTAGCTAGATATGATGGTACTTAGCTAGTGATTTGTGTCGTTATAGATGGGTACTTACGTTAGGAGTGCACAGTTAGACGAGAGGTGAAAATATCATGTGAGTGCACGTCCTAACATGTATTTTGCATTTAATGTTTTAAATGTTTTTAAATCACTTGCAGGTTTTTAAAATATCTCCACATTCGGGCTCTGACCCGTTTGCTTTTCAAATCTATTTTTCTTTGTAAAACCATTTTAGGTGCCCAGCCACAAGGACACCAAGCATAGGATACTCATTCAGGTGACGAGCTGTAGCTGTTTGTGGAAGCTACAGGGATTTGCTTATAGACGCTTCTATCGCTTGGATTTCAGATTCTTTATCTACCAGTTGTAGGGCATGTTGCCCATTTCTATTAGAGTTACATTTCCATTCCAGTTTTCAGACTTTGGCATGTATCGTTTTAGTATTCGGTTTACTTATTTCAGTTGTGGGATTGTATTGAGGAGTTTTTCCTCCAGACTTTATTTTACGTTATGTGATGGTTATTCTCTTCACTTCAGTATGGTGAATGGTGTTATTATTCTTTATTACACTTGTTGCATGTTAATCAGACTTGAATTAAAATTTGGCACTTACTTTTTAAATACTAGGTGGTTAGTAATCATTAAAATGTTTTCGACAGTGATGCTATTAACTGGGTCAACTTGGCATTTTGAATTAATTTAATAAAGGAGTAGCTACCCGGTATTTAATTAGTCGGGGTGTCACACTAATTAGTTTAGAATTTGGAGAAACTAAATAATTATTTTAAGTAAAAACTTAAATTTATAATTATTTGAGTGAAAATAAAGTGTTATAAGAAGTTTCAGTTTGATTTGGAAATAAATTGGAAATATAGGTTTTGTTTGGCAAAAGAATTAAATTAAAATGTTTAATTACAATTTAATTAAATAAGGTTTTTTAATTGTTATTTTGGAAAACTAACTAATTGAAGTATTTAGTTGAGAGAAGGAGGTTAATAAAGTAATTATAATATGACTTGGAGAAAAATTTAGGTTAAAGAGCAGAAATGGGAAAAGTGTCAATGGAAAGTAATTACGAGAATTAGGGTTAAAAAACTAATCTAGCGGTAGGATTTGGGAGGCCTCTATAGCCGTGAGACCAAACCACATTAGCGGGGTCATAACCACTATATCAGGGTCAACAGGCCATTATAGCGGTCTTGTTTGAGGCATAGAGAGGTTTTGGTTAAGGGAAGTTTAGGCTTATTTTTTTATATATAAAAGCAGACGCCCTTTTTTCATACAAATTCTTCCACCAATCATATCTTCTCTTACAACAAGCCAAAAATGTACTCCACCGCCTTTTTCCTTAAACCCATTAAACAAAACTTCACACAAAATATATATTTCTAATCCATAAACTATTCCGTTTTATTCGAATCAAAAAATTATAATTTTGGATTTATTCTAGCGATGATATTTGCCTAATTATAAAAGACTTTTGGGGATATTTTCGGAGGGAAATTCAACTATTTCTCAAGGGGGTTCTTTTCTATACAATTGAGGACTATTCGAGGAGCAATTACAGGGGTTTTCAGACGGACTTATTTTATCTTTCTCTTGGGAATTTTTATTCATCATTCAAGACAAGATAATTATACTCTCTTCTCTCATGATTATAAATAGTAAATATCTAACTAAATAATTTTATAAATTATAAAATATGAGTAGAAAATAATTAGGGTTTATCATATTTTGCTCACACTACAAAAATTCGGATTTTTGAAAATAAATTATTGAACCCAATTCATGACATTGTTTGTCTAATTATGTTAGTTTTAATTAGTATACTTGAATTTAGTTAAATAATGGTATACTTTTGTTCTACTAGATATATACGAGTAGAGGTAGGTAGCGGTATAAGTATAAATATGTAGATCTATATGGATAATAGTTAATATAATAAGGGTAGAGTTTGTTATTTACATTCTTGATTGACAATTATACTACTTGAGTGCATAGATATTATCTTGTTGCGGTGGACCTGACCCGTCGTGTTACTATAGGGGCTCCAGGACACCAAACTTAGCATTCTTTTTAGAGAACTCGGCCGTTTTTTTTCAATCACTACTCATTTTGGATACGTAGGTGTTGGACCCACCTTTAGTTCTTAATTATTTCATGTATGAGAGATATGTGAAGTGTTATAAATTCCTAGCATTTGAACTCGATGTTGGTTTGGAAAACAATATCACTTTTGGAAGTTTGGAATGTAATAGTTTTATTAGTCAGTACTCGTGTTATTTAATGGTGGAGATTGACTTTTATCCTTACTATATAATTATTGGAGTTTTTATCATATTGTTATTCTTTTCTATTATCGTCTTTCATTGATTCTTACCTCATGCTAAGGATGATTTAAAATTATTTTTACATACTGTTTTATTTAATAAATAGAATTGATTAACCTAGTTACTAAACATTACAAGGTATAATGTTGGTATCAAAGCATGGTCACGTAAGTTTCAGGTCCATCAGAGTTTTTTGTGTGGTGTTCTTTATACGTCATTCACTTTATACTCTTATCATAAGATGCGTGTTACTAATAAGCATTACGTGTTATATTTAAGATGGAACCAAAGAGGAAGACTCGTTATACCGCACACTCTGCCTAGCCTGATCTAGCAGCACCAGTGCTACCCACACCACCAGTTGCACTACTTTAAAAAATGCTAGTTGTCCAGTATCTAGATGCCCGGGGACACTTTATTTTTAGAGCTCAGTAACTTTCCGAGATGAATCCCCAGATGATGTAGGCAGGATTGGTCGTACGTAGGCAAGACAGACCTGCTGATGCACCATAATTAGTGGAATAGATTGGGAGAAGATCCGTGGTGCATTCATGATCAATGGACCCATGACATTTTTAGGGACGACATATCCTTTAGTGGCTATTCAGTGGCGTTAGGACATCGAGATCCATCTCAGTCTCTTGTCTTGTACGCATGTTCAAAGGCAGATTCTAGCCACTTTTCGACTGACCGGTGATGCTCTCCAGTGGCGGGAGAGTGTAACTACTACTGAGCATAGGGATTAGATGACTTACGCTAAATTCATAGATAAGTTAAACGACAAATATTTTCTCGAGTCCATTCGCACACAAAAGAGTGGAGTTTGTGTCCCTTCAGCAGGGAACTCGTAATGATGACGATTACGAGAAAAAGTTCACCAATATGTCAATGTTTGCTCTGTTTGATGTGAAAAAGGAGAAGCAAAGATTGGTTGCTTTGTGGAAGGTCTCATATACCCTATTCGCCAGATTGTAATTGTGAAACCCGCATATGTCATGTACACAAAAATAGTAGATGCGACGCTCACGCTTTGCAAGGATCGTTCTAAGCATAATAAGAAGTTTGAGAAAGGGGGCATGCAGGTGTCCCAAGAGTGAGGGAAGATCCGATAGCGATCGAAAGGGAGGTTAGGACCAACAAGGCCAAGCAGAGTGGGCAAGGTCAGCAACAACATGGGAGTTACACTACACCAAAAATAGCAATTTGGCACACCTTGATATTAAAAATTTGGCACACATTAAAACAGTACCAAATTCTGGCACGATTTAATTACAATCTGGAACACTTTAAAACAGTACCAAAATTTCGCACTGATTAAAAGTGTGCCAAAATTGAGCACACTTAACTAAAATATAAAATACCCCCCAAAAATATTAATCCTCCCGCTCACTTTTCATTTGGATCCCTCTCACTCTCCCGCTCACCCTCTGGTAAGCTCGACTCTCACTCCCCTAAAATCAATTCTATAGCATTTTCTCTGAACTATGCCGCTTTGCCGCCGGGAATAGAAGGGATCGTGGAAGAAAAATAAAAAGTGAGGGTTTCCTTTCATATTATATCCTCAGATCTCTCTCTCTTTCTAACACATGAATAATGTACAATGTTGGTTTTGATTTAGTGCTTTTATCGAATTGTACGACATTGAGGGATGCATATGAAAACAGAGAGGCGAAACAAGGGAGGATTTGTAGATCTGAGGAGTCTCGTGTCAATTTTGATTATGTCAACTGAATCACAAAGGCGTATTGGACCACGTTGGCCCCCAATGTGGAGGATTATAGTGGGAGTGCTTCTAAGGTGATTGCTTCTGGATCTAGGCACTTGGTTAAGGGGATTTTGTGGTGTGGGGATGTTACCGTCGATAGTTTTAAGAGGGGAGATGAGGTGCTCAAGAAAAGGATTTCACCTGGTTCTAAATCGGAGATTAGTCCACAGACCATTAAGAGAATTAAGAGGTTTACTTTTTTCAACTGTGAATTGGCTTGTTAGTTGTAGTTGTTACTTTGCAGTTTTATGAAGATTTTGAGTTGATTCTACATGTTTATGCGATAATTATGTGGTGTGTGTTTATGTGGGTAATGTGACTTTAATCTTTACTTATTTACCGAAGAATAATATATAAGACTAGATGTAAATCCACGCGATGCACGAGCGAGACGCAATGAATTTGACAAGGAGCGTGCAAAAAAAAAAATTACTAAAAAAAATGTTAGTTAAAGATTCTTCTTTGATATTAAGTTACCTATCAGAAAAGTACGCAATCTGAAAAATAAAATTATTCCACAACCCGAACGAAAACCCAAATAAAAATAGAAAAAATTATGACATACTATTCCAATGCTATCAAACCTAATATATTTTTTATTTTGTCAAAGTAGTACAAAATAAAATGTATACCTCAAAAATCAAATTTTTAATACATATTTAATCATTTTGCAAGCGGGCACACAGTAACATTTTTTGACACGCATTTTAAAAACTAAATGATAGGAAAAAAATTAAGGGAAAAGACCCATTAAAAGTATATTGACTTAAAACTCAATAATACATCTTCATATTGAATAATCTTGGGTAGGTTTTTGCTGTCAACGTTTGGGAGTAGGATTAGAGAAGAGGCGCAATCTTCTTCGGCCATGCCGTTGATTAGTCGATATTGGACTGCAACAATTTTTTCCACCATGAATTCACATATTATGTAACTCAGGAATATAAATCTAAAGTTCAAAGATTCACTAAAAATAAAATAAAAGTAGAGAATAGATACCTTGATGGTCTATTACTGCCATACCTATGAGGGAACTCAACAAAGCAATCTCATGCCTTTGTATAGTAGAGCACAGTCGACCCCAACAAAACTTACATCGGAGGATCCCAGGTGCTCTTTGGCTTAGGTAGCCAAACCAGTCGCCTCCGGCCTGACTATCTCATCGATTTTTAATCTCGTAGTCGTCATACTCTTCTTCGAAAATCGAATAGAAATTTCTTTATTTTCGTAGAAAGAAGGTCGACAACATACACAAATGGGTAGGATAAAAAAACCTAATAAATGATATAAAGGCCCACCTAAATTACTTATCAAAAAAAGGCCCACCTAAATCATTTATTACGTTACCACATCCAGATAAATGCCAAGAATGAGCAGAATCAATGACTTACATATTTAAATATAACAATGATAAGTACAAAAATGATTTGAAAACAAAAAGAAAAATTAAAACATAAAAAGACCAAAGAAAGAGAACTTACTCTCTCCCTCCTCCACAATCCCACATTCATCCTTCCTCCCCAAATACTATATGTACAAATGTGCACTCATGCATCTTACATTTATAAAGATAAAAGCAACCAACTTATCGAAAATTTGTAATGAAAAAAAAACAAAAAAAAAATCATCTTTCCCACACCTCTGGATCTTATTCCATGTAAAGCTTACAATCATCCAAACCCAACCAGCCCAGATGCCACGTCTCATCGCTCGAACTGGCTAACAACTTACCCTTCCTCAAAGCTAGAACCTTGAAATTGTTGTGTGTGTATAACTATTGGTGTGAATGATATACTCACAATAAGATCTTGTAGCCTAATGGTAACTTTTGAGTCCCCTTGAGGGGAGGTCATGGGTTCAAGTCCCACTAAGGGAATTTAAGAGGATTTGGGGTATTTATACCTAAATAGATATATAATTATTATATTATATATCAAGACTTGGGACTTAGGACTTGGGACTTGGGTCCTAATATCAGTTAATTTTAATTTCGTCTTTAAATAATTTTATTTAATTCAATTTTAATTAATATTAAAGATTGTTTTATTTAATTAATTAAAAATTGTTTTATGATTAAAATTAAAACACGTTTTTCTTAATTAGCCATTGGGAGTGGTTTAGTGGGAGAAGTGGTCATCCACGTTTTGGGGGAGTGGGTGGTTTCTGCATCCCCTTATATGAGGGATATGCAGATCAGTTTCTAATAACGTTTTTCAATCAATCTCTCTCTCAAAAACTTCCTTCTTCATACTCCAATTCTCGGCATAATATCTTGTGATATTAAAGTCATTCATCGAGTGCTTCAATCGGATGAATTGTGCTGTTGATGTAATACCCCGTATTTTTGTGATATTTATTTATGGGATTAATTGAATTAAATGGGTATTAATTGAGAATTAATCCGGATAAAATACTAACAAGATGTGAGTTGGTATTTGATTATAATGGGTATTATTTGATTATAATGAATATTGAATATATTGAATTTGTCGTGAAATTGAAATACGGCAATTTGGAAATTTTGTTAGGACGCGTGTGACAGTCGCGTCGGGAATATAATTATTTTAATTAAAAAGTGAATTTTATTTTTATCAACCGTATGGTCATTTTGAGTGCGCCAACGAGTCCGGAAGGGTCGAAATAGTCAGAAAACACTAGCCGGGGGTTTAATTTGGGTCCCGGGGCATTATTGGGCCATACCGGCAACTTAAAAGGGCATTTTGGTAATTTAGAAATTTAGGGAATTAAAACCCACGAAAATTAGAATTAATATTTATCATTTTAATAGGGCCACTAAGGCCATTACCAGCATTTTACAACTTAGAGGGCTACGGGAGTTATAGGAAAAGTTAGAAGAGGTTCCCAAAGAGAAAACCATAACCACCATCTTCAACCTTCAACCTTGGGAGAAATCTGGAGAGAGGGAAGTGGACAACCTTCAACCTTAAACAAAAAATTCAGAAGAACAATCTAAGGCAAGTGGTTTAATTACGTTAATTTCAAGCGAATGTTTCTTCCATGCTTAGAATTTAAAATAATTGCATTATATTGGGAGTTTGATGAAAACCCATGAAATTGGAGATAGAAATTCAAGTTATGATATAGGGATTGCATGTAGAATGTTATTGGGTGATTGTACTAAACAAAATACAACTTTTCATGATGTAAAAAATTATTTAGTTATGGATATTGATGACTTAAATTTTCTAGGGTTCATACTCATAAGGTTTGGGGGAAAATATGGGAAATTTGATGATTGGGTATTGTTTAGGGAGATTTGACCCCACATATATGCTAAAATACGACCTAAATATGTTTAGGAATGATTAGAAACCTTGAACTACTGTTGGAATGATGTTTAGATGAGATTAGAGGTGAAGAAAATTGGAAAAAAAAACGAAATAGGAGATTTCTGGGCTCGAAACTGTCACCTCGTTAGAAGGCCTGCCCAGGTCGTTCGATCGAGTTGGCAGTTTGACTTTTAACGAGAGGGATGTTCGTTCGATGCCTTTCGTTCGAACGAGATCTCGTTAGATTCCCACTTCGTTCGAACGAACTCTCGTTCGAACGACCTCGTTCGAACGAGACTTCTAACGAGTTGACAGAATGGCCTTTTTGGCCTGGTTTGATTTCTAGGGTCCCGTAACCTTGTTTAAATGAAGAGATATCTTTCCCGTGTTAACTAATTGATATAGTTTGGAGATTTGGGATATATTGAGGAGTAAAATATAGAAGAGTGGTTTGAACCAAATGATATTTGTGGATTAGGACGCGAGCGACTAATCACGATGCGAGGATAATTAGTGACTTAAATACATATAATCCGGGGGCATATGAATTGTGTAATTTAACAGTTGGTATAAGAATGATAAGTATACCACTAATAAAATATGGTAATTACTAAGATGTGTGCATGCTTAGTATGTATGATTTTATGTGTAACGGGAGGTTTACGTTCGCTTAGGGCCATCTAATCTTTGTGTGCCCGGATTTAGATTGGTACCTCGAGAACATAGGTCAGAGAAGGACTTATTGGGAAGTTAATAAGACTGCTGATCGTGGGAGCGTAGGTATGTGCGTGACCCATGTGATGTGACTGTGTTCGCCTCCATCGTTTGTGATTTGCTATTATCTAAGAATGATTCTTGAGAGATTCGGAATGCGTGATCCTTATGTACGTGATGTACCGAGATGGGATAACAGAGTATGTGTGCACCGCAGTTGACTCGGGGTGCTTGTATAGTATATTTATGATGTGAATAATATACGGTTAAAAGAAAAGGAATTGTTATGTTTTCACTGCGAGTATAATTATAGTAAAGCCTTGATAAAGATAAAAAGGGATAACCTGCTATGTATTGTAATGCTAATAATTGAGGATCCGAGTTTAAACAAAGCTATCTATTCAAGTGATAACATTTGGGAATTTATATTGTGAATCGAGTAGATGGGTTAGAACTTATGTCGGTTTAGTTAGATATGAATACCACTTAGATGGGTACTGTACGTTAGGAGTGCACAAGTAGTCGAGAGGTGAGTATTTAATGTGAGAGCATGTCCTAACATGTATTTTGCATTCATTGTTTTAATGTTATTAAAGCACTTGCTGTTTTAAAACTATTCTCCACATTCGGGCTCTGACCCGTTTGCTTTCAAATCTACTTTTTGTAAAAATCTTTTAGGTGCCCAGCCGCAAGGACACCATGCATAGGATTTCCATTCAGGTGACGAGCTGTAGCTGTTGTGGAAGTTACAGGGCCTTGATATTAGACGCCTCATTTTCTAGTCTTGACTCCATATTCAGTTTCATCATTTGTAGGGCATGTCGGCCATTTCTATTAGAGACATTTTTTATTTCAGTTATTCAGACTTTGGTTTGTAATTAATCCAGGATGCAGACTTGTTTGATTTTTCCATATTGGGATTGTTGTGAGGAGTATTTCCTCTAGACTTATCATTATTTGTTGGTCACTTTATTGAGACTTTATGGTGTATGGTGATGTTATTCTTTTACATTTCATTTATCGCATGTTAATCAGATTTAATTTAAAATTTGACAACTTACTTTTTAAATACTAGGTGGTTAGTAATCATTAAATGTTTTCGACAGTGATGCTATTAACTGAACCAACTTGGCATTTTGAATTAATTTAATAAAGGAGTAGCTACCCGGTATTTAATTAGTCGGGGTGTCACAGGTGGTATCAGAGCATCAGGTTCTAGTGTCCTTTAGGATCTGTACGGCTTATTATGTTTCCGCTGAGCTTTCTTTGATGTAGAGCCCTATATTTTAGGGCTGTTGTATTCTTTTATGTATGCTTCGCTCTTCAGCTATTTTGGGTTTATAACTGCGAACTTATAGACCTTACTCTTATTTTGGATGCCTCCACGACGTGCACCACGGGTTCCTAGGGATGCACAGCCAGAGCCCCAGCCAACACCAGTACAGGGCACCATGAATGCCGCCGAGGTTGCAGCCATTGTAGCCCAAGCGATAAATGCCGCTCTCGCCGTTGTACAGCAGGCACCAGTAGCCACGCCAGTTCAGGCACATGCATTCCCGTCTGCTTGGGAACGTGTACGTGATGCTTTTCAGAAAGCGCACCCACCGAAGTTCGCAGGTAGCTCCGATGTTGTGGTTTCAAGTCAGTGGAGGAAAGATATTCAGAGGCACTTGAGGATGTATGAGTGCACCGATGTTCAGAGGCAGATACTAGCTACTTTCAAGCTAGTGGGATCTGTATTGCAGTGGTGGGAGTCTATTACCACCGCAGAGGAGAGAGATACTCTCACGATACAGGAGTTCTGGGTGCGGTTCGACCGCAAATATTTTCCGTCGACTGTTCACACGGAGATGAGGAGGAAGTTGATGAACCTCAAGCAGGAGGGAAAGACTGTGGCTGAGTATGAGGCCGAATTCACTAACTTACTGAACATTGTTCCGGATGAGATACCGACGGAAGAGAAGAAGATTCAGAAGTTCACAGATGGATTGACTTGGAGGATCCGTCAGCATTTGTTAGGGAATCTCTCTTTAGCCACTTACTCTGATGTGGTTAACGTTGCACTGCTACACTGTCAGGATCATCGCTTTCACATGTCTGAGAGCAAGAGATCAGGAGAGTCCAGCCATCAGGGCAGGACTGGGGGAAATGGTGCCAGTGGGGCACAACCTACTCAGGGGCAGAGGCAGGGTGACCAGGGTTCCCAGCAGGGGGATCATAAGAGGTTCAGATCGGGGAATTTCAGGAACGGTCAGGGAGGTTTCAGGCAGGGCCATCAGGGTCCGAACGGCCATTAGGGCCAGCAGGGCCAGAATGGTCAGCAGCAGATTCATCAGGGCTAGCACGGCCAGGGGAGGAATGGTAACGGCCACCAGGGCCGAGGGCAGCAGGGACAGCGAGGGGGAAACTTCCTAGGAAAGTGTTATGTTTGTGGCAAGACTGGCCATAAACGTCAGGATTGTCCTGATAGGGGCAGGGCATCGCAGCAGCAGCAGCAGGGTGCTCGATACGAGCCACAGAGACCTATGTTTCCCGCCGCCCTTCCATCACCACCACAGATGGCAGCACTACCACCCATTCCAGCAGTCCCAGTCCAGCAGGGACAACTTCAGTATGGGAGAGTGTACCAGCTTCAGCATGCCGCAGCCCCACAGGATCCACCGGCCATTGAGGGTATGTTCTCTATTCAGGGAACTTTGGGGCGTATTTTGTTTGACACAGGGGCCACACATTGTTTTATTTCTATGAGATTTGCACGCACTATTGGGTTATTAGACACCGCAGAGAGCACCGCTACTTGTGTAGACTCACCGTTGAGTAGGGGTTCCATGATTTCGCTTATGTGTAGAGGTGTGGGTATAGAGATCGGGAGGTTTACTTTACCCGTTGATATGTTAGTGTTAGAGATGACCGAGTATGATGCCATTATTGGTATGGATTGGCTAGTTGCGTACCGAGCCATGATTGACTGTTTTAGTAGGAGTATTATCTTTGCCATTCCAGGGCAAGAGATGTTTTTAGTGGCGATGCCTCGCCCTAAGGGAGGATCGTCCACTCACTTGTACTATATAGAGGAGGAGACCTCTAAGGAAGTGGTGATACCACTTGATTCAATTCCGGTTGTTCGAGAGTTTGCCGATGTATTTCAGGATATACCTGGACTACCTCCGAGTAGAGAGATAGATTTTGTTATCGATTTGACACCGGGCACTCAGCCTATTTCCTGCGCACCTTACCGTATGGCTCCAGCTGAGATGAGAGAGTTACGAGATTAGATTGAGTAGTTGTTGGGTCAGGGGTTTATACGGAGGAGTACTTCACCATGGGGTGCCCCTGTATTGTTCGTGAAGAAGAGGGATGGATCGTTGAGGTAGTGTGTAGATTACCGGGAGTTGAACAAGGTCACGTTACAGAATAAGTATCCGTTGCCCCGAATCGATGACTTATTCGACCAGCTGAGAGGAGCTTCTTTCTTCTCAAAGATTGACTTGCGATCGGGATACCATCAGTTGCGTATCAGGGAGGAGGACGTCTCGAAGACTGATTTCTTAACGAGATATGGTTCCTACGAGTTTCGGGTTATGCCTTTTGGTTTGACCAATGCTCCAGCCGTGTTTATGGACTTGATGAATAGGGTGTTCAGAGAGTTCCTAGATCAGTTCGTCATTGTCTTCATTGATGATATTCTGGTTTACTCCCAGACAGAGGAGGAGCACGCCGAGCATTTGAGGCAGGTTTTGCAGACGCTACGCCAGAACGAGCTGTATGCAAAGTATGAGAAGTGCGGGTTTTGGCTGAAGGAAATTAAGTTTTTGGGCATATTATTTCCGACTGGGGGATATCTATTGATCCGGGAAAGGTATCCGCGGTGAGGGAGTGGGGATAGCCCACGACACCGACTGAGATCCGTAGTTTCTTGGGCCTAGCAGGATACTACAGGAGGTTCATTCAGGGTTTCTCAAAGATAGCGGGTCCTTTGACACATCTGACTCGTAAGGGTGTGCCATTCATCTGGAGTGATGCCTGTCAGCTGGCATTTGATGAGTTGAAGGACAAGTTGACCTCAGCACCTGTGTTATCATTGCCGAGACCGGGAGTTGAATATCTAGTTTACACCGATGCGTCCTTACAAGGACTTGGAGGTGTATTGCAGCAGGAAAGTCAGGCCATAACTTATGCTTCCCGTAAGCTTAAGCCTCACGAGAAGAACTACCCCACTCATGATTTAGAATTAGTGACAGTTGTATTTGCCCTTCGGATTTGGAGACATTACCTTTTGGGGGAAAAGTTTCTATTGTTCACGGACCACAAGTCCCTACAGTACCTATTCACGCAGAAAGAGTTGAATATGCGACAACGGAGGTGGCTTGAGTTTGTGAAGGATTATCAGTTTGATATCCAATATCACCCGGGGAAGGCTAACGTGGTAGCAGACGCGTTGAGCCGTAGGCCAGTAGATGAGGTGGCAGGGGTGTGGAAGGCTAAGTGGAAGGAGTTGGGACACCAGGATGCAGTGGCCCGATCATTCATATCGGTGATGACTGTTACACCGCAGGTTGTCACGAGAATGGTAAAGGCACAAGCAGATGACTCGTTCTTTCAGGAGCAGATAGTTCGATTATTAGCAGAGGGAGCCGAGTCCTATACCGTTAGCTCAGACGGGGGATTACGCTTCAATGGGAGGCTGGTAGTTCCGGAAGGGGAGGAATTACGACACGAGGTGATGGCAGAGTCGCACGGCTCACGGTTCGCGGTACATCCCGGTGGGGACAAAATGTACCAAGACATGAGACGACAGTATTGGTGGAGCAGGATGAAGAAGGATATTGCCGTGTTTGTTTCTAAATACGCCACTTGTCAGCTGGTAAAAGTGGATCATCAGAGACCGGCAGGACTTCTACAGCCATTAGAGGTCCCGATGTGGATGTGGGAGAGCATATCCATGGACTTTATCATGGGGTTGCCTACGTCACAGAGAGGTCACGACTCCATTTGGGTAATCGTGGACAGGTTGACCAAAGTCACTCATTTTCTACCCGTAAGGAAAGACTACACTATTGGACAGTATGCCCAGCTTTTTATTGCAGAAATAGTGAGACTTCACGGTGTGCCCCTAATTATCGTGTCTGACCGAGACAAGTTATTTGTTTCACGGTTTTGGGAGAGTTTTCAGGAGGCCATGGGCACGGAATTGCGTTTGAGTATGGCTTATCATCCGCAGACCGATGGGCAAACCGAACGTACAAATCAGATGTTGGAAGACATGTTGCGTATGTGCATCATTGATTTTGGGGGTAGATGGGAGCAGTATCTTCCACTGGTGGAGTTTGCTTACAACAACTCCTACCCGTTCACCATTGGCATGGCTCCATTTGAGGCGTTGTACGGTAGACCTTGTTGTTCCCCAGCATGTTGGTTGGAGGTGGGGGATAACAAACTACTTGGTCCAGAAGTGATTCAAAATACTTCGGCAAGGATAGAATTGATACGGAGTCACATTCGGGTAGCTCAAGATCGGCAAAAGAGCTATGCTGATGCGAAGAGGTTCTTAAGGGAGTTCCAAGTGGGGGACCAGGTTTTACTCAGAGTATCTCCTATGAAGGGGATTATGTGATTTGGGAAGAAGGGAAAGTTGGCACCGAAACATGTGGGGCCATTTCCTGTCGTCAAGCGGATTGGGTCTGTTGCATATAGACTTGGGTTACCGGAGCATTTGCACAGGATTCATGATGTGTTTCATATTTCCTCGCTAAGGAAATATCTTAGAGAAGATTTGGCTCATTCTCACATTGCTTTGGAGGACATCGATCTCCAGCCTGATAGCTCCTACGAGGAGGGGCCGATTGCTATTTTGGACCGAAGTGAGCGGAAACTGCGATCAAAGATAGTTCCGTTAGTACGTGTTCAGTGGCGGCATCATAATGTCGAGGAGTCCACATGGGAGCGCGAGGATGAGATGCGCGAACGCTATCCAGAGTTGTTTTTACCAGGTACTTTCTAGTTCCGAATTTCGGGATAAAATTCTGTTATTAGGGGGGAAGTATGTAATACCCCGTATTTTTGTGATATTTATTTATGGGATTAATTGAATTAAATGGGTATTAATTTAGAATTAATCCGGATAAAATACTAACGAGATGTGAGTTGGTATTTGATTATAATGGGTATTATTTGATTATAATGAATATTGAATATATTGAATTTGTCGTGAAATTGAAATACGGCAATTTGGAAATTTTGTTAGGACGCGTGTGACAGTCGCGTCGGGAATATAATTATTTTAATTAAAAAGTGAATTTTATTTTTATCAACCGTATGGTCATTTTGAGTGCGCCAACGAGTCCAGAAGGATCGAAATAGTCAGAAAACACTAGCCGGGAGTTTAGTTTGGGTCCCGGGGCATTATTGGGCCATACCGGCAACTTAAAAGGGCATTTTGGTAATTTAGAAATTTAGGGAATTAAAACCCACGAAAATTAGAATTAATATTTATCATTTTAATAGGGCCACTAAGGCCATTACCATCATTTTACAACTTAGAGGGCTACGGGAGTTATAGGAAAAGTTAGAAGAGGTTCCCAAAGAGAAAACCATAACCACCATCTTCAACCTTCAACCTTGGGAGAAATCTGGAGAGAGGGAAGTGGACAACCTTCAACCTTCAATAACAAATTCAGAAGAACAATCTAAGGCAAGTGGTTTAATTACGTTAATTTCAAGCGAATGTTTCTTCCATGCTTAGAATTTAAAATAATTGCATTATATTGGGAGTTTGATGAAAACCCATGAAATTGGAGATAGAAATTCAAGTTATGATATAGGGATTGCATGTAGAATGTTATTGGGTGATTGTACTAAACAAAATACAACTTTTCATGATTTAAAAAAGTATTTAGTTATGGATATTGATGACTTAAATTTTCTAGGGTTCATACTCATAAGGGTTGGGGGAAAATATGGGAAATTTGATGATTGGGTATTGTTTAGGGAGATTTGACCCCACATATATGCTAAAATACGACCTAAATATGTTTAGGAATGATTAGAAACCTTGAACTACTGTTGGAATGATGTTTAGATGAGATTAGAGGTGAAGAAAATTGGAAAAAAAATGAAATAGGAGATTTCTGGGCTCGAAACTGTCACCTCGTTAGAAGGCCTGCCCAGGTCGTTCGAACGAGTTGACAGTTTGACTTCTAATGAGGGGGATGTTCGTTCGATGCCTTTCATTCGAACGAGATCTCGTTAGATGCCCACTTCGTTCGAACGAACTCTCGTTCGAACGACCTCGTTCGAACGAGACTTCTAACGAGTTGACAAAATGGCCTTTTTGGCCTGGTTTGATTTCTAGGGTCCCGTAACCTTGTTTAAATGAAGAGATATCTTTCCCGTGTTAACTAATTGATAAGTTTGGAGATTTGGGATATATTGAGGAGTAAAATATAGAAGAGTGGTTTGAACCAAATGATATTTGTGGATTAGGACGCGAGCGACTAATCACGATGCGAGGATAATTAGTGACTTAAATACATATAATCCGGGGGCATATGAATTGTGTAATTTAACAGTTGGTATAAGAATGATAAGTATACCACTAATAAAATATGGTAATTACTAAGATGTGTGCATGCTTAGTATGTATGATTTTATGTGTAACGGGAGGTTTACGTTCGCTTAGGGCCATCTAATCTTTGTGTGCTCGGATTTAGATTGGTACCTCGAGAACATAAGTCAGAGAAGGACTTATTGGGAAGTTAATAAGACTGCTGATCGTGGGAGCATAGGTATGTGCGTGACCCATGTGATGTGACTATGTTCGCCTCCATTGTTTGTGATTTGCTATTATCTGAGAACGATTCCTGAGAGATTCGAAATGCGTGATCCTTATGTACGTGATGTACCGGGATGCGATAGCAGAGTATGTGTGCACCGCAGTTGACTCGGGGTGCTTGCATAGTATATTTATGATGTGAATAATATACGGTTAAAAGAAAAGGAATTGTTATTGTTGATACCAAAATTAGCATGCTGATGTGGACGAATAATAAGAAGACACGTGTCAATCTACGTGGCACAATAGCAACGAGGAAGATTGTTTCCCCGACCAACATACTCACTCCGAGCAACAAGTATACTCCGAGGAACTCTTATCCTCCGAGAAACTCCAATGCTCCGAGGAACTCTTGGACGACGAGCAACTAAGGCGGTTCGAGCTGCATCTCGACCACAACATTAATTGCCAGATAATCAACAGTTCAACTATTCATTGAATACTTATCATCTTGACGCGCACGTTTGAAGAACATTAAGTGAATTACCTTTTCATATGTGTATCATTTAATGTAGCACCCTTTCATGTACAGCCTAAAGGGCTATAAATACCTTGTATCACCCTCATTCAAGGGGACCGAAATTTCTTGATAGCACTTGTAATCGAGAATTCTCAAACACTCAGCAATAACATAACAGTGGACGTAGGCCATTCATATAAGCGTGAACCACTTTAAAATCTTTTGTCTTATTTATTTATCTGTGATTAAATAATTAGAGTAATCTAGTTTTTTACATCAACAGATTGGCGCCGTCTGTGGGAATCGATTCTTATTATCATTTTTCACCAAAAATCATTCATCATCAATGGCGAATAATCCAGAATCTAGCAACCGAAACGCTGGAAATGCTGGAAATCCTCTAAATCCCTCCGCACCTCCAGATCTGGCCGGGATTATGACAAATCTGGCTCAAGGACAAACCGCCATGCAAGACACAATGAGGTAACTCATACAAACCCTTCATGGCGGTGCACCTGCACGTTCAGGACAACGAAGTGGTCAGAGGCAAACTTATTTATTTTCTTCACGATCCAGGCGTACTGAGTCATATCGTAATGAGGAGTCTGATGATTTCTCTTATCAACCTGGGCGAACTTCGTCAATAAGGGCTATAGATACTGATCAACGTATCACTCTCTCTCCAGAAAGACCCAGCGCCTTAGAAAGACTGAGTAGGGTGTCTCCTTTCAGTCGATTAGGCCCTAGGAGGAATAGGAGTCCACCTAAGACCATGTCGAGGAGTTTTTGACAACCATCAGATCTAAGAGAAGGATCAGCACAATCACGACCAGTTGCTCGTCAAGATAAATCTCAAGAGGCTACTTCAGAACGATCTATTGCTCGAACTAATAGGCCCGAAGAAGGAAATGAAGCATGGAAAGGGTCCCTTCAGCGATTGGAGGATAGATTGGGAGAAATGGCTAGGGCGAAGAATCCCCTACAACGAACTTTTGTTCAAGGGACACCTTTTGTCCAGGCCATTGTGAATTTTCCTACACCGTCAAAGTTTAAAGCACCAGTAGTGACCCCTAAATATGATGGAAAGACAGATCCTATTCTTCATATAGAGCAATATCAAGCTGCCGCCGATATCTATGCTGTCCCCGACGAGATGAGATGCAGAGCGTTCTCAGGAACTCTTACTGGAGCTGCCCAGATATGGTACAACAATCTTCCTCGGGGTAAGATTTCAATTTTCTTTCAGTTGGCCGAGTTGTTCATCGGCAATTTCTGTTTTGGAGCAAAGCCAGTAAAATGAGTAGCACACTTGCTAAGTGTTAGACAAAAATCTGGTGAGAGTACTAGAGATTACATAACTCGTTTCAATAACGAGAAGATGGAAGTCATAGATTACGAGGAGAAGACAGCAATCACGGCCTTGATGAGTGGGTTGTTGCCTAATAAGTTGTATTACACCTTGGCGAAAGATCCACCTAAAACTATGTCAGAGTTGATGGCAAAAGCAGCCAAAATCATGAATGCCGAGGAAGCTATGGTTGCAAAGAAGAATATAGATAAAGACACCAAGGTGGACGTCGACAAGTCTAAAAATAAAGAGCATAAGGGCAATGGTGGTGACAAGCGTTCCAGAAATAATAAGTCATCATGGGAATTCCTGAAGAAATTCGATAATTATACTCCCTTGAAAATGGGTATTAATCATGTCTTGGAAGAAATCAAGAATAGCGAGGAAGTAAAGTGGCCGAAGAAACTGAGGTCAGATCCTGATGCGAGGAACAGGGACAAATATTGCGAGTTCCACAAAGATCATGGCCATATGACTAAAAATTGCATAGCTCTTCAGAACGATATTGAAACACTCATCCGAAGAGGAAAGCTAGCAAAGTATGTTGATCGGGGAGGTGAAAGAAGAAATAATGATCGAACTAGAGAGAGGTCTAGATCTCCTCGTCGAGCAGAGGAGAAAAAGAAGAGAGACCATGAAGATGATGCCGAGGATGACCCCGGTCTTCCCAAGAAACCAAGGCAGCCAGAACGAGAGGTATTTTCCATACGTTTTGGGTCATTTGGTTGTAATGTGATTACAGGAGGAGATGCAGGAGGAGGAGATCTTACTGCAGAAAGAAAAGCTTACCTCGGAGAGGCACAAGCTTGCTCGTACATTCAGCGAATAAATTTGGTCGAGGAGGATCGTCCGAGGAAGGTAAACAAAGAGAAGCTGGTTATTGGCTTTTCAAAAAATGACCTGGCAGGTGTTCTTTACCCTCACGACGACCCTTTGGTGATCAAAATGAGGATGAAAGAAGTAGTGATTTCAAGGGTGCTGGTAGACAATGGCAGTTCGGCAGACATCATGTACTATTCGTGCTTTGACAGTTTAAATTTGAAGTTATCTCAATTGGAGCCTTATCACAGACCTCTTCTGGGTTTCGCTGGCGAGAAAGTTTTTCCACTTGGGACGATCAAGTTGGATATATTCATTGGAACTTGGCCTGCTTGCCGAACAGAAAGAATACGTTTCTTTGTGATGGATAAAAATGTGCAGTCAGCTTACAACATCATCATGGGAAGAGTTGGTTTGAAGAAGTTCGAAGTAGTCCCATCTACAGTACATCAATGTTTAAAATTCCCAACAAATTTCGGAGTGGGAGTGGTGAAAGGTGATCAGAAAGTAGCTCGAGAATGCTATTACTCATCTGCCGAGCAAGAGGATCTTGAAGCATCAAGGAATAAGACTACTACTTACTAGGTGGATGAAAGTACGGAAATTGAAACACTTGATCCAAGAGATGAATCCCAACTTGTAAAAGGACAGGTGGTAGAATCTACAGAAAATGTTATTCTGGACGACGAACACCCTGAACGAGTAACCCAGATAGGTTCATCGTTGGATGCTTCAATAAAACAGGAGTTGATAACTTTCTTGGGAAATAGAAAGAAAACTTTTGCGTGGAGTCATGAAGACATGCCAGGAATAGATCCAAACTTCTTGTGTCATGAGCTCAATGTGAATAAGGAGATCAAGCCTGTAAAGCAGAGAAGAAGGGTATTTAGCCCCGAGAAGAATCAAGCTATTCAAGAGGAGGTCGACAAGCTCCAGAAAGCCCAATTCATTGAAGATGTGAAGTATCCGGACTGGTTGGCAAATGTGGTGATGGTAAAGAAGAAAAACAATAAATGGAGAATGTGTGTTGATTTCACTGATCTCAACAAGGCCTGCCCAAAGGATCACTTCCCATTGCCCAGAATTGACCAACTAGTAGATGCTACCTCGGGGCACGAGCTGCTCAGCTTCATGGATGCTTACTCTGGTTACAACCAGATCAAAATGAAACCCGAAGACAGGGAAAGCACTTCTTTTATTACCCGTAGGGGACCTTATTGTTATAATGTTATGCCTTTTGGTTTGAAAAATGCAGGAGCGACGTATCAACGGCTGATGAATAAGGTTTTTGTCGAACAAATCAGTTGCAACATGGAAGTCTATGTCGACGATATGCTGACAAAGAGCAAGAAAGCTGCTGAGCATCTAGTTGACTTAGGTCAGACCTTTGATCAACTGGATAAATACCAGATGAAGCTCAATCCGACGAAGTGCACCTTTGGAGTACGAGAAGGAATGTTCCTCGAGTACATCGTCAACCAGCGAGGCATTGATGCAAATCCAGCAAAGATCAAAGCTCTTTTAGGGTTGCGATCTCCAACGACAAAGAAAGAAGTGCAAAGTCTTACAGGACGTGTTGCAACGCTCAATAGATTTGTGTCTCGAGCAACTGATAGGTGCCTTCCATTCTTCAAAACACTCCGAAAAACATTCGAGTGGAATGATGAATGTGAAAAAGCCTTTCAAGACTTGAAGAAATATCTGGGAACACCCCCATTGCTGTCCAGACCAGTGATGGGAGAAAAGTTGTACTTATACCTGGAAGTATTAGAAAATGCGGTCAGCTCGGCATTGATTAGATTGGAGAATGGAGTCCAAAAGCCAATTTATTACACAAGTAAGGCTTTCCGAGGTGCAAAGATTAGGTACCCAAAGTTGGAAAAATTGGCATTGGCATTAATTGAAGCAAGTAGAAGAATGAGGCCATATTTCCAGGCCCATACCATCATCGTGTATATCGACATGCCATTAAGACAAGCCCTTCATAAGCCAGAAAAGTCAGGGAGACTGATGTACTGGGCAATAGAGCTCGGTGAATATGATATTGTGTATGGACCCAGATCATCCTTAAAAGGGCAAGCTGTAGCAGACTTTATAGCAGAGTTTACATATCCTGATACCCCCGAGGAACAAAAGTTGCTCGCTGACCAACCTGTGGATGTTACAGGGTCAACAGACATGAGTCCAGACCAACTCCGGTTGGTAAAAGGGCTTGTGGATGTAGAAAGATCATCAAATTCAAACCCAGACCAACTACGGTTGGTAAAAGGGCGAGAAAAGATGGTCGACGAGGAGCGAAAGATACCAGGGGGGGATGAAACAAAACAGCAAATATTTCATCGAGGAACGTTGTCAGATAAGAATTTTGAAGACGAGATACCTACGTGGAGATTGTATATAGATGGGTCATCTTGTACAACAGGTTGTGGAGCAGGGATTGTTTTGAACACCCCAGACGAAATTGACGTGGAATATGCCTTACGATTCCAATTCAAAGCTTCCAATAATAAGGCTGAGTATGAAGCCTTGATAGAAAGTCTTAATTTAGCAAAGATTATGGAAGCGCAACAAGTGATGGTATTCAGTGATTCTCAATTAATTGTGAATCAGATAATGGGAACGTATGCAGTTAAAGGAGAACTAATGGTCAAATATCATGCAAAGGCGATGGAATTGTTGGCAGAATTTTATGCCATTCAGTTAATCAGAATACCAAGAATAGAGAATGCACAAGCAGACGCACTGGCCCGACTAGCATCAGCTACTCGTACCGAGTTGCGAAGAACGATACCAATTGAGGTGTTAGAAAGTCGAAGCATAGATGAAAGCCTGACGATGAATGTTATTTCCCTTGATTTAGGACCATCTTGGATGGATCCCATCAGGGCATATGTCGATGAAGGAGAATTACCGGAGGATAAGATCGCTGCCAAGAAATTGAAGTTTAAAGCTGCTCGGTATGTACTAACTAATGGTGTTTTGTATAGACGAGGAATTTTGGCAGGCTTGCAAAGATGTGTACATCCCTCCGAGGTGAAAGAATTGATTGAAAAAATCCATGAAGGGTCCTATGGAGCCCATGTAGCAGGTCGAACACTTTTGCAAAGGGTGATGATGCAAGGATACTACTGGCCAACGATGAGAGCTGATTGTATAGCCTATGCCAAGAAGTGTGACAAGTGCCAACGTTTTTCCTCCATCCAACGAACTCCACAAGCATTGTTGACACCCATAACTTCTCCTTGGCCATTTGCCATGTGGGGAATTGATTTGGTTGGACCACTGCCAACAACCCGAGGAAGATTCAAGTACCTCGTCGTTGCAGTGGATTATTTTACTAAGTGGGTAGAAGCTGTGCCACTTATTGATATGACATACGAGAAGGTGTACCAGTTTGTTTTGAAGAATATCATCTGCCGATATGGTCTCCCTCATGCCTTCATTACAGACCATGGAACACAATTCGATAACGAGGAATTTGTCGCCTATTGTCATCAGTCAAACATTTTGAAGGTTCATTCAGCACCAGGCCATCCTCAAAGCAATGGACAGACTGAAGTGACGAACAAAACATTATTAAATGGTTTGAAGAAGAGGTTAAATTAGGCTAAAGCAAATTGGATTAATGAGCTACAGTCAGTATTGTGGGCTTACCGAACAACTCCCCGAGCAGCAACTGGAGAGTCCCCATATATGCTGGCATTTGGAAGTGAGGCTGTAATACTTGTCGAGTTGGGTCTACCAACACAGAGTGCTGAATTTCAATTCCCCAGTCAGTGATTTGATGAGAAGATTAGATTTGAACATGCTCGAGGAGGTTAGAGAAGAAGCAGCCATTAGGAATGCTGCATATCAACAACGAACAGCTCTGTTTTACAACAAGAGGGTGAAAAAATGCGATTTAAAGGAAGGAGATTACGTGCTAAAGAAGGTCATTCAGAAGCATAATAAATTGGAAGCAAATTGGCATGGACCTTATCGAGTTACAGAATTTGTTCGACCAGGAACTTACCGAATAGCAACTCTAGAAGGAGAGGAATTCAAGAATGCTTGGAATGCTGAACACCTTCGCAAGTATTATCAGTGATGTAAAATGTACAGCAGGTCCATCAATATGAATAAAACGATGATGTTTCACCATTTTTCTCTCCTTTGTTTGAAAGTTTTTTGGGGAATACTAGTGTTATACACTACGCTGCTCGACAGCAAAAAGAAGACGATAGTTCAAACCCACGACCAACTCCGGTTGGTAAAAGGGCGAGAACAAACTATACTCCTTTAGTTAGGAGGCATACACTAGCGTGACCAACTCCGATTGGTAAAATAACTAGTAGATAGTTCAGACCCACGACCAACTCTGGTTGGTAAAAGGGCGAGAACAAACTATACTCCTTTGGTTAGGAGGCATACACTAGCGTGACCAACTCCGGTTGGTAAAATAACTAGTAGATAGTTCAGACCCACGACCAACTCCGGTTGGTAAAAGGGCGAGAACAAACTATACTCCTTTGGTTAGGAGGCATACACTAGTGTGACCAACTCCGGTTGGTAAAATAACTAGTGGACACTGATAGTTCGAGCGTGATCAACTTCGGTTGGTAAAATAGCGAGAACAAACTATATTCCTTTGGATAGGATGCGTACACTAATGTGATCAACTTCGGTTGGTAAAAGAGTTAGTGGACATGATAGTTCAAACCCATGACCAACTCCGGTTGGTAAAAGGGCAAGAACAACATTCTTAAAAATGCCAATTTTAGCTGGTTAAGAGACAAAATATGCCAACTTATGTTGGTCGAAAGGTAAAACTATTCCAGAAAATACAAAATATTCCAAACTGAACCAAGTATGGTTGGTCGGGGATAAAAATCCACTAACTATAGTTGGTCGACGAGGATAAAATTAGCGACCTTGGTTGGTCGGACAACATTTTATGAAAAAAATTGCCAAGTATGGTTAGTCGGGGATAAAAACTCTCACTAATTATAATTGGTCGACGAGCACAATTTAACAACCTTGGTTGGTTGGAAAATTTTTAAACATTTTTTATACTCATTACTTTGTTATTAAGTGATCGAACAACATTTTTGATACTTGTAATCTTGTATTACTAGATTGGTCGATGAACCACAAAGAATTGTTATGCAATCACAAATATAAAAGTATTAGACAAGTACAAAACAATAGCAATACAGATTTGCAAACAGAAAATGAAAGTCTTTCATTAAAATTCAAAACGAATTACAAATTACAAATTACATGTGTGCTAACTATTACATTGAGATTCCTACTCTATTGGTTTCTTTCCCTTAGCTTTTGAAACAGGCTCCTCGCCAGCAGGAGGATCTTCCAGGCAAAGAGGAGAATTAATGAAGTTAATATCTCTGAGCATTCTGACGTTCATCACAGAAGGTGTATCCAGTAGATGCTCGGGACGAGATACCTCGATTTGTGAATGAAGATTATAGTCGCCGAGGTATTTTGCAATTAAGCTCCGAGGAATGGCACGAGCTGGGATCCATTCCATGTCCAATTTATAAGGTGGAACAGGCAAGTCTAATAGCCCAGGAGTATGATAATCCCATAAATAATGCCCTTGCTCCAATTTTAATACACCCAGGGCATTCAACCATCCCTGCTTATAACCTTCATTATTGGCATTTTCAATGCGAGCATCCAAGTGATAAAGGGCTTAATTGTAGCCTGCCATCCAGAACTCACGAGGTTGTTTGTGGAATTGGAAAGTTAATTTCTCTAACTGCTCATGAAAGTTCTTGGCAAGAGCATCCTTATTATCCAGAGCAGATTTGGTCGATGCAAGTTGATCCTCCAGAGTTAGGATTTTCTTGGACATTTCAGACAAAGCCCGATCTTTCGCATTCAATTGGAACGCTTGAGTTTCCAACGTTGATTGAGTACGAGCTTCTTCAACATTACGACTAAGAGCCTTTGATCCTCCCCGAGCAGGTCAAGAACCTCTTCCTCGTCCCCGAGCAGTAGCAGAAATACCAGACCTTCTTAAGGTATCCAATTCTTGCCTTAATTTGGCATTCTCAACCTCTAAGAATGAGAACCCTTCGTCGGAGACTGATACCAAGGCAGTGGAAGATGAAGCTGCAGACTTATACTGTGACAACTCTCTCTGCAAATTGTTGTTCTCTTGTTCCAGCAGCTCGGCGATCTGTCTACAGGCCTCAACTTCACCTTTTAGGGTTCTCTCCCTGACATTGTACCCAGCAATGATCTTTTTATGGCCTGTCTCGGAAGAAAGCTGTTGATATCTATTCTCATACTCCTTGTGCAACAGGGCAGTTGATTCATTGTGTTGATTTTGAAGATCTTCTAGGGTACAATGAAGCTCCTCGATCAATTCGTAGTATGCCACATTATTGGCCACAGCTCGATCAAGTAAATCCTTCAGGTACCGATAAGCCTCAACTGCTTGCTCTGAAGCATCATGGCCAAGGATGTCAGCAATTTCTAATACACTCAGGTCTGTGTGACCAGGCTTATAATATTCATGGCATTGCTGTATCAGCTTTGTATCATGGGTAGATATCAATTCCATTCTAGCCATAAACTGATAAAGGAGAGAAGGCAAGAGTTAATAAAAAAAGCAAACATAGCATCAACAATGTAGAGGAACAAAAAGAGGAGATTTTATTAGATCATAAGGCAAAGTTACAAAGATCTGAGATACAAAGTACAAGTAAGAAGAAAAATAGAAAGATAGTACCGAACAACTTCACACCTTTTCCTTGTCTCCCAAGACTTTCTCAGGAGGCTGGGACGAGGAGCTTGGTTGCTCGGTGGGAACACTGATTTGATCGACTGAAGTTGGGATTTGTTCAAGGGAAGCAGGCAAAGAAGAAATCTCCTCAGCAGATGTCTGGTTGGGTTGAGGAGCAAGGATTTGATCACCCACAATCATTGAAGATTCTTCAGATGCAACTTCGTCTTCATCTTCGTCTTCAATAACTGGAGGAGGACCAGGGATATGTTGTTGAAATAGCTCGGAGTCCTCTCACACCTTCAATTCCTGCAAGGCAGCAACCCAACCATCATGGAAGTATTTCAAACTTCCATAATTCACCTGGGTCATCATTGCTGCTACCCCCTATCCCATCCTTTATCCCAACCAGTTCGAAAGGATTTCTTCACAGCTGTTTTTCTCTTCATCTTCTCCGAGGAGAGCTTCTCGGATAGAAGGTCCTCGGAGGCTTTCCGCTTGGCCTCCAACTCCTCCTTCTGACGATTTGCTTCGCGCAGAAGTGTCAGCTCTTCCTCAGCTGATTTCAGCTTATTTTCAAGCTCTCCAAAAGTAGTGAGCTTCTCGGATTATTTCTTGTTCTCCCTCTCCAAGTCCTTCACTTTGTTTCCCAACTGCACCTTTTCTGCTTCAGATGCAACCAATTTCTTCTCCCATTCACCTTTATCCTTGTCGTACTTCTGATGGGATTCCTTCAGAGATTGGGCCAAACCCTTGAATGCATCCTCTACTCCAGACGAGGAGCTTGAAGCCTTGAGCGCTTCATCTTTCTTCACAATGGTGTTAAAACAACTCACCAGCTGAAAAAAGAAGGTAGTGATGAGTTAGTGCCGAGATACATATATTGATAGAAGGAAAAATTCAAGATAAAAAGAAAGTTACTGAAGCAATGTGACGAGTAGCTAGGGATGTCAGCATATCCCTAGGCATGCTTTCCTCGATGCCTTGGACTTCAGGAATAATCCAAGCCTTTACCGAGCTCATTGCAGAGCTCGGGGGAATGATTGTTGGAACACCAGCTCCACTAGTTTGGAGCTGGGGAATGGCTTCAGAAAAACTAACCGAGGAAGACTTCTTCAATCTCCTCGGTGTCTTCTCAACAACCTCAACCAAAGAATAATCTTTGGTTGGAGAGATAGTGATTACTTCCACTGGCGCATTCTTCTGTACAGGAGCCACATGGGGCTTCTCTACGACCTTCTGAAGAGCAGCAGAAGGGGCAGCCTCAACTTTCTTTGTCCCCTTTGGGACATCGGCTTTGCTTCTCTTTCCATCTCCAGCAGAGGAGGTCTCTTCAAAGAGAGCAGGAACTCTTCTCTTGCCCATCTTCTGACTGAGAGGAATGTGAGAGTCTGGTGAAGAATCTTCAGAAGCTGGCAATGGTTCACTAATGCTAGCCACATGATGAGCAGTGTAAGAGGATGTGTAGCTCCTGTATTACAGCAAGTATGAAGCAGACCTAATGTGCTCGTCTGCAACCTTTATGTTTTAAATGCTTGATATTAACTTCTGTTTCTTTTGGAGTTTTTCTCTTGCTATCAACTGCAAATAAAGACATAGTGAAATATCAGTCATACATTTTGTCAAACACAATGAAATCATAGTTTAAAAAAAAACAAAATAAGATGAAAATAACCTATCCCATTGCCATATGGAGGGCATTTGGGACCCTCGTATACTTCGTCTCCAACCAGAGGGGCATGTTGCCAATTTTTTACAACTACTCCATGTTCAAAATAATCCCTGTTGGCATCAGGGAGGTTGACTACTAGAGCCCTATTCAAAAATCTAGTTTTTAAATAATAGACATTGTCTAAAATAGCCCATCTATAACAGTACATAATCTCAGGAATTCCTATACGAGTTCCATGAGTTTGATTTAACCTATACACCCCATTAACTATTCTCCAGGTGTTGGGGGCTATTTTTGCAGGGACAACGTCGAAATACTGACAGAACTCTAAGCATAAAGGGTTTGGTGGAAAAGAAAATCCACATTCAAAAATAAAGAGGCTAGGGAACCAATGTCCCTCAGCCAAATCAAAGTAACTTGAAGGCTCAGAAAGAACCTCCAAAATTACCCAAGATGGAATAGAGAAATCAGAACGGAATTTCTCAAGAGACTCAATAATGTAAACCATGATGAATAAAAGAAGAATGAAGAAGAGCTTACAGGGAAAAAGGAGATCTGTTGACAAACAAATGAAGAAAAGGATGGACGCACAGGAGAGAGAAAAGCTATAGAAAACTCGAAAGCAGAAATTGAAAAGGTAGAAGACGATGGGATTGCCTCTGAAGCTTAAATACGTTGCCTTGGGAAACGGCGAAAGAAATGATTACAAAAAAGAAAATTATTACGCTACCGGCGGCTAAAAATGGAGGTTTACGACTAATAAAATATGGTAATTACTAAGATGTGTGCATGCTTAGTATGTATGATTTTATGTGTAACGGGAGGTTTACGTTCGCTTAGGGCCATCTAATCTTTGTGTGCCCGAATTTAGATTGGTACCTCGAGAACATAGGTCAGAGAAGGACTTATTGGGAAGTTAATAAGACTGCTGATCGTGGGAGCGTAGGTATGTGCGTGACCCATGTGATGTGACTGTGTTCGCCTCCATCGTTTGTGATTTGCTATTATCTGAGAACGATTCCTGAGAGATTCGAAATGCGTGATCCTTATGTACGTGATGTACCGGGATGCGATAGCAGAGTATGTGTGCACCGCAGTTGACTCGGGGTGCTTGCATAGTATATTTATGATGTGAATAATATACGGTTAAAAGAAAAGGAATTGTTATTGTTGATACCAAAATTAGCATGCTGATGTGGACGAATAATAAGAAGACACGTGTCAATCTACGTGGCACAATAGCAACGAGGAAGATTGTTTCCCCGACCAACATACTCACTCCGAGCAACAAGTATACTCCGAGGAACTCTTATCCTCCGAGAAACTCCAATGCTCCGAGGAACTCTTGGACGACGAGCAACTAAGGCGGTTCGAGCTGCATCTCGACCACAACATTAATTGCCAGATAATCAACAGTTCAACTATTCATTGAATACTTATCATCTTGACGCGCACGTTTGAAGAACATTAAGTGAATTACCTTTTCATATGTGTATCATTTAATGTAGCACCCTTTCATGTACAGCCTAAAGGGCTATAAATACCTTGTATCACCCTCATTCAAGGGGACCGAAATTTCTTGATAGCACTTGTAATCGAGAATTCTCAAACACTCAGCAATAACATAACAGTGGACGTAGGCCATTCATATAAGCGTGAACCACTTTAAAATCTTTTGTCTTATTTATTTATCTGTGATTAAATAATTAGAGTAATCTAGTTTTTTACATCAACAGATTGGCGCCGTCTGTGGGAATCGATTCTTATTATCATTTTTCACCAAAAATCATTCATCATCAATGGCGAATAATCCAGAATCTAGCAACCGAAACGCTGGAAATGCTGGAAATCCTCTAAATCCCTCCGCACCTCCAGATCTGGCCGGGATTATGACAAATCTGGCTCAAGGACAAACCGCCATGCAAGACACAATGAGGTAACTCATACAAACCCTTCATGGCGGTGCACCTGCACGTTCAGGACAACGAAGTGGTCAGAGGCAAACTTATTTATTTTCTTCACGATCCAGGCGTACTGAGTCATATCGTAATGAGGAGTCTGATGATTTCTCTTATCAACCTGGGCGAACTTCGTCAATAAGGGCTATAGATACTGATCAACGTATCACTCTCTCTCCAGAAAGACCCAGCGCCTTAGAAAGACTGAGTAGGGTGTCTCCTTTCAGTCGATTAGGCCCTAGGAGGAATAGGAGTCCACCTAAGACCATGTCGAGGAGTTTTTGACAACCATCAGATCTAAGAGAAGGATCAGCACAATCACGACCAGTTGCTCGTCAAGATAAATCTCAAGAGGCTACTTCAGAACAATCTATTGCTCGAACTAATAGGCCCGATGAAGGAAATGAAGCATGGAAAGGGTCCCTTCAGCGATTGGAGGATAGATTGGGAGAAATGGCTAGGGCGAAGAATCCCCTACAACGAACTTTTGTTCAAGGGACACCTTTTGTCCAGGCCATTGTGAATTTTCCTACACCGTCAAAGTTTAAAGCACCAGTAGTGACCCCTAAATATGATGGAAAGACAGATCCTATTCTTCATATAGAGCAATATCAAGCTGCCGCCGATATCTATGCTGTCCCCGACGAGATGAGATGCAGAGCGTTCTCAGGAACTCTTACTGGAGCTGCCCAGATATGGTACAACAATCTTCCTCGGGGTAAGATTTCAATTTTCTTTCAGTTGGCCGAGTTGTTCATCGGCAATTTCTGTTTTGGAGCAAAGCCAGTAAAACGAGTAGCACACTTGCTAAGTGTTAGACAAAAATCTGGTGAGAGTACTAGAGATTACATAACTCGTTTCAATAACGAGAAGATGGAAGTCATAGATTACGAGGAGAAGACAACAATCACGGCCTTGATGAGTGGGTTGTTGCCTAATAAGTTGTATTACACCTTGGCGAAAGATCCACCTAAAACTATGTCAGAGTTGATGGCAAAAGCAGCCAAAATCATGAATGCCGAGGAAGCTATGGTTGCAAAGAAGAATATAGATAAAGACACCAAGGTGGACGTCGACAAGTCTAAAAATAAAGAGCATAAGGGCAATGGTGGTGACAAGCGTTCCAGAAATAATAAGTCATCATGGGAATTCCTGAAGAAATTCGATAATTATACTCCCTTGAAAATGGGTATTAATCATGTCTTGGAAGAAATCAAGAATAGCGAGGAAGTAAAGTGGCCGAAGAAACTGAGGTCAGATCCTGATGCGAGGAACAGGGACAAATATTGCGAGTTCCACAAAGATCATGGCCATATGACTAAAAATTGCATAGCTCTTCAGAACGATATTGAAACACTCATCCGAAGAGGAAAGCTAGCAAAGTATGTTGATCGGGGAGGTGAAAGAAGAAATAATGATCGAACTAGAGAGAGGTCTAGATCTCCTCGTCGAGCAGAGGAGAAAAAGAAGAGAGACCATGAAGATGATGCCGAGGATGACCCCGATCTTCCCAAGAAACCAAGGCAGCCAGAACGAGAGGTATTTTCCATACGTTTTGGGTCATTTGGTTGTAATGTGATTACAGGAGGAGATGCAGGAGGAGGAGATCTTACTGCAGAAAGAAAAGCTTACCTCGGAGAGGCACAAGCTTGCTCGTACATTCAGCGAATAAATTTGGTCGAGGAGGATCGTCCGAGGAAGGTAAACAAAGAGAAGCTGGTTATTGGCTTTTCAAAAAATGACCTGGCAGGTGTTCTTTACCCTCACGACGACCCTTTGGTGATCAAAATGAGGATGAAAGAAGTAGTGATTTCAAGGGTGCTGGTAGACAATGGCAGTTCGGCAGACATCATGTACTATTCGTGCTTTGACAGTTTAAATTTGAAGTTATCTCAATTGGAGCCTTATCACAGACCTCTTCTGGGTTTCGCTGGCGAGAAAGTTTTTCCACTTGGGACGATCAAGTTGGATATATTCATTGGAACTTGGCCTGCTTGCCGAACAGAAAGAATACGTTTCTTTGTGATGGATAAAAATGTGCAGTCAGCTTACAACATCATCATGGGAAGAGTTGGTTTGAAGAAGTTCGAAGTAGTCCCATCTACAGTACATCAATGTTTAAAATTCCCAACAAATTTCGGAGTGGGAGTGGTGAAAGGTGATCAGAAAGTAGCTCGAGAATGCTATTACTCATCTGCCGAGCAAGAGGATCTTGAAGAATCAAGGAATAAGACTACTACTTACCAGGTGGATGAAAGTACGGAAATTGAAACACTTGATCCAAGAGATGAATCCCAACTTGTAAAAGGACAGGTGGTAGAATCTACAGAAAATGTTATTCTGGACGACGAACACCCTGAACGAGTAACCCAGATAGGTTCATCGTTGGATGCTTCAATAAAACAGGAGTTGATAACTTTCTTGGGAAACAGAAAGAAAACTTTTGCGTGGAGTCATGAAGACATGCCAGGAATAGATCCAAACTTCTTGTGTCATGAGCTCAATGTGAATAAGGAGATCAAGCCTGTAAAGCAGAGAAGAAGGGTATTTAGCCCCGAGAAGAATCAAGCTATTCAAGAGGAGGTCGACAAGCTCCAGAAAGCCCAATTCATTGAAGATGTGAAGTATCCGGACTGGTTGGCAAATGTGGTGATGGTAAAGAAGAAAAACAATAAATGGAGAATGTGTGTTGATTTCACTGATCTCAACAAGGCCTGCCCAAAGGATCACTTCCCATTGCCCAGAATTGACCAACTAGTAGATGCTACCTCGGGGCACGAGCTGCTCAGCTTCATGGATGCTTACTCTGGTTACAACCAGATCAAAATGAAACCCGAAGACAGGGAAAGCACTTCTTTTATTACCCGTAGGGGACCTTATTGTTATAATGTTATGCCTTTTGGTTTGAAAAATGCAGGAGCGACGTATCAACGGCTGATGAATAAGGTTTTTGTCGAACAAATCAGTTGCAACATGGAAGTCTATGTCGACGATATGCTGACAAAGAGCAAGAAAGCTGCTGAGCATCTAGTTGACTTAGGTCAGACCTTTGATCAACTGGATAAATACCAGATGAAGCTCAATCCGACGAAGTGCACCTTTGGAGTACGAGAAGGAATGTTCCTCGAGTACATCGTCAACCAGCGAGGCATTGATGCAAATCCAGCAAAGATCAAAGCTCTTTTAGGGTTGCGATCTCCAACGACAAAGAAAGAAGTGCAAAGTCTTACAGGACGTGTTGCAACGCTCAATAGATTTGTGTCTCGAGCAACTGATAGGTGCCTTCCATTCTTCAAAACACTCCGAAAAACATTCGAGTGGAATGATGATTGTGAAAAAGCCTTTCAAGACTTGAAGAAATATCTGGGAACACCACCATTGCTGTCCAGACCAGTGATGGGAGAAAAGTTATACTTATACCTGGAAGTATTAAAAAATGCGGTCAGCTCGGCATTGATTAGATTGGAGAATGGAGTCCAAAAGCCAATTTATTACACAAGTAAGGCTTTCCGAGGTGCAAAGATTAGGTACCCAAAGTTGGAAAAATTGGCATTGGCATTAATTGAAGCAAGTAGAAGAATGAGGCCATATTTCCAGGCCCATACCATCATCGTGTATATCGACATGCCATTAAGACAAGCCCTTCATAAGCCAGAAAAGTCAGGGAGATTGATGTACTGGGCAATAGAGCTCGGTGAATATGATATTGTGTATGGACCCAGATCATCCTTAAAAGGGCAAGCTGTAGCAGACTTTATAGCAGAGTTTACATATCCTGATACCCCCGAGGAATAAAAGTTGCTCGCTGACCAACCTGTGGATGTTACAGGGTCAACAGACATGAGTCCAGACCAACTCCGGTTGGTAAAAGGGCTTGTGGATGTAGAAAGATCATCAAATTCAAACCCAGACCAACTACGGTTGGTAAAAGGGCGAGAAAAGATGGTCGACGAGGAGCGAAAGATACCAGGGGGGATGAAACAAAACAGCAAATATTTCATCGAGGAACGTTGTCAGATAAGAATTTTGAAGACGAGATACCTACGTGGAGATTGTATATAGATGGGTCATCTTGTACAACAGGTTGTGGAGCAGGGATTGTTTTGAACACCCCAGACGAAATTGACGTGGAATATGCCTTACGATTCCAATTCAAAGCTTCCAATAATAAGGCTGAGTATGAAGCCTTGATAGAAAGTCTTAATTTAGCAAAGATTATGGAAGCGCAACAAGTGATGGTATTCAGTGATTCTCAATTAATTGTGAATCAGATAATGGGAACGTATGCAGTTAAAGGAGAACTAATGGTCAAATATCATGCAAAGGCGATGGAATTGTTGGCAGAATTTGATGCCATTCAGTTAATCAGAATACTAAGAATAGAGAATGCACAAGCAGACGCACTGGCCCGACTAGCATCAGCTACTCGTACCGAGTTGCGAAGAACGATACCAATTGAGGTGTTAGAAAGTCGAAGCATAGATGAAAGCCTGACGATGAATGTTATTTCCCTTGATTTAGGACCATCTTGGATGGATCCCATCAGGGCATATGTCGATGAAGGAGAATTACCGGAGGATAAGATCGCTGCCAAGAAATTGAAATTTAAAGCTGCTCGGTATGTACTAACTAATGGTGTTTTGTATAGACGAGGAATTTTGGCAGGCTTGCAAAGATGTGTACATCCCTCCGAGGTGAAAGAATTGATTGAAAAAATCCATGAAGGGTCCTATGGAGCCCATGTAGCAGGTCGAACACTTTTGCAAAGGGTGATGATGCAAGGATACTACTGGCCAACGATGAGAGCTGATTGTATAGCCTATGCCAAGAAGTGTGACAAGTGCCAACGTTTTTCCTCCATCCGACGAACTCCACAAGCATTGTTGACACCCATAACTTCTCCTTGGCCATTTGCCATGTGGGGAATTGATTTGGTTGGACCACTGCCAACAACCCGAGGAAGATTCAAGTACCTCGTCGTTGCAGTGGATTATTTTACTAAGTGGGTAGAAGCTGTGCCACTTATTGATATGACATACGAGAAGGTGTACCAGTTTGTTTTGAAGAATATCATCTGCCGATATGGTCTCCCTCATGCCTTCATTACAGACCATGGAACACAATTCGATAACGAGGAATTTGTCGCCTATTGTCATCAGTCAAACATTTTGAAGGTTCATTCAGCACCAGGCCATCCTCAAAGCAATGGACAGACTGAAGTGACGAACAAAACATTATTAAATGGTTTGAAGAAGAGGTTAAATTAGGCTAAAGCAAATTGGATTAATGAGCTACAGTCAGTATTGTGGGCTTACCGAACAACTCCCCGAGCAGCAACTGGAGAGTCCCCATATATGCTGGCATTTGGAAGTGAGGCTGTAATACTTGTCGAGTTGGGTCTACCAACACAGAGTGCTGAATTTCAATTCCCCAGTCAGTGATTTGATGAGAAGATTAGATTTGAACATGCTCGAGGAGGTTAGAGAAGAAGCAGCCATTAGGAATGCTGCATATCAACAACGAACAACTCTGTTTTACAACAAGAGGGTGAAAAAATGCGATTTAAAGGAAGGAGATTACGTGCTAAAGAAGGTCATTCAGAAGCATAATAAATTGGAAGCAAATTGGCATGGACCTTATCGAGTTACAGAATTTGTTCGACCAGGAACTTACCGAATAGCAACTCTAGAAGGAGAGGAATTCAAGAATGCTTGGAATGCTGAACACCTTCGCAAGTATTATCAGTGATGTAAAATGTACAGCAGGTCCATCAATATGAATAAAACGATGATGTTTCACCATTTTTCTCTCCTTTGTTTGAAAGTTTTTTGGGGAATACTAGTGTTATACACTACGCTGCTCGACAGCAAAAAGAAGACGATAGTTCAAACCCACGACCAACTCCGGTTGGTAAAAGGGCGAGAACAAACTATACTCCTTTAGTTAGGAGGCATACACTAGCGTGACCAACTCCGATTGGTAAAATAACTAGTAGATAGTTCAGACCCACGACCAACTCTGGTTGGTAAAAGGGCGAGAACAAACTATACTCCTTTGGTTAGGAGGCATACACTAGCGTGACCAACTCCGGTTGGTAAAATAACTAGTAGATAGTTCAGACCCACGACCAACTCCGGTTGGTAAAAGGGCGAGAACAAACTATACTCCTTTGGTTAGGAGGCATACACTAGTGTGACCAACTCCGGTTGGTAAAATAACTAGTGGACACTGATAGTTCGAGCGTGATCAACTTCGGTTGGTAAAATAGCGAGAACAAACTATATTCCTTTGGATAGGATGCGTACACTAATGTGATCAACTTCGGTTGGTAAAAGAGTTAGTGGACATGATAGTTCAAACCCATGACCAACTCCGGTTGGTAAAAGGGCAAGAACAACATTCTTAAAAATGCCAATTTTAGCTGGTTAAGAGACAAAATATGCCAACTTATGTTGGTCGAAAGGTAAAACTATTCCAGAAAATACAAAATATTCCAAACTGAACCAAGTATGGTTGGTCGGGGATAAAAATCCACTAACTATAGTTGGTCGACGAGGATAAAATTAGCGACCTTGGTTGGTCGGACAACATTTTATGAAAAAAATTGCCAAGTATGGTTAGTCGGGGATAAAAACTCTCACTAATTATAATTGGTCGACGAGCACAATTTAACAACCTTGGTTGGTTGGAAAATTTTTAAACATTTTTTATACTCATTACTTTGTTATTAAGTGATCGAACAACATTTTTGATACTTGTAATCTTGTATTACTAGATTGGTCGATGAACCACAAAGAATTGTTATGCAATCACAAATATAAAAGTATTAGACAAGTACAAAACAATAGCAATACAGATTTGCAAACAGAAAATGAAAGTCTTTCATTAAAATTCAAAACGAATTACAAATTACAAATTACATGTGTGCTAACTATTACATTGAGATTCCTACTCTATTGGTTTCTTTCCCTTAGCTTTTGAAACAGGCTCCTCGCCAGCAGGAGGATCTTCCAGGCAAAGAGGAGAATTAATGAAGTTAATATCTCTGAGCATTCTGACGTTCATCACAGAAGGTGTATCCAGTAGATGCTCGGGACGAGATACCTCGATTTGTGAATGAAGATTATAGTCGCCGAGGTATTTTGCAATTAAGCTCCGAGGAATGGCACGAGCTGGGATCCATTCCATGTCCAATTTATAAGGTGGAACAGGCAAGTCTAATAGCCCAGGAGTATGATAATCCCATAAATAATGCCCTTGCTCCAATTTTAATACACCCAGGGCATTCAACCATCCCTGCTTATAACCTTCATTATTGGCATTTTCAATGCGAGCATCCAAGTGATAAAGGGCTTAATTGTAGCCTGCCATCCAGAACTCACGAGGTTGTTTGTGGAATTGGAAAGTTAATTTCTCTAACTGCTCATGAAAGTTCTTGGCAAGAGCATCCTTATTATCCAGAGCAGATTTGGTCGATGCAAGTTGATCCTCTAGAGTTAGGATTTTCTTGGACATTTCAGACAAAGCCCGATCTTTCGCATTCAATTGGAACGCTTGAGTTTCCAACGTTGATTGAGTACGAGCTTCTTCAACATTACGACTAAGAGCCTTTGATCCTCCCCGAGCAGGTCAAGAACCTCTTCCTCGTCCCCGAGCAGTAGCAGAAATACCAGACCTTCTTAAGGTATCCAATTCTTGCCTTAATTTGGCATTCTCAACCTCTAAGAATGAGAACCCTTCGTCGGAGACTGATACCAAGGCAGTGGAAGATGAAGCTGCAGACTTATACTGTGACAACTCTCTCTGCAAATTGTTGTTCTCTTGTTCCAGCAGCTCGGCGATCTGTCTACAGGCCTCAACTTCACCTTTTAGGGTTCTCTCCCTGACATTGTACCCAGCAATGATCTTTTTATGGCCTGTCTCGGAAGAAAGCTGTTGATATCTATTCTCATACTCCTTGTGCAACAGGGCAGTTGATTCATTGTGTTGATTTTGAAGATCTTCTAGGGTACAATGAAGCTCCTCGATCAATTCGTAGTATGCCACATTATTGGCCACAGCTCGATCAAGTAAATCCTTCAGGTACCGATAAGCCTCAACTGCTTGCTCTGAAGCATCATGGCCAAGGATGTCAGCAATTTCTAATACACTCAGGTCTGTGTGACCAGGCTTATAATATTCATGGCATTGCTGTATCAGCTTTGTATCATGGGTAGATATCAATTCCATTCTAGCCATAAACTGATAAAGGAGAGAAGGCAAGAGTTAATAAAAAAAGCAAACATAGCATCAACAATGTAGAGGAACAAAAAGAGGAGATTTTATTAGATCATAAGGCAAAGTTACAAAGATCTGAGATACAAAGTACAAGTAAGAAGAAAAATAGAAAGATAGTACCGAACAACTTCACACCTTTTCCTTGTCTCCCAAGACTTTCTCAGGAGGCTGGGACGAGGAGCTTGGTTGCTCGGTGGGAACACTGATTTGATCGACTGAAGTTGGGATTTGTTCAAGGGAAGCAGGCAAAGAAGAAATCTCCTCAGCAGATGTCTGGTTGGGTTGAGGAGCAAGGATTTGATCACCCACAATCATTGAAGATTCTTCAGATGCAACTTCGTCTTCATCTTCGTCTTCAATAACTGGAGGAGGACCAGGGATATGTTGTTGAAATAGCTCGGAGTCCTCGCACACCTTCAATTCCTGCAAGGCAGCAACCCAACCATCATGGAAGTATTTCAAACTTCCATAATTCACCTGGGTCATCATTGCTGCTACCCCCTATCCCATCCTTTATCCCAACCAGTTCGAAAGGATTTCTTCACAGCTGTTTTTCTCTTCATCTTCTCCGAGGAGAGCTTCTCGGATAGAAGGTCCTCGGAGGCTTTCCGCTTGGCCTCCAACTCCTCCTTCTGACGATTTGCTTCGCGCAGAAGTGTCAGCTCTTCCTCAGCTGATTTCAGCTTATTTTCAAGCTCTCCAAAAGTAGTGAGCTTCTCGGATTATTTCTTGTTCTCCCTCTCCAAGTCCTTCACTTTGTTTCCCAACTGCACCTTTTCTGCTTCAGATGCAACCAATTTCTTCTCCCATTCACCTTTATCCTTGTCGTACTTCTGATGGGATTCCTTCAGAGATTGGGCCAAACCCTTGAATGCATCCTCTACTCCAGACGAGGAGCTTGAAGCCTTGAGCGCTTCATCTTTCTTCACAATGGTGTTAAAACAACTCACCAGCTGAAAAAAGAAGGTAGTGATGAGTTAGTGCCGAGATACATATATTGATAGAAGGAAAAATTCAAGATAAAAAGAAAGTTACTGAAGCAATGTGACGAGTAGCTAGGGATGTCAGCATATCCCTAGGCATGCTTTCCTCGATGCCTTGGACTTCAGGAATAATCCAAGCCTTTACCGAGCTCATTGCAGAGCTCGGGGGAATGATTATTGGAACACCAGCTCCACTAGTTTGGAGCTGGGGAATGGCTTCAGAAAAACTAACCGAGGAAGACTTCTTCAATCTCCTCGGTGTCTTCTCAACAACCTCAACCAAAGAATAATCTTTGGTTGGAGAGATAGTGATTACTTCCACTGGCGCATTCTTCTGTACAGGAGCCACATGGGGCTTCTCTACGACCTTCTGAAGAGCAGCAGAAGGGGCAGCCTCAACTTTCTTTGTCCCCTTTGGGACATCGGCTTTGCTTCTCTTTCCATCTCCAGCAGAGGAGGTCTCTTCAAAGAGAGCAGGAACTCTTCTCTTGCCCATCTTCTGACTGAGAGGAATGTGAGAGTCTGGTGAAGAATCTTCAGAAGCTGGCAATGGTTCACTAATGCTAGCCACATGATGAGCAGTGTAAGAGGATGTGTAGCTCCTGTATTACAGCAAGTATGAAGCAGACCTAATGTGCTCGTCTGCAACCTTTATGTTTTAAATGCTTGATATTAACTTCTGTTTCTTTTGGAGTTTTTCTCTTGCTATCAACTGCAAATAAAGACATAGTGAAATATCAGTCATACATTTTGTCAAACACAATGAAATCATAGTTTAAAAAAAAACAAAATAAGATGAAAATAACCTATCCCATTGCCATATGGAGGGCATTTGGGACCCTCGTATACTTCGTCTCCAACCAGAGGGGCATGTTGCCAATTTTTTACAACTACTCCATGTTCAAAATAATCCCTGTTGGCATCAGGGAGGTTGACTACTAGAGCCCTATTCAAAAATCTAGTTTTTAAATAATAGACATTGTCTAAAATAGCCCATCTATAACAGTACATAATCTCAGGAATTCCTATACGAGTTCCATGAGTTTGATTTAACCTATACACCCCATTAACTATTCTCCAGGTGTTGGGGGCTATTTTTGCAGGGACAACGTCGAAATACTGACAGAACTCTAAGCATAAAGGGTTTGGTGGAAAAGAAAATCCACATTCAAAAATAAAGAGGCTAGGGAACCAATGTCCCTCAGCCAAATCAAAGTAACTTGAAGGCTCAGAAAGAACCTCCAAAATTACCCAAGATGGAATAGAGAAATCAGAACGGAATTTCTCAAGAGACTCAATAATGTAAACCATGATGAATAAAAGAAGAATGAAGAAGAGCTTACAGGGAAAAAGGAGATCTGTTGACAAACAAATGAAGAAAAGGATGGACGCACAGGAGAGAGAAAAGCTATAGAAAACTCGAAAGCAGAAATTGAAAAGGTAGAAGACGATGGGATTGCCTCTGAAGCTTAAATACGTTGCCTTGGGAAACGGCGAAAGAAATGATTACAAAAAAGAAAATTATTACGCTACCGGCGGCTAAAAGGACAAAAAGGGCACGAAGATCGAAGCGCTTATAAAAATGCAAAAAGGCGGATTCTGCGAATTTGGAAGGAAATTCAAATATGAAGAAAAGGCTCCTAAAACCCAGGAAGGTCATTTAATATCGCCATATACCGAGAAAGAATGTTCCATATTCCTCAAAGTTCGAAATATGAAACATTGGGGGTTTTTGTTGATACCAAAATTAGTATGCTGATGTGGACGAATAATAAGAAGACACGTGTCAATCTACGTGGCACAATAGCAATGAGGAAGATTGTTTCCCCAACCAACATACTCACTCCGAGCAACTGGTATACTCCGAGGAAATCTTATCCTCCGAGAAACTCCAATGCTCCGAGGAACTCTTGGACGACGAGCAACTAAGGCGGTTCGAGCTGCATCTCGACCACAGCATTAATTGCCAGATAATCAACAGTTCAACTATTCATTGAATACTTATCATCTTGACGCGCACGTTTGAAGAACATTAAGTGAATTACCCTTTCATATGTGTATCATTTAATGTAGCACCCTTTCATGTACAGCCTAAAGGGCTATAAATACCTTGTATCACCCTCATTCAAGGGGACCGAAATTTCTTGATAGCACTTGTAATCGAGAATTCTCAAACACTCAGCAATAACATAACAGTGGACGTAGGCCATTCATATAAGGCTGAACCACTTTAAAATCTTTTGTCTTATTTATTTATCTGTGATTAAATAATTAGAGTAATCTAGTTTTTTACATCAACAGTTATGTTTTCATTGCGAGTATAATTATAGTAAAGCCTTGATAAAGATAAAAAGGGATAACGTACTATGTATTGTAATGCTAATAATTGATGATCCGAGTTTAAACAAAGCTATCTATTCAAGTGATAACATTTGGGAATTTATATTGTGAATCGAGTAGATGGGTTAGAACTTATGTCGGTTTAGTTAGATATGAATACCACTTAGATGGGTACGGTACGTTAGGAGTGCACAAGTAGTCGAGAGGTGAGTATTTCATGTGAGAGCACGTCCTAACATGTATTTTGCATTCATTGTTTTAATGTTATTAAATCACTTGCTGTTTTAAAACTATTCTCCACATTCGGGCTCTGACCCGTTTGCTTTCAAATCTACTTTTTGTAAAAACCTTTTAGGTGCCCAGCCGCAAGGACACCATGCATAGGATTTCCATTCAGGTGACGAGCTGTAGCTGTTGTGGAAGTTACAGGGCCTTGATATTAGACGCCTCATTTTCTAGTCTTGACTCCATATTCAGTTTCATCATTTGTAGGGCATGTCGGCCATTTCTATTAGAGACATTTTTTATTTCAGTTATTCAGACTTTGGTTTGTAATTAATCCAGGATGCAGACTTGTTTGATTTTTCCATATTGGGATTGTTGTGAGGAGTATTTCCTCCAGACTTATCATTATTTGTTGGTCACTTTATTGAGACTTTATGGTGTATGGTGATGTTATTCTTTTACATTTCATTTATCGCATGTTAATCAGATTTAATTTAAAATTTGACAACTTACTTTTTAAATACTAGGTGGTTAGTAATCATTAAATGTTTTCGACAGTGATGCTATTAACTGAACCAACTTGGCATTTTGAATTAATTTAATAAAGGAGTAGCTACCCGGTATTTAATTAGTCGGGGTGTCACAGTTGAATCCCGGGGACAGTTATCTGAGACTCGAAGCATCACTGATTAATGTGCGGGCGATATTTCTGTCTTAGGACTGTGTGTCTAACACACACCTGAGCATCCAGATAAGTCGTTCCAATTTATTATTATCTTTTTGGTTTTCCCGTATACGCATATAACAGAAATTAGCTGATTCTGATCCTGATCCTGATTCCGGAGCTTCGATTAAATAATAAAAGCAGAGAGAACGATCTAATGAGAAATTGATCCAAAAGCAATGTGTAAAACTAACACAAAATAAAAATAAATAAAAAAAAATCAGTCAAAAGTAGGTAGTATAACATCTTCACATCTCTTTGTCATATGGGTCCTAAGGGAAATGTTAAGCTACAATGGGTAGTCCAGTATTTATTAAGAAAAGTAGTTTTGTTTTTCCTCTAGTAATTAATTATATAGTGTTGTAGGTGCAAATGTTGTTATATGAGAAATTTATATATGCGTAATTAAGAGTAACGTACCTTTTGATATGTATGGGAAATCCCAAAATCCGACTTAGATTTATGCAAAAAGCGTGAAGGTGAATGTGAGGAGTGGGTGTCCCAAAATTCATAGAAAAGACAATGGCAACAAAAAAATAAATAAATAAAAGGCAACAAAGCAAGAACCTGCCAAAGGTAATTGTGAGAGGTGAGATAGACATAGAAGAGAAGCAAAGCCGAAACAGACGAGTAGAAACTATAAAATGAAGAGAGCGGGTAGAGCAACAAACGCGTGAGAATATGTCAGATTTTTTATTGTAAATATAAGGCAAGTAGAGTAACAAACGCGTGATAAATACACAGAGATGGAAGGTTTGTAAAAAAATAAAGACTAAAAGAGGTTTTAAATGATATAAAGGGATAGGAAAAGTCGAATCAGAGGAGGTAGGCGAGAGAGAACAAACTTAGGCGGTGACACGTGGACATTTTAATTGAGAGGGAGCTTTTAACTCTTATATAGCATTTTAAAGTATATAGAGATTCCAACTTACAACCTTTGGTGTGTTTGATTGCACATAAGTACGAAAAGTACTCAGGGTGGAGTGGATGTCCCGGTGAAAAACCTTGTGATGATCTCGAAGCTAGTTGCAAGATCCACAATCAGTGCGTAGACAGAAAGGGTATTTCTTTACATCCAAATTTCTCTTTTTTTTTTCTTGTGTGGTTTCATAATTTTAGCCTAAAGTCAAAATAATATTCCCTACCACATCCTTCACATTACACCACTATATTTCCACACACAATCTAATCAAATTACTCTTCTCTCCTCTAACTAACCTAATTGCTTAAGTTCCCAAACTAAACTGTAACTCTTGGATTTCCATTAGGCATGACATTCTCTTCTGTTGACAAATTGGAAGCCAAATTAGCAAACTAAGACCAAAAAACTCATGTAAGAATGCTATCCAACACTTGGTGTGTGAAGATAAATAAAGAACATAAAGAACACAAATTAGTAGTCCTGTTTTCTTTCTTTCCTTTTACCTTCCCATCCTTTTATTTTCCTCTGTTGGAATCTCTTCTTTTTTCTCATGTCTAAACTAATTTACTCCCTCTAGCCCAAATTAAAAGTCCCTATTTCAAAATAACGATTTTTAAATATACAATGGTTAAGATCAAGACTAGTTCATTATTGTGAAATTTGGTGCGATCATTACATCCAACCTGCATCATTGTTATTAACTGGCTATTCAATGATAACAAATAAAAGAGTAAGAATTCAGGAACTTAACTATACAGATCTGCATCATTGTTATCAACTTACTCTTTTTTTTTACTGAATTCAGTCAGTAACAAATCTGCATCATTGTTATAAACTGGCTATTCAGTGAGCTAATTTTTAAAAAACTCTATAGGTGATTATGTTATTTCCTTCTCTTGACTGACCTAAACTCCATTAGAATTTTTAATCTCGTGAGTACAAAATTTGCTCCTTCTGGCCTTTACAAATTGGTAAAAGAATTTCGTATTTATGTCCCTTTCTTTAGTCCACTTTTCTTGAACTTTCTATGTCCATAAATTATCCTCCAAAGCAGCCTTTACATTATATTGAGTAGCATCATAAGATAATGCCTCTCTAATATGCTTAGGGTAGTCTATATGACATTCTATTTCTTTAGCAAACAATATATTTTCAGTATCTCTAGCTGACTAAAAAATATCATCAAAATTAGTTTTTCTCCATTGAGAAGGAATAGTCTTTAGAAACATCAAATTATTAGACACTGAGTAAATATGATTTTCATCATTAAAATTCTTGCATTCTTCTTATCTCTATCCATTTAAGTCATAACAGCACAATCTTTCTCGAATATTACTCTATCTTGCATTCAGTTTTGTTGTTTGAATTCAACGAGGTTTAACTTAATGTATTATGTGTTGTTTTAATGTAATATTTATTTAGGTTTACTTGAGATTTAACAGAACATCGCCCCATGAATATAAGACAAACCAGGAGTCGGACTTGACATTGTCACTGCTTCTTGTCGAGAAGAGTGCAGAAACCACATAATCTTCTGATCAGCCGCAATTCCTTATTTTGCCTTGTAAGTACTCTTCGGGGGTCATTTTACAATCATCTCATATTATCTTATTTAGTTCTAATTGAAAGTGAACTTTTGAGGACATAGGATCAATGTCCTCAGGAACAAAGGAACACTTATTACTCACTACAGCTTTTCAGTTTACAATACTTTGTGTTTGTAAAATCTATGCAGAGTGTAAAACCTGAAATGCATTGTATTGGTTGTATGCCTAAGGGTCTATATGGTTTTACATTTGCTTAAACGTTACAAACTCTTTGGAACTGTTCAGGTATTCAAATTATCTGATAAAACATGGGTAATTGATTAGGAGGTTCAAGAAAAGAAACAACTTAAGAATTTAAAATCAACAACTAAATAAATAGTAAGAACAATAATAATGAAAATGGTAAGAAATACCACCTCTTCCTACTTTTGAAAATTGGTTAGGGTCCTGCACACCCCCACTTAAGAAGTTCATTATCATCATAGCAATAAAATTATTATCAAACTCCTTTATTTGACAAGGAAGTATTCTAAGAAAACGTAAATATCTAGATTAGGCTTAAAAACATGTCGTTAAAGGGTGAAAACTCAAACCAACCACCAAATGGCCCCGTAAGAGGCATGAACATCTCGAATGGGATCAATGTAACTCGGAGGAACTAAACGCATAGTCACAGGAGTCCCAATTTGAGAATATAACGATAAATTGAAAATATCTAGACTTTGACTTAAAAACATGCTATTAAAGGGTGAAAACACAAACTAACCTCCAAATGGCCCCGTAAGAAGCATGGACATCTCACACGGGATTAAGTAACTCACAGAAACTGATCGCGTAGTCACAGGACCCTCGATTTGAGAATATGAGCTCTCAGTTTGACAATATGATGATAATTTGAAAAAAATTAGATTACGCTTAACAACAAGCCGTTAAAAGGGTGAAAATCCAAACCAACCTCCAAACGGCCTCGTAAGAGGCATGAACACCTCGCCCGAGACCAATATAAATTGTAGGAACTGACCGCGTAGTCACGAGTCTACCGATTTGAGAATATGACAATAATTTAAAAATATCTAGATTAGTCTTAACAATATGCTTTTAGAGGGTGAAAATTCAAACTAGCGCCCAAATGGCCCCGTAAGTGGCACTAACACCTCGTATGGGAGCAATGTAACTCGAAGGAACTGATCGCGTAGTCACAGGACTTTCGGTTTGAGAATATGACGATAATTTAAAAATATCTATACTTTGGCTTAAAAGGGTGAAAACCCAAACAAACCTCCCAAACGGCCCTGTAAGAGGCATGAACACCTCGCACGGGACCAATGTAATTTATAGAAATTGACCGTGTAGTCACATGTCTCCCTCTTTGAGAATATGACGATAATTTGAAAACATATAGGATTAAGCTTAAAATCAAGTCGTTAAAATAGTGAAAATCCAAATTAGCCCCCAAACGGTCCCGTAAGAGGCGTGAACATCTCGCACGGGACCAATATAACTTGCAAGAATTGACCGTGTAGTCACGGGTCTCCCGATTTGCGAATATGACGATAATTTGAAAATATCTAGATTAGACTTAAAAACATGTCGTTAGAGGGTGAAAACCCAAACCAGTTCCCAAACAACCCCGTAAGAGGCACTAACACCGCACATGGGACCAATGTAAATCGTAGAAACTCACTGAATAGTCACGGGTCTCCCAGTCTGAGAATATGACGATAATTTGAAAATATCTAGACTAGGATTAAAAACAAGCCGTTAAAGGGTGAAAACCCAAAGAAGCCCCCAAACGGCCCTATAAGAGGTGTGAACACCTCGCACGGGATCAATGTAACTTCTAGGAACTAACCGCGTAGTCATGGATCTCCCGGTTTGAGAATATGGCGATAATTTGAGAATATTTAGATTATGCTTAAAAACATGCCATTTGAGGGTCAAAACTCAAACGAGTCCTCAAACGGCCCCGTAATAGGCACTTACACCTCGTATGAGACTAATGTAACTCGTAGGAGCTAACCACGTAGTCACCAAACTTTTGGTTTGAGAATATAATAATAATTGTAACTCGTATATGCAATTTATCAGCTTTGAATAAGATTTTTTAAAAAAATTACTTGGTTACTAATATTATCTCTTTTTTGTATCCTATTTTTTGCAGGATAACAATTTATCTGTAGCTTTTATCCACGTGAAACACATGGAGAAGTCAATGGTTTACAACAAGGGGATTATTTATTTAATGTCGTTAATATTCAGGATTCTGTTATTTTGTGTTATGGTCGTGCGGGCTTTTATGGTTTTATTGTTAACTTTTATGTCCATACGGGCTTTACATTACGCAGGTTTTATACTAGTAGATTTTAGAATGTTCAGAAAATAGAGGAAACACTGCCCAATTTTTTCTTATCAGTGAACTATTAAGACTTGTAATATTTTGAAGTTTACGTGTACATTAGTTTATCATCAACGTGCGAGATTCGCAATTTGTGAATTTTCTTATTTTCAAATATTTTTTTATTTGATCCAAAAATTTGGCACAGTTCAAAATCGTGCCAAAAGCTTATCAAATTTTTGCACGATTTTGAACTGTGTCAAAAGTGTACCAAAATGTACTCAATCTGGCACAGTTATAAACTGTGCCAAAAGTGTGTCAGAAATATCAAATTTTAGCACGATTTAAAAGTGTGCCAGAAGTGATCCTGTTTGGTGAAATCAGACACTTTTAAACTGTGCCAGAAAAAAATGGCTATTTTGGAACACCTGATTCTGGAACTTTTCAAAACCGTGCCAGATTTGATCTGGCAAAGTTTTAAACAGTCCAGATTGCTATTTTTGGTGTAGTGTTAGGATGATACCTCCTAGGGTAGTCTCCACTAGTATGTTTTAGGTGTAAGGGGTTTGGTCATAAGCAAAAGGACTGCTCAAGTGAAGGGAAGCCACTCTAGAAGAGCTAATACGAATAGAGTTAGCAGGGCCAGTTTGGTTAGGGCCAGCTAGGCTAGGGGCAACAGGGTTTTTGACCCAATTATCAGCAGCAACAGTAGCAGTCGCGGTAGCAACAGGTGCCCGTTCTTCCAATTCTTAGGCAGTAGGAACCAATAATACTTATCGCGACACCTCAACCACAACTTTTGTATGGTAGATTCTATCAGGTGGGACCCAAGGATGATCTGGCCCCTATTCAGGCAATCGATGATATATTCTCTATTCATGGAACTCTAGCCAGATTTTTATTCGATACGGGTGCCATAAACTCTTTTGGTGCATGATACTTTGTGAGTTTATCCGAGATGCTTTCGACTCCTTGTACTAAGAGATTATTCATATCTACTCTATTATATGTATCAATGATTATTAGGGAGACTTCTTATGGGTAGGAATTAATATTGGTAGGCTATGGTTTGTTTATAATTTGTTAGTTTTAGATACGCACACATACGATGCGCTTTTGGGGATGGATTGGTTGTGTACATATCGAACTCAGATTGACTGCGTGGGTATAGAGATTGTATTTTATATACCTGGACGTGAGAAGTGTTTGGTGGATATTCCAAGACGTAAGAGTGAGGCTACTACCCATTTATTATTCATTGATAAGGAAATTCAGTAGGAGACTAAAATTTCCCTAAATATTATTCCCACAGCTTAGGAGTTCACCAATGTACTCGATGAGATTCCAGGTTTACCATCGAGTAGGGATAATGATTTTCTCATAGATTTGGCACCGGGAACTCAGTCAATAGCTATATCACTATATTGTATGGATCTTATGGAGATGAAGGAGCTCAAAGATCAAATTAGGCAATTTTTAGAGCAGGGGTTTATCCGTCTTAACACTTCATCGTGGGGTGCACTAGTGTCATTTGTGAAAAGAAAGATGTGTCATTGAGACTGTGGATTGCCTACCACAAGTTGAATAAGGTTAATGTGAAGAACACATATCCACTACCGAGGATTGATGATGTTTTTTATCAGTTGAAAGAAGCTTCATTCTTTCAAAGATTGATTTGTGATCCTATTATCACCAGTTGAGTGTGCGAAAGGAGGATATGCCCAAGACAACCTTTTTGACTCATTATGGGTCTTATGAGTTCCATGCGATGCCATTTGGGTTTACTATTTCCTCAACTGTATTCATGGACTTAATGAATCGGGTTTTTCGACCATATTTGAATCTGTTCATCATAGTCTTTATTGATGATATTTTAATTTATTCACGAACTGAGGCGGAACACGATTGATATTTGTGGATTGCATTGCAGAAGTTATGGGTGCATAAGCTTTATTCCAAGTTTTATTGAATTTTGAAAATGGAAAGTGAAGTTTTTGGGTCATGTTGTGTCAGATAAAGGACTTTCAGTGGACCCGATTAAGGTGTTAATTGTGTTAGATTAGGGACAATCCATGACACGTATTAAGGTTCGTAACTTTTTAGATTTGGCCGGTTATTACAGGTGATTCATCCAGTGATTTTAAAAAATATCGCGACCAATGATCGGGTTGAACAAGAAGGGTGTGGTATTCAATTGGAGTAAAAAATGTCAGTGGGCGTTTGACATTATCAAGGAGAAGTTGATTTTTTCACCTGTTCTTGCCTTACCTAGGAGTGGAGTCGAGTTTTTGGTCTACACCGATGCTTCTCTATAGCGGATAGGTTGGGTATTGATGGACGAAGATAGGAAAATTTCTCACGCCTCTCGAACGTTGAATCCACACGAGGTTCATTACCCGACTCATTACTTGAAGGTGGCGACTATTGTATTTGTGTTACATCCGTGGAGGCATTATATTTAGGGTGAGAAGTTTAGGATCTTCAGCGATCAAAAGAGTCTACAGCATCTGTTTACATAGAAAGATTTCAGTATGAGGTAGCGACGATGGTTTTAATTCATTAAGGATTATATATTCATGATCTAATATCACCCTGGGAAGGCTAACGTGGTGACATATGCCCTTAGTCAACGACCCAGTGGTAGTCTTTTAGTCCTTCAGGTGATCAAATAGGGCTCAGTAGAGATGATTGACGAGTTAACCCGATCATTCATGAGTATTCTTATAGTAACTCCAGAGATCATGATACGAGTAATTCCTGGGAAGTCACAGGATAAGATGTTTTAGGGGAAGGTGACAGAGCTTCTCACTATCTGTAGAATCGCTACAGCCGAAATATTACGACTTCTCAAATAAAATCCAATTTTAATTAATCCCAAAATTTAGTTAAATCCTAAAACATGCATCTAGATGATTTATCTGAAAAACATAAAGCATGCAGGATAAAACAAACAATTTCAGGAAAAATCCCCCAAAGGGGGAAAACCTTTTATTTCACTATAATTTGTAAATAAACGGCTTACACGGATTACAATGAAATAGGGTGACATACGAAATACCTGCAGCTGTCGGTTCTGATGTCTCGGCTGGAACAATCCCTTTCCAGGAGGGCAGCAATGAAGAAGAGAAACGACTTCTCCACAAGATGTGAACTTTATAAGGACTCCCTCCACAATAGCACGCAGCTGTTGGTTGTAGAGCTCTCCCCACAAAGTATGAACAAAAACAAAATATGTTCTTGGGTTCCACAAAATAATTCACATAAAAGTAATTGGGATTTTGTGAATTAAAAACAAAACATTTGAACCCTTAAAATTGTTGGAGAAAAACTTTCTGCCAAAAGGTATTGAATTAAATCTAGGCAGATACACAAAAGTTTCAAAAGAATAAGGCTCTTAAAAGTTGAAACTGTTCTCCACGTCTAAAAGAAAAGGCTGACATTCGTTTTTATACGAAATTTGAGTCGGTCAAAGATAAGGACGAAGTCAGACGTGTCAGCCAAAAAGTCATCTCGCTCGAACGAGAATGGCATCTCGAGCGAACGAGATCGCGTGTAGTTCGAACAACTACGCGCGACTTCCATTGTCGTTCGAACGAGATTGAGATCTCGCTTGAACGGCCTTGGCGTCGAAACCGAGGTACGATTACTGCTGAAGCAGTTTTTCACAAACATTTATAAAACCTCTTTAAAAAATATTTTTATATAAAAGATTTTTAAAACCTTTTTAAAAAAAAAAATATATCCCAACACTCTTAATATGAAATGTAAATGAAACTTTAAAACAATATCTTACCAAAGTTCATATTGTTAGGCTTGAATGTTGAAGGCAACTGGTAATTCGGATCCGTCTTTTGTAGATGCAATCTTCACAATTCTACGACGACTTGAAGCGGTATACGACATAATTAATTGATAACGGACCTATGAAAATATGTCCTTACAAATCTCCCCCTATGTCTATGCCGGTACATACATAAAAACATCCGAATTATCAAAAACCAAAATGCCTATACAAATCTACCCTCCCATGAATCCCAAAACTGAAAAGGTAAAATTTGTAAGTTCTCAAATTTTTCTTCAACATCAAAACTCTCAAAGCTTTTCTCATCAGGGTGTGCAACATCATGATCTTCAATCTTTGTACCTACACACATGAGATAAAGCAAAAACCTTCATGACACATCGAGTTTGAAATGATATAAGAATAAGGCTTTAATAATCAAATCTCCCCCATAAGGAAAAAACCTCCTCCATAACATGATAATTCTTTCTCCCCCTTTTTATGATGTCCCCAAATAGACAGATAAGAAGAAAAAAATCAAAACATGGAGTGTCACGATAAAATGCATAGCAAATGTGGATCAAACTACGCGCATGCAAAGGTATGTCCCCAAAAATTTCACAAACTATTTTTGGATTTTTCAATTTTTTTTATACAAAAAAAGGATACAAAAAAACACACCATGAATTTAAACACAAACAACCAAGTCATGGAAACGAAATGAATGGGTGTGAACACATTAGATAAGTAAATCAACTCAATCAATCATATGTGCACGACGAATATTTGTTATTTATGGGTTGACACACGCACTTTAGATGTATGTTTAGGGGCTGATTTATTTTGGTTTAAAAATAGACACTAATTACATAAGTGTGCCAACGTAGAAAGTTGCGAATTTAATCAATTATAACACTTTTAATCAATTAAAAGTCGCACTCTCCTCAAATTGGAGGTAATCTAAATTCTCAAACTTTGGAGAATTTGTGCAAAAACCTAAATGTCCCATAATTGGCATGAATTTCTTTTTATTGCCTTTCAATTTTTTCGGGCTCTTTAAACCTATTTGAACCCCGGATAATAAAATTCCTCCATTTTTTAGGTCCAATTTAACGGTGGCTTAGTATTCGCAAAGGCAAAATGAACCTTTCGCAGCCCTTCCCCATTTTTTAAACAAAGCACACAAACTCACAAAACGGTTTTTATATGCACAATTTCCTTATCAAAATTTATCGCGCTTGGTTCATTTTAAAGGACAAGATTGAAGTGAAAACACCCAACCAACATGTGATAAGACAAGCACAATAATCAAACAAATCTGTGCATGTGTGCAATAAAGGAAACATGAGTCAAACATGTAGGAAGTAACACTTAATTACATTTTAATGACTCCAAACATTATAAAGCTGAAGGATGAATTGACCTATTATCTCAAAACTCTATCAAACAGTCACATGGATAAATGGAATTATGTTGTGACTTGGTCATCCTAAGTGCTCATCCATAAAAGGTGCATGCAAAATACAAAAATATTTTTAAATTTTTCAAAAATTTTGTCAAAATAAAATCTTTTTGTATTTTTCAAAAGCAAAAATCTATACAAAAAGTACATGTCACAACGCTAGCAAAAATATATCAAAAATCATAACTAGCGTATGACAAACATGCGAACACAATCATCTATATGATATGGCAAAAGGAGAATCATGTGCAAGCAAACGAACACAAAGCAACCAAACACGCTCGTCAATAGATTTTAAACTAGATATCATGCGAGCTTTCCAATAGGCATAATTATTCCCATAAAAAATAGGCACCTTATTAAATGAACGTTCCATTGGAAAATTGCGATTTTTCACAAAACAGATTTTTCAAAAAAAATCAATATCACACAAATTTTGCGAAAAAAATGAATACGCGATAAATTAGCATAACCTGCTCTGATACCAATTTGAAAACGTGAGTAGAAAAATTGTATCAGAAAGTAAATCCTTGAAAAATCAGGATCACGCGATAAATTAGCGTAACCCGCTCTGATACCAATTTGTAAAATCGCTACAGCGGAAATATTGCGACTTCTCAAATAAAATCCAATTTTAATTAATTCCAAATTTTAGTTAAATCCTAAAACATGCATCTAGATGATTTATCCAAAAAACATAAAGCATGCAGGATAAAACAAATAATTTCATGAAAAATCCCCCAAAGGGGCAAAAACCTTTTATTTCACAATAATTTGTAAGAAAACGGCTTACACGAATTACAATGAAATAGGGTGACATACGAAATACCCGCAGGTGTCGGTTCCGATGTCTCGACTGGAACAATCCCTTTTCAGGAGGGAAGCAATGAAGAAGAGAAACGACCTCTCCACAAGATGTGAACTTTATAAGGACTCCCTCCATAATAGCACGCAACTGTCGGTTGTAGAGCTCTCCCCACAAAGTATGAACAAAAACAAAATATGTTCTTGGGTTCCATAAAACAATTCACATAAAAATAATTGGGATTTTGTGAATTAAAAACAAAACATTTGAACCCTTAAAATTGTTGGAGAAAAACTTTATGCCAAAAGGTATTGAATTAAAACTAGGCAGATACACAAAATTTTCAAAAGAATAAGGCTCTTAAAAGTTGAAACTGTTCTCCACGTCTAAAAGCAAAGGCTGACATTCCTTTTTATACGAAATTTGAGTCGGTCAAAGATACGGACGAAGTCAGACGTGTCAGCTAAAAAGTCATCTCGCTCGAACGAGAATGACATCTCGCGCGAACGAGATCGCGTGTCACTCGAACGACTACGCGCGACTTCCATTGTCGTTCGAACGAGATTGAGATCTCGCTTGAACGACCATGGCGTCGAAGCCGAGGTACGTTTACTGCTGAAGCAGTTTTTCACAAACATTTATAAAACCTCTTTAAAAAACATTTTTATATAAAAGATTTTTAAAACCTCTTTTTAAAAAAAAATATCCTATCACTCTTAATATGAAATGTAAATGAAACTTTAAAACAATATCTTACCAAAGTTCATATTGTTGGGCTTGAATGTTGAAGGCAACTGGTAATTCGGATCCGTCTTTTGTAGATGCAATCTTCATAATTCTTCGACGACTTGTAGCGGTATACGACATAATTAATTGATAACGGACCTATAAAAATATGTCCTTACAAATCTCCCCCTATGTCTATGCCGGGTACATACATAAAAACATCCGAATTATCAAAAACCAAAATGCCTATACAAATCTACCCTCCCATGAATCCCAAAACTGAAAATGTAAAATTTGTAAGTTCTCAAATTTTTCTTCAACATCAAAACTCTCAAAGCTTTTCTCATCAGGGTGTGCAACATCATGATCTTCAATCTTTGTACCTACACACATGAGATAAAGCAAAAACCTTCGTGACGCATCGAGTTTGAAATGATATAAGAATAAGGCTTTAATAATCAAATCTCCCCCATAATGCAAAAACCTCCTCCATAACATGATAATTCTTTCTCTCCCTTTTTATGATGTCCCCAAATAGACAGATAAGAAGAAAAAAAATCAAAACATGGAGTGTCACGATAAAATGCATAGCAAATGTGGATCAAACTACGCGCATGCAAAGGTATGTCCCAAAAAATTTCACAAACTATGTTTGGATTTTTTAATTTTTTTTTATACAAAAATAGGATACAAAAAAACACACCATGGATTTAAACTCAAACAACCAAGTCATGGAAACGAAATGAATGGGTGTGAACACATTCGATAGGTAAATCAACTCAATCAATCATATGTGCACGATGAATATTTGTGTCAAATGCTTTATTTATTTATGGGTTGACACACGCACTTTAGATGTATGTTTAGGGGCTGATTTATTTTGGTTTAAAAATAGACACTAATTACATAAGTGTGCCAACGTAGAAAGTTGCGAATTTAATCAATTATCACACAGTCGCACTCTCCTCAAATTGGAGGTAATCTAAATTCTCAAACATTGGAGAATTTGTGCAAAAACCTAAATGGCCCATAATTGGAATGAATTTCTTTTTATTGCCTTTCAATTTTTTCGGGTTGTTTAAATCTCTTTGGACCCCGGATAATAAAATTCCTCCATTTTTAGGTCCAATTTAACGGTGGCTTAGTATTCGCAAAGGCAAAATGAACCTTTCGCATCCCTTCCCCATTTTTTAAACAAAGCACACAAACTCACAAAACGATTTTTATATGAACAATTTCCTTATCAAAATTTATCGCGCTTGGTTCGTTTTAAAGGACAAGATTGAAGTGAAATCACCCAACCAACATGTGATAAGACAAGTACAATAATCAAACAGATTCGTGCATGTGTGCAATAAAGGAAACATGAGTCAAACATGTAGGAAGTAACACTTAATTACATCTTAATGACTCCAAACATTATAAAGCACAAGGATGAATTGACCTATTATCTCAAAACACTATCAAACAATCATATGGATAAATGGAATGATGTTGTGACTTGGTCATCCTAAGTGCTCATCCATAAAAGGTGCAAGCAAAATACAAAAATATTTTTAAATTTTTCAAAAATTTTGTCAAAATAAAATCTTTTTGTATTTTTCAAATGCAAAACTCTATACAAAAAGTACATGTGACAACGCTAGCAAAAATATATCAAAAATCATAACTAGCGTATGACAAACATGCGAACACAATCATCTATATGATATGGCAAGAGCAGAATCATATGCAAGCAAACGAACACAAAGCAACCAAACACGCTCTTCAATAGTTTTTAAACTATATATCATGCGAGCTTTCCAATAGGCATAATTATTCCCATAAAAAATAGGCACCTTATTAAATGAACGTTCCATTGGAAAATTGCGATTTTTCACAAAACTGATTTAAAAAAAAAATCAATATCACACAAATTTTGCGAAAAAAGGAATACGCGATAAATTAGCGTAACCTGCTCTGATACCAATTTGAAAACGTGAGTAGACAAATTGTATCAGAAAGTAAATTCTTGAAAAATCAGGATCACGCGATAAATTAGCGTAACCCGCTCTGATACCAATTTGTAGAATCGCTACAGCGGAAATATTGCGACTTCTCAAATAAAATCCAATTTTAATTAATTCCAAATTTTAGTTAAATCCTAAAACATGCATCTAGATTATTTATCCAAAAAACATAAAGCATGCAGGATAAAACAAATAATTTCAGGAAAAATCCCCCAAAGGGGCAAAAACCTTTTATTTCACTATAATTTGTAAGAAAACGGCTTACACGGATTACAATGAAATAGGGTGACATACGAAATAGCCGCAGGTGACGGTTTTGATGTCTCGACTGGAACAATCCCTTTCTAGGAGGGAAGCAATGAAGAAGAGAAACGACCTCTCCACAAGATGTGAACTTTATAAGGACTCCCTCCACAATAGCACGCAACTGTCGGTTGTAGAGCTCTCCCCACAAAGTATGAACAAAAACAAAATATGTTCTTGGGTTCCATAAAACAATTCACATAAAAGTAATTGGGATTTTGTGAGTTAAAAACAAAACATTTGAACCCTTAAAATTGTTGGAGAAAAACTTTATGCCAAAAGGTATTGAATTAAATCTAGGCAGATACACAAAATTTTAAAAAGAATAAGGCTCTTAAAAGTTGAAACTGTTCTCCACATCTAAAAGCAAAGGCTGACATTCCTTTTTGTACGAAATTTGAGTCGGTCAAAGATAAGGACGAAGTCAGACGTGTCAGCCAAAAAGTCATCTCGCTCGAACGAGAATGGCATCTCGCGCGAACGAGATCGCGTGTCATTCGAACGACTACGCGCGACTTCCATTGTCGTTCAAACGAGATTGAGATCTCGCTTGAACGACCTTGGCGTCGAAGCCGAGGTACGTTTACTGCTGAAGCAGTTTTTCACAAACATTTATAAAACCTCTTTAAAAAACATTTTTATATAAAAGATTTTTAAAACCTTTTTTAAAAAAAAAAAAATCCCAACACTCTTAATATGAAATGTAAATGAAACTTTAAAATAATATCTTACCAAAGTTCATATTGTTGGGCTTGAATGTTGAAGGCAACTAGTAATTCGGATCAGTCTTTTGTAGATGCAATCTTCACAATTCTTCGACGACTTGTAGTGGTATACGACATAATTAATTGATAACGGACCTATGAAAATATGTCCTTACAAATCTCCCCCTATGTCTATGCCGGTACATACATAAAAACATCCGAATTATCAAAAACCAAAATGCCTATACAAATCTACCCTCCCATGAATCCCAAAACTGAAAATGTAAAATTTGTAAGTTCTCAAATTTTTCTTCAACATCAAAACTCTCAAAGCTTTTCTCATCAGGGTGTGCAACATCATGATCTTCAATCTTTGTACCTACACACATGAGATAAAGCAAAAACCTTCGTGACGCATCGAGTTTGAAATGATATAAGAATAAGGCTTTAATAATCAAATCTCCCCCATAATGCAAAAACCTCCTCCATAACATGATAATTATTTCTCCCCCTTTTTATGATGTCCCCAAATAGACAGATAAGAAGCAAAAAATCAAAACATGGAGTGTCACGATAAAATGCATAGCAAATGTGGATCAAACTACGCGCATGCAAAGGTATGTCCTAAAAAATTTCACAAACTATTTTTGGAATTTTTAATTTTTTTTCTACAAAAATAGGATACAAAAAAACACACCATGGATTTAAACTCAAACGACCAAGTTATGGAAACGAAATGAATGGGTGTGAACACATTCGATAGGTAAATCAACTCAATCAATCATATGTGCACGATGAATATTTGTGTCAAATGCTTTATTTATTTATGGGTTGACACACGCACTTTAGATGTATGTTTAGGGGCTGATTTATTTTGGTTTAAAAATAGACACTAATTACATAAGTGTGCCAACGTAGAAAGTTGCGAATTTAATCAATTATCACACAGTCGCACTCTCCTCAAATTGGAGGTAATCTAAATTCTCAAACTTTGGAGAATTTGTGCAAAAACCTAGATGGCCCATAATTGGCATGAATTTCTTTTTATTGCCTTTCAATTTTTTCGGGCTCTTTAAACCTCTTTGGACCCCGGATAATAAAATTCCTCCATTTTTTAGGTCCAATTTAACGGTGGCTTAGTATTCGCAAACTCAAAATGAACCTTTCGCAGCCCTTCCCCATTTTTTAAACAAAGCACACAAACTCACAAAACGGTTTTTATATGCACAATTTCCTTATCAAAATTTATCGCGCTTGGTTCGTTTTAAAGGACAAGATTGAAGTGAAAACACCCAACCAACATGTGATAAGACAAGCACAATAATCAAACAAATCTGTGCATGTGTGCAATAAAGGAAACATGAGTCAAACATGTAGGTTTAACACCCCGCCTAATAAGATACCGAGCGATCACTCCAATATTAAATTAAAACATGAGTCTCATATGGATCATTCTTAGCATCACTGTCGAAAATCCATTTAATTACTAATATCCTATTATGTGAGCGTTAAAAAACTTTTACCTAACTACTCTTTTTAACGATCAAATTAAAACATCCACAATTAAATGCGTAATAGAACTGAAATGAAAATAAATAAATTAAAATAACCGAACACTCGGTTCAAATAATACAACCATATCGAATAACGTGCGAAGAATAAATAAGAACAGATGGACCATTGGCCCGAATGTTTGTACAATACCTCATATCTAGAGTACAAAGAAGAAGCATCTACCGAGAACCCGCAAGCATCCACAGTTGCTGCAGCAGACGTCTGAATAGAAGGAAGTTTCCATCCAGGCGTCCCTGTGTCTGGACACCTATATATATATAATATATAGAAAGAAAGGAGAGTAGATAAACGGGTCAGAGCCCTAATTTTGAAAATATTTTGCAAGTGCATAAATGCTTTATTTTTAGAAAAATAGTTTTATCTCATATTTGAATTGGTATCGCACTCCCATGAGATACCCCTCACCTCTCCTCTAGTAGTGCACACCTAGCGCACCCTACCACATACCCTATTCAAGCTATCCCTGCCTAACTAGTCTATTCCCCAACTACTATCTACCCCAGATAGTCCAAGAGATGTACTAAGGGCTAAACTTCACTCTAATCTCAACACTATGACATGTTCGTGCGTGGGGTGTCTCGCAAAGAGAAATCCAAACAAGGAACCCCCCCGATACACTACTATGCGGCAAGGTCGATCATCGAGTTCTGCCAGCCCCTCAGTACAGAATATATATATATATATAAATAAATATGTATACCACAAGAAATACTAATATTAGAGAACTAATGATTAAATTTCTCCCCAGTCTCAACACAGTGCCATATTCGTGCGTGGGGTGGCTCGCAAAGAGAAATCCAAACAAGGAACCCCCCCGATACACTACTATGCGGCAAGGTCGATCGTCGGGATCCATTTGACCCTCGGCACTCGATTTATACAGATACATACATTTTACCATAAACATCCGGATCTATCTCCCGGAATGAGAATACATTTACAAAGTATTTATCAATACTTATTATTATTATCTCAAAACCTTCCATTTCCCTTATCATATCCAGGAAATGTATTTAAAAGCCAATTCATTATCATGAATTGCTTTAATAAATCATATACCTTTTTAAAAGCCAGTTTTATTATCATAAAAATGCTTTTCCTTTTTCAATTATCCCATTTCCCTTTTTATGCTCAGGAAATGTATTCAAAGCCATTTTCATTATCATAAAAATGCTTTGATCATAACATATGCTTCCACATCCCTTCTTCCATCCGGGAAGTGTTACCGAAGCCAATCCATTAACCCATTTCCCTTCCTATATCCAGGAAATGTAATTAAAGCCAATCCATTATCATGAATTGCGTTAATGTATAACGCGTTCTAAGACCGCCCATCCGGATTTTTCCACTGTGCATGCCCCTAAATGGCTATCATCTTCCAGGGCCTATCATAAGACAACCTGGGATCCTACATCGCAAGACGTCGGGAAGCGGCCATGTGCCTGCGGGATAGTCAAGACCACACCCGAAATCTCCTAACCAGCGCAGAAAAATATATATCAACAAACGCTCACATGGCCTATAGGACTATATCCACCCTGCATTCATTAGCCAGGGGGCTTCAACATACGTACGCAAACTTCCCTTATGATAGCGATTTAGAGAGGTGTGTATCCTCAATTTTATCAATTATGAAAATCATTTGTTTACCATTTTGAAAATATTCATTTTCTTATTTTCAAAATCATTTCCATCATAACATATATAAATACCTAAATCACACAGTATATACATATCCTATATATTCTTCCTAGAATATATATAAACGGCCATAGTGGCCTATAGCATCTAACGATGACCAATAATCCCAAAGATTCCCTCCAGGAATCATAATCATGCATTCATATAAGCATGATACTAAACCCAAATATTTCTTAATTTAATAATCACTATATATCTCAATCCTATCTAAGGATTTATTGGATATCTCCAATGATACCCTTTACTCTAAATGAAATCAACAAATATCTATATTCCCAGTTTATCCTAATTATTTCCTAGGATACACTTAAGGGTAATCGATATAATTATGCTTTCTATAAGCATAATTATATAGGCCTGTATGCCTACGAGAAATATCCTCGGGATTTATCTCACCCGAACAACCTTAAATTTAACGAGTTAAGGATTTCATTTCCTTGAACCCCAAGACTACACCTAGTCCAATTAATCATTTAGAAGTCCCCAATATCATTTAGGAAACCTAACCCATCAATTTCTGCAAATATTCTATTTTCCTCAAAAATATAGATTAAGGGTTATATACTAAAAACCCTTACTTTACCCTCCTAAATTACCATAATTTATGGACCATAAAGTCCTAAAAGGTCCTTTAGGTTATTACCTAATTAATCCTCGAAGCAAGATGAAATGGAATCTATCCCATCCAAATCATCCTAGAAAAATTATCAACTTTCAGCAGGGGTCGATCGATCGACCCATGGCCGTCGATCGATCGATGGCTTGATCGATCGAGCCCCCATGATCGATCGATCGATCAAGTCAGGCAGCTTCTTCTCCGAGAAGCTGTTTCGGCCATGGAAGCTTCCTCCAAGATTCCATCTCCTCACCCAACGGCCTACAACTTCTACCAATAACAAATATACCTACAATACGGGTCCTAAACATCCTAGAACCCGGAATCACCCAATATTTTTGGTTAATTTCTAAAAATCTCCAATTATCACATTTTAGGAGTTTATTCGTTTTAACTCCCAAAAACCCGTTTTATCCACGAATACCCAACTTAAAATCATTAGGGTTTGTTATACCAACAATGATATGAGATATTTATGCTTAAAAATAAATAAATCCAGTAAACACTTGCATCGTGGATAAAATCCGACGTCCTCGAGCCGAAACCCGCGGATGCTGGCCGAAATCTCCCCCCTTTTCCTCTTTTCTCCCCCCTCTCTCTCTTCCCTCTCTTCTTTCTCTTTTCTTTTCTCTTTTCTCCCTCTCTCCCTCCTTTTATAAGGAGAAAATGGTTTAACCCCTTTAAAACCCAAAAACGAATCGTTTACCCAATTACGAGCCTATTTAATTCCAAAATTACCCGGAACTCAATTTCGACAATGGAACAGTCTTTTCCGACTATCTCGGACATTCCGAGACTCATGGTGCAGTCAAAATTCCCATCCGAGGTACTTGACAGCAAATCACTATTCTAACCCATAAAAGAAATTGCGAGTTTTCCAATTTAAAATCTGACCTTTTTGTCAATTTTCTCCACGACGACATATCATTAAATTATAGTGACTTATATAGTCCCAAAAGTAATTACAATACCCATCGAAAATCATTCAATCCTCGAAAATCCTAAAAATTACTATTTCGAGAAATTCTCCAAATATCAAATTATACTTAATTATGGGATTTAATCATCTCCAAAAGGGCGGGTTATTACATACTCCCCCCCTTACAATGGAATTTCATCCTCGAAATTCAGATACAACTTACACCCTCTAACTAGGATTACTAAAATCCTAAAACCTCAAGGGAAAGATACTAACCTAATGGTTCCTAACCATACACTATGCGGCTACCGCAATCATAAGGTGACTCTAATACGTCACTTAATACCCATCATCTATAATGTCTATCGGCATGCATTTCATCCTTATATACTACGCGGTATATAAAACCCTCTTAACAAGGTGCCCATACACCTTTCTAACTTGTGCATATCTGCATAAACATTACGAACGTCTGACACGTAACACTCTCTCCCAATAAGGGTCTCCTTTCCTCGGTGTAATACTCACCTAGGGGTCTTTCCAACCAGCAAAATTTCCTTCTAACCTCGGCGCCACTAACCCTACTAAACTTACATCCTAAATAATACTACGGTCTATACGATATCCTACCAACACGGAACAAATATAATCCTAAGTTTGTCCCTAGTGCCCAAGACCTCTCTCAACTCCCGACAATTGCTTGGTTTCATGCGTGGGACGTCTCGCCAAGGCGAAATCCAAACAAGGAACCCTCTCGTTACACTACTCCCTCGCGTAGTCGGTCATCGAGATATAGAGACCTAAGGCACACCAGCGGGACGTCCTAAATACTGCCTACGCTAAACTACGAACGCATTTCTACTATCATATCCTTCCGCTCATACGGAAGGAAACCTAACCAATCGAAGTGCCCACTTTCTATAGAAAGTGTCACGAACATAATACCCAAAATTTATCTCCTCAAAATTTGCCTTTTCATTAAGGCCTGACTATTGTCCTCAAATCAATTTCTCTAAGTCCAACCTCACCCACCCACTTGTGGAGAGGGGACCACTTTAGTGCTTTTCCATAGCACAATATCTCCATAAGTAAATCATCATCATGTGGATCATAGTCTATAGTGGTTCATCCACACTATAAGACCTTTCCACAAAATCAACATCCTTGCATCCCATAGCAGCTCCCCACTCCCGACGCCGTTAAGAGTCATGTGTGGAGTGTCTCGCAAAGCGAAATCCAAACAAGGAACCCCTCCACACATTAACCCTTGACTTCGTTGGTTATGGAGTTCCGTCATTTCAACATGCAACCGGGATATCCCTATCCCCTAATCCAACAAAAAGGTGGTCTGAACTCCTATCTCTAACTAAGAGTCATACCACCCTGCGCTCGCACTTATTTTTAAGTCCTTGCGCAAACAATAATGAGCTTTATCTTACAGCTCAACAATGATCCTGTGGGCCTTAAATTATATCTATAAGGTTGCCACATATACAAACCAAAATAAGGAAGCCTCTGCTCATCGAGGTTCCATCAATCCATAATAACAAAGGTGTACTCAACTTGTATCCAGGTGAGACACCGCAACCACAATCTGTTCCCTCCAGGAACCATGGACACGATAGTCTTGCCATCATTAGCCCTCTTTCGCTCCGATATACTATATACCTCATACGTATATATACAAAATATAATCACCCGCCTCTATGGAGAGTGAAGGAAAACAAAATTCCGCTATCGCGGAAAACACATAGGCCTACATTATTATGTTATCGAGACCGAATTCAAAGCTCAAATTACACACACGAGTCTCGGCCTATCGAACACCGCTCCTTACAATCATCTTACTAATCCTCTTAACTCCTTATTTCACCAAATTTTCCCGGGTGGATTTCCACCAACGGGGTCCACGAATACACACATTCTCTAGTGAGCCTATCCTTCCTGGAAAGGACTCATCATTCATTGCACCTAACTCACTTAGGTACAAGGTTCACTTTTCCATATTACTCCTTATTCACTGTCGACCTCTGGCCGATCCTTATGCGAATAATCCAAAACTGCATTCTTCTCATCCTGCTGATTCATGGGGACTCACGGTTAGAACTATCCGTAAGATCCCTTTCGAATCCTTACTTTACTGGGAAATCCAACTTTAGTACCACACTCTACTACGACGGTACTATGGTACTCGTAACTACTATGCTTTAGTAGTCATTGAGATAATCATTAGCAAACACTGCAAAGGAAGTGACCTCTACCACGGTCCTCATTCCCGACCTTCTACCAGCTGCTCCAGCTAAGCCTCACCTCCTGCTGCCATCCAAGCTCCGCACACGATTCTCAAACGAGCGCGCAAAAGATTTCTATAATTTCATAATATGGCGGGAGAACGAAATCTCACAAGAGAAATCAACAATCCTATTCCTGAGGCTCTATAACAAATCGAGAGAAACGCTGAAAGCGTAGTACGTCTGCACAGATTCCTAAGGACACTAGAACCTGATGCTCTGATACCATCTGTAACACCCCGCCTAATAAGATACCGGGCGATCACTCCAATATTAAATTAAAACAAGAGTCTCATATGGATCATTCTTAGCATCACTGTCGAAAATCCATTTAATTACTAATATCCTATTAGGTGAGCGTTAAAAAACTTTTACCTAACTACTCTTTTTAACGATCAAATTAAAACATCCACAATTAAATGCGTAATAGAACTGAAATGAAAATGAAATAAATTAAAATAACCGAACACTCGGTTCAAATAATATAACCATATCGAATAACGTGCGAAAAATAAATAAAAACAGTTGGACCATTGGCCCGAATGTTTGTACAATACTTCCTATCTAGAGTACAAAGAAGAAGCGTCTACCGAGAACCCGCAAGCATCCACAGCTACTGTAGAAGACGTCTGACTCGAAGGAAGTTTCCATCCAGGCGTCCCTATGTCTGGACACCTATATATATATAATATATAGAAAGAAAGGAGAGTAGATAAACGGGTCAGAGCCCGAATTTTGAAAATATTTTGCAAGTGCATAAATGCTTTATTTCTAGAAAAATAGTTTTATCTCATATTTGAATTGGTATCGCACTCCCATGAGATACCCCTCACCTCTCATCTAGTAGTGCACACCTAGCGCACCCTACCACATACCCTAGTCAAGCTATCCCTGCCTAACTAGTCTATTCCCCAACTACTATCTACCCCAGATAGTTCAAGAGATGTACTAAGGGCTAAACTTCACTCTAATCTTAACACTATGCCATGTTCGTGCGTGGGGTGTCTCGCAAAGAGAAATCCAAACAAGGAACCCCCCCGATACACTACTATGCGGCAAGGTCGATCATCGAGTTCTGCCAGTCCCTCAGTACAGAATATATATATATATATATATATATATATATAAATAAATATGTATACCACAGGAAATACTAATATTAGAGAACTAAGGATTAAACTTCTCCCCAGTCTCAACACAGTGCCATATTCGTGCGTGGGGTGTCTCGCAAAGCGAAATCCAAACAAGGAACCCCCCGATACACTACTATGCGGCAAGGTCGATCGTCGGGATCCATTTGACCCTCGGCACTCGATTTATACAGATACATACATTTTACCTTAAACATCCGAATCTATCTCCCGGAACGAGAATACATTTACAAAGTATTTATCAATACTTATTATTATTATCTCAAAACCTTCCATTTCCCTTCTCATATCCAGGAAATGTATTTAAAAGCCAATTCATTATCATGAATTGCTTTAATAAATCATATACCTTTTTAAAAGCCAGTTTTATTATCATAAAAATGCTTTTCCTTTTTCAATTATCCCATTTCCCTTTTTATGCTCAGGAAATGTATTCAAAGCCATTTTCATTATCATAAAAATGCTTTGATCATAACATATGCTTCCACATCCCTTCTTCCATCCGGTAAGTGTTACCGAAGCCAATCCATTAACCCATTTACCTTCCTATATCCAGGAAATGTAATTAAAGCCAATCCATTATCATGAATTGCTTTAATGTATAACGCGTTCTAAGACCGCCCGTCCGGCTTTCTCCACCCCTAAATGGCTATCATCTTCCAGGGCCTATCATAAAACAACCTGGGATCCTACATCGCAAGACGTCGAGAAGCGGCCATGTGCCTGCGGGATAGTCAAGACCACACCCGGAATCTCCTAACCAGCGCAGAAAAATATATATCAACAAACGCTCACACGGCCTATAGGACTATATCCACCCTGCATTCATTAGCCAGGGGGCTTCACCATACGTACGCAAACTTCCCTTATGATAGCGATTTAGAGAGGTGTGTATCCTCAATTTTATCAATTATGAAAATCATTTGTTTACCATTTTGAAAATATTCATTTTCATATTTTCAAAATCATTTCCATCATAACATATATATATACCTAAATCACAGAGTATATACATATCCTATATATTCTTCCTAGAATATATATAAACGACCATAGTGGCCTATAGCATCTAACGATGACCAATAATCCCAAAGATTCCCTCCAGGAATCATAATCATGCATTCATATAAGCATGATACTAAACCCAATTATTTCTTAATTTAATAATCACTATATATCTCAATCCTATCTAAGGATTTATTGGATATCTCCAATGATACCCTTTACTCTAAATGAAATCAACAAATATCTATATTCCCAGTTTATCCTAATTATTTCCTAGGATACACTTAAGGGTAATCGATATAATTATGCTTTCTATAAGCATAATTATATAGGCCTGTATGCCTACGAGAAATATCCTCGGGATTTATCTCACCCGAACAACCTTAAATTTAACGAGTTAAGGATTTCATTTCCTTGAACCCCAAGACTACACCTAGTCCAATTAATCATTTAGAAGTCCCCAATATCATTTAGGAACGCTAACCCATCAATTTCTGCAAATATTCTATTTTTCTCGAAAATATAGATTAAGGGTTATATACTAAAAACCCTTACTTTACCCTCCTAAATTACCTTAATTTATGGACCATAAAGTCCTAAAAGGTCCTTTAGGTTATTACCTAATTAATCCTCGAAGCAAGATGAAATGGAATCTATCCCATCCAAATCATCCTAGAAAAATTATCAACTTTCAGCAGGGGTCGATCGATCGACCCATGGCCGTCGATCGATCGATGGCTCGATCGATCGAGCCCCCATGATCGATCGATCGATCAAGTCAGGCAGCTTCTTCTCCGAGAAGCTGTTTCGGCCATGGAAGCTTCCTCCAAGCTTCCATCTCCTCACCCAACGGCCTACAACTTCTACCAATAACAAATATACCTACAATACGGGTCCTAAACATCCTAGAACCCGGAATCACCCAATATTTTTGGTTAATTTCTAAAAATCTCCAATTATCACATTTTAGGGGTTTATTCGTTTTAACTCCCAAAAACCCGTTTTATCCACGAATACCCAACCCAAAATCATTAGGGTTTGTTATACCAACAATGATATGAGATATTTATGCTTAAAAATAAATAAAGCAAGTAAACACTTGCCTCGTGGATAAAATCCGACGTCCTCGAGCCGAAACCCGCAGATGCTAGCCGGAATCTCCCCCTTTTTCCTCTTTTCTTCCCTCTCTCTCTCTTCCCTCTCTTCTTTCTCTTTTCTTTTCTCTTTTCTCCCTCTCTCCCTCCTTTTATAAGGAGAAAAGGGTTTAACCCCTTTAAAACTCAAAAACGATTCGTTTACCCAATTACGAGCCTATTTGATTCCAAAATTACCCGGAACTCAATTTCGACAATCGGACACTCTTTTCCAACTATCTCGGACATTTTGGGACTCATGGTGCAGTTAAAATTCCCATCCGAGGTACTTGACCGCAAATCACTATTCTAACCCGTAAAAGAAATTGCGGGTTTTCCAATTTAAAATCTGACCTTTTTGTCAATTTTCTCCATGACGACATATAATTAAATTATAGTGACTTATATAGTCCCAAAAGTAATTACAATACCCATCGAGAAAATCATTCAATCCTCGAAAATCCCAAAAATTACTATTTCGAGAAATTCTCCAAATTCCAAATTATACTTAATTATGGGATTTAATCATCTCCAAAAGGGCGGGTTATTACATACTCCCCCCCCCCTTACAATGGAATTTCGTCCTCGAAATTCAGATACAACTTACACCCTCTAACTAGGATTACTAAAATCCTAAAACCTCAAGGGAAAGATACTAACCTAATGGTTCCTAACCATACACTATGCGGCTACCGCAATCATAAGGTGACTCTAATACGTCACTTAATACCCATCATCTATAATGCCTATCGGCATGCATTTCATCCTTATATACTACGCTGTATATAAAACCCTCTTAACAAGGTGCCCATACACCTTTCTAACTTGTGCATATCTGCATAAACATTACGAACGTCTGACACGTAACACTCTCTCCCAATAAGGGTCTCCTTTCCTCGGTGTAATACTCACCTAGGGGTCTTTCCAACCCGCAAAATTTCCTCCTAACCTCGGCGCCACTAACCCTACTAAACTTACATCCTAAATGATACTACGGTCTATACGATATCCTACCTACACGGAACGAATATAATCCTAAGTATGTCCCTAGTGCCCAAGACCTCTCTCAACTCCCGACAATTGCTTGGTTTCATGCGTGGGACGTCTCGCCATGGCGAAATCCAAACAAGGAACCCTCCCGTTACACTACTCCCTCGCGTAGTCGGTCATCGAGATATAACGACCTAAGGCACACCAGCGGGACATCCTAAATACTGCCTACGCTAAACTACGAACGCATTTCTACTATCATATCCTTCCGCCCATACGAAAGGAAACCTAACCAATCGAAGTGCCCACTTTCTATAGAAAGTGTCACGAACATAATACCCAAAATTTATCTCCTCAAAATTTGCCTTTTCATTAAGGCCTGACTATTGGCCTCAAATCAATTTCTCTAAGTCCAACTTCACCCACCCACTTGTGGCGAGGGGACCACTTTAGTGCTTTTCCATAGCGCAATATCTCCATAAGTAAATCATCATCATGTGGATCATAGTCTATAGTGGTTCATCCACACTATAAGACCTTTCCACAAAATCAACATCCTTGCATCCCATAACAGCTCCCCACTCTCGACGCCGTTAAGAGTCATGGAAGCTTCCTCTCCGAGAAGGTGTTTCGGCCATGGAAGCTTACTCCAAGCTTCCATCCCCTCACCCAATGACCTACAACTTCTACCAACAACAAATATACCTACAATACGGGTCCTAAACATCCTAGAACCCGGAATCACCCAATATTTTTGGCTAATTTCTAAAAATCTCCAATTATCACATTTTAGGGGTTTATTCGTTTTAACTCCCAAAAACCCGTTTTATCCACGAATACCCAACCCAAAATCATTAGGGTTTGTTATACCAACAATGATATGAGATATTTATGCTTAAAAATAAATAAAGCAAGTAAACACTTGCCTCGTGGATAAAATCCGACGTCCTCGAGCCGAAACCCGCGGAGGCTGGTCGGAATCACGCCCTTTTTCCTCTTTTCTTCCCTCTCTCTCTCTCTCTCTCTCTCTCTCTCTCTCTCTCTCTCTCTCTCTTCCCTCTCTTCTTTCTCTTTTCTTTTCTATTTTCTCCCGCTCTCCCTCCTTTTATAAGGAGAAAAGGGTTTAACCCCTTTAAAACTCAAAAACGACTCGTTTACCCAATTACGAGCCTATTTAATTCCAAAATTACCCGGAACTCAATTTCGACAATCAGACACTCTTTTCCGACTATCTCGGACATTTTGGGACTCATGGTGCAGTTAAAATTCCCATCCAAGGTACTTGACCGCAAATCACTATTCTAACCCATAAAAGAAATTGCGGGTTTTCCAATTTAAAATCTGACCTTTTTGTCAATTTTCTTCACCACGACATATAATTAAATTATAGTGACTTATATAGTTCCAAAAGTAATTACAATACCCATCGAAAATCATTCAATCCTCGAAAATCCCAAAAATTACTATTTCGAGAAATTCTCCAAATTCCAAATTATACTTAATTATGGGATTTACTCATCTCCAAAAGGGAGGGTTATTACAGTAGGAAGTAACACTTAATTACATCTTAATGACTCCAAACATTATAAAGCACAAGGATGAATTGACCTATTATCTCAAAACACTATCAAACAGTCACATTGATAAATGGAATGATGTTGTGACTTGGCCATCCTAAGTGCTCATCCATAAAAGGTGCAAGCAAAATACAAAAATATTTTTAAGTTTTTCAAAAATTTTGTCAAAATAAAATCTTTTTGTATTTTTCAAAAGCAAAAATCTGGACAAAAAGTACATATCACAACGCTAGCAAAAATATATCAAAAATCATAACTAGCGTATGACAAACATGCGAACACAATCATCTATAGATATGGCAAGAGGAGAATCATGTGCAAGCAAACGAACACAAAGCAACCAAACACGCTCGTCAATAGATTTTAAACTAGATATCACGCGAGCTTTCCAATAGGCATAATTATTCCCATAAAAAATAGGCACCTTATTAAATGAACGTTCCATTGGAAAATTGCGATTTTTCACAAAACTGATTTTTCAAAAAAAATCAATATCACACAAATTTTTGCGAAAAAAGGAATATGCGATAAATTAGCGTAACCTGCTCTGATACCAATTTGAAAACGTGAGTAGACAAATAGTATCATAAAGTAAATCCTTGAAAAATCAGGATCACGCGATAAATTAGCGTAACCCGCTCTGATACCAATTAGTAGAATCGCTACAGCGGAAATATTGCGACTTCTCAAATAAAATCCAATTTTAATTAATTCCAAATTTTAGTTAAATGCTAAAACATGCATCTAGATGATTTATCCAAAAAACATAAAGCATGTAGGATAAAACAAATAATTTCAGGAAAAATCCACCAAAGGGGCAAAAACCTTTTATTTCACTATAATTTGTAAGAAAACGGCTTACACGGATTACAATGAAATAGGGTGACATACGAAATACCCGCAGGTGTCGGTTCCGAAGTCTCGACTGGAACAATCCCTTTCCAGGAGGGCAGCAATGAAGAAGAGAAACGTCTTCTCCACAAGATGTGAACTTTATAAGGACTCCCTCTACAATAGCACGCAGCTGTCGGTTGTAGAACTCTCCCCACAAAGTATGAACAAAAACAAAATATGTTCTTGGGTTCCACAAAACAAATCACATAAAAGTAATTGGGATTTTGGGAATTAGAACAAAACATTTTAACCCTTAAAATTATTGGAGAAAAACTTTCTGCCAAAAGGTATTGAATAAAATCTAGGCAGATACACAAAATTTTCAAAAGAATAAGGCTCTTAAAAGTTGAAACTGTTCTCCACATCTAAAAGCAAAGGCTGACATTCCTTTTTATACGAAATTTGAGTGGGTCAAAGATAAGGACGAAGTCAGACGCGTCAGCCAAAAAGTCATCTCGCTCGAACGAGAATGGCATCTCGCGCGAACGAGATCGCGTGTCGTTCGAACGACTACGCGCGACTTCCATTGTCATTCGAACGAGATTGAGATCTCGCTTGAACGACCTTGGCGTTGTGTTCATGGGTTTAGACCATGACCCAAGTTTCCACCTGTGGGTCACGGGTACATATCGTGACCCAAGTTCTCGACTATGGATAAAGAGTACGGACAGTTACCCCTTATTTTATCACACTTAATATTGTCAAGGGTAATGATTGTGACCCATAATGGTGGTCACAGGTAAAAAATGTGACAATTAACGATATTTGGTGTAGTGTGTTTGCACTATTTGCAAATGGTATGAGATTTCTCGTGTTTTATCTAAATAATTCTTAGACTCAAATCTCACGAGTGGTTCCGTCAAATACATTCCTGGGATGTACCAATCATAATCCTTTATTGAATTGTCACACACATTATCGAACCATAACACTGGTTCCTCGTGGATTGAGATGAACTACTAAGTTGTATCACAACCGTTTTTATAAAATGTCAAGATCCTATCTAGGTTGTGAACTTTTAAATATTACTAGATACGGAATTCCAATCTCCTTATGATCAACCCGAAGTTACAGCACTGGAATTCCTACTAAGTTCAATTGATCGACATGTTACAATATAATTAAGCCAAATATAAGGCATTCTTGTAACAATGATTCAAATCTTAAAATGAACTGACACACCTTTACCTAAAGGTGATCGTCATACATGGTTTTAAGTATAAAACCTCGACACGGACATGATATCGCTAGCATGAATAACTTTGATTAATATTATGAAACATACATAAAATGCAACACAATAAATTATCAGAAGCCATGTACACCCACCTTGAAATTTCCTTTGAGTTTGATAAAGTTATAGGTAAATTATCATATAGGATTGAAGTTCTAAAAAACAAATTCTCTTAAATACTGAAGATTGTAACGTTTAGTTCTAGAACTTTAAATTATAGATTAAATTTCCAAAATCCGTTAAATGAATTAAAAGAGTCCAATTATATCATTGAACAAAAATGCAAAGCCTCTCTTCTAGAATAGGAAAAGTCTAAAAAAATATTTTCAGCTAGCTTTCAAAAGTTATAAGGCTTTGGGTTTGGTTTTAAAATTTTGGACCAAATATTATATAAGGGAAAGTCAAAGAAAGGAAAAACATCATTAGGCTTCACATAAAATTCTATTTCAAAACCTCTGGTCTAAAATACATTTGGTTAAATCTATTGAGAATCGGGGTTACTTTTTAGCACTTGACATGAAAAAGAGAGATAATTTCTTAGTAATACTAAGGTTACAAGTAAAAAATGGACAACTTTGAAATATAAAACAAATAATAATCATGTGTTTAAGAGAGGTAGTCCATTATATATGGAAAAAAAGTTTTGCAAATATTAGGCCTAAAATTCAACCCACCTCACCAGAATATTATTCATACTGAGATGTCTATAGGCACATTAAAGGCGAATGTTTTCAACGCAAACATAATAAACACGCGTACCATGAATTTAAGGGTCATTTACTATTTGGGGTACATTAGTTCATAGTAATTGGGGGTTGGGGTAAACTAGTTTGCATTATAGTTGGATGGTTGATGATTTGGACAATATCTGTTAGTTGGTCATCTATTAAATGTCTCCTACTTTCCAAATACATATATTGCCTCTGGTAATACAAATGACGCATGTGCCCCTATCATTTTTAATTCAAGAAACATTTTAGATTTGGGGTCCCCGTATTTCTCTTCTCTTTCGATCATCCTATCAAGATATAGTATTTTTCACTCTTCAATGTTGTAATGTGCAATAGCAACTGGTAAGTTCAATTGATTTACGGATCAAGTGCATGCTTTCTCTTTTATAATTAGGTGTTTTAGTTATTTAACGATTTTTCTAGGGTTTTGTACTTTGTCTTTTGATTATTAATTGCTTATCAATTTATATAGGGTTTTGTAGTTCTTATTTTTATCATAAATGGATGTCTTCATTTTTTGTAATTAGTTGTTTAGTTATTTAATATTTTTTCCAGGGTTTTGTAGTTTTTCTTTTTCTTTTGATTTTGATTTTACCATTTAATAAATTATACTTTTATTACTACTTTTGTTGTCTTTATTAGGTGTGATAAATGGCTCTGCGTGGATATAGAAGTTTGGTAGTACACTTTTAGGGGAAGGGGAGTAAAAATAAGAAAAAATGCAGTGGGTGTAGGAGGGTAATGCTTAAGGACATTTATGGAGATTAATTGTGTTTTATGCACTTAGTCAATGGCATTGGGTGTAGGAGGGTATGGATATTAAATGGGTTAAAGATGGAATCTTGTAGACCATTTAAACTGTTGCTCAGGTAATTGAGATGTGGGATAACTTGACAGAGGATGGGGAAGAATGACATCTTTATTTAGAGGACCCAAATGGGGCATCTACATTCATCCATGTCCCCAATAAAGTTCCAACTCCCAATAGAACGATTAAATCACCAACAGTTGTAGTAAGAAAGTCTCTAAGACTCAATGTTGCTGCTAATTCAAAAGTTCTCTCACCAAATCCTAGACCAAAAAATAAGCCTTTAATACTTTAGGGTTGACGAGATCATATGGAATCAGAAACTTGTTATCCACAAACTTTACAAACACTCCTAATGATCCATTAACACTTAGCGATGAAGAGGAAGAATTTGAGTTTAAAGAAGGTGTTGGAGGTGAATGGTCATTCACCAACTTAATAAAGAGTACATTAGATAAAGTGGAAGAACCAGCTGATGATAGAGTGAAAGAACCTGTTAAAGATAAAATGGAAGAACCTCTTGAGGATAGTGTGGAAGAACCAGTTGGTGATAGAGTGGTAGAACCAATTAATGAGTGGACTTTAATAACTTCACACTGTCTCAATACCAAAGAATGTTATCACTCTGATACTGAGGTTGATGAACAATGGGGTGGATATTTTGACTCTTATGGGATAAAATATGAGCAAAAAAAGTATGAGCGTGCTGATGATGAGAATAATGAGCCAAAAAATAAAGGTTTAAGTGCTGCTGGGAGAGTGTTTGTGAATTTTTTGGCAGAGTCAGATAAGTTTTACAAGGATGAACTTTTGTATAGGAACAATGGGAATTGTGGGGATTGATTTTTACAAGAGTTATTATCAAACATGGAATGGCCAACTATGCTAGACTATAAGAAATACATGATATAATTTGTAATGCTCAAGAAGTTTGAGTATAGACAGAAGCAAAACAATAACTCAAAGATTGATTTAACTTCCATGGATCATAACTGTAAGTGGAGGGTGTATGTGAGGAAGTTGCCACATGAACCAACTATTACAGTTAGAATATTTAATGGACAACATACTTGCAAATGTAATCCTAAAATCATGAACTTAATAGCTTAAGGCAAGTTGGGTTGCTAATGAGGTTGAACAGATGAGTAGGAATCACAAGGAGATGAAACCTAAAGATGTTCAATCTCAGAGTCTTTCAATAAAACAATTTTGAGTATAAGGGATCTACAAATTATAAAGATTGTTAAAAAGTATTAAATGCTTGTCATGCCACTTTTGTACACCAGGAGAACAAAAACAGAGACATGGATCCAAATGGAATTGTACCAAGGGTTGAGAGCCATTTGGATGGGTTAAAGTAGAAATACAATCAATTCATTATAACTGGTTCAACTGAGTTCTTACATGTGAAAATAAATAGTCATAATCAAAGATGGACAGTAAATATTTAAACACATGAATATACTTGTTGTGAGTGGCAGATAAGTGGCATCCCTTGTGTATATGATATTAGGGTAATTATACCAAGAAGAGACTCATGGAATAATTAAGTTTACTACATTATTTGTCACTCACTTGATACCTAATTATAGCGGTTTTACAAGTATTGCATTCCCATGTTTGACGTAGCTATTTATAGGGCATCTTAATCATCTCATGTTCATTCTATGGAAGACTCTCAAAAGTGGCCTAAGGTAAGGAGAGTTATTAAAGTAATATTTAAGTGATTAATGCATATTACTCCTATTATTTATGTCCTTCCAACCATAACATGTTGTCAAACCTCCTACTTTAACTAGAGGTCCTAGGAGGCCAAGGGTTAAGAGGAGGAGAGACCCTGATGAAGCAGTTGCACTAAATAATAAGAAGAAAAAATGCAGCATGTGTGGTGAGTTAGGCCATAACAAGGCTGGTTATCAGGGTAAATCATCAGGAGATGAATCTGGAAGGAGAGGTAAATAACACTAAAACATTTTCCCTTTTCTTCATATTTCAATGAAGCCTACAAGAAATACTGAGGGACCAAGCACATATCATTCTATAGAGGGATCAAACATGCAAGTGTTAGTTATTCCATTTATGCCAGTTCCAAGAACAAGACAAGGTAGAAAGAAAGGCAAAGGGAAAACATAACTATTTATGAATGAACATTTGAAGGTTTGAATACATGATTTGGACAGGGAGAATCCTCATCTACATTAATACCATTTACACCAAAAATTTCAGATAAAGCAACTAATGGAACTGAAGGTTGTACTCAGTAGGTTACATTAGGTTAAGTGTGTGTTTTGAAGACAATTTCTTTTTTGGACAAGCTACACTACTTATTTGAAATGCAATTATGATTATTTTTTTGGTAAAAATGATGTTATGTCTTTTCATTATGGGAATGGTTGATGTCTTAGATTAGTACTCATATATTATTCAACACATGGCAATTGCATTTGATAAAAATTTCATTCATTCATTGCAAATTTCATTTAATCATAAACACATCACACATTACAATATTTCACACACTAAATTTATTCTCAAACCCATCACAAAGATCATCCAAACTAACATCTACCTTCACCTCACAGTCACTTTCCTTATTAATCAAATTTTGTAATTGCATTTATCAACCACTCAAAATCCCCACATATCAAACACTTCAGAAAATTTTTCTCATAATTTCTATCTTGTCTTGAAGTCCAAAGTTTCCTAGTCCCATTGCATCCATTTGGGCATGATGCCTCTTTGCATCGACAATTTCTAACCCAATGATCATTTTTGCCACATTAAAAACACGGTCCACTGGATGATGCCCCTCCATTGATTTTTGTTTTGGTTATTGCATCTATTAACATTTGGAATCCATTACATGATTCATGTTGGCATTTCAATTTTTTTTGCCCATGTGTTGTCTCCAAAAGTAGCATCAGACCATCACATTCACTAACAATACAACTGTTGTAAGCCTAGGGACAATCACTAATAATGTGGCCATTTTGATTGCACTTTTGACAAAGATCCTGGGCAAAAAAATTGATTTAGCAGTTGTTTCATATAGATTTAGCAAAAAAAAAACTTTAGTAGTTGTTTCTTACCTCTTTGGATGACTCTCTATGTTGGCTACCACCCATTTAAATTTGATATCTTTTATGTTGGTGTTGAAGTTGGAAATTAAAAAATAGAGGTTGTAATGTAATATATAATAGAGTTGGTAGTGTAAAAATGGAGTTAGTAGTGTAAAAAATGGAGTTAAACGAACAAAATCCAAATATAGCTATCGAAACCAACTGCTAAGAGCATTTAATACCAGAGGCAATAAAGGTATTTAGCAAGTGAGGTACATCTAATAAATGGTGAGCTAACATATATCATCCAAATCAACACCCATCCAACTATAATGCGAACTAGTGTACCCCAACCCCCATTTACTAAGAACTAATTTTCTCCAAACAATAAAAGACCCATTTAAGGATCATTTAAATATTCTTATGCAAAATTGCCTACATATTATTTTCCCCAATAAAATGTAAATCACCATTAATAGTAGGCCAAATTCATACCTAAAAGTTTTTTCTAAAAGTATTGTTTGGTTTAATAAATATGATGTATTGCCACAATTGAGATGTAATTATTATAGATTAATTAAAGGATGAAAGCCAAACATCTTAGGGCTGTTTAAACTTAGGTTGCTCAAGGAAAATGAAGCTTATCAAATTTGGCATCCTACTTGGGTGGAAATGTCATTTTTGGTGATGGACAGCCCTCACGGATCATAGGCAAAGGTATAGTGAAAGGCCAGGGTATTCTTGAATTAGAAGTCATTCTCTTAGTTAAAGGCCTCAAGGCCAATTTGTTAAGCTTTAATAAATTTTGTGACAATGATCAGTCAGTAGTATTTTCAAAAACTAAATGTAAAATTCTAAATAGGGATGGTCATTTCTTACAAACTGGGCATATAATTAAGGATAATTGTTATGTAGTAGTTCATTTTTACAAATTTATATTTGAACAAATTTCTGGCTGCTTTTCCGACTTGGGTCACTTGAGCTTCATTTCAGTGAAAGATTATTTCACTCTCGTGAACATCTTCACTGCATGCGGTCATGTACAAAACTTTTTAATAATTTTTTTTGATAAACTTCTCTCATTTATAGTCCGCTCCAGCAAAGTATTTGTTCTCCAGTGAAAGGACTTTACTTCTCAATATTTTTTGGATTTTATCTAGGAATATAGTTTACAAGATCCTGTGCACTGTTCACATAGGAATTCCGGCCTAGCTTGATTTTTGGACATATCTTTGTACTTAGATAACTATTTTTTTATATAAGTGGGCTAAGTTTTACCTACTTGTGTCATAGGACTTCTCTTGCAAGTCTTAAAAGGCTATTTAGGCGAATCCTTTGCACACATGCACATACAGTTAAATTTTGTAAGTTCGATTTTCAAGATAGAATTTTTTTTGTTTAAAAGCACATCTTTAGAGTATTTCTTCAAGATTGTGTGTTCTTTCAGTTATCGTCATATTTACATCTTTATGAATCAAATCAGTTTATAGTTTTATTCTCTTCATCTCAAGAAAATAGCAAAAATTATTTTCAAATATAGTTTTTGACAGAACATAATTCACTTGATATCTCAAGTCCCACTTTGTGAATTTTTTAGAAAACCAAAACACCATAAACGATTTCCAAAACTTTTAGGAGATCTCACATCCTGAAAAGTGAGATTAGAATATTTTTAGCTTTTCATGGCTCCCTTTTCCTTAGTATCAGTTTCAACTTCAATCAAACGAAGACTTTTCTTTTGGGGTTCATAATGAAGACATTGTTTGTGGACTGAAACCCGTCGTGGGTGTTAAGTGGCCTCCAGTTCTTGGATCCTTCCCAAGTTGAAAGATATGGTGTGATGAAGAATTATTGGAAGTTATGTAAAAAATAGTGTAAGATATAGTTTCATCTTTCTATGTCCTACCATAGTTCATTTATTATTCGTCGGATCCAGTTTTTTTGCCGTTGTGGGTTTCCATGTGATTGAAATATCATATCAATGTTTAGATTCATAACCTAATTTATCAAGATAAGATTTGGTGGGATGTCCTTGTTAAATATTTTAATCACATAGACATGGGTTGCGTTTTCAAATACCCTAAAAGGAGCTGAATGAAAAATTTACCCTTTACAATTTAACTTGGGTATCCATACTCCATAAGGATACTTTGAGCATATTTTGGTTGTGTACTCTCGACATTGAATGTAAATTATTAGACAAAGCAATACTTGGGTTATAAAATGGTTTGTGGAAGACAATTCAGCAAGCTCTAATATAAACTGGAGAAAAGTAAAGTCACTTCTTGAAAAATGTGAATTTTTACTCACAATAACATCTATATATAAATTGATTACCAGGGTAGTCTCTAAGGAGAAAAACAATGGCATCCTCTACGAAATGTACACTGAACATAGTGTTGATTATGAGTGGCTACAATAGGACTTTTCCCACGTGGCTATCATAAATAAGACATACACCGATTCGGTCTTTGAGAACATGTCATTTAAGTAATGTTATTGACAAATACCAATTCACGTGATTCTCTTCATTTATGATAGCAAAACCCAAAATGAAATATTTAGTTATTTAAATCATTCCCCATTCCAATTGGCATCTAGCCACAATACTTTCCAAATAAGTGGGAGCCATCAATACTAATTACTCACGGGAAATGCCTAGTCCTTCCTTCCTATCCTTAAATGACCAAAATAATAAAAAAGATCCACCATTATTTTTGTCAATGGATCAAATCGCAAAATTATAATTGTGCCTATGTGGTACTTTCGTAACGCTTCTTGGAAGGACTTCCGGTTGCCATTACAGTCTTTACTATATGGAACAATATACCTAGTTTGTTACAATATCATAACCATAATACCTGATAACTTAACAAACCGATCCTCTTTTAACAATAAGTAGGATATCGTTGACAACATATTTAGATCTAATATTACTATGAGTAATCTTTATAGTATCATATGTTCACGTGTGAGGATAGTGATATTTCTCATATCATAAACATCTTATAATTTTGTATGGAACTCGACCTTTTCCGCAATGTAATCATAATGGGATTTTATGAAATTTTACACTAACGTGTTGATATCATATTGGACAATGGCAAACTCATAATGGTTAAGAATGTGGTGGTTACTCAGTTGTCCATACTTTATCCTTTGTGTTAGGGTTCTATTTGGTGGCGTGTAGTGTAGTGGTACATTGTCAATTGCAATGTCAACCTACTTATCGAGGCACTTGCAATCCATATATATACACTAACGTAGGCACGTTATTTCACCTCACATCATGTGAATCCACAATGTTCTTATCATTTTGGTTATCATCATTAGTCCGACTTGAATACCTTACTTCACCATCCTCACAAAATTCGACATCTATTTCACAGTTTAAAATTAGAAAAATACAAAAATACCACTTTTGACTAGTGTATTCGTGTGCAATCCCAGCTTAGACGAACAAACGTTGATACACTCCTCAACAACCGATGCCATCCTATTAAAGGTCTCATATCACGAACAAAGTAGTCTACCAATTTATTGCTCAGTTCGCAAACATTGGCTTTAACTTTTCTATCTGGTTTATTTGCGTGACAAATTTGTTCGCTTGGATAATGAATAGCTCAATGCATGGGGACGCCTTTTTCACCATATTATTGTATGGAAAATTTCTTTTAACCCTAATTGACCGACGTGGGGGCATATCGTAACGCTATCCATCAGGCTCTAGTAACACCGACCTTTCCCACTAACCCATGAACATAACATCGACCATCGATTAAATCTACAATACGACAAGACACTGTTAATCAAGTGTCATTAGATTTGAAAATCTATTAAAAAATCTTACATGTAAAACCACCCTCCGAAACAATTATAGATTTCTACCCAATTCTAACTTTCACTGCACTATACTTTAATTTTTTTTTAATTGAAATGTATATAATTCTACCAAAGACCAATATATGTATAGTATACTTTATTTTGTTTTTTTAAATCCTTTACTATCTTATTTCACACTAAATGTATATTTATTAAAAAATAAATTACCAAAAGGCCTAATATAAGAGGGTATCTGGAAACATTATTCACTGATCTTATTACCCACTCTCGATGTTCCCCGTAGATTTAAATGATACCAAATTTCTAAATAATTGTTTAAAAAAATTGGGAAAATACTTATATTTTTTAAATAATTATCTCCTTTGGTTCCTCTTTTCCAAAAGAAGTTGTATTATATAATTAAAATGAAATTAAATTTCCTCTATTTCTAAACCAATATAACTACCTAATAACAAATTTATTGATTCTTTTAAAAAAAATCCACGTACTAAAAAAAAAAGCTAATTAGTATAGAAACGCATTCTTCAATTTTAGGTTATTTCCTTCCACGAGTACACATTCAATAAAAAAAATGGATCAATTAAATGACTAAAAGTTTCTAAACACCGTTTTAAAATATCGGGCAATAAGATATATTTTTATAAAAAAATATTTATTATCGTGAGTCTATTCCCCAAGAATATTTATTGAAATTTATTAAAGAATTTGTTCCCCTAATCTAAACTTAACAGCAGATTTACAAAAAAAATTTAAACAAAAAAAAATATGTTCTGCTAAACAAAAATTTCATAGTTCTTGATGTGAGTTAGTTCGAGTTCCTCCACATTTGGTTTTCTTGCACTTACTACACACATTCGACATTTGACTACATGTGAAAAGGAAAAATGAATTTTTGTCAATAATTATCTTATTTAAGATACAATAACTGTAACAGCGAGTTTTATGATTTCTCAATATTTTATTTATTTTGGTGTATTCCGTTACAAACTGTATCCTCGTGTACTTAATAAGAGTTTTGAAGAAATGTTAGTGACCGAGCAACAAACCAAAGATCGAATGAGTTGGAATCATCACTACATTATCGAGGAGGTGTATGGTATAAGGTTTTGAGTTACACTTATTCATTTTATTCTGGAATTCTTTTTAAAATCTATGCGCGAAAACTTTTTAAAACAATTTTTTAAGTAAAAATATTTTTGTTTGCGTTCATTCGAATGAGTTTTAAGCTTCGTTTGAAAGATATCTTTTTTTTTCGAACGAGGTATACTATTTGTTTAAACAAGATTGCGAGTTCGTTGGAACGGACTTCAAATGAACATGTAACGGGGTTTCTCTACCTAGTAGAGGTCCAGCCGTTAAAAGCTCGTTCGAACGAAACTAGAGTTCGTTTGAACGAAACTGGATTTTCATTCGAACGAACTCCGTCACCTCGAATTTCATATTTTCTATAAATAGGGTTCTTGTGGACTATTTTTCTTAGAAATTTTGGTGAAAATCAATTTTACATATCAGTCCTAAAAGTCTCACAACCCTTGCTTGTGAAAAACACTTTTTGTTTTCCAAATCAATCCCATTGAATGATTTGTTGAGTTTACTTCAAACCCTAGATACGCCATCCATATTCAAACCCTTGTAAAGTGTTGCCTTACGGATGACTTTATGGATATTTATCTATACTACTAAAGAAGAAAGGAATTCTGATTCCTTAGGATGACCAGTGGATACCGAGGCAAGATGTGCTTACTGTGGACGATGCTGGGCTATATCATTTTTTGTGAAAGACGCGAAGATGCTATTGCATTAAACTTAGTGGAGCTTTAAGTTTTTAGTAAGTTTGTATAGGTCTGTCATGTCTAAAACAATACTAAAATATAAGTTTTGTCCAAAATATTTTTTTATCAATCTTCTTCCCCTTTTGGTTTGAATGTTTGGTTGTAATTTTTAGCTTTAAAATTATCTTACAAGTTCGCCTAAACTTAATCAAGATCAAATTTGGATAAAAAGGGAATTTTTTTATGTGTGTGACCTAATCTACAGACTATCCATATAACCTACATTTTTAAAAACATATCAGATCTTGTTTCACAAGTTGTGTAGATAAATCTTGGTAGTTATATGGATAATGCGTACAATAGGGAACCTGTCTTTGATGGTACCAATTATGCATATTGAAAAGCTCGAATGAGATCGGTATTAAAATCAATTGATGAGCGTGTCTGGCATATTTGTGAGAAAGGGTGGACACCACCCACTATGACTAATGATGATGTCATAAGTTTTAAACCTGCCACTGCTTGGAATGACGATAATTTTAAATAGAGTAATTTTAACTCCTGATGCATAAGTGCCATTTTTCGTGTTGTCACACCTGACGAGTTTTGTTGTATTATGTAGTGTACCACGTCTAAGAAAGCGTGGAATATTTTTCAACTCACTCATGAGGGTACCAACACTATGAATCCTTCAAAATTTCACCACATAGTTTAAAACTATTAGCATGTTAGAGAGTAAAATATTTAATGAATTTTATGCACGAATATCTGATATTGTCAACTCTAGTTTTAATTTAGGTGAGAAAATTAGTGATACAAGAGTAGTTAAAAAGATTTTGAGATCTCTTCCATCCCGTTTTAATGCAAAAGTCACGGTCCTTAACTCATTGGGAATTTTAGATACTCTTAGGTTAGAAGAACATGTAGGAGAGCTTCAAACTTATGAAATTAATTTGTTTCCCCAAATTAAAATGAAAAGGGAAAAAAGGATCTCTTTGAAAGCTCAATTTAAGAAAAAAATAAGAGGGTTCTGAATCTGAATGTGATTTTGATCTCGATGATCTTACCATATTTGCGAAAAAGTTCAAAAAATTTCTCAAACTAAGAAATAAAAATACTTTCAAAGAAAATAAAAGTTTTGAGAAAGACAAAATTCTGGCAACAACGGTTTTAAGAAAGCGAGAGGAGAGTACCTTAAGAAAGATGATTCATAGAGATGCTATAAATGCAAGGGTACGGGTCACAAAAACCACGAGTGTACTACGAGGCCTAAGAGACGAGGCAAAGTCAAGGTTGATTATAATGCCACTCTAAGAGATAACGATGTTGAGTTGGTTGATTTCGAGGATGAATCATTGCATGGACATAATTTTAAATCGTTCACGGCTAGTTGTGTTGGTACATCAAGTATTTCTCACGCCGACGTGGATCTTTCTAAACATGATGACTTCGACAGTGAGTCGAACCATTTTAGAGAGAGTGAGGGGGATGATGTTTTGAGTGAGGGGTAACGTGGCCTCCAACATGCCTACGCTGAGCTTAGCGTCGAGTCGTCCAAAACTAAAAAGAAAAATAAGAATTTGGCGCTTAGAGTGTTATCGCCAAAGAAGGAGTTGAAGGAGTCGAGAGAGAGTGAGTCCACGGTAATAATTTCTTTGTGTGAGTAGATAGTTCCAATAGAGAGGGAAAATAGTGACTTGATAAAAAAAGTGGCTAGTCTTACGAGAAATCGTTAAGCTTCATTGGAGACTCGGGAGAAACTTGAAGCCCTTATATCCCAACTCAAGAATGATCTCGAATGTGTCCGGGAGGTCAAGGTTAATTAAGAGCACACATCGTAGAAGGTTAAAAAGATGTTCCTCAATATCTCATTAGGTTTTAGGGAGAGGCAAGGGATAGGTTACGATGGTGTATCCACTTCTAATGCCTCACCTGAACCGCTTCTCAAGTTTGTATTAGCTCCGTATGGGCCTTGACCTAACCCACCAAGGAGAGCTCTACCTAAGTGTTTTAACTAAGGTAGATCTAAATAAGTCTATGTTCGTACCCATTATAAATGAAGAGGTCACCTTAGGGAATTTTTCTACAAGTTAGGAAGAGCTCCTCGTACATATACTCTGGCACACCACTATAGCGACTTTTCTAGTGTTAGAGAAAAAGTTAGGTTCCTTGTCGCCATTTTTAAAATCTTAATGGAAGAATTTCAAAGGATGTATATTCCTTTTGAGAACTCTTTGTACGTTACGAGTAGAGTCAACAATGATAAGCATAAACAAAAGGTTACCTCCGCTTGGGTACGTAAGAATGATAGCAAAGACCTTATTATTCATGTTGCTCTCAAATTTCAAGAGACTTCTCAATGGTATTTTGATAGTGGGTGCTCTAAGAACATGATTGGTGACAAGTCATATTTTACTGACCATGTGGATCACAAGGAAGTCAAGGTCACCTTTGGAGATAAGGGTAGCATTAACATTTTAGGACATGGTTGTGTTGAGATACCAAGATTTCCTAAGCTAGATAATGTGTTGTTTATCAAAGGGTTGAAATCAAACTTGATTAGCATAAGATAACTTTGCGATGCTAGCTTTGCGGTAAAGTTTGATCGGTCGAAGTTTAACGTTTATGATCAATTCGGTAAGCCTTTACTATAAGGTTTTAGGACCGATGATAATTGCTCCGGGGTCATTTCAAAGTCCTCTTTTGTATGAAATAGTGATAAGGTTTCCTCTATATACCTTTGGCATCAACGATAAGGTCATATCAATTTTCGAGATCTTGAGAGATTAGTGAAGAAAGACCGAGTTTGTGGATTGCCATCACTTGGGAAACTAACTTCCTCGATTTGTTGTCCTTACTAATATGGAAAACAAATCAAGAGTTCCAATCGAAAGTTGCATACCATTACCACCTTTCATGTGTTGGAATTGATACACACAGACCTTATGGGTCACGCACATACAGAGAGTATTCGTGGTAAGAAGTATATCTTAGTTATGATCGATGAATTTTTTAGGTATTACCTCCTTGGCTTTATTAGAAAAAGTCTGATGCGATTGAGTTCGTACCAACTAAGTGCCATGGTGTAGTGATAAAAGAGCTTAATTAAAAGAAGCTGAAGTGGATAGCTTATGTGACGAAGTCAACATCAAATATGAGTTTTCGTTCATACTCCTCAACAAAATAGGATTGTTGAGGGGTAGAACCGAACAATTTGAGAGATGGGTAAATCTATGCTTCTTGGGAGAAATGTGCCTAGATGTTTTTGGATAGAAGCATTTAATACTGCATTCCATATGGTCAATAAGGTATATCTTTGTTCACACACGCTCACACTCCATATGAGTTGTGAATAGGGAAGAAACCCAATCTATCATATTTCTAAGTTTTTAGAAGTCCTTACTACATCCTTAGATAGAGAGCCCTTAAGAAAGTTCGAATCTCGAAGTGATGAGGGAATATTTTTAGGGTATTCATTGTTGATTAGAGTTTATAGTATGTATAACATCGAAGGATCTAAGATTATGGAATCAATAAAATGTCACGATTAGAGATGATGAGGCTACTATGTTTATTGATCCTAAATAAAAGTGTGAGGACGATGCACCCCCCGCCCCCTAGAGGATGATTTCATTGATCCTTACACTACCTCGGTGGACCCCAATCTTGACTTAAAGGATCCACCCTCTTGGGTTCGAAAGAGTCATGACCCTTCTAACATACTTGGTGATCCTACGTTAGGTGTAAAAACTCACATTCAACTTGAGAATGTGGTTATCTACTTTTGTTACACCTCCTTAGTAGATCCCAAGAATATAAAAAAATCACTTAAGGATGACCACTGGGTATGTGCTATGAAAGATGAGTTTCTCAAGTTTCGAAAGGATAATGTCCTGGATGTAGTCCCCCGACCTAGCGAGACTGATGTGATCGGTACCAAATGGGTGTGCACAAATAAGATGGATGAGAATGGTACCATAGTTCACAATAAGGCTAAGTTGGTCACTTAAAGTTATACACAGATTGAGGGTGTAGAATTTAAGGAGACATTCGCTCTTGTTTTTAGGCTTGAGTTCATTCGCTTATTACTCGCCATAGCATGACTTCTACGGTTCAAGTTATATCAAAACTTAGAACCTAAAACCTCAATGGACTCTAGAGAGAGAAAGTCACCCTTCTCTCTACACGATATTCCTCTTTGACCTTCTTCTTCCTCCCCTCCCCCATTCCTTCTTTACTTTCTTCTATGGACTCTACCACTAATGCTAAAGCTCAGTTCCTTTTCACCAAAATCTCAAAGGATGAGTTGTTCTATGGATTTCCATAACTGTCAAGCTCCATGCTGCTGTTGCAAGGAGTACCTTTGATTTGCTCAGGAAGGATGATCATTTTGATCATTTTGTTACTTTTTTAAATCCATCCTTAGAGGACCAAGCCTTAATGTTCTCCAATAGATCCTACAAGGAAGATATTTTTGGTATCTTTACCTCTGTTGCTCGACTACCAATCAATGTTGCTAGGGATGCTTTTGATAAGTTGGCTAAAGAGGATCTTTATGATCACTTTGTAGGTGAATTCTTCCCATCTCTTAGTTTCTATTTTTTCCCTCCTTTATCCGCTAGTGTCTTGAGTTCCTCACCTACTTTATCCACTGTTTCTTAGCCCTATATGAATGTTCACCCCTTGAATCCTTCAATTTTTGTTGTTTCATCGAATGTTGCATCTTTAATTTCTTCCACCCCCATCCCCCATTGTGGAGCCTTTAACCCTATCCCTATTGCTAGACCCAATAATGGTCAAATTAATTCTTTATCTACTGCCCCAACTTCTTATTGAACTGCCTCACATAGCCTCTATTGGCTACTCTTCTCCTAGTAATTGTCATTCCACCCCTATTAGCTCTCCAGTCACCTGTACCTCCTCAACTAGACCTTCATCCATCCAAAACCTTTTTTTCTCTAGCACAAGTAGCACTCAACTTCATGATCCTATCCCTCTCCCCCTGATCCTCTCCTCCCCCTATCGTCGCTGTCTCTCCTACCTCTGTTTCCCTAACCACAGCTAAGTAACCAACCTTTGCATCCATTATTTATAGCCCTAGATCTTCCCATACCCTCCCATCCAAGAACCTCCCTTATTCCTACACTGAAGGTTATAGGCTCATTGTAAACCTTGAATTTGATGTTTATCATAACCACCTTTCAATATTTAAATATGACCTAATTAGTAGAATCTTACTTCCCAGAGGAACTGAATCTTTGACAACTGATGCTTTACACTCTAAGCTCTCTAAAAAATGGCCTATCACTTCACTCTAGAATCTCACTCCCATTGGCAAGGGGTTTTATACTATTATTTTCCACAATAAGGATGATATTTCCAAAGCTTGGGCCCTAGGTGCCACTCATCTTTCCTCTGGCCAGTTCAAGCTCTTCCCCTAGTGTCTTGATTTTATCCCTGCCAATAAAAAAAACACCCATGCCCAAGTCTGGGTCAGGATTTATGGCCTTAGTCTGGATCACTAGAATCCTCGATTACTCCTCATTATTGCTAATGATGTGGGCTCCTTTATTAGCATTGACCCCTGCACCATTAGAAAGGAATTTTGACACTATGTTAGGGTCTTGGTTGATGTTAACCTCTCTTAAACCATAGTTTATAACCTTTGGGTCAAAAGGCCTAACCTTGAATTTGAAGTGAACTTTTCTTTTGAAAACCTACCTACCTTTTGTACACACTACTCCTCCATCGGGCATTCTATTGGTGTGTGAAATACTCTCGAGAGAGAATTCAACAAGCTGCTGAAAAGATGGATCCTAAAGCCAAAGACCATAAAATAGTTCCAGTAAAACATGGCAACCCTCCACCTGCCACATCCCCTTCCCCATATAATCTCACTAAAAATCCCAATATTGATAAGGCCAATTGATACGACGCAAATATTGCGTATTTCATCCTTTGAACCTACGCATTTTAGCCCCCTCGGGTATCTTATTCCCTATATTTATGCTCGTCAACCACACAACCTTGGATTTCTACATTAATATGTTTTGCAGGGGTTAATTGATCTTTTATAGGTATTTAGATTCTAAGTGTGAAGTTCGGACGCGTTCCGCTCGATTTCCGTACACGATCGCACTTTCAAAGGCAATTTAGGTATTTTAAAGAATGGTCACCTATCCCAATATCTACATGGAATTTTTATCCCTCCTTGCAAGCTTCGCGTGGCCGCGAACGGTGCACGATTCTAATTCAGAACGAAGAAGTTACGACGATTTCAACGGACGGGAAATGCAAATAGGCCAAAACAACAATGCAGTGTGCTGATACCTGCTTGATCGATCGATCGATTGATCCTTTTCGACAGTGGGCTATTTTATTCATCATCGATCGATCGACAATTTGGGTCGATCGATTGATCCCCTATTTCCAGGAGATATTTTGCCTTTTATTTTCTTTTTTGTTTTCTTTTCTAATTCATTTCCCACTTACTATATAAAGGTTTTTTGTTGTAATAATAAGATATTACCATTTTAGAATAGTTTTTAGGTTACAATATCTTAGGGTTTGGGTTTTTGAAGAGTTCTTCTTCATTTCTCTTTGGATTGACACCCCTTTTTGGTATGTAAGTTGACTATTCATTACCATCTCCATTAATTTAACTGTATTTCTTTCTTGCTTGCTTTGTTAATTAGGTTTACATGATTTCTTAATTAGTTTACATGCTTCCATTTATTGCTTTCTAGTATAGATTTATCGCATTTATTTACCGCTTTCCATTTACTGCATTTTTACCATGCTTTCTAGCTAAGTTAAATTAGGTTGTGTTTGAATGGAACTCACTCGATTTGACGTGTTTCTTGGCTTTGATGATGGTGTTTACGGGTCTATTTCGGGTGCGTTGTCGTAGTTATTGCGCCTAGGAGATTCGATGGGGCATATCATGTATGTCCTGTGCTTACGACCTTTTATGCACAATTTTCGGGGTATTTGTTGACGCCAAAATCTTATTAGGCTTGTATGAGGATTTAAGGGCGTGACAACCCTTGATTCAATTAACTTTCAAAATGAGATGCATTCTTAATAAGTTGTCGGCCCGTGTATCCATTTTTTACAAATTAACTCGGGTGAGGGATATTCGACGCAACCTGTAGTTTTACTCGCTTTGTTAGTCTAGTTTCAATACCCTCGCCTAGAATAACATTTCCCTTTTATGCATCTTTTTTCTTTTAGTTTGTAATCTCCCTTTTCCCTTTTATTTGGAAGTATTAAATCAATTAAATTCTAGCATCTCGTCCCTGTGGATTTTCGATACCCGACATACCGTTGTGCTTGCCTCGCAAGTGTAGCCATAATTTTGGTTTGTTTGTATTATCGCGGTGAAATGAAAACAACGACCGTGCCCTTACACGAGCACACATTTCTCGTGTAATCACCAATGCAACTTCTTGTTACAACCTTCCCCCTTATGATGAAGATATATCTAATCCTGATGTTATCACTACTATTGTTCCCTTCTTCATCCTTAGGCAATTCCTCTCCTAAAGTTCAATCTCCCACTAGCTTTGATTCTATTATCCATGTTAGTAACTGTTTTGGTGTTCTGTCTTAGGCTGACCTGGTTGAAGGTGAAGACAACTCTTGTAGTGTAACATTGAGTCTCTTGGCTGTAATGAATACTTAAAATCCAAAGATAATTTTGACTCCCATGGGCACTTAGACATTTCTTGTAATTTCATTCACTATCTTAGTTAGGAGGATTTCTTTCAGCTCATGCAAGATGGTGGCTCCGCCTCCCTTTTTTGATCAGTTACTTCACTTGATCCCATCCACAGTCTCTTCCTCTCATGGCATTACTAATCCTCAACCAAAATTCCTCTCCACTCTTCCTCATTACCCACAAGGATATAGATTCTTTGGTACGTACACCCTTGTTTAATCCAAGAAAAAGTATCTCTCTAAATTTTCTAATACTCAAGCTAAAGTAGACACTTATGATTTTCTATAGACTAAGGCTATCATGAAGGAAAGATACCTTGAGAAAGTTGTTGCTGCTAGAAGTGATACTTCATATAATCCTCATACCACTGCCTGAGCTACTCTATGAATATTCTCAACTGGAACATTAGGGGTTTTGCTAATGGTGATGCTCAAAAAGTCATTTATGATCTTTTCTCCTCTCGTAAACCTGAAATTATTTACTTGGATGAACATAAGTGTACTTTTTCCTCTACCCCTACCCCCACCTATTTGTGGAAAAAACTTAATCTTAAGCTCATTTGCTTTAATAACTCTAATTCCCTACCTCAGACCATGTAGATCTTTATATCTACCCTCATTTTCCGGCTACTATACTGCTTCAATATGTCCAACAAGTTACTATCCTATATAATAAGTGCCTTTTCACTTTCATATATGCCAAAACTAGCTATATCATAAGGAGATTATTGTGGTCTGAGCTATCTCAAATCCATAATCATCATTCCCTCCTTGGATGCTACTTAGTGACTTTAATGCAGTGTTTAGTGCCCATGAAAGAAAAGCATGTATAACCCCTATCAGAGCCTTTTTCTTTGACTTTCAAAAGTTCTTGGATGATTGCATCCTCTTACAAATGGACTCCAAAGTTCATTTTTACACTTGGAATGTTGGTAATAAATTCTCCAAACTTGAAAGAGTTTTAATTAACTCTCAATGGATTTCTCACTGACATGATTCCTCAAGTATTGCTTTGGCCAAATGTCCTTATAATCACCATAGTCTCCTAGTTACCTCTATTTTGGACATTCATTTGGGCCCTAAATCTTTCAAGTTCCTCTTGCTTGGCCTTCCCACCCCTTTTTCATGAAGACCATCTCTAATGCTTGGAAAGCTGAGTTCTTTGGGCACCCATGTACATTCTCCAAAGCAAGTTAAAGCATGTCAAATCCACTCTTAAAGTATATAATAGTGACACTTTTAGGAATATTCATCAAAAAGTTATTGATGCTAGGAATAAGCTCAATTCTATTCAAGTTCAAATGTCCCTTAAGAATATGAGCAACTCGCCCATGCTGAGGTTGAACCTAAAGAAAACTATCTCACTAGTCTTGCCGATGAAGAATCTCTTTGGAAAGATAAAACCAGATCCCATTGTCCCACTGAAGGAGACAAAAACACTACTTTCTTTCACAGAGTTTCTACTCAAAAAGCCAAAGCCAACAAAATTCCCATTTAATGGTGAAGAGACCTTCACTATCCCTGAGGATATTCAAAATCACGTTGTGTAATACTTTAATTTCCTCTACAATAGTTCATCAAACCCTATTGATAATGGCCTCATCTCTAAATGCATCCCTTTCATTCTTGATGATGCTAACTGCTCCATCTTCGATGTTATCCCCTTTACCACTAAAATTAAGCAAGTTATCTTCTCCATTGGTGGAAATTCTACCCTTATCCCAGATGGCTTTCCTGGTTCTTTCTACCACCTTTGTTGGAACATTATAAGTGGGGATATGTGCTCTTCTATACAACCCTTCTTCACCTCCAACTGGATTCTTCCCACCTACAACTCTAGCTTCATAATCCTGCTTCCCAAAGTCCTTGAAGCCTTATCCCTCAAACAGTTCAGGCTATAGCCCTTACCAATTTTTCCTTCAAAATTATTCTAAAAATCCTAGATGAAAGGATCAAATTATTTTTTAAAATGCTTATTTACCCTTTTCAATTTGTCTTTGTCAAAGGTAGATACATTCATAATGCCACAGGCCTTTCCTCCAAGTGCTATAATCTTTTAAACTACAAATGCCTCGGTAGGAATTTAGGTATCAAATTTGACATTTCTAAGGCCTTTGGCATCATTGATTGGAAATTCATTATATTTACTGTCAAGGCCTTTGGTTTTAGTGCAACTTTTGTTAGTTGGATTCACACTCTCCTCTAATATGCTAATATCTCTATTCTTATCAATGGATCGCCTCATAGTTTCTTCTCTTGTTCCAATGGAGTGAGGCAAGGAGACCCTATCTCCCCCATTATTTTTTACATTGTAGAAGATATTTTAAATAGGGGCTTGATCATGCTTAACAACAATGGCCTCATTAAACACATATCTTCCCCCAGAGGTTTTCATGCCCCCACTCATTTACTCTATGCTGAAGACCAGGTGATATTCTGTAGTGGTGATAATCCTACCATTATTGCCATTGCTAATTCCTTTAATGAGTATTCCCTCATCTCTAAGCAGGTATTTAGTAAGACTAAGTCCCAGATCTTCTATATTAGAGGTGCTATACCTAATAAATCTACCATATTTCAACTCCTTGGCATTAATGAAGGCTCTGCTCCATTTGTTTTATTTAGGTTTTCCCATCTTTAGGGGTAAGCCTAAAACTACCCATTTGCAAGCTTTTTCTAACAAAGCTTTCTCTAAATTACAAAGTTGGCTGGGCAAGCTCCTTTTTATTACTGGCAGATGTGAGCTGATAAAGTCCATTATTCACCCCCCTCTTGTTCATTATTTAATTTTATAAAAATATCCCATTGACTTACTAAAGAAGCTTCAATCCCACATTATTAATTTTCTGTGGATAGGGTATTCTACCAAACACCCTCTTATCCCTGTTGCTTGGAAATTTATTTGTACTCCCAGAGGTAGAGGTGGCCTTGGTCTTAGAAACCTTGTGGCCCCCAATAGAGCTGCTTGTTTAAAACAAGCTTGGAACATTATTACCTTATATAGCCCTTGGAGAAGTTTCTTCCTAGCCAGATTCAAGCTAAATTCTAATCATTCTTATAAATCTCTTTTATATGGCCTAGCCTCAAAAGGCCATTTGGCACTATTGATCTTCATTACAGGTGGATTGTGGGTATTAGTGAGTCCATTGAACTTTGGCACTCCAATTGGCTTGGGTCCTCTCTTTCATATCTCACTGGTTTAGACATCCTCAGTCCCCCCATGAGAGTTGGTTCATTCATGATAATTAGTGGCTCATCCCGTGCTCCTATTCCTTAAATTTCTCTTCCATTGGTCAGACCATTATCTCTATTGCCCTCCCTTCCAAACTTACTAGGGATAAAAGAATTTGACCATACCAAACTGATGGTACCATTTCTCTCAAAGATGTATATGAGTTTTTCTCCATTCAACACCCCCTTATCCCTTATACTAAACACTTGTGGAAAAATTTCATCCCTTCTAGGATCTCTGTGTTAGTGTCGAGACCCTTACTAGGAAAAATTCCCACCCTCTATTAGTTGGATGGTTTTAATATCACTGTCAATCCCATTTCCATTTTTTGCCACTCATACCTTGAGACCATTGATCATCTTTTTACTGAGTGTCCCTATGCTCGTGACCTCTAGACCTAGCATTTCAATAACTTTAAACTTATTATGCCTCCCATTATCTTTGTTTCCCAGCTGTAGAGTAATCTATGCTCTATCAAATTCAATACTCAAATCTTCAACATAGGATTTCCACATCTATACTTATTTTTTTATGTCATATGGAGAAATAGGAATGTTATCATTTTGCAAAACTCCTCTGCCTCCACTAATAAAGAAAAATCCTTCATCAAGTCTTGGACTAAATTTATTTCTAATTTCATCCCTGGTTATATTCATAACAACATTTTTTACTTGGAAATACTGAAGGTCTTTACAATCATTGGCAAGTCTCCAAAAGCCCTTACTATCATCACTATCCAGTGGCCCTTAATACTGATGGCATAAGTATAGGATGCCTAGGTCCAACAACTATTAGATGACTTTTAGAGATCATAAGGGGCGGGTTCTTGGTTCCTATTGCAAATATATTGGAAATCAAATTGCCTTTTATGCATAAATGGAAGCAATCCTAACTGGCATTAAACTGGCTTAGTCTCATGTGTGGCTTATTTTATGGATTGAATTTGATTCGTATGCTGTTATGTGTTGATTCTGAGCAGATGTTTCCACCCTCCATGGAATCTACAAGTTAGATGGAATGACTTTAAATATGTCTTGGCCCACATGGATTTCTTTTTCACACACATTTTTAAGGAGGGCAACATGCCTTCTGATAAGTTATCCTACTTGGGGATATCTCATACCTCTTTGAATTGGTGGAACATATCCTTTGACTCTTTACATTCTCTTATTCAAAGAGATATGTGTAGTATGACTCAATATAGATTCAAAAATGGTTTGTCCTAATTGGCTCTATATCACTTTAAATAACATGATTATTCACACCTTTTGTGCTAAGATAATGCTTCCACACATGATTGAGAGGGCATGCTCAAACCCTCTAGTGATGCTCCCTATCCTTTGTCCATTGAGCTTCTATTTCACACTACACGATTGTTGATGTTAATGACATCAAAATGATGCCTACTGTTGCTCCTTTTATGCAGGCCCTCTGCTCTGCTATTTTCTTATCTGACCCTATGTATTTATTCATATTCACCTGTATTTTCTTTTTGATATTGCAGGTTTTCTCTTTTTCTTTAATATATTGCCAGATTGCTTCATCTTGGTTTTCTTGGTCTATTTTGAAGATCCACATGTTTGGGGGCCTTATACAAACTGGTCTATTCAGTTTGAAGATTTCCTTTACCATTTTGCATAATGTTTACAACTCTTGGATGCTTTTACACCTCTTGGATTTGACCCCCTTTTTTGCATAACTACCACTGCTAATGAGATTTTGATGCATTTCTGTTTTGTTTTTTTTTGTATCCCTTAGTGATACTTTTGATGTATATTGCCTTACCATGTCAAAAAAAAACTTATGCTCTTCTTATATATGATTGTTATAATAGACAATGTTATAAGGCTTTAGGTCTTACTTTTATCATTTGGGTTTTATTGTCTACATGTACCAAATTTTCTTTTTTTATAGTTTTGGCTCTCTTAGTCTTTTATAAAAAAAAATCGATGTTAAGAGTGCCTTCCTTAATGGAATTCTTCAGGAGGAAGTTTGCGTGTAACAATCAAAGTGGTTTGAAGACCCAAAGGACTTTGTACATGTCTTTTATCTTAAGAAGGCCTTGTATGATTTAAAGAAAGCACCCCGTGCTTGGTATGAAAGGGTAACTTCTTATCTCTTAACTCGTGGTTTTAAGAGAGAAGGAGTAGATACGATGTTGTTTATGAGAAGAGAGAGTGGTGATATCTTAGTTGCCTAAGTCTGTGTGGACAACATAGTATTTGGATCCACGTGTTCCTAAAATGCTCGCACTTTTGAGGAGGAGATGAAGAGTGAGTTTAAGATGAGCATAGTTGGTGAACTCACGTTATTCTTAAGTCTCTAAGTGCGTCAAGTTGAGGATGAAATATTTATATACCAATCCAAATATGCTAGAGACCTAGTACTGAAGTTTGGTTTATGCTCTTCTAAGCACTCATGCACATCCATGAGTTCCTCAACTAAGCTTATCAAAGACACTTTAGGCAAGGATGTAGAGTAAACCCTTTATAGGAGCATCATAGGTAGTCTTCTCTACTTAATCGTTAGTCATCTCGATATGACCTTTAGTGTTAAAGTTTGTGTACGTTATCGAGCGTCCCCGAAAGAGTCTAACTTACTCGCTCTAAACATATCATCAAATACGTGAGTCGCACTTTATTTTATGATATTTGATATTCCTTTGATACCGATGACCATTGGCGAATTATTCGAAAGTCGACTGGGACGGGAATATTGATAGTTGTAGAAGCACCACGGGTGGATGCTTTTACTTGAGAGTGCTCTTATCTCTTTGTTGAGAAAGAAGAAAAAATCCATTTCTTTATGCACGACGGAGGCCGAGTGCATCGCCGTCGGGAATTATTGCACGCAACCCTTGTGGATGTAGAAAATGTTGAAAGATTTTGGGGTTACCTAAGGTACAATGACTATTTCTTATGATAATAAGACTATAATTCATACATTCTGTAATATGATCCAACATTTTCACACGAAAAACATTAGGATTCGGGAGGAAAATATTATTTTTATGAGCTTCGTGAGCACTGAACGTCAATTAGCCGATATTTTCACGAAACCTTTAGATACACTTAGATTTAATGATATTATGAAGTCTATAGGTATTTGTTTCGTTGATTGAGTTTGGGCATTTGATATAGTAGAGGGTGATTATCATGTTTTTGTCTCATGTCCCCACTGCTAGATTATATTTCTATGTTTATATTTTTCTGAAAAATTCAAAAAAAATCTTTTCTTTTAGAAAAAGTTTCAAAAATATTTTATTTTCGATAAAATTTGAAAAGATTTTTGTATTTTATTTTTTCACCATATATGGACGTGCATTTAAGATATTCGAATTGTTAAACAAAAATGTTCTTAACCCTTTAATTAATATTAAATTAGTTTGATTATAATTAGTGTGCATTTTAGTTGAAAATAATAAATGGATTTTAATGATTCCAAACAACTTTTATTTAAGTGACTATGTATATATTTCTCAATATGGTATGTAAATTTTAAGTATAGTTATCATTTTATATATTTATTTTATTTCTTATCATAATATTCATTTAGTTGTGTTATATATATCTACTTAGTTATACATTTAATATTTATATTTATATAATATATATGTAATATAATACTTCATTATTTATCTTGCTACTTCTATAATTACTATATTCTCTTTTATATTTTTTATTTTCTTAATTATATATATATATATATTTGTGTGTGTGTGTACTTATATTATAGATAATATATAATTATAACTTCATATTTTTTTTATACTCTATTTATATATATGTAAAATATATTTTTTATTATGTTTATATATACATTTAGTTTTATACAGGTATTTTTTATATACATAAATATATATTTATTTTTTTAATAGTATTACTTTAATATATATAATTTTATTTTATTATTTGTTATGTAATTCTCTTTGTATATATTACAAGTTGTTTAGTTTGATTTAGTAAAAAAATGTATATTCATATATAAGAGTTGATGAGGTGTACCTTTATAGGTGTTGTCAATATTCATGTATAGTTGATTTCTCAAGTTTTGTGCCACGCTCCCCTATTGTCTTAATCTACTTTCTGCACAAGCAGTACTTAAAATCCCATAAATGCCTTTTTCAGCTTTCTATGATTTACAATTTCTTTTCAATGCTATTATATATATATAAGACGTTAAAACATTTTGAGATTCTTAATTTGAAAAGGTCAAATTATTTTAAACATGCTTGGCATTGTAGTCAATTGGATATAAAAAGGAAGAAATAATATATTTACTAAAAAAACCTATATATATATATGGTCGTTGAGTTTATGTGGAACACATATTTCGTTAAAAAATATTTACATATATTTTTATATCAAGTATTTTTTTTTATTAATTCATGCGTCCAATTAATGACACTGTTTATAAACGTTTTTTTGTTAACACTCTCTCTCTCTCTCTCTCTCTCTCTTGATGAATCTTCAAGACAAGATGATAATACTAAAACCTTTGTTTCATGGCTACTGAAGATGTAGTACATTCTAACATTGAATCCTCTAGTGACAGTGATGATGATAATGTTGATGATTATGAGGCATTGCAAAAAAAATTTGATGAATTATGTGATAGTTTTGAAGAACTGAAGAATAAATATATTAAACTTAAAAGGTTTCATTCATTACTTTCTAAAAAATGCGACTTGTACTTGAAAGAAGTCAATGATTTGAAATTAGAAAACCATTCCTTGAGAAAAGAAGTTAATACTTTGAAAATAGAAAATACTAGTAGTATATCTCTTGAAAAACCTGAATTTGAAAATACTAAACTGAAATTTCAAGTTGAGGATTTGACAAAGTAGTGTGGAGAAATTTGTAAATACAAAGAAAAATTTGTACATGTTTCAAGGTAGTCAAAGATGGATGTATAACAACACTAATTTAGCTTGGGTTCATATAGTAAGTATTATGCATGATAAACCCTTATAAATCACACTCATATTGGGTTCCAAACGATAAAGTTTTTAGGTGCAAAACCAGTATTGGTACTTAAATAAATTTGTGAGAATAGAATTAGTGTCAAATTTTTTTTTCTTTGTTTATATGTTTGTTTAAGTTGAACACAATATTTACTTGATAAATATTGTGACATGTTGTTTTCATATTTAATATGCTTATTTTCATGAAATATTATTTCACATGATTTTTACATTTTATGTGCTTAGTAATCTGATTAAATTCATATTATTCCTAAATATTTTTATTGTTTGAAAATATTAATACACTTATTTTTTTTTCTAAGACAAATCATACTATGGATGACAATTATTTATATACGTTGATGAATAATCTTTTTTTATGATAAAATTTGCATTGATGATTATCATTTAATAAGTCCAAGATTGATATTTTAAAATATTAATAAGTAAACATATTTTGATACATTTGTGTATTAATATTACTTTATGGACCTAACATCTTCTTGAATGAAAAAGAGAAATTATTCAAAGTTGTGTAGGTTGCATATTAAGATGACATGTGGACTCTCAAAGAATATATGATTTGATATGGGATCAAATTTATCGTTTCAAATATCTTTGCCAAAAGATGATAATGCCATACTTGAGAATCTCATTAAAATATCTTTGGTAAGGTTATGAGGTACACCCTTCTTGAAATATCTCACAATTCATTATTAATTTGTCATATGATCTTAATTAAAAATCATTCAATTATTTATCATGCTTGAACAATCTCTTTTTAGTATTTTAATTTCATATTATTTATTATTACTTCACATGTTAATTTATACATTTATTATTCTTTTATGATTTATGTTGTTAGACATGCACTGGATTTTGATGATAAATTTTTGAGATGAAAATTCATAATATTCTTTTGTTATATCTAGACATATATTTGTTGTGGGTAATATTGAATTAATTCGTGATGTTATTGTATATTGATTTGAAACAAAAATGTCTTTGTAAATTTGTTAAGTCATATTTTCTACTTGTTGATTTTATGATATTCATTTATTGATTTTGATGGTGTGAACGTATTAATCTTTATGAGTTAGTTTTATGACATGCTACATGATTAATAAAATTATTTGAATATTAGTGACATTCATGAAGAATATAATTTTTTACGTTAACTTTTGTGTTATTAATGCTTATTTGAAAATCCTATGATTATTCATATATGCTTACATTGATATTGACAATATGAATTTATTCAGCCCTTGACTTATTATATGATTAGCCCTCTTGGATGAATGTTGTTTTTAAAAAGGTATATATGAAAAATATTCTCTAGATGAAAAGAAAATGACACTTTTGATAATTGCACTTGAATTTAAATTCATATGATTATCATGTGTCTGAAATATATTGAAGTTGATTAATTTATATCGCATACATTTTTGAGAAATTTGTTTATTAATTAATTTTGAAGTTATTCTTGAGCAAATAGTTGAGTTATTTGTTGGAAACATTAAAGTATTGATGAGCTTCTTGTTATTAACAATCTGAATTTATTGAATTTTCTATTTGGCCTCATGATATGTTTTATTACTTAAAAATTGATTTATTGACTTTCATGAAAAATAGTGTTCTTGAAAGAAATTAACACTTGAGATATTTGTGCTTAATTGAAAATCACATGATTGTTGAATTTAAAGTTAATTTGTGAATATATCGAGACTTGTGAAAAATAATTTTATGATAGAAAATATTGATAATATATTTGTCTCGTGAAAAAAGATGCACTTTATTTATCATATGCATATATGTCTTCATTGTTATTCCTTAGAGGGAAATAAATATTTATTTGAAAAATGCTTGATCATAAACTTTGATGCATTGATATGGATATTGCAATATGATTGATTATTCCGAGAATCTTATACTCATGGCAAAGCTTGAATAAAATGCAATATTTTTTTCTATATGCCGCCATATTCCAACTCATACTATGCGCTTAATTCAAATTATTTGAAAACATCGAGTTATAAAACACGTTTCATGTTGTGCACTTAAAAGTTTATTATATCAAGATGATTTATACAACCGTACTATTGAGAGAGTTAATTGTGCTAATTAATTCATCTATTATATTTCTCGTATTTATATTAAACTCATATTGTGTGCTTAATTAAAACTATTTTACAACTTTGAGTTGTGATTTATATTTATGCGTAAAATGTTGTTCTAAGGTACCATTGCATGTCACGCATGGTTAGTGTGCATCCCGATACAATTGGTATTATTTATCATTTTTTTGTGACTTATATGTTATTTGATGATATTCATGACTATCGAAAATTCCAATACATTATCTGAGAAAATTTATGATGAATATCTGCCTATTTAAAATTTCATGATATTCATATATGCTCCTTGTGAAATATGGTTGGATCACATGCGAAAATTATTATTAATAGGGGGAGATTTTCTTTTTACCCTTTACACTCGATTTATATGAAAAATCTTTTTGATAATATCAAAAGGGGGAGAAATAAGTATGATTCACACTTATTGTGCTTAATTTATTTTTATGGAGTATTCTGAATCATCTTTTGTTATTATGAAAAAGGGAGAGATTGTTAAACAAGAATATTTTTAACCCTTTAATTAATATTAAATTAGTTTGATTATAATTAATGTTCATTTTAGTTTAAAATAATATATGGATTTTGATGATTCCAAACAACTTTTATTTAAGTGACTATGTAAATATTTCTCAATATGGTATGTAACTTTTAAGTATAGTTATCATTTTATATATTTATTTGATTAGTTATCATAATATTCATTTAGTTGTGCTATATATATCTAGTTAGTTAGTTATATATATATATATATATATATATATATATATATGTAGTATAATACTTCATTATTTATTTTGCTACTCTATAATTACTATATTATCTTTTATATGTTTTATTTTCTTAATTATATATATGTACTTATATTATAGATAATCTATAATTATAATTTCATGTTTTTTATATACTCTCTTTACATATAGTAAATATATATTTTTCTGTTTATATATACATTTTGTCTTACAAAGATAATTTTTTATATACATAAATATATATTTGTTTTGTTATAATATTACTTTAACATATATATAATTTTATTTTATTATTTGTTATGTAATTCTCTTTGTATATATTACAAGTTGTTTAGTTTGATTTAGTAAAAATTTTTATATTCATATATAAGAGTTGATCAGGTGTACCTTTATAGGTGTTGTCAATATTCATGTATAGATGATTTATCAAGCTTTGTGCCACGCTCCCTTGTTGGCCTAAAATCTTCTACCTGCACAAGTAGTACTTAAAATCCCATCAATGTCTTTGTGAGCTTTCTTTGATTGACAATTTCTTTTCAATGCTATAATATATATATATATATATATAGTTTTTATTCTATAATATATAGAACGGTTATGAAATATGTTTTTATGTTTTTTTGTATATATCCCCACGTACCACTGAGTTTTCTTAATATATACGCACATTTTTTTCACCGTTTTTCTTTTTACACCTTATATATAACAATATGTTTGTTGGCTAGATTCATTTATCTTCTCTAGGTACATTTCTCTTGGTCCCACAAGATTTGAAAGCCCCCGTCAAATACCCTTGAAATTGGTAAGCTTATTTTTCTCTTAAGATAAGAAGTACACTTTATTGTCTTTGGTCAAATCTCTCTACATCTCAATAGGCCTGTCAATCGGGATCTATGAGTCGAGCTTATGGTTGTTCAGGCTCGACCTGATTTTTTACTGATTTGGCTCCAGCTCAAGATCGGCCCGAACGAGCTTGAGAGTGCTTGGCTCAAGCTCGGCTCACAAAGTAAATCGGGCTTCGGGCCCAATTTTGATCTGGCCGGAATTGAATATTCAAATACATATTTATTTATTTCAGCAAATTAGATTTTATGTTAATAAGATTTTGGGTTCTTCATACCGTTGACACTGTATATAAATCAAACCCCTATATACACAAATCAAACACATTACTCACCTCAGATCCAAACTTGAACCAGGTTCACTTGGGCTTCAACACAAATGCACAAATCAAACCCATAAATACATTGTTATGTCAACTGTACAGAGGCCGAATGAAGAGAACAGCGGCCGAACAACGCGATGAAGAGAAAGGGCAAATGAAAGGGCAACAAACAGATGAAGAGAAAGGGCGCAAATGTACTGTACCTGATCACGCCGAAGAACGACCGGTTTTTTCCCTAGATTAGAGTGGGGGGGAGAGAGAGAGAGAGAGAGAGAGAGATGGCAAATGAAATCGTCCTAATGAATGGGTTGGGCTGCTCCTGCTTGCTGCTGCACGCGCTTATAAGTTATAAGTTATAATTTAAGTCTAAACCACCTTATTTTTATTTCTTTAATATTAAGTTCAATAATTTATTAAAAAAAATTCTTTTGTTTTTACATATCATGAAAAATAAATAATTTTGTACATATATATATATTATTTCGGCCGAGCCTAGTTCGGGCTTGAAAGTGTTTCGCTCGCACTTGGCTCAAATTGAATTCGAGCTTAATATCTCAGCTCAAACTTGGCTCGGCTCAAACTCAATAAAAGCTCGACCCAAATTTAGCAGGGCCGAGCAAGCGGGCTTCAGGCCTGCTTAGCTCAATTGATAGGCCTACATCTCAATTACATCTGTCATATGCAAATTGACTTGGTTAATAGCCTTTGCACTCCTTGATTTGCTCCTAGCTTTACATAATGTTTTGTATGAAAGTTTTTTTTAACGTTAAAATCATTTTTTTCCTTCTAATACATTTTTCATTATTTGTCCATTTTTTTTATATGTTTAAAGTTTTTTTGTTAGTTAACAATTTTTTTAAAATATTTTTTATACATAATTTTTTTTAATTATATTTTAAATCTGATTTTTTTGACTTATGAACTTATACAAACATGTAATTTCTTATTGACGTTTGTTTTGTTTGCATATCAAATATATTATTAACGGTTACTACACTATCTTCTAACTCAGTCATCTCATCTGGAAGATTGTAACTTGCCTTGGTAATATATGTTTATCAGTTCGTTGGACCCTTGAATGAAAACAACCAACTTTATTAATAGTTGCTATCAGATTTTGTAGTGGCATCCATATCCAAGAGATACTGTCCATTTATAGTCTTGTGAGATTTCATTTGGTCATATATCTTTGGATTGACTTGTAGCGGGCCACATTAATTGACTTGCCTATTTATTTTTATCTTGCAAAGATATTGTGCCTTATCTCTTTCTCTCGTGTGGATGATTTATACAAATGATAATATATGTAGTGTTGACTGTTGAGACACTTGCTTAAATATTTTATATTCATTTTATGTCTACAAACATCATTTGTTTCGTAGATTCATTGCACAATTCTTCTTTCTCTTACTTATAATCTCTCTCTATCAGTCTATAATACTTCTTAGACAAAACAAACGGTTATTCAATATACAATTTCACTTCAAAATATTGAGCATTTAATGCTCTCTCGGTCTACAGATTTTTTGGGGGAGAATACTCTCTATACCCTCAGTCAAAAATTCTTTTCATCAGAAAAATATTTATGAAGATGTACTCAGTCCATGCATCTCAAATGGTCATTTTTATGTTGGCATATACAAATAGATGATCACATTTGTTGAAGAAACAAGAATAGAAATGACACACACAAAATAGAGAGCAAGTAGAATTTATATTCAGCTCGTACATATAGTGAAGAGAGCAGAAATTTCACTCATCTCTATAAAATTTGAGATAGCAACAAAAACTCTTATTTAGCTGTTTGATAAAGAGGAAAATCAAGAGCACAAAAATCATTATTCAACTACGAGATTTGAAGTGAAGACTTGGGCAAAAATTAGAATCATTTGTGAAGTCTTAACCAAGAAGAAACTCGGACTCAATTTGTGTTTTTAAATATTTTCAAACATTGTACATCAAATCTACTCCATTTGTTGTAAATATTTGAAGCTTGGATTTTTAGCTACGGAGGTCGTACTAGTAATCGGTTTTACTGTTGTAATTTGGTGATTTGATCCTACCTTCAAGTGGATCAGGAATAGTAAAGTGCGGGAGACGGAAGATGCTCTTGGCACATGGACGTAGGCCGGGATTTGGCCAAACCACATTAAAAATACGGTGTCATTTATTTTCAGTATTTATATATATTTTTTTGCTTATGATTGTTTAATTTTATTTTTTAAAGCACTTATAATGGCAAATATATTAAATCCTAAATTTGGTAAATTTGTTTTAAGATTAAAATTATTATTTTAGAATTAGCTAATTAATTTCAAAGTATTAATTACGAATATTGTTTATAAATTTATTGGGTCTTATAATTTTGAAATATAACTTGTTTAGTTAATCGAGAGTATTTATTTGATATTCTTTGGGTGAATCATTTAGGATTGATTCCAGAAGATAAATTTTTATGAAATATGAAAATTGATAATTTATTTATTGGGTGTAAAAATATGTGATTTATCTTGTTTAAATTTATTGGTAGTATTTAGTTAATATTCATTGGTTTAATAATTTAAGATTTTTTATTCTGAAATTTGAATTAAGTGGTTTAAAATTAAATATTTTCTGAAATTTTATTTGAAACTAAAAGTTTGCAAAAACTCAATCCCCCACCCCTCTTGAGTATAATCTGGGCAACACGAATCATAACTTCATTGCATCCATTCATATGTCTTTTTCATTGTGTTTTGATACATAGCTTTGTTTCTTTAGTGTGCTTAATAATACATGGCTAGTATTTCGTTGTTCACTGATGATTACTTTTCTTATGCTAGACTATTTATCACCTTTATTGCACACGTGCACAGACTTTTTGAATGTTGTACTTTCCTGTCAAATGTTGAATACAACGTTCTCATCTCAATAGTCTTTAATAATGAACCAAATGTACTAGGAATAAATTGTGTTTGTAAAAACCATTGTCCGAATTTTTTCCTGAAAATATTTATTATTTTAAATAATAGAAAGAGGGTATGAAAGGAAAATTCTCTTTGCGTTAAAATCCAGCATTGACAAGAGACTAAAAGAATATTTTGACATATAAAATGAAAGTGCCAAGGCTAATTTTTTATTTCATTGATGCTTATCTTTCATGAGCATTATTATATCTTCACAAATTTAAGAGTATGCTTAAAAATTTGAGATTTCGAAGGTGTTATAAGTAGAAGATCAATGGGTTTGCACAGTGGAATTTCTTGAAAGACATTAAATTTTTTAGCGTTATTGAGTTGAGAAATATTAACATTCATGGAATTTTGCGTAAGTCGAGTAAATTTCACTTTGTTCAACATTCTTCCACCTGAGGTTGAAATTGATTTCTTTCTTTAGAAGTATCTCTTTGACTTCGTGCATCTTTGCTTCGTATGACTATGTTGATTTTTCCATGGTTTAAGTTCACACAATTTCATTCCTCTTTTACAATTCAGATATTTTCCTATTATTCCATGGTGTGTTTGTATTTGCACTTATATATACTTTTTATACATAGACACTAATAGCTTTGTATATTTATATACTCAAAAATCTTCAAAAATAGTTGGTTGCTTCTTTGGAATCTCATTACATGTTCTTAATTATTTATCTTTGCGATGATATTTCTTTCGATTTTTGGTGATGCTTACATTTCAGGATTAGTTTCTAACCCTTTTGTGTATTACGAACAAAAAAGGGGATAACAAATTGAGGGGGAGTTTTTATATTTTATTTAAATCTCTCATATGCATCACGATATTTCTTTTACTTCATGTGTGTATGTTGTTCCGCCTTGATGATTTCTTAAACTACACAATGGAGACTTTTAGTTGAAGACAAAGTCTCAAGTGTCTTTCCTTTTTCAGGTTTAGGAGGTCATTAGTAGAACTTGTCTTAGGGATTGAATTTGCGGCTTATGTTTTGTACTGGAATAGTCAAAGGAGGATATTTGTAAGAGAAAGTTTTATGATTGCTCAATATTTTATTTATTTTGTCCTCTCCCGGTACAAATCTCAACCTCCCAGGAGAGTTATCCCTAGATTCAATCCAGTAGAGTCTAGGGCGGATTACAAAATACAATGACCTTCAAGCTTGTCTTGTAAACAGAAAGGAAATAAGACCAAGCGAAGAGAAGGGTGAAATGAGTACAAGAAGGCAAACACTGGAAGAAGTATAAGGCCGGACGATGATCTAGAACTACTACCTGCCGTAGAAAACGGGAGTGGTGACCCCTTTTTAATATGCCAATCGTGTACTTCCTAAGAACTTTGAAGACAAGTTAGTGACCGAGCACAATACCAAAAATCGAATGAGTGGAATCATCGTTACATTATCGAAGAGGTATATGGTATAAGGTTTTTATTTACATTTATACATTTTTTCCTTGGATGCTTTTTAAAATTTATTCAAGAAAAAATTTTAAAACAATTTTTCAAAATATAATTTTTTTTGCTTTCGGTCATTCGAACGAGTTTTAAGCTTCATTTGAACGAGATCTATTTTTTATTTGAATGAGGTTTATTATTTGTTTGAAAGAGATTATGAGTTCATTGGAATAGACTTCAAACGAACATTCAATGGGGTTTCTCTGCATGGCAGAGGTCCACTTGTTAAAATCTCATTCGAAGCTCGTTTGAATGAGATCTCAAATTCATTCAAACGAGACTAGAGTTCATTTGAAAGAACTTGGATTTTCTTTTGAACGAACCCACATTTTTGTTTGAACGAACTCCTTCGCCTCGAATTTCATATTTTTTTTATAAATAGGATTCTTATGGACTATGTTTCTTAGAAATTTTGGGGAAAATCAATTTCCCAAATCAGTCTTAAAAGTCTCACTACCCTTGTTGGTGAAAAACACTTTTTATTTTCCAAATTAGTTGCATTGAATAATTTGTTGATTTTACATTAAACCCTAGATACACCATCCATATTCAAACCATGTAGAGTGCTTCTCTATGACTGACTTTGTGGAGATTTATCTCTACTGCTGAAGAACAAAGGAACTCTGATACATGAGGATGATTGATAAGTACTGAGGTAAGAGGGGCTTGCTGTTGAAGGTGTTGGACGATACCATTTTTTGTAGAAGACTTGAAGATTCTACTTCATTAAAATTAGTGGAGATCTAAGTTGTATGTAACTCTATATTAATATGTTGTGTCTAAAAGAATGCTAAAATATAGGTTTTGCCCAAAGGGATTTTTTCCCAATATTCTTCATGTTTTAGTTTGAATGTTTGTCTATGATTTTGAGCTTTGAAATTATCTTTTATGTTCACGTAAACTTAATCAAGATTAAATTTAGCTAAAAGGAGAATTGTGCATCTATGTCACCTAATCTATGAACTATCCATATACACCGCATTTTCAAAAACTTTGTTATGTATATTGAACAAGACATACATGGACCCAAATCAGGCACATGACATAGTTTATTATGGAATACAAACATGTTTTCAATTAAAATAACCCGAAATTAACTGAGTTACCTCCCCCTCCACCCCCACCCACACACACACTTTTGTGCCTCCCCACTTATAGGGGACATAATCTTACGAACAATAGTGGATGAAAGTGGTTCAAATTTCTATACAAAGCTATAGAGATCTTACGTGGTGGTTATCTTAGAGATAAGGTAGAAAATGGAATGACCAACACTTTAATCTGAGTTGAAGGGGGATTTAACCCTAAAATAATTCTAAAAACTAAATTGGCCCACAAATATGAGTAAAAAAATTAATTAAGAACATAGGGAACATAAAGATATACGTGATTTGCACTATGCCAAATACTGAAAATGGTCACAGTTTTTGGACCGTGACTAATGTCTCGGATCACGGTTCTGGACCGTGACAAAATTTAACTAACGACTTGAGTCTTACTAATGTGATAGGCCTCTTCTATTATCCTTATCTCTTCGATTAGTTGAATCATGATAAGATTATATCTTATAAAACCATCACAAATCCTTTGGGAATATAGTCCATATCTAATTCGTGATCAATAAGAGACTAAAATTTGTATTGATGTAGAAATCTTTAGGTGCTAAGTGTGAGGCCACCTGAACTACACAGATCATACTCCCTTCAATTGTCCCCGGGACTGAGGTATCTGTCTTTGGGTTTTGTTATCCCCATTATTCTCCGGTAGGTTATCCACGTCTGATGTGGGTTTTCCCACTAAGTATTTATTAATGCCACGCGAACCACTTATTCTTAATGGTAATGTACTTATGGACCTACGCGCATGTTATCCACATATTTAGGGTTTCATATGTAATATTTTAGGTTCCCCTTTACAATCATTATACGTAAGGCACGTGACCTATGGGTGTGATAAAGAAGCTACGTTTACAAGAGAACAATAACTTTACTTACCTTTTGGCAATAAGGTCTATAAAGGGATTTCAAAAAACACTTTTTCTCTTTACTTGAATCCAAAGCTATGTAGTTAGTTCCATTCCTCCCGCTCCATTTTCCATTTGTGTTGCAGAGAATCTATTTTCATAAAAAACTTCATCTTTTTCAACTTCTTCTTCTTCTTCCTCAATTCTTTCATAAGCCATGTCTAGGCATATAAGAAAGTACAAAGTTAAACTAGAGAATAACTTTGAGGCATTTCGTACTATGTATAACATACTAGGGTTTGTTAAGATAAGGACCTCATCGGATGATTATGACATTTATGGCCTCCCTAGTGAGTTCATTTACATGATGGTAGCTCTAATGGGTTGGGGGGGTCATTACCCACTCCACTCATTGCAAGCAAGCATTCTCTAGTTCTAAGAAATCCTACCTATCTAGGAAAATGGAAGATTCTTCCAGATTATAATGGTTACTACTCCCATCAATCAAATTTGTGGTACTTACATGGGCCTAAATGAGATTAGGTATTGCTACCAGATCTAGCACTTACAATTTTCAGCCCATGGACAAGTATCACAATTTGATTACTTAGATGGACAAGTGTGACACCCCATAATTTTCGTAAATAGATTGATCATGTCTAATAGAAACTAAATGCAAAAATCAAGAAAATCTCATTCAAGAAAATCAAACAATTGGATATCATTCTAAGCATGAATGTAATGAAAATTAAATGCAAAAAATAAATAGCTGCAACGTACCATAGGTGAACCACTTAACTCTGATACCGAACCAACCAATAGTACTCGTACCATTGCGTAGCTACATTTATATCAATATAAACCAAACTGCTAAAATGATCTCAAGATGGAAGCAACATAGCTTCCTATGTTCTGAAAATTAAAGTCAATAATCCTAGGAGTCACATGCGTCTAATCCCAAACCTAATTGAACCCCATGATTACATATTACTCGTTTCAAATGAATATTCGTAATTAAGTGTTCTATACATCTCAAGTTTATAAACAGAAAATACAACTCTATGTGTATCTACATATATGTACCATCCATACCATTTATTATATAAATAACAATCAGAGTACTGAAGTGGCGTTGTCGCACGGCACAAGGTAATGTCGCCCTGCTCTCTCGAGATTCTAAAGTTGTGTAGTTGCCCGATCCAGGGTACTAGGCCTATCAAGGGATTGAATTTTATCCGAATCCGATCTGTTTACACGGATTTGGATCATGTCTGAAATCCGATTACCCATCTATTAAATGGAGCGGATTTGTATTCATATGATCCGATCCGTTAATAATCTGATCCGATTAATATATATCTATATATAATATTTTTAATTAATATATATATATATATATATATATATATATATTGTATTTAGAAATTTATTAATATTTTAAATATATATTTTAATAGTTATTTATAATAGTCCTATATTAATATATATTGTATTTATTTATAATAGTCATTTATATTATAATAGTTATTTAAATATAATTTTTGAAATATATATTACAATAGTTATTTATAATATATACTGTATTTTGAAAGTTATAATAGTTATTTGTAATATTATAATCGGATCGGATTAACGGATTCTTAACGGATTTGGATTCAGAACCCTAACAGATAATCCGTTGGATAATCGGATCAGATCCAAATCCGTTTAACATAAACGTATTCGAATTTGGATTGGCCTGATCCGGTCCGAATCCGACCCATTTACCGGCCTACAGGGTACATCTTATGTCTATCTATCAGAGTACCAAAGTGGCACCGTCGCCCGATGCAAGGTAATTTCGTCTCGCTCTCTTGAGATTCCGAAGTGGCGTCATCACCTGTCCTAGCGAACTATAATTCTACAATGCTCACTATCGTATGGCCTAGGGTACAACTCGTCTTTCTATCAGGGTACCAAAGTGGTATCGTCGCACGATCCATCACAATTTCCCATGTAGAGTATATCTCACATGTAAACATAATCAATATATCACATATAATGTACCACATAGTTGTTTACATTTAAAGAAGGATATGAGTCTTATTATTTTTCCAAGTAATTTTTCCTATAAGATTAAAGATCTTAGATCAGTAGTTTACAGTGTCTAAGTCTCCAAATTCAATTCCCATTTACCTTTTTACCAAATATGAAAATTCAAAATTTATTCCCTAGTCATGCGCACAGCCCAAAACCCTAGTTGTTCGCACGGGCCACAATTAAGGTCGATTGAATGGGGAAACCACATAACTCTCCAGATTTTAGTCTTTTTTCAACCTCTAGTCCCTAATATGACCCCTATGTTCAAAACTACTATTAACCTCGTAATTCAAGGCTTTACTACCATTATATACCTTAAATTGTCCTACAAAATTCCCCAAACCAAATTATAGGTTATCCTTACAGGTCTATTATATTTATATAAGTATTTATGAGAATCTTTCATATTTAGAACCCTAAATATGGAAATTTATTTTAAACTCCCAAACTCTACTCACTTCATGAATTCACAAAGGGGTTTTGCCTCAATTATATAAATGTAACATAATCCTAATATCAATTTGTCCATATACTCCAATTTCATGTGGAATTTTACTAATTTTAATTCATGTATATTAACTATCTTCCCCAATGCCTAATTGCCATATTTTCTTCTTATCCAAGTAGCCTACCTCTTATCTCTCTAGTGTTTCCTTTCTCAATTGTTAAAATGATTCCTAATAACCCTAATCTCATTTTTATATGTTTAACCACGAAATTGAGGTTAACACCCATATGGACCTTGGCCCATTAAGTCCAAAATTAATTCTAAAGTCTATCCCAAACCATATACTAGCCCATGGGACTTAAATCCATTAGTTTAAGTCTTAATCCAACATTCTAAATGTCCCAAACATCAACCTATTGTATCAAATCAATTTCTTAATATTATAATTTGTACAAGTCCAAAAAATCACTATTCATTATTAAATTATTTATTTATAAAATAATTATTAATTCATTCTAGTGTATTTAGTCATATTTCAATTTTGAAGAAACTACGCATAACATAACACATATGGAATTATAATTATTGACGTCACATATCAGTGCAGACACATATAAAAATTCACTATTTACTTAATGCATTAAAATTATGGGACATTACACCAGGTTCCAAAAGGGCACTGATATAGACATATTGGTATTCTTTTGGAAATTTTATGGTGAGAACTACGCATGTTTTCTTGTGCTTGTGGAAGCTGAATATTTTGCTACGCTCTTTACCACTTCTTTTAATATCTAATTAATAATAATTTCACCAGTTATCAACCTTTACCACTTTAATGTAAATACTTACTACAAGAGGAAAACCAAAGACTTTGAGGTCAACTTAATTAACTTGAAGAAAGTTTCGAATAGGAAAACTCCTTGTAGAGTAGGATTCCATTGTAGAGAAACTCGAATACTTCTTGGTTACAGACTGACTATTGCATTAGCTAAGAACCTCATATATGTCCCCTTCATCAAAGTGACTGATTACATAGTGGTCGATGATTCTTCCATATCAATAGGTACCCATATCCTCAGCACAAAGGCAAGGTGAGTTTATGTTGGTGAAGCATATTCACCGACCTACGTGATCTCTACCGATTCAGATGAGTTTGAATCAACTCAACATCATGTAGACCTCTTTTATAATGACCTTTCCCCTCATTTTCAAATGAGGAAGATGGTTCCTTCAGTTTCCTTTGGGATGAGATAGAATAAGAGGATAAATAATAAGAATAAGACTTCATTTCCCCCCCCCCCCCTTTTGCATGTGTTTGATCTCAACGCCACTACGGTGAATTTTTATAATAAGGGCGGCCAGCCTGACCAAGCTTCCTAAAAGAGAATCATATCTTCTTAAGGGAAAAAAACATACTAAAGGATAAAGAGAAAGATAGGAAGGACGAAAAGGCTAAGAAATAATTCACCGACCAAACTACCCCACCACATTGACCAGGGTGAGAAACTCACTGGTGGTGATCTCTCCAAAGAAAGAGACTCTCTTAAATTGCCCATCATTGTCCAAAGTTCCCTGGATAATTAGTTTTTCCAAGGGCAGGGAGCCCATCACTACCAATGACTAGACGTTCTAGAATATAAAGGTCGGTTTCTATGGATTATGCCACTATGTTGCATAGAGGTATGTCGTCCTTAAAAGGCTTCAATTTGGAGCGCTTTCACAAGGAACAACTCCACCAAATGGTGCTGGTAAGACCATTTTTAAATCTTATTCTTTTCTAACTTTGTTAAATCATCCTCGTAGTAATAGATCATTTGTATTCTTATTTTTACAAGGCATAAAAACTATGCATGAGGTAGATACCTAAGCCAAAAATTCGGAGACCTGAAATGATGTTCTTTATGATCAAGACAACACCATGAGAAATCAACTTATTAACAATGACAACCAGATCACCATGATATCAAACAAGATGAAATAAGGAATCTTCCAATAACGTAAAGATGTCAAAAGACGATGAATACTTATAGATATAGTATGAAAAGGTAGATTCCAAGTTAGATACGTTGAAGAAGGCATTTGCCTTACCTTAAAGAAGTTGATCCAAAGTCAAAATATCTCAGTCTCTACCAATCTGGAGAAGGAGACGTCCTTAAATGAAGGATTTAAAGCCAGTGTCGAGGAGGTCATCATTCAACTCTACTCTTATGAGTCAATTTCATTTAACAAAGGTTGGATAGTTGGCCTCAATAAGGGGAACGTCTCTAAGGGTGATCCTTCTTAGCTGGAGAACCTGCCTCTTGAGAAGCCTATCATCGATGATGAGGAATCTTCCCTAGCATCTACTAGGAGGTGAGTTAGTCAATGACAGAGCCTCACTGAAAGTAACAAGGTTATTGAAATCTAAGTTGATCAATGACAGATCTTCTATAGGCCTTGTGCCATTTTATCAATTTAGTGAAAAGTTACTCTATATCCATTACCTTAACATATGCATTTTAGCACAAATATTTAAGGTCTTTTTATATACGATCGGTGGATCTTAGATCCGTGATCGGCTCCACTTGTAATAAAATTGGATTATAAATTAACCTTTATATTAATCTATCATTTAATCGATGGAGGCTTGGTCTATTAATGACTCCACTTACTTGTAATAAAATTGGTTAAAAAGTTAACCTTTATATTTAACATCAATTAATTGGGGAAGGGTACGTTTGTGACCAACCTCACTGACTTGCAATAAAATTATATCATTACTTAACCTTCATATTTAACTTGTGAATTAATTGTTGGAGGGTAGGTCAGTAAATGGCTCCACTGACTTGTAATAAAATTGGATAATAAGTTAACCTTCATATTTAATTTATCAATTCATCGATGGAGGGTATGTTTATGACTGACTCCACTAACTTGTAAAATAGTGATCAATGAGTTTACATTCATATATGACTTGTGATTGTGCCCCCCATTCTTAGGGGAGTTTGTGAATGTATTAAGTCATTCAAACTATTATTAGGTTATACAATCATTTTCAAGTGGATTTTTACCTATTCTAGGAAAAATCAACTTGTTCTAAGTTGTATCACCCATGTTTGGGGGGGGGGGGGGGGGGTTATGCCTTCTTTGTCCAAACAACTCATAATTGGGTTATAACACCTTTTTAAAGTGGATTTTTGCCTATTATATGAGAAAATGAGTTATCATAGGTCGTACAATCCATTTTTAGGCCGGTTTATGAATGTTCTACGCCAACCAACTCATAATGGGTTTGTAAAACCATTTTCATGTGGGTTTTTTCTTATTCTACTGGAAGCTGATTTATATAAGTCGCACTGCCCATTTTTAGGTGGGTTTATGCCTATTCTAGGTGAAATAGACTTATTTTAATCCGTACCACCCATTCTTAGGCAGAATTGTTCTTATTCTAGGCTAACTAATCCATAGTTTGGTTGTAACACAGTTATTAGTTGGATTTTTATAGAGCTTACTGGAAACATAAAATGATGTCAAATTAATGCAATTATTAACATGAATCATCTATATTCAGCTAAATTTGATAAAAACAAAGTAAATAGACTTAATCATAAAATTTCTTAAGTTTTAATAAATTTATAAGGCCATTTTCAATTCGGATATAGTTTCTCGTCATACAATTTTCTAGGGTTCGAGAGTAGCTTTATTTAAGCACTTGGTCACTGACCTGGAATTATTTTGGAATTCTTTAACCATCATTTGATTTTAACGAGTAAAGTGTTATTGTTGATCTTTGTTTGGCCGTTGATGTGGGAGAAGACCACTGAGGTATAGTGATTACTGATCCCATACTCTACGTAGAATTCTATGAATGTGTCATTGTCGAACTGATCCCCGTTTTCTGATACTAAGCCTATGGGGATGTCAAACCTAGTGATTATTTTTCTCCATAATAAACATCTAGTGTCTACTTTCCTGATATTTGTCAATGGTTCGGCTTCCACCCATTTTGTGCAATAGGAAATTATGGTTATCAAGAAGTTATGATATCATGAAGTTACGGGGAGATGTCTCAAGATGTCTATTCCCCATAGCACGAAGGGCCAAGGACTTGTGAGAGGGTTGAGGTTTCCAACCAGTTGCTTGATAATGGGGTAGATTTCTTATAACTTAGGGAGCTTTTGTATTAACATAATTTCATGTTTTTTTCATAAAAAGTCACCAGTACTCTTGTAAGATTTCCCCTATAAGGAAAAGACGTCCCACAAATCTGTGCACCACACTTGTCTTCATGCATATTATTGAGTTTTCTATCTATTTTGTAAGGACACAAATTTTCAATCGAGTCTTAATGTAGTGTTGGCTCAATTACCGATAAAAACATTTGAGTAATTGGATAATATTCATGAGTATCCTACAATCCTATGACATTTGAATTTTAAGTTGAAGACGTAGCGGCCAGTATTTCATTGCGAAGATATCAAAGTGTCGGGTTTACATAGTGCCTAGTTTTGCGTCCTCAACGGTTCATATTTCAAGTCTCCAAAAGGAATGAATGTACATTATATATATACGTAGGAGACTTGGAATCATTTTTAATGGGTGTAAGTTTTATTTATAATGAGTTTATATTTTTAACTTGGTATAAAAGTTTTATGGGCTTAAAATGAAAAATGCATATTATGTCTTTTCGTTCGAAAATATCGTTCGAACGAGATTGTCATTCGAACAAGATTTTCGTTCGAAGGAGTTTTGACAACGACTTTCCCTTTTGAGCACTGACTTTTCGTTAGAAGGGTTGTTCGAACGAAATGTCATTCGAACAAAAATGTCGTTCGAACGAGATTTCTAGCGGGAACATTTTGTGGCAATTTTGGCATTTTTCCACTACTTTGTCCCCACTTTCTTTTGACAGTTTTTAACGATTTAGGGACATAATTTTTCCCAAGAAGTTTCACCTAATTTTGAGACCTTTTGAGAGAGAAAATTAATGTTTAGAAAAGTCCCTTTTGTGTGTTTCATTTAGATGGTTTAAATCCTTCCAAAACCCAAAAGTAAACAGCCAATTTGTTTAGTTTCGAATTCTAAGTCTCTCTCTCTCTCTCTCTCTCTCTCTCTCTATATATATATATATATATATATATATATATATATATATATATATATATATATATATATATATATATATATATTTATTGCTTCGAGATTTGTTTGGCACTGGGTTCATTCTAATACTCATAAAGAGAAAGTTTGGATTCCATCTATACCCCCCAAAGGAGATAGTTTTCATTGCGGTGTGCTCATACGGTGAAAGGCACTGTGTTGTTGACGAAGTCCAAAAGCTTCATTGGAGGAGTCCAAGGTTTCGGTGGAGTTCGAAATTTTCGGCTAAGCAGAGGTTGGTACAAGAAGACGCGTCAGGGGCTTGAAGGAGTCGAGTCGAGTTGTGTAAGTCATCTGTCTTGTATTTGTAAAATTTCGTACTTAGTGGACTTAAGGCTAGGGGTCATCCGAGATTTTTCCCGTTTTGGGTTTCCTTTGTACATCGCGATGTAGTGTTATTTATTTCTCTTTATCTTCAAAAATCACCTTAGAATGCATGCTTAGGTAATTCAAGATAAAATTGGATTTTATCAGACTATAGTTTAATTTGCTGCTAAAATTAGTTTCGGTGAAATTTTAGAGTAATTTAATTCAAGTCAAGATAGTTTAATTTGGTAAAATTTGATTTGGCCTAATTTGCAAAAATGAAATAATTTGTGTAGGCAAATTTTAGGACTTGAATTGAGTTAATTTGTTTAAGTGAATATTTGTTAGTTGATTAATTTGATGTCACTTTTAGTTTAGTTTAATTTTAATTTGTAAGAAATTAAAATTTGTAAGGTTGTGTGTGTTGTGTTGAACCATCATATTCCGCACTTTTAGGAAATTCACATTTAAATTTAAAAGAAAATTTAAAATTGAGGGTTCCAACATTATCAAATTGGTATCAGAGCCAGAGCACTAATTTATTGCGTTAAGGTCCTTTTAAATATTTTTGGTTAAAAATGGAATTTTTTCCATTTTCAAAATTTCCTATTTTCGATGGTTCCAACTATGTGTATTGGAAAGCGCGTATGAAATCGGCACTAAAGTCTATAGACGAGAGGGTTTGGTTGTCAGTTGTTGTCGGGTGGTCCCCACCCACATGTTTGATATAAAATGAGCGTGTTCCCAAACCCGTAGATAGATGGACGGAGAATGAATTTAAACTTGCTAATTTTAATTCCAGAGGATTAAATGCTTTGTTTAGTGCGGTCATACCGGATGAATTTCGCAGTATCATGACGTGTGAAATCACTAAGGAAGCTTGGGATATACTACAACTCACTCACGAAGGAACTAGTGTCATTAAGGCTTCTAAACTCCAAAATCTCACCACTCAATTCAAAACCATCAAAATGCTTGAGAATGAAACCTTTGGCCCCGTGGGAGGTGTTGGTGCCACCCACGGTGCCGTTTGGGGGTTGTTTGGGGTTTTCACCCACTAACGCCATGTTTTAAGCCTAAGTCTAGAATTATGGAAATTATCGTCGTATTCTCAAACTGGAAGTCCCGGGGCTTCACGGCCAGTTCCTACGAGTCACATTGGACCCGTGGGAGGTGTTGGAGCCACCCACGGGATAGTTCGGGGGCTATTTCGAGTTTTCACCCAATAACACTATATTTTTAAGCTTAAGTATAAAATTATGCAAATTATCATCGTATTCTCAAACCGTGAGTCCCGGGACTACGCGGCCAGTCCGTACGAGTTATATTGGTCCCATGGGAGGTCTTGGTGCCACCCACGGGACGTTCAGGGGCTGTTTCGGGTTTTAACCCACTAAGGCCATGTTTTTAAGCCTATGTCTAGAAATATACAAATTACCATCGTATTCTCAAACCGGGAGCCCCGCAGTTGCGCGGTCTGTTCCTACGAGTTACGTTGGTCCCATGGGAAGTGTTGGTGCCACCCACGGGGCCGTTCGTGGGTTATTTCGGGTTTTCACCCACTAACGCCATGTTTTTAAGCATAAGTCTAGAATTATGCAAATTACCGTCGTATTCTTAAACGGAGAGTCCTGGACTGCGCGGCCAGTTCGTACGAGTTATTGCATGTTAGGACTCTGACCCGTTTGCTTTTCAAATCTATTTTCTTTGTAAAACCATTTTAGGTGCCCAGCCACAAGGACACCATGCATAGGATACTCATTCAGGTGACGAGCTGTAGCTGTTTGTGGAAGCTACAGGGATTTGCTTGTAGACGCTTCTATCACTTGGATTCCAGAGTCTTATTCTATCAGTTGTAGGGCATGTTACCCATTTCTATTAGAGTTACATTTCCATTTCAGTTTCAGACTTTGGCATGTACTGTTTTAGTTTTCGGTTTACTTATTTCAGTTATGGGATTGTTGTGAGGAGTTTTTCCTCCAGACTTTATTTACGTTATGTGATGTTCATTCTATTTACTTCATTATGGTGAATGGTGTTGTTATTCTTTATTACACTTGTTGCATGTTAATCAGACTTTAATTAAAATTTGGCACTTACTTTTTTAAATACAAGGTGGTTAGTAATCATAAAAAAATGTTTTCGACAGTGATGCTATTAACTGGACCAACTTGGCATTTTGAATTAATTTAATAAAGGAGTAGCTACCCGGTATTTAATTAGTCGGGGTTGCTTAAGTCTAGAAATATGCAAATTTTTATCGTATTCCCAAACCGGGAGTCCCGGGGCTGCGTGACCAGTTCCTACGAGTCACATTGGTCCCATGAGAGGTGTTGGTGTCACCCATGGAACCGTTCGGGGGCTGTTTCGGGTTTTCCCTCACTAACACCATATTTTTCCTAAGTCTAAAAGTATGCAAATTATCATCTTATTCTCAAACTGGGAGTCCCTAGGCTATGCAGCCAGTTCCAACGACTTACAATGGTCTCGTGGGAGGTGGTTCCACCCACGGGGCCGTTCGGGGGTTGTTTCGTGTTTTCACCCACTAACGCCATATTCTTAACCCTAAGTCTTTAAATACGCAAATTACCATCATACTCTCGAACCGAGAGTGCCGCGGATACGCGGTTAGTTAATACGAGTTACGTTGGTCCCGTGGGAGGCATTGCTGCTACACACGGGGCCGTTCAGGGGCTTTTTCAAGTTTTTACTTACTAAAGCCATGTTTCTAAGCGTAAGTCTAGAATTATATAAATTATTGTCGTATTCTCAAATCAAGAGTCCCGGGACTGCGCGACCAGTTCTTATGAGTCACATTGGTCCCATGGGAGGTGTTGGTGCCACCCACCGGGCCATTCGGGGGCTATTTTGGGTTTTCCCCCACTAACGCCATATTTTTCCTAAGTCTAAACATATGCTAATTATTATCGTATTCTCAAACCGGGAGTCCCTAGGCTGCGCGACCACTTCCTACGAGTCACATTGGTCCCGTGGGAGGTGCTGGTGCCACCCACGGAGCCGTTCGGAGGCTGTTTCGGGTTTTCACCCACTAACGCCAGGTTTTTAAGCCTAAGTCTTGAATTATGCAAATTACCGTCGTATTCTCAAACTGGAAGTCCCGGGGCTGCACGGCCAATTCCTACGAGTTACATTGGACCCGTGAGAGGTGTTGGTGCCACCCATGGGGCTGTTCGGGGGCTGTTTCGAGTTTTCATCCACTAACGCCATACTTTTAAGCCTAAGTCTAGAATTATGCAAATTATCATTGTATTCTCAAACCGTGAGTTTCGGGGCTGCGCGACGAGTTCGTACGAGTTATATTGGTCCCGTGGGAGGTGTTGGTGCCACCCACGGGGCCGTTCAAGGGCTATTTCGGTTTTTAACCCACTAACGCCATGTTTTTAAACCTATTTCTAGAAATATACAAATTATCATCATATTCTCAAACCGAGAGTTATGCGGTTGCACGGTCAGTTCCTATGAGTTACGTTGGTCCTGTGGGAGGTGTTGGTGCCACCCACGGGGCCGTTCAGGGGTTGTTTTGGGTTTTCACCCACTAATGTCATGTTTTTAGCCTAAGTCTATAATTATGTAAATTACCGTCGTATTCTCAAATCGGGAGTCCCGACGATGCACGGCCAGTTCCTACGAGTCACATTGGTCTCGTGGGAGGTGTTGGGGCCACTTACGGGGCCGTTCGGGGGTTGTTTCGAGTTTTCCTCCACTAACGCCATGTTTTGCCTACGTCTAGAAATATGCAAATTATCATCGTATTCTCAAATCGGGAGTCCCTGGGCTGCGCGGCCAGTTCCTTCGAGTTACATTGGTCCCGTGGGAGGTGTTGGTGCCACCCACGGGACCGTTCGAGGACTGTTTAGGGTTTTCACCCACTAACGCCATGTTTTTAAGCCTAAGTCTAGAAATATACAAATTACCATCTTATTCTCAAACCGGGAGTCCCGAGGTTATGCGACCAGTTCCTAAGTGTCACATTGGTCCCATGGGAGGTGTTGGTGCCACCCACAAGTCCATTCAGGGGCTGTTTCAGGTTTTCACCCACTAACGCCATGTTTTTAAGCCTAAGTCTTGAATTATGAAAATTACAGTCGTATTCTCAAACCGAGAGTCCCAGGACTGCATGGCCAATTCCTACGAGTCACATTGGTCCCGTGGGAAGTGTTGGTACCACCCACGGGACCGTTCGGGGGCTGTTTCGGATTTTCACCCTCTCACGTCGTGTTTTTAAGCCTAAGGCTAGAAATATACAAATCATCGGCGTATTCTCAAATCGTGAGCCCCGGGGCTGCGCGACCAGTTCCTACGAGTTACGTTGGTCCCGTGGGAGGTGTTGGTGCCACTCACGGGGCCGTTCAGGGGTTGTTTCGGGTTTTCACCCAATAACGCCATATTTTTAACCCTAAGTCTAGAAATATTCAAATTACCGCCGTATTCTCTAACCGGGAGTCCCGGGGTTGCACGACCAGTTCATATGAGTCACAATGGTCCCGTGGGAGGTGTTGGTGCCACCCACGGGGTCGTTTGGGGGTTGTTTCGGGTTTTCACCCACTAACGCCATGTTTTTAAGCCTAAGTCTAGAATTATTCAAATTACCGTCGTATTCTCAAATTGGGAGACCTGGGGCTGCGCGGCCAGTTCCTATAAGTCACATTGGTCCCGTGGGAGGTGTTGGTGTCACCCACGGGATCGTTCGGGGGCTGTTTCGGGTTTTCCCTCACTAACGCCATATTTTGCCTAAGTCTAAAAATATGAAAATAATCATCGTTTTCTCGAACCGAGAGTCCCTAGGCTGCGTGGCCAGTTCTTACGAGTTACATTTGTCCCGTGGGAGGTGTTGGTGCCACCCACGGGACCGTTCGGGGGTTGTTTCGTATTTTCACCCACTAACGCCATATTTTTAACCGTAAGTCTAGAAATATGAAAATTACCTCCGTATTCTCAAACCCAGAGTACCGGGGTTGCACGAACAGTTCCAACGAGTCTCATTGGTCCCGTGGGAGGTGTTGGTGCCACCCATGGGGCCGTTCGGGGACTGTTTCGAGTTTTCATCCACTAACGCCATGTTTTTAAGCCTAAGTCTAGAATTATGCAAATTACCATCGTATTCTCAAAATGGAAGTCCCGAGGCTGCACGGCGAGTTCTTATGAGTCACATTGGTCCCGTGGGAGGTGTTGGTGCCACCCACAGGGCTGTTTCGAGTTTTCCCCCACTAACGCCAAGTTTTGCCTAAGTCTATAAATATGAATATTATCATCGTATTCCTAAACCGTGAGTCCCGGGGCTGCGGGGCAAGTTCCTATGAGTTATATTGGTCCCGTGGGAGGTGTTGGTGCCACCCACGGGGCCGTTCGGGGGCAATTTTAGGTTTTGACCCACTAACGCCATGTTTTTAAGTCTAAGTCTAGAAATATGCAAATTATCATCGTATTCTCAAATCGAAATTCCCGTGGCTGCGCGGGCAGTTCCGACGAGTTACGTTGGTGCCGTAGGAGGCTTTGGCGACACCCATGGGGTCGTTCGGGGGCTGTTTTGGATTTTCATCCAATAACGTCATGTTTTTAAGCCTAAGTCTAGAATTATGCAAATTACCATCGTATTCTCAAACCGGGAGTCCCGGAATGCGCGACCAGTTCCTACGAGTCACATTGGTCCCGTGGGAGGTGTTGGTGCCACCCATAGGGCCGTTTGTTGTTTTAGGTTTTCACCCACTAATGCCAAGTTTTTAAGCCTAAGTCTAGAATTATGCAAATTACCATCGTATTCTCAAATCGGGAGTCCCGGGACTGTGCGTCCAGTTCATACGAGTTAAATTGGTCTCGTGGGAGGTGCTGGTACCATCCACGAGGCGGTTCGGGTGTTGTTTTTGGTCTTCTCCCACTAATGTGATGTTTTGCCGAAGTCTATAAATATCCAAATTTTTGTCGTATTGTCAAACCGGGAGTCCCGAGGCAGCGCGACCAGTTCATACGAGTTACATTGGTCCCGTTGGAGGTGTTGGTGCCACCCACGGGGCCATTCGTGGACTGTTTCGAGTTTTGACCCAATAACCCCATGTTTTTAAGGCTAAGTCTAGAATTATTCAAATTACCATCGTATTCTCAAATCGGGAGTCTCAGGGAGGCGCGCCCAGTTCCTACGAGTCACATTGATCCCGTAGGAGGTGTGGGTGCCACCGACGGGGCGGTTCGGGGGCTGTTTTGGGTTTTCACCCACTAACGTCGTGTTTTTAAGACTAAGTCTATAATTATGGAAATTACCGTCATATTCTCAAATCGGGAGTCCCGCAGTTGCGCGGTCAGTTCATACGAGTTACGTTGGTCCTGTGGGAGGTGTTGGTGCCACCCACGGGGCCGTTCGCGGGATATTTTGGGTTTTAACCCACTAACGCCGTGTTTTTAAGCCTAAGTCTTGAATTATGCAAATTACCATCGTATTCTCAAACCGGGAGTCTCGGGACTGTGCAACCAGTTCCGAAGACTTACATTGGTCCCGTGGGAGGTGTTGGTTCCACCCACAGGGCTGTTCGGGGGCGGTTTCGAGTTTTCCCCCACTAACGCCATGTTTTGCCTATGTCTAGAAATATGCAAATTATCATCATATTCTAAAATCGGGAGTCCCGAGGCTGTGCATCCAGTTCCTACGAGTTACATTGGTCCCGTGGGAGTTGTTGGTGCCACCCACGGGGTCATTCGGGGGCTGTTTCGAGTTTTCACCCACTAACGCCCTGTTTTTAAGCCTAAGTCTAGAAATATGCAAATTATCATCGTATTCTCAAATCGGGAGTCCCGGGGCTGCGGAATTAGTTCCTACAAGTCACATTGGTCCTATGGGAGGTGTTGGTGCCACCCACGGGGCCGTTCGGGGGCTGTTTCGGGTTTTCACCCACTAACGCTGATAGAAATGATTTTGCGTGTATTTTGTCGTTGCTTGAAAAGCTCCTTCTAATCAAAATCCTCAAATTACCTACAAATATAACAACTCAAGCATAGCGGTAAATAGGGATGTCAATCCTAATCTAAGGAGTGAAATGCTAAACATGAGAGTATTAAGAATATTATTCACTTGATCACTTTTTTTTTTTTTACTTCTGGGTTTTTCTAATTTTTTTTACTTTTTCAATATTAAAACAAGTTTTGAGGATGAGTGAATATGACTAAGACTAATAACAAAAATAAGAGTAATCAAACTAAAATAAAGTGTGACAAAACTACTAGTGAGTGACGGAAATGAGTGAGAGTGTAATTAAATGAGAGAAAAATATTCGAGGGAAGAGAAATCCACCCTCAATTCCCCAAATCAACTAAACTTGTATTAGTTTAATTTCGTCAATTTCCAAAATATTTAATTAATTCAAAAGCTAAGTCTCATTAAACTAGTGAATTAATTAAATACTCTTTTAGAAAAGTAAATTTAATTCCCACAAGTACTACTCTAATTGAATTAAAATTAATCAAACAAATTATCCCCTAGGATAAATTTGTCCAACCAATTTTAAATTGAAAGAAATTAATGAAATCAAGAGTAGATGAAAATTAGATTAATATTAAAATCAAATGATAGGTCTATCTCTAGCTTAAATCAACTGATCAAATATTAATTAAATTTTCATACATTTCTCAAGGTTGATTTTCCATTTATCAATGTGAAAATAAAGTAGGGATCAAATATACAACTCAAAGGAAATTATCAAAATTAAAATTAACAACTAATTTGATTTGGATTCATGAGGGTTTCAATCACCTCCTTGAATGGGGTGATTACCCCTCCATAATCATCATCCAATAAAAATTAGAAACAATTAAAAGCATGTAATGAAAATTAAGGAAGAGATGATCAAACCAAAATTCCTCTTGAAATAGCACTAGACTTCAATTCTTCAACAATTTTTTAATAGTTACACACTCTAAAAATTTCTCTCTAAAAAATTAACTCAAAATTCTAACTCTCTCTACAATTTATAGGTTGCACATGTGGGAATTAAGTTGGTTTTTGGTTTGTTTGTTGGCAGGTCACGATTTTGGAGGTCTTGGTGAAATGGGTTTTAGTTTGAAATGGGTTTGGGTTTTATATGGGTTTTTGCTTTGAAGAAGGAATGGGTATAAGAGAAATCGGGTTTTAGCAGGTGGGTGCACTGCCGGGTCGCGATCGGAGTTGGGCTGGAGGGGTGATGGTGGGAACAAGTCAGCGCCGGCAGGGTAAGGATCTCGGCATGGTGGTCGGAGCAGGTGGAGGGGTTCACGGAGGGCCCGTTTTGAAGATCCGAGGCTGGATCTGACCTGGTGGCTCCAGGCCTAGGGTCTCGGATATGGCTAATGGGTCGCCGGGTATGAGCTGGCCGGCGGGTTTGGGGCGCCATGGGGCTGGAGGTCACCAGTGGGTTCGCTGTCGTTATGGGTTCTCGGGTTTGATGCAGGGGCTACCCGGAGGGAATGGCAGAGGTGGGGGTGAGGTTTGGTTATGGTGAGAGGGGTGGTGTTAGGGTGTGGTGGAGATGTATGGCTTAAGGGTGAGGGTGAGGGTGTGTGTAGAATATGAATGTGGGTATAGGATGTGTCTTTGTGTGTGTGTTTAATTAGGACCCCCTAAAAAATATAAATTAAAACTAAAATTAAAATTAATCTAAATTAAAAACTAAACTAAACTAAAAAAATAAAAAGTAAAATAAAATAGACACGACACGACACACTAAACAAACTCTAAAAAAAACTAAACACAATCAAAATAAAAACTAAGAATAAAAAATAATAACTAAAAAATTTAATTAATAACTACTAAAAATATAAAATCCTATAAAATAAATGACACAAAAATAAAAAAAAGATAAATCTAAAAAGAAATAAAAATAGAAATCTATAAGACTAAAAACGAAAAGCCTAAAAAAAATAAAATCTAATAAATCTAAAAATAAATGAAATCCTAAAAAAAACTAATTCTAATAAAATAAAAATAATAAAAAAATAAAGATAAAATAAAAATAAAATATAAAAATAGTAAATAAAACCTACAAATTCTAAATAATTCTAAAATAAAATCTAAAAAATAAAACGACACTAAATAAAAATCTAAAAAAATTAAAATAAAATAAAAAGGGACCAAACCAACACACACGGGGCTTGGGTGACGGTTTAGGGATAAGTTTAGGGTAGGCTAGGGTACGAGACAAGGGTATTAGCTCCATTCTAACTGCAATTGGCTTCGAAATGTAGCTTGCGACACCGCAACTGCAGTTAAGCGCACATGACAAACATTTAAGCACATAAGACCCATATTATCGAGAATTAGCAATTAAAATAATCTACTCGGGGTATAAATTGTACAGTTTTAGGTGCTTATCAAACACCGTGTTTTTAAGACCAAGTCTAGAATTATGCAAATTGCCGTTGTATTCTCAAATCGGGAGTCCCATGGCTGTGCGGCCAGCTCCTACGAGTTACATTGGTCCCGTGGGAGGTGTTTGTGCCACCCACGGGGCCGTTGGGGGCTATTTCGAGTATTCACCTACTAACGCCATGTTTTTAAGCCTAAGTCTAAAATTATGCAAATTACCATCGTATTATCAAACCGAGAGTCCCGGGGCTGCGCAACCAGTTACTATGAGTCACATTGGTCCCGTGGAAGGTGTTGGTGCCACCCACAGGGCCGTTCGGGGGCCGTTTTGGGTTTTAACCCACTAACGTCGGGGTTTTAAACCTAAGTCTAGAATTATGCAAATTACCATTGTATTCTCAAACCGGGAGTTCCATGGCTGCACGGTTAGTCCTACGAGCCACATTGGTACCGTGGGAGGTGTTGGTGCCACCCACGGGGCCGTTCGGGGGTTGTTTCGAGTTTTCACCCTCTAACGCCATATTTTTAAGCCAAAGTCTAGAATTATGCAAATTATCATCGTATTCTCAAACCGTTAGTCCTGGGGCTGCGCGGCCAGTTCGAATAAGTTATATTAATCCCGTGGGAGGTGTTTCTGCTACCCACGGTGTCGTTCGGGGGCTGTTTCGGGTTTTCACCCACTAGTACCATATTTTTAAGCCTAAGTCTAGAGTTATGCAAATTACTATAGTATTCTCATACCGCGAGTTCCGGGGCAGCGTGGCCAGTTGCTACGGGTCACATTGGTCCCGTGGGAGGTGTTGGTGCCACCCACGGGGCCGTTCGGGGGTTGTTTCGGGTTTTCCCCCACTAACGCCATGTTTTACCTAAGTCTAAAAATATGCAAATTGTCATCGTATTCTCAAATTGGGAGTCCATAGGCTGCCCAACCAGTTCCTACGAGTTACATGGGTCCCGTGGAAGGTGTTGGTGCCACCCACGGGTCCGTTCGGGGGCTGTTTCCGGTTTTCACCCACTAATGCCATGTTTTTAAATCTAAGTCTAAAATTATGCAAATTACCGTCGTATTCTCAAACCGGGAGTCCGGGGGTTGCGCGGCCAGTTCCTACGAGTCACATTGGTCTCGTGGGAGGTGTTGGTGCCACCCACAGGACCGTTCGGGGGCTGTTTCGGTTTTCACCCTCTAACGCTGTGTTTTTAAGCCTAAGCATATAAATATACAAATTATCAGTGTATTCTCAAATCAGGATCCCCGGGGCTGCGCGACCAGTTCCTACGAGTTACGTTGGTTCCGTAGGAGGTGTTGGTGCCACCCACGGGACCGTTCGGGGGTTGTTTCGAATTTTCACCCACTAAAGCCGTGTTTTTAAGCCAATGTCAAGAAATATGCAAATTACCGTCGTATTCTCAAACCGGGAGTCTCGCGTCTACGCGATCTGTTAGTACGAGTTACACTGGTCCCGTGGGAGGTGTTGTTTTCGGTTTTCACCCACTAACGCCATGTTTTTAAGCGTAAGTCTAGAATTAAGCCAATTACCTTCGTATTCTCAAATCGGGAGTTTCGGGGCTGCGCGGCCAGTTCTTACGAGTCACATTAGTCCCGTGAGAGGTGTTGGTGTCACCCACGGGGCCGTTTGGGGGATGTTTCGGGTTTTCTCCCACTAACACCATATTATGCCTAAGTCAAAAAATATGCTTATTATCATTGTATTCTCAAACCGGGAGTCCCTAGGCTGTGCGGCCGGTTCTTACGACTTACATTGCTCCCGTGGGAGGTGTTGGTGCCACCCATGGGGCCGTTCGGGGGCTGTTTTGTGTTTTCACCCACTAACGCCATGTTTTTAACCCTAGGTCTAAAAATATACAAATTACCAACATATTCTCAAAACGGGAGCCCGGGGTTGCGCGGCCTGTTCCTACGAGTCACATTGCTCCTCGGGAGGGGTTGGTGCCACCCATGGGGCCGTTCGGGGGTTGTTTCAAGTTTTCACCCACTAACGTCGTGTTTTTAAGCCTAAAGCAAGAATTATGCAAATTTCCATCGTATTCTCCAATCGGGAGTCCCGCGGCTAAGCGATCAGTTCCTATGAGTTACGTTGGTCCCGTGGGAGGTGTTGGTGCCACCCACGGGGCCGTTCGGGGGCAGTTTTGGGTTTTCACCCACTAACGCCATGTTTTTAAGCCTAAGTCTAGAATTATGCAAATTACCGTTATATTCTCAAACGGAGAGTCCCGGACTGTGTGGCCAGTTCGTACCAGTTACATTGGTCCAGTGGGAGGTGTTGGTGCCATCCTCGGGGCCGTTCGGGGGCTGTTTCGGTTCTTTCCACACTAATGTCATGTTTTGCTTAAGTCTAAAATATGCAATTTTTTATCGTATTCTCAAACCGGGAGTCCCGGGGCTGCGCGACCAGTTCCTAGGACTCACATTGGTCCCATGAGAGGTGTTGGTGTCACCCACGGGGCCGTTCGGGGGTTGTTTCGGGTTTTCCCCCACTAACACCATATTTTGCCTAATACTAAAAATATGCAAATTATCATCGTATTCTCAAACCGGGAGTCCCTAGGCTGCGCAGCCAGTTCCAACGACTTACATTAGTCCTGTGGGAGGTGTCGGTGCCACCCACGGGGCCGTTCGGGGGTTGTTTCGTGTTTTCACCCACTAACGCCATGTTTTTAACCCTAAGTCTAGAAATATGCAAATTACCGTCATATTCTCAAAACGGGAGTCCCGGGGTTGCACGACCAGTTCCTACGAGTCACATTTGTCCCGCGGGAGGTGTTGGTTCCACCCACGGGGCCGTTCGGGGGCTGTTTCGGGTTTTTACCCACTAACGCCATGTTTTTAAGCCTAAGTCTAGAATTATGCAAATTACCATTGTATTCTCAAACCGAGAGTTCCGGGACTGCGCGACCAGTTCGTACGAGTTACATTAATCTCGTGGGAGGTGTTGGTGCCACCCACGGGGCCGTTTGGGGGATGTTTCGGTTCTTCCCCCACTAACGCCATGTTATGCTTAAGTTTAGAAAAATGCAAATTTTCATCGTATTCTCAAACCAGGAGTCCCGGGGCTACGCGGCCAGTTCCTACAAGTTACATTGGTCCCGTGGGAGGTGTTGGTGGCACCCACGGGGCCGTTCGGGTGCTATTTAGGGTTATCACACACTAACGTCATGATTCTAAGCCTAAGTCAATAATTGTGCAAACTATCGTCGTAATCTCAAACCGAGAGTCCCAGGGCTGCGTGGCCATTTCCTACGAGTCAAATTGATGCCGAGGGAGGTGTTGGTGCCACCCACGGAGCCGTTCGGGGACTGTTTCGAGTGTTCACCCACTGACACCGTGTTTTTAAGACTAGGTCTAGAATTATGGAAATTACCATCGTATTCTCAAACCGGGAGTCCCGCGGTTGCGTGGTCAGTTCATACAAGTTACGTTAGTCCCGTGGGAGGTGTTGGTGCCACCCACGGGGCCATTCGGGGGCTGTTTCGGGTTTTCACCCACTAACGCCGTGTTTTTTTAGCCTAAGTCAAGAATTGTGCAAATTACCTTCATATTCCCAATTCGGGAGTCTCGAGGCTGTGCGACCAGTTCCTACGAGTTACATTGGTCCCGTGGGAGGTGTTGGTCCCACCCATGGGGTCGTTCTAGGGTTATTTCGGGTTTTCCCCCACTAACGCAATGTTTTGCCTAAGTCTAGAAATATGCAAATTAACATCGTATTCTCGAACCGGGAGTCTCGAGACTGCGCAACCAGTTCTTATGAGTTATATTGGTCCCGTGGGAGGTGTTGGTGCCACCCGCGGGGCCATTCGGGGGTTGTTTCGGGTTTTCATCCACTAACGCCCTGTTTTTAAGCCTAAGTTTTAGAATTACGGAAATTATCATTGTATTCTCAAACCGGGAGTCCCATGCGTGCGCGGCCAGTTCCTACGAGTTACATTGGTCCCATGGGAGGTATTGGTGCCACCCACGGGGCCATTCGGCGGCTGTTTCGAGTTTTCATCCACTAACGCCATGTTTTTAAACCTAAGTTTAGAATTATCAAAATTTCCATCGTATTCTCAAACCGAGAGTCCCGGGATTGCGCGACCAGTTATTACGAGTCACATTGGTCCCGTGGGAGGTGTTGGTGCCACCCATAGGGTCGTTCGGGGGCTGTTTTGGGTTTTCACCCACTAACACCATGTTTTTAAGCCTAAGTCTAGAATTATGTAAATTACCGTTGTATTCTCAAATCGAGATTCCCACGGCTGCGCGGCTAGTTCCTACGAGTCACATTGGTCTCGTGAGAGGTGTTGGTGTCACCCACGGGGCCGTTTGGGGGTTGTTTCGGGTTTTCACCCACTAACGCCATATTTTTAAGCCAAAGTCTAGAATTATTCAAATTATCATCGAATTCTCAAACCGTGAGTCCCGGGGCTGCGCGACAAGTTCAAACGAGTTATATTGGTCCCGTGGGAGGTGTTGGTGCCACCCACGGGGCCGTTAGGGGGCTATTTCGGGTTTTCACCCACTAACGTCATGTTTTTAAGCCTAAGTCTATAATTATGCAAATTACTGTCATATTCTCAAACCGGGAGTTACGGGGCTGCGCGGCCAGTTCCTACGAGTTACATTTGTCCCGTGGGAGGTATTCGTGCCACCCACGGGGCCGTTCGAGGGCTGTTTTCGGTTTTCACCCATTAACACCATGTTTTTAAGCCTCAGTCTCCAAATGTACAAATTACCGTCGTATTCTCAAACCGAGAGTCCTGGGGTTGCGCGACCAGTTCCTAAGTGTCACATCGGTCCCATGGGAGGTGTTGGTGCCACCCACGGGTCTGTTCGGGGGCTGTTTCGAGTTTTCACCCACTAACGCCATATTTTTAAGCATAAGTCTAGAATTATGCAAATTACCTATTCTCAAATCGAGAGTCCCAGGGTTGCGCAGCCAGTTCCTATGAATCACATTGGTCCCGTAGGAGGTGTTGGTGCCACCCACAGGGTCGTTCGGGGGCTGTTTCGAGTTTTCACCCTCTAACGCCATATTTTTAAGCCTAAGTCTATAAATATGCAAATTACCGTCGTATTCTCAAACCGGGAATCTCGCGGCTATGTGATCAGTTAGTACGAGTTACGTTGGTCCCGTGGGAGGCGTTGCTGCTACCCACGAGGCCTTTCGGGGTGCTGTTTCCAGTTTTCACCCACTAATGCCATATTTTTAAGCGTAAGTCTAGAATTATGAAAATTACCATCGTATTCTCAAATCGGGAGTTTCGGGGCTGCGCTACCAGTTCCTACGAGTCACATTGGTCCCGTGAGAGGTGTAGGTGTCACCCACGGGGCCGTTTGGGGGTTGTTTCGGGTTTTGCCCCCAATAACACCATATTTTGAGTAAGTCTAAAAAATGAAAATTATCATAGTATTCTCAAACCAGGAGTCCCTAGGCTGCACGGCCAGTTCCAACGACTTACATTGGTCCCGTGGGAGGTGTTGGTGCCACCCACGGGGCCGTTCGGGAGCTATTTCGTGTTTTCACCCACTAACACCATGTTTTTAACCCTAAGTCTAGAAATATGCAAATTATCATCATATTCTCAAAACGGGAGTCCCAGGGTTTCTCAACCAGTTCCTACGAGTCACATTGGTCCCGCGGGAGGTGTTGGTGCCACCCACGGGGCCGTTCGGGGGCTGTTTCGGGTTTTCACCCACTAATGCCATGTTTTTATGCCTATGTCTAGAATTATGCAAATTACCATTGTATTCTCAAACTGAGAGTCCCGGGAATGCGCAACCAGTTCGTACAAGTTACATTGGTCCCGTGGGAGGAATTGGTGCCACCCACGGGGCCGTTTGGGGGATGTTTCGGTTCCTCCCCCACTAACGCTTTGTTTTGCTTAAGTTTAGAAATATGCAAATTTTCATCATATTCTCAAACCGGGAGTCCCGGGGCTGCGCGATCGGTTCCTATAAGTTACATTTGTCTCGTGGGAGGTGTTGGTAGCATCCACGGGCCCGTTCGGGGGCTATTTCGGGTTTTCACACACTAACGTCATGATTTTTAGCATAAGTCAAGAATTGTACAAATTATCATCGTATTCTCAAACTGGGAGTCCCGGGGCTACGCGGCCATTTCCTACGAGTCAAATTGATGCCGAGGGAGGTTTTGGTGCCACCCACGGGGCTATTCGGGGACTCTTTTGAGTTTTTGACAACTGACGTCGTGTTTTTAAGACTAAGTCTAGAATTATGAAAATTACCATCGTATTATCAAACCGGGAGTCCCGCGGCTGCGTGGTCAGTTCATACGAGTTACGTTGGTCCCGTGGGAGGTGTTGGTGCCACCCACGGGGACATTCGGGGGCTGTTTCGGGTTTTCACCCACTAACGTCGTGTTTTTAAGCCTAAGTCTAGAATTATGCAAATTACCTTCGTATTCTCAAATCGGGAGTCCCGTGGCTGTGCGACCAGTTCCTACGAGTTACATTGGTCCCGTGGGAGGTGTTGGTGCCACCCAAGGGGCCCTTCCGGAGTTGTTTCGGGTTTTCCCCCACTAACGCCATATTTTGCCTAAGTCTAGAAATATGAAAATTAATATCGTATTCTCAAACCGCAGCCAGTTCTTACGAGTTATATTGGTCCCGTGGGAGGAGTTGGTGCCACCTATGGGGCCGTTCGGGGATGTTTCGGGTTTTCATCCACTAACGACCTGTTTTTAAGCCTAAGTTACGCAAATTACCATTGTATTCTCAAACCGGGAGTCCCATGGTTGCGCGGCCAGTTCCTACGATTTACATTGGTCCCGTGGGAGGTGTTGGTGCCACCCACGGGGCCGTTCGACGGCTGTTTAGAGTTTTCATCCACTAACGCCATGTTTCTAAGCCTAAGTTTAGAATTATGCAAATTGCCATCGTATTCTCAAACAGAGAGTCCCGGGGCTGCGGAACCAGTTACTACGAGTCACATTGGTCCCGTGGGAGGTGTTGGTGCCACCCACAATGCCGTTCGGGGGCTATTTTTGGTTTTCACCCACTAACGCCATGTTTTTAAGCCTAAGTCTAGAATTATGCAAATTACCGTTGTATTCTCAAATTGGGAGTCCCCCGGTTGCGTGGTCAGTTCCTTCGAGTCACATTGGTCCCATGTGAGGTGTTGGTGCCACCCACGGGGCCGTTCGGGGGCAGTTTCGAGTTTTCACCCACTAACGCCATATTTTTAAGCCAAAGTCTAGAATTATGCAAATTATCATCGTATTCTCAAATTGTGAGTCCCGGGAATGCGCGGCTAGTTCGAAAGAGTTATATTGGTCCCGTTGGAGGTGTTGGTGCCATTCACGGGGCCGTTCGGGGGATGTTTCGGCTTTTCACCCACTAACGCCTTATTTTTAAGCCTAAGTCTAGAATTATGCAAATTGCCATCGTATTCTCAAACCGGGAGTATCGAGATTACGTGGCCAGTTCCTATGAGTCACATTGGTCCCGTGGGAGGTGTTGTTGCCACCCACGGGGCCGTTCATGGTCTATTTTGAGTTTCTAACCATTAATGCCATGTTTGTAAGTTTAAGTCTAGAATTATGCAAATTACTATCGTATTCTCAAATCGGGGGTCCCGGGGCTACATGACCAGGTCCTACGAGTCACATTAATCCCGTGGGAGGTGTTGGTGCCACCCACGAGGTCGTTCGATGGTGGTTAGGGGTTTTCCACCTCTAATGCCATGTTTTGCCTAAGTCTAGAAATCGGGAGTCCCGGGGCTACGCAGCCAGTTCCTATGAGTTACATTGGTCCCGTGGGAGGTGTTGGTGCCACCCACGGGGTCGTTCGAGGGCTGTTTCGGGTTTTCACCCCCTAACACCATGTTTTCAAACCTAAGTCAATAAATATGCAAATTAATGTCATGTTCTCAAATCGGGAGCCCCGCGGCTGCGCGATCAGTTCATTCGAGTTACGCTGGTCCCGTGGGAGGCGTTGCTGCCACCCACGGGGCCGTTTAGGGGTTGTTTCAGGTTTTTACCCACTAATGCCATGTTTGTAAGCGTAAGTCTAGAATTATGCAAGTTATTATCGTATTCTCAAACCAGGAGTCCCGATGCTGGGCGATCAGTTCCTATGAGTCACATTGCTCCTGTGGGAGGTGTTAGTGTCACCCACGAGGCCGTTCGGGGGCTGTTTCGGGTTTTCCCCCACAAATGCCATCTTTTTAAACCTATGTCTAGAAATATGCAAATTACCATCGCATTATCAAACTGGGAGTCCCGGGGTTGCACGACCAGTTTCCACAAGTCACATTGGTCCCGTGGGAGGTGTTGGTGCCACCCACGGGGCCGCTCTGGGGTTGTTTTGGGTTTTCACCCACTAACGCCATGTTTTTAAGCCTAAGTGTAGAATTATACAAATTACCATTGTATTCTCAAATCGGAAGTCCCGTGGCTGCGCGACCAGTTCCTACGAGTCACATTAGTCCCGTGGGAGGTATTGGTGCCACCCACGGGGCCGTTCTGGCGATGTTTCAGGTTTTCACCCACTAACGCCGTATTTTTAAGCCGAAGTCTAGGATTATACAAATTACCATTATATTCTCAAATCGGGAGTCCCACGAATGCGCAGTCAGTTCCTACGAGTTACGTTGGTCCTGTGGGAGGTGTTGGTGCCACCCACGGGGCCGTTCGGGGGGCTGTTTGGGGTTTTCACCCACTAATGCCTTGTTTTTAAGCCTAAGTCTAGAATTATGCAAATTATTGTTGTATTCTCAAACCGGGACCCCGGGGATTGCGGGCTAGTTCGTACAAGTTGTGTTGTTCCCGTGGAAGGTGTTAGTGCCACCCAACGGGCTGTTCGGGGACTGTTTCAGTTCTTCCTCCACTAACGCCATATTTTTCTTAAGTCTATAAATATGAAAATTTTCGTCATATTATCAAATCGGGAGTCCGGGGCAGCACGACCAATTCCTACGAGTTACATTAATCCCGTGGGAGGTGTTGGTTGCACCCACTGGGCCGTTCGGGGGATATTTCGGGTTTTCATCCACTAACGCCATATTTTTAAGCCTAAGTCTAGAATTATGAAAAGTACCATCGTATTTTCAAACTGGGAGTCTCGGGGCTATGCGGCCAGTTCCTACTAGTCAAATTGATCTCGTGGGAGGTGTTGGTGCCACGCACGGGGCCGTTCGGGGGCTGTTTCGGGTTTTCACAAACTGACGCCATGTTTGTAAGACTTAGTCTAGAATTATGCAAATTACCGTTGTATTCTCAAATCGGGAGTCCTGCGGCTGCGTGGTCAGTTTATACGAGTTACGTTGTTCCCGTGGGAGGTGTTGATGCCACTTACGGGGCCGTTCGGGGGCTGTTTCGAGTTTTCACCAATTAACGCCATATTTTTAAGCCAAAGACTAGAATTATTCAAATTATCATCGTATTCTCAAATCGTGAGTCCCGGGACTGTGCGGCTAGTTCCTACGAGTTACATTAGTCCCGTGGGAGGTGTTGGTTCCACTTACGGGGCCATTCGGAGGCTATTTCGGGTTTTCTCCCAGTAACGCCATGTTTTACCTAAGTCTAAAAATATGAAAATTATCATCGTATTCTAAAATCGGGAGTCCCGAGCCTACACAACCAGTTCTTATGAGTTACATTGGTCCCATGGGAGGTGTTGGTGCCACCCACGGGGCCATTCGGGGGTTGTTTCGGGTTTTCACCCACTAACGCCCTATTTTTAAGCCTAAGTCTATAAATGTGCAAATTATCATCGTATTCTCAAATTGGAAGTCCTGGAGTTGCGTGGCCAATTCCTACGAGTTACATTGGTCCCGTGGGAGGTGTTGGTGCCACCCACGGGGCCGTTCGGGGGCTATTTCGAGTTTCCACCCACTAACGCCATGTTTTGAAGGCTAAGTCTAGGATTATGCAAATTAACATTGTATTCTCAAATCGGGAGTCTCGTGGTTGAGCGTTCAGTTCCTACGAGCCACATTGGTCCCGTGGGAGGTGTTGGTGCCACCCACGGGGCCGTTCAGGGGCTGTTTCGGGGTTTCACCCACTAACGCTGTGCTTTTAAGCCTATGTCTAGAATTATGCAAATTACCATTGTATTCTCAAATCGAGAGTCCCGGGGCTGCGCGGCCGGTTCCTACGAGTTACATTGGTCCCGTGGGAGGTTATGGTGACACTCCCAGGGCCATTTCGGGACTATTTTGGGTTTTTCCCCACTAACGCCATGTTTTACCTAAGTGTAGAAATATGCAAATTATCATCGTATTCTGAAACCGAGACTCCCGGAGCTGTGTGGCCAGTTCCTATGAGTTACATTGGTCCCATGGGAGGTGTTTGTGTCACCCATGGGACCGTTCGGGGGCTATTTTGGGATTTCACCCACTAACCCCATATTTCTAAGCCTACGTCTAGAAATATGTCAATTGTTATCGTATTCTCATACCGAGAGTCCCGGGATTGCGTGGCCAGTTTCTACGAGTCACATTGGTCCCGTGGGAGGTGTTGGTGCCACCCACGGGTCCGTTCAGGTGCTGTTTAGGGTTTTCACCCACTAACACCATGTTTTTAAGTCTAATTCTAGAATTATGTAAATTACCATCGTATTCTCAAATCGGGAGTCTCGGGGCTGCGCGGCCAGTTCCTATGAGTCACATTGGTCCCGTGGGAGATGTTGGTGCCACCCACGGGCCGTTCGGTGGTTGTTTTGGGTTTTCTGCCTCTAATGCCATGTTTTGCCTAAGTCTAGAACTAATTATCATCATATTCTCAAACCGGGAGTCCTGGAGCTGTGCGGCCAATTCCTACGAGTTACATTGGTCCCGTGGGAGGTGTTGGTGACACCCACGGGGCCGTTCGGGGGCTATTTTGGGTTTTCACCGACTAACGCCGTGTTTTTAAGCCTAAGTCTAAAATTATGCAAATTCCTATTGTGTTCTCAAACCAGGAGTCCCGGGACTGTGCGGCCAGTTCCTACGAGTTACATTAGTCCCTTGGGAGTTGTTGGTTCCACTAATGGGGCCGTTTGGGGGCAATTTCAGGTTTTCCCCCAGTAACGCCATGTTGTGCCTCAGTCAAAAAATATGAAAATTATTATTGTATTCTAAAATTGGGAGTCTCGAGGCTACACAGCCAGTTCTTATGAGTTACATTGGTCCCGTGGGAGGTGTTAGTGCCACCCACGGGGCCATTCGGGGGCTGTTTCGAGTTTTCACCCACTAACGCCCTGTTTTTAAGCCTAAGTCTATAAATGTGCAAATTATCGTCGTATTCTCAAATCGGGAGTCCCGGAGTTACGCGACTAATTCCTACTAGTAACATTGGTCCTGTGGGAGGTGTTGGTGCCACCCACGGGGCCGTTCGGGGGCTGTTTCGAGTTTTCACCCACTAACGCCATGTTTTGAAGGCTAAGTCTAGGATTATACAAATTACAATTGTATTCTCAAACCGGGAGTCCCGTGGCTACGCGTTCAGTTCGTACAAGCCACATTGGTCCCGTGGGAGGTGTTGGTGCCACCCACGGGGCCGTTCGGGGGCTGTTTCGGGGTTTCACCCACTAACACTTTGTTTTTAAGCCTAAGTCTAGAATTATGCAAATTACCATCGTATTCTCAAATCGAGATTCCCGGGGTTGCGCGACCGGTTCCTACGAGTTACATTGGTCCCGTGGGAGGTGTTGGTGACATTCACAGGGCCGTTCCGGGGCTATTTTGGGTTTTCCCCCACTAACGCCATGTTTAGCCTAAGTGTAGAAATATGCAAATTATTGGCATATTCTGAAATCGGGAGTCCCGGGGCTCGTGGCCAGTTCCTATGAGTTACATTGGTCCCGTGGGAGGTGTTGGTGCCACCCACGGGACCTTTCGGGTGTTATTTTGGGATTTCACCCACTAACGCCATGTTTCTAAGCTTAAGTCTAGAAATATGCCAATTGTTATCGTATTCTCATACCGGGAGTCCCGGGATTGTGTGGCAAGTTCCTACGAGTCACATTGATCCCGTGGGAGGTGTTGGCTCCACCCACGGGGCCGTTCATGTGCTGTTTAGGGTTTTCACCCACTAACGCCATATTTTTAAGTCTAAGTCTAAAATTATGCAAATTATCATCGTATTCTCAAATCGGGAGTCCCGGGGCTGCGCGACCAGTTCCTACGAGTCACATTGGTCTCGTGGGAGATGTTGGTGCCACCCACGGGCCGTTCGGATTTTCCACCTCTAATGCCATGTTTTGCCTAAGTTTAGAAATATGCTAATTATCATCATACTCTCAAACCAGGAGTCCCGGAGCTGTGCGACAAATTCCTACGAGTTACATTGGTCCCGTTGGACGTGTTGGTGCCACCCACGGGGCCGTTCGGGGGTTGTTTCGGATTTTCACCCACCAACTCCATATACAAATTATATACAAATTATCATCGTATTCTCAAACAGGGAGTCCCGGGGTTGCATGACTAGTTCCTACGAGTCACATTTGTCCCAGGGAAGGTGTTGGTGCCACCCACCGGGCTGCTCGGGGGCTATTTTTGGTTTTCACCCACCAGCGCCATGTTTTTAAGCCTAAGTCTAGAATTATGTAAATTACCATCGTATTCTCAAATCGGGAGTCCCGGGGCTGCGCGGCCAGTTCCTATGAGTCACAATGGTCCCGTGAGAGGTGTTGGTACTACCCACGGCGTCATTCGTGGAATGTTTCGGTTTTTTACCCACTAACGATGTGTTTTTAAGCCTAAGTCTAGAATTATACAAATTACCGTCGTATAATCAAACTGGAAGCCCCGCGACTGTGAGGTCAGTTCCTACAAGTTACGTTGTTCCCATGGGAGGTATTGATGCCACCCACGGGTCGTTCGGGGGCTGTTTCGAGTTTTCATCCACTAACACCATGTTTTCAAGCCTAAGTCTAGAATTATGCAAATTATTATTGTATTCTCAAATGAGGAGTCCCGAGACTGCGCGGCCAGTTCGTACGAGTTACATTGTTCCCGTGGGAGGTGTTGGTGCCACCCATTGGGCCGTTCGGGGATTGTTTCAGTTCTTCCCCCACTAACACCATGTTTTCCTTAAGTCTAAAAATATGAAAATTTTCATCATATTCTCAAACCGGGAGTCCCGTGGCAGCACGGCCAGTTCCTACGAGTTACATTAATCCCGTGGGAGGTGTTGGTTGCACCGACGGGGCCGTTCGGGGGCTGTTTCGGGTTTTCATCCACTAACACCATGTTTTTAAGCCTAAGTCTAGAATAATGCAAATTACCATTGTATTTTCGAACCGGGAGTCCAGGGACTGCGCGACCAGTTCTTACGAGTGACATTGATCCCGTGGGAGGTGTTGGTGCCACCCACGGGGTCGTTCGGGGGATGTTTCGGGTTTTCACCCACTGACGCCATATTTTTAAGACTCAGTCTAGAATTATGCAAATTATCGTCATTTTCTCAAATCGGGAGTCCCGTAGCGGGGTCGTCAGTTCATACGAGTTACGTTAGTCCCGTGGGAGGTGTTGGTGCAACCCACGGGGCTGTTCGGGGGTTGTTTCAGGTTTTCACCCACTAACGCCGTATTTTAATCCTAAGTTTAGAATTATGCGAATTCCTGTCGTATTCTCAAACCAGGAGTCCCGGGACTGTGCGGCGAGTTCCTACGAGTCACATTGGTCCCGTGGGAGATGTTGGTGCCACCCACGTGGCCGTTCAGGGATTATTTCGGGTTTTCACTCACTAACGCCATATTTTTAAGCCTATGTCTAGAATTTTGCAAATTATCATCGTATTCTTAAACCGAGAGTCCCCCGGCTGCGCGGTTAGTTCCTACAAGTTATGTTGGTCCCGTGGAAGTTGTTGGTGCCACCCACGGGCCGTTCGAAGGCTGTTCTGAGTTTTCACCCACTAACGCCATGTTTTTAATCCTAATTCTAGAATTATGCAAATTACCACCGTATTCTCAAACAGGGAGACCCAGGGCTGCGCGGTCAGTTCCTACGAGTCACGTTGATCCTGTGGGAGGTGTTGGTGTCACTCACGGGACCGTTCGGGAGTTGTTTCCGGGTTTCATCCACTAACATCGTGTTTTTAAGCCAAAGTCTAGAATTATGCAAATTACCATCGCATTCTCAAATCGAGAGTCCTGAGGCTGCGCGGCCGGTTCCTACGAGTTACATTGGTCCCATGGGACGTGTTGGTGACACTCACAGGGCCGTTTCGGGGCTATTTTGGGTTTTCCCCAACTAACGCCATGTTTTTCCTAAGTGTAGAAATATGCAAATTATCATCGTATTCTGAAATTGGGAGTCGCGGGGCTGCATGGCCAGTTCCCATGAGTTACATTGGTACCGTGGGAGGTGTCGGTGCCACCCACGGGACCGTTCGGGGGCTATTTTGGGATTTCACCCACTAACGCCACATTTCTAAGCCTAAGTCCAGAAATATTCCAATTGTTATCGTATTCTCATACCTGGAGTCCCTAGATAGTGTGGTCAGTTCCTACGAGTCACATTGGTCCCATGGGAGGTGTTAGTGCCACCCACGGGGCCGTTTAGGTGATGTTTAGGGTTTTCACCCACTAACTCCATGTTTTTAAGTCTAAGTCTAGAATTATGAAAATTACCATCGTATTCTCAAATCGGGAGTCTCGGGGCTGCGCGGCTAGTTCCTACGAGTCACATTGGTCCCGTGGGAGATGTTGGTGCCACCCACGGGCCTTTCGGGGGCTATTTCGAGTTTTCACCCACTAACGCCATATTTTTAAGCCTAAGTTTAGAAATATGCAAATTATCATCATATTCTCAAACCGGGAGTCCCGGGGTTGCATGGCCAGTTTCTACGAGTCACATTGGTCCCAGGGAAGGTGTTGGTGCCACCCACGGGGTTGTTCGGGGGCTATTTTGGGTTTACCCACCAGCATCATGTTTTTAAGCCTAAGTCTAGAATTATGTAAATTACCATCGTATTCTCAAATCGGGAGTCCCGGGGCTGCGCGTCCAGTTCCTACGAGTCACAATGGTCCCGTGGGAGGTGTTGGTGCCACCCATGGGGCCGTTCGGGGGCTGTTTCAGGTTTTCACCCACTAACGCCGTGTTTTTAAGCCTAAGTCTAGAATTATATCAATTATCGTCATATTATCAAACCAGGAGCCCCGCGACTGTGCGGTCAGTTCCTACGAGTTACGTTGTTCCCGTGGGAGGTGTTGATGCCACCCACGGGTCGTTCGGGGGCTGTTTCGAGTTTTCACCCACTAATGCCATGTTTTCAAGACTAAGTCTAGAATTATGCAAATTATTGTTGTATTCTCAAACGAGGAGTCCCGGGACTGCACGGACAGTTCGTACGAGTTACGTTGTTCCCGTTGGAGGTGTTGGTGCCACCCATGGGGCCGTTCGGCGATTGTTTCAGTTCTTCTCCCACTAACGCCATGTTTTCCTTAAGTCTAGAAATATGCAAATTTTCATCATATTCTCAAACCGGGAGTCCCGTGGCAGCACGGCCAGTTCCTACGAGTTACATTAGTCCTGTGGGAGGTGTTGGTTGCACCCACGGGGTCGTTCGGGGGTTGTTTCGGGTTTTCATCCACGAACGCCATGTTTTTAAGCCTAAGTCTAGAATCATACAAATTACCATCGTATTTTTGACTTGGGAGTCCCGGGACTGTGCGTCCAGTTCTTACGAGTCACATTGATCCCGTGGGAGGTGTTGGTGCCACCCACGGGGCAATTCGGGGGTTGTTTCGGGTTTTCACCGACTAACGCCATGTATTTAAGACTCAGTCTCGAATTATGCAAATTATTGTCATTTTCTCAAATCAGGAGTCCCGCGACTACGTGGTCAGTTCATACGAGTTACGTTGGTCCCGTGGGAGGTGTTGGTGCCACCCATGGGGTTGTTCGAGGGAAGTTTCGGGTTTTCACTCACTAACACCATGTTTTTAAGCCTAAGTCTAGAATTATACAAATTCCTGTCATATTCTTAAACCAGGAGTCCCAGGACTATGCGGCCAGTTCCTAGTCACATTGGTCCCGTGGGAGGTGTTGGTGCCACCCACGTGGCCGTTCAGGGATTATTTTGGGTTTTCACTCACTAATGCCATATTTTTAAGCCTATGTCTAGAATTTTGTAAATTATCATCGTATTCTTAAATTGGGAGTCCTGCGGCTGCGCGGTCAGTTCCTACGAGTTACGTTGGTCCCGTGGGAGTTATTGGTGCCACCCACGAGGCCGTCCGCAGGCTGTTTCGGGTTTTCACCCACTAACGCCATGTTTTTAAACCTAAGTCTAGAATTATGCAAATTACCATCGTATTCTCAAACAGGGAGACCCAGGGTTGCGCGGTTAGTTCCTACGAGTCACGTTGTTTCTGTGGGAGGTGTTGGTGTCACCCACGGAACCGTTCGGGGGCTGTTTTGGGTTTTCACCGACTAACGTCGTGTTTTTAAGCCTAAGTCCAGAATTATGTAAATTACCATCGTATTCTCAAATCAGGAGCTCCGCGGCTGCGTGGTTAGTTCCTACGAGTTACGTTGGTCCCGTGGGAGGTGTTGGTGCCACCCACGGGGCCGTTCGGGAGATGTTTTGGATATTCACCCACTAGCGCCTTGTTTTTAAGCCTAAGTCTAAAATTATTCAAATTACCCTCGTATTCTAAAACTGGGAGTCCCGGGGCTGCGTGACTAGTTCGTACGAGTTACATTGGTCCCGTGGGAGGTCTTTGTGCGACCCATAGGGTCGTTCGGGGGCTGTTTTGAGTTTTCTCCCACTAACGCTATGTTTTGCCTAAGTCTAGAAATATGCAAATTATCGTCGTATTCACAAAACGAGAGTCCCGAGGCTGCGCGACCAGTTCCTACGAGTTACGTTGGTCCCATTGGAGGTGTTGGTGCCACCCACTGGGCCGTTCGGGGGCTGTTTCGAGTTTTCACCCACTAACGCCATATTTTGAACCCTAAGTCTAAAAATATGCAAATTATCATCGTATTCTCAAATCGGGAGTCCCGGTGTTGCGCGGCCAGTTCCTACGAGTTATATTGGTCCTGTGGGAGGTGTTTGTGCCACCCACAGGGCCGTTCCGGGGTTGTTTCTGGTTTTCACCCACTAACTCCTTATTTTTTAGCCTAACTCCAGAATTATGCAAATTACCGTCGTATTCTCAAATCGGGACTCCCGAGGCTGCGCGACCAGTTCCGAAGAGTTATGTTGGTCCCCTAGGAGGTGTTGGTGCCACCCACGGGGCCGTCCGGGGGCTATTTCGGGTTTTCATCCTCTAATGCCATGTTTTTAAGCCTAAGTCTAGCGTTATACAAATTACCATTGTATTCTCAAACTGGGAGTCCTGGGGTTGCGCGTCTAGTTCATACGAGTCACATTGGTCCCGTGGGAGGTGTTGGTGCCACCCACGGGGCTGTTTGGGGGCTGTTTTGGGTTTTCACCCACTAACGCCATGTTTTTAAGCCTAAGTCTAGAATTATGCAAATTATCGTCATATTCTGAAACCGGGAGTCCTGGGGCTGTGCGACCAGTTCCTATGAGTCACATTGGTCCCGTGGGAGTTGTTGGAGCCACCCACGGGGCCGTTCGGGGGCTGTTTCGGGTGTTCTCCCACTATCCCCATGTTTTTAAGCCTAAGTCTAAAATTATGGAAATTACCATTGTATTCTCAAACCGGGAGTCCCGCGGTTGTGCGGTCAGTTCCTATGAGTTACGTTGGTCCCGTGGGAGGTGTTGGTGCCGCCCACGGGGCCGTTCGAAGGCTGTTTCGGGTTTTCAGATACTAACGCCATGTTTATAAACCTAATTCTAGAATTATGCAAATTACCCCCGTATTCTCAAACAGGGAGACCCGAGGCTGCGCGGTCAGTTCCTACGAGTCACGTTGGTCCAGTGGGAGGTGTTGGTGCCATTCACGGGGACGTTCGGGGGGCTATTTCGAGTTTTCACCCACTAACGCCATGTTTTTAAGCCTAAGTCTAGAATTATACAAATTACCGTCGTATTATCAAACCAGGAGACCCGCGACTGTGCGGTCAGTTCCTACGAGTTACGTTGGTTCCGTGGGAGGTGTTGGTGCCACCCACGGGGTCGTTTGGGGCTGTTTCGGGTTTTCACCCACTAACACCATGTTTTTAAGCCTAGGTCTAGAATTATTCAAATTACCATTGTATTCTAAAACTGGGAGTCTCGGGGCTACGTGGCTAGTTCATACGAGTTACATTAGTCCCGTGGGAGGCCTTGGTGAGACCCATGGGGCCGTTCGGGGGTTGTTTCGAGTTTTCTCCCACTAACGCTATGTTTTGCCTAAGTCTAGAAATATGAAAATTATCATTGTATTCTTAAAACGGGAGTCTCAGGGCTGCGCGATTAGTTCCTACGAGTTACATTGGTCCCATGGTAGGTGTTGGTGCCACCCACGGGGCCGTTCGGTGGCTGTTTCGGGTTTTCACCCACTAACGCCATATTTTGAACCCTAAGTCTAGAAATATACAAAATTATCAATGATTCTCAAACCAGGAGTTCCGGGATTGCGCGGCCAGTTCCTACGAGTTATATTGGTCCTGTGGGAGGTGTTGGTGCCACCCACAGGGTCGTTCGGGGGTTGTTTCGGGTTTTCACCCACTAACTCCTTATTTTTAAGCCTAAGTCTAGAATTATGCAAATTACCATCGTATTCTCAAATCGGGACTCCCGAGACTGCACAGCCAGTTCCTACTTGTTTTGTTGGTCCCGTGGGAGGTGTTGGTGCCACCCACGGGGCCGTTCGGGGGCTATTTCGGGTTTCCACCCTCTAACGCCATGTTTTTAGGCCTAAGTCTAGAATTATATAAATTACCATTGTATTCTCAAATCGGGAGTCCTGGGGCTGCGCGCCCAGTTCGTACGAGTTACAATGGTCCCATGGGAGGTGTTGGTGTCACCCACGGGGTCGTTCGGGGGTTATTTCTTGTTTTCACCCACTAACGCCATATTTTTAAGCCAAAGTCTAGAATTATGCAAATCACTATCGTATTCTCAAATCGGGAGTCTTGGGGCTGTGCGACCAGTTCCTATGAGTCACATTGGTCCCGTGAAAGGAGTTGGTGCCACCCACGGGGCCGTTCGGGGGGTTTTTCTAGTTTTCACCCACTAACGCCATGTTTTTATGCCTAAGTCTAGAATTATGCAAATTACCATCGTATTCTCAAACCGTGTGTCCCGGTACTGCGCAGCCAGTTCCTACGAGTTACATTGGTCCTGTGGGACGTATTGGTGCCAACCACGGGGCTGTTAGGGGGTTGTTTAAGGTTTTACCCACCAACACCATGTTTTGCCTAAGTCTAAAAATATGCAAATTATCATCGTATTCTCAAATCAGGAGTCTCGGGATTGCGCAGGCAGTTCCTATGAATTACATTGGTTCCTTTGGAGGTGTTGGTTCCACTCACGAGACCATTCGGGGGCTGCTTTGGGTTTTCACCCTCTAACGCCATGTTGTAAGCCTAAGTCTAGAATTATACGAATTATCGGCGTACTCTCAAATGGGGAGTCCCGGGGCTCCGCGACCAGTTCTTACGAGTCATATTGGTCCCATGGGAGGTGTTGGTGCCACCCACGGGGCCGTTCGGGGGCTGTTTCTGGTTTTCACCCACTAACTCCTTATTTTTAATCCAAAGTCTAGTATTATGCAAATTACCATCATATTCTCAAACCGGGAATCCCGCGACTGCACGGAAAGTTCCCACGAGTTACGTTGGTCCTGTGGGAGGTGTTGGTGGCACCCTCGAGGCCGTTCGGGGGCTATTTCGAGTTTTTACCCACTAACGCCATGTTTTTAAGCCTAAGTCTAGAATTATGAAAATTACCATTGTATTCTCAAACTGGGAATCCCGAGGCTGCGCGGCCAATTCCTACGAGTTACATTAGTCCCGTGGGAGGTGTTGGTGCCACCCATGAGGCCGTTCTGGAGCTGCTTCGGGTTTTTCCCCACTAACGCCATGTTCTTCCTATGTATAGAATTATGCAAATTATCATCATATTCTCAAACCGGGAGTCTCGACCGGGGCTGCGAAGCCAGTTCGTACGAGTCACATTGGTCTCGTGGGAGGTGTTAGTGCCACCCACAGGGCCGTTCGGGGTCTGTTTCGGGTTTTCACCAACTAACGCCATGTTTTTAAGGCTAAGTCTAGAATTATGGAAATTTCCATGGTATTCTCAAACCGGGGGTCCCGGGGTTGCTCGGCTAGTTCCTACGAGTTACATTGGTCCCGTGGGAGGTGTTGGTGCCACCCACGGGGCCGTTCGGGGGCTGTTTCGGGTTTTTCCCCTCTAACACCATGTTTTGCCTAAGTCTATAAATATGCAAATTATTGTGGTATTCTCAAATCGGGAGTCTCGGGGCTATGCGGCCAGTTCCTACGAGTTACATTGGTCCCGTGGGAGGTGTTGGTGCCACCTACGGGGCCGTTGGAGGCTATTTTGGGTTTTAACCCACTAACGCCATGTTTTTAAACCTAAATTTGGAATTATACAAATTACCATCGTATTCTCCAATAGGGAGCTTTGGGGCTGCGCGACCAGTGCCTACGAGTCACATTGATCCCGTGGGAGGTGTTGGTACCACCCACGAGGCCGTTCGGGGGCTGTTTCGGGTTTTCACCAACTAATGCCGTATTTTTAAGCCTAAGTCTAGAATTATGCAGCTTCCCATCATATTCTCAGATCGGGAGTCCCGCGGCTACGTGATCAGTTACTACGAGTTACGTTGGTCCCGTGGGATGTGTTGGTGCCACCCACGGGACGTTCGGGGGCTGTTCGGGTTTTCACCCACTAACACCATGTTTTTATGCCTAAGTCTAGAATTATATAAATTACCGTCATATTCTCAAACCGGGAGTCCTGGGGTTGCGCGACTAGTTCCTGCGAGTCACATTGGTCGCGTGGGAGGTGTTGGTGCCAACCACGGTGCATTCGGGGCCTGTTTCGATTTTTCACCCTCTAACGCCATGTTTTACCTTAGTCTAGAAATATGCAAATTATTGTCGTATTCTCAAATCGGGAATCCTGGGGCAGCGAGGCCAGTTCCTACGAGTTAGATTGGTCCCGTGGGAGGTGTTAGTGAAACCCACGGGGCCGTTTTGTGGCTGTTTCGGATTTTCACCCACTAACGCCATGTTTTTAAGCCTAAGTCTAGAAATATGCAAATTACAGTCGTATTCTCAAATCGGGAGTCCCAAGGGTGTGCGGCCAGTTCGTGCGAGTTACGTTGGTCCAGAGGGATGTGGTGGTGCCACCCACTGGGCCGTTCGGGGGCTATTTCGGGTTTTCACCAACTAACGCCATATTTTTAAGCCTAAGTCTATAATTATGCAAATTACCCTCGTATTCTCAAACCGGGAGTCTCGGGGCTGCGCGGCCAGTTAGTACGAGCTACATTGGTCCCGTGGGAGGTGTTGGTGCCACCCACGAAGCCGTTTGGGGGTTGTTTCGAGTTTTGACCCACTAACACTATGTTTTTAAGCCTAAGTCTAGAATTATGCAAATTATCATCGTATTCTCAAACCTGAAGGCCCTATATAGAGCACACCTAGGGTTTGCTTTTGGTGCTTTAGCTATATAGGACTTCATCTAGTTGGACTTGAATTTTGACAAAAATTTTTTGTAATTTAGGATTGCGTGTCCCCATATCGACTCCAAGCTCTCCTTGTCTATCTACATCAAATGAGCACTCTATTCAATCTGCCGTCTCAGAAAAAGGTAATTCTCAATTTCTATGGCTCGTAGGAATTTTTATCACATAGGACACGACACCACATTACATTTGCATATAGTTATCATATCTTATGATAATGTTCTGTTTTGTCATAATAAAATTATTTTTGGGTTCAAAAATTTTAATTTGAAATTTTTATAAGAAAAATATTTTTTTGTAAAAATAAATTGACAGTAAATATTTTTTTTATAAAAATTGCAAAACATTTTTTTTGAAGTTGAAAATACATTTTGTTATTTTATGTTAAATGTGCATGTGCATGTTATTATATATATATATATATATATATACAGTTTATGTATGCGTGTTTACCCATGTTTATATATATATATATATATATATATATATATATATATATATATATATATATATATATATATATATATATATATATGTATGTTATATGCGTGTCTCCTAAGATCTTTTAACTGTTGTATATATATTTTTTTGAACCGAATATATGTGTATGTATGTAGGTATATATATGTATGGGTTCCCATTATATGTATGTGTGTATGTTAGCATATTGGCTTGGAGCCTTGTGTGAATTCCCCTGACCTGCTCGAATTGATCCCATATAGGCTGCCGATTTGACCATTGGGAGTTACTGCCGATTTGACCACCCCATGTCAGTTGCTTTTATGGTTGAGTGTTGTCATACCTTTACCGCCCACGGTTTTTTTCTTAAACCAAAATCCGGTGTTCATTTTATTAAAACGACACCGTGTGTTGTTTCAACGGTAATTTTTTATGCGTTCCAGCTGACTTCCATAAATGCTTTTCATCGCCCACGATTTCTATCAAAACCAAAAATGGTTTTTTGGATTTTCATTTAAAACGACGCCGTGTAAATTTTGTTATAACGGTAATATTTTGTAGCGTTTTTGTTACGCAGTTTTTTACAGCTGGCGTTCAGTTTTTCAAATGACCGTGTTTTATAAAATCGATTTGTTTCTTGAATCTGTTAGTGTGTAACAGCTTGCTCTATACGTGTCACAATTTTAACACTACACTTTGTGTTTCTTTGTGAACCCTCAGATTATATTTTATCTACGGTTGTTTGTAATTCTTTAGTGATCCATGTGAACCTATTTTACACCAATCTGCACACACTTGTGCACTCTATAAATAGTACCCATTACGTATCATTTTTGTAGAGCTAAGAAAATAATTTTTTTAGTTAAACTTTGTCAAAAAATTTTAGAGAGAGAGAGAGAGAGATTAAACCAGATTATTTTTGTGACATCTTCAAGTATTGAATTCTGTCAAAACTAAAATGAAGATTGGACTTCTCTCTTTGTAAATCTGCACTTACGAATTTTCAAGAGTACATTATTTTTGTAAGTGAGTTCTCTGCATTCTGTGTGTATTATTTAGATCAGTCTTTCGATCTAATATTTGTACACAACACACACTTTTCACGAAATTATTTTTGTGTGAATATTCTGCTTGTGACTTATTTGTGAGATCTTGAATGTTTTTAAAACGTTTTGTTTTAAAATAGATTTTTCAGAAAATATTTGTTAATATTCATATTTGTACTGTTTGAGGTTTAGAAAGTTAAACCCAAGATTTCTGAGATCTGATTTGTGAAGACTTAAAATCTGAACTGAATATTATTCGCTTGTGTGCTTAAGACTGTTTTGATTTAATCTGAAATATTCGTGAAAATAGTCTTGATAAGATTTTAGATTAAAATCTGATTTAATCTAATATTTGTTTTTCAGAAAAACAAGATTGGTAATATTTGACTGTCTCTGAATTTATTGAATATATTTGAAGTCATATTCTGTGAACATGATTACTTGATTGTTTAAGTGATATTCAGAAATTGTTTGATCTCATATCACTCACATATAATCACTCACTTTGTATTCACGTAGACACATGTTTGTGTAATATCTGAACAAGTCTAGTGTTCAAGATTTAAAGAAAGAGAAAAGAAAGCTTTTCAAAGTGTATTCAAAGTCAAGATGACTTGATTTGAATAACATAAGACTTGCAAAGATATAGGTGATATAGTCTGTTGCATCACACACTATCACTTCACTAGAAAATAAATAATAAGCACTGAGCCAACCTGCGCTTAAAGAAGTTAGAGGGGAGGCTGAGAAGTGAAGAACACAAAAATAAGCAAGGGCAATTTAAAGAGAGAACAGAATAAGCAACCAGGCTAGAGACTTGGTCGAGTGGGGTAATAGCTAGATATTTCTTCTTTATTTGTTAAGTTTGTTGTTTGTAAATCGTTCATGTTGATTTATTGTTTTAGTGGAAGTAGATTAGGTATCTCCTAGAGGAGTTTGTCGTTTTTCCCGGGGAAGGAATTTTGCGACGTAAAATAAATACTGTGTGCTGTATATTTTTGTTTATCACCTCGCAATAAAAAGTAGGCTTAACTAAATAGAAACTCGCCTAAAATTGAATTAGTTTTGGACTAATAATTAACTTTGAAAATCAAAATCATTTTCATAAAAGTTAATCAAATTAAGTAAAAGTTTAATTTGGTCCCCTTTGCATCATTCATATAAACTCGTAGGTTTAAGGTGTTTACTTAACAATAAGTTTACTTCCGCATATAAAGTCTTTGCGCATCGCCCTGTTGTCCGGGGTTCCCACAAGTGGTATCAGAGCTAGACTTTTAAAGATAGTTTTCAAAACTTTTGTTAAACACTTTTTACTTTGTTTCAATGGATGATTCAAGTCAATTACTTAGGCTTGGTAATTTTAGTAGACCTCCTATTTTTGATGGCTCAAACTTTTCATACTGGAAAATTCGAATGGTTGCATTTATTCAAGGTACTTTAGGAGATGATGTGTGGGACTTGATTAGAAATGGTTATAGGCACCCCACTACTCCTATAGCAGAAGGTAGCACTGTTTTTAGAAAGATGAAAACTAACGAATTAAGTGTTGATCTGAAAAAGATTAGTAATTTCAATAATAAGGGCAGAAATGCGATTTTCATGAGTGTGAGTGAAAATGAATTGAAATGTATATGTCATTGCACTTCTAGTAAGGATGCTTGGGATACTTTAGTTATTACACACGAGGGTGGCGATAGAGTAAAGCAATGTAAAACACAAATGTTGGTTCAACAATATAATATGCTTGTTATGAACGATAATGAACCATTTGATGATTTTTATATGCGTTTGACTGATATCATTACCCAATTGCATGCGAATGGTATTGTATATCCTGATAATGATGTGTGTGCTAAAATTTTGAGATCTCTTGCTCCTAGGTTTGATCATAAACGTTATATCATTGAAGAAATGAATGATCCTTCTCTCACACCTGAATTGTTAAGCTCTAAATTGAGAACCATGGAACTTGAATCAGCCTTTAGGAAGACTCTCACATCTTATGCTAAGCAAGAGTTGACCAATACTTCTAGAGTTTCTTTTAAAACTGCCTATCCTAATAAAAATAAGTATAAGGTAGTTAAACAACAATCCTCGTTTGATGATGATTCTGATGTGGAATCGGATGATCTTGATAAGATTCACATTCAACTTGCTGTTATGTCCTCTCAATTTAAGAAACTTTTAGAGCAAAGAAATGCTATTGCTAAGAGACATACGTAAGTGAATAATCAATCTAGTCCGATCACCCGACACCATAAAAGAACATCAAAGGGAATTTCTGATTATGATAGTAGAAGTAGTAAGGTTGATAAATCTGAATTGGCTTGTCATAATCGCGGGAAACTTGGTCACTTTATTGCTGAGTGTTGGTCTAAGCCACAGTCCAAACATTCTAAACAACAAAAGGCACACATTACTAAAACTTGGGATGACTCTTCTGATTCTGAATCAGAAGATAACCAATGAAATTCTGAACCAAATTGCCTTGCGTTTTTACGAGAAGTTTATGACTGTTGCGGAGACGTGTACTTAGCAGGAATGACTGATCCCGAAGATGATTCTCATTCTGTTTCTAATTCTAATTCTGATGATGTGCTTGATTTAATTGATGCTGCTAAATCTTTATTAGCTAGTCGGCCTTCTATAGTTGAAATAACTGCTTCGTTTGATTCTAAACGTGCCTTATGTGATACTAAATCTGATGATAGCAACAATTCACACACGGACACAAATGAGCATGAAAATTTTGTTGGCTATGATGATTATGCTGAATTATATGTGAGGACTTTGCAGAATAGACAAGAATTATCGAATTTGGTTAAAATTCTCAGTGAGACCTTAGAGAATCAATATAAGATTGTTCAACAAAATTCCATTGAGATGAACTAAGTCAAAACTGATTTTGAAAAAAAATCACTTGATTTTAAATTTCAGATTACGACTTCAAATGAAAAATTGTATTCTTTTGAAGAAAAACATAATAAAGCACTTTTGCAAGTTGAAAAATCCAAAAAAGTTTGTGAAACAGCTTTTAAAATGTGTCGTAGTCGTGATATAAAATGTTTTGACCTTGACAAATTGCTTGATGAAAAACGATATAAGGGTGATACTAGAGGATTGGGATATGACGGTCCTCTTGAAAATGTTGATCCAAGTAGACCAATCTTATTTGTAAAAGCCCAAGAAGAAATGGCTCTTCCGTTGGAAAGTAAGTTGTCTCAAAAGGATAAAGGAAAACAAGTTTTAATTGAAAGTGATTTTGAAAATGACATTGATACTTTCATTGAAAATTTTGTAGAACCATCTACATCAAAATATTGCCCTCCGGTCAAGAGACTCAATAGACCTCCTAAACCATTTATTCGTAATGAATCTGTCAAGCATGTAAGGGAAAAACACTACCAATCTGATCTACCTACTTCTAGTAAATTTTGTACTAAGTGTGATGTTTTTGGTCACCAAATCTGGGAATGCCTTGGTAATCGCAAGAAAGGTACTCATTTTAAAAGTCATAACCCTAATGTGAACCGATTTACAAATTTTTCTAGGCAGCGCACTAATACTAATTGGAATCATTCCTTCAATAAGTCTAGGCCTCATGTTAATAAGAACAGATTTTCGAAAAATAAATTTTATCCTAAATTCCAAAAGGCACAAAAACCTTTGAAAACTTTGCCTATTTGGATTAGGACTTGTGACTTGAGACCTCAAATGGATTTTTTAAAGTCGAAGAAATGCCCAACTAATGTATGTGACGCTTGCGAGAGTAAGAAAATCATTAAGTCTTCTCATGTGAAGGTTAAGGACTTAAACACTACCATACCCTTAGATTTATTCAATGATGGGGGAGGTAAGTTTAATAAAAATGGAGTTTCCAAGTATTGTGACACTAATGGATATTCGTACCAGTTTAATGCTCCAAAAACTCATAAACAAATTAGGGTTGTTCCCTCTATTGCTTGTGATTTTCAGCTTGTTGATATGCTGTCTATGCCTTATGATAAGTCTTGTTTAGATGTAACTTAAACATTTGATTGGAAAGATTGTACTTGAATATTTTTCTTGTGTTTATACTGCATACTTTGATTACTAGATCTCTGAGGTTTTAGGATAAAGGTATCTACTAATAATGGTATCTCTTAAAGCCATGTTTAATGTAGGAGACGCTTATTTTGCAGATTATGAACACTTATTTTTTTCTTCTTACCATTGTATAATTTTGACAAAATAGGGGAGAATTGAGTACATATTCTAGTCTTGTGTTGCTGATATTTTTCATACATATCCTGTCATATAATTTTCAGCACATTTAATTCTGTCATTTTAATATTTTGGTAGAGTAAATGCTACTAACTTGATTTCTCGGCAGCAAGTGTATTTATGTTTTGTAGGTTTTCTTAACCGTGCATCAGAGTTGTGTCTTTTCTTTTCTAGGTTGGGTGGGTAGATAGATATTTTTGAATAGGACATATTAGGATTTAATTTTGCTTAGTATATCATTTGATGTACTCAAGGGTTTTGTCAAAATTAGTCCAATGGGGGAGTTTGAACGCCCTATATAGAGCACACCTAGGGTTTGCTTTTGGTGCTTTAGCTATATAGGACTTCATCTAGTTGGACTTGAATTTTGACCAAATACTTTTGTAATTTAGGATTGCGTGTCCCCATATCGACTCCAAGCTCTCCTTGTCCATCTACATCAAATGAGCACTCGATTCAATCTGCCGTCTCAGAAAAAGGTAATTCTCAGTTTCTATGGCTCGTAGGAATTTTTGTCACATAGGACATGACACCACATTACATTTGCATATAGTTATCATATCTTATGATAATCTTCTGTTTTGTCATAATAAAATTATTTTTGGGTTCAAAAATTTTAATTTGAAATTTTTATAAGAAAAATATATTTTTGTAAAAATAAGTTGAGACTAAATATTTTTTTTATAAAAATTGCAAAACATTTTTTTTGAAGTTGAAAATACATTTTGTTATTTTATGTTAACTGTGCATGTGCGTGTTATTATATATATATACAGTTTATGTATGCGTGTTTACCCATGTTTATATATATATATATATATATATATATATATATATATATATATATATATATATATATATATATATATATATATGCGTGTCTCCTAAGATCTTTTAACTGTTGTATATATTTTTTTTTGAACCGCATATATGTGTATGTATGTAGGTATATATATTTATGGGTGCCCATTATATGTATGTATGTATGTTAGCATATTGGCTTCGAGCCTTGTGTGAATTCCCATGACCTGCTCGAATTGATCCCATATAGGCTGGCAGATTTGACCTTAGCATGTCATTTTACTTGCATAGTATTTTTATCATAAAGATGTGATAGCCTTTAAATTTGCCTTTGATGTTGGCGTGTGTTTTTACAATTGTGTGGCTTTGTTTTATACTTTATTATGCTACCGATTTGACCATTGGGAGTTACTGCCGATTTGACCACCCCATGTCAGTTGCTTTTATGGTTGAGTGTTGTCATACCTTTACCGCCCACGGTTTTTTCTTAAACCAAAATCCGGTGTTCATTTTATTAAAACGACACCGTGTGTTGTTTCAACGGTAATTTTTTATGCGTTCCAGCTGACTTCCATAAATGATTTTCATCGCCCACGATTTCTATCAAAACCAAAAATGGTTTTTTGGATTTTCATTTAAAACGACGCCGTGTAAATTTTGTTATAACGGTAATATTTTGTAGCATTTTTGTTACGCAGTTTTTTACAGCTGGCATTCAGTTTTTCAAAACGACCGTGTTTTATAAAATCGATTTGTTTCTTGAATCTGTTAGTGTGTAACAACTTGCTCTATACGTGTCACAATTTTAACACTACACTTTGTGTTTCTTTGTGAACCCTCAGATTATATTTTATCTACAGTTGTGTGTAATTCTTTAGTGATCCATGTGAACCTATTTTACACCAATCTGCACACACTTGTGCACTCTATAAATAGTCCCATTGCGTATCATTTTTATAGAGATGAGAAAATAATTTTTGTAGTTAAACTCTGTCAAAAATTTTAGAGAGAGAGAGATTAAACCAGATTATTTTTGTGTCATCTTCAAGTATTGATTTCTGTCAAAACTAAAATGAAGATTGGACTTCTCTCTTTGTAAATCTACACTTACGAATTTTCAAGAGTACATTATTTTTGTAAGTGAGTTCTCTACATTCGGTGTGTATTATTTAGATCACTCTTTCGATCTAATATTTGTACACAACACACACTTTTCATGAAATTATTTTTGTGTGAATATTCTGCTTGTGACTTATTTGTGAGATCTTGAATGTTTTTAAAACGTTTTGTTTTAAAACAGATTTTTCAGAAAATATTTGTTAATATTCAGATTTGTACTGTTTGAGGTTTAGAAAGTTAAACCCAAGATTTCTGAGATCTGATTTGTGAAGACTTAAAATCTGAACTGAATATTATTCTCTTGTGTGCTTAAGACTGTTTTGATTTAATCTGAAATATTTGTGAAAATAGTCTTGATAAGATTTTAGATTAAAATCTGATTTAATCTAATATTTGTTTTTTCTGAAAAACAAGATTGGGAATATTTGACTGTCTCTGAATTTATTGAATATATTTGAAGTCATATTCTGTGAACATGATTACTTGATTGTTTAAGTGATATTCAGAAATTGTTTCATCTCATATCACTCACATATAATCACTCACTTTGTATTCACGTAGACATATGTTTGTGTAATATCTGAACAAGTATAGTGTTCAAGATTTAAAGAAAGAGAAAAGAAAGCTTTTCAAAGTGTATTCATAGTCAAGATGACTTGATTTGAATAACATAAGACTTGCAAAGATATAGGTGATATAGTCTGTTGCATCACACACTATCACTTCACTAGAAAATAAATAATAGGCACTGAGCCAACTTGCGCTTAAAGAAGTTAGAGGGGAGGCTGAGAAGTGAAGAACACAAAAACAAGCAAGGGCAATTTAAAGAGAGAACAGAATAAGCAACCAGGCTAGAGACTTGGTCGAGTGGGGTAATAGCTAGATCTTTCTTCTTTATTTGTTAAGTTTTTTGTTTGTAAATTGTTCCTGTTGATTTATTGTTTTAGTGGAAGTAGATTAGATAACTCCTAGAGGATTTTGTCGTTTTTCCCGGGGAAGGGTTTTTGCGACGTAAAATAAATACTGTGTGCTGTATATTTTTGTTTACAACCTCGCAAGAAAAAGTAGGCTTAACTAAATAGAAACTCGCCTAAAATTGGATTAGTTTTGGACTAATAATTAACTTTGAAAATCAAAATCATTTTCATAAAAGTTAATCAAATTAAGTAAAAGTTTAATTTGGTCCCCTTTGCATCATTCATATAAACTCGTAGGTTTAAGGTGTTTACTTAACAATAAGTTTACTTCCGCATATAAAGTCTTTGCGCATCGCCCTAGTTGTCTGGGGTTCCCACAAGTGGTATCAGAGCTAGACTTTTAAAGATCGTTTTCAAAACTTTTGTTAAACACTTTTTACTTTGTTTCAATGGATGATTCAAGTCAATTACTTAGGCTTGGTAATTTTAGTAGACCTCCTATTTTTGATGGCTCAAACTTTTCATACTGGAAAATTCGAATGGTTGCATTTATTCAAGGTACTTTAGGAGATGATGTGTGGGACTTGATTGAAAATGGTTATAGGCACCCCACTACTCCTATAGCAGAAGGTAGCACTGTTTTTAGAAAGCTGAAAACTAATGAATTAAGTGTTGATCAGAAAAAGATTAGTAATTTCAATAATAAGGGCAGAAATGCGATTTTCATAAGTGTGAGTGTAAATGAATTGAAACGTATATGTCATTGCACTTCTAGTAAGGATGCTGGGGATACTTTAGTTATTGCACACGAGGGTAACGATAGAGTAAAGCAATGTAAAACACAAATGTTGGTTCAACAATATAATATGCTTGTTATGAACGATAATGAACCATTTGATGATTGTTATATGCGTTTGACTGATATCATTACCCAATTGCATGCGAATGGTATTGTATATTCTGATAATGATGTGTGTGCTAAAATTTTGAGATCTCTTGCTCCTAGGTTTGATCATAAACGTTATATCATTGAAGAAATGAATGATCCTTCTCTCACACCTGAATTGTTAAGCTCTAAATTGAGAACCATGGAACTTGAATAAGCCTTTAGGAAGACTCTCACATCTTATGCTAAGCAAGAGTTGACCAATACTTCTAGAGTTGCTTTTAAAACTGCCTATCCTAATAAAAATAAGTATAAGGTAGTTAAACAACAATCCTCGTCTGATGATGATTCTGATGTGGAATCGGATGATCTTGATAAGATTCACAATCAACTTGCTGTTATGTCCTCTCAATTTAAGAAACTTTTAGAGCAAAGAAATGCTATTGCTAAGAGACATACGTAAGTGAATAATCAATCTAGTCCGATCACCCGACACCATAAAATAACATCAAAGGGAATTTCTGATTATGATAGTAGAAGTAGTAAGGTTGATAAATCGGAATTGGCTTGTCATAATTGCGGGAAACTTGGTCACTTTATTGACGAGTGTTGGTCTAAGCCACAGTCCAAACATTCTAAACAACAAAAGGCACACATTACTAAAACTTGGGATGACTCTTCTGATTCTGAATCAGAAGATAACCAAGGAAATTCTGAACCAAATTGCCTTGCGTTTTTAGGAGAAGTTTATGACTGTTGCGGAGACTTGTACTTAGCAGGAATGACTGATTCCGAAGATGATTCTCATTCTGTTTCTGATTCTAATTCTGATGATGTGCTTGATTTAATTGATGTTGCTAAAACTTTATTAGCTAGTCAGCCTTCTATGGTTGAAATAACTGCTTCGTTTGATTCTAAACGTGCCTTATGTGATACTAAATCTGATGATAGCAACAATTCACACACGGAAACAAATAAGCATGAAAATTTTGTTGGCTATGATGATTATGCTGAATTATATGTGAGGACTTTGCAGAATAGACAAGAATTATCGAATTTGGTTAAAATGCTCAGTGAGACCTTAGAGAATCAATATAAGATTGTTCAACAAAATTCCATTAAAATGAACTAAGTCAAAACTGATTTTGAAAAACAATCACTTGATTTTAAATTTCAGATTACGACTTTAAATGAAAAATTGTCTTCTTTTGAAGAAAAATATAATGAAGCACTTTTGCAAGTTGAAAAATCCAAACAAGTTTGTGAAACAGCTTTCAAAATGTGTCGTAGTCGTGATATAAAATGTTTTGACCTTGACAAATTGCTTGATGAACAACGATATAAGGGTGATACTAGAGGATTGGGATATGACGGTCCTCTTGAAAATGTTGATCCAAGTAGACCAATCTTATTTGTAAAAGCCCAAGAAGAAATGGCTCTTCCGTTGGAAAGTAAGTTATCTCAAAAGGATAAAGGAAAATAAGTTTTAATTGAAAGTGATTTTGAAAATGACATTGATACTTTCATTGAAGATTTTGTAGAACCATCTACGTCAAAATATTGCCCTCCGGTTAAGAGACTCAATAGACCTCCTAAACCATTTATTCGTAATGAATCTGTCAAGCATGTAAGGGAAAAATACTACCAATCTGATCTACCTACTTCTAGTAAATTTTGTACTAAGTGTGATGTTTTTGGTCACCAAATCTGGGAATGCCTTGGTAATCGCAAGAAAGGTACTCATTTTAAAAGTCATAACCCTAATGTGAACCGATTTACAAATTTTTCTAGGTAGCGCACTAATACTAATTGGAATCATTCCTTCAATAAGTCTAGGCCTCATGTTAACAAGAACAGATTTTCGAAAAATAAATTTTATCCTAAATTCCAAAAGGCACAAAAACCTTTGAAAACTTTGCCTATTTGGATTAGGACTTGTGACTTGAGACCTCAAATGGATTTTTTAAAGTCGACGAAATGCCCAACTATTGTATGTGACGCCATGTTTTTAAAGTCGAAGAAATTCCCACTAACGCCATGTTTTTAAGCCAAAGTCTAGAATTATGCAAATTACCATCGTATTCTCAAACCGGGGGGTCTCGCGACTGTGCGGTCACTTCCTACCAGTTACGTTGATCCCGTGGGAGGTGTTAGTGCCACCCACGAGGCCGTTCGGGGGCTATTTCTGGTTTTCACCCACCAACACCGTGTTTTTAGGCCTAAGTCTAGAATTATCCAAATTACGGTCGTATTCCCAAACCAGGAGTCTGAAAGCTGCATGGCCAGTTCCAACGAGTTACATTGGTCCCGTGGGAGGTGTTGGTGTCACCCACGGCGCCGTTCGGGGGTTGTTCCGGATTTTCACCCACTAACGCCATGTTTTGCTAAGTCTAGAAATATGCATATTATCGTCGTATTCTCAATTCGGGAGTCCTGGCGCTGCACGGCCAGTTCCTACGAGTTACCTTGGTCCCGTGGGAGGTGTTGGTGCCACCCACGGGACCGTTCGGGGGTTATTTCGGGTTTTCACCCTCTAACGCCATGTTTTTAAGTCTAAGTCTAGAAATATGTAAATTATCATCGTATTATCAAACGGGGAGTCCTGGGGTTACACGGCCAGTTCCTACGAGTTACATTGGTCCCGTGGCAGGTGTTGGTACCACCCACGGGGCCATTCGGGGGCTGTTTCGAGTTTTCACCCACTAACGCCATGTTTTTAAGCCTAAGTGTAGAATTATGCAAATTACTGTCGTATTCTCAAACCGAGAGTCCCGGGGCTGCGCGACCAGTTCCTACAAGTTACGTTTACCCCGTGGGAGGTGTTGGTTCCACCCACGGGGACGTTCAGGGGTTTTCACCCGGGGTTGCACGGCCAGTTCATATGAGTCACAATGGTCCTGTGGGAGGTGTTGGTGCCACCCACGGGGCCGATCGGGGCCTGTTTCTAGTTTTCCCCTACTAACGTCGTGTTTTTAAGCCTAAGTCTAGAATTATGCAAATTACTATCGCATTCTCAAATTGGGAGTCCCGGGGCGGCGCGGTCAGTTCCTACGAGTTACATTAGTCCCGTGGGAGGTGTTGGTGCCACCCACGGGGCCGGTCGGGGGATGTTTCGAATTTTCCCCCACTAACAACAGGTTTTGTCTAAGTCTAAAAATATTTTAATTATCGTTGTATTCACAAACCGGTAGTCTCGGGACTGCGTGGCCAGTTCCTATGAGTTACATTGGTCCCGTGGGAGGTGTTGGTGCCACCCACGTGGCCGTTCGGGGGTTGTTTCAGGTTTTCACCCACTAACGCCATTCTTTAAGCCTAAGTTTATAAATATGCAAATTAACATCATATTCTCAAACCGGGAGTCCCGGGGTTACGCGATTAGTTTCTATGAGTTACATTGGTCCCGTGGGAGGTGTTGGTGCCACCCACAGGGCTGTTCGGGGGCTATTTCGGGTTTTCACCCATTAACGCCATGTTTTTAAGCCTAAATCTAGAATTATGAAAATTACCGTCGTATTCTCGAATCGAGAGTCCCGGGACTGTGTGGCCTATTTCTACGAGTCACATTGGTCCTGTGGGAGGTGTTGGTGCCACCCACGGGGCCGTTCGGAGGCTGTTTCGAGTTTTTACCCCCTAACGCCGTGTTTTTAAGCCTAAATATAGAATTATGCAAATTATCGTCGTATTTTCTCAAACCGAGAGTTCCGTGGCTGCGAGTTCAGTTCCTACAAGTTACATTTGCCCCGCGAGAGGAGTTGGTGCCACCCATGAGGCCGTTCGGGGGCTGTTTCGGGTTTTCACCCACTAACACCATGTTTTTAAGCCTAAGTTTGAAATTAAGTAAATTACCATCGTATTCTCAAATCGAGAGTCCCAGGGCTACGCAACCAGTTCCTACGAGTTACATTGGTCCCGTGGGAGGTGTTGGTGCCATTCACGGAGCCGTTCGGGGGCTATTTCGGGTTTTGACACACTAACGCCAAGTTTTTAAGCCTAAGTCTAGAATTATGGAAATTACCATCGTATTCTCAAACTGGGAGCCCGAGGCTGCGCGACCATTTCGTACGAGTTAAATTGGTCCCGTGGGAGGTGTTGGTGCCACACACGGGGACGTTCGGGGGCTGTTTTGGGTCTTCCCCCACTAACGCCGTGTTTTTCCTGAGTCTAGAAATATGAAATTTTTTGTTGTATTGTCAAACTGGGGTTCCCGAGGTAGTGCGACCAGTTCATACAAGTTATATTGGTCCCGTGGGAGGTGTTGGTGCCATTCACGGAGCCGTTCGGGGGCTGTTTCGAGTTTTGACCCACTAACGCCATGTTTTTAAGCCTAAGTCTAGAATTATACAAATTATCATCGTGTTTTCAAACCGGGAGTCCCGCGGCTGTGCGGTCAGTTCCTACGAGTTACACTAGTCCCGTGGGAGGTGTGGTCTCGTCCGTGGTTTTGGTGCAACTCACAGGACCGTTCGGGAGTTATTTCGGGTTTTCACCCACTAACGCTATTTTTTTATGCATAAGTCTAAAAATATGCAAATTATCATCGTTTTCACAGACCGGGAGTATCATGATCGTGCGGTCAGTTCCTACGAGTTACATTGATTCTGAACGAGGTGTTGGGGCCACTCACGGGGCCGTTCGGGGCTGTTTTGGGTTTTTACCATCTAACGCCATGTTTTTATGCCTAAGTCTAGAATTATGCAAATTATCGTCGTATTCTCAAACCGGGAGTCCCGTGATCACGCGGTCAGTTCCTACAAGTTACATTGGTCTAGTGCGAGTTGTTGGTGCCACTTAAGGGGTCATTCGGGGCCTATTTTGGGTTTCACCCACTAACGTTATGTTTTCAAGCCTAAGTCTAGAAATATGCAAATTATCACCATTTTCTCAAACCGGGAGTCCCATGATCGTGCGGTCAGTTCCAACGAGTTACGTTGGTCCCGTACAAGGTGTTGGTACAACTTGCGGGGCCGTTCAGGGGCTGTTTCAAGTTTTTACTCGCTAACGCCATGTTTTTATGCCTAAGTATAAAAATATGCAAATTATCATCATTTTCTCAAACTGGGAGCCCCGTGATCGCACGGTTAGTTCCTACGAGTTATATTGGTCCTGTGCGAGGTATTGGTACCACTCACGGGGCCATTCGGGAGCTATTTCTGGTTTTTACCCGCTAACCACATATATTTTGCCTAAGCCTAGAAATATGCAAATTATCGTCGTATTCTCAAATCGGGAGTCCCGTGATCGCGCGGTCAGTTCCTACGAGTTACATTGGTCCCGTGCGAGGTATTGGTGCCACTCACTCGGGACGTTCGGGGGTTGTGTTGGGTTTTAATTTCTAACGCCATGTTTATATGTCTATATCTAGAAATATGTAAATTATCGTCATTTTCTCAACTCGGGAGTCCCGAGACTGCGCGGCCAATTGCTACGAGTTACGTTGGTCCCATGGGAGGTATTGGTGCCACCCACGGGGCCGTTCGGGGGCTATTTCGGGTTTTCACCCACTAACACCATGTTTTTCTTCCTGAGTCTTGAATTATTCAAATTATTGGTGTATTCTCAAATCGAGAGTCCCGGGGCTGCGCTACCAGTTCCTACAAGTCACATTGGTCCCGTGGGAGGTGTTGGTGCCACCCACGGGGCCATTCGAGGGTTGTTTTGGGTTTTCACCCACTAACGCCATGTTTTTAAGTCTAAGTCTAGAATTATGTGAATTACCATCATATTCTCAAACCGGGAGTCCTGCGGCTGCGCGGTCAATTCCTACGAGTTATGTTTGTCCCGTGGGAGGTGTTGGTGCCACCCCCGGGGCCGTTCGGGGGCTGTTTCGGGTTTTCACCCACTAACGCCATGTTTTTAAGCACAAGTATAAAATTATGCAAATTACTGTCGTATTCTCAAACCGGGAGTCCCAGGTCTGCGTGGCCAGTTCCTAGGAGTTACATTGATCCCGCGAGAGGTGTTGGTGCCACCCACAAGGCCGTTCTTGGGCTGTTTCGAGTTTTCACCCACTAACGCCATGTTTTTACGCCTAAGTCTAGAATTATGCAAATTACCGTCCTATTCTCAAACCGGGAGTCCCGTGGCTACGCGGTCAGTTCTTACGAGTTACGTTTGTCCTGTGGGAGGTGTTGGTGCCACGTACGGGGCCGTTCGGGGGCTATTTCGAGTTTTCACCCACTAACGCCGTGTTTTTAAGCCTAGGTCAAGAATTATGAAAATTACTGTCGTATTCTCAAACCAGGAGTCCCGGGGCTATGCGACCAGTTCCTACGAGTTACATTAGTCCCGTGGGAGGTGTTAGTGCCACCCACAGGGAAATTTGGGGATTGTTTCGAATTTTTCCCCACTAACGTCATGTTTTGCCTAAATCTAAAATATTCGAATTATCGTCGTATTCTCAAACCGGGAGTCCCAGGGATGCGCGACCAGTTCCTACGAGTTACATTGGTCCGTGGGAGCTGTTGGTGCCACCCACGGGGTCGTTCAGGGGCTGTTTCAGGTTTTTACCCACTAATGCCATGTTTTTATGCCTAAGTATAGAATTATGAAAATTATCGTCATTTTCTTAAACTGAGAGTCCCGTGATTGCGCGATCAGTTCCTACGAGTTACAATGGTCCCGTGGGAGGTGTTAGAGCCACCCTTGGGGCCATTCGGTGGCTGTTTCGGGTTTTCACCCACTGACGCCATGTTTTTAAGCCTATCTCTAGAATTATGAAAATTATCGTCGTATTCTCAAACCGAGAGTCCCGGGGCTGCGCGACCAGTTCCTACGAGTCACATTAGTCCCGTGGGAGGTGTTGGTGCCACCCACGGGGCCGTTTGGTGGATCTTTCAAGTTTTCACCCCCTAACGCCATGTTTTTAAGCCCAAGTCTAGAATTATGCAAATTATCATCTTATTCTCAAACCGGGAGTCCCGTGGCTGCGCGTTCGGTTCCTACGAGTTACGTTTGTCCCGCGGGAGGAGTTGGTTCCATCACGGTGCCGTTTGGGTCTGTTTCGGGTTTTTACCATCTAACGCCATGTTTTTAAACCTAAGTCTGGAAATATGCAAATTATGGTCGTATTCTCAAACCGGGAGTCCCATGATCGCGTGGTCAGTTCCTACGAGTTACATTGGTCTTTTGCGAGGTGATGGTGCCACTTACGGGATCGTTCGGGGGCTATTTTGGGTTTTCGCCCGCTAACGCTTTGTTTTCAAGCCTAAGTCTAGAAATATGCAAATTATCATCATTTTCTCAAACCGGGAGTCCCGTGATCGCGCGATCAGTTCCAACGAGTTAGGTTTGTCCCGTGAGAGGGGTTGGTGCCACTGACGGGGCCGTTCAGGGGCTGTTTCAGGTTTTTACCCTCTAACATCATTTTTTATGCCTAGGTATAGAAATATGCAAATTATCATCATTTTCTCAAATCGAGAGTCCCGTGATCACGCGGTCAGTTCCGACGAGTCACATTGGTCCTGTATGAGGTGTTGGTGCCACTCACGGGGCCATTCGGGAGCTGTTTCTGGTTTTTACCCGCTAATGCCATATTTTTAAACCTAAGTCTAGAAATATGCAAATTATTATCGTATTCTCAAACCGGGGGTCCCGTGATCGCGTGGTCAGTTCCTACAAGTTACATTGGTCCCGTGTGAGGTGTTTGTGCCACTCACTGAGACGTTAAGGGGCTGTGTCGGGTTTTTACCTTCTAACGCCATGTTTATATGTCTATGTCTTGAAATACGCAAATTATCATCATTTTCTCAAACAGGGAGTCCCGTGATCGCGCGATCAGTTCCTACGAGTTATATTGGTCCCGTGGGAGATGTTGGTGCTACCCACGGTGCGGTTCGGGGGATATTTTGGGTTTTCACACACTAACGCCATGTTTTTATGCCTAAGTCTAGAAATATGAAAATTACTAACGTATTCTCAAATCAAGAGTCCCGGGGTTACGCGGCCAATTCGTATGAGTTACGTTCGTCCCGTGGGAGGTGTTGGTGCCACCCACGGGGCCGTTCGGGGGCTATTTCGGGTTTTTACCCACTAAGACCATGTTTTTTAGCCTAAGTATAGAAATATGTAAATCATCGTCATTTTCTCAAACCGAGAGTCCCGAGGCTGTGTGGCCAGTTCATACGAGTTACATTGGTCCCGTGGGAGGTTTTGGTGCCACCCACAGGGACGTTCGGGGGCTGTTTCGAGTTTTCACCCACTAACGCTATGTTTTTAAACCTAAGTTTAGAATTATGAAAATTACTGTCATATTCTCAAATCGGGAGTTTCGGGGCTGCGCAGCCGGTTCCTACGAGTCACATTGGTCTCATGGGAGGTGTTGGTGCCATTCATGGGGCCGTTTGAGGGTTGTTCCGGATTTTCACCCACTAACGCCATGTTTTTAAGCCTAAGTCTATAATTATGCAAATTACCATCGTATTCTCAAATCGGGAATCCCGTGGCTACGCGGTCAATTCCTACGAGTTACGTTGGTCCAGTACGAGGCGTTGATGCCACCCAGGGGGCCGTTCGGGGGTTGTTTCTAGTTTTCACCCACTAACGTCGTGTTTTTAAGCCTAAATATAGAATTATGAAAATTACCGTCTTATTCTCAAACCGAGAGTCCCGGGGCTACGCGGCCACTTCCTACGAGTTACATTGGTCCCGTGGGAGGTGTTGGTGCCACCCACAGGGCCATTCGGGAGTTATTTCGGATTTTCTCCCACTAACGCCATGTTTTGACTAAGTCTAAAAATATTTAAATTATCATCGTATTCTCAAATCGGGAGTCTCGGGGATACGCGTCCAGTTCCTACGATTTACATTGGTCCCGTGGGAGGTGTTGGTGCCACCCACGGGGCCGTTCAGGGGTTGTTTCAGGTTTTTACCTGCTAACGCCATGTTTTTATGCCTAAGTATTGAAATATAAAAATCATCGTCATTTTCTCAAACCGAGAGTCCCGTGATCACACGGTCAGTTCCTACGAGTTACATTGATCCCGCGAGGGAGGTGTTGGTGCCACCCTCGGGGCCATTCGGTGGCTGTTTCGGGTTTTCACCCACTAACGCCATGTTTTTAAGCCTAAGTCAAGAATTATGAAAATTATCGTCGTATTCTCAAACCGGGAGTCCAGGGGCTGCGTGGCCAGTTCCTACGAGTCACATTGGTCCCGTGGGAGGTGTTGGTTCCACCCATGGGGCGATTCGAGGGCTATTTTGGATTTTTCCCCACTAACGCCATGTTTTGCCTAAGTCTAAAAATATTTGAATTATCAACGTATTCTCAAATCAGGAGTCTCTGGGCTGCGCGGCCAGTTCATACGATTTACATTGGTCCCGTGGGGGGTGTTGGTGCCACCCTCGGGGCCATTCGGTGGCTATTTTGGGTTTCCACCCACTAACGCCATGTTTTTAAGTCTAAGTCTAAAATTGTGAAAATTACCATTGTATTCTCAAATCGGTAGTCCCGGGGTTGTATGGCTAGTTCCTACGAGTCACATTGGTCCCGTGGGAGGTGTTGGTGCCACCCACGGGGCCGTTCGGGGGCTGTTTCGGGTTTTCACCCACTAACGCCGTGTTTTTAAGCCTGAGTCTAGAATTATGCAAATTACAATCGTTTTTTGAAACCGAGAGTCCCTTGGATGCGCGGCCAGTTAATACGAGTTACATTGGTCCCGTGGGAGGTGTTGATGCCACCCACGGGGCTGTTTCGGGTTTTCACCCACTAACGCTATGTTTTTAAGCCTAAGTTTAGAATTATGAAAATTACCATCGTATTCTCAAACTGGGAGTTTCGAGGCGGCGCGACCATCTCTTACGAGTCACATTGGTCCCATGGGAGGTGTTGGTGCCATTCACGGGGCCGTTCGGGGGTGTTCCGAGTTTTCACCCACTAACGCCATGTTTTTCAGCCCAAGTCTATAATTATACAAATTACTGTTGTATTCTCATGCGAGGTCCCATGCGAGTTACGTTGGTCCCATGCGAGGCGTTGATGCCACCCACGGGGCCGTTCGGGAGCTGTTTCGGGTTTTCACCCACTAACGCCATATTTTTAAGCCTAAGTCTAGAATTATGCAAGGTACTGTCATATTCTCAAACCGGGAGTCCCGCAGCCACGCGGTCAGTTCCTATGAGTTACATTAGTCCCGTGGGAGGTGTCGGTCCCGTTCGAGGTGTGGGTGCAACTCACGGGACCGTTCGGGGGTTATTTCGGGTTTTCACCCACTAATGCTATATTTTCTTTTCCTAAGTCTAAAAATATGCAAATTATAGTCATTTTCTTAAACCGGGTGTCTCGTGATCGTGCGGTCAGCTACTACGAGTTACATTGGTCCTGAGCGAGGTGTTAGTGCCATCACGGGGACGTGTGGGCCTGTTTTGAGTTTTTACCATCTAATGCCTTGTTTTTAAGCCTAAGTTTAGAAATATGCAAATTATGGTCGTATTCTTAAATCGGGAGTCCCGTGATCGCGTGGTCAGTTCCTACGAATTACATTGGTCTTGTGCGAGGTGTTGGTGCCACTTACAGGGTCGTTCGGAGGCTGTTTTGGGTTTTCACTTGCTAACGCTTTGTTTTCATGCTTGTGTCTAAAAATATGCAAATTATCATCATTTTCTCAAAACGGGAGTCCCGTGATCGCACGGTTAGTTCCAACGAGTTACGTTGGTCCCGTGCGAGGTGTTGGTGCCACTCACGGGGCCGTTCAGGGGCTATTTCAGGTTTTTACCCTCCAATGTCATGTTTTTATGCCTAAGTATAAAAATATGCAAATTATCGTCATTTTCTTAAATCGGGAGTCCCGTGATCGCGCGGTCAGTTCCTACGAGTTATATTGGTCCCGTATGAGGTGTTAGTACCACTTACGGGGCCATTCGGGAGCTATTTCTGGTTTTTACCCGCTAACACCATATTTTTATGCCTAAGTCTATAAATATGCAAATTATCGTCGTATTCTTAAATCGGGGGTCCCATGATCACGCGGTCAGTTCCTACGAGTTACATTGGTTCCGTGTGAGGTGTTTGTGCTACTCATCGGGATGTTCGGGGGCTGTTTTGGGTTTTTACCTTTTAACGCCATGTTTATATGTCTATGTCTAGAAATATGCAAATTATTGTCGTTTTCTCAAACTGGGAGTCTCGTGATCGCGCGGTCAGTCCCTACGAGTTACATTGGTCCCGTGTGAGGTGTTGGTGCCACTCATGGAGCCGTTCGGGGGATGTTTCGGGTTTTCACCCCCTAACGCCATGTTTTTATGCCCAAGTCTAGAAACATGCAAAGACTATGATATTCGATCAGTTAGGGAGAAGCTTAATAAGGTGTGTGACCACTACTTCACGTTTTTCTTGTTAATTTATGAAAAGACTAAGATATTCCGTTATTCCATTCTTTTATAAGCCACAATCCAAGTGTTGAGCATCTAAAACTAACTATCATTTCACTCCCCTATTGAAGATCTTGTCCTCTAGCACGTAAATTTAGTGAACTCAAGCCACGAGGAGCAATCATCAAACAAATAAAGCCACAACATTTACTAATAAATAAACATATCGAAATATCAAAGTTCACAAGACAAAATGATGACACATACGTATAAGTTGAATAAAGCATACCAGATTGAAATGTTTTTCACATTTCCTCTCAATTATCTGCAACCAAAAGAGAGAAAATTATTAAAACTTATCTATTTGAACTCGTAATAGAAGCGAAAGGAAAGTTAAATTCACCATTAAACACATTCTCATACAAGTTATCCAAGACAATTACTTGAAGAACCTTGTACATGCACGCTTTTGGGCCACGAGAAATACATCCAAAGTAAACTGGGCATGGTCTAAATTTTAGCTAATTTGTATACAAATGAAAAAAGTGTTATCGGTAACCTTAAAATCATTCAACATTTGCACGCAATCGACTTTAGTTTCAACAAATAAAAAATGGATATAAGATTGCCAAAACTATTTTAGATATTGCATGACTGTTTACATACTATCAAAAAAAATTATACCAAAGCACATCTGGTAGGGAGGTCAATTATTCTTCTTTGACTGGAAAGAATCTACGAAAATGAAAACTCACACCAAATCGCCGAAATAGCTCCTGCAAAAAGATTAAGATCATCTGAAAAACTTACGAATAGCCATATTTGCTATATTTATAAAACAATAACAATTATTATGGAAAACTTAGTAATAGTCATATTTGCTAATATGGGCTAATACCCTTTAATTTCATCTTCTTCCTAAAATCAATGAACAACATATTCAATATCTAAAGCATTTGTGTGTCAGTCTAGAATTATCCTAAAAAATAACGACAGGCATATAACCCCCAATAGAATGTAAAAAAAAACACTTAAGTATATTTTGTCAAAACAAAAATTAACGACACGCATATAACCCCCAATATAATATGATGACATGCAAATAACCCACAACAATGTCGATGTAATTTTTTTACTTATTAAAAAACCATTTAATTCGATTTTGTAAAAAAAAATACATTATTTTGGGGTTTAGTCCCATGTCCAAAGTTTTCTTAGGCGCCCCTTCATGTATCTTTTAAATTGTATTTAGTCCCATAACTACTTAAAAACTCCCTCGACTGCCTTTCTTTCTCCCCACTGAGAATGACACGTGCCGTACAGTTCTTACAATAGGACTTACGACTAAAAAAATTAAAAAGACAGGAGTGGATACAAATAAATCTTTAAATGTGGGAGTAAATATCTGTATTTCCAAAAAAAATACAATGTCGAGGGTTTTTAATAATTTTTACCAAAAAAAATAACCCCAATACAATTTCTAGGGTTTATTGACATATATACATAAATCTATGCATACACACACATATAAACATAAATCTATACATACACACACACACATACACACACAAATAGAAATCTATACACACACGCAGATATACACAAATATAAATCTATACGCACACACACAGATATACAGAAATAGAAATCTATACATACACATACATCAGTCACAAATCAACAAATTGAAATGCACACACACACACATATATTAGCCACAAATCAATAAATCAAAATGGCCAAACCTGCTACTGATTGACAAATTCTTATAGCTGAAATCTTAGAGCTCAAATGACAGAAACCCTTAGCCAAAATGGAATAGCCAAAATCGCCCAAACTTGCTACTGATTGACAAAATCGCAAATCCCCAAATACAGACTAGGGTTTGAGAAAAGCGTGTTTCCTTTTTTTAATGGCTGAACCTGGTCACGGCCAAGAGCCGTGACCCGCCATCATGACCCATTAGTCCCATACCTTCTACTGATTGATGAATGGTCACGACCTTGGGCCGTGACCCCCATGTTCGACCAACTTCAGCCCAACAACAAAACCCGTTGATGATTGACAAATGGTCACGGCCTATAGCCATGACCCCTTGCACAGACCATCAATTGAGGGATGGTCACGGCCCATAGCCGCGACCCTCAATCTGTGATGTGCGACCCTTCTTCATCAATCCTAGTGCTTGAATGAGGGATGGTCACGGACCATAGCCGTGACCCACGCCGAGAAATGGTCACGGCCCTAAGTTATGACCCTCAATGTGTGTAATCTCTTCTTCGTTATGCTATGGGTCACAGACTTGGGTCGTGACCCATTCGTGACCAAGCTTGGAGGGAATTTTGGTGCATGTTTGGTGCCAAGATGGTCACGACCTGGTCACGGCCCAAGTTCGCGACCACTGTGGTCACGGAATTGGGTCGTGACCACTTCCAGAGCATCAATAATTTAGTGTGGTAATAAATATGGCCACGCTAAATACTGAGTTGGTAACGGCCCAAGTCCGCGACCAGCTAGTCGCGGACTTGGGCCGTGATCCATTGGGCGTAACCATTCGCAGGATTTGGTGTAGTGAAGAGGTGGTGGCAACTCCGGTGCCATACGTTAAAACTAAAGAGCTTGTGAAGTAGATGAGCTTAGTACCTTAAAAGACCTCTTTCAATAGTGAAACAGCTCCACACAAGGGGTGAGGCCTGGTTCACCACCAGAGTCTCTGATGAGGTTAAGCAGAAAATGAGGAAGAGATAGATTCTCGTCCCCATAGACGGTGCCAAAATTATGATGATCGGAATAACACCACCCTTCAAGGTGTTCGTAAGATTAATCTAGTTATAACAATGGTAGCACAGAAACATACAAGTATATAAGATGGAGATGAGGAGAATAGGATGAACACAAATGTTTAAGTGGTTCAGCCAATTAGGCCTACATCCACTGTGCAAGTGAGTGAATAAGGTCACTGAAATAAGGCACTAACGGCCATGGATACAATCTCTCAAGCTTTCTCTCTCTACTGTGTAAATTGACAGAGTTTTAGCTAGGATTGTAATTTTGGATCCCTTTACAAGGTAGAGGATGACCTCTACATATAGTATTTGGGGGGTGTAATGTACCCCTCAAGCATACAATGAGCATGTGCATGAGCATCGAGCCAGTATGAGAGTGACACCTGGTTGATCTCAACTAAGTAATGAAGACCTCAATATTCCCTCACGTGGAGGGAATAATTCGGTTATAACAGATTTGTCCATGTGTTCCAATCTATACATGTGCATGTAAATACTCGGTTATCTTTGATTGGTACCAATCTCACCTAGAAGAGTACAAGGTTGGTGAAGTCTGGCTGCTGCTCAATTCGAGGTTATTTGCGATGATCTTGGCTCAATAGGAAAGCGGAGGTAAGGAAGGTGGAGTTATAACGTTGACCTGGGCCGAGGTTATGTTGGAGTAGTAGGAACCTCGGCTGATTCTCAGCCGAGGTTGGTCACAACGGTGGTGGTCCTTACTACCTCGGCTTATTTTTGGACGAGGTTGATGAGCCAGATAGGTGTGATCTCTGATACTACCCGACAATGAGGTGACCATTGACATCGGCCATAGCCGACCTTATGTAGGAAGAGAGTGCTGGTTATCAGTCAGGAGCCTTTGTTACCTCGGCCCTCTCATATGCCGAGGTTGGTGTAGGTACATTAAGGTCATATCAATTATAGTTCCTTCATAACTCAGTCGACGAGGTTTATTTTGGTCTCTTTCACCCTGACTGAGTTCCCTTTCATTGATATGTAGGATAGCTACCATTCAAGTCATCATTTTCTCGAATCTTATTTGATTGAGCTTATTTTTGTTTGATAGTGGTAATGAAACAACTATGCACTGCATCTTAATATCTTTCAACTTCAATGATTCATTGATTAATAAAAAAAATAGTTTTGGTATAGCAAAAAAGGTATAATTCTTATGACATTGAGACATCCCCTACCTAGAGTGACATTGTAAGGAGATTCTGATTCAATTACATGAAACTCAATATCACAATTTACATGGCCGACCTTAGCCAATATATTGATATTATGTAGTGGTGTTTTTACATTACCATTTAAATTGATCAAAGGAATGATTTAATAAACATGTCTTGGATATTGTATTATATTTTATAAAGCAAGTTTACATAGATTATTGTTAAGATCTCCCTTGATCAACTAATATCCTTTTCACATGAAAGTTGGATACCTTAAGAGTGAGAACCAAGTCATCCTTATAGGGAAGATTAGCACTAACTAGATACTCATCAAAACACATGATTACTTAATCAAAGTTCATCTTCGTATGCTCCTGCTTACTGAGGAGTGGCTTGGGAATTCCACCCACAATGCATCTTGCACATTTACTACAATTTTGACTCTTTATTGGAATTTCTTTCTTCTGCATTGGGATAGATCAGTGTATTCATGAATGGCTATGATCATTCCTGGTGGAGTAAGGTCATCGCCATCTTTATTTTCATGGGCATTAATTAAAAATGAATCTTTTATTTTGTATACGCCAATGTACTTTTTAGAATGGCTTGCATTGATAAGGTCCTCCAGGCGACCATTAAACATCTTTCAATTCTCTATCTTATGGCCATAACTTTCATGATAAGTTCACCGCAAGTTGATGTCCCTTTAATTTGAATCACTTATATTCTTGGGGGGATTCTCGTAATAAGGTTTATCATTTACCTAAGAAAGGAGGTTGCAGATAGGGTCCTTGAATAAGGTATCCACCTCCTAGTAGGAATTTTCATTAGTCGACATCTTTGTTCATCCCTTAGGTTTCTCCACTTTGCCTCCCTTTTGGGCAGAGGATGACATTGATTTGCTAATTGACCCTTTCTTTATGTCATTCTTCCTGGACAGCTTAGAAGACCGGTCGACCTGATTCTCAGCATTGAGGATCTTGTCCTCCACTTTAGCATGTTTCTCATAATGAGCCATAAGGTTATCCATAAACAATGTTGGGTTCTTATTGAGAGAGTGATAAATATCATCAGATCTGGCAAGGGCAAACATAAAAGAATAAACTGCCAATTGCTCATTGCAATTGAAATTTCGTTTGAATAGCTCCCAGTACCTTTTAGCATACTTTTTAACAGACTCTATTTTACTCATCCTGAGGGAGATTAAAGAGACCACCTCCTTAATTAGCTTACTAGTGGTGATAAAATGGGTAGTGAACTTCTCAGTCGATTCCCTAAAGAAGATATTGACCTAGGGGTTAGTCTCTCAAACCACATAAGTCTAATTTCTCCCAAAGTAGAAGTGAAAATATGGCACATAAGGGAGTTATGATGGATCCATATGGACATAGATTGCCTATAATGGCGGATATAATAGGCCAGATTAATTTTTTCGTCATACGTTATGATCTTCAATACGAATAACTTCTTTAGAGGCTTTGACTTTTTCTATGTCGATAGTACAGGGGATACCAACATATGACCAAGTACTTTTACTATAAGATCCTTTGGTTCTTACACTAGGTTAGGGTGGAGCCTTACCTTAAGTTCCTTTTTAATGAAATCATATAGGTCGTCAAGACCTACATTCTTTCAAGGAGGCTAAGATTTGGTCGAGCTGTTATTATGACTAAATTCCACCGGTAGAACTGATTGACCACCTCAACTGGAGGATCTTTGAACAAAAAAGTGCCCTTGCTGGGATGATTAAGTAATGCAATAAATGGATTGATGGATCTAAAGGCCCTATAATTATGGTTAATAGGAGAAGAGAATATATATTCGACTATCTTTTTTCTTAGGTGTTAAATGTTGTGGGAACAAAAGACACAGCCCTAAGACTACTCACTTTATTATCTTTTTAACCTGGTAATACCCACATCATGCTTATTAAAACATTCCTCATAAAGGTTAATGAAACATGACTTGGCATCCCTCGCAGGTGTTCCCATAAATGGAGTGACCATGATGACTAGGATAAGATCTATAAGGAGTATAACAACGTGACCCAACACCACTGACAGGAGGAGGAGACCTGGAAGGAGTCTGTGCCCTCTTTATAATTCGCACTTTATATTGAATATAATTCCTAATATGGGAAGGATAGGGCTAATGTGCACTCATTATAGCAAAACGTTGGTTTTCAAAGTGGTGAAATTTAAGATTTTCTTATAGACGATGCCAAATTGTAAGGGATTCAATCCTAAAATAATGTTAAATACAAAATTATCCCACAAATATAATGCAAAAGGCAATTCAGAACACAAAGTATGTGGTTCGTCAGGTCGTCCATCCTAAATCCATTAAATAAGAGGGAGCAAAGATTTTATTAGGCATGGAAGAAGACAGTTTAGAGTGCCAGATAATGCTCCTCGAGAGTCCAAGTCATAAGTACAAGATTGTAATCTATCTATTTTCCATTTTAGAGTTATTCTATTTATAGATACTATAGTCCTAACTTATATTAACTCACTACTTTAGTCAAGATTGACCTCTTTTAATATCCTTATCTCCTTAGGTAGTTGAATCATCGCAGGACTGTATTTTACCACACCATTATGATCTTATAGGAATATCATCACTATTTGATTCGTAATCTTAGACCTAATAAATTTTTTATTAATGTAGAACTCTTTAGTTTCCATGTACGATGCCATGTGGACTACCAGTATCATTATACCTTCACGAGTCATTAAATTAATAGGGGTTAACATGTAAAGGGTTATTGAGACATGTGTACAAGGTCAGGTCGTTTAAGTTAGGTTCAAGCATTAAGTTGGTCATAACATATTTAACAATTTTGGTAAGGAAGGTCATTAGGGGTTAGGTCTAATTAGCAATTAGATATTTTCTATCAGTGTTATTAATCTGTCAAAACACTATGAATAAGTTACACGAATTGACAAACTCATATTTAAGTCTAATAAAGTATAAAAAACTGAGAATAAAACCTTATCCTTTTCCCACTAAATAAAATGAAATCCTCAATCTAATAACTCTACTCTACGCGAAAGGTAAATTACTAAAAGCATGAGTTACTAAGATCACACTATGAATTACTCCCATACCACATGTATTGTCATTAAACATGGTGTACATTAACTTTTAAATAGACTGATAAATTGAAGAGTTAATTTTGTGGTACCCTTAATAACCACCTTAAACTTTGTCTTGTTATAAAATTCATAGGTGGATGTTATTTCCTTCTCCACTTCTTATAAAGTATCATGTGGATGCACACCTCCTACCTTAAATGATGGATCTTTTCCCTTCCTTTGTGTATAAATGAGAGGAGATATTGACATCAGAAAAATGTACAAAAGTGGAGATAAAAGTTCATGCAGAGATAAAATATGAGAGAGTAAAGAGAAATATGAATACATTTTGTTATTTATATATTCTGTCACATATGTTATGTGTATGTGAGTAAGTGCTCAAATTTATAACGCATTATCAACGTGAGAGCTCATATATTTTTCCTCCACAATTCCTTCAATAATCCATTCTCCCACTTAATTAACAAAAGGTAAATTGTGATGCACCTAACAATTTCATTCATGTTATTATATACTTATTTATATATTCAATGATTTCTCCACTTGGTATACTATAGCACTAATTTATATAATTAGTAATTATTGTAAAAGTTGTTATTGAATTAATCACCAACCATTGTGAGGTATTGCTTTACATATCAATATGGACAATTTTACCGCCTGCCAATATATATTATTAATAATCACTTTAAAGCCTCATACAATATGTTGTTGATTTAATCACCAATTGTCGCGAGGTATTGATTTTCATATCAATATATATTATTATATCCAATTTTATTGCCTATCAATATATATTATTATGGAAGGTTTTACCTCCTACTATTGTTAATTATTTGATAATTACTATTTAAATATAGGACATGATATTATCTAAACATTTAAATTTTGGACTTGAAAATCCAATATACATATACCTACAATCAAACCTAAAATATTTTTCAATTGTAAAGACCTTAGAATCCCATGCATTATTATTTAAACCCTATTAAACAACTTGAGCCCAAAGTTAAATTATTGTATGTGAAGAACTAGAAATTATTACACTCACATATTAGAATCTCAGTATAATTTTTTGAATATTCCTGATTATATATTATTTAGTACCCATTCCTAAAAAGATGTAGAAAGTCACTACGCTTGAATTCAAGGCTCTTGAATTATCTGGGGAAAATTGTCTCCCTTGGACCATGGACGCGGAACTTCATCTCAAGTCTCGGTGTTTAGGCGACACCATAAAAGCCAAGAACACTATGTCCCACCAGGACAAAGACAAGGCCCTCATCTTCTCGAGACTTTATATTCATGGTGACTTAAAAATGAATATTGACTAAGAAAGATCCTAAAAATTTATGGAACTCATCATAATTCCAAGTGCACGCCATGAACGAATGAACCTAAGGTTCCATGATTTCAAAACAGTTACTAAATACAATTCTTCCATGTTTAGAATTACTTTCAAGTTAAAGGTATGTTGAAAAAAGATTGAAGGTTTATATATGCTAGACGATGAGTGCATTATCTGTTTATTTTATACCCAAATTTATACTTTGTTAGACTCATTTTATTTTGTTTAATAAGTTCTTTTGGCCATTTTGTTAAATAAAGGAAAGAAAATAAAAAATGATTGAATTCAGATTCAAAACGGTAATTTTAAAGGCAAAATGAGTACTTCAATAATTTTATAATTTTCTTATGCTAATTTGTGAAAAAGCTTGTCTAGTAAAACTTTTTTATGTAATGATGGAATCTGGTGCAAATTGATGATCGACTAGAGAAAAGTGCAAAAAAACTAATTTTTACGATCGTTAAAAAAATAGTTTTTGCACTTAAAATGTTTGTTGATACAAAAAGACACCACCCTACGTGGACCAATTATAATCCAACACGTGTAATCCAATGTGGCACAAGTCCAAATCAGCATGATGGAAAAGCCTGACCAATATTGTTACCCGACCAACTGGGAAGCCCGACCAATAGTCGGAAGTCCAATATGTATAGCCAACCAAGCTCTAGCAGTCTTACAGCCTGTATTGCCAATGAAACAATATCACTCATATATTAAATTCTCATTATGTATTCATGTAAAGGCCTAACAAATGAAAGCATTCCATCCTTTCACATGACAACTATCAAAACCCCTCTTGGGCTATAAATACATTGTATCATCCTCATTGCAAGGGACCGAAAAAAAACCTCAAGGCAATCAATACAGAACAGTGGGCGTAGGCTATTCCTTTGAGCTAAACCACTTTAAAATTTCTCGTGTCTTACTTGTTTTACTTATTTTATCTGTGATCGATTAATTAGGCCTAGTCTAGTTTTTTGCATCAATAGATTGGAGCCGTCAGTGGGAACGTATTACTAAATGTTTTCACTCATTCATTATCTATGGCTGAAATTCCAGAATCAAGTACCAGAAATGTAAGAATTTCGCCTAATCCCTCTTCCCCTCCAACAATAATGATCTAAAAGGCATTTTGTCTAGTTTGGCCAAGGGTCAAGAGGCTATGCAGGATACTATACAAAAGTTGGCCCAAACTCTGCAAACTGGAGTTCCTACACAATTTAATCAAAGGAATATGCCACCGCCACCAATAAGGAGTGTTGGGCATAGCCGTTCCAGAACATCTAGGGATCCTTTATAACTCCCTCGAGAAACTTCTTCTATTAGGATCACTAATTCCACTGATGGACAATCCCTCATCCCAGAAAGATTGAGTGCCTTAGAAAATCTACGTAGGGCATCTCCTTTCGATCGGTTGGGACCCCAGGGAAATGTCCTACAATTTTCTTCGAGAAATACTCAACAACCAAGAGATTTAAGGGAAGGTTTAGCCCAATTTAGATTAAGCACCCGACAAGCCGATAGATCCAGTCAGAGGGAAGGTTCACAAGAAGAAAGTTCAGCATGATCTGCTGGTCGGCATAAAAAAGCTGTAACCCAAAATGTTGGTAGTGATGCCTGGAAAGGTTCCATTTAGCATTTGGAAGATAGATTAGGAGAAATGGCCAATGCCAAAAATCCCCTCCAAAGAAGTTTTATTAAGGGATCCCCCTTTTTGCAAACCATTGTAGATTTCCCTATGCTGACCAAGTTTAAATCTCTAGTGGTTACTCCCAAATATGATGGGAATACTGATCCAGTTCTTCATATAGAATAATACCAAGCATCTATTGATATCTATGTTGTTCTTGATGAGATGAGATATAGGGCATTTTTAGGAACAATCACTGGATCAGCTCAAATCTGGTACAATAGTCTTCCTTGGGGATAAATTTCTTGCTTCCAATAACTCACCGAGTTATTCATTACTAATTTTTGCTTTGGAGCAAAACCAGTGAAGAGAGTAGCTCACCTTCTTAGTGTGAGGCAGAAGGTGGGAGAAAGTACCAGGGATTACATCACCTATTTCAATAATGAGAAATTGGAAGTCATTGATTACGAGGAAAAGACTGCAATTACTTCCCTCATGAGTGGTTTTCTCCCCAACAAACTGTATTATACCTTGGCCAAAGATCCCCCAAAGATGATGACAAAATTGATGTACAAAACAGCGTAGATTATGAAAGCCGAAGAAGCTATGACTGCCAAAAATAATTCAGATGCAAAGGTGGAAGCAAAGACAGAAGGGAAGTCAGATAAAAAGGAGCACAAGAGTCACAATGAATGAAGGAATTCGAAAGCAAAATAAAGCATAGATCGGTTCAGGAAATTCTCTAATTACACTCCCTTAATTGTGGATATACATCATATATTAGAGGAAATCAAGAACAATAATGATTTGAGTTGGCCTGAAAAGTTAAGGTCACCTGCTGATAAGAAGGATATGTAATACCCCGTACTTTTGGCTATATTTATTTTTGGGATTAATTAATTAAATGCGTATTAATTGGAAAAATTAATCCGGGTTATAAATACTAATGAGATGCGAATTGGTATTTGATTATGTGCATATATGATTATATATTAACTTGGTATTATAAAATTTGTCATGAGATTTATATACGGCATTTTAGCAATTTAGTTGAGACGCGTGGGACCGCCGCGTCACGGTATAATATTTTGATATTAAAAGTGAATTTAAAATCTATAATCCATATGGTCGTTTTGAGTGCGCCATCGCGTCCGGAAGGGTCGAGATAGTCAGAAAACACTAGCCGGGGGTATAGTTTGGGTCCCGGGGTATTTTTAGGCCATACCGGCAACTTAAAGGGTATTTTGGTAATTTCACGTTTTGAGGAATTAAAAGTGACGAAAATTTGGTTAATTAAATCTGATGTGGATAAGACCCACTAAGCCCATAACCAACCCTTATTAACCTAGAAAGCTACGTAGGTTATCATTTAGTCTTCCAACTCTCCCAAAGGAAACCCTAGCCACCATAGCCACCTTTGGAAGAAGAAAGCTTAGAGAGGAAGGGAAAGAGGAGGAATTCTGCAGAAAATCTGCAGAAAGAGCTTACAAATCCAACACCAAATCCAGAGACAATCAAGGCAAGTGATTTATTCCATTTAAATTTCGGAGAATGCTTCTTCCATGTTAGATTATTCAAAAACTTTATGTGTTCTTGGAAGATGATGAAAAACCCATAAGATTGGAGTTATTAGTTTAATTTTTGGGATATAGGTTGCATGTAGAATGTTACTGGAAGATTATATTAAGAGAATTACTGACTTTTGTTATACCAAAACGGATTTAAGATGAAGTTTATGAATGTTCTTGAGATAAATTGGAAAAACTAGGTTTTTGATGAAGATTGATCCATATGTAGCCTTTAGTTGTTGAAATATTGATTTGTGGACGTTAAAAATATTGTAGGATGGTTATATGACATTACTATAACGTTATATTAGAGAATCACGCTTTAAAAATAAGTTTTGGGATGTTTTCAAATCTGCAAATCGAAGCAGTCCGTAACCATACCTGTGTAATCGATCGATCGACATTCATCAGTCGATCGATCGACAAAATCGATCGATCGAAGGTCAAGGTCGATCGATCGACCTTCCCAGAATAAATGAAGTTTTCCCTTAATTGAATTTTAGTGGTGTTAACCCTTGGATAATATTATTAGAGACTTTATGAACACCCTTAACTTTAAGGAAGACCAGTAGGCATGATTATGAGATGGGACTTTATTTGGAATGTAATTTGAGGAATTATTCTAAATAAATGAAATTTGTCATGTGAGATAATATTTGGGTTAATAGTACAAATTTGAATAAAATTGATGAAATAAGGTTTGGGGCAGAAGCAAAGACCTTAGGTATAAAGATGTCATATGTGGGAATTATGGGAGACTTAATACTCTATTATGGATATGTTTTAAGGATAAGGGACTACGGCGTGAGACGTGTCGGCAATTTAACTTTATATTAACGGGAGACTTGAAATATATAAGTTTGGAATAATGGTATTATGATGTAGAGTATACCTTATTAAAATACGATATTACTAAGATGTGTGTATACCTAGTATTGGTATATGGATTGTGTGTATGACATACCTACCATACTTGCTATCACGGGAGGTTTGCGCTCGCTTAGGACCCTCTAATCCTTATGTGCCTACGGGGGGGATATAGACTGGTACCTTGATGAACATAGGTCATAGAAGGACTTATTGTGATATTAATAAGTCTGCATGATCATGGGAGCGTAGGTATGTGCATGACCCATGTGATGGTGACTGTGTTCGCCTCCACTATTTGTGATTTGTGTTGTCTGAACTATTCCTGAGAGATTCGGAATATGTGATCCTTATGTACATGATGTACCGGGATGGATAGCAGAGTATGTGTGCACCATAGCTTAGATTGCGGGGTGCTTGTATCGTATATTTATGATGTGAATAATATATATTAAATAAATGGGAATCCTCATGTTAATGTTGTAAATATATTACGATGTTGTTTCGAGATATATAATGAGTTAACTGATATTTATATCAATGGCATAATTAGTAACTGAGTTTACGTTAAACCCTATTTAATTAAGAGCGTTATTATATTAATGGAACCAAGTATTATGGGTAGAACCTTTGGCAGTCTAGCTAGGTACGTTGTCACTTAGCTAGTGGTAAGGGTAGTTATAGATGGGTATTTGCGTTAGGAGTGCACAGTTAGACGAGAGGTGAGAATATAATGTGAGTGCACGTCCTAACATGTACTTTGCATTTAATGTTTTAAATGTTTTTAAAGCACTTGCAGGTTTTTAAAAATATAACACATTCGGGCTCTGACCCGTTTGCTTTTCAAATCTTTTTCTTGTAAAACCATTTTAGGTGCCCAGCCACAAGGACACCAAGCATAGGTACTCATTCAGGTGACGAGCTGTAGCGATTTGTGGAAGCTACAGGGATTTGTTCATAGACGCTTCTATCTTTTGGATTCCAGAGTCACTATCTATCAGTTGTAGGGCATGTTGCCCATTTCTATTTAGAGCATCTTTTACATTTCAGTTTCAGACTTTAGCATGTTTTATTTCAGTTCAGTTTATTTATTTCAGTTTTGGGATTGTATTGAGGGGTTTCCTCCAGACGTTATTTATTTATATTGTGATGGTTATTCATTTTACTTCAGTATGGTGAATGGTGTTATTTATTTCTTTACACCTGTTGCATGTTAATCAGACTTAAATTAAAATTTGGCAACTTGCTTTTTAAATACTAGGTGGTTAGAAATAATAAAATGTTTTCGACAGTGATGCTATTAACTGAGCCAACTTGGCATTTTGAATTAATTTTATAAAGGAGTAGCTACCCGGTATTTAATTAGTCGGGGTGTCTCAGGTGGTATCAGAGCATCAGGTTCTAGTGTCCTTTAGGATCTGTACGGCTATTATGTTTCTGCTACGTTTCTTTGATATAGAGCCCTATATTTTAGGACTGTTGTATTCTTTTTGTGTGCTTCGTTCTTCAGCTATTTTAAGTTTATAAACCGTGAACTTATAAACTTTGTTCTTATTTCAGATGCCTCCACGACGTGCACGACGAGTTCCCAGGGATGCTACGCCCGAACCACAGCCCGCTCCAGTTCAGGGCATGTTGAACGCCGCTGAGGTTGCTGCTATAGTAGCCCAAGCGGTAAATGCCGCGATTGCCGTGATTCAGCAGGCACCGCCTCAGGCGCCGGTTGCCGCGCCAGTACAGGTTAATGCATTCCCGTCTGCTTGGGAGCGTGTACGTGATGCTTTTCAGAAAGCGCATCCGCCAGAGTTTGCAGGAAGCTCAGATGTAGTAATCTCGAGCCAATGTAGGAAAGACATGCAGAGGCATTTGAGGATGCATGAGTGCACAGATGTTCAGAAACAGGTGCTAGCTACTTTCAAGCTAGTGGGATCTGCACTACAGTGGTGGGAGTCTATTACCACCGCGGAGGAGAGGGATACCCTCACGATTCAGGAGTTCTGGGTGCGGTTCGACCGCAAGTACTTTCCGTCCGCAGTTCATACCGAGATGAGGAGGAAGCTGATGAGTTTGAAACAGGAGGGCAAGACAGTGGCCGAGTATGAGGCCGAGTTCACTAACCTGTTGAATATCGTTCCATACGAGATTCCAACAGAGAAGAAGAAGATAGAGAAGTTCACTGATGGGTTGAATTGGAGGATCCGTCAGCATCTGCTTGGGAACCTATCATTGGCCACGTATTCTGATGTGGTTAACGCTGCATTGTTGCACTGCTAGGATCACCGTTTTCATATGGCCGAGGGCAAGCGGTCGGGGGAGTCTAGCCATTAGGGCAGGACTGGAGGACATAGTGCCAGCGGGGTACAATCGGGTCAGGGGCAGAGGCAGACTGAGCAGGGTACCCAGCAGGGGGATAATAAGAGGTTCCGGTCAGGGAACTACAGGCAGGGACAGGGAGGTTTCCGTCAGGGCCATCAGGGTCCAAACGGCCATCAGGGCCAACAGGGACAGAATGGGCAGCAGTTCCATCAGGGCCAGCAGGGCCAAGGGAGGAATGGTAGCGGCCACCAGGGCCGGGGACAGCAGGGGCAGAGGGGAGGGAATTTCCCAGGGAAGTGCTTTACTTGTGGCAAGACTGGCCATAAGAAGCAGGATTGTCCTGATAGGGGCAGGGCCCCACAGCAGCAGCAGCAGGGTGCTCGCCAGGAGCCACAGAGACCTATGTTTCCCGCCGCTCTTCCTGCACCGCCGCAGATGGCAGCTTTGCCACCCATTCCAGCAGTCCCAGCTCAGCAGGGGAAGCTACAGTATGGACGTGTCTACAACGTTCACCAGGCTGCAGTTCCACAGTCACCGCCCGCGATCGAGGGTACGTTTCCTATCCATGGCACTATGGGTCGGGTGTTATTTGATACGGGTGCTACACATTGTTTCATAGCTACACACTTCGCGAAAGCTTTAGGATTGTTAGCGACGCCAGAGAGCACAGTGACGTGTGTCGACTCACCATTAGGGAGTGGGTCACTTATTTTCTTTATATGCCGGGGAGTGGGGGTAGAGATCGGTGGTTTGGTATTGCCTACAGACATGTTAGTGTTAGACATGCATGTTCACGATGTGATCATCGGTATGGATTGGCTCGTAGCATATAGGGCCATGATTGATTGCTTCAGCAGGAGCATTGTTTTTGCCATTCCGGGGCAAGAGATGTTTGTAGTGGCGATGCCTCGCCCAGAGGGAGGATCGACCGCTCATCTGTATTACATAGAGGAGGATACCTCTAAGGAGGTTGTTATTCCTTTAGATTCGATCCCGGTTGTCAGGGAGTATTCAGATGTGTTTCAGGAGATACCAGGCTTACCACCCAGTCGAGAGATAGACTTCGTTATTGATTTGCTACCGGGTACGAGACCTATAGCACGTGCACCGTACCGTATGGCTCCAGCTGAGATGCGAGAGTTACGGGATCAGATAGAGCAGCTGTTAGGGCAGGGCTTTATTCGTAGGAGTACCTCACCTTGGGGCGCTCCAGTTTTGTTTGTGAAGAAGAGGGATGGTTCACTGAGATTGTGCGTGGACTACCGAGAGTTGAACAAGGTCACGATACGGAATAAGTATCCGTTGCCTCGAATCGATGACTTATTCGACCAGTTGAGAGGAGCTTCTTTCTTCTCGAAGATTGACTTGAGGTCAGGATACCATCAGTTGCGTATCAGGGAGGAGGATGTCTCGAAGACTGCGTTCTTGTCGAGACATGGTTCTTATGAATTTCGGGTTATGCCTTTCGGCTTGACCAACGCTCCAGCAGTGTTTATGGACTTGATGAACAGGGTGTTCAGGGATTTCCTAGATCAGTTTGTCATTGTCTTCATTGATGACATTCTGGTTTACTCTCAGACAGAGGAGGAGCACGCCGAGCATTTGAGGCAGGTTTTGCAGACACTTCGTCAGAACGAGCTGTATGCAAAATACGAGAAGTGCGGGTTTTGGCTGAAGGAAGTCCAGTTCTTGGGTCACATTATTTCCGACCAGGGAATATCTGTCGATCCGGGGAAGGTATCAGCGGTGAGGGAGTGGGGACAGCCCACGACACCAACGGAGATTCGTAGTTTCTTGGGTCTAGCAGGATACTACAGGAGGTTTATTCGGGGTTTCTCAGAGATTGCAGGTCCTTTGACACATCTTACTCGTAAAGGTGTGCAGTTCATTTGGAGTGATGCCTGTCAGTTGGCATTCGATGAATTGAAGGACAAGTTGACCTCAGCACCAGTGTTAGCATTGCCGAGACCGGGAGTTGAGTATTTGGTTTACACCGATGCGTCTTTGCAAGGGCTTGGAGGTGTTTTGCAGCAGGAGAGATAGGCCATAGCTTATGCTTCCCGTAAGCTTAAGCCTCATGAGAAGAATTACCCCACGCATGATTTGGAGTTGGCAGCGGTAGTATTTGCCCTACGGATTTGGAGGCACTATCTTTTGGGGGAGAAGTTTCAGCTGTTCACGGACCACAAGTCACTACAGTATCTGTTCACGCAGAAGGAACTGAATATGCGACAGCGTAGGTGGCTTGAATTTGTGAAGGACTACCAGTTCGACATCCAGTACCACCCGGGTAAGGCTAACGTGGTAGCAGACGCGTTGAGCCGCAGGCCAGCAGAGGAGGTGGCAGAGGTGTGGAAAGCTAAGTGGAAGGAATTGGGACACCAGGATGCAGTGGCCCGATCTTTCATGTCTGTTATGACCGTTACACCGCAGAGTATCACGAGGATTGTACGGGCACAGGCTAATGACTCGTTTTGTCAGGAGCAGATAGTTCGATTACTTGCAGAGGGAGCCGAGTCCTATACCGTTAGCTCAGATGGGGGATTTCGCTTCAATGGGAGATTGGTAGTTCCGGAAGGGGAAGAATTGCGACACGATGTTATGGCAGAGTCGCACGGCTCACGGTTCGCGGTACATCCCGGAGGGGACAAAATGTACCAAGACATGAGACGCCAGTATTGGTGGAGCGGTATGAAGAGAGATATTGCTGAGTTTGTCTCGAAATGCGCCACTTGTCAGCTTGTAAAAGTGGATCATCAGAGACCAGCAGGATTGCTACAGCCGTTGGAGGTTCCGGTGTGGATGTGGGAGAGCATATCCATGGATTTTGTCACGGGGTTGCCTACGTCGCAGAGGGGTCACGACTCCGTTTGGATAATTGTGGACAGGTTGTCCAAGTTCGCTCACTTCTTACCCGTAAGGACTGACTACACTACGGGACAGTATGCCCAGCTCTTCATTTCAGAGATTGTGAGACTTCACGGTGTGCCCCTAAATATCGTGTCTGACAGAGACAAGATATTTGTCTCGAGGTTTTGGGAGAGTTTCCAAGAGGAAATGGGCACGGAATTGCGGTTGAGTACGGCTTATCATCCGCAGACCGATGGGCAGACAGAGCGCACCAATCAGATGTTGGAGGACATGCTACGCATGTGCATTATTGACTTCGGGGGTGGATGGGAGAAGTACCTTCCACTGGTGGAGTTTGCTTACAACAACTCCTATCAGTTCACGATTGGCATGGCTCCATTTGAGGCATTGTACGGTAGGCCTTGTCGTTCCCCAGCATGTTGGTTGGAGGTGGGGGACAACAAACTGCTTGGGCCGGAAGTTATTCAGGATACTTCGGCAAGGATTGAGTTGATTCGGAGTCGCATTCGGGTAGCTCAAGACAGGCAGAAGAGTTATGCTGATGCGAAGAGGTTTTTCAGGGAGTTCCAAGTGGGGGACCAGGTTTTGCTTAGGGTATCTCCGATGAAGGGGATTATGCGATTCGGGAAGAAGGGGAAGTTAGCACCGAGGTATGTGAGGCCGTTTCCTATTATTGAGCGGATCGGACCGGTTGCGTATAGACTTGGACTACCGGAGCACTTGCATCGGATTCACGACGTGTTCCATATTTCCTCGCTGAGGAAATACCTTAGAGATAATTTGGCTCATTCTCACATTGCTATGGAGGACATCGATCTCCAGCCGGATAGCTCCTACGAGGAGGGGCCAATTGCTATTCTGGACCGAAGCGAGAGGAAACTGCGGTCAAAGATAGTCCCGTTAGTGCGTGTTCAGTGGAGACATCACAATGTCGAGGAGTCCACATGGGAGCGCAAGGATGAGATGCGCGAGCGTTATCCAGAGCTGTTTTTAGCAGGTACTTTCTAGTTTCGAATTTCGGGACGAAATTCAGTTATTAGGGGGGAAGTATGTAATACCCCGTACTTTTGGCTATATTTGTTTTTGGGATTAATTAATTAAATGCGTATTAATTGGAAAAATTAATCCGGGTTATAAATACTAATGAGATGCGAATTGGTATTTGATTATGTGCATATATGATTATATATTAACTTGGTATTATAAAATTTGTCATGAGATTTATATACGGCATTTTAGCAATTTAGTTGAGACGCGTGGGACCGCCGCGTCACGGTATAATATTTTGATATTAAAAGTGAATTTAAAATCTATAATCCGTATGGTCGTTTTGAGTGCGCCATCGCGTCCGGAAGGGTCGAGATAGTTAGAAAACACTAGCCGGGGGTATAGTTTGGGTCCCGGGGTATTTTTAGGCCATACCGGCAACTTAAAGGGTATTTTGGTAATTTCACGTTTTGAGGAATTAAAAGTGACGAAAATTTGGTTAATTAAATCTGATGTGGATAAGTCCCACTAAGCCCATAACCAACCCTTATTAACCTAGAAAGCTACGTAGGTTATCATTTAGTCTTCCAACTCTCCCAAAGGAAACCCTAGCCACCATAGCCACCTTTGGAAGAAGAAAGCTTAGAGAGGAAGGGAAAGAGGAGGAATTCTGCAGAAAATCTGCAGAAAGAGCTTACAAATCCAGAGACAATCAAGGCAAGTGATTTATTCCATTTAAATTTCGGAGAATGCTTCTTCCATGTTAGATTATTCAAAAACTTTATGTGTTCTTGGAAGATAATGAAAAACCCATAAGATTGGAGTTATTAGTTTAATTTTTGGGATATAGGTTGCATGTAGAATGTTACTGGAAGATTATATTAAGAGAATTACTGACTTTTGTTATACCAAAACGGATTTAAGATGAAGTTTATGAATGTTCTTGAGATAAATTGGAAAAACTAGGTTTTTGATGAAGATTGATCCATATGTAGCCTTTAGTTGTTGAAATATTGATTTGTGGACGTTAGAAATATTGTAGGATGGTTATATGACATTACTATAACGTTATATTAGAGAATCATGCTTTAAAAATAAGTTTTGGGATGTTTTCAAATCTGCAAATCGAAGCAGTCCGTAACCATACCTGTGTAATCGATCGATCGACATTCATCAGTCGATCGATCGACAAAATCGATCGATCGAAGGTCAAGGTCGATCGATCGAAGGTCAAGGTCGATCGATCGACCTTCCCAGAATAAATGAAGTTTTCCCATAATTGAATTTTAGTGGTGTTAACCCTTGGATAATATTATTAGAGACTTTATGAACACCCTTAACTTTAAGGAAGACCAGTAGGCATGATTATGAGATGGGACTTTATTTGGAATGTAATTTGAGGAATTATTCTAAATAAATGAAATTTGTCATGTGAGATAATATTTGGGTTAATAGTACAAATTTGAATAAAATTGATGAAATAAGGTTTGGGGCAGAAGCAAAGACCTTAGGTATAAAGATGTCATATGTGGGAATTATGGGAGACTTAATACTCTATTATGGATAGGTTTTAAGGATAAGGGACTACGGCGTGAGACGTGTCGGCAATTTAACTTTATATTAACGGGATACTTGAAATATATAAGTTTGGAATAATGGTATCATGATGTAGAGTATACCTTATTAAAATACGATATTACTAAGATGTGTGTATACTTAGTATTGGTATATGGATTGTGTGTATGACATACCTACCATACTTGCTATCACGGGAGGTTTGCGTTCGCTTAGGACCCTCTAATCCTTGTGTGCCTACGGGGGGGGATATAGACTTGTACCTTGATGAACATAGGTCATAGAAGGACTTATTGTGATATTAATAAGTCTGCATGATCATGGGAGCGTAGGTATGTGCGTGACCCATGTGATGGTGACTGTGTTCGCCTCCACTATTTGTGATTTGTGTTGTCTGAACTATTCCTGAGAGATTCGGAATATGTGATCCTTATGTACGTGATGTACCGGGATGGATAGCAGAGTATGTGTGCACCATAGCTTAGATTGCGGGGTGCTTGTATCGTATATTTATGATGTGAATAATATATATTAAATAAATGGGAATCCTCATGTTAATGTTGTAAATATATTACAATGTTGTTTCGAGATATATAATGAGTTAACTGATATTTATATCAATGGCATAATTAGTAACTGAGTTTACGTTAAACCCTATTTAATTAAGAGCGTTATTATATTAATGGAACCAAGTATTATGGGTAGAACCTTTGGCAGTCTAGCTAGGTACGTTGTCACTTAGCTAGTGGTAAGGGTAGTTATAGATGGGTATTTGCGTTAGGAGTGCACAGTTAGACGAGAGGTGAGAATATAATGTGAGTGCACGTCCTAACATGTACTTTGCATTTAATGTTTTAAATGTTTTTAAAGCACTTGCAGGTTTTTAAAAATATAACACATTCGGGCTCTGACCCGTTTGCTTTTCAAATCTTTTTCTTGTAAAACCATTTTAGGTGCCCAGCCACAAGGACACCAAGCATAGGTACTCATTCAGGTGACGAGCTGTAGCGATTTGTGGAAGCTACAGGGATTTGTTCATAGACGCTTCTATCTTTTGGATTCCAGAGTCACTATCTATCAGTTGTAGGGCATGTTGCCCATTTCTATTTAGAGCATCTTTTACATTTCAGTTTCAGACTTTAGCATGTTTTATTTCAGTTCAGTTTATTTATTTCAGTTTTGGGATTGTATTGAGGGGTTTCCTCCAGACGTTATTTATTTCTATTGTGATGGTTATTCATTTTACTTCAGTATGGTGAATGGTGTTATTTATTTCTTTACACTTGTTGCATGTTAATCAGACTTAAATTAAAATTTGGCAACTTGCTTTTTAAATACTAGGTGGTTAGAAATAATAAAATGCTTTCGACAGTGATGCTATTAACTGAGCCAACTTGGCATTTTGAATTAATTTTATAAAGGAGTAGCTACCCGGTATTTAATTAGACGGGGTGTCTCAGGTGGTATCAGAGCATTAGGTTCTAGTGTCCTTTAGGATCTGTACGGCTATTATGTTTCTGCTACGTTTCTTTGATATAGAGCCCTATATTTTAGGACTGTTGTATTCTTTTTGTGTGCTTCGTTCTTCAGCTATTTTAAGTTTATAAACCGTGAACTTATAAAATTTTTTCTTATTTCAGATGCCTCCACGACGTGCACGACGAGTTCCCAGGGATGCTACGCCCGAACCACAGCCCGCTCCAGTTCAGGGCATGTTGAACGCCGCTGAGGTTGCTGCTATAGTAGCCCAAGCGGTAAATGCCGCGATTGCCGTGATTCAGCAGGCACCGCCTCAGGCGCCGGTTGCCGCGCCAGTACAGGTTAATGCATTCCCGTCTGCTTGGGAGCGTGTACGTGATGCTTTTCAGAAAGCGCATCCGCCAGAGTTTGCAGGAAGCTCAGATGTAGTAATCTCGAGCCAATGGAGGAAAGACATGCAGAGGCATTTGAGGATGCATGAGTGGACAGATGTTCAGAAACAGGTGCTAGCTACTTTCAAGCTAGTGGGATCTGCACTACAGTGGTGGGAGTCTATTACCACCGCGGAGGAGAGGGATACCCTCACGATTCAGGAGTTCTGGGTGCGGTTCGACCGCAAGTACTTTCCGTCCGCAGTTCATACCGAGATGAGGAGGAAGCTGATGAGTTTGAAACAGGAGGGCAAGACAGTGGCCGAGTATGAGGCCGAGTTCACTAACCTGTTGAATATCGTTCCATACGAGATTCCAACAGAGAAGAAGAAGATAGAGAAGTTCACTGATGGGTTGAATTGGAGGATCCGTCAGCATCTTCTTGGGAACCTATCGTTGGCCACGTATTCTGATGTGGTTAACGCTGCATCGTTGCACTGCCAGGATCACCGTTTTCATATGGCCGAGGGCAAGCGGTCGGGGGAGTCTAGCCATTAGGGCAGGACTGGAGGACATAGTTCCAGCGGGGTACAATCGGGTCAGGGGCAGAGGCAGACTGAGCAGGGTACCCAGCAGGGGGATAATAAGAGGTTCCGGTCAGGGAACTACAGGCAGGGACAGGGAGGTTTCCGTCAGGGCCATCAGGGTCCAAACGGCCATCAGGGCCAACAGGGACAGAATGGGCAGCAGTTCCATCAGGGCCAGCAGGGCCAAGGGAGGAATGGTAGCGGCCACCAGGGCCGGGGACAGCAGGGGCAGAGGGGAGGGAATTTCCCAGGGAAGTGCTTTACTTGTGGCAGGACTGGCCATAAGAAGCAGGATTGTCCTGATAGGGGCAGGGCCCCACAGCAGCAGCAGCAGGGTGCTCGCCAGGAGCCACAGAGACCTATGTTTCCCGCCGCTCTTCCTGCACCGCCACAGATGGCAGCTTTGCCACCCATTCCAGCAGTCCCAGCTCAGCAGGGGCAGCTACAGTATGGATGTGTCTACAACGTTCACCAGGCTGCAGTTCCACAGGCACCGCCCGCGATCGAGGGTACGTTTCCTATCCATGGCACTATGGGTCGGGTGTTATTTGATACGGGTGCTACACATTGTTTCATAGCTACACACTTCGCGAAAGCTTTAGGATTGTTAGCGACGCCAGAGAGCACAGTGACGTGTGTCGACTCACCATTAGGGAGTGGGTCACTTATTTTCTTTATATGCCGGGGAGTGGGGGTAGAGATCGGTGGTTTGGTATTGCCTGCAGACATGTTAGTGTTAGACATGCATGTTCACGATGTGATCATCGGTATGAATTGGCTCGTAGCATATAGGGCCATGATTGATTGCTTCAGCGGGAGCATTGTTTTTGCCATTCCGGGGCAAGAGATGTTTGTAGTGGCGATGCCTCGCCCAGAGGGAGGATCGACCGCTCATCTGTATTACATAGAGGAGGATACCTCTAAGGAGGTTGTTATTCCTTTAGATTCGATCCCGGTTGTCAGGGAGTATTCAGATGTGTTTCAGGAGATACCAGGTTTACCACCCAGTCGAGAGATAGACTTCGTTATTGATTTGCTACCGGGTACGAGACCTATAGCACGTGCACCGTACCGTATGGCTCCAGCTGAGATGCGAGAGTTATGGGATCAGATAGAGCAGCTGTTAGGGCAGGGCTTTATTCATAGGAGTACCTCACCTTGGGGCGCTCCAGTTTTGTTTGTGAAGAAGAGGGATGGTTCACTAAGATTGTGCGTGGACTACCGAGAGTTGAACAAGGTCACGATACGGAATAAGTATCCGTTGCCTCGAATCGATGACTTATTCGACCAGTTGAGAGGAGCTTCTTTCTTCTCGAAGATTGACTTGAGGTCAGGATACCATCAGTTGCGTATCAGGGAGGAGGATGTCTCGAAGACTGCGTTCTTGTCGAGATATGGTTCTTATGAATTTCGGGTTATGCCTTTCGGCTTGACCAATGCTCCAGCAGTGTTTATGGACTTTGTGAACAGGGTGTTCAGGGATTTCCTAGATCAGTTTGTCATTGTCTTCATTGATGACATTCTGGTTTACTCTCAGACAGAGGAGGAGCACGCCGAGCATTTGAGGCAGGTTTTGCAGACACTTCGTCAGAACGAGCTGTATGCAAAATACGAGAAGTGCGGGTTTTGGCTGAAGGAAGTCCAGTTCTTGGGTCACATTATTTCCGACCAGAGAATATCTGTCGATCCGGGGAAGGTATTAGCGGTGAGGGAGTGGGGACAGCCCACGACACCAACGGAGATTCGTAGTTTCTTGGGTCTAGCAGGATACTACAGGAGGTTTATTCGGGGTTTCTCAGAGATTGCAGGTCCTTTGACACATCTTACTCGTAAAGGTGTGCAGTTCATTTGGAGTGATGCCTGTCAGTTGGCATTCGATGAATTGAAGGATAAGTTGACCTCAGCACCAGTGTTAGCATTGCCGAGACCGGGAGTTGAGTATTTGGTTTACACCGATGCGTCTTTGCAAGGGCTTGGAGATGTTTTGCAGCAGGAGAGACAGGCCATAGCTTATGCTTCCCGAAAGCTTAAGCCTCATGAGAAGAATTACCCCACGCATGATTTGGAGTTGGCAGCGGTAGTATTTGCCCTACAGATTTGGAGGCACTATCTTTTGGGGGAGAAGTTTCAGCTGTTCACAGACCACAAGTCACTACAGTATCTGTTCACGCAGAAGGAACTGAATATGCGACAGCGTAGGTGGCTTGAATTTGTGAAGGACTACCAGTTCGACATCCAGTACCACCCGGGTAAGGCTAACGTGGTAGCAGACGCGTTGAGCCGCAGGCCAGCAGAGGAGGTGGCAGAGGTGTGGAAAGCTAAGTGGAAGGAATTGGGACACCAGGATGCAGTGGCCCGATCTTTCATGTCTGTGATGACCGTTACACCGCAGATTATCACGAGGATTGTACGGGCACAGGCTAATGACTCGTTCTGTCAGGAGCAGATAGTTCGATTACTTGCAGAGGGAGCCGAGTCCTATACCGTTAGCTCAGACGGGGGATTGCGCTTCAATGGGAGATTGGTAGTTCCGGAAGGGGAAGAATTGCGACACGATGTTATGGCAGAGTCGCACGGCTCACGGTTCGTGGTACATCCCGGAGGGGACAAAATGTACCAAGACATGAGACGCCAGTATTGGTGGAGCGGTATGAAGAGAGATATCGCTGAGTTTGTCTCGAAATGCGCCACTTATCAGCTTGTAAAAGTGGATCATCAGAGACCAGCAGGATTGCTACAGCCGTTGGAGGTTCCGGTGTGGATGTGGGAGAGCATATCCATGGATTTTGTCACGGGGTTGCTTACGTCGCAGAGGGGTCACGACTCCGTTTGGGTAATTGTGGACAGGTTGTCCAAGGTCGCTCACTTCTTACCCGTAAGGACTGACTACGCTACGGGACAGTATGCCCAGCTCTTCATTTCAGAGATTGTGAGACTTCACGGTGTGCCCCTAAATATCGTGTCTGACAGAGACAAGATATTTGTCTCGAGGTTTTGGGAGAGTTTCCAAGAGGCAATGGGCACGGAATTGCGGTTGAGTACGGCTTATCATCCGCAGACCGATGGGCAGACAGAGCGCACCAATCAGATGTTGGAGAACATGCTACGCATGTGCATTATTGACTTCGGGGGTGGATGGGAGCAGTACCTTCCACTGGTGGAGTTTGCTTACAACAACTCCTATCAGTTCACGATTGGCATGGCTCCATTTGAGGCATTGTACGGTAGGCCTTGTCGTTCCCCAGCATGTTGGTTGGAGGTGGGGGACAACAAACTGCTTGGGCCGGAAGTTATTCAGAATACTTCGGCAAGGATTGAGTTGATTCGGAGTCGCATTCGGGTAGCTCAAGACAGGCAGAAGAGTTATGCTGATGCGAAGAGGTTTTTCAGGGAGTTCCAAGTGGGGGACCAGGTTTTGCTCAGGGTATCTCCGATGAAGGGGATTATGCGATTCGGGAAGAAGGGGAAGTTAGCACCGAGGTATGTGGGGCCGTTTCTTATTATTGAGCGGATCGGACCGGTTGCGTATAGACTTGGACTACCGGAGCACTTGCATCGGATTCACGACGTGTTCCATATTTCCTCGCTGAGGAAATACCTTAGAGATAATTTGGCTCATTCTCACATTGCTATGGAGGACATCGATCTCCAGCCGGATAGCTCCTACGAGGAGGGGCCAATTGCTATTCTGGACAGAAGCGAGAGGAAACTGCGGTCAAAGATAGTCCCGTTAGTGCGTGTTCAGTGGCGACATCACAATGTCGAGGAGTCCACATGGGAGCGCAAGGATGAGATGCGCGAGCGTTATCCAGAGCTGTTTTTAGCAGGTACTTTCTAGTTTCGAATTTCGGGACGAAATTCAGTTATTAGGGGGGAAGTATGTAATACCCCGTACTTTTGGCTATATTTATTTTTGGGATTAATTAATTAAATGCGTATTAATTGGAAAAATTAATCCGGGTTATAAATACTAATGAGATGCGAATTGGTATTTGATTATGTGCATATATGATTATATATTAACTTGGTATTATAAAATTTGTCATGAGATTTATATACGGCATTTTAGCAATTTAGTTGAGACGCGTGGGACCGCCGCGTCACGGTATAATATTTTGATATTAAAAGTGAATTTAAAATCTATAATCAGTATGGTCATTTTGAGTGCGCCATCGCGTCCGGAAGGGTCGAGATAGTCAGAAAACACTAGCCGGGGGTATAGTTTGGGTCCCGGGGTATTTTTAGGCCATACCGGCAACTTAAAGGGTATTTTGGTAATTTCACGTTTTGAGGAATTAAAAGTGACGAAAATTTGGTTAATTAAATCTGATGTGGATAAGACCCACTAAGCCCATAACCAACCCTTATTAACCTAGAAAGCTACGTAGGTTATCATTTAGTCTTCCAACTCTCCCAAAGGAAACCCTAGCCACCATAGCCACCTTTGGAAGAAGAAAGCTTAGAGAGGAAGGGAAAGAGGAGGAATTCTGCAGAAAATCTGCAGAAAGAGCTTACAAATCCAACACCAAATCCAGAGACAATCAAGGCAAGTGATTTATTCCATTTAAATTTCGGAGAATGCTTCTTCCATGTTAGATTATTCAAAAACTTTATGTGTTCTTGGAAGATAATGAAAAACCCATAAGATTGGAGTTATTAGTTTAATTTTTGGGATATAGGTTGCATGTAGAATGTTACTGGAAGATTATATTAAGAGAATTACTGACTTTTGTTATACCAAAACGGATTTAAGATGAAGTTTATGAATGTTCTTGAGATAAATTGGAAAAACTAGGTTTTTGATGAAGATTGATCCATATGTAGCCTTTAGTTGTTGAAATATTGATTTGTGGACGTTAGAAATATTGTAGGACGGTTATATGACATTACTATAACGTTATATTAGAGAATCATGCTTTAAAAATAAGTTTTGGGATGTTTCCAAATCTGCAAATCGAAGCAGTCCGTAACCATACCTGTGTAATCGATCGATCGACATTCATCAGTCGATCGATCGACAAAATCGATCGATCGAAGGTCAAGGTCGATCGATCGACCTTCCCAGAATAAATGAAGTTTTCCCTTAATTGAATTTTAGTGGTGTTAACCCTTGGATAATATTATTAGAGACTTTATGAACACCCTTAACTTTAAGGAAGACCAGTAGGCATGATTATGAGATGGGACTTTATTTGGAATGTAATTTGAGGAATTATTCTAAATAAATGAAATTTTTCACGTGAGATAATATTTGGGTTAATAGTACAAATTTGAATAAAATTGATGAAATAAGGTTTGGGGCAGAAGCAAAGACCTTAGGTATAAAGATGTCATATGTGGGAATTATGGGAGACTTAATACTCTATTATGGATAGGTTTTAAGGATAAGGGACTACGGCGTGAGATGTGTTGGCAATTTAACTTTATATTAACGGGAGACTTGAAATATATAAGTTTGGAATAATGGTATTATGATGTAGAGTATACCTTATTAAAATACGATATTACTAAGATGTGTGTATACTTAGTATTGGTATATGGATTGTGTGTATGACATACATACCATACTTGCTATCACGGGAGGTTTGCGTTCGCTTAGGACCCTCTAATCCTTGTGTGCCTACGGGGGGGATATAGACTGGTACCTTGATGAACATAGGTCATAGAAGGACTTATTGTGATATTAATAAGTCTGCATGATCATGGGAGCGTAGGTATGTGCGTGACCCATGTGATGGTGACTGTGTTCGCCTCCACTATTTGTGATTTGTGTTGTCTGAACTATTCCTGAGAGATTCGGAATATGTGATCCTTATGTACGTGATGTACCGGGATGGATAGCAGAGTATGTGTGCACCATAGCTTAGATTGCGGGGTGCTTGTATCGTATATTTATGATGTGAATAATATATATTAAATAAATGGGAATCCTCATGTTAATGTTGTAAATATATTACGATGTTGTTTCGAGATATATAATGAGTTAACTGATATTTATATCAATGGCATAATTAGTAACTGAATTTACGTTAAACCCTATTTAATTAAGAGCGTTATTATATTAATGGAACCAAGTATTATGGGTAGAACCTTTGGCAGTCTAGCTAGGTACGTTGTCACTTAGCTAATGGTAAGGGTAGTTATAGATGGGTATTTGCGTTAGGAGTGCACAGTTAGACGAGAGGTGAGAATATAATGTGAGTGCACGTCCTAACATGTACTTTGCATTTAATGTTTTAAATGTTTTTAAAGCACTTGCAGGTTTTTAAAAATATAACACATTCGGGCTCTGACCCGTTTGCTTTTCAAATCTTTTTCTTGTAAAACCATTTTAGGTGCCCAGCCACAAGGACACCAAGCATAGGTACTCATTCAGATGACGAGCTGTAGCGATTTGTGGAAGCTACAGGGATTTGTTCATAGACGCTTCTATCTTTTGGATTCCAGAGTCACTATCTATCAGTTGTAGGGCATGTTGCCCATTTCTATTTAGAGCATCTTTTACATTTCAGTTTCAGACTTTAGCATGTTTTATTTCAGTTCAGTTTATTTATTTCAGTTTTGGGATTGTATTGAGGGGTTTCCTCCAGACGTTATTTATTTCTATTGTGATGGTTATTCATTTTACTTCAGTATGGTGAATGGTGTTATTTATTTCTTTACACTTGTTGCATGTTAATCAGACTTAAATTAAAATTTGGCAACTTGCTTTTTAAATACTAGGTGGTTAGAAATAATAAAATATTTTCGACAGTGATGCTATTAACTAAGCCAACTTGGCATTTTGAATTAATTTTATAAAGGAGTAGCTACCCGGTATTTAATTAGTCGGGGTGTCTCATAAGTACAAGTATTATGAGTTTCACAAAGATCATTGTCATACTACCAACCGTTGTATTGCCCTCCAAAATGAGATAGAAGAACTCATTCGAAGAGGAAAATTGGACAGATTTGTTGATCGGTGGGTCGGTGGGTCGGTGGAAGAACTGGAGGTAGAGGTCGACAGAGATCTAAATCATCAGTTAAGCCTAGAGAATATAAGAAGAGGAACCACGATGAAGATCCATATTCACACTCAGTGTTGGATCTTATAATTATCACATGATTATAGGTGGAGATACCGAAGGAGGAAATCATACAACTGAAAGGAAAACTTACCTCAATGAGGCCCAAGCTTGTTCCTATATCTAGCGAATTAACCTCGCCGAGGAAGACCAACCAAGAAAAGTTAACATGGATAAGCTCGTAATTTGCTTTTCCAAAAATTATTTATCTAGAGTGTTGTATCCTTATGATGATCCTTTAGTTATCAGAGTTAGGATGAAAGAAGTATTGGTAGCAATAACATTGGTGGATAACAGCAGTTCAACAAAAATCATGTTCTATCCCTGTTTTGATCGTTTGTGTTTAAAACTCGGTCAACTGGATCCTTATCATCGGACACTCGTTGGATTATCAAGTGAGAAAGTGTTTCCATTAGGGACTATCAAGTTAGATATGTTGATTAGGACATGGACGATGAGCAGGACAGAGAACGTGAGACTCTTTGTAATGGAAAAAAATGTTCATTATGTCGATAATATGATTATGGGAAGAGTTGGTCTAAATAAATTTGAAGTTGTACCCTCTACTGTTCATCAATGCCTGAAGTTCCCAACCAACTTTGGAGTTGGAGTAGTGAAAGGAGATCAGAAAGTAGCTCGAGACTGCTATTATTCCTCTTCAAAGGAAGAAGATTTGTTGGAGATAATGAGGAAAACAACCACCTATCAAGTGGATATATCTGAGCTGAACAATGAATATGAGGTTGAAACCTTAGATCCACGAGACAAATCTGAGCTTGTAAAAGGCCAAGTGATTGAGGCAAGAAAAAACATTGTTCTAGATAATGACAAACGAAAACGAACAACTAAAATAGGAACGTCATTGGAACCAGTTCTTAAACAGGAGTTGGTGGCTTCCTTGAGACAAAGGAAACAGTTATTCACGTGGATTCATGAAGATATGCAAGGCATAGACCCAAATTTCCTATGCCATGAGCTTAATGTGAATAAGGAGGTTAAACCCATGAAGCAGCGAAGAAGATTTTTTATCCCGGAGAAAAACCAGGAAATACAAGAAGAAGTAGAGAATCTTCAAAAACCTTCCTTTATTGAAAATGTGAAGTATCGAGATTGGTTGGCCAACGTGGCTATGGTCAAGAAGAAGAACAACAAGTGGAGGATGTGTGTAGATTTTATTGACTTGAATAAAGAGTGCCCAAAGGATCACTTTCCTTTTCCATAATTTGATCAATTGGTAGATGCTACTGCTGGCCATGAGCTGCTTAGTTTCATGGATGCATATTCTAGTTATAACCAGATCAAAATGAACCCAGAAAATAGAGAAAGTACTTATTTTATCACTCCTCGAGGTACTTATTGCTATAATGTTATGCCATTTGGTCTAAAAAATATAGGTGTTACTTATCAGAGAATGGTGAAAAAGTATTTAAGGAGCAGATAGGCAAGAAAATGGAGGTGTACATTGATGATATGCTCATAAAAAGCAAAAAAGTTACAGATCATATTACCGACCTCAACTTGATCAATTGGAAAAGTACCAAATTAAGTTAAACCCCACCAAATGCGTCTTCGGAATGCAGGAGGAAATGTTCCTTGGGTATATAGTGAATAAAAGGGGAATTGAAGCTAATCCAGATAAGATTAAAGCCTTGATAGAAATGCATTCTTTGACCTGTTAAAATGATGTTCTAAGGCTAATTGGGTGTGTAGTAGCACTCAACAAGTTTGTATCCTAAGCCAAGGACAAGTGTTTGCCATTCTTTAAGGTACTTAAAAAAACCTTTGAATGGAACGATGAATGTTAAAAAGATTTCCTGGAGTTGAAGAAGTACCTGGGAGCTCCATCACTACTCTCCCAACGAGTGTCGGGAGAAAAACTGTATTTATATCTGGCAGTATCTGAGTCATCAGTTAGCTCTGCCTTGTCCAGGGAGGAAAATTGAGTTCAAAAGCCAATTTATTACACCAGCAAAGATTTTCGAGTAGCATAAGTGAGATATTCCAGACTAGAAAAATTAGAACTGGCCTTAATTGAGGCTAGTAGATGAATGAAGCCATATTTTCAAGCCCACGCCATAGTGGTATACACTGGCATGCCACTAAGGCAGGCTTTGCATAATCCGGAGAAATATGGAAGATTGATGTATTGGGCTATGGAGTTGGGGGAATATAACCTTGTATATGAACGAATGACTGCTTTAAAAAGTCAAAATGTGGCTAATTTTATTGCAGAATTCAATTACCCAGAGGTCCCTGAGAAACAAGGTACTCTAGCCGACCAACACGCAGGAGACAGTAGACTTACTGAAGATATGCTTGACTAACTCCAAATATGGGAAACTGTAGTAAAAGATCAACCAGAACCGTTTAGTAGAGTACAGGAGATGAAGAAGAAATATGAGGAGGTGAAGGATAAAATCATTCATTAAGGGATTCTGACAAACTAGGCATTTGACGGCGATATCCCTATATGGAGTCTGTATATTGATGGGTTATCTTATGTAACCGGATGTGGAGCTGGAATCATTCTCAATACTCCAGATGACTTAGACATAGAGTACGCTCTACGATTCCAATTTTAAGCCTCTAATAATGAAGCAGAGTATAAAGTTGTGATTGTTAGTTTAAATCTATCTAAATCACTAAATGCCGAGCAAGTTGTGGTATACAGTGATTCACAGTTAGTTATGAATCAAGTGTTGAGCTTATATGCAGCAAAAGGAGAAATGATGACCAGATATTTGGCCAAAACTTTGGAAATAATTACCACTTTGCTAGCTATTCAGATGGTCAGAGTTCTAAGATTGGAGAATGCCCAATCAGATCTACTTTCTCGGTTAGCTTCAGCAACCAAAACGGAGATACGAAGAACTATTCCAATTAAGCTACATGCTAATAGGAGCATTGATGAAGATATAATGGTCAACTTTATTGCAGTTGATATGGGGCCATCTTGGATGGACCCCATAAGAGCATATAATAATAATAATAGGATTCTTGCAGCTGATCTACTTGAAGCTAAGAGGCTGAAATATAAAGTTGTAAGATATGTGCTAGATGGTGGTGTTTTATATAGAAAAGGATTAACTTCTAGTCTACAATGGTGTGTGCATCTAATTGAAGTGAAGAACTTAATTAAAGAATTCCATAAAGGGTTATGTGGAGCCCATGGAGCAGGAAGAACGTTATTGCAGATAATTCATGCACTAGGATACTACTAGCTAACCATGCGAGCAGATTGTGCAGATTGTGTAAAGAAGTGTCATAAGTGCTAGAGGTTTTCCAGCATATGCAAGTCTCCAAAAGCTCTCCTAACACCAATCACATCCCTTTAGCCCTTTGATATGTGGGGGATTGACTTGGTCAGGCCTCTACCAACCACCCGAGGAAGGTTCAAGTGCCTAGTTGTAGTTGTTGATTACTTTACTAAATGGGTGGAAGCTGAACCGTTGATCGATATGTCATATGAAAAAGTTTATCAGTTTATTTGGAAGAGTATTATATGCGTGCATGGCTTACCCTATGCCTTATTCACTGATCATGGCACATAATTTGACAACGATATATTTGTTGCTTATTGTGCCTAGTCCAATGTCCAAAAAATCCACTATGCTCCTGGACATCCTCAAAGGAATGGTCAAACAGAGGTAACTAATAAAACTTTACCGAATGGGTTAAAGAAAATGTTGGAAAATGCCAAAGGGAATTGGATCAATGAACGGAATTCTGTCCTGTGGGCTTACCGAACAACTGCCAGAATAGCTACTGGAGAAACTCCCTACCTATTGGTATTTGGTATTGAAGTTGTAATTCCTGTCGAGCTAGGTTTACCTATGCATAGAGTTATTAACTTCAATACCCTAGTAAAGGATTTGATGAGAAGGATAGATTTAGACATGCTGGAAGAAGCCCGTGAAGATGCAGGTTTAAGGAATACTGCCTATCAACAAAGGACTGCACGCTTTTACAATAAGAGGGTCATGCCAAGAAACTTAAAAGAGGGTGATTATGTTTTACATAAAGTGATTCAGAAGAGAAATAAACTGGAAGGTAATTGGCATGGGCCTTATCGCATTACTACAGTCATCCAACCAGGCATATATCAGATCGAGAGTTTGGAAGAGGGAGAATTTAAGAATCCATGGAATGAAGAACACCTGAAGAAGTACTATCGATAAATGTAGTTATGATGTACTCAGTTCACTTCAATATTAATGAAAACACGACTTTCCCAAAATTGTTATTTTGTAGTTTTCTTTTTCGGAGTACTGGTGTTATACACTTGCAGCTAGCATCAATAAAACCACCAACAAAGTGGTCGGTATCAACAAAGACCACCAACAAAGTTAGTCGGTATCAATGAAAACCACCAACAAAGTTGGTAGGCATCAACAAAGACCACCAACAACAAAGTTGGTCGGTATCAATGAAAACCACCAACAAAGTTGGTTGGCATAAAAAAGGCACCAACAACGTTGGTCGATAGTAACAAAGGCCACCAACAAAGTTGGTCGGCATTAGTAAAGGAACTAACAAAGTTGGTTGCCAAATATATAAAACCACGCAAGGAAAAATTGTAAGTCCCAAATGCTTGGTTAACGAAGACCCGGATGAATAATTTTCATCTAAACTGGGCTAAAAGATAGGAAAATGTTCCACTCATGCCTGGGAACTAAGGTAACTAATGCAATTAACATAAAATTTAGGTACATTAGTGTTGATACCAATTTTAGTTTGCTGACATGGCTAAATTAAGTAGAGACACGTGGCAATCCGCATGGCAATAACAAACACATCGGAACAACCCCTTGACTTCGAGGAACTCATTTTCCCCAACCAACTCAAATACTCCGAGCAGTAGATACTCTCCGAGGAACTTTATTGCGCCGAGCAACTCATGGATGCTGAGATACTTAGGCAGTCCGAGCATCTTTGGCGGTCCGAGCTGCATCTCGATCAGAGCATTTATTATCAGACAATTAAGAGGATTAAATGCGCATTAAATGTTGATTGTCATCATATGGATGTATACGCTTATTGAACAGCTATGTATTACCCATTCACATGTACAGCCTGATGGCTATAAATACATTGTATCATCCTCATTGTAGGGGGACCGAAATTTCTTGAGAAAAACCCCACCTTGAGAATTTCTAAACAGTCAATAATAGCACCAACAATGGAAGTAGGCCATTTGTTCAAGGCTGAACCACTTAAAACTATCTTGTCTTATTTATTTTTATCTGTGATTAAAAAATTAGAGATAATCTAATTTTTTACATCAACAGATTGGCATCGTCTGTGGGAAACGACTGTAATTTTCGTTTTTCACCAAAAACAATTCATCACCAATGGATGACAATCCTGAATCCAGCAATCGAAACGCTGGGAATCCCCCAAATCCATCCGGTCCTCCAAATATCCAAGATCTTTCAGGAATCATGGCCAGTTTGGCTCAAGGTCAAACAGTCATGTAGGAAATAATGCGACAACTCATGCAAACTATCCAAGGTGGAGCATCCACCTATTCAGGACAACGAATTGGTCAAAGAAATACTCATTTACTTTCTTCACGCATTAGTCAAAGCGATTCATATCGCACTCATAAATCTGAAGATTTTTCTTATCAACCGGGTCGAACTTCGTCAGTACGAGCCACAGATACTGAACAACACATCACTCTCTCTCCGAAAAGGACCAGTGCACTGGAAAGATTGAGTAGGGTCTCTCCTTTTGATCGATTAGGCCCTAGAAAGAATAAAAGTCCTCCTAAGGCTGTGTTGAGAAACTTTCGATGACCATTTGATTTAAGATAGGGTTCTGCCCAATCACAACCAGTTGCTCGACAAGATAAATCCCAAGAAGCCACATCCACGCGATCAGTTGCTCGAACCAACAGGCCTGAGGAAGGAAATAATGCGTGGAAAGGCTCTATTCAGAGGTTGGAGGACAGATTTAGGGGAATGGACAAGGCCAAGAATCCTCTACAAATAACTTTTGTCCAAGGGACACCTTTTGTCCAAGCAATTGTGGATTTTTCCACACCATCAAAGTTCAAAGCACCTGTTGTGACTCCTAAGTATGATGAAAAACTCGACCCTGTCCTTCATATAGAGCAATACCAAGTTGCTACCGACATCTACGCTGTGCCAGATGAGATGAGATGCAGGGCATTCTCAGGAACTCTTACAGGATCTGCTCAAATATGGTACAACAATCTTCCTCGGTGTAAATTTTCAACTTTCTTTCAACTGTCCGAACTCTTCATTGGAAACTTCTATTTTGGAGAAAAACCTGTTAAACATGTAGCGCACTTGTTAAGTGTTAGACAAAAGGCAGGTGAGAGCACTGGGGATTATATAACTCGTTTCAATAACGAAAAACTCGAAGTTATTGATTACCAGGAAAAGACAGCGATTACTGCCCTGATGAGTGGGCTGTTGCCCAACAAGTTGTACTACACTTTGGCTAAAGATCCACCCAGAACCATGTCAGAATTGATGGAAAAAGCGGCCAAGATCATGAATGTCGAGGAGGCTATGGCTGCAAAGAAGAATATGGATACCAAAGAAACCAAGGTGGAGGGTGATAAGGCTAAAAAGAAAGAGCATAAGAACAATGGTGGTGACGAGCACTCAAAAACAAAGCCATCATGGGAAGTATTGAAGAAATTTAAGAATTACACTCCTTTGAAGGTAGACATCAACCATGTTCTAGAAGAAATCAAGAACAGCGAGAAGTTAAACTGGCCAGAGAAAATAAAGTCAGACCCTGATAAGAGGAATAAGGCCAAATATTACGAGTTCCACAAGGATCATGGCCACATGACCAAAAATTGCATAGCTCTTTAGAATGAGATCGAAGCACTCATTAGATGAGGAAAACTGGCAAAGTATGTTGATCGTAGAAATGAAAGAAGAAACAACGATCGAGCAAGAGATAGATCTAGATCTCCTCGTCGAGCAGAGGAGAACAAGAAAATAGACCAAAAAGATGATCCAGAAGACGACCCTGATCTTCCCAAAAGACCAAGGCAGCCAGAACGTGAGGTATTTTCAATACGTTTTGAATCCTTTGATTGTAATGTTATTACAGGTGGAGATGCAGGAGGTGGAGACCTTACTGTAGAAAGAAAAGCTTACATCAATGAGGCTCAAGCCTGTTCATATATCCAACGAATAAATTGGGTTGAAGATGATCGCCTGAGGAAGGTCAATAAAGAAAAACTAGTCATCGGTTTCTCAAAAAATGACCTCGCAGGTGTACTGTATCCTCATGATGATCCATTGGTGATCAAAATGATAATGAAGGAAGTGATGATCTCGAGAGTACTGGTTGATAATGGTAGCTCAGCTGATATTATGTTCTACTCGTGCTTCTACATCTTTTATCTAAAGTTATCTCAGTTGGAGCCTTATCACAAACCTCTCCTCGGTTTTGCTAGCGAGAAATTTTTTCCACTTGGGATAATCAAGTTGGATATGTTTATTGGTACATGGCCTTCTTGTCGAACCGAAAGAGTACGCTTGTTCATGATGGATAAGAATGTTCAATCAGCCTACAATATCATCATGGGAAGGGTAGGATTGAAGAAGTTCGAAGAAGTACCATCTACGGTACATCAATGCCTGAAATTTCCAACCAATTTTGGAGTAGGAGTTGTGAAGGGTGATCAAAAAGTAGCTCGGGAATGCTACTATTTATCTACCGAGTAGGAGGAACTGGAAGAATCTAGGAAAAAGACTTCTACCTATCAGGTGGATGAGGGTGTAAAAATTGAAAAATTGGATTCTAGAGACGAGTCGCAACTCGTGAAAGGTCAGGTGGTGGAAGCTACTGAAAAAATCATTATGGACGACGATCACCCTGAACGAACAACTCAGATAGGTTCGTCGTTAGATGCCTCATTAAAATAGGAGTTGATAGTTTTCTTAAAAAGCAGAAAATAAATTTTTTCTTGGAGTCATGAAGATATGCCCGGAATAGACCCAGATTTCTTATGTCACGAGCTCAATGTGAATAAGGAGATCAAGCCAGTGAAGCATAGAAGAAGAGTGTTCAGCCCCGAGAAGAACCAAGCTAGACAGGAGGAGGTCGAGAAGCTCCAGAAATCTTGCTTTATTGAAGATGTTAAGTATCCAGACTGGTTAACAAATGTAGTGATGGTTAAAAAGAAGAATAACAAATGAAGGATGTGTGTAGACTTCACCGACCTCAACAAGGAATGTCCAAAGGATCATTTTCCCTTGCCTCGAATTGATCAACTAATGGATGCTACCTCGGGACACGAGCTGCTAAGCTTCATGGATGCTTATTCTGGTTACAACCAGATTAAAATGAAACCTGAAGACAGGGAGAGTACTTCTTTCATTACCCCTAGGGGAACTTATTGTTATAATGTTATGCCTTTTGGTTTGAAAAATGCAGGTGCGACATATCAGCGGCTGATGAACAAGGTGTTTGCAGAACAAATCAATTGCAATATGGAAGTCTATGTTGATGATATGCTGACAAAGAGCAAGAAAGTTGCTGACCATCTAGTTGACTTAGGCCAGACCTTTGATCAATTGGATAAATATCAAATGAAATTGAACCCGACCAAGTGAATATTTGGAGTACGAGAAGGCATGTTTCTCGGGTATACAGTCAATCAACGTGGCATTGAAGCAAACCCTGACAAGATCAAAGCTCTATTAGGGCTACGATCTCCAACGACGAAGAAGGAAGTACAAAGTCTTACAGGGCGAGTAGTAGCACTTAACAAGTTTGTATCGCGAGCAACTGATAGATGCCTCCCATTCTTCAAAACGCTCCGAAAGACTTTTGAATGGAATGAAGAATGCGAAAAAGCTTTTCAAGAATTGAAGAAATATTTAGGAGCACCTCCAGTGTTGTCCATGCCAGTGATGGGAGAAAGATTGTACTTATACCTGGAAGTTTTGGAAAATGCAGTTAGCTCGGCATTAATAAGAGTAGAGGATGGAGTATAAAAGCCAATTTATTACACTAGTAAGGCCTTCCGAGGAGCAGCGATCAGATATCCAAAGCTGGAAAAGTTAGCACTAGCGCTGATCGAAGCAAGTAGAAGAATGAAGCCATATTTCCAGGCCCATACCATAGTCGTATATACCGATATTCCGTTGAGGCAAGCTCTTCATAAACAAGAAAAATCAAGGAGATTGATGTATTGGGCAATAGAACTCGGTGAATATGATATAATTTATGAGCCTAGATCGTCACTGAAAGGGCAAGCAATAGCAGATTTTATAGCAGAGTTCACTCATCCTGATACCCTCGAGGAGAAAAAGTTGAGCACCGACCAACCTGTGGATGTTACAGGATCATCAAATTTAAACCCCAATCAACTTAAGCTGGTCGGAGAGCAAGAGGAGAAGGTCGACGAGCAGCGAGGTGTGGTAGAAATGGAGATAAAGGAGCAACAAATATTCCATCGAGGAATTTTGTCCAATAAGAAGTTTGAGGACGAAATACCTGTATGGAACCTATATGTGGATGGCTCATCATGCACATCGGGTAGTGGAGCTAGGATTGTATTGAAAAGTCCAGAAAAAATCGATATAGAATATGCTCTGCCTTTTCAATTTCAATCTTCTAATAATGAGGCCGAATATGAAGCGATGATTGTAGGTCTTAGTCTGGAAAAAATCATAAAGGCAGAGCAGGTAATTGTATGCAGTGACTCACAGTTGATTGTAAACCAAATGCTTGGTGTATATACAGCAAAAGGAGAGTTGATGATTAAGTACCATGCAAAGGCAATGGAATTGGTATCGGAATTTGTTACTGTTCAACTGATCAGAATACCAAGAATAGAGAATGCGAGAGCAGACGCTTTAGCTCGATTAGCATCGGCTACTCGTACCGAGCTACGAAGAAAAATCCCAATTAAAGTTCTAACTGGTTGGAGCATAGATGAAGATCTGACAATGAATTTTATTACCCTTGATTTAAGGTCATCTTGGATGGATCCCATCAGGGCATATATTGAGGAAGGAGAATTACCGATTGACAAACTCGCACCAAGCTTCTTGTTATGTACTAACTAATGGTATTCTATACAGACGAGGAATCATAGCTGGCTTCCAGAGGTGTGTACATCCCGCCGAGGTGAAGGATTTGATTGAAGAAGTCCATGAAAGATCTTGTGGAGCCCATGTAGCAGGTCGGACACTTCTGCAAAGAATAATGACGCAAGGATACTACTGGCCAATGATGAGAGCTGATTGTATAGCCTATGCCAAGAAATGTGACAAGTGTCAGTGCTTATCCTCCATCCGAAGAACTCCCCAAGCATTGTTGACACCCATTACTTCCCCTTGGCCATTCGCCATGTGGGATATTGACTTGGTCGGGCCACTTCCAACGACTAGAGGAAGATTTAAATATCTCTTCATCGTAGTGGATTATTTTACTAAGTGGGTAGAAGCCGAGCCTCTTGTCGACATGACATACGAAAAGGTGTACCAATTTATTTGGAAAAATATCATTTGTAGATATGGTCTTCGCCATGCATTCATCACCGACCATGGAACACAATTTGACAACGAGGAGTTCGCTGCCTATTGTCATCAGTCAAATATCTTGAAAATCCACTCGGCACCAGGCTATCCCCAAATCAATGGACAAACTGAAGTGACAAACAGAGCGTTGCTAAATGGCTTGAAGAAGAGACTAAATGACGCAAAAGCAAACTGGATCAACGAGCTACATTCGGTATTGTGGGCTTATCGTACTACTCCCTGAGCAGCAATAGGAGAATCTCCATATATGCTGGCATTTGGAAGTGAAGCTGTTATACCTGCTGAGTTGGGCTCCCAACACACCGAGTGTTGAATTTCAATTCCCCTGTCAGCGATTTAATGAGAAGGTTAGACATGGACATGCTCGAGGAAGTCAGAGAAGAAGAAGCCATCAGGAGTGCTGCTTACCAGCAATGAACAGCTTTGTTCTACAATAAGAGAGTGAAGAAGTGCGACCTGAAAGAAGGAGACTATGTTCTAAAGAAAGTGATTCAAAAGAACAACAAACTGGAAGCGAATTGGCATGGACCTTACCGAGTTACAGAAGTTGTTCCACCAGGAACCTACAGAATAGAACCTTTAGAGGGGGAGGATTTTAAGAATGCATGGAATGCAGAACACCTGTGCAAATATTATCAGTAATGTAAACTCTCATGTAATGCAATTCTCTCCTTTTATTGAAATTTTTTCGCAGAATACTAGTGCAACACACTACCCAGCAAAATCCACTAACTCCGGTTGGTCGGGAATAAAAAATATTTCCCAAAAGTGCCAACTCCGGTTGGTTGGGAAGAAAATCCACCAACTCCGGTTGGTCGGGAATAAAAATATTTCCCAAAAGTGCCAACTCCAGTTGGTTGGGAAGAAAATCCACCAACTCTGGTTGGTCGGGAAGAAAAAAATATTTCCCAAAAGTGCCAACTCCGGTTGGTCGGGAATAAAAAAATATTTCCCAAAAGTGCCAACTCCGGTTGGTTGGGAAGAAAATCCACCAACTCCGGTTGGTCGGGAATGAAAATATTTCCCAAAAGTGCCAACTCCGATTGGTTGGGAAGAAAATCCACCAACTCCGGTTGGTCGGGAATAAAAAATATTTCCCAAAAGTGCCAACTCCGGTTGGTCGGGAAGAAAAATATTTCCCAAAAGTGCCAACTCTGGTTGGTTGGGAAGAAAATCCACTAACTCCGGTTGGTCGGGAATAAAAAATATTTCCCAAAAGTGCCAACTCTGGTTGGTCGGGAACAAAAAATATTTCCCAGAAATACCAATTATGGTTGGTTGGGAAGAAAAAATATTTCTAAAAAGCCACCAACTCAGGTTGGTCGGGAATAAGAAGCTGCCAACTACAGTTGGTCGGGAACAAAAAATATTTCCCAGAAATACCAACTAAGGTTGGTTGGGAAGAAAAAATATTTCTAAAAATCCACCAACTCAGGTTGGTCGGGAATAAGAAGCTGCCAACTACAGTTGGTCGGGAACATTTTTATTAAACGAAGCATGAGTATGTGATAAAAGTCAGTTAATGGCTTAGAATTAAAAAGTGATTAAGCAAAATTTGTTATACTCGTAACATTTTAAATTACCACCAAGCTGATCGAGAAACAAAATATCATCAATTTTGGTTAGTCGGCAAATGATTACCACAAATTCATGATAGTCGACAAAAAGTTTTAACCAGCTTTAGTTAATTGGAAAATAACACAATGATGTTATCTTTTTAACAGATATACATACACATATGTAAAGTGTTTTACAAAATATCTACAAGACAATGGCAATCAAAATTGCAAAGAAAAATAGAAGTTTTTTCATTAAATCCAAAACAAAGTACATTAAGAATAAAATACATAAAAATATTACATCAAGATTCCTATTCTATTGGTTTCTTCCCCTCTGCCTTTGAAACAAGTTCTTCACCAACAGGAGGATCGTCTAAGGCATAAGGGGAGTTAATGAAATTAAGGTCTTTCAGCATCCTGATGCTCATCAAAGATGGTCGATCGAGTAGGTGCTCGGGGCGAGATACCTCAACATTGGAATGGAGACTGTAATCGCCAAGATATTTGGAAATTAAACACTGAGGGATTGCCCGAGCAGGGATCCAGCTCATGTCGAGTTTGAATGGTGACACTGGCAGGTCGATCAACCCAAGATTATGGTAATCCCACAAGTAGTGACCCTGTTCCAATTGCAGTACACCCAAGGCATTCAACCACCCTTGTTTGTAACCCTCATTATTCGCATTTTGAATTCGATCATCCAAATGGAAGAGAGCCTCATTGTAGCCAGCCATCCAGAATTTTTTGGGCTGCTTGTGGAATTGATAAGTCAACCTTTCCAGCTGCTCGTGAAGATTTTTTATAAAGAGTTCTTTATTCTCCAAGGCAGACTTTTGAGCAGAGAGATGCTCGTCCAGATTCATGATTTTTTTAGACATCTCGGCCAATGTCTGGTTCTTTGCCATCAATTGGAAGGCTTGGTTCTCGAGAGATGATTGAGTTCTTTGTTCCTCAACAGGAATCCGAACAGCTCTTGCTCGTTCCCGAGAAGCTCTTTCTCGTCCCCGAGAAGCTCTTGCTCTTCCCCAAGTAGAGGTATAAGGCCCAATCCTCTTCAAGATTTCTAATTCATCCCCCAGGTTGGCATTTTCAACCTCCAAGAAAGAGAATCCTCATCGTTTACAGGGACCAAAGCATTTGAGGTAGAGGCAGCAGATCTCAGCTGGGATACTTCTCCTCGCAAGTTATTATTTTCCTGCTCCAACAACTTAGCTATCTGCCTGTGCTCCTCGACCTCGGTTTTCAAAGTTCTCTCCCTCACGTCGTAAGTAGCAAATAATTTATCATACCCCTTGTCAGCACTGAGTTGTTGATACTTCTTCTCGTATCCCTCGTGTAAAAGGGTTGTAGATTCCTTATATTATTGTTGAAGCTCTTCAAGAGTACCCTGGAGGTCTTCAATCATTTCATAATACGCTACATTGTTAGCCACTGCACGGTCGAGCAGGCACTTCAAATATTGGTAGGCTTCAGCTGCTCGTTCTGAAGCGTTTGGACCGAGTATATCAATGATTTGAGCATCAGTCAAATCTGCATGGCTAGCCTTGAAATATTCGTTGCAATGTCTCATCAATTTTGTATCATGAGCAGATAACAATTCCATCCTGGCCATAAACTAGTAAAAAGAAGAGATAACAAGAATAAATAAGGAGCAAGAGGAATAGAGACAATAGTATGAGTAGGAAAAACTTCAAATTTTATTACATCATAAAAGATAAGTACATATTTTAGAGTTATAATTGGCAAAAATAAACAGATAGAAAAGTTCGAACAACTCTACACCTTTTCCTTATCTCCCAAAACTTTCTCGGGAGGCTGGGATGAGGAGGTAGGTTGCTCGGATGGTACAGATGGTTGCTCGGTGGGTGCTGAAGGCTGCTCGATTGAAGTAACGGATGGTTAAAGTTGTTCGTAGGAAGGCTGGACAACTGAGGGATGAAGAATTTGATCTCCCATCACCATGGAGGATTCCTCAGAGGCAGCTTCGTCCTCTTTTTCTTCTTCAGGAGTTGGAGGGGGGCCAGGGATGTGTCGCTGAAATAGATCAAAATTTTCATCAACCTTCATCTCTTGCAGAGCAGCGACCCAGCCATCCCTAAAGTACTTGAGGCTACCATATTTCACTTGTGACATCATGGAAGCCAGACCTTATTCCACCCCTTATCCTAGCTAGCACTGAAGGACTTTTTTACAGCCAACTTCCTTTTCTCCTTCTCTGAGGAAAGCTTCTCGAAAAGCAGATCCTCAACAGCCTTTAATTTATTCTCCACTTCTTCCTTCTGACGACCTACTTCACGAAGCTTGTTTAGCTCTTCCTCAGCAACCTTGAGCTTACCTTCAAGCTCCACAGCATTTTGGAGCTTCCCTTCGAGCTCTTTATTCTTACTTTTCAATTCTTTTATTTTCTTCTCCAATCCCTTGGAGATTTCAACAGCCTGATTCCTCTCCTGCTTGGTCGAATTGAGCTGCTTCTCCCAGACAGCTTTATCATCAACATACTTTTGACGAGAATCTTTCAGAGACTGCGTCAGACCCATCAAAGCTTCCTCTACACCTGACGAGGAACTTGAAGCTTTAATAGCTTCATCTTTCTTCAAAATTTTATTAAAACAAGTTACCAATTGGGAAAAAAAATAATGGCAAGTCAGTGCAAAAATATAACAGTGGAAATATGAAAGTTTAGGACAATAATACTTACAGAAGTAATATGACGAGCAAATAATGTGGTAACCATATCCCGAGAAAGATTTTCTGCAATACCTTGGATCTCGAGAATGATCCAAGACTTTACCGAGCTCATGGCCGAGCTCAGGGCAACAAAAGTGGGAACACCACTTCCAGTAGTCGAGGGCTGAGCGATGGATTCATCTAAATTGACCGAGGAGCTTTTCTTCAGCCTCCTCAGAGGAGCATCAACGGTCTCGACCAAGGAGGTAGTCTTAGTCGGGGATATGACTATAACCTCGCTTGGAGCAGCGACCTTGCTCGGAGCCACTGGGGGCTTCTCGGCAACCTTCACAGGAGCAGCCGTAGGAGGTGCATCAATTTTTCTTGTCCCTTCTTTTGGGACATCATGCTTGCTTTTCTTTTCCTCTCCAGCAATAGAGGCAGATTTCTCAAAAAGGGCTGGAGCTCTTCTTCTCTTCATCCTTTCACTCAAAGGAATATATGGCTCAGGTGAAGAACTTGTAGAAGTTGATATGGGTTCCACGTCGCTTATCACCGGACGAGCAGTAAAAGACGAGGTGTAACTCTTATACTACAACAGATATGAAGCTGATCTAATATGCTCGTCAGCAACAGTCTGATGCAAACCCCAGATAAGTTTCAGATGTTTTAAGTTAACTTCTGTCTCTTTTGGAGATCTTCTTTTGCTATCAACTGTAAATAAATGAAAATTAAAATATCAGTGACACATTTTATCAAACACAAAGAAAGCATAATTTCAAAAATAAAATAAAATAAAAACAACCTATCCCATTGCCATAGGGAGGGCATCTAGGACCCTGGTACACATCATTTCCAGTTAGTGGAGGGTGTTGCCAATTTTTCATAACAACCTCGTGCTCGAAGTAGTCCCTATTGGCATCTGGGAGATTGACCACTAAAGCCCTATTTAAAAACCTAGTTTTTAAATAAAAAAGTATTGTCACCAACATCCCATCTATAGCAAAACATAATTTCTGGAATTCGTATACGATTTCCATGAATCTGATTTAATCTATGAACCCCATTAACTATTCTCCATGTATTCAGGGTAATTTTTGCAGGAACCACGTCAAAATATTGACAGAATTCTAGACACAAAGGGTTTGGGGGAAAAGAAAAACCACATTCAGTCATGAAGAGACTAGGGAACCAATGTCCCTCAGCCAAACGGAAATAATCTGAAGGTTCAGAAAGTTCCTCCAGAACAACCCATGAAGTAATAGAGAAATCAGAACGAAACTTATCAAGCGATTCAACAAGGTAAACCATGATGAATAAAGGAAATAAAATAGAAGGAAGAAGATCTTACAGGAAAAGGACGGATCTATTGACAATGAACGATGAAAGGGATGAACGCACAAGAGCGAGAGAAAATGGAAAACTCAAAGATTCAGATTTGAAAAAGTAAAAGACGATATAATTTTCTGCAATGCTTAAATACCTTACCTTGGGAAAAGGTGAAAATAATGATTATAAAGGGAGACGTTTACGCTACCAGTGGCTAAAAGGATAAAAAGGGCGTGAAGATCGAAGCAGTTAGAAAAATTTGAAAAGTCTGATTCTATGAATTCGAAAAGGAAAAATAAATGCAAAGAACACGCTCCTAAAGTTCAGGATGACCATTTAATCCCGCCATATTTCTAGAAGAATGTTCCACACTCCTCAGTCTCGAACTGTGAAACATTGGGGGCTTCTGTTGATACCAATTTTAGTTTGCTGACATGGCTTAATTAAGTGGAGACACGTGGCAATCTGCATGGCAATAACAAACACATCGGAACAACCCCTTGACTTCGAGGAACTCATTTTCCCCAACCAACTCAAATAATCCGAGCAGTAGATACTCTCCGAGGAACTTTATTGCACCGAGCAACTCATGGATGCCGAGATACTTAGGCGGTCTGAGCAGCTTTGATGGTCTGAGCTGCATCTCGATCAGAACATTTATTATCAGACAATTAAGAGGATTAAATGCGCATTAAATGTTGATTATCATCATACGGATGTATATGCTTATTGAACAGCTATCTATTACCCATTCACATGTACAACCTGATTGCTATAAATACATTGTATCATCCTCATTGTAGGGGACCGGAATTTTTTGAGAAAAACACCACCTTGAGAATTTCTAAACAGTCAATAATAGCACCAACAGTGGACGTAGGCCATTGGTTCAAGGCTGAACCACTTAAAAATATCTTGTCTTATTTATTTTTATCAGTGATTAAACAATTAGAGATAATCTAATTTTTTACATCAACAATTAGTATAACCATGGTGAAACGTTGGTAATTGGTATAAAATTTAGGATAATCCTAAGGCTATCAATAGAACCGACGAAAAACTATAGATTAACTAAACAATTTGATCCATTCATAGTCAATGACTAAGAAACATTCAGAGATTAACCAAAAGTTGATCCATTCAAAAAATAAATGTAACACCCCGTATTTTTGACGATTTAAATAATTATGTGACTAATTATTATTATAGGAATAAGTATGTGATTAATTATTGTTGTTGGATTAATTAAATTAAAATCCAAGAAATTAATTTGTTATTAATCCGGATTAAAATAATTATTTACTAGCGTGCCAAGGATTAATACTTATTGTTGAGAATTATTGAATATTACTATGTGATATGTAATATGGAATTATAACATTTGATAAATTGTCAGGAGTGAGAAATACGGCAGTTTGGTAATTTAAGTCTGACATGCGTGTGAGTCGTGTCGGGACTAATTAGATAGAATAAAAAGAGAATTTATTTTTATTAACTCATATGGTCATTTAGAGTGCGCCGTTGAGTCCGGGAGAGTCGAGATAGTCAAAATAGTATACCCGGGTGTTTAATTTGGGTCCCGGGACAATTTTAGGCCTAACCGGCGTCCCGAGAGGGCATTTTGGTAAATTGTATTTTTGGGTTTAATTAATGCACGAAAATTGGAAGTTATTTTATCATCCAAGAAAAGTCTTTTAGGGTTGTGAGACACAAAAAGGAAAGAACAACCATAGAGGGTGTGAGGGAGAACCAAACTCCAAGAGGGAAGGCCAAATTATCCTCATCTTGCACAACCGTGACCACCAACACGTAGATTGTGAAGAGAGGAACGCGTATATACCAACATCACAAACGGATCAGACCGTCACATTCGAGGCAAGTTTTTATTACTTGCTTTCTTTTATCAATAATCATGCTCATGTTAGTGTAGGTGAAATTAATCATGATTTACATGTTAATTGGGTGAAAATTGAAGATTTAAATTATGATTAAGGACTGGGTTAATTAGTGGTTAGAATTCCTTCATGTATGTAGAGGATTAATCACGAAATTTAATTACATATTGATGAACGAATCTTAATTGATTAGGTTCTTTAATTGAAATTTTGGAAACTAGCGTTCATATGAACTAATTTAGGGATTTAATATAATTATGAGAATTGATGACGAATTAATGACCCTGGGATAATAGGAATGTTATATAAACTGCTATGGCTTAATTGGGATTGATGATCAGGTGTTGGGTGATAAAATCTTAGAGCTTTTTAGGATAAAAAAATGGTGAAAAATGCTAGAAATCTGGCCAAGAAGACGAATAGGGACATCTCACGTGATCTCGCGCAAAGTCGTTCGAGCGAGATAAGGATCTCGGGTGAAGTCATTTGAACGACACGTGGAAGTCGTTCACGCGACATATCCTTCTAGTTCAAAGAAGATTGATTTCTGGTTTAAGTTACAACTCATCTGGTTCAAGCGACGGCGGAAATTTTTGGGGATTTTCTTTAAGTCAAAATTTGGGTTTATCGATTTCTTGGAGTGGGAGAAAGTGTTCGATAATAAACATAAGCAAGAAAGAATTTTGAGAAAATTATGTGAGGCTTAATACTTTAATTATTTCGGTATATAGAGAATGTATCTTGGAGATTACGAGAGAGATAGTAATCTAAATATTTATACTATACGTAGTGATGAGATTAAAATATGTATGAGGAGTGTATATGTAGGTTGGGGAAATACCTATAAATTTTAATAGGACGTGTGTATGCCTATTATGTGATATTATTGCTAAGAGCACTAATGGGTGATAACCCGGGGGTGCAAGAATCTTATAGTTAAGCGCAATAATGAGTGTTAACTCGGGGGAGCAGAGACTCTATTGTTAAGTGTACTAATGGGTGATAACCCGGGGGTATAAGGATGATATTATTAGGCGCACTAATGGGTAATAACCCGAGGGTGCTAGATTATTATTGATAAGGGCATTAATGGGTCCTAACCCGCGGATGCAGGATTTTCTTGATAGGTGCACTAATGGGTCTTATCCCGGGGGTGCTGGATTACAATATATGTATGTATAGGGATGATGTGACTATATATATATATATATATGAACTTGTGAATATTTCAACTATGTGAAATTAGTAGACTTGGTAATAATAATAATCATTATATATCACCAAGTGGTGTTAACCTAAGGGTGCAGGATTAGTGTATATATATAGGGATGATGAGACTATATATATGTGTGAGTGTACTTTTGTAACTTTCTACTTTATGAGAATAGTAGATAAAATGGAAATGAGAAATGAAATAATCTTAGTAGATAAAAGATTAACCATTGAAACGGTGAATAATGAAACTTAGTATGTGAGATAAACTATTTGAATTGAGTATTGTATGGGCGATACGGGAATACTACTAGTGAGAATAGTTAGTATTTGTATGGTTTCTGACTAGTAAGGCAGGGAGGTATAACTAGGGGAGATTAGATGTACGTTAGGCATTGACAATTGATGATAGGTGAGAAACTCATGTGAGAGTTCGATAACTAACATGCGTATAAGACTTAATTTAAGAACCAATTTTAAATACTTGCAAAATCATTTTTACACCTCGGGCTCTGACCCGTTTCTTGTATTTCTTCTCTCTTTTTCTATATATATATATATATATTAGTACAGGTGCTTAGGCAGAGGACACTGGTTCTAGATACTTGGATGGTTTGCAGAGCTGCAGCTGTTGTGGAAGTTGCGGGTCATTGGGATTTGACGCTTCTCTCATTTTATTCAGTTCCTAGTTCAGATGCTTCAGTTCGGGCATGTGTCGCCCATTCTCATTAGCGGGATTGTTCTCAGTTCCTTTGTAGTTCTTTTCTGTTGGATTGAGTATTTATTTTGGTTTTGTTTGTGGCTTTGAACTGGAAGGTTTTATCGAGTCTTAATTATTAAGTATTTAATTGAATCAGCATTCATTTATTGTGTTTGGTTTATAATTCAATGTTCATAAATTAATTGAATTAATTGGTTTCCAATTAAATTGGGAAATGTTTTTACACTAGCTTAATTAAGTGTTAGGTAATTAATTTGATTTAAGTTTTTGACGGTGATGCTAAGAATGAACCAACCGAAAATTCTGTTATAAATTTTATAAAGGACTGATCACCCGATATTGAATTGGGCGGGGTGTCACAGGTGGTATCAGAGCATGAGGTTCTAGTGTCCTTAGGATCTGTGCGGCTTATAACGTTTCAGCGCATCGTTCTTTGATGTAGAGCCTTGTAATAGGATTGTTGTGTTCCCTTACGTAAGCGACTTATGTTCTCCTACTAAGAATTATAATAGATGTGACTCATTATAAAAAATTATGTGTGATTCGAATACCGAACATTTTTGGACGACCAACGAGGGCCGTAAGAAGAACTACGGGAGAAGAAGCTCAACAGAAGACATAGAGTAATCAAGACAAATATCACCATGAGGATTACTTAATTAAGAGATAGTAAAATCATCACTCGAGAACTGTGGGTTCCCAGGACACAATTGTAGATAACGGTGGAGTGATTTCAGGACCACCTAGCATAGTCGATAAAGGGGAAATCAGAGGCACTCATTTGAAAACCCATCGGTTAAGATGCGGAGAAGAAAACGAGAAAATGTAACAGACCAGTGAAAGTAGAAAATTCGAAGGCAATGGTGTAGAGTGGGGTGTGACGACACTCAGAATTAAAATTTGGAGTTAAAAGCTATAGCTCTTAGGACAATCATGTAGTGATTAGAGGCAATCACCATTATGAAGAAGTGTGTTTGAAATTTAGAGAGAAATTTCGGTACGATTTGACCGTGAGGTCTTCCATTCGATGTGGTAACAAAATGCGAGTGAAATTTTGATGTTAAGCAATGGGCAAGATAAAAGTCGATCATGAGAGAAAGGTTAAATTTCATAATGAACTTCGTACTTGGCAGAGGGACATAAATTATCCAAAGGGTCTATAGTTGATAAAGGACCCGTGAGTATAACACAAGTATAAATGAGAAATACACATAGGATGAATAATGTTGATGTCATCAAGGATATACGGTGACTAGTTCTTGCATTCTTTCCAGAAGAAGCAAGACAGAAAGGTTAGAGAATCTGGACAATAAGAAAAAAAAACTGAGCTTAACAGTGTTAGTAAAACCCCACATGAGAGTATACCCAATAGGGAACACGGTTAGATGATTTTAAGTTGATTAACTTCCTAAAAAGTGATGATGAAATCAATCAGGGCCGTGGAGGCCAACCATAGTTCTAAAAGGAAAGTGTAGCCAGCAAGTTAAAACTACTCGGTCCCAGAGAAGGACATTCCCAAAATGGTCAGTGGGACCAGTGATGGGGAAATGATTCATGAAGTTTTCCTTATGTGAAGGAAGTAGAACTACAAGTATTGAAGGTGTCCATAATTGAGAAGTGAGACTGAAGATATTAGAAATGGTAAACCATGCCAGTTAGGCATAACAACTGGGGGAGCGAGACTTCCAGCGAAAGAATTTGGGTTCAAGAGAATTAAGCCCAGGAAATTTATAACTCGAGAGTGATGGGTTCAGGATGGACCAGTAGAGTCCTCATTAATAGTAGCATATAGTATGTCAGGGTCTACGGGGCTCAGGATGTAAACGGGAGTTCAATAAATCTATAATTAAGGCCTATAGAGTTTGGGCCAACATTTCAATAATGGGAGAAAAACCCACATGATGGAATAAATTATCCATGATGAGAGAGGACAACTATAGGATGAAATCCTAGGATGTATGACGATTTCAGATGTTCATGGGTCGTGATGGTAGCCATGTGTTGAGAACATGTGATTTGGCGAGACTGGTGAGGTTTTTCTTCTTCCTTGGGAGTAAAGGATAGATTCTAGTGACATGGGTGTGCCATAATTTTTATGTAAATTGGAAACCCTAAACTTTGTGTACGGGTCAAGTTTCGTGGGAACGTTAGTTTTAACAGTCTTGTTACAAACGTATTTCTCGTTGTTAGCAGGGCATTTTGATGATTGCCCGTGAGTGAACCGGGTGGGCCCTAAGAATATGTTTTGTTTTTATAATTTACTACTGCATTGAGTCAGCTTTAGTAGAGTTTATTATGGTAATGTGTAGTGATTAATTACCGTATGGTTAAACAATAGTAAAAATGTAGTGATATGACTGTCGTACCGGATACTCCGGGAGGAGAAATCTTTATTTTGTGCGGCGCCACCTAAAATAGGGTTGGGCCCAGATATATGAATATATGAAAATTTTCATGGTGTTATAGACCTCAGAGAGTATGTTGTCTAGTTATAGGTGATTATTTTAATGAGAAGACTCAGGTTTCATTTTGTTCTTCTTCAAGCAGAGAGATAGAGCCCGTTATATTTATTGCGCTGAGTGCTTGGGTTAGTAAGGGCGCTATGCTTCATGTTACATTCTTAGGGATATGATAGTGGATGAGTATACTTTTGTGTCACAATACGTAGATTGTGGGAGAGTACATAGTATGTACTGAAGGCCTTACGGACCTCGACAACTGGCTAGGTTAGATAGTAGTGTATCGGGGGGTTCCTTGTTTGGATTTCTCCTTGTGAGACATCCCACACATGAAACTAGCGAACGTCAGGAGTTGGAGAGAAGTTTGGTCAATAGTACATAAGTTTTGTATGTTGGTTATTATACCTATACGAGAATATAATTAAGACATAATAATTCTTTTATGACTTAAGGCCAATAGAGTCTCCTAGTCTTAGTATCATTATGAATAGAACAATGATACCATTGAAGAATTTATTAAGTTTTGACTAGTGAGGTGGTTGAGTGCATCCCTACCACATCAGCATACCGAGTGTGCAAGAATTGAAGTAAGAAAATTTTATGTCATTTGTATAATGATGCGCGAGGCATAGGTTGTATGGGAACCCTAGGGGACTGAATCAAACGGTGGATTATGATTATCTTGTGAATTCGATAAAATGTAGTCAGGTAAGCCGTAGATTACTCCGTAAGGTTTGTTAGAGACTTACGTTTCAAAATAAATTGAGATTTTTGAGTGGGAAAAGAGACTTGTGCACACAGTAAGACAAAGTCACACGTATCACGATTAGAAGTACATTCAAGAGAGTACAAAATGTATCAGGATACAAATAACAGTGGTAATGGGTTTAATGTAGAGTAATTTTCAAAGTTAGTCTTGCAGTGGGTCAGCTGACTGTTAGAAAAAGGGCGGACAATTCGAAACCAGTAGGGGCTCCTTCCACTAGAGAACGGAAGAGTATCCCCAAGGATCTTCTCATGTAGCTGAGATGGTAGGATTATAGGTACTAAAATGCGATTGGGTACGGCCTAATACCCACAGAGGGATGGGCAGGACAAGCGGTCTAATCGGATGCGGGAGAGAAAATTGTATGATTACAAATGTCGGAGAAGAATCAATATTATCGTATAGATTGTGTGTGAAATATATATTGCACAACCAATTTACTTGTATGAACGAAACGAGATGAAGCCGTATGTATATGAAAAGATGATAAATCTACTAAGGTGCAAATAGTAGAAGTCTAGATAGTGAATATCTAAAATAAAGTTTATGTTGTGAAACTTAAGCAGGAAGGATTGGGCAAGAGCCTATATGACAGGGTAACTTGGAGTTTAAAACAAACACATGTGATGTGTTCATTATTAAGGGTATTCGATAGAGTACTATATAGGTGGTACGGAGTAGCTTACATGTGAGCGCAAGGAGGCGATGGACAATATTTTTACAGCGTTTTCTATCCCTGGTATACTTTTTTTGAATTTCGGGACGAAATTCCGTTGTAAGGGGGGAAGTATGTAACACCCCGTATTTTGGACGATTTAAATAATTATGTGATTAATTATTATTATTATGGGAATAAGTATGCGATTAATTATTGTTGTTGGATTGTTTAAATTAAAATGCTAGAAATTAATTTGTTATTAATCCGGATTAAAATAATTATTAACTACCGTGCTCAGGATTAATACTTATTGTTAAGAATTATTGAATATTACTATGTGATATGTAATATGGAATTATAACATTTGATAAATTGTCCGAAGTGAGAAATACGGCAGTTTGGTAATTTAAGTCTGACACGCGTGTGAGTCGTGTCGGGACTAATTGAATAGAATAAAAAGAGAATTGATTTTTATTAACTCATATGGTCATTTCGAGTGCGCCGTTGAGTCCGGGAGAGTCGAGATAGTCAAAATAGTATATTCGGGTGTTTAGTTTGGGTCTCGGGACAATTTTAGGTCAAACCGGCGTTCTGAGAGGGCATTATGGTAAATAGTATTTTTTGGGTTCAATTAATAGACAAAAATTGGGAGTTATTTTATCAGCCAAGAAAAGTCTTTTAGGGTTGTGAGATACAGGAAGGAAAGAACGGCCATAGAGGGTGTGAGGGAGAACCAAACTCCAAGAGGGAAGGCCAAATTATCCTCACCTTGCAGAACCGTGACCACCAACGCGTAGATCGAGAAGAGAGAAATGCATATATACCAACATCACCAACAGATCAGACCGTCACATTCAAGGCAAGTGTTTATTACTTGCTTTCTTTTAGCAATAATCATGCTGGTGAAATTAATCATGATTTACATTTTAATTGGGTGAAAATTGGATATTTAAATTATGATTAAAAACTGGGTTAATTAGGGTAGGAATTCCTTCATGCATGTTAAGGATTAATCATGAAATTGAATTACATATTGATGAACGAATCTGAATTGATTAGGTTCTTTAATTGAAATTTTGGAAACTAGGGTTCATATGAACTAATTTGGGGATTTAATATAATTATGAGAATTGATGAGGAATTAATGACCCTAGGATGATAGTAATGTTATATAAAGTGATATGACTTAATTGGGATTGATGATGAGGTGTTGTGTGATAAAATCTTAGAGATCTTTAGGATAAAAAAAGGTGAAAAACGCTGGAAATATGGGCAACAAGATGAACAGGGACATCTCGCGCGATCTCGATCGAAGTCGTTCGAGCGAGATAGGGATCTCGCGCGAAGTCATTCGAACGACAAGTGGAAGTCGTTCGTGCGACATCTCCTTCTAGTTCGAGCGAGATCGATTTCTGGTTCAAGCGATAACTCATCTGGTTCGAGCGACGACGGAAATTTTTGGGTATTTTCTTTGAGTCGAAATTTGGGTTTAGCAATTTCTTAAAATGAGAGAAAATGTCCGATAATTAACTTAAGAAAGAAAGGATTTCGAGAAAAGTATGTGAGGCATAATACTTAAATTATTTCAGTATAGAGAGAATGTACCTAGGAGATTATGATAGAGATAGTAATCTAAATATTTATACTATACGTAGTGATGAGATTAAAATATGTATGAGGAGTGTATATGTAGGTTGGGGAAATACCTATAAATTTTAATAGGACGTGTGTATGCCTATTATGCGGTATTATTGCTAAGAGCACTAATGGGTGATAACCCGGGGGTGCAAGAATCTTATAGTTAAGCGCACTAATGAGTGATACCTTGGGGGTGTAGAGACTCTAATGTAAAGTGTACTAATGGGTGATAATTCGGGGGTACAAGGATGATATTGTTAGGCGCACTAATGGGTAATAACTCGGGGGTGCTGGATTATTATTGATAGGTGCATTAATGGGTGCTAACCCGGGGATGTAGGATTCTCTTGATAGGTGCACTGATGGGTCTTAGCCCGAGGGTGAAGGATTAGTATATATATATGCATAGGGATGATGTGACTATATATATATATATATATATAAACTTGTGAATATTTCTACTGTGTGAAATTAGTAGATTTGGTAGTAATAATAATCATTATATTGCACCAAGTGGTGTTTACCTAAGGGTGCAACATTAGTTTATATATATAGGGATGATGAGACTATATATATGTATGATTGTACTTGGGTAACTTTCTACTTTATGAGAATAGTAGATAAAATGGAAATGAGAAATGAAATAATCTTAGTAGATAAAAGATTAACAATTCAAATGGTGAATAATGAAACTTAGTATGTGAGATAAACTATCTGAATAGCGTATTGTATGGGAGATACGGGAATACTACTAGTGAGCATAGTTAGTATTAGTATGGTTTCTGACTAGTTAGACTGGGAGGTACAACTAGGGGGTGCTTTGATGTACATTAGGCGTGCACAATAGATGAGAGGTGAGAAACTCATGTGAGAGTTCGATAACTAACCCGTTTCTTGTATTTCTTATCTCTTTTGCTATATATATATATGTATTAGTACATGTGCCTAGTCATAGGGACACCGGTTCTAGATACTTGGATGGTTTGCAGAGCTGCAGCTGTTGTGGAAGTTATGGGTCATTGAGATTAGACGCTTCTCTCATTTTATTCAGTTCCTAGTTCAGATGCTTCAGTTCGGGCATGTGTCGCCCATCCTCATTAGCGGGATTGTACTCAGTTCCTTTGTATTTCTTTTTTGTTGGATTGAGTATTTATTTTGGTTTTGTTTGTGACTTTGAACTGGAAGGTTTTATCCAGTCTTAATTATTCAGTATTTACTTCAATCATCATTCATTTATTATGTGTGGTTTATAATTCAATGTTCAGAAATTAATTGAATTAATCGGTTTCAAATTAAATTGGGATATGTTTTGACACTAGCTTCATTAAATGTTAGGTAATTAATTAGATTTAAGTTTTCGACAGTGATGCTAAGAATGAACCAACCGAACATTCTGTTATAAATTTTATAAAGGACTGATCACCCGATATTGACTTGGGCGGGGTGTCACAGGTGGTATCAGAGCATCAGTATCTAGTGTCCTTAGGTTCTGTGTGGCTTACTACATTTCAGTGCATCGTTCTTTGATGTAGAGCCTTATGATAGGATTATTGTGTTCCCTTACGTATGCGACTTGCGTTCGCCTGCTAAGAATTATAATGGATGTTACTCATTATACGAAATTCTGTGTGATTCGAATACCGAACATTTTAGGACGACCAGCGAGGGCCTTAAGAAGAACTGCGGGAGAAGAAGCTCAACAGAAGACATAGAGTAATCGGGACAAATATCACCATGAGGATTACTTAAGTAAGAGATAGTAAAATTGTCACTCGGGAACTGCGGGTTCCCAGGACACAGTCGTAGATAACGGTGGAGTGATTTCAGGACCACCTAGCATAGTCGATAAAGGGGAAATCAGAGGGACTCTTTTGAAATCCCATCGGTGAAGATGCGAAGAAGAAAACGAGAAAATGTAACAGACTCGCAAAAGAAGAAAATACGAATGCAATGGTGTAGAGTGGGGTGTGACGACACTCAGAATTAAAATTTGGTGTTAAAAGTTATAGCTCTTAGGAGAATCATGTAGTGATTAGAGGAAATCACCATTATGAAGAAGTTTGTTTGAATTTAGAGAGAAATTTGGGTATGATTTGACCGTAAGGTCTTCCATTCGATGAGGTAACAAAATGCGAGTGAAATTTTGATGTTTAGCAATGGGTAAGATATAAACCGATCATGAGAGAAAGGTTAAATTGCATAATGAACTTCGTACCTGGCAGAAGGGCATAAATTATCCAAAGGGTCTATAGTTGATAAAGGACCCATGAGTAGAACACAACCATAAATGAGAAATCCAGCTAGGATGAATAATGTTAATGTCATTAAGGATATACGGTGACTAGTTCTTGCGTTCTTTCAAGAAGAAGCAAGCCAGAATGGTTAGAGAATCTGGACAATAAGAAAAAAAAACTGAACTTAACACTGTTAGTGAAACCCCACATGAGGGTATACCCAATAGGGAACACGGTTAGATGATTTTAAGTTGATTAACTTCCTACAAAATAACGATGAAGTCAATCAGGGCCGTGGAGGCCAACCATAGTTCCAAAAGGCAAGTGTAGCCAGCAAGTTAAGACTACTCGGTCCGAGAGAAGGACATTCCCAAAATGGTCAGTTGGACCAGTGATGGGGAAATGGTTCGTGAAGTTTTGCTTATGTGAAGGAAGTAGAACTACAAGTATTGAAGGTGTCCACAATTGAGAAGTGATACCGAAGAGATTAGAAATGGTTAACCATGCTAGTTAGGCATAACAACTGGGGGAGCGACACTTCCAGTAAAATAATTTGGGGTCAAGAGAATTAGGACCAAGAAATTTATAACTCGAGAGTGATGGGTTTAGGCTGGACTAGTAGAGTCCTCGTAATAGTAGCATATAGTATGTCAGGGTCTACGGGGCCTGGGATGTAAACGGGAGTTCAATAAAGCTATAATTGAGGCCTAGAGAGTTTGGGCCAACGTTTCAATAATGGGCGCAAAACCCACATGATGGAATAAATTATCCATGATGAGAGAGGACAACTATAGGATGAAATCCTAGGATGTATGACGATTGCATATGTTCATGGGTCGTGATGGCAGCCACGAGCTGATACCCTGTGATTTGGCGAGACTGGTGAGGTTTTGCTTCTTGCTTGTGAGTAAAGGATAGATTTTCGTGACATGGGTGTGCCACAACTTTTATGTAAATTCGAAACCCCAAACTTCGCGTACGGGTCGAGTTTAGTGGGAACGTTAGTTTTAACAGTCTTGTTACAAACGTGTTTCTCGTTGTTAGCAGGGCATTTTGATGATTACCCGTGAGTGAACCGGGTGGGCCACAAGAATATGTTTTGTTTTTATAATTTACTACTGCATTGAGTCATCTTTAGTAGAGTTTATTATGGTAATGTGTAGTGATTAATTACCGTATGGTTAAACGATATTAAAAATGTAGTGATATGACTGTCGTGTCGGATACTCCAGGAGGAGAAATCTTTATTTTGTGTGGCGCCACCTGAAATAGGGTTGGGCCCAGATATATGAATATATGAAAATTTTCATGGTGTTATAGACCTCAGCGAGTATGTTGTCTTGTTATAGGTGATTTCGGTGCGTAGGAATTTATTTTAATGAGGAGACTCGGGTTTCATTTTGTTCTTCTTTAAGCAGAGAGATAGAACTCGTTATATTTACTGCACTAAGTACTTGGGTTAGTAAAGGCGCTATGCTTCATGTTACATTTTTAGGGACATGAGAGTGGACGAGTACTTTTGTGTCACAATACGTAAATTGTGGGAGAGTACATAATATGTACTGAAGGCCTTACGGACCTCGACAATCGTCTAGGTTAGATAGTAGTGTATCGGGGGGTTCCTTGTTTGGATTTCACCTTGCGAGACATCCCACGCATGAAACTAGCGAACGTCGGGAGTTGGAGAGAAGTTTGGTCGATAATACATAAGTTTTGTATGTTGGTTGTTGTACCTATATGAAAATATAATTGAGAGTCGATAATTCTTTTATGACTTAAGGCCAATAGGGTTGCCTAGTCTTAGTATCATTCTGAATAGATCAATGATAATATTGAAGGATTGATTATGTTTTGACTAGTGGGGTGGTTGAGTGCACCCCTACCACATCAGCATACCGAGTGTGCAAGAATTGAAGTAAGAAAATTTTATGTCATTTGTATAATGATGCGTGAGGCATAGGGTGTATGGGCACCCTAGGGGATTGAATCAAACGGTGGATTATGATTATCTTGTGAATTTGATAACATGTAGTAGGGTACGCCGAAGATTACTCCATAAGGTTTGTTAGAGACTTACGTTTCATAATAAACTGAGAGTTTTGAGTGGGAAAAGTGACTTGTGTCACATGGTACGACAAAGTCACACGTATCACGATTAGATTACATTCAAGAGAGTATCAAATGTATCATGATACAAATAACAGTGGTAATGGGTTTAATATAGAGTAATGTTTAAAGTTAGTCTTGCAGTGGGTCAGCTGACTGTTAGAAAAGGGGCAGACAATTCGAAACCAGTAGGGGATCCTTCCACTAGAGAATGGAAGAGTATCCCCAAGGATCTTCTCATGTAGCTGAGATGGTAAGATTATCGGTACTAAAATGCGATTGAGTACGGCCTAATACCCACAGAGGGATGGGCAGGACAAGCGGTCTAATCAGATGCGGGAGAGAAAATTGTATGATTACAAATGTTGGAGAAGAATCGATATTATCGTATATATTGTGTGTGAAATATATATTGCATAACCAATTTACTTGTATGAACGACACGATACGAAGTCGTATGTATATGAAAAGAGGATAAATCTACTAAGGTGAAAATAGTAGAAAGTTAGATAGTGAATATCTAAAATAAAGTTTATGTAGTGAAACTTACGCAGGAAGGCTTGGGCAAGAGCCTATATGACAGGGTAACCTGGAGTTTAAAATAAACACATGTGAAGTATTCATTATTAAGGGTATTCGATAGCGTACTATATGGGTGGTACGGAGTAGCTTACTTGTGAGCGCAAGGATGCGATGCGCAATATTTTTACAGCGTTGTCTGTACCTGGTATACTTTTTTCGAATTTCGGGACGAAATTTCGTTGTAAGGGGGGAAGTATGTAACACCCCGTATTTTTTATGATTTAAATAATTATGTGATTAATTATTACTATTATGGGAATAAGTAAGCGATTAATTATTATGGTTGGATTAATTAAATTAAAATGCAAAAATTTAATTTGTTATTAATCCGGATTACAATAATTATGAACTAGCGTGTGAAGGATTAATACTTATTGTTGAGAATTATTGAATATTACTGTGTGATATGTAATATGGAATTATAACATTTGATAAATTGTCGGAAGTGAAAAATACGGTAGTTTGACAATTTAAGTCTGACACGCGTGTGAGTCGTATCGGGACTAATTGAATAGAATAAAAAGAGAATTTATTTTTATTAACTCATATGGTCATTTCGAGTGCGCCGTTGAGTCCGGGAGAGTCGATATAGTCAAAATAGGATACCTGGGTGTTTAGTTTGGGTCCCGGGGCAATTTTAGGCCTAACCGGCATCCCGAGAGGGCATTTTGGTAAATTGTATTTTTGGGTTTAATTAATGGACGAAAATGGGGAGTTATTTTATCAACCCAGAAAAGTATTTAGGGTTGTGAGACACAGGAAGGAAAGAACGGCCATAGAGGGTGTGAGGGGGAACCAAACTCCAAGAGGGAAGGCCAAATTATCCTCGCCTTGCACAACCGTGACCACCAACGCAGAGATCGAAGAGAGGAACGCGTATATACCAACATCACCAACGGATCAGACCATCACATTCAAGGCAAGTATTTATTATTTGCTTTCTTTTAGCAATAATCATGTATGTAGAGGATTAATAACGAAATTAAATTACATATTGATGAACGAATGTGAATTGATTATGTTCTTTAATTGAAATTTTGGAAATTAGGGTTCATATGTACTAATTTGGGGATTTAATATAATTATGAGAATTAATGACCCTAGGATGATAAGAATGTTATATAAACTTCTATGGCTTAATTGGGATTGATGATGAGGTGTTGGGTGATAAAATCTTAGAGCTTTTTAGGATAAAAATGGTGAAAAACGCTGGAAATCTGTGCAAGAAGACGATCAGGGACATCTCGCACGAAGTCTTTTGAGCGAGAAAGGGATCTCGCGCGAAGTCGTTCGAAAAATACTTGGAAGTTGTTCGCCCGACATCTCCTTCTAGTTCGAGCGAGATCGATTTTTGGTTCAAGCGACAACTCATCTGGTTCGAGCGACGGCCTAAATTTTTGGGGATTTTCTTTGAGTCGAAATTTGGGTTTACCGATTTCTTGGAGTGAGAAAAAGTGTCTGATTATAAACTTAAGCAAGAAAGGATTTCGCTAAAATTATGTGAGGCTTAATACTTTAATTATTTCGGTATAGAGGGAATGTACCTTGGAGATTACGAGAGAGATAGTAATCTAAATATTTATACTATACGTAGTGATGAGATTAAAATACATATGAGGAGTGTATATGTAGGTTGGAGAAATGCCTATAAATTTTAATAGGACGTGTGTATGCCTATTATGGGATATTATTGCTAAGAGCACTAATGTGTGATAACCCGGGGGTGCAAGAATCTTATAGTTAAGCGCACTAATGAGTGATAACTTGGGGGTGCAGAGACTCTATTGTAAAGTGTACTAATGGGTGATAATTCGGAGGTACACGGATGATATTGTTAGGCGCACTAATGGGTAATAACCCGGGGGTGCTGGATTATTATTGATAGGTGCATTAATGGGTTCTAACCCGGGGATATAGGATTCTCTTGATAGGTGCACTGATGGGTCTTAGCCCGAGGGTGAAGGATTAGTATATATATATATGCATAGGGATGATGTGACTATATATATATATATATATATATATATATATATATATATATATATATGAACTTGTGAATATTTCTACTGTGTGAAATTAGTAGATTTGGTAGTAATAATAATCATTATATTGCACCAAGTGGTGTTTACCTAAGGGTGCATCATTAGTTTATATAGGGATCATGAGACTATATATATGTATGATTGTACTTGGGTAACTTTCTACTTTATGAGAATAGTAGATAAAATGGAAATGAGAAATGAAATAATCTTAGTAGATAAAAGATTAACCATTCAAATGGTGAATAATGAAACTTCGTATGTGAGATAAACTATCTGAATAGCGTATTGTATGGCGATACGGGAATACTACTAGTGAGCATAGTTAGTATTAGTATGGTTTCTGACTAGTTAGACTGGGAGGTACAACTAGGGGGAGCTTCGATGTACGTTAGGCGTGCACAATAGATGAGAGGTGATAAAATCATGTGAGAGTTCGATAACTAACCCGTTTCTTGTATTTCTTATCTCTTTTGCTATATATATATGTATTAGTACAGGTGCCTAGTCACAGGGACACCGGTTCTAGATACTTGGATGGTTTGCAGAGTTGCAGCTGTTGTGGAAGTTACGGGTCATTGAGATTAGACGCTTCTCTCATTTTATTCAGTTCCTAGTTCAGATGCTTCAGTTCGGGCATGTGTCGCCCATCCTCATTAGCGGGATTGTACTCAGTTCCTTTGTATTTCTTTTTTGTTGGATTGAGTATTTATTTGGGTTTTGTTTGTGACTTTGAACTGGAAGGTTTTATCTAGTCTTAATTATTCAGTATTTACTTCAATCATCATTCATTTATTATGTGTGGTTTATAATTCAATGTTCAGAAATTAATTGAATTAATTGGTTTCAAATTAAATTGGGAAATGTTTTGACACTAGCTTCATTAAATGTTAGGTAATTAATTAGATTTAAGTTTTCGACAGTGATGCTAAGAATGAACCAACCGAACATTCTGTTATAAATTTTATAAAGGACTGATCACCCGATATTGAATTGGGCGGGGTGTCACAGGTGGTATCAGAGCATCAGTATCTAGTGTCCATAGGTTCTGTGTGGCTTACTACATTTCAGTGCATCGTTCTTTGATGTAGAGCCTTATGATAGGATTGTTGTGTTCCCTTACGTATGCGACTTGCGTTCGCCTGCTAAGAATTATAATGGATGTGACTCATTATATGAAATTCTGTGTGATTCGAATACCGAACATTTTTGGACGACCAGCGAGGGCCTTAAGAAGAACTGGGGGAGAAGAATCTCAACAGAAGACATAGAGTAATCGGGACAAATATCACCATGAGGATTACTTAAGTAAGAGATAGTAAAATTGTCACTCGGGAACTGTGGGTTCCCAGGACACAGTCGTAGATAACGGTGGAGTGATTTCAGGACCACCTAGCATAGTCGATAAAGGGGAAATCAGAGGGACTCTTTTGAAAACCCATCGGTGAAGATGCGAAGAAGAAAACGAGAAAATGTAACAGACACGCAAAAGAAGAAAATCCGAATGCAATGGTGTAGAGTGGGGTGTGACGAGACTCAGAATTAAAATTTGGTGTTAAAAGTTATAGCTCTTAGGAGAATCATGTAGTGATTAGAGGAAATCACCATTATGAAGAAGTTTGTTTGAATTTAGAGAGAAATTTGGGTATGATTTGACCGTAAGGTCTTCCATTCGATGAGGTAACAAAATGCGAGTGAAATTTTGATGTTTAGCAATGGGTAAGATATAAACCGATCATGAGAGAAAGGTTAAATTGCATAATGAACTTCGTACCTGGCAGAAGGGCATAAATTATCCAAAGGGCCTATAGTTGATAAAGGACCCATGAGTAGAACACAACCATAAATGAGAAATCCATCTAGGATGAATAATGTTAATGTCATTAAGGATATACGGTGACTAGTTCTTGCGTTCTTTCAAGAAGAAGCAAGCCAGAATGGTTAGAGAATCTGGACAATAAGAAAAAAAAACTAAACTTAACATTGTTAGTGAAACCCCACATGAGAGTATGCCCAATAGGGAACACGGTTAGATGATTTTAAGTTGATTAACTTCCTACAAAATAACGATGAAGTCAATCAGGGCCGTGGAGGCCAACCATAGTTCCAAAAGGCAAGTGTAGCCAGCAAGTTAAGATTACTCGGTCTGAGAGAAGGACATTCCCAAAATGGTCAGTTGGACCAGTGATGGGGAAATGGTTCGTGAAGTTTTTCTTATGTGAAGGAAGTAGAACTACAAGTATTGAAGATGTCCACAATTGAGAAGTGATACCGAAGAGATTAGAAATGGTTAACCATGCCAGTTAGGCATAACAACTGGGGGTGCGACACTTCCAGTAAAAGAATTTGGGGTCATGAGAATTAGGACCAGGAAATTTATAACTCGAGAGTGATGGGTTTAGGCTGGACCAGTAGAGTCCTCGTTAATAGTAGCATATAGTATGTCAGGGTCTACGGGGCCCGGGATGTAATCAGGAGTTCAATAAAGCTATAATTGAGGCCTAGAGAGTTTGGGCCAACGTTTCAATAATGGGCGCAAAACTCACATGATGGAATAAATTGTCCATGATGAGAGAGGACAACTATAGGATGAAATCCTAGGATGTATGACGATTGCATATGTTCATGGGTCGTGATGGCAGCCACGTGCTGATACCCTGTGATTTGGCGAGACTGGTGAGGTTTTGCTTCTTGCTTGTGTGTAAAGGACAGATTTTCGTGACATGGGTGTGCCACAACTTTTATGTAAATTCGAAACCCCAAACTTCGCGTACGGTTCGAGTTTAGTGGGAACGTTAGTTTTAACAGTCTTGTTACAAACGTGTTTCTCGTTGTTAGCAGGGCATTTTGATGATTACCCGTGAGTGAACCGGGTGGGCCCCAAGAATATGTTTTGTTTTTATAATTTACTACTTCATTGAGTCATCTTTAGTAGAGTTTATTATGATAATGTGTAGTGATTAATTACCGTATGGTTAAACGATAGTAAAAATGTAGTGATATGACTGTCGTGCCGGATACTCCAGGAGGAGAAATCTTTATTTTGTGTGGCGCCACCTGAAATAGGGTTGGGCCCAGATATATGAATATATGAAAATTTTCATGGTGTTATAGACCTCAGCGAGTATGTTGTCTTGTTATAGGTGATTTCGGTGCGTAGGAATTTATTTTAATGAGGAGACTCAGGTTTCATTTTGTTCTTCTTCAAGCAGAGAGATAGAACTCGTTATATTTACTGCACTAAGTACTTGGGTTAGTAAGGGCGCTATGATTCATGTTACATTTTTAGGGACATGAGAGTGGACGAGTACTTTTGTGTCACAATACGTAGATTGTGGGAGAGTACATAGTATGTACTGAAGGCCTTACGGACCTCGACAATCGTCTAGGTTAGATAGTAGTGTATCGGGGGGTTCCTTGTTTGGATTTCACCTTGCGAGACATCCCACGCATGAAACTAGCGAACGTCGGAAGTTGGAGAGAAGTTTGGTCGATAGTACATAAGTTTTGTATGTTGGTTGTTGTACCTATATGAAAATATAATTGAGAGTTGATAATTCTTTTATGACTTAAGGCCAATAGAGTTGCCTAGTCTTAGTATCATTCTGAATAGATCAATGATAATATTGAAGGATTGATTATGTTTTGACTAGTGGGGTGGTTGAGTGCACCCCTACCACATCAGCATACCGAGTGTGCAAGAATTGAAGTAAGAAAATTTTATGTCATTTGTATAATGATGCGTGAGGCATAGGGTGTATGGGCACCCTAGGGGATTGAATCAAACGGTGGATTATGATTATCTTGTGAATTTGATAACATGTAGTAGGGTACGCCGAAGATTACTCCATAAGGTTTGTTAGAAACTTACGTTTCAAAATAAACTGAGATTTTTGAGTGGGAAAAGTGACTTGTGTCACATGGTACGACAAAGTCACACGTATCACGATTAGATTACATTCAAGAGAGTATCAAATGTATCATGATACAAATAACAGTGGTAATGGGTTTAATATAGAGTAATGTTTAAAGTTAGTCTTGTAGTGGGTCAGCTGACTGTTAGAAAAGGGGCAGACAATTCGAAACCAGTAGGGGATCCTTCCACTAGAGAATGGAAGAGTATCCCCAAGGATCTTCTCATGTAGCTGAGATGGTAAGATTATAGGTACTAAAATGCGATTGAGTACGGCCTAATACCCACAGAGGGATGGGCAGGACAAGCGGTCTAATCAGATGCGGGAGAGAATATTGTATGATTACAAATGTTGGAGAAGAATCGATATTATCGTATATATTGTGTGTGAAATATATATTGCATAGCCAATTTACTTGTATGAACGACACGATACGAAGTCGTATGTATATGAAAAGAGGATAAATCTACTAAGGTGAAAATAGTAGAAAGTTAGATAGTGAATATCTAAAATAAAGTTTATGTAGTGAAACTTACGCAGGAAGGCTTGGGCAAGAGCCTATATGACAGGGTAACCTGGAGTTTAAAATAAACACATGTGAAGTATTCATTATTAAGGGTATTCGATAGCGTACTATATGGGTGGTACGGAGTAGCTTACTTGTGAGCGCAAGGATGCGATGCGCAATATTTTTACAGCGTTGTCTGTACCTGGTATACTTTTTTCGAATTTCGGGACGAAATTTCGTTGTAAGGGGGGAAGTATGTAACACCCCGTATTTTTTATGATTTAAATAATTATGTGATTAATTATTACTATTATGGGAATAAGTATGCGATTAATTATTATGGTTGGATTAATTAAATTAAAATGCAAAAATTTAATTTGTTATTAATCCGGATTACAATAATTATGAACTAGCGTGTGAAGGATTAATACTTATTGTTGAGAATTATTGAATATTACTGTGTGATATGTAATATGGAATTATAACATTTGATAAATTGTCGGAAGTGAAAAATACGGTAGTTTGATAATTTAAGTCTGACACGCGTGTGAGTCGTATCGGGACTAATTGAATAGAATAAAAAGAGAATTTATTTTTATTAACTCATATGGTCATTTCGAGTGCGCCGTTGAGTCCGGGAGAGTCGATATAGTCAAAATAGGATACCTGGGTGTTTAGTTTGGGTCCCGGGGCAATTTTAGGCCTAACCGGCATCCCGAGAGGGCATTTTGGTAAATTGTATTTTTGGGTTTAATTAATGGACGAAAATGGGGAGTTATTTTATCAACCAAGAAAAGTATTTAGGGTACTGAGACACACGAAGGAAAGAACGGCCATAGAGGGTGTGAGGGAGAACCAAACTCCAAGAGGGAAGGCCAAATTATCCTCACCTTGCACAACCGTGACCACCAACGCATAGATCGAAGAGAGGAACGCGTATATACCAACATCACCAACGGATCAGACCGTCACATTCAAGGCAAGTATTTATTATTTGCTTTCTTTTAGCAATAATCATGTATGTAGAGGATTAATAACGAAATTAAATTACATATTGATGAACGAATCTGAATTGATTATGTTCTTTAATTGAAATTTTGGATTCTAGGGTTCATATGTACTAATTTGGGGATTTAATACAATTATGAGAATTGATGACGAATTAATGACCCTAGGATGATAAGAATGTTATATAAACTTCTATGGCTTAACTGGGATTGATGATGAGGTGTTGGGTGATAAAATCTTAGAGGTTTTTATGATAAAAATGGTGAAAAACGCTGGAAATATGTGCAAGAAGACGATCAGGGACATCTCGCACGAAGTCTTTCGATCGAGAAAGGGATCTCGCGCGAATTAGTTCGAAAAATACGTGGAAGTCGTTCGCCCGACATCTCCTTCTAGTTCGAGCGAGATCGATTTTTGGTTCAAGCGACAACTCATCTGGCTCGAGCGACGATGGAAATTTTTGGGGATTTTCTTTGAGTCGAAATTTGGGTTTAGCAATTTCTTAAAATGAGAGAAAATGTCCGATAATTAACTTAAGAAAGAAAGGATTTCGAGAAAAGTATGTGAGGCTTAATACTTAAATTATTTCAGTATAGTGAGAATGTACCTTGGAGATTATGATAGAGATAGTAATCTAAATATTTATACTATACGTAGTGATGAGATTAAAATACGTATGAGGAGTGTATATGTAGGTTGGGGAAATACCTATAATTTTTAATAGGACGTGTGTATGCCTATTATGCGGTATTATTGCTAAGAGCACTAATGGGTGATAACCCGGGGGTGCAAGAATCTTATAGTTAAGCGCACTAATGAGTGATAACTTGGGGGTGCAGAGACTCTATTGTAAAGTGTACTAATGGGTGATAATTTGGGGGTACACGGATGATATTGTTAGGCGCACTAATGGGTAATAACCCGGGGGTGCTGGATTATTATTGATAGGTGCATTAATGGGTGCTAACCCGGGGATATAGGATTCTCTTGATAGGTGCACTGATGGGTCTTATCCCGAGGGTGAAGGATTAGTATATATATATATGTATAGGGATGATGTGACTATATATATATATATATATATATATATATATATATATATATATATATATATATATATGAACTTGTGAATATTTCTACTGTGTGAAATTAGTAGATTTGGTAGTAATAATAATCATTATATTGCACCAAGTGGTGTTTACCTAAGGGTGCAGCATTCGTTTATATAGGGATCATGAGACTATATATATGTATGATTGTACTTGGGTAACTTTCTACTTTATGAGAATAGTAGATAAAATGGAAATGAGAAATGAAATAATCTTAGTAGATAAAAGATTAACCATTCAAATGGTGAATAATGAAACTTAGTATGTGAGATAAACTATCTGAATAGCGTATTGTATGGGCGATACGGGAATACTATTAGTGAGCATAGTTAGTATTAGTATGGTTTCTGACTAGTTAGACTGGGAGGTACAACTAGGGGGATCTTCGATGTACGTTAGGCGTGCACAATAGATGAGAGGTGATAAAATCATGCGAGAGTTCGATAACTAACCCGTTTCTTGTATTTCTTATCTCTTTTGCTATATATATATGTATTAGTACAGGTGCCTAGTCACAGGGACACCGGTTCTAGATACTTGGATGGTTTGCAGAGTTGCAGCTGTTGTGGAAGTTACGGGTCATTGAGATTAGACGCTTCTCTCATTTTATTCAGTTCCTAGTTCAGATGCTTCAGTTCGGGCATGTGTCGCCCATCCTCATTAGCGGGATTGTACTCTGTTCCTTTGTATTTCTTTTTTGTTGGATTGAGTATTTATTTTGGTTTTGTTTGTGACTTTGAACTGGAAGGTTTTATCCAGTCTTAATTATTCAGTATTTACTTCAATCATCATTCATTTATTATGTGTGGTTTATAATTCAATGTTCAGAAATTAATTGAATTAATTGGTTTCAAATTAAATTGGGAAATGTTTTGACACTAGCTTCATTAAATGTTAGGTAATTAATTAGATTTAAGTTTTCGACAGTGATGCTAAGAATGAACCAACCGAACATTCTGTTATAAATTTTATAAAGGACTGATCACCCGATATTGAATTGGGCGGGGTGTCACAGGTGGTATCAGAGCATCAGTATCTAGTGTCCATAGGTTCTGTGTGGCTTACTACATTTCAGTGCATCGTTCTTTGATGTAGAGACTTATGATAGGATTGTTGTGTTCCCTTACGTATGCGACTTGCGTTCACCTGCTAAGAATTATAATGGATGTGACTCATTATACGAAATTCTGTGTGATTCGAATACCGAACATTTTAGGACGACCAGCGAGGGCCTTAAGAAGAACTGCGGGAGAAGAAGCTCAACAGAAGACATAGAGTAATCGGGACAAATATCACCATGAGGACTACTTAAGTAAGAGATAGTAAAATTGTCACTCGGGAACTGTGGGTTCCCAGGACACAGTCGTAGATAACGGTGGAGTGATTTCAGGACCACCTAGCATAGTCGATAAAGGGGAAATCAGAGGGACTCTTTTGAAAACCCATCAGTGAAGATGCGAAGAAGAAATCGAGAAAATGTAACAAACTCGCAAAAGAAGAAAATCCGAATGCAATGGTGTAGAGTGGGGTGTGACGACACTCAGAATTAAAATTTGGTGTTAAAAGTTATAGCTCTTAGGAGAATCATGTAGTGATTAGAGGAAATCACCATTATGAAGAAGTTTGTTTGAATTTAGAGAGAAATTTGGGTATGATTTGACCGTAAGGTCTTCCATTCGATGAGGTAACAAAATGCGAGTGAAATTTTGATGTTTAGCAATGGGTAAGATATAAACCGATCATGAGAGAAAGGTTAAATTGCATAATGAACTTCGTACCTGGCAGAAGGGCATAAATTATCCAAAGGGTCTATAGTTGATAAAGGACCCATGAGTAGAACACAACCATAAATGAGAAATCGAGCTAGGATGAATAATGTTAATGTCATTAAGGATATACGGTGACTAGTTCTTGCGTTCTTTCAAGAAGAAGCAAGCCAGAATGGTTAGAGAATCTGGACAATAAGAAAAAAAAACTGAACTTAACACTGTTAGTGAAACCCCACATGAGAGTATACCCAATAGGGAACACGGTTAGATGATTTTAAGTTGATTAACTTCCTACAAAATAACGATGAAGTCAACCAGGGCCGTGGAGGCCAACCATAGTTCCAAAAGTCAAGTGTAGCTAGCAAGTTAAGACTACTCGGTCCGAGAGAAGGACATTCCCAAAATGGTCAGTTGGACCAGTGATGGGGAAATGGTTCGTGAAGTTTTGCCTATGTGAAGGAAGTAGAACTACAAGTATTGAAGGTGTCCACAATTGAGAAGTGATACCGAAGAGATTAGAAATGGTTAACCATGCCAGTTAGGCATAACAACTGGGGGAGCGACACTTCCAGTAAAAGAATTTGGGGTCAAGAGAATTAGGACCAGGAAATTTATAACTCGAGAGTGATGGGTTTAGGCTGGACCAGTAGAGTCCTCGTTAATAGTAGCATATAGTATGTCAGGGTCTACGGGGCCCGGGATGTAAACGGGAGTTCAATAAAGCTATAATTGAGGCCTAGAGAGTTTGGGCCAACGTTTCAATAATGGGCGCAAAACCCACATGATGGAATAAATTGTCCATGATGAGAGAGGACAACTATAGGATGAAATCCTAGGATGTATGACGATTGCATATGTTCATGGGTCGTGATGGCAGCCACGTGCTGATACCCTGTGATTTGGCGAGACTGGTGAGGTTTTGCTTCTTTCTTGTGAGTAAAGGACAGATTTTCGTGACATGGGTGTGCCACAACTTTTATGTAAATTCGAAACCCCAAAATTCGTGTACGGGTCGAGTTTAGTGGGAACGTTAGTTTTAACAGTCTTGTTACAAACGTGTTTCTCGTTGTTAGCAGGGCATTTTGATGATTACCCGTGAGTGAACCGGGTGGGCCCCAAGAATATGTTTTGTTTTTATAATTTACTACTGCATTGAGTCATCTTTAGTAGAGTTTATTATGGTAATGTGTAGTGATTAATTACCGTATGGTTAAACGATAGTAAATATGTACTGATATGACTGTCGTGCCGGATAGTCCAGGAGGAGAAATCTTTATTTTGTGTGGCGCCACCTGAAATAGGGTTGGGCCCAGATATATGAATATATGAAAATTTTCATGGTGTTATAGACCTCGGCGAGTATGTTGTCTTGTTATAGGTGATTCCGGTGCGTAGGAATTTATTTTAATGAGGAGACTCGGGTTTCATTTTGTTCTTCTTCAAGCAGAGAGATAGAACTCGTTATATTTACTGCACTAAGTACTTGGGTTAGTAAGGGCGCTATGCTTCATGTTACATTTTTAGGGACATGAGAGTGGACGAGTACTTTTGGGTCACAATACGTAGATTGTGGGAGAGTACATAGTATGTACTGAAGGCCTTACGGACCTCGACAATCGTCTAGGTTAGATAGTAGTGTATCGAGGGGTTCCTTGTTTGGATTTTGCCTTGCGAGACATCCCACGCATGAAACTAGCGAACGTCGGGAGTTGGAGAGAAGTTTGGTCGATAGTACATAAGTTTTGTATGTTGGTTGTTGTACCTATATGAAAATATAATTGAGAGTTAATAATTCTTTTATGACTTAAGGCCAATAAAGTTTCCTAGTCTTAGTATCATTCTGAATAGATCAATGATAACATTGAAGGATTGATTATGTTTTGACTAGTGGGGTGGTTGAGTGCACCCCTACCACATCAGCATACCGAGTGTGCAAGAATTGAAGAAAGAAAATTTTATGTCATTTGTATAATGATGCGTGAGGCATAGGGTGTATGGTCACCCTAGGGGATTGAATCAAACGGTGGATTATGATTATCTTGTGAATTTGATAACATGTAGTAGGGTACGCCGAAGATTACTCCATAAGGTTTGTTAGAGACTTACGTTTCAAAATAAACTGAGATTTTTGAGTGGGAAAAGTGACTTGTGTCACATGGTACGAAAAAGTCACACGTATCACGATTAGATTACATTCAAGAGAGTATCAAATGTATCATGATACAAATAACAGTGGTAATGGGTTTAATATAGAGTAATGTTTAAAGTTAGTCTTGTAGTGGGTCAGCTGACTGTTAGAAAAGGGGCAGACAATTCGAAGCCAGTAGGGGATCCTTCCACTAGAGAATGGAAAAGTATCCCCAAGGATCTTCTCATGTAGCTGAGATGGTAAGATTATAGGTACTAAAATGCGATTGAGTACAGCCTAATACCCACAGAGGGATGGGCAGGACAAGCGGTCTAATCAGATGCGGGAGAGAAAATTGTAAGATTATAAATGTTGGAGAAGAATCGATATTATCGTATATATTATGTGTGAAATATATATTGCATAGCCAATTTACTTGTATGAACGACACGATACGAAGTCGTATGTATATGAAAAGAGGATAAATCTACTAAGGTGAAAATAGTAGAAAGTTAGATAGTGAATATCTAAAATAAAGTTTATGTAGTGAAACTTACGCAGGAAGGCTTGGGCAAGAGCCTATATGACAGGGTAACCTGGAGTTTAAAATAAACACATGTGAAGTATTCATTATTAAGGGTATTCGATAGCGTACTATATGGGTGGTACGGAGTAGCTTACTTGTGAGCGCAAGGATGCGATGCGCAATATTTTTACAGCGTTGTCTGTACCTGGTATACTTTTTTCGAATTTCGGGACGAAATTTCGTTGTAAGGGGGGAAGTATGTAACACCCCGTATTTTTTATGATTTAAATAATTATGTGATTAATTATTACTATTATGGGAATAAGTATGCGATTAATTATTATGGTTGGATTAATTAAATTAAAATGCAAAAATTTAATTTGTTATTAATCCGGATTACAATAATTATGAACTAGCGTGTGAAGGATTAATACTTATTGTTGAGAATTATTGAATATTACTGTGTGATATGTAATATGGAATTATAACATTTGATAAATTGTCGGAAGTGAAAAATACGGTAGTTTGATAATTTAAGTCTGACACGCGTGTGAGTCGTATCGGGACTAATTGAATAGAATAAAAAGAGAATTTATTTTTATTAACTCATATGGTCATTTCGAGTGCGCCGTTGAGTTCGGGAGAGTCGATATAGTCAAAATAGGATACCTGGGTGTTTAGTTTGGGTCCCGGGGCAATTTTAGGCCTAACCGGCATCCCGAGAGGGCATTTTGGTAAATTGTATTTTTGGGTTTAATTAATGGACGAAAATGGGGAGTTATTTTATCAACCAAGAAAAGTATTTAGGGTTGTGAAACACAGGAAGGAAAGAACGGCCATAGAGGGTGTGAGGGAGAACCAAACTCCAAGAGGGAAGGCTAAATTATCCTCACCTTGCACAACCGTGACCACCAACGCATAGATCGAAGAGAGGAACGCGTATATACCAACATCACCAACGGATCAGACCGTCACATTCAAGGCAAGTATTTATTATTTGCTTTCTTTTAGAAATAATCATGTATGTAGAGGATTAATAACGAAATTAAATTACATATTGATGAACGAATCTGAATTGATTATGTTTTTTAATTGAAATTTTGGAAACTAGGGTTCATATGTACTAATTTGGGGATTTAATATAATTATGAGAATTGATGAAGAATTAATGACCCTAGGATGATAAGAATGTTATATAAACTTCTATGGCTTAATTGGGATTGATGATGAGGTGTTGGGTGATAAAATCTTAGAGGTTTTTATGACAAAAATGGTGAAAAACGCTGGAAATCTGTGCAAGAAGACGATCAGGGACATCTCGCACGACGTCTTTCGAGCGAGAAAGGGATCTCGCGCGAAGTCGTTCGAAAAATACGTGGAAGTCGTTCGCCCGACATCTCCTTCTAGTTCGAGCGAGATCGATTTTTGGTTCAAGCGACAACTCATCTGGTTCGAGCGACGGCGGAAATTTTTGGGGGTTTTCTTTGAGTCGAAATTTGGGTTTACCGATTTCTTGGAGTGAGAAAAAGTGTCTGATTATAAACTTAAGCAAGAAAGGATTTCGCTAAAATTATGTGAGGCTTAATACTTTAATTATTTCGGTATAGAGGGAATGTACCTTGGAGATTACGAGAGAGATAGTAATCTAAATATTTATACTATACGTAGTGATGAGATTAAAATACATATGAGGAGTGTATATGTAGGTTGGAGAAATACCTATAAATTTTAATAGGACGTGTGTATGCCTATTATGGGATATTATTGCTAAGAGCACTAATGTGTGATAACCCGGGGGTGCAAGAATCTTATAGTTAAGTGCACTATTGAGTGATAACTCAGAGGTGCAGAGACTCTATTGTTAAGTGTACTAATTGGTGATAACCCGGGGGTACAAGGATGATATTGTTAGGTGCACTAATGGGTAATAGCCCAGGGGTGCTGGATTATTATTGATAGGTGCATTTATGGGTTCTAACCCGGGGATGTAGGATTTTCTTGATAGGTGCGCTAATGGGTCTTAGCCCGGGGGTGCAGGATTAGTATATATATATATATATATATATATATATATATATATATATATATATATATATGAAATTGTGAATATTTCTACTGTGTGAACTTAGTAGACTTGGTAATAATAATAATAATAATCATTATATTTGACCAATTGGTGTTAACTTAAGGGTGCATGATTAGTATATATATATAGGGACGATGAGACTATATATATGTATGAGTGTACTTGGGTAACTTTCTACTTTATGAGAATAGTTGATAAAATGGAAATGGGAAATGAAATAATCTTAGTAGATAAAAGATTAACCATCAAACGGTGAATAATGAAACTTAGTATGTGAGATAAACTCTCTGAATAGCGTATTGTATGGGCAATACGGGAATACTACTAGTGAGCATTGTTAGTATTAGTATGGTTAGACTGGGAGGTATAACCAGGGGGAGATTAGATGTACGTTAGGCGTGCACAATAGATGAGAGGTGAGAAACTCATATGAGTGTTCGATAACTAACATGCATATAAGACTTGTTTTAACAATAAGTTTTAAATACTTGTTAAATCATTTTTACACCTCGGGATCTGGCCCGCTTCTTGTATTTCTTCTCTCTTTTGCTATATATATATATATATATATATATATATATATATATATATATATATATATGTATTAGTACAGGTGCCAAGCCACAGAGACACCGGTTCTAGATACTTGGATGGTTTGTCGAGCTGCAGCTATTGTGGAAGTTGCGGGTCATTGAGATTAGACGCTTCTCTCATTTTATTTAGTTCCTAGTTCAGATGCTTCAGTTCGGGCATGTGTCGCCCATCCTCATTTGCGATATTGTACTCAGTTCCTTTGTAGTTCTTTTCTGTTGGATTGAGTATTTATTTTGGTTTTGTTTGTGACTTTTAACTGGAAGGTTTTATCCAGTCTTAATTATTTAGTATTTAATTCAATTAGTATTCATTTATTGTGTGTGGTTTATAATTCAATGTTTAGAAATTAATTGAATTAATTGGTTTCAAATTAAATTGGGAAATGTTTTGACACTAGCTTAATTAAATGTTAGGTAATTAATTAGATTTATGTTTTCGACAGTGATGCTAAGAATGAACTAACCAAACATTATGTTATAAATTTTATAAATGACTGATCAGCCGATATTTAATTGGGAGGGTGTCACAATAAACTTTTCATTAAAATTAATTAAATGATTACACATTGTTATGGAAAAAATAAAATACAAAGCCTTATTCTGCATGACGCTTTCCTTCAGCCTTAGAAACATGATCCATTCCAGCAGAGGGATCATCCAAGGTAAAAGGAGAGTTGATGAAGTCAAAATCATGATGCATTCTGGTATTGCTACTTCTAGTATGATCAAGCATATGAGGTGGTCGGACAATATTTAATTAATCATGTAGCTCGTAATCTCCCAAGTACTTAGAAATCAAGCATTGGGGAGTACGGTGAAAAGGAATCCAACTAACATCTAATTTTAATGGAGGATTGTCAAGCTGCAATAATCCTAGATCATACCAATCCCATAGAGAGTTCTTCCCATCCACCTTCATCACAGTTAAAGCGTTTATCCAACCCCATTTGTAGGATTCGTTCTGGGCATGTTGAAGTCTATCGTTAAAATGTCCCAAAGCTTCATTATACCCATCCATCCAAACTTCTCTGGGTTGTTTACGGAATTAAATAGTTAATTTATCAACTTGTGATTGTAGCTTCTTCAATACCCCATCCTTAACCTCTAATTGGGAAGATTGAGTGGATAGTTGTTCAGATAAGGTCTGTAGCTTTTGGGACATCTCATTGATAGCTCAGTCTTTAGCTTTTAACTGTGTAGCTTGATTGGCAATGGCCTATTGGTCCTAATTTCCTCTGTGGTTCCTCGGCCAAGCCTATTTCTAGATCAGGAGGAAGACATAGATTTAATGTTTTCAAGGCCTCCAACTCATCTCTCAATGTTTCATTCTCAGCCTCTAAAAAGGAGTAACCTTCATCAGTAGTAGTAACAACAGCTCCGGAGGCAGACTTCAAAAGAATTACTTCACCCCTCAAATTATTATTCTCCTCTTCCAAGAGTTTGGCAACAGTATTAGTTTCTTCAACATCAAGCTTAAGTAAAGCTTCCTTTTTCTTATAAACAGAGACAAAATCATCAAAATCCCTACCTACACTTGAGCTCTGGTATTTCTTCTCATAGCTCTAGTGCAATAGTGCAATAGATTCTTTATATTGTTCTTGAAGTTCTTCTATTATTTCATAATAGGCGACATTATTTGCTACCAAGTACTTCAAATACTTGTAGGATTCTTTAACCTGCTCTAAGGCATCATCACCGAGCAACTGAGTGATTTTTTCTTCGGACAAGTCTGTATGACCAGTTTTGAAAAAAGCATTGCATTTCCTCAGTAGCTCAGTATCATGGTAAAACAATTGTTCCATCTTCATAATAAACTAGCAAAAAAAACAGCCACCAATCAACAACAAGGATAGAGAACAGGTATAATCAATAGGAGACAAAAAGGAACAACAAAAGGTTCTTTTATTAATAACAAAGAGTTCAAGTACAATAAAAATAAAGAAAAAAGAAATGACAAAAGCAAAAGGGAAAGGGAAAATACTGAACAACATTACACCTTCCCCCCTATCATTTTTAACCTTCTTGCTCTACTCAGAAGAATGGGCTCTAGGCTGGATTTGCTTTATTTTCTCGATTGGAGGAAGATAAGACTAAAAATTTTTAGGTTGGTCGATAGAAAACTCAATCATAAATAAAGACTCTTCAGAAGCATCTTCATCTTCAACCTCATCCTCTATAACTGGAGGAAGACCATGAATATACCTCTGAAAAAGTTTAGAGTCTTCAGTCGTGTTCAACTCTTGAAGGGAAGCAACCCAACCATATTTGAAACATTTTTGGTTCACATACTCAATCTGAGAAGAACGAGTAAAAATGTCTTTGTTCCAACCTTTATCCCAAACAACATTAATGGAGGCCTTCACAGCAGACTTCCTCTTAGCTCTGGCAGAGAATACAAGCTCTTCAGCAGCTTTTGCCTGATGCTCATCTTCCTCTGCCCAGCACTCCACCTCCTCTTTCTTGCGCTCAACTTCCTCTTTTTGTCACCCATCCTCCTTTTCCCTGCGCTCCGCTTCAAGGGAATTTGTATCAGATGTTTGACGAGCACCTTCAGCTGTCTTCAGTTTCTCTACCCAAGTGCTCTTCTTAGTCTCCAAGTCCTACTGAGAATCAAGTAGAGACTTCATCAAACTAGATAAGGCTTCCTCCACCTCATTTGAAGAAGAAGAAGCCTTAATTGCATTATCCTTCTCTAGCATATTATTGAAGTGTACCAAGAACTACAAAAGATGAAGATCAAAGTGAGCATTTGAGGAATATAAAACACATCCAAACTAAGAAAATGGATATTACTTACGGATGCAAGGTTCTGAGGAGCCAATTCAGAAACCCTCATTCTAGGGAGCATGACATCCACCCCCATATGGTCTGGAAGAGTACCAAACTTGATCAACCTCCTAGCCAAACCAAGAGTAATAACTGTTGGAGTAATAGCATCAAAAGTGGTTAAATCAACCAAGGACGATTGATCGATCACTTAGTCGACTTGTTTCTCTGCAAGCCCTCTCCTAAGTCTCCTTAGAGGAATTTCAACCTCCTTAGGAGCTAGGTCTTTGGGGGTTGGATTCTTATGAACTGGACCCTTGGGGGCTGGGGGCTTCATAACATCCCCTGTTTTATTCTTGGATCCTTCAACAGATGATTGGGAGACAGAAGAACTTGCGCTGTAATGGTCAGGAAACTTCCTCTTCTTTATGATTTCAGAAAAAGTAGTGTTTGTGTCAGCATCAACCTCTTGATCAAGGTCAATCACCAGAACAGGAGAAGGAACAGGGCTGGCAATAAAAGAAGAAACAGTGTTTCTGTACTAGAGCATATATGAGGCAGACCTAATGTGCTCTTTAGCAACTACCTTGTGAAGTCCCCAAATAAACTTCAACTCTCTCAAATTTACTTCACTCTCTTTGGGGAACTTTCTTTTTTGTTCAACTGCAAATCAATTTATAAAACAACAGTCAGTATGACATTTTATCAAACATAAACGAGGCAAATTTACTTAAACATAAAACAACCTATTCCATTTCCAAAGAGCGGACATCTAGGTCCTTGATATTTAGCGCCTCCAACTAAAGGGGCATGTTGCCAATTTTTTACAATTACCTCGTGATCAAAATAATCCCTATTAGAATCAGGGATATTAACTACCAAAGCTTTACTAACAACCCTAGTTTATAAATAAAAGGTGGTATCACTAGTTACCCATTCATAATAAAACATTAGTTTTGGAATCCCTAGATGGGTTCCATATATTTGATTAACCTATAAACACCATTTACAACTCTCTATGTGTTGGGAGACACTCTTACAGGTACAATGTCAAAATATTGACAAAACTCCAGACACAAGGGATTGGGAGGAAATGTGAACCCGCATTTAGCAATACAGATGGAAGGGAACCAATGGCCCTCAACAATAGAGAAAAAATCAAAAAGAAAAGTGGGGTGTTCCAGTACAACCCAAGATGGAATATTAAAATCGATTCTGAACTTATCAAGTAACTCAATAGAATAAACCATGATAAAGAAAACAAAGAAGAAGAGAAGAAAAATTCTTACAAAAATTTAAGGATTCAGCAAGAACTGAAGACAGAAAAGAAAACGATTGCACGAAGTTCAAAGAACACAACTGAAGAATCAGAAGTAAGAGGTAGAAAATGATCGAAGTTTTACCGCTCTTTTTATAATACGCATCAGAAACTGGAAAAAGTAATGATTAAAGAGAACGGTAGTTGGATTTACGACGGCTAACAAAGTAAAAGACGAAGATCCCACAGAAATATTCACTAAAAACTTGAAATATTTACAAAATTTCCATTCGCGCCCAAAAACAGTCAATCAAGGGGGTAAATTTCACGAGTCTGGAAGGTCTGTAGCCAACCAAACAGCCCGAGCTACGGTCAAAGCATAATATTTCACACTTTCGCATCAGCTACAAGTATGAAACACTGTGGGCTTCTGTTGATACCAAAATCCACACCAATATGTGGACCAATTACAAGCCAGCACGTGTAATCCAATATGGCGTGTAATCCAATGTGGCACAAGTCCAAGTTAGCATGATAGAAAATCCCGACCAACAAGGAAGCCCGACCAACAGCCAGAAGTCCAATCTGTATAGCCAACTAAGTGCCAATAGTCTTACAGTCTGTATTGCCAATGAAGCGATAACACTCATATAATTAATTCTCATTATGTATTGATGTAAAGGACTAACAAATTAAAGAATTCCATCCCTTAACATGACAACTATCAAGACCCCTCTTGGGCTATAAATACATAGTGTCACCCTCATTGCAAGGTACCGAAAAAAACAACTCAAGGCAATCGATAGAGAACAGTGGACGTAGGCTATTCCTTTGAGACGAACCACTTTAAAATTTCTTGTGTCTTACTTGTTTTACTTATTTTATCTGTGATCAATTAATTAGTCCTAGTCTAGTTTTTTGCATCAACAACGTTGAAAAAAAAATCTCAGAATTTAACAAAATTTAGCAGGCATGCTTGACAAGTAAAAATAAGAGTTCTGTGGTGGAATTAAATTGAGCACTGAAAAAAAAGTACATGTGATACTTGATTATATTGAATTTGTAAATTTTCAAGTAAACCTTATTTAATTGGTGTCAATTTTTAATCCAATTTTATTTAACCCTAAACCATGTAACTATGTGTGGATAAATCAAACAATCGTAAATAAATTGCCGACACGCGGACTTCAGGAAAAAAACCCCTTTGGGTAAAACCTTTTATTTCACAAATAATACTCACAATTATTACAAGTGAAATATGCAATGGATTAACCTCAGTAAACCCATATAGGCCACAACCTAAATCAACAATGGAATTCCGCAATAAGTCCACACGAACTGCAGTTCAGTCAGTCCAGGAACACCCATAAATACTCCCTTTAACACGCAGTTACGTTAGTCCAGCACCTCTCTCAAGTGGCATCTAGATCAGCAGTAGAGGTGCTCTCTACAAGAGAAATTTCAAAAAATTATGTTCTTGGGTTCCAAAACAATTCACATAAATATTGGGATGATTTGTAAATTGAAAACAAAGGATAAAACTCTCAAAAGTGAGAAGACAAATGCTTATGCCAAATCATCTTTTGTAGAATAAAATTCTCAGGTCTTCTAAAGAAAAATGAAACTAGACAAAAAAATTTATAGAAAAATTAAGTAGGCAGATCGCTCAAATGAAAACCAGACGTCGCTCGAACGAGGCATGACGTCGCTAGAACGAGATCGCGCGACACAACTTTGTCGCTTGAATAAGGTTCCTCTATTGCTCAAACTACTCGAGCAAAAAATTATTTTTTTATTCCAGTCCGCCTCAACACTTAGAAAAATATTTTTAATGAAAAATTCTAATCCAACACTTCTAATTTTTTTTAGAAAAATTATCCCAACATTCTAAGTGAACCGTTAAGGTACAAAAACAACCTTACTAAAATTAATCTTGCGGAGGCTTGAATGTTGAAGAAATTTAATATTTAGGACTGTCTTGATACATGATTGAACTTGAATGTGTCTTCAACGGTTGTAGTAGTATACGACATTATCAAATGTAAGCCGGACAATAAAATAATGTCTTAAAAAATATCCCCCTTATGTCTATGCCGGTACAAAACAAAAACATCTGAATTATCAAATTAAATTGCCCATACAAATCTAACACCCTCCCATGAATCCAAAACTGAAAAGGTACTATAAAGATGCAATTATCAAGCTTTTCTTCAAAATCTTCAAGTTCAAAAATCTTCAAATCTTTAATCTTTTCTCATTGGGGGTGCAAAATAATAATCTTCAATTTAATACCTACACACATGAGACAAAACAAATACCTTCGTGACACATCGAGTTTAAAATGATATAAGAATAAATCAATCAATAATCAAATCTCCCCCATAATGCAAAAACTCTCCCATAATTCGTTTCAAAGAATATACCTTCATGACACATCGAGTTTGAAATCATATAAGAATAAATCAATCAATAATCAAATCTCTTCCATAATGCAAAAACTCCCCCATAGTTCGTTCTCCCCCCTTTTATTTGTTCGAAATAGATAAGAAAATGAATAAACAAAAACAAACATAGAGTTGTCACAATAAATATGCGTAGCAAATATGAATCAAACTACCCTCATGCAAAGAGTAACCCAAAATCTTCCACAAACTATTTTTGATTTTTCAATATTTCAAACAAAAATGCAAAAATAAATTTGCAAAAATCACACTATGAATTTACACTAAGACAACCAAATCATGGAAATGGAATGAATGGTGTGAACAATTCAATAGGAAAATCAATGCAATCAAACATAACATATGTGCGCAATGAAAATGTGTACTCCTAACGAATGAATCTCAAAATCGTCCTTAGGTGTCGAAAAATGTCAATTTAGATGACATCTCTTAATCTAATCGTCAAATCAAAGTCAGACATGATTTTCACACCAATAATATCTAAAACTATGTCATGCTTTTTCATGACTTTGTCAGAACGTACAAATTCGTTTTATATCTCCCTCATAAATAATAATGCTTTTTATTTTTATTTTAAGGTGATGAAACTAAACTAAATTGGCTCACTTTATGGCATATTTTTCTTTTTATTGCCTTTAAATTTTTCGGGCTCTTTGGGCCTTGGTTTCAATTTTTCTCAAATTTTTATTTAGGTCCAATTTGAATGGTGGCTTAATCGCAAAGCATAAATGAGTACCTTTCGTATCCCTTCCCCATTTTTTAAAGAAGTCACACAAACCCACATCAACGGTTTTTACATGCACTACTTTCATTGTTATGTTTTATCGCATTTGGTTCGTTTTAAAGATAGAATTGAGATGAAAACGCATTGACCAACATGTGACAGATAAGAACAATAGTAAAAAAAATCGTGCAAGTGTGCATTAAAGGAACTCATGAGTCAAACATGTAGGTAGTAACAACAAATCACATATCAATGACTCCATATATTTTAAAGCACAAAAATGAAATGATACACATATCAAAACACTATCAAACAATCACATGGATATGGAATGAAATTGTGAATCGGTCATCCTAAATGTCCATCCATAAACGGTGCAAACCAAAATACAAAAATCTTTTAGTCTTTTTCCAAAAATTTTATGAAAATAAAATCTTTTTGGCTTTTTCAATTTTTTTCAAAAAAATGAAAATCTTTTTATTTTTTCCCAAATTTTTTTTTTTTAAAATCTTTTTGGTTTTTCAAAAAATATATCAAAAATGGAAAATATAAATACAAAATGATACACACTAGCAATAGGCATATAATACCATCATGAAAATCATCCTATGCTAGCAAACAAGTCTAAATCTCAACCGCGAGGCGCGGTGGAGTTTTTCAAAGGTGGTGACATCCTTTGAAAAACATCCATCAAGTCATGTGATGTCTTGACTAAAAAAAAATTACTTTCTCCCTAAGATGTGTAAACTCTCTCACGTAGTCATCCGGAGCATCATGTGTGGGTGTGGGTGTGAATACGTGTAGTAGCAAAACGTGACACATTACCCAACTTAAAATAAAACTCCCTAAGGTGTCCTCTCTTCTTAGAACAAGTGCAAACATAAACAGGCCTGGGTACACCTCTTTCAAAACGTCTACGGCGCACTCTCCTATCAGGTACGGGACACCTAGGTGGGTTAGGTTGAGAGACGTATAGATCTATCACTAACTCGGGAATCAACTCGGGTGCAACGTGGGAAGTGGACGCACCGTCATAACCTATTCCTTGTCTCTTAAAATCACCCAAAACGGGATTGAGAACCATCTTTCCAACCTTCTTAGATGCGTTCTCTAAAGAGACTTTGACCTCCCGGGCACATTCGAGATCACTCTCGAATTGGGATACACGTGTCGTCAGACTAAACACCGTGATGGTCAAATCACATTTTTCCCGATATAAAGCAATCAACTGTTCACTCAAAGAAACTTTCACCCTCTCGAGTTACTTGCTTTCACCTCAAACACCCTCAAACTCTCAATCTCGTTCTCCAAATATCTCACCCTAAGACCTAACTCCTTATTCAATTTCTTAGTCTTTAAGGTCTCGGCGTACGAATCTCAAAACGCAATATGGAGCTCACTTTCACCTTCGATCCCACACTCACTTTCTCCCTCACTAAAAACACTCAAACCATATTCCTTATCGGGGGTCTCACGTGCACAAGTATCCTCATCATTTTGGAACAAACTAGGTGTGCTCTCGTGACTATCTAAAAAGACAAAAAAATTCTCATGTGAAGACTCATCCCCGAAATCCTTCACCTCTTCCTCACTATCACTAAGAGTGGCTGGAATGGAAATCTGTTTTCCCTTTATCCCCTACCCTCAAACTCAAAACACTTCTCTTCTTCTTCTTTCTCTTTCTCTTTCTCACCACTCACTTTTGCCTTTTTATTTTTCTCAAAGAACTTTTTAGTGGAAGAATTTTCTTTTGAAAAATTGAGAAACTTTTATAAAATTTTGCAAGCATGGCCATATAAAAATTAAACTCGTCCTCAAACTTGGATTCATAAACTCTCACTTTATTTTTCTTCATAGACTGGGATTTAAGTGCTATCCCTCTATCCTTAGGCTTGACAATGTCAAGAAACATGTCAATTTCATATGTCTGGAGGTCCCCTACCAACTCTTCTAGTTTTAAATTACCCAAATTACATAAGGTATTCAAAACAGTAACTTTTGGGATAAAACGTTTGGGCAACAATCTTATCATCTTTTCAAACACTCGAGCATCAGGTATGGGCTCACCAAGATTGAAACTTGTTTTAACAATATCAGATAAACGTGCGTAAAACTCATTAAAACACTCAGATTCAAGAATGGTAATTATTTCAAATTGAGTAGTTAAATTTTGAATTTTAGACTCTTTGATCGTATTTGTGCCTTCATGGGTAAGTTGTAAAATGTTCCACGCTTTTTTTGACTTGGCGCACGTCATAATACGTAGGAACTCCTCTGGAGTGACGGCACCAAAAATTGCACTCGGTCCACGTGAATTAAAATTTCTCCATTTAAATTCGTCCCATGTCCAGTCTGTAACGAATTTTAAAGTATTGATATTATTTACGGTGACAGTGGGAGGAATCCAGCCTCTTTCACAAACTACCCAAGCACGCTCATCAATGGCCTTAAACTGTGATTTCATATGTCCTTTCTAGTAGGCATAATTATACCATTCAAAAATGGGCATCCAATTATATAAGTGCTCCATTGGAAAAATTACGATATTTCACAAAACAGATTTAAAAAAAAATATCACACAATTTTTGCGAAAACAGGAATACACAATAAATTAGTGTAAGCTGCTCTGATACCAACTTGAAAAAAAAAATGTACGTGTGATACTTTATTAAATCGAATTTGCAAATTTTCAAGTTAACCTTATTTAATAGGTGTTTATTTTTAATCCAATATTAAAACCCAAAACATGCAACTATGTGTGGAAAAATTAAGCAATCATAAATAAATTACTGACACACAGATTTCAGGAAAGAAGACCTTTCGGGTAAAACCTTTTATTTCACAATTAATACTCACAATGATTATAAGTGAAATCTGAAATGGATTAACCTCAGTAAACCCACATAGGCTGCAACCTAAATCAGCAATGGAATTCTGCAACAACTCCACACGAACCGCAATTCAATCAGCCCAAGAATACCCATGAGTACTCCCTTTGACATGCAGTCACGTCAACCCAGCACCTCCCTCAAGTGGCACCTAGATCAGCACTAGATATGTTCTCTACAAGAGAAATTTCACTAGATATGTTCTTGGGTTCTATTGTCCTGGCGTTTGGAATCTTTAGAGACAAGTAAAGAGGGAAATCGAGTTGCACATGCAGTCGTGCAACACGTAGGCTCACCTATGTGTATACTTTGTGATAGTTTTGGCCACTTAGTCAAAAAAATTCCCACCCTTATGGTCCATAAAGAGCGCACCAAGCAAGCAAATGCCCTCTACCAAAATAGGTCAAACTACGACCTATATTCCAACACATACAATACAGGGTGGCGATACCACCACAATCTTTCGTAGTTTAAAGGTTAGTATCAAGGAGGTATTGGTCAGTCTTCAAGTAACCCACCCCCATGGTTTCTAAAATAATTCCCTTTACCATCATATCCTTCATCCCCAAAGAACCAAGATTTAAAGGATAGGGTGAATTTTCTTGCTCAAAGCACCCTCCAATTCTAATAGTCAACAGTATCCTTCAATCCACCCAACAGAGCTTGCTCATGAACACTCAATCCATATCCAAACTCGAGGTGCAAGTGATCTAACTAGCGAATGTGATGAGTGAGCGATACAACGGAACATTCCCGTGTCAACCTAAGCCCAATCCTAAAGGGAACATACCTAAAGGTCAATATTTTATTCAATACAATCCCGGGTCATCACAAACCCAAGTGTATGTCAAAGCCATAATCACAATTAGGTCCAATAAGGAAATCAAAAATAATATCTCACCAACCACTGAGAGTGAATCCGAGAAATGTAAGAAGAAGCGAGATCAACTCGTGGATCCAACTTCCTCCCCACCATCATCTTTCGAGACACCTGCAAAGACTTATGTCCCAAAATCTCCATCTCCCCAATGTTTATTACCACAAAAGAAGAAGACGCAAGTTGATATGTTGGAAGTGTTCAAGCAAGTATAAATAAATATTCCACTACTTGATGCTATACAACAAGTCCCATCCTATGCTAAATTTATAAAGGACCTTTGTACCTTAAATAGGACCACTACTGTTCCAAATAATGCATTTCTTGTCGAGCAAGATAGCTCGATTATTTCTTACAAAAACCCCGTCAAGTATAATGTTGTCAATTTTATCAAATACCGCAAGTGCACGGGCTATTATAGAATAGCGAGTGTAAGTACGGGTCGAACCCACGAGGATTTGTCAAGTTTTTCATTCAAAATAGTTGTGATTGTCCAACTAAATTAATTGGGTTTGGAGATGAGATGTAATATTAAACTAAGCAACAGAAAGAAGAACTAGGAGTACGAGAGATATAATCAAAGGAGCGTGAGAACTAGGATGTTGGATCCATTTATCACATTTTAATTAGCACTATGCAATAATTGAAATTCGTCAGTCCCAATTTGATAACTCATATTAAACTGACTCTCGTCGTATTTAATTCGGAGGATAACATGGTTAAATTCCCAATAAAATTTAATGTCTCTAAATTAAGACGGCTAAAATCCCTAATCCCTTAAAAGTTCACTTTTAGATTTCAAAGTATAGTCTTTAAGCATGGACTATCAAAACAATCGAGTGCAAGCATAATCCATTAAAAAGTACTTACACTTAAAAATAAAAATATGATTTTTTTCTCAAACAAAGACGGATGTTTAAAACACACTCTCGTGTCTTTTAAAATGAATACCGGATTTTTAAAGCCTTTAGCACATATAGGGAACAAAGACGAATTTAAATCAAGCATAATATTAACTAGACATGATAAATTTCACCTAGTCCTAGTAAAGAAATTACGCTAGCATAATGGAAGACATCATAAAATTGTAAGAATGAATATGAATTTTCATTAATAAAACAACTTACAAATGAGTTATCTTACAATTGATGTTAAGAGAATTCCTTCCACAAAGATACAATTCTTGGCCCTCAAATATAAATAAAACTCTCAAAATAAGAGAACCAAAAACTATTTCCCAAGCTCTCTCTACAATTCTCTCCTTATTCTACACACCAAATAATTAGCCAAAGGGTTTTATTTATAGGCTTAGGGTGAGGCATTTGGGTTTTGGTGGAACTCTTCAACTTTCACCTCTTCAATTTCCCCCCACTCGAAAAGTTTTCTTTTTTCTTGTTGAACACGCATGCCAAATTTCATCCAATTCAAAGAATAAAAATTCCCGACTTTGGTAAAAATCAACTTTTTCGCGCCTTTTTCAAGTTATCATCAATTTGCACCAAATTTCATCATTACCTGCAAAAAATTCACTAGGTAACTTTTTTCACAAATTATCACAAGAATATTATAAAATTATTGAAGCACCCATTTTTGACTTGGAATTGCCATTTTAACTATGAATTCAATCATTCTTGCATTTTCCCCTTTTTAATAAAATGATCCTAAGAACTTATTAAATAAAACAAAATGGGACTAACAGGGTATAAATTTAGGTATAAAATATACGAAATAATACACTCATCAAATACCCCTAAACCTAATCTTTGCTAGCCCTCGAGCAAAAATAAAAAATTTAAAATCTAACTCACTTTCGTAGGAATCACGATTGCACTTAGCATGTGCAATAAGTCGTTAAACCCCTAGGTTACCCTAGTGGACGAGTTTTGTCTCGTGAGGGTTTGCAGTGAATATACCCACAAAATTCAAAAACTTGACTCAATATAAAAAACTCGAAAGTAATATAACCAAGTATGAATACAAACTTCATAAATATAGTAGAAATTCACTTTTCAATCTCAAATTATCGTGGGTGTGTGCATAGCCAATATAACCGTCCATTTCAAAAGATTTGATCGTTACATTTCTTATCCAAAAGTTCGTTTTGATTTCAAAATCTCACGGGATGCTCTCACAATTGAACACCCAGAAATGGGTAAATTTATTTTGATATATGTGAATAAAAGAGTAAATTTAAATGAACAAACTTCACATATACATGATTAAAAGCGGACTTTTATAATGGATGAATATGATCTCATGAACGAAAAATCAATTACTTATTGAAAACATTGAATCACACCATAGATCCTATTCATCTTCTCTCAACACTATAACTAACTTCACTTGAGATTGATTAGGACTTTCTTTGGTTGTATTGTAAGCTCGGATTTTGGCTAGAAAGAATGGCTTTTGGAGTTCAAAATTTCTGAGAATATAGAGTTTTTTCGTTAATTTGACATTTTGGCTTCTTTTTTCACCTCCATTTTTCTTTTTTTTTTCAACTCACACTTCTTTTTTTCATCTTTCTCTTTCATATTATTTTTGCAACTTCCTTTTATTTTGGCCTTTTTACTACTGTAATTTTACCCTTGTATTCTCAGAAAATGAATATAACTTCTTTTTATGGGATCCCAGTTGGAGTTGGGTAGGACAATGGGTTTTCAACAAAAAGCTTATTTTCTTTTTGGCTCAAATGGGCTTGCAATGGAATATTGTAAAAAGGTTGGAGTTTAGGCTTAATTTTGGGCTTTCAAACGATGGCCTAATCTAATTTCTCAAGTTTCATTAAGCTGATTTGTGTCTCAAGAGGACTTACTAAGACTTCTAGTGTTTGAGATTCACATTTTGACTTTTTGTTTTCAATAATCGAACAAAATAATGAATTTGAGATCATCAATGAATTTATCACTGAATGAAAGTTTGAGTTATTTTTACTCGTATTGAATTAAATCTCTGGAAAATGATTAATGGCCCAAAAATCTTACCGGGTTAAAATCTCCACGTTTATTCGTTAAACATATTAACTTTCGCCTCAATATCTATTTTCGATCATATTATATGGATAATGTGTAAAAAAAATTCATAAGTTAAGAGATCCATGAATTAATTCTATATTAAAAAATCGTTTCAAAACTCAATTATATTAAAAATCTTTTTGAATTTTTTTTTCAAAGCGGAGAAAAATGACCTCAATACCCCCAAACGTAAGTTATACATTGTCCTCAATGTAAAAGACAAAAATTGAAAAAGGAGGGAAATATATTACTGTAATGAGGGACTTTTTCCAACGCACAATTCCTGTGAAATGAAAATTATGATACAACAACAATGACCCAATTTCATGTTCACTTGTGGTACACAGGGTCTTGGAGGAGAATGTCCTCCACTTCCCGATCTCACAATTCCAGATATGGCTTCAACCTTTGACCATTAACTTTAAAAATTTCACCATTTTTAGGATTCTCTATCTCAACCGCCCCATGTGGGTAGAGTGTCCTAAAAATAAAAGGACCGGATCATCTAGACCTCAACTTATCGGGAAAGAGATGAAATCTAGAATTGTACAAGAGAACTTTTTATCCAGGCTCAAATGACTTTCGTAGGATGGACTTGTCATGGAACATTTTCATTTTCTCTTTATACAATTTTGCATTTTCGTATACATCATTCCTAATCTCTTCTAACTCATTGAATTAGAGTTTTCGGACCTCTCCTGCAGTAGGTAAATCAAAATTGAAGGTCTAATATCCCAATAGGCCTTGTGTTCTAACTCGACTGGAAGGTGATAGGCTTTTCCATAGACAAGACTATATGGGTACATACCAAGTGGCGTTTTACACACAATGAGATAAGCCCATAGTGCATCCAATAACCTTAAGTACCAATCCTTCCTGTTTGGATTCACTATCTTCTCGATGATTTGCTTGATTTGACTATTAGAAACTTCAACTTGACCACTGGTTTGAGGGTGATAAGAACATACTACTTTGTGCATGACCGAATACTTTTTCATGAGACTCTCGAAGGATCGATTACAGAAATGGCTTCCCTGATCGCTAATGATGGCTCAAGGCATACCGAAATGAGAGAAAATATTTTCTCAAATGAATTTGACCACTACGTGGCGATCATTCGTCCTACATGGTATTGCTTCTACCCATTTAGACACATAATCAACTGTCAAAAGAATGTAAAGATTCCATAAGAATTTGGGAATGGGCCCATAAAATCAATGCCCCAACAGTTAAAAACCTCGATAATTAGAATGGGATTTAAGGGCATCATGTTCCTACGTGTGATCTTTCTTAACCGTTGGCAACGGTCATAAATCCTACTGTAATCGTTCGAGTCATGAAAAATGGTGGGCTAATAGAATCCACACTGTAAAATTTTTACAGCGGTCTTTTTAGCACTGAAATGACCTCCACGGGCTTGGTCATGGCAAAAAGAGATTACGCTTTGAATCTCATGATTGGGTACACACTTTCGAATGATTTAATTGGGGAAATACTTGAAAAGATACTGGTCATCCCAAAAGAAATGCTTGGCTTCCTTTAAAAATTTAGAACGATCTTGCTTAGACCAATGTAGTGGCATTTTACCCATCACAAGATAATTCACAATATCGACGAACCATGGAAGTTGAGAGATAAGCATTAGTTGCTCGTTGATAAAGGACTCATTTAACGATAAAAGGTTATCAGATGATTCAACAGTTAACCTAGATAAGTGATCATCCACTGCATTCTCACACCCTTTCTTATCCCGAATTTCTAGATCAAACTCTTGCGGTAATAAGATCCACCTAATGAGAAGGCCTTAACATCCTTCATAGACAAAAGGAATCACAGGGTCGAGTGATCAGTGAAAATGACAACTTTGGATCCTATCAAGTAAGAACTAAACTTCTCAAGAGCAAAAACAACAACAAGGAACTTTTTTTCAGTCCTGGAATAGTTCAATTGGGCATCATTAAGAGTCCTACTTTCATAATAGATGATGTGAGGAAGTTTCTCAATACGCTGACCTAAAACCCTACCTATGGCATAGTCAGAAGCATCACACATGATCTCAAATGGCTGATTCCAGTCAGAAGGTCTCATAATAGGTGCAGAGGTCAATTCCATCTTCAGCCTTTCAAAGGCTTGAAGGCATTCATCAGTGAAATCGAATTGTGTGTCCTTGGCAAGAAGATTGCACAAGGGTCGAGAGATTTTGCTAAAATCCTTAATAAATCTCAGATAGAAATCGGTGTGTACTAAGAATGACCAAACTTCACGCACAGTTTTAGGGGGTCACTACACCAAAAAAACGCCATTAGTAACACAATTTTACCGTTACTAAAAATATTAGTAACACATTTTTTCCGTTACAAAAAAGGCATGGGGCACGAAGCTAGTAACGAAAATTTTTGTTACTAATAGTAACGGTAAAATTCAGAATTAGTAACAAAAAATTCTGTTACTAATAGTAACGGTAAAATTCAGAATTAGTAACGGAAAATTATGTTACTAATAGTAACGGTAAAATACATAAATAATAACGAAAAATTCGGTTGCTAATAGTAACAGTAAAATTCAGAATTAGTAACGATAAAATTTTGTTGCTAATAGTAACGGTAAAATGCAGAATTAGTAAAGGTAAAATTCTGTTACTAATAGTAACGGAAAAATTTAGAATTAGTAACGATAAAATTCTGTTAGTAATATTAATACATATTTAAAAAAATTCAAGATCCAATATCCTGATTATTCTTACCACACAATTTAAACCCTAAGAACATATACAAAAAATAGTCTACAAAAACAAGGGCATTATATTCAACATTTACATTTATATAAGTCTCTACTCTTTATTTACAAAAGAAACTTAAACCAAACAAATGTAACATCGTAATACAATCGACCCGAAAGTTACATTATTTTAATAAAAGCATCCAATATAACATCCTAATAAAATCATCCCCAAATGAGATATTTTTATATTATAACAAATCAAATGAATTATAAAAAAGAAGTCCGTTGTTGTTGACTATCAACTTTCGTTCTATTATCATCGCCATCAACGTCGCAACCCGCATCGCTGGAAACTTGATGAGGATCCAAAAATGACATTCTGTTAAACAAAATAAAATTATCATATTAGTTATAATATCAACATTTAGCCGTACAAAACTAATTTAGTACAAAAAATTATCCACCTTCAAAATTAATTGGACAAGCATGTGAACAATATCACATTTCACATCAGCACTTAAAAGTAGGAAATTTCACATATAAACAAGTATGTGAACTTATAATATCACACTTTCACATCAGCACAAAACACATATGGTTTCTAACACAAATTCAATTTCTTTAGTAGAACTAACACCGTTCACACAAACACAGAATCACACACTCACGCTGCACACAAACACTGAACACACACTTCACACTATTAACACAAACACACTATGATACAAAAAATGAATGAAAATTGCTATGTACTTTATATCCAAGCATTTAATGTGCATTCATGAATTCTGGCTATTTTTCATAAATTCACACGATGTGAGATGTAAGAAATGCAAAAGAAAGAACTCAAGTACAAAAAAGTAAGAACTCGATAAAATTCATTCCAGACTTACCTCATCCAATATAATATGATCCCATTTGATGGAGTGCGAATTAGATCCCATAATACTATCGTCTTATGAATATCCTGCACACATGCCAATTTTTGTTATTTAATGATAAATTCCACTTCCACAATTGCACATAAATGATACTACATTTGGTAATAGAGTCAATATCAATTTATTATGGCAGCACACTACGAGCCCAATTAAGATTTACTATAACTAAACTTTAATTAAACAAAAGTACATCAAAACTTATTAGTAGTCCAAGCAATATAGGTAGTTGGGAAGATTATTGAATTCTGCTCTGGAGGTAGTGTCTAAATAAGTAATCCGAGAACGTCACCATTCAGGTCGGATCATTTGCAAAACGCGATACAGCCCTAACTGCATATGTACAGACTAGAGTAACCTTATCACCCACATGAATCTTCATACATTCTATCACCTCATATTAACCTTATCTTATAAAGTTCATATTAACCTTCATTTGGGCAGGGTCTCATGTTGTTCTTGCTCCAAGAATCGTGTCCAAATGCTAGGTGGATGAGAATCGGGTAATAATGATATGATTGCCCATATATTGTCATGATCTCTCTTAATTCATCCGTTGATACCTGTAAAAAACATAATTAAGTTTACATCTGGGATTTGTTCTATTACAAAGCAGGTAAAAGATTGAGGAGCATTATGGGCATTATGGGGCTTATTGTAACTGAGGGGCATTATGGGCATTATGGGCCTTATTGTAACTGATCCTAATAGAGTTACAATAAGCAAGTATAGCAGCCCCTATCGAAGTATTAGATGTATTTGCCTAAGTCACATTTTCTGTACGTTAAAAAATTTGCTTTGGTAGCAGATATGCTTTGTCACGACAGAGAAAAACATAGCTCAAAATGTTACTATATAAATATAGGCTAGCCCTATGGACAAAGCATGAGTTACTTTTTTCCTTAGCAATGCACAGCTGGAGGAAGCACATGGTACAATCCGCTCATAGAAGGACCTGCTTCACTAAAAGAATTTATTAAGTTTATAAATAAATCATTACGTAGGCTAGCCATACAGTCTCCTCCAGTATACGAACGTGTATGGTTCTGTATATATATATATATAGAGAGAGAGAGAGCAGATAGGTGGAGATGATGATAGCATACCTTCAAGATAGGTGGTTGTACTGGTCCCAGTAGGTGGCTGCCGGTGCAGGTAATCAGAGGTGATGGGGGGAGGTAATGCTGGATCCATCAGTTCTCTTGCAAAATCAAATCTCCCATGCATATAAGAGAAATATTTTTCACCAAAAATGAGGAATACATGAAATAGGTTTCACATTAAAGACTGTTATTCCTCTCATATATTTTAGCTGCAACATCACCAAAATAAAAATGAAAAAAATTTAGTATTTTCTATTGGAAAAAAATGTAATGTCAAGCACACGTATTAGCGTCACTGATATGATGTAAATTCTTAAAGAAAGTACATATATAGAAAAGTTGGTAGTATTAAACTTGTTACCTCAATCAAATTTAGTTCAGCTTCTATGTTTGCTTTTTTGTTGTTTTCCCAACGACAGATATGCTCTTATGAGCTTTGTTTTACAATTTTAGGTTGTTGATTTAGTACATATAGTCACCACAAAACAAAAACTAAAGTATGAGGTACAGGGGTAAAAAGCATCAAATTTGAGTAAAAAGGAATACAATAAGCATCTTAAGCTTGAAATTAAAACAAACATAATTGAATTCTGATAAGGTAGCTCTTACTTGTTCTCAGCTTCTGACTTCTCACTCTCTTCCCATGCTTTGATAAGTGATAACCTCTTCTCTGTTGCTATACGTTCAACCACATTGTCTGAAAAATTTTAAAGGGGGATAAAATTATATTATCTAGCCATTAAGTTTCAACATAGAAAGGAAGTGAATATTGAGAAGTAATCTTCCTTACATAGATAGAACCCTCTGAGATTTTCTCCTCTCCTGGTACCTCTATAACAACCATAAATTAGAGGAAGAAGATATTATATGACTAATTACAAAAAATAGAAAAAACAATTCATTTCAAAATGAGATTCACAAGGATCACAAGAGCTTACACAAACATGAGAAGATTGAACGAAATCATCCAGAGTAAATGGCCAAAGCCCAAGAACATCAGCAAAAGTAATTAAAATCTCCAGACCTGTATAATTAATTTAAGATTAGAAAGAATGCAACAGTTGTGGATATTATATATATAGTTCACATAGGCGAAAGAATTAATATGTTTTCTTCTCTAGTACATTATTTAAATAAAAGTTGAAAGAAAGATATTACAATGAACTTTTTAGACAATTCAAGTATGACAACATCATTACTTGTGCTTGGCATTACACTTAAAGAAGTTGGATTGCGGTACAAAAAATAAATTTTCTAAGGAGCTTGCTGAAGCCATTAATTTTTTTCAGAAACTGAAAAAAGGAACGTAAAATAATTTAGAGGACAAGGTGTACACTAAGAAAACAAACAAAGAAGCAGAGAAGATGCAAAGCAAACAAATGGTGCTCCCTCACTGGATTCTTCCATGGAAGTGAAAACATTTTACTAGATCGATTAAAATTCAAACGTGTATAAACAAAGAGCCAACCTTTCAGGAAGTGATCAGTGATTGAATTTTGATAGTACATAAACCAAAATATCAAGTACAAAATAGATTTAATAAGGTCACTTATCAACATTAGCTTCTCTCTTGAAATTCTCTTTTTGGTACACAGTAAGGCTTTTTAACATCACGGAAAACCACATAAATTCAAGAAAGCATAAATTATCTGGCTTTTAAATTTTAAGAAAGATTAAGCTTAAAACCATTTTGTAAGGATAAATAAGAGTTGAGAGAGGTATTAATATCACCATAAGAAGATTACCAATGTTCTCCTCAGAATCAATCCAGGGTTGAATTGTAAACGGTCTTTTAAAACACACTGACTTAAGTGGGAATTCACTGAGCATATCTAAATCAACAAAAATTTATTAGCTGCTTAGAATCTTAAACATCAGAGAGAAAGAGAATTGCAGGTAGAGTTACAAGAAATAGACAATGGGGTACATGAAAACTAATGTATAAATTATTGCATCTATGAAATTGATTAGTTCTCATCCATGATAGAATGAATTGATTTAGTCAAGAACCATATTGCAAGAAAAAAAGAGACTTCAATTCAACTTAAACTAACACGTAGGATGAGATAGTTCAAGTAGTTTGTGGAAATAACAAGCAATCACCAACAAAAGTATTAAGTTGAAGTGTTCACTTTGGTTACTTTTAACAAATGAAAAATAAGTTGAAGTTTAGATACTGCTAATAATTTGGAGTCATACAAAATATGGATGTGGAAATCAGCTTAGAGAAGATAAATTGAATAACATGCAAGGTAAGTTAAATACATCCACCTCTAAATAAGTCCAGGATTTACAAAGTTTCGCTGTCTACAGACAACATTGAGGGCAACCCCCTATTTGAGGCTTCTAAGTCCATGAGTTCTAATCGTTTTATCATCAATAAGTTCCATTGATTCTTTAGCAGTTCTTCGAGCAGTAGCCCTGTCATTAGTTGCTTTATCCCTTGCAACATCCTTATCTATGTGCATTTCTTCTTTTAGTCTCAATTTCTCAGCCTGAGAAGAAAAAGGTGATATATTTGGTTATATTCAAATTCCAAGACAAAAAATTTAGTTTACAATAATAAGCTAACAGACTTACTCTAATAGATTCTTTCTGTAAAAAATTCTCCTTTCGGTCCATTTCATGCCTCTATTCTCTTTGGTATCTCTCCTCCTTGCGCTATTTTTCATGCAACAACCTTCCTTCTTCTTTCCTTCTTTCATATTCACGCCTCTCCATTTCTTTCCGCACCTTTTCTTCTCTCTTAAAATACAAAATTAACAAAAATCAGTTTACAACTAATATTCTCCACATCTAAAGCTATAAAAAAATAAAGAGCAAAACCTTTTGCCTCAAAATATCTTTCTTTTCAAGCTCTTCTCGAATTCTTTTCTCATGGGCTTCGAATTGCTTTGCAATTCTAGCCTCTTCAGTATACAAGAGGACAATGAACACATAAGAATCCTACACTTACCTAAATATTCATGCTCCTTCCCTATAAAAGCATTATATAGAGAATACTAAAAAAATAAAATTAGATAACTGTAAATATTGAATGACTTTATTTTCAACATCGTAACTTACCTAAATACTTTATTTAAAGATCACTTATTCAGAGTCCTACAGTGAAGAGAAGATAGGCGAAGTTATATTTTGAGACATCATTCTGACTACAAATATCTTCTATGGTAGCACCCAATCAATTGGTCACCACATCCTTTAAACTCAACTTTATTTATTATATCAAAGCTTTTTAACAGAAGATGCTCATTAATTTTCATGAAAATTACAAAGAACTATATGAGTAATATTTATCCATATGCAATTTTTTTGATATTAATGGACAGTGTGGGCCTAAATCACTACTATAGTATAACAATAATAGGCATAGACACCAACCCACAAAAAAATCATATTTATAATGGAACATGGCTTCACAACAGAAAAACAACATACAACTGTTATACTTCAGTGAGTAGATACATTCATGGATATTCTCTCAAAAATAAATAATGAAAACTACTGAACAATACCTCCTAAGTTGTGTGTGTTGTCTTCAAATTGGTGGCGGGCGGTTTTAATAGTGAACCTGCAAGTTCATACATTAAATTTCAATAAATTCCTAAAATTCCTAAATAAATTTCAATAAATGAGAAGAAAAACTAACATAAAGGTTAAAATATTCATATAAATAACTACATGTCAGGTCGGAAGTTAGAATAGGATAAAACCCTAGGTTGAACAGGTATATAGGCAAAACATGTATATATGCATGTGTGTGTGTGTGTGTGTGTGTGTGTATACAGAGAGAGAGAGAGAGAGAGAGAGAGATAGAAAACGTACTGAGTTCTTCCAAACCCTAGGTTGAACAGGCCGCGATGCGATGCGATACGATTTGCAGGTCTAAACCCTAGGTCGCAAAGGTATGAACCCTAGGTCGCGACTATTGTTTGGGAATTGCAGGTTTTGGAGAGATGAACCCTAGGTCGCGACTTGGAGATGTTAGCATGTCTTAAGTTTGGAGGAGAGTCGGGGGATATTATTTGGGTTGGGATAAAATAACCTATTTTTTAAGAAAAATAATTACTGTTAAAATACTAAACTAATATTAGTAACACTTATATGAGATTAGTAACGCTAATTGACTGTAAGAAATAGTAATGTTATAATACTGTTAGGAATATAAAAAAATAGTATGTTACTAAAAGAGCGTTTTGGTGTAGTGGGTGGGAGATTAGCAATGAGATCTATTTTAGCTTTATCTAATTCGATACCCTTTTCAGAAATGATGTGACCTAGCACTATGCCTTGTTTGACCATGAAGTGGCACTTCTCCCAATTAAGAACAAGGTTCTTTTCCTTGCACCTCTTCAAAATGAGGGTTAGGTGATGGACACACTCATCAAAACTAGACCCAAATACAGAAAAATCATCCATAAAGAGTTCGAGAAAACGCTCCACCATATCCGAAAAGAAACTCATCATGCACCGTTGAAAGGTAGCAGGTGCATTGCATAACCCAAAGGGCATACGTCGGTAAGTAAAAGTACCAAATGGACACGTGAAGTGGTTTTCTCTTGATCCTCGGGAGCGATGGGAATTTGATTATAGCCAAAGTAATCGTCGAGAAAATAGTAATATGGATAGCTAGCTAATCTCTCTAGAATTTGGTCTATGAAAGGAAGACGAAAGTGATCTTTTCGTATATCAGCGTTCAACTTCCTATAATCAATACAAAATCGCCAACTGGTTTGAATCCTAGTGGGTACTAACTCATCATCGTTATTTTTCACCACCGTAACACCGCATTTTTTTGGGACAACTTGAACGGGACTGACCCACTGGCTATCAGAGATGGGATAAATGATACCCGCATCGAGCAATTTCAGCACCTCGGCTCGGACGACCTCTTTTATATTGGGATTAAGTCTACGTTGTGCTTCAAGGGAATTTTTAACATTATCTTCTATGTGTATCCTATTCATGAACAACGAGTGACTTATCCCCTTAATGTCAGCTATGGTCCATCCTATGGCTTCCTTGTGTTCTTTGAGAACACACAATAGTTTACCTTCCTATTCTTTGTCTAAGTCAGACGCGATGATAACTTGAAGGTGTCAGAAGGTCCTAAAAACCTATACTCAAGCGTTTTAAGCAATGGCTTCAATTCAAGATCGGGAGCTTTCTCAATCGAGGGAGGAATAGGTGATGAGGAAAGTGAGAGGGGCTCAGGCTTACACTTCCAACTTCCTACTTCCATGATAGGGGCGGAGTCTAGAAGGGCATTGACTTCTTCGATTGACTATTCGATATCATATTCGGACCCCAAAAAGGCAAGACAAGATGCTAATGCGTCGTCATTATATGTTTGCTCGAAAGTCTCTTGAATAATACTATCAATCATGTCAACATCCATGGGTTATTCGTCATCGGGTGGTTATTTGGCCAAATTGAACACATTAAGGTCCATAGTCATGTTCCCAAAGGATAGGTTCAATTGTCCACTACGACACCTAATGACGGCATCATATGTGGCGAGGAAAGGACGGCCCAAAATAACAGGGATTTGTGCAATAGGATTTTGCACTTGTTGGGTGTCCAAGTTAACAAAGTCGACTGGAAATATAAAGTCACCCACTTTAATTAGGACATCCTCAATAATGCCTCTCGGAATTTTCATAGAACGGTCGGCTAAGGACAAGGTAATCTTAGTTGGTTTCAACTCCCCCAAACCTAGTTTCTCGTACACGGTGTACGATATAAGGTTTAAGCTTGATCCTAAATCTAGAAAGGATTTCTCAATGAGGTGATCCCCTATCTTGATAGAGATCGTTGGAGTACCGGGATCCTTATACTTGATGGGAGTTTGATAAGAAATGATCGAACTTACTTGCTCGGCGAGAAAAGATTTCTTGGGTACGTTGGTGCTTCTCTTAAAGGTACAAAGGTCCTTCAGAAATTTGGCGTAGGATGGGACTTGTTGAATAGCATTAAGCAGTGGGATATAAATTTGTACTTGCTTGAATACTTCCAATATTTTATCAACTTGAGACTTTTTCTTTTATGGCACCAAATGCTGGGGAAATGGAGATTTTGCGACATAAGTCTCTATAGATGGCTCGAAAGGTAAGGGTGAGGAAGAAGTTGGATCCACGGGTGGATCTTCCTTCTCCTTACCTTTCTCAGATTCACTCTCGGTAGGTGGTGAAATATTTTTCTCTACTTCCTTACCGAACCTAAGCGTGATGATGACTTTCTCATGCTCTTGGGTGTGTGAAGTGCTCGTGTTGTGTTGAACAACAAATTGACCCCTAGGCATGTTACCTTTTGGATTGGGTTCGAGCTGACTCGGGAATGTTCCCATAGTCCTCTCACTCAATGCGTTCGCTAGTTGGCTCATTTGAACCTCGAGTTTAGTAATGGCTTGAGTGTTTGCATGCATTCTTTGCTGGGTGGATTGGAGGACATTTTGAGTGGTTTGATGGAATTGAAGAGTACTTTGGTTCATCGAATTCTCTAAAGATTGGATCTTTTGGGATGAGGGATTCGATGGTGCGATGACATTCTTTTGGAAACCCGGGGGTGGGTTACTGGAAGATTGGCCTCCATTTCCTTGGTATTAACCCATGGACCACGAAAGATTGGGGTGGTCTCTCCACCCCGAATTGTACTCATTGGAATATGGGTAATACTTTGGCCTATTTTGATAGAGGGAATTAACTTACTCGGTAAGTGCCTTGTGGGCCGGAAGGGCGGGGAAATTCTGGACTAAATGGTCGAATGCATCGCAAAGTATACACATAAGGGAACCTACATGTTGAATGACTGCAAGTGATGTTCTATTTCCCTCTTTGCTCATCTCTAAAGTTTTTAAACGTCGGGCCAATGTGGCCACTTTGACATTTAAATCATAACTTTGTTCGGCTTGGTGAGCGAAACTCTCATTGGACGTGGTGAACCTAGATTCTCTATTGGGTGCCCATTGTTGGGACTTTTTCGCAATGGCTTTTAGGAATACCCACGCGTCAACCTCACTTTTCTTAGTAAAATCACCGTTACATAATGACTCGAGCATAGTTAGAGTATTACAATCGAATCCCTTATACAAAATTTGGACTTGGCATCCCATATCAATCCCATGGTGCGGACATTGCAGTAGCAAGTCCTTGAATCTCTCCATATACATCCATAAGACTTCTCCCTCCTTTTGGCTAAATGTGTTGATGGCGTGATGTATCGACGCCGTCTTTTGGTTGGGAAAGAATTTTTACAGGAAGGCGACACTCATTTGGTTCCAAGTGGTGATGGATTCGGGTGTTAATGAGTTAAACCAACTCTTGGCTTTGTCTTTCATTGAGAATGAGAACAATTTAAGTTTGACAATCTCCTCGGTGAGTGTTGATACTTAATGGTCCCACAAATCTCCTCGAATTACCAAAAATGAAGGTAGGGATCCTCTTTGTCGCTACCTCGAAACATGGGCAACATTTGGATTGTTCCATGATGGAATAGGAAATTATTCGCAGTGTGATCGGATAGACGTATGCACGAAGGTTGACTTGACCTAGTCGGATAAAGGTAATCTTTAAGGGCACGCGGCGCTAACTCGTCTCCTATTTCGGTAAAAATAAAAAGTTTACCTCCGTAAGGGTTCTATTTATAGGCTTAGGGTGAGGCAAATAATGAGCCAAAGGGTTCTATTTATAGGCTTAGGGTGAGGCATTAGGGTTTTGGCGGAACTCATCAACTTCCACCTCTTCAATCTCCCCCCACTCGAAAAGACTTCTTTTTTCTTGCTGAACACGCATGCCAAATTTCATCCAATTCGAAGAATAAAAATTCTCGAATTTTTTTTACGATTTCACTAGTGTAAAAATAACTTTTTTCGAACGACCGTAAAAGTCATCTTTTTCGCGCCTTTTTCAAGTTGATCATCAATTTGCACCAAATTTCATCATTACCTGCAAAAATATCACTAGGCAACTTTTTTCACAAATTAGCACAAGAATATTATAAAATTATTGAAGCACCCATTTTTGACTTGGAATTGCCATTTTAACTATGAATTCAATCATTCTTGCATTTTTTCCCTTTTTAATAAAGTGATCCTAAGAACTTATTAAATAAAACAAAGTGGGATTAACAATGTATAAATTTGGGTATAAAATATACAAAATAATGCACTCATCATATAAGAATTTCGGGATACCGACAACCTCTATCAAGATAGAGGAAAATCACTTCGATAAATATCTCTTATACTTAGGAGGAAGTGTGAACCTTTTGTCTTACACCATGTACAAGAAACTAGGGGGTGTTAAATCCCATTCAAATGACCTTGTCCATGGTCGACCGATCCATTAAGGCAGCTAGAGGTATTATAGAGGATGTTTTTATTAAAGTGGGTGAGTTTGTCTTTCTTGTAGACTTTGTGGTCTTAGACATGCAACACACACTAAATTCATCCATGCAAATTTCGATAATCCTCGATCGACCCTTTTTGGATACTTCTGACACTATCATTTGATGTCGGAGTGGAAAAGTGAACCTCTGATTTGGTAACATGACCATGGGTTTAAATGTGTTCAATTTATAGAACCCCTTAACTAATGAGGAAGAAAATGAAGTTAAGTATGTTTAGGAAGTGCACGATGTCACTACCCCACTGGTTAGTGATGCCATAGATTTTAAGGCATGACCACTCGATTTGTCTCTAAATTTGAGTCTTGAAGAATTTGAAGAATAATTTGGGCTAGTTGATGAAGATCTCACTATTGAAGTCCAATCGCTATTGGACTCATTTCATTACTTAGAGGAGAGCGACTAGGATGATATAATAGATCAATTCCTCGTCTTTAAAAAACTAGACGAGCCTTTTGAGATTAAGCTAACAAGTGACATCTTATATATTAGTGACGAGGTGGTTAAGATAATCATTCGAGAATTTTTGCATGATGAAACATGTTTTATGATTCCATGATGTCCTTTTCCACCATGTCCATCTTCATTTTCATTTTATTGTTTCGATGACATCAAGGACGTGACTAGAATTTCGGCCAATTTAGAACTCGATTTATTCATTCTCGATTTTGAGGGAGACATAGGCGTAAAGAATCATTCGAGATTCGACAATGAGAGTATGTTCATATCTGATTATATATGCTATAATGTAGTTATGCATCACCATAATTTCACTCACTACATTCATTGTGTACCTTCAAGTGCTTATGTTGGGTTGATTATTAATTGTTTCGACTTTTGGTATATGATGAAAGGCATGTGAGATGGATTGTAATTTGGTAACAGGTGGAATGAACAAGTAATATCATCCTTTTGCTTCTTTACTTTATTTGTACTATTCATATCTTCATTTGAGCATACATTGAGGACAATGTAAAATTTAGGTTTGGGGTAAGGATGGTATTTTTGAAAAAAAAATCTAAAAATTCATTATGATTTTCAATATAATTTAGTTTTGAAAGGATTTCTTAATATAAAATTAATTCACAAATCTCTTAACTTATGAAAATTTACACATTAGCTATATAATATGATCGAAGATGGATATCAAGGTGAAAGTTAATATGATTAACGAATAAATGTGGAGATTTTAACTTGATAAAATTTTGTGTCATTCATCATTTTCGAGAGAGTTAAATCAATCCGAGTTAAAATAACTCAAACTTTTCTTCAGTGAAATTTCATTGATAATCTCAAATTCTTTGTTTCCTTCAATTACTGAAAATAAAAGGTTAAAACGTGAATCTTAAGCACTAGCAATCTTAGTAAGTCGTCTTGATACACAATTCAATTTAACGAAACTTGAGAAATGAGACTAAGCCATCGTTTGACAACCCGAACTTATGCCCAAACCGACCTTTTTATAGTATTTCGTTGCAAGCTCATTAGTGCCAAAAAGAAGAAAATAAGCTTTTATTGAAAACATGAAAATCCTACCCAACTCCAACTAGGAGTTTAAAAGCCCATAAAAAGAAACCATACCCATTTTATGAGAATATCAGGGTAAAATTATAGTACGAAAAAGGATAAAAAGAAAATAAAGTATGAAAAAATTATGTGTGAAAAGAAAAGAAAGAAAAAAATAGAGAAAGAAAGAATGAGAAAAATGAAATAAAAGTTGAAAATAAAATAGATGTGTTTATGAAAGGAAAAAGGAAAAAATGAAAGAGAGAAAAGAGAAAAGAAAAATGGAGGTTGAAAAAAGTGCTTAATAGTTAAAATACTGAAAAACTTATATATTATCAGAAAATTTTGAACTCCGTAAATCGTTATTTCTAACAAAAACCCGAGACTACAATACAATCAAAGAAAGTCCTCATTTATCTCAAGCAAACTTAGTTATGGTGTGGAGAGAAAATGAATATGATATATGATGTGATTCAATGTTTTCAAAAAGTAATCAATTTTTCATTCATTATATCAGATTCGTCCATTAAAGAAAAGTCCGTTTGTGATTATATGTGAAATTTGTTCATTTAAATTTACTCTTTTATTCACATATAATGACGGAAAATAGTCGACTTTCGAGCGTTCGATTGTGAGTGCATCTCGTGAGATTTTGAACTAAAACGAACTTTTAGATAAGAAATATAATGATCAAATCTTTTGAAATGAACGGTTATATTAGATATGCATACACACACGACAAATTGAGATTGAGAAGTGAAGTTATACTATATTGATGAATTTTACTTTCAAACTTGGTTATATTACTTTTGTATTGAGTCAAGTTTTTAAATTTTGTGGGTATATTCACTATAAACCTTCAAGAGACAAAACTAGTCCATTAAGATAACCTAAGAATTTAACGACTTGTTGCACATGCTAAGTGCAATCGTGATTCATAAGAAAATGAGTTAGATTTTAAATTTTAATTTTGCTCGAGGACTAGCAAAGTTCAGGTTTGGGGGTATTTGATGAGTGCAATATTTTGTATATTTTATACCGAAATTTATATTTTATTGGACCCATTTTATTTTGTTTGATAAGTTCTTATGACCATTTTGTTAAATAAAGGAAAATTTGCAAGAATGATTGAAATTGGATTCAAAATGGTAATTTTAAAGGAAAAAATGGACACTCCAATAATTTTATAATTTTCTTGAGCTAATTTGTGAAAAAGTTGCCTAGTGAAAATTTTGCAAGTAATGATGGAAGTTGGTGTAAATTGATGATCAACTGGATAAAAGCGCAAAAAAGTTGATTTTTACAGCCGTTCGAAAAAAGTTCTTTTACACTTGAAGCGTAAAAAAAAATTCTCTTCGAATGTAGTACCCCATAATTTTTCAGAATAAAATATTACGTCATAAGTAAAACTAATGATTTCGGATTTATTTTTAGAATAAATTAAATTCAGAAGATTTAAAATTAAATGAGTAAAAAATTAATTTATATAAATATTTATTCATGAGCATATAGATATAAAACTCAATTGGACATAATGGATTTGCTAGTGAAAAATAAATCACACATAAATAAATTTATGGGCGCGTGTCATCGGAACATGATAAAAATGTCTAAGTGAAATAAAAATAATTGGGACACGTTTTGGGAAGCATTATAGACTTGATTTAGTGCTTTGAACATTTAAAAATGGTCCCGGGTCATTGGTATATGAGTTAAGGGACTTTGGGGTTTGGTTATGGATTCGGGTCTATTTGGGGGTCCAAAAGTTGGGTTTTAGGTCCAACTCGGGATTAGTCAATCATTAGTGTTTGAGTGGGCATAAACCATATTCCCACTATTATTGGAGAAAACCTAAAAACAGGAGTAACGGGAGAAGAAAGGAGAAATACCAAAAGAAAGGAAAAGAGGGCAAGAAACCAAGGAAAAAATCAAGGGATCTCAAGAGGCTTTCTTCTACGAATTTTAAAACAAGAATTCTCTTGCTTAATTTATGTTTCCAATTTATTTATTAATGCATGTAATGAAAACTTAAATTTCTGAAATTTAGGTTTGAATATGGTTGATTTGATGACGAACAATACATGTAGAGGACTAATTTTTATGTAGAAATTGTCCCAGAAATTTAAGTATCATAAATCTGAAAATTGATGATAGCTTCCTTAGGGTTTTTATAATTAAATTTGGGATTGTGATAAATTGACATTGAGGAATCTAAGGATGGAAATTTTGGAAAGGACACGACAACACAAAACGACACGGAACTAAATTATCACGAAATTGACACTGCTTATCGTGTTCAGGTCGTGTTTATGTTTGCGTTATTGGACCCTCTATCGTGTAGTGTCGTGTTCGTGTTTAATTTTGACCACGAAATTGACCCGAATTGGACCCGTTAAATAAACAATAGTGACCTCATTAAGACCCATTATGTACCCGTTTAAAAAACCATTTTTGGCTCATTATTGATCCCATTATAACCCTATATAGACCCATTAAAAAAATAAAAGGCTTTTATTAAAAAGCCCAACCCACGAATCTAACCCGGTTTAAGATTAGCACTTCACAAAAAAACACCACAAAATAAACCCTAACCAAAAACATTGTTCAACCGTCCTCATCACCCACCCACCCACAAACTCTCAAATCACCGAACCTCGTCAGCCTCGACGCCGGACCTCATCAACACCGGGCTCATTAGCGACACCAGCGCCCCTCATCTCCTCCTCCCTCCTCCATCAGTGTCCCACCCACCCAATTTTGTCCCTCCTCAGTCCGGCGACCATTTATGTTCGACGATTGTTTTTGTTCGGCGCCTGTCTCTGTTCAACGACTTCATTTCTGTGTGTAGAGGTGTGGTCACTCAATATCAATTTTATCCATTACAGTGAGAAAAAAAGAACAAAATCCCTTGTAGTTGTTGGGGAATAATAAGAGGGTGAATTTTTTTGAACCCTTGTGAATGAAAATGAGGTGATTGTGTGTTATATTTTGTTGGGTTTATTTCATACTTTTTATTCATTTGAAGTTGTTTATTTCAGATGGTATATTTTTTGCGGTTGAGATTTAATTAGGGATGGCAACGGGTCGATTTGGGGTCGAGTTTTAACTCCCCATCCTCGTCCCCGTTAGAAAAACCATTTTCCATCCCCGCCCCGTTCCCCGTTATAACGGGTTCGTGGATCCCCGTCCCCGTTTAAAACGGGTATCGGGTTCCCCACGGGGAACCCATTTTGATTTTTTCCCTCTTTAAGCACCTAAGTAAATATTACTTTTAAATTACATCTCAATTAGAAATGATTATGCACAACTAATATGCAGCTCCAAAATCTCCAAAATAGTTTATAGTTTTACAACATAACATACAAATTTAAAAATAAAGCATCTAACATATAAGTTTTATTTGTACAAGTTAAAAAAAAAGGTTATTTAAAAACAATATCAGTCTGAAATAGACAATTGTAACAGTAGAGGGATAACACAACAGGTTATCTAAAGATAAACCATCTTCCAAATATTAACAGGTTATCAACTGAAAATTTCAGTTAATTTTTCAGTCTGAAATCAATCGAATATTATAAAAAAAAAATTCAGACTGTGGAGATGAGATGAGTTTATAGTCCAAAATCAATCGAATACTTTGTAACCAAGCATTTCAGTCAGTGGAGATGAGATGAGTTTATAATAATAACAATCAGTTTATAACAGTAACCAAGCATTTCAATCAACATTATCAATCAGTTTATAATATTAACAAACAGTTTATAATATTAACAATCAGTTCGTGGAGATGAGATGAGGAGATAAGTTTGCCTTACAAGACGTGGAGATGAGATGAGGCATGGACGACGTGACGAGGCACGGATGTGAGGCTGTGATGTGAGGAAGATGAGGCAGGGACGTCTTAGATCTTCGTGAGAGAGAGTGAAGGAGAGTGGCGTGAGAGAGTGAGGGATTGAGGGAGCGGCGGGAGTGAGATATCAGATCTAGGGTTTATTCTTTGTTATTTAGATGCTTTTAAACTTATATATTTATTATAACATATATATATAAATATATATATATATATATATATATATATATATATATATATATATTATATGTTAATAATTTGGGTATCCCTTTGGAGACCCGAGGTTATACCCGAAACCAACCCGAAATTATTTGGGGAATTTTTTTACTCCCCGAACTCGATCGGATCCCTGAATTTACAGGATTTTTTTTCGGGTATCCGAGGAGACCCGAAATTTCAAAAAAAATTGCCATCCCTAGATTTAATATCAAAAGGATTGTAGATAAAAAAATATGTCATGGGCAATTTTTTGTGTACTTGGAATTGGAAAAATATGTTATCAATTGTATCATGTCAATCGTGTCGTGCCAATTGTGTCGTGTTAATTGGGTTTAGTCGGATCAAAATTATAAATCGTGCCAATCGTGTCGTGTCGTATAGTATTAGAAGTGGGTGGTGTTCGGGGTGTGAAAAAATAACACGACATCGTGTCGTGTCGTGTCGTGTCACTAATGTCTAATTATTATTGCAAATTAATTAATGGTTGAGTGTTGGAAAACATCTTAAATGTTTAAGCCTTGAACGAATATAAAATTGTCAGTTTAAATATATGGATTTTGGGTGATTTGTGGATGTAGAAGTTGGCTTTCTGTATAAGTATTTTTGGGTTCGTATACAGATCTAGGAAAGAGGTTGAGTCTGGGAAAGAAAATTTGGTGAAGGCATGATGTTGAAGGACCAAGGGGTCATTCGAACGACATTGTGGGTCGTTCGAATGACATATCATATCGCGCGAATGAGCCCCAACCTCATCCGAATGACGTGTAGGGTTTTCTGACACTCCGTCCCTCTATTGATTTGGTTGGGCTTTGGTTTACTGACTTGGTTGGCTCTCGGGTCTACTGTATGTGAGTTAAAGGGGTTCGTTCTATTGTACATGAGTTTAAAAGGGGAATTTAATTAGAGAAAAGTTAAATGGAAGTTTAAGGAACAATAACATAAATGAGGAATATTAATATTAATGAGGGTATTAGGCCGGGGATTTTAGCTGTAAGTATTTTTATGAGTCCAAGTGAGTGAGTGGAACCGAGTTTTGGGACAGTAAATAATTTATTAAAAATACAAATGTACCCACATTAAATAGGGAAAATTACAATTAACTAGTTGGTTAAGTAATTATTCTATGGAGTCGAGTTAATAATTCACTAGGTGGTAAATTATTAATAAATAAAAATATTGTGGACTTTATGTGAGATTTTTATGGTAATTAGGGAGTAATTACCTATACACATTGTTCTAAAAAATCCGCTTAGGATTGAGGCTTGGGAGAAACGCCTCGCCTTAAGCTTTTGACGCCTTATGCTTGGTAAAACCCTTAAGGCGCACTTTTTCTCTAAAAACAATAATGCTTTAGTGAAACGATATTGCCTTTTAAAGATTTGTTTACAAACCGGACCATTATATCATCCAAAATAATCAAATAGTATTTTAATTTGCAAATATTCAAACATATTTTTATGATATGTACAATTTTAGTATTTTAATAGCCTTGTTATGATTAAAATTTTTTAAAATATATTAAAAAGGCCTAAACACCTTTTCACGCCTAAGACCCGCCTAGGCTTCTAAGGCTTAAGGCTTGGCCTCCACGCCTCGATCATGCCCCGCGTTTTTTAGAACCTTGCCTATAGATATTATATGAGATAATAATATGTACTTATATGTATTTGTGTGGACATACCAATATTCCTAGAGTGTCCTATTGGCTCGGGGGTTCACGCGTTCGAACCGGGTACCACACGTCGGCACAGTTGAGCTTAACGATGTATAGGTTATATAGGTACTACGTGGAGGCGCCATCTACGAGAGGTAGGTGTTAACACTGATCCTTCCTGTATCACCGCTGGATATGTGTCGTGTACAGGTATCTTGCGTAGGGACCGCCCCCAATTTATGTGTATTTTATGATGTTCGCTAAGGATAAGGGATTCCTCTGGAGTTACAGATAGAGCATGAATTAGACATCAACGGTAGATGCCCTTGTGTGTCAAATATATGGAAGGACGTATATGAATATGTACCCAGACTTAAATGGAATAAATTTAATTGTTTAAGAATGTGGACGATAGTGATATTCTTGACCCTATAATACATAATAGATGTTTATGCCTTATATGTGAAACTTGTGAGACTGGGATAAAGGGGTGTTGGCAATTAAAAATTAGAGTTTACATTTTAAATAATTAATTATCGATATATCCATATTTATAAATTTGAGACGATGTCATAATTCATTTCTTGGGACGTATTGGGATACAATTAATATCACACTTAGATGAGGGGTGAGATTTTAAACGCATGTGAGTGACGAAGGGAGAATATTTATTTTGCATCGACTGTACTATTGCATCATAAATTAATTAAGTTAATTCTTGCACACCTCGGGCTCTGACCCAAATTTTAATATTTTCCCCCCTAGGTTACTTTTAGACAGGGATAGTGGGGTTGTTGCTGTATCAGCCTTGCAATATCTTGAGCTTAGCAGCTTTTCAGATTTATTGACTCTAGCGTAGGTGTTTTTCTGCCTGAGACAGTTATTTTATTTGAAAACAATTGTAAGGGCATAAGCCCGAGATTTATTTATTTACACTATGTTGGAGTTGTGATTCTATTTTCTATTAGATTTATTATTTAGTTGACGTTGGTTTGAGTTTAATTATTGTCATGAAAATATTCATAAAGTTTAAATCGGTGTTTAAAATAATAATATTTATATTACGTTGTGTTGAGAATGTTATTAATTGATCGACAAGTCTCATCTTTTGGTGTATCGTGCCTGGCCAGCCTTTCCGTGAGAAAATCGAATTTAACAAAATTCAACAAGCGTGTTCGACAAGTAAAAATAAGAGTTTCTGGGTGCGAAAAAATTGAGTACTTTATTTCGATCTAAGGGTCCGTTTGATAGCACAAAAATTCCAAGGCAAATTCCCAAAAGTTGGAAAATTCTGGTATTTTTCAGCTTTTAGGCTGTTTGATAGCCTTAATTTGCCCTGGAATTTGTTTTCTATGTACAACACCCCTTAAGCACAATTTGCCACCCTAGGGTGGAATTCAATTATTGGCGGGGGGGGGGGGGGGGGGGGGGTCAGGTTTTTGTTTGCCACTTTTGGGTGGCAAATCACTTGAAACCAATTTTTTTTATAACACTATATATTTCATAAATATATAAATATATATTGTTAATAAATATATAAATATATATATTTCGTATATTTTAATATATATTCGTATATTTTATATATTTTAGCACATATATGTATATTGCGTATATTTCGTATATTTATATATATTTCATATATTTATATATTTCGTACATTTATATAATTTATATAATTATATATTTTAATATATATTTATATTTCGTAAATTTTGTATATTTCATATATTCCTTATATTTAATATATATTATTTACAAAATATATACATATATATTATGTATATGTATATTATATTATGTATATATACAGACATATTATATTGTATACGTATATTATATTATGTATATATACATATATATAATATACGTATACAATATAATATGTCTGTATATATACATATATATAATATACATATACACATATATAATATACATATACAATATGAATATATATACACATATATAATATACATTATTCTGTATATTATATATGTATATTATAATGTATATATTATAATATACATATATATATATATATATTATAATGTAATATATATATATATATATACTATATACATATACTATATATATATATACTATATACATATACTATATATACATTATTATATATTATAATATATACATATACTATATATACATTATAATATATACTATATATACATGATTATATATTATAATATATGTATATTATAATATATATATATATATATTATAATGTATATATTGTGGTGACAGTTATTATGTAACACAAATAAACATGAAAGAGGTAACAATCAAGAAAGGATAAATAAAATGCCAATCACACAACAACGGGTATACGTGGTTCAGCAAAGATGTGCCTACGTCCACGGTGGTTCTGTCAGTGTTATTTCTCTATATTCTGAAGAATAAGTACAAAGAATACAACTTGTCCTTTGCCCCGGACTTAGGGTTTAATTTATACATGTATATGTTGGAGTAGTGGGGGTGATGGATTCCTCCTTATTAGCCATCTCCCCTACATGGGATCGCGCTCCCTTACAACGTCTCTTCATGGGATCGTGGGGTAAATGGATGAGTACAAGAGGTGATGGGCCTGGGCTTTGGGCCGCTAAGGAGAGGCTACTCGTCCAGGCCTTATGGTGCTAAATTCAGGGTACCCACAATTGCCCCTAAATTTGTTGGGCCATTTTTACAGGTCCAATGAATTTAAATAATCAGCTATGATGGTCAATTTCTTTGAAAACTGTGAAGTTTCTTTGGCGGCACCCTCTTCGCTATTCGTGCGTTATGATTAGACTTGAAGGCTTGTTGGAATAAGACACATTTTCTCTTCGTCGCTTCAGCTTTTCCATCAATCTTCTATCTTCTGAGAACTCTTAAGCTTTGTACCTTCTGTTTTCGGTCTCCACTCTCGTCGCTTCTTCGCCATTTGACCTGATCTTCTGTCTTGTAAGTCTCTCGTGCCCTTTTCTCGAGTTTATAGTTTTTCTTGTATTTTTCCAATGGCGAAGATTGGAAATAGGTCAGTAACTGAGTTTAGAAAATTCTACAGTATTCCTGAGTGGGTAGAGATTGAGTGTTGTGCCTCGCCGCCTAGGAACGTTAGGGATATAGAGGATGCACATTGGATTCACGTCCTGTTGCTCTCCCAGGGGGGTCTTACCTTTCCCCCTAATGGTCTGTTTCTGCACTTCTTTAGCTATTTTGGTATTGTGCCTGCACAATGTTCGCCCAACGTATGGAAAATAGTGAACGGAGTGCATAGGATAAATCAATTGTACGGCATAAGGTTAGGGCTTGTCGAGGTCTGCTTTTGTTATTCCTTTTCTCGAACGAGTTCAGGTGTCTTGTACCTTAAGGCTAGGAGCCCTGATAGGGTATTGGTAGTAAATTTACCTGATTCCCATAAGGACTACTGGCAAGAAGGTTTTCTTGTTAGGAATTGGCAATTCTCCCCCCAATTTGAAGGGTCGAGGTCTGAGAGGTTCACTGTTCCCTTTTATGGGGAAGAATATATAGGTAGATGTTGTATTATTGTTTCAACCTTTGTTGACTTTGTGATTTTTCTAACCTCTTCTTACTTTCTCTTTTACAGCGAGGACAAAGAACTTGGAGCCTGCTCTTAGCGAGGTTCGTATCTCGGAACTGGTGAAAGCTTGGAACATCAGGGAACCTTTGGGTGACGGCGAGCATCCTAGGTCTGCTGCTTTTCTGCTTGAATACAAGAACACAGGCTCCAGCTTCATAGCCCGACCTGTGGATAGTGTTCCGGACTTTGACTCTTCCGAAGAGATTTCTGCTGAGCCCATCCAATTGGACGAAGAGGAGAGCAGCTCGGAGAGTGAGCCTGCAGGTGTTAGTAATTTGGGTGCAGGCAGTGTTGACAGTAGCAGTTTTTCGAGCACTACCAGCAGTTCTGGTGAAGAGATGCCTCCGAGGAAGAATTTAATCAGAGATGATGATGATGATGATGTGCTTCTTGCCCAGAGGTCCAAGAAATCGAAGACTACCTCCGGGGCCATAGCTACTGGTTCTCGACCTTCTTCTCAGGAGCAAGAGAAGAAGAAGAGAGAGGAGGAGCAGGCGAGAGAGAGAGAGAAGAGAAAGGAGGAGGAGAGGAAGAAGGTGGAAGAGAGAAAAAGAAGGGAGAGAGAAAAGGAGGAGGAGAGGAGGAAGATGGAACTGAGGACCAAAACTGGTCAAGCCCTGGTCCCAGTATCTGCCTTGCCTGAGGGGGCTTCGGTGGCCACCTCTCCTCAGCTTGCCCCTGTGCTGCTCGAGAGAGCAGTCCTCCCTGCAGATCGTGAGAGGGCGTCGGGGTCCGATCAACTGGCTTTGCAAGCTAGCCAGAGGCTTGCCTTGGTAAGGTTCCTCTTCTAATTCTCAATTTCCTTTAATTCGTTTTGATGGTTTCTTCTTTCTGATCCTTCCCTCCTTTTTTGCAGTTTGTGACTGACTTTGCTGTGCTCTATCGCTCTCGCGACGAGCTGTTGAGAAGGAACAGCGAGCTGGAGCAGCAGAACTCTACTCTGGTAGCCAGGGGTTCTAAGCTGGAGGCCGATCTGAAGGCTGCTGATGCAGCTCGAGCCTCATCTGCCTCTGCCCTTGCTAATTCTACTCGCGAGAGAGATGATGATGTCAGGGAGCTTGGCGAGCTGAGGAAGGCGTACGACCTGGTGTGTTCGAGCAAGCTAGACCTTGCAGAGAAGAACAGGGCTCTGGGCGAGCAGCTGGAGGCGGAGAAAGCCCAGGCGGCCACTCTCAAGGAAGATTCGTACAACTGTGGCTGGGCCGCAGCGTATGAGGATGCCGAGGTTCAGATAGGCTATATCAGCCGTCTGAACTTCAAGAAAGGGTGGAACAAGGCTCTCGTGGCTACTGGGGTGGACGTTGCATCCCCACTCTTTGACGAGCATGATCTAGGGCCAAAGCCAGTCGTGGATGAGGACCCAGCCCCAACTGCTAAAGGCACCAATCCTGTTTCTCAGGCGACTCCTGCTGATGCTCCCTTGATCGAGGGGGCAGTGGACACCCCTGCAGAGGGTAATATCCCTGCTGATGCTGATAAGGACAAAGGTCCATCCACCGAGGTTGCCAATTGATAGGGCTTCTTTGTAACTTTTTTTTCTTTTTTAATCTGATGTAACCTCGTTCATTATCAATAAAAAGACTTCATTTTTGTTTATGCTGATCTCTTTCTTTTCTCTTTCTTTTACTTGTAGTTGGTTGATGTGGATGACTATATTCCTGTTACCTCCCAACTAGGTAGGACTCTGGGTCCTAATGCAAGCTCTGCAGTTCGCCAGGCCTTTGCTAGGCTTTGCAGGTTTGCTAAGTCAAGGAACCAGAAATATAAGGATCAGTCCGAGCTGGTGGCCAAGTTGAAGGACAGGCTCCAGGAAATGGAAGAGATCGGTGCTTCAGTGCAAGAAGAAGTTAGCGAGCTGAGAGCAAAGTTACTGGAGGCCACCGAGATCAACCAAGTCGTGGAGTTCCTTCAGCGGGAGAATGAAGACCTGAGGCAGGAGGTCTCGAAGCTTAAGGAGCATTCACCGAGCACCGCTTCGGCAGTCCTACAAGGCTCTTCCTCGTCGCGAGCTGCTCGGCCTCCCCTCCCACGTGCTGGTAGGAGTACAAGGGGTAGGAGTAGGGAAGTCGAGGAGCAGCGTGAGAGGGAAATGGAGGAGCTGCGCGATGATGTTCGCCGAGCTAATGTGACTGCTGCTGGGCTCCAGAGGGACGTCACCCGACTGCGGCATCTATTCAAGAAGGTCCCTCGCCAAGTGTGGACTGATGGCTATGATCAGGGCTGGCTGGATGCTCCCACAAGATTATCAGAGTTCGAGGGGCTTTCCTTCATCAGGGGTGGTTGAGTGCTCTCAAAGAGCTGCAGGTCCCGAGGAACTCGATATTGTGGTATCGGCACGAGATGTCCCCCTCTACTCTGATGCCCAATCCATTCAGGCTAGATGATCGATGGATCCCCATCGATGCTATTCCCCGACGACTATTGGAGTTGGACGCAAATGAGGTCGTGGAGGAGTTCGATCCTGCTCCTGATGATGGGAGGAGAGCTAAAGTTGCTGACTACCTTGCTCGGAGGCTTCCACCTTCTTGAAATTTTGTTTTTTAATAATTGTAAATGCTTTGGGCGAGCTTCGCCGACTAAACATGTACTATTATTGTTTGTAAATATAAAAGATTAATGGAAAGTTTGAGTTTTGGGCAATTTTGCCGACTAAACGTGTTCATCCAATCTTTTTATATTTTTGCAGCTTCACAATCCTTTTTATCTTATCATGTGAGTGTCCGCCCAGTCCAATATTAAGAATACCATTGTGCCCTTCCTTTACCTTTTAGGTCGTGTCGTCACACTCCCTTAGGCCTAAGTAGGGCAATTGGCGAGGACACACCTGTTATTGGATGTCTTTATCCGGTCAGGATTTTGTTTAACCAAAGTAGGTTTGATGCCTAAGAATACTCTGTAGGGCTTCATATATTGCCATGGGCAATGCTAAGAGGTCTGTCGTGCTTCATGACGATGACCTGAGGAGGGGTATTCCCCTGCTATGCCAACCATTATACCTGTGATTTGAAAAGGATGTGCAATAAGATATAATTGTTACTTTTTAGAGAGTGATCAACTGAGATATTTTCATTGGTGAATTGAGAAATAAACTGTCTTTTCCCATAATGAGTACAATAAAAGATCTAACAATAGAACCCCTAAAAATAGAATTTCTTGAGATTAGTTGCGTTCCATGCTCGTGGTATCTCTCTGCCCTCCATCGTTTTCAAATGATAGGCACCTTGCAGATCGTTTCTAATTATCTCATAAGGTCCTTCCCAGTTCGGGCCCAGTTTACTGTCTGATGGCTTCATTGTGTTGCCCAGGACCTTTCTTAGAACATAATCCCCAACTTCGAATTTCCTCGGATTAACCCTTTTGCTGTAGTGCTTTGCGAGCTATTGCTGATAGCTCGCTAGTTTTACTAGGGTAAGTTCCCTGCGCTCGTCGGCCAAATCGAGTTCAGCGAGCAAACCCTGATCGTTCTGACCCTGCTCGACGAGGTCGGATCTCATTGCAGGCAATCCTGCTTCTAGTGGGATGACTACCTCCATACCATATGCTAGTGAGAATGGCGTTTCTCCTGTGGCTCGCCTAGGAGTTGTTCTGTACGCCCATAGGATATGCGGTAGCTCGGTTGTCCACGCGCCTTTGGCTTGTTCTAACCGCTTCTTCAATCCAGCGATCACTGTCTTGTTAGAAGCCTTAGCTTTTCCGTTGCTTTGAGTGTAAGCCACCGAGCTGAAGTGGTACCTGATCCCGTGTTGGTCGCATAAGTCCTGAAAAGGGCCACTCTCGAACTGTGTTCCATTGTCAGTGATGATGGTTCTGGGGATCCCGAATCGAGTGATTATATTTCTCCATATGAACCTCATCATGTCAGCATCTCGGATGTTCGCCAGTGGTTCTGCCTCGATCCACTTGGTAAAGTAATCAGTTGCGACCAACAGGTATTTGTGATTGCCGGCAGTGGTCCCACGATGTCCATTCCCCACTGGGCGAAGGCCAGCGGCTGGTCAGGGATTTTAACTCACTGGCGGGCTGGTGGACCATGGGGGCGTGAAGCTCGCATTTTAGGCATCTGCGAACATATGCTGCGGAGTCCTTTTGCATATATGGCCACCAATAACCTTCCTTCATTGCTCGGAAGGCTAGAGACCTTCCTCCGACGTGACTCCCACAGATTCCTTCGTGAAGCTCGTGAAGCACTGTCTTGACATCGCCTGGGTGGACGCATCTAAGGTAGGGGCCGGAGAAAGATCTTTTATACAAGTCGCCTCCCGTGGATAAGTGAAAGCGAGCAGCTTTGACTCTTATCTGGTGGGCAGTCCTCTTATCCTCTGGGAGCGTTCTGTTCTTCAAATAGTCTCTCAAGGGATCCACCCAGCTGGGGGTTGGTTCCAATTGGAGTATTGGTTTCGCTTTGGTCAGATCGCAGTTGGGGTAAATGCTCGGGCAGCTGAGGAAATCGATAGGGATGATCCTTTTAAGGTTGGAATCAACTGCCGAGCTAAGGGCTACTAAGACGTCAGCGTGGCTGTTCTGCCCCCTAGGAAACTGTTGGATGTTGATTTCTTCAAAGTTCGTCATTAAGTTTTTTACCAGGGAGAGGTAGGCTGCCATCCTCTCATCCTTCGCGTTATAGTCTCCACTTATCTGATTGGAAACTAGTTGCGAGTCTCCGAATACCTGTAAATGCTTTACTCCTAGAGTTTGCGCCCTTTGGAGACCTGCTATTAAGGCTTCGTATTCTGCTTCGTTGTTGGAGGCTGCAAATCCCAGCCTGATTCCTTGCTCGAGGACTGTGTTTTCTGGGGTGATGAGAATAATTCCTACTCCTGCCCCCTTTGAGTTGGAGGCTCCATCAACGAATAGTTTCCAGCTTCCCCCTGTAGCCTGGTTGTTTTGTTCTCTTGGCTTAGGCTGGTCGAAGGGTTCTTCGCCTGTGAATTCAGCTATGAAGTCAGCAAGGATTTGACCCTTGATAGTTGTCCTTGGTTGAAATTGGATGTCAAACCGGCCGAGCTTGACTGACCATTTAGACAGTCTGCCCGACAAATCCGCCTTCCTTAGGATAGCCTTAAGGGGGTGTGATGTAAGGACGATGATCGTATGAGCTTCGAAGTAATGCTTCAGTTTCCTCGAGGACATTACTAAGGCGAAAGCAAGCTTTTCCAATGGCAGGTAGCGTTGCTCGGCGTCTAGTAAGGTTTTGCTCGAGTAATAGACTGGATGTTGGATCCCTGTAACTTCACACATTAGCGCTGAGCTGACAGTATGGCTGGATACAGAGAGGTAGAGGTACAAAGAGTCCATTTGTTGTGGTATGACAAGCAGTGGGGGGGAGCTTAGGTAGGACTTGAGCTCGTCTAATGCTTGTGAGAAACCTGGGGTCCATTCTACTCCTTTTGCTGCCTTTTAAGAGTTGGAAGAAGGGCTTGCATCTCTCGGAGGATTTAGAAATGAAACGATTTAGAGTAGCGAGCATTCCAGTGAGCTTTTGTACATCGCGGATTGTGCGAGGAGGTTGCACTCTTTTGATTGCATCAATCTGGTCCGGATTAGCCTCTATGCCACGCTTACTGACCAATTACCCAAGAAACTTTCCTGACTAGACACCGAAGGAACACTTGCTCGCGTTGAGTTTCATTAGGTACTTCCTGAGGATTTCGAAGGTACTTGACAGGTCCGAGAGGTGATTTTCCTTTTCCTTGCTCTTGACGAGCATGTCGTCGATGTAGACCTCCATTGTGTCTCCCATCTGATTCTTGAACATTTTAGTAACCAGCCGCTGATAGGTTGCCCCTGCATTTTTTAGCCCAAAAGGCATGACCTTGTAACAGTATAAACCAACCGTCGTGATAAACGCCGTTTTATCCTGATCTGGGGCATATAGGGGAATCTGGTGATAGCCTGAGTATGCGTCCAGGAAACTCATTCGTTCGTGAGCTACAGTGGCGTCTACTAGTTGGTCTATTTTCGGAAGAGGGAAGCTATCCTCGGGGCAGGCTTTGTTGAGGTCAGTGAAGTCTATGCACACTCTCCACTTCCCATTGCTTTTTGGAACTACCACTGGGTTGGATAACCATTTGGGGAATTGCACTTCCCGTTTGGACCCTGCATCCAGCAGTTTTTCGACTTCTTTTTCTATTGCTCTGGCCTTCTCGGTAGCAGTTCGTCTTACCTTCTGCGCTATCGGCTTGAATGTGGGATTGACGTGCAACCGATGGCAGACCATATTGGGATCGATTCCTGGCAGCTCATAGGGTTCCCAAGCGAAAACATCTATGTTGCTTCTGAGTAAGGTTAACAAATCCTTTTGCTCTTAGTCAGTGAGTGAGGTCCCGATCAGGAAGACTCTGCTGTTGTCGCCTTCTTTAGCAATTACTTCTACCAGGTCCTCTACAACGCGCTCGGAGGGGAGGAGCCTGGTCTCTTCCACTCCGGGCCTTCCATATTTTAATTGCTATTTGGAAGGGATTGCACCTTCCTCCACTTTCTCGCTGGTTTGAACGGCTTTTTTCTCTGGCTTTGGTCGGATGGCCACTATGAAGCACTTTCTCGCCATCGCCTGGTCGCCATGTATCTCCATCACTCCCCGCTCGGTGACATATTTGAGTTTCTGGTGGTAGGTCGAGGAGACTGCCTTCATTGCATGAAGCCATCCCCTACCGAGGATGGCTTGATACGGTGAATCGATGTCGACCACCAAGAATTCAATCATTTTTGAAACATTTCCAGCGAGCACTGGTAGTACAATCTTGCCCAGAGGCATGGTCATTTTCCCAGCAAAGCCGACCAGAGGAACAGTTGTTCTCTTTAGGTCGGCGATGTTCAACTTCAATTTTCTGAACAGGTCGATGTACATTACTTCGGATGAGCTCCCTTGATCGACGAGCAGCCTGCCGATATCAAAGTTGTCTATCCTGAGTGTAATGACTAAGGCATCGTGATCTGGGGTCCTCACTCCCACAAGATCTTCATCCGTGAAAACAATATGCTTGTTGTAGTTGATGTCCTCTGCTCGCCGACGTTTTCCTGCCTGTGATTTTGCTGGATCAATCTGAAAAGCTTGCATTACCGCTGTCAGCTTTTTTACCTCCATTCGAGCTGAGTTACCCTGGATTTGCTTAACATCGGATACTCCATGGATTACTGCGAATTCGTGTCCGGCGTCGTCTTCCAATACGTTGTCGGGTTTTGCCTCCTTGTGGACAGTCACTCTCTCTACCTTCCTTTCCACAAAGTCATTCAAATGTCCGGATTGGGCCAACTCCTCGAGGTGGGACTTAACAGCCTTGCAGTGCTCGGTCTTATGCCCTCCCTCTTTATGGAAGGTGCATCTCAGTGCATTGTTTCTTTTCGATGGGTCTCCTCCCATTTTCCGGGGCCATTTGATGAACGACTCATCCTTGATCTTCGCGAGAATTTTGTAAATTGGTTCTTTGAAGACGGTGTTGACCGCCTGGAACGACTTTGCAACGTCAGAGTTCCCTCCGTTTTTGGAGCCATTCTTGCTCCCATTCTTTCCTCCTTTTTTCTGGTTATCAACTTTCTCACTTCCCTTGGTAGCGAGCTTGGCTCGACCGTTTTCTCCTACGTTAAGGCGGGTGACATCTTCCACCTTTGCGTATTTCTCAATCCGGGCCATCAGGTCATCAATGGTGGTTGCTTCCTTCTTTGTCAAAGACTGGTAAAGGAGGGAAGAGCTAGGTAGCCCAATTTTGAATGAAGCCACTGCCACCTCTTCCGCGCACTCCTCGACTTCGTTGAATAACTCCCAGTACCTCTTCGCGTAGTCTCGGAGTGTCTCCTGAGGCGTTTTCTTCATTGTTAATAGAGCATCCATCCTTTTGGAATGGGAGCTGCTGGTGATGAACCGGGCCGTAAAGAGCTCGGCCAGGGATTTAAAATTTCTGATGGATCGGTGAGGCAGTTTCTCGAACCATTTCTGGGCCACGTCATGAAGGCTCGAGGGAAAAATACGGCACATCAGTGCATCTCGGTGATTCCAGAGGGTCATAGCCTGCCGGTACTGCCTGACATGATCAATGGGATTAGTCTTCCCGTCGTAAATCTTGAACCTTGGAATAGCAAACTTTTTGGGAGCTTCTTCTTCTTCAATTTTCCTCATGAAGGGCGATTTCATCTGGGTCTTGAGGGCTCTTCTGGCGAGTTCTCTGGTCGACCTGGTGCCGCGGTGAGCTGGATGTTGGTCCATTTCTCTGCGGACTAGGTTCCGTATGTTGTCGTCGCTGCGAGTAGGGCTCTGATAGCGGCGAGCTTTTCTCAGTTGCTCGCGGAGGTCGTCGTCTGAGTCGCCACCTTCGAACCCTTGATATTGCCTCCTAGGGCTCCTTCCTCGGCTGCGAGATTTGCTCGCCTGAGGGCTAGGAGTGCGATAGGGGCGTCTCCTGGTATCAGGAAGTAGTTCTTTTTCCAGTTTTTCCAGTCTTCTTTTCAAGCGAGCATTCTCATCCTCATATCTGCGAGAAGACTCCCTCTGCTCGTGGAGCCTTGCTTCGTATGCATCGATCAATCTGGATATCTGAGTGGACCTTGCTGGTCCTTGACTTTCTTCTGAGGCTGGCCTTTCTAAGCGAGCCCCTTGATCTGAACGTCGGGCTTCAGACCTAATCCTGCGAGGAGCGGGTGGCTCCTGAATATCTCCTGCTTGAGGAGCGTTGCTGCTGTGACCAGACATCTTAGATTTTTTCTCGGAGTGGGCTCTTCTCAGGGAAAGATAAACGTTTCCCACAGACGGCGCCAATTGTGGTGACAGTTATTATGTAACACAAATAAATATGAAAGAGGTAACAATCAAGAAAGGATAAATAAAATGCCAATCACACAACAACGAGTATACGTGGTTCAGCAAAGATGTGCCTACGTCCACGGTGGTTCAGTCAGTGTTATTTCTCTATATTCTGAAGAATAAGTACAGAGAATACAACTTGTCCTTTGCCCCGGACTTAGGGTTTAATTTATACATGTATATGTTGGAGTAGTGGGGGTGATGGGTTCCTCCTTATTAGCCATCTCCCCTACATGGGATCGCGCTCCCTTACAACTTCTCTTCATGGGATCGTGGGGTAAATGGATGAGTATAAGAGGTGATGGGCCCGGGCTTTGGGTCGCTAAGGAGAGGCTACTCGTCCAGGCCTTATGGTGCTAAATTCAGGGTACCCACATATATGTATATTATATTATTTGCGGAATATATATATTTCGTAAATTATTATTAATTTCCGGAAAAATATACAAAATATAGGAATATTTCGAAAATTAATAATAATTTACGGAATGTATATCTTCCGCAAATTATATTAATTTTCGGAATATATATATTCCGCAAATAATATAATATATATTCATATATTTTGTATATTTAATAATATATATTTATTATATATATATATATATTTCTTAAACAAATTTTCCACTTTTATATCTATTTTCCAGCTTTTACGTTTGATAGAAAATGTGGAAAATTGATGATTTTCCAACTTGTATCAAACAGACACAAGTTGGAAAATATTCATTTGCCTTGGAATTGTTTGGCCTGGAATCAAATGTCCTGGAATCATTTGCATTTTCCCAGTTTTCTATCAAACGGACCCTAAATGTCAAATGAGGCGGCGTGTTCAGTTCCAACATTAAAGCGTGTTTTACCCCAAACCAAATACCTCACCTCTTGACCTATAAAAAGGATCTTCAGGCTCACCATTTCACGCATAATTTTTTGGAGAACATTTTGGGACGTTAATGCTTTGTAATTTTTGGGAGTATTTTCTCTATTATTGTGAGACAATTCATTATAAGTTTGGTTTATTACTATAAATTTTCACTCATTCATGCAATTTTTTTTGTATTTCCTTATGGTAGTTTCATTCTTCTATTAGGATTAGGATAAAGTTTATCATAGTTAGATAATATTGTCACGTTAATTTAATTATTTTTTATTCCCTTCTCGGTTTAATTATTATAAAAAAAATTGTTATTCATTTTAAAAAGACACAAGAGTGCGTTTTAAAACCTTCAAAATGATTTTGGCATTTTGAATTTTAAAATATTTATTTTTGATGTATTATGCTTGCACTTTGATTATTTTGATAGTCCATACTTAAATATATTTGTGAAATTTAAAACTTATATTTTCCTAAAGGAATAAAGATTTTAGCCATCTATTAAAAACGTTAAAAAAGTTTCAAACATAATTGCTATATTTTTTGAATTAAAAGCGACAAGAATCGATTTAATTTGAGTTATATAAAGGGAATGCCAACACTAAATTAGTGTGTAATATTAGTTGCGTGATAAATAGATCCCGAATCTTAAATTTTTTTCATATTATTTACAACTCTCGTGTGTTCCTCTCATATTAAGTTATTTATTTTGATTTAGTTTAATTCATAACTGCAGTCTTTATTCTATACCCAATTTAAACTTTAAAATTAACAAATCTCAATAAATTCTATCCATATTTGTCAAAACTATTCTATAATAATTCATACACTTGTAATAATTTTAATTTGACAATATTAGGAAACCCGTATTGAATTTGTAAAATCTCAAATTTTATTTCTTTTCTTTTATATATTTATAAGCTGGCATGTGTATATATATGATTTAACAGCTCCACTAAAAGAAGACAGCACTAAACTTGTATCTAAGAGAACATAGAAAACATGTACTACGAGTTGAAAAAACACAACTTACCCCCCTTTCCATATTTATATGTCCCTTTGCTTAAAGTCAACTATCCTACCATAACCTGCCAAACGAATCGAATAAAAGTCCAAACCAAATGAATCCACACTAGCTAAAAAAAAACACCCCTTTATCATAGTCAACTATCTCTCTCTCATATTCAAAACCATCCCTGCCATGAACAACAACCACCTCTCATTATTTTCTCTCTCCTCTTAAACTTTTCTCTCTCTCTCTCTTTCTTTCTTCTTTTTTATTTTTTTCCTTTTCAAATGGGCAACCATATAGGCAGCTTAAACAACTGTTTCGCCGGAGACACTAAAGAAATATCCATTTATCTCTCCGACCCATTAGATGAGGGTCTAGGCCACTCCTTTTGCTACATACCCACGACGTCGTTTCGCACTATTTCAGGTGCTTCCATTAGTGCCAACACATACACACCTCTTTCAACTGCCTTAACTGACCCTTTTTTGTACAACACTTGTGCTCTAGACAAAGCTTCATCTTTTCAAAGTTCAGACTCTTTTTCTTCAATCCCCCTTCAACCAGTTAGATCAGGCCCCATTATCCAATCTTCCGGGTCGGGTCTTGGGTCGGGTTTCATAGAAAGAGGATTCTTGTCAGGTCCTATTGAGAGAAATTTCATCTCGGGTCCATTAGAAAACAATTATGATCACTTACAAAGGTACAAACCCAAGTCCAAGAAAATGGGTTTGATGAAAATTCTCAAAAGTGTTGTATCTAAAACCACCACTAAAGAATCTAACTTGGTGAATGAGAATAATTTGAGTTGTCAAATGAGCTTAGGTGGTGATGCTGATGCTGATGAGGAATTATTTGAGTGTCAAAATGTTGAGTGGGCACAAGGGAAGGCTGGTGAGGACAGAATTCATGTTGTGATATCAGAGGAACATGGGTTTGTTTTTGTTGGGATTTATGATGGGTTTAATGGGCCAGATGCTACTGATTTTTTACTCAATAGTCTTTATTCTAATGTGTTTAGAGAGCTCAAGGGGTTACTATGGGACGACGAAACAATATTGGATCAAGATTGTAGGGAGAATTTCAAGAAAAGGTCAAGAGGGGAGGGGGGGAAATGGGAGGAGAGTGAGAGGAGGTGGAAATGTCAATGGGATAGGAAAAAAGGGGAAAAGTTTGATAGTAAGTTAGACTTGGAGGTGTTGAAAGCACTTTCCGAGGCGTTAAGGAAGACGGAGGAGGCGTATTTGGGGATAGCGGATATGATGGTAGCGGAGAATCCGGAGTTGGCTTTGATGGGTTCATGCGTATTGGCGATGTTGATGAAGGGGGATGATGTGTACTTGATGAACGTGGGTGATAGTCGAGCTGTTTTAGCTCGAAAAGATGAGCCATTGACTGAATATTGTAGGAATGTTGAATCATTTGATGGTGATGAAGTTGAGAGTTTTGCAAGATTAGCTTCTTGTCAGCTTACTACTGATCATAGTACATCAATAAGAGAGGTGAAATTCTATTTTCTATTTTTTGTGTTTATGTGTTTTTGTTTGAAATTTGTTAACTTACATGAGTTTTGAATTTTAGGAAGTTCAAAGGATTTTAAGAGAACACCCGGACGATGCTTCTGCAGTAATGAATGATAGGGTGAAAGGTTCGTTGAAGGTTACTCGCGCTTTTGGGGCTGGTTTTCTCAAACAGGTACTTTAGATTGTTAATTTTTTACATTCATTTGTGATTTATACTCAACAAACATATTACTGTAAAATGTTTGTTTGTTCTCAATTTTCATCAATTCACATAGAGCTCTGGTTGTCCCAGAAAATGCAACAACTGTCTTTGGTGATTAGGAGAAAGTTTTCTAATGCATTGGGTTATATTTAGTAGGAAAGCATTTAGGCAATTCCCTCAAACCCCACACAAGTATGAAAGTTCACTTGTGTTACATTTGTGGCTTTGTAAGGTTGCATTTACATTTTACGTGACAAAATACGAGAAACAAGTTCGTGACATTTTATTCGTTTATAACGTGTACAAGTACATAGCGTAAGCCTATTCGCTAATGTCAGAGGATAGTTTTGCTCATTTTGTAGCCGAAATGGAATGATGCACTTCTAGAGATGTTCAGAATCGATTACGTTGGAAATTCCCCCTACATCTCCTGCTTCCCCTCACTTTATCACCACAAACTCGGACCAAGAGACAGATTTTTGATTCTATCTTCCGATGGACTTTACCAATACTTCACCAACGAAGAAGCCGTCTCTGAAATAGAGATGTTCATTTCTTCGTGCCCCGAGGGAGATCCTGCACAACATCTTGTCGAAGAAGTATTATTTCGAGCAGCTAAAAAAGCTGGTATGATCCTTTCTTGCGAAAAAGGGGCTAAAAAACAAAATAGTCCCTAAAGTTTTGAGTCATTTGCAATATTTCACTTGGTGTTTAATTTTTGCAATTCCCACATTGAAGTACAATTAGTGAATACACTTGACCTTGGTCATTACCTTCATCGATGTGGTATCGACAGGTAGTACGGAATTAAGGTGAAAATTTAAATGTCTTCACTTATTCGCACTTCAGAGTTTGAATTGCAAACATTAAAACATTGGGGAAGACATTGCGAATGACGTCAAACTTTTGGGTCTATTTTGTAAGAAACCCCAAAACGAAATTATAATGTGAAACAAGCTTAATAAGTTTAATCTTGCAATGTTGCAGGTATGGACTTTCATGAGTTGCTCGATATCCCACAAGGGGACCGACGTAGGTACCATGATGATTTGTCCATCATCATTATTTCTTTTGAAGGAAGAATATGGCGTTCATAAGTGTAAATAGAGTTTTTTTACTAGTATATAAAAGATAGAAAAATGTTATAGAAAATTATGTGATTTTTTATTCCCATAGTTTCCCCATAATGTGTATAGTATGAGGGGAGATGAAGAGTATTGTTTCTTTATCTGCTTGTTAGGATTGTAAATGCTTCATTTTTTTTACTCTTATTATGTTGATCTCGGGTTGGTGCGATGGCAAGTGCCCCCTCACTCAAGTTGCGATTGGTCGCGAGTTCAAAACATGGAAGGAGCCTCTCCATATATGGGAGTAACGCCAACCGATATCTGCATCTCCCAGATCTACAGTTAAGCGAGAGTTTTGGCCTGGTTACTACCTTTTATGTTATAGAAAATTGCAATTTTTTTTTGGTAGTGAATGGCATACTCTTTGAGAGCTCACATTTTCCCTTGAAGTGGTGTCCATTATACAAGTCAATTAATTGAAATTTATTTAATTTTTCATACAGTTGTCTGCGTTCTCCAAGTACATCTTTCTGTTTTTAAATTACGAAATGTGATACCAACTTCTTCAGTTTCTTACATATGGTTAAATTAACTAGTTTTATGTGGCAAGACAAGGCCAATAAAAATATCATACTAAATTCAAAGGATATCCTTCCACACTCCCACGTTTTAGATGAGAACTCAAGAAAAAACGGTAAGGAAAATTAACATATGTTCCCTTTGGTACATGTTCACATTTTCCCCTACGCGTTTGGTGATTCAATCCTGTAGTAAACTTTAAATGGTTCCTTTGACCCAAAACTTTTCTCTCATCATTTTTTATTGTTTTTTTCTTGGGTGTGGGTGAAGGGGTTGACTAGTAGGAGATATTTCATCATAGCCACATTATGATTTCTAACTTCTCCAAAATTCAAATTTTCCGAAAAATAGGAACATAATCAAAATTGTATTTAAAATTCTGATTTTCTGATCTAATTTTTTAAAATTATGCAGATCTGATTTTTCTCAAAACTATGCTACTCTGATTTTTTGTCAAATCTGATTTAAAAACAAATTGAAAAAGTTTTAAATCCGGAATCAAGAAATAAAAATCTAAAAAAAATAATAGTATTTTTTCCGAACATACATTATCCGGTTTGACCCGACTTAAATCAAACTTAGCCCCAAGGGGTGTATATTTTAATATCACTATTATAGAAGTTGACCATAGCAAATGGCAACTTCCTTTGTGGTGGCTAATGAAAAGAAAACATTGAATCTTCCCACTTGTTGGGTTTGTAATGCTTCTGGAATCACATATGCTTTTAGTACTTATTCAGCCAACCCATTTGAAAAACAAACCAATTGCAAAAGTCAACCATTCCAACCATTGAAAATGTTTTATGTTTCTCTATAATCTTTCTTTACAGGCAACTCCAATAGGTCTACCTCTATTCTGCAAAGAACAATTCATCCATGATCTCTACTAGTTTTTCAATATATTTGGGCTGACAATTTTAATCATACTTTAGTGTGTGTGATATTAAGAAATTAATAGGCTTCTCTACTTCACGTGGGGGTTGTTTGCTCAGGTCTGCAAATAAAAACTCTTTATGGGTCAAATGGCCTAAAGATCTTCCGGCGAGTCCTTCCTTAATGCATACTAAATGAAATATAATTCCGGAGATGACGACAGTTAATTTAATCCGTATCATTTTCCATGAACTATTGTAACTTTTTGTTGTCTGGTTAAAACTTTATTAATTCATTTAACTTTTTTGGTCTTTCACCTTTTTATTGTGAAGGACTTTTTTTTTTGGCAAATATGACTCAAGTGGGTCGTGTTGATTAAAGGAAACTTCTATTCTTACAAGGGATTTGTACAGAATCGTCTGTACAAATTGATGTGTCATGTTTGTACTCATCCGTGTCTTGAGTGAACCTAAGATACGGACCAATATGAACACGATATGTTAGTCTGTACACACGATTCTGTACGAATCCTCCATACGTGTAGAACTGCTCATTGGTTAAATTTCCTTTTTTATTAACCGGTACAAATTTGCAATTCAATAATTCTAGGTTGACTTAGGATTGTAACACATAGTGGTGCGATACAGTGAGGTGTCGCATCCGCATTGGTATGTGTATGTACTTCATTATTGTTGGACCCAGACACGAGTTAATACAAATGCAATACGTTAGTGCGTCGCACCAAATGTGTCAAAATCATGAGCCGGCATAGAAATCTTTGCAATTTTCCCAAATCACTTATTTCCTCTCACATGCACTTGATTATTGTTGATACTTATTTTCTGGAATCAAATAAGAAATTGATCGTTGTCTGATCCGACGAATTGAACCAAATGTTAATAGTGAAAGAAAACATGTATGTTTCATAACAATCTCGCGTTGATTTGCTTATTAAAAGAGAAAATAGAGCTAGACTTTTTCATCTAGATTGATGAGAAAATTCATTCCTATGTTATTACACTTTCAATATAATTAAACTTTGGCTCAATCAGTGTAAGAATAAAGTGTTATGGAACTTTAGAAAGTTTCTCAATTTTTGATGAAACTTGTTGCTAACTTTAAATCAACGTGTTTGGAACTTTTATCCATGTTTGTATATTCTTTTGTGTGTAGATGTGTTGTAAAATGAGGAATAAAATATAGCTATGTTGGTCTCATAAAGTTACTTTTTGAATTTATATAAAGACTAAATTAGACCAGTGATCCTAAGCTTTGGTCAGTGTAATGTTTTGACCCTCAAACTTTTGTTATAACAGTTAAGCTTTTGAACTATGTTATGCCTTTACCTGGATTATTCCTTCTATTTTCCATTAAATCTAAAGGAATTCATCGAAAAATATATTTTTTACTATCCCCATACCTAAAATAACTCCAAACCACACACAAACCCATCATTTGTAAAGAATAACAGCCTCTATCAATATGTTTTTGTTCACTTGGCTATTATTTGGAGTTACTTTGGAGGTAGGGTTTGGGTATGAGGTGATAAAAAACATATGTGCAATAATACACTAATCATGTAAATTAATTCCATTAGATATAATTAAAAAGTTGACGGGAGGGCCATTAGTGCAAACATAACATTGTTTAGGGACCTAAATGATACCAAGAAATGATTTGCGTATTAAAACGTTACATTGACCAAAGTTTAGGGGCCACTAGTTACTAGTGTAATTTACTCTTATAAAAATCTAGTTGTGTTATTTTCCAAGTAATTTGTTCGACTATAACACAATGTAGTCTACCAAGTGCCACCCCGCCTACTTAAATACAGGGTGATTAGGCCTTTATCAAATTAAACAGAATTTTAATCTGGTTCATTCTCAGCATCATTGTCGAAAACTTAACGATTACTAACCACCTAGTGATTAATTAAGCCGATATCAAAATTTTATCTTTTAAATAACCAAGTCACTATGTATAACAAGAGACATAATAGAACCATCACAATAAAATAGAGTCTGAGCATAACACAAATATCTGAAACAAATGCTAGCCGAATAAACATCGACTAAAAACAACCAAACTAAAATAAATCCGACACATAGAAAATATAACCAATACAATCTGAACTGAAATAAAATGTACACCTGGCATGAGCAACATGCTCGAAAGTACAACTGAGATACTATACCTAACTATGAGTGAACAAAAGAGGCGTCTAATACAACTCCTGTAGCACCCACATGTACCATAACTACGTACTCTGGAATAAGATCAAGTATGGCGCCCCTGTAGTCGGACACCTAAAGGTTTTGAAAATATTTGATAGCAAGGGTTAGAACCTAAAATATTTTAAAATTATTTAGCAAGTGAATTAAATTACAGTAAATTAAAAATCATGAATGCTCTTCATATTTAAGCTAGTGTCGCACTCTCTTGAGTAGCGACTCACCCCTCAACTAATGTTCACACCTACCTTTTTTTATATAACCCACCTAGACCGCTACGATGTAACTAATTCTGGTTATATAACTCCATCCCGTCACACTACTCTAATTCGAGTATGTTTGGTATATGATTTATAATTTATATATCACATTAAATTAACTAATCATTATTTTTATTTCGGAGCATATAACATTTTCATGAGTTCTATAATAAAATACAATTCTCATCATGTATTTTACCCGTATATAATTATCTGCACCATATATATATATATATATCACATTTAAACATTCACACACATGCCGTAATTATATAACCATCCTCCCGAGTAGGCACTCACCGGATGTTCTCTACAATGCTATCAATCCAGGTATACTCATCCACCTTGACACCCTGACACGGTTAGCTCTTCGAATCATTGAAACAAGATAAACGTAGCGGAGGCGATCATAGTTCCCTACGGAAATGAGATCGAATCATACCCAAGACATCTCAACCCTAATTACGGACGCTATGACCTGGGGACTATACTCACCTTGCTCCTCAAGCCAGGGTAATCACCCACATCGCGCAACCTTCTATGATATCACTAGAGGGGTATGCTTTTATCAAATATTTAATCACCGAAATTTAAGGACACACACAATATATATATATATATATATATATACACACACACACATTAAATTTAATCCAGTTATACCGTGCACAAAACCCGTAGCACTAGCCCAAATTATACCCGAATTTATATTCCGACTCATATTTAATTAATCATGCATTAATTAATTTATTACCTTGGCGTTGCTCAACCAATATATCTGGAATCATTCACTTGGCCTGAAAATATTCAGGATTTATTATTCAAAATTCTCCTTAATAAGCTTTGCACACTTAATAATCTAAGGTTTTCAAATTACTCAATTTCAACCTTAATCTTCCCCTTTTGATTATTTCTCTAATTCTCCCATTAAAATTTCTACACAAAACCAACTCCCCATAACTGTAATCCTTAAAAAATTCCTATAAAAACCAAGGTCCCATAACTATAACCTTAAAAACAAAATCCCGGGTCCAAAATAGGGGAAGGGGAAAAGCTGTCGGATATGCCATCTCGTTCGAACGACTTCCCTATCGTTTGAACATCAGTGGTCGTTGCTCGAATGGAATCCAAGTCGTCCGAACGACCCTGGATTCTCCCTTCCTTCCTCGCTGCTCAAACAGATCCGCCATTAACACAATTTTAAATACCTTCTTCTCAGATATGTAATATGGCAACCCTTACCAATTAACATCAAACCTAAGATTCCAAGATCCCCAAATCTTAATTAAACACCCACACAGATTGAAGGTTAATAAATCAAACTTTCAAATCCTCTACAGATTTTGAATTTAAATTTATTAAAACCCAAATTTAGATATCAATCTGTGTGGGTGTTTAATTAAGAAGATTTTGAATTTAAATTTATTGAAACCCAAATTTAGATATCAAACTAACCCAAGAACCATATAATCTTATCACACCTACTATGATATGAATTAAAATCTGCAATTAATTTAGAAGAAAGTTTAACCACTTGCCTTGTAGGGTTTGTAGGGTCTGAATCTCTTTGGTGTAGATAATGATTTGATGAAGAATGTCCACGCTTGTTCTTGATTTAGGTACCCAAGGTTTCTCTAATTGCTCCCTCTTTTGTTCTCTACTTGATTAGGTTTTCTTAAATGCATTATGGCTTCCACACCCTCTCACTTTTAGGGTTTATTAAGTCAATCCAGTTTTTAGGCTTGTGGGCTTTATAAAAAGGGCCCAAACACCCCTATGTTGGCTTATGCCTAAAAAATTTTCGAGACCCATTTGCTACCCACGGGTACTCTTTTTAGACTATTTCGAACCATCCGGACTCAACCATACACTCAGAATTGTCATCCGAATTATTTACTAAAAGTTAATATTCACTTATTAACTTAGTAAGTTATTACTATCCACTTAGTAAATTTAAATCATATACATATTAATCGTCTACTCAACGGATTAATATTTAAATAATATTAATAATAATTAATTCAATTAAAACACGACACACAAGTAATTTAAAATACAAGGTTTTACATACTTCCCCAAAAATACACGGTTTTACATATATATATATATATATAAGTGTAAATGTAATTGTTCATGTGCGTATAAACATGCATGCAATATGACATTTAAATATTTACCGGTGGTATGCCATTATATGATTTGAGACGTTGGACTTTTGATATGTTATTTAAGAGATTGAAATGTGACTTTGAAATGTCACATATGTTGGTTTGCGTAATTGAGTTACATGTTGATTTGACTACACGTGTTTATTTGATTGTATTGCTATAGATGTTAATGAACTCACGATAATTCACTAAGACAAATAATTAAGTGACTTAGCATTATGAGCGCCTATGGAATGACCAGGGCTAGGGGATTTTCTAGTTTGAATTACTCCCTCAGCATCGGGTCCCACCAATCGTGAAGTGGGTTTTCATAATATCGAGTCACAATCTAACAAATTAATAATTACGATTTAGAATAAGCTATGTGTATTGGCTTTTTAAGATAATTAACTAACCTAATAATATTATTTACTTTTAAAATATTCTAACGTCCGGGCATGTTCATATGACGTTTAGAAAGTCCGGTGTGAGCTTATTTTAGTGGACTTTTATCTCGTTCGATTAGTGTAGGTGGTAATTTCCCACAATGTTTGTATTCAATGCGCACTAGCTAAAATTAGAGAAATATTCAAACAAGAAGATAAAAAAAACACAACGCAATATATACGTGGTTCCACAATGTGCTTACGTCCACATGGGTTGAGGTTTGTTCTTTTATTATAACTTAGAGAACTGGCCGGCAGAGCTGTAGGACTCCTCAACTATACAATATCACATGATGCTCTCAATGAGGAGTGGGTTTACATTATAGAGTAGCTTAGTAGATTCATAAGCTCCGTTAATAGCTATCCCTAGAAATTCGAACCTACCCCTGATCCGTTTGAACAGTTCCAAGTGATAAATACGTGGGAGCCTTTCGTACCTTAGACTATTCATTGACTTGGTGAACAAAAATATTGAAAGCGTGTGCCGAGTACATACAGGTCACATACTGTAATAATTATAGTCCCCACAATTACCCCCAAATCTCTGGGTCACTCTGAGGTCGCTGGGCTTTGTGTCTAGGTTGAGTGTTGATGCTTCGGTACATCTGCATCTTGTAGGGATAACAAGCTTCTTTGTTCGTTGGAGGTTAATATCATAAATGTTTAAGAAGTTGGAGAGACATAGTCCGTTGAGTTCCATAGTGGCATGTTGGTGATTTCAACATTTTTTTTAACTAGGGGAAACATAGCCGTCACTTGGGTACCCATCACACGTGTGCCACGATTGGTATCTGGAGAAGCGCACATACATTTTAAACCACAAAGCATATGTTCCATCTCTTCCTCTTTCATTATAAAAACCTACACTACTTTAAAGAAGGGCTTCCTCAACTTCATCTTTCACTGTAACCACATTCGTCTTCTTTTCTGTCATTTTATTGTGTTTTCTCAATTTCTATTCTTGATTCTTTATTTAAGTTTCCATTTTTTAAACATGGTGTGCATCATCAGTGAGGACACTATTGAAAAATTTAAACTTGATTATTATGTACGTTCTAGATTGTTATTAATCTTATTGAGGGCCCATGTGAGCTGTTGGCACGTCCTAAGGGTCATTGGTTGCCTTCCATTTTTATAGCTCAATGTGGGGTGATTTTCCCCAAACTGAATATTCCTTGAATTATGTTAATATTTTGATATGGTCCCTATGAATGTTGCTCAGAACACTTAGAGGGTTGTTAATGGTGTTAGCCACATTAACGAATTACATGGGACCAATCTTGGTATTACAAAAATCATGTATTATTATATATGGGCTAGGACCCATGAGGATACCTATTGTCTGAAGACAATGGCGTCCAATCGAGCCCTAGTTTTGAATCTACCTAACTCTAACAAAGATTATTGAGACCATGAGGTCATCGTGAAAAACTGGCAACATGCCTTCTTTGTGAGGGTCAGGTGTATTAAGGGTCGAGGTATCCTTAGGAAGGTAAAGGAATAGGTTAGGTTATAATAGTTATTTTTCCTCTTTCATCTTTTATTTCATTTTATTGATTATAATTGTTTCTTCTCTTTTCTTGGGAGATAATAATAAAAACCAACATTCCCATGATATCGAAGTTAGCTTCGTCGACCTGTAGAAGGTTTGGGCAATTCAACAAAGGCTTGCAACTGTTAATCATTACAGGTCACCATCCTTCTTATACGTCTACAAGAGTTCTACAATTGATTTTATTACGAAGCTAGTGGAACAATTTCTGACCATCCCAATTGTATTGGATAATTCAAAGGTTTCAACCGATGATGGATCTAATTTTAAGGGCTCAAGTAAGGATGGAACCTCTTCATCTTTTGAACCTTTGGACGTTTCAACTATCCTTTTTATTGAAGACCCTTCTAACGCTATGACCCTAAAGAGGAAAATAGTTAATCTGATCAATGAAAGTTTGAATATCAATAATCCCCATGATCGTCCATCGATTAAGGACAAGGAACCTATTCGTGCAACGAGCAAGAAAAATGAGGCTAGGGGTCCAGCCAATTTTTAGATCTAGGTGATTCACCCTCAAAGGATCATGAATCTTTTTTTAAAGAGGTTGAAAAATACCATCCTCCTTCTACCCCACTATTTGTTAAGGGGAAATCCTCTTCTGATAAGGGCAAAGGTGTTTCCCAATACGTGGTCTCTCAACCCTATCTTGACTTAAACTAAGTTTGTTCAGCATTCTTTCCTGCTAATAGGGATGTTGCTTCTGTCCTAACCCATGGACGTTTTATCGAAAGTGCCAAAAACACATGTTCCTTGTATGTTTGTCACATAATTCAGATTTTATCCTCATTTTGTCAAAAACTTTCCTTGATTCTTTTTCATTACTTGTCTTTATAGTTTCTGATTGACTATGATTAGCTATTAGAGAGCAATGGTGTTTTAAAAAAATCTTATGTCAATGTGGAGGTGGCCTTCGAAGGTCTGCGCAATTCCTTATCAGATGTCCAGTCAGTTAATGAGGCACAAATGACCAAAAAGAATAAGTTGGAGCAGAAGGTTAAAGATTTAGAGGATGCGAAGATCCTTCTTCGAAAGAAGATTAAAGAATCGGATGCCTTGGTTGAAGTAGTTAATTTGGCAAAAAGAGATGCTGAGAAGGAAAAATTGATGTCAATAGCACCATGAAAAGGTATGATGAGACCAAGGTCAAAGCCGAAGAAGATGCCTTCACATGTGTATGAGATAAATCTTTTATCAAGGCCGAAGAGCTACACCAAAAAAGGAGATTTGTAACTACTAATGGAGATTAGAAATGACCTTTATAACTGCACTTTCCGGTCATGATTTGGGAGGTCACAAAACACTAATTATCACCCCTAACAGCAGTCATAATTTTTTATAACCCTTATGGGGGTTATGATTGATGACCCCAATTTGTAAGTGCTTCCAGCAGTTACGAATCTAATATTTATAGCCGTTGTTAGCAGTTATGAATCTAATATTTATAACCACTGTCAGCAGTTACGAATCTAATATTTGTAAATGTTGTCAGTAGTTACGAATCTAATATTTATAACGGTTGTCAGCAGTTACAAAATTAATAGTAGTGAGAAGTTTAATATTTTTAACTGCTATTAGCAGTTACAAATCTAATATGTGTGCGTGCTATTAGCAGTTACAAAAGTTGTAGTTGTTAAATACGGGAAGAGCTATTACAAAAATCTTTAAATTTTCACAAAATGATAAAATGATGAGAGTAGAATAAATATCATGAACATGTAATAAGTCTAAAAGATTCAACAACATTTCATTTATAATGTCGAGATTACAAATATCCGGTACACATAAAACTTTTTTAAACTTAATTTAACATCAAGAAAACCCTTCTTAGGCGTCAAGTACAAAATAAACATAAAATAAAAAATAAAGTAAAAAATATTACGACACAACACTTCGATAACATGCATGTAAAAAATCATTCTAAACCTAGACCATGGGTCACCACGCGGTGGATAGGCTTCCTGAACTCTAGGTAAATCAACCATGGGGGCTATTGGTGCAGTGACATCCTCCCTCGTGTACTCGGAGTACACCTACTGAGCAAGTTCAATGGACTCAAATTTTTTGAATACGGTGCCTCGATATCCATTGGCTTGTGCTTGTGTTGCTTGCCACGAATTATAAACACCTGGATTTAAGCCTTTGAACACTACGTATGTCGGGTATTCCATGTGTATGCCTGCAAACAATAAAATGTAACTATGCTAGTTAAACTAGTAGTAACCGTAGTCAATGGTAAATAATAGACCAAAAGTTCAGTAAAAGAGGATATAGTCAGCTAGAGAGATGAGGTAGTCAACTGGTTTTACGAACATCTGACTTTTTATCCCCACTACTTCTACAGACGGTTGCCGCCAATTCCCATTATTATTTAGTTTCCCTGCCACTCCTAGTAAATCCTTCAACCCAATTCCAAAAGTAAAATTTTCTTTGAAAACCCCTATACCCAACATGTCCCCTAGCCTTTCGGTGCCAAACTTCAATCACTTTCCTTCTTTTTCTGACCACTTGACATAAATGTGAAAATCCCATTCTTACTCCCTCAACTCTCAATTACTTCTACTATTACTACTACATCTCACAAATCTGTATTGTACCAATAAATTCTCTCTCCTTATAAACAACTCCCCATTGTTGAGACCATGGAAGCCGATGTATGCTTAGATATTTCAAACCTAGTACTAGTAAGTCCTAGGATCTCATTTTCCCATAATTTTAACCAATTAGATATTGTCCCAGTCGAATGTCGACACCGCCGATCGGACGCATTGCTGTTAGATTCCACAGAAATGAATAAACCCACAAAAACTAACAAAACTAATCAACCTCACCAAATCGAAGATTCCAAGAAAAAGAGATTAAAAGAATTTTTGTACGTTAAAGAATAAGAAGAGAAGCCCTCATTCAAATCATTTTGGTAGTTTAGGCGAAGCAGTAGCCTTAACCGTGGCACCATCCGTAGTAAAGGCTTAATTCGTTCATTACAAAGTCTAACTCGCAGCCATTCAACTGGCTCTGTCATGACCAAAAAACAAACAGTATCTACCAAGGTTAATCAAAAGCAACATTCACAAAAGCAACTGTCTTTTACTATTCTGATTAATATAGTAGATAAATAGAACATGGAAGTCAATAAATAAAAAAACATTATACGTGTATGAATTAATTAAATTCTAAAAGTTACTAGTGATAATTAAAAGATAATATGACGTACCAGCTATGTCTTCAACTTGATCAGTCTTAACAATCTGAACTCCACCCTTGAGGCCACTAATGAACGTATCCAAGCCCCGCCCACCAGTAAAAATATGACTTTTAACCACTAACTGCCACAAAACCAAAGTTAGTATTGCCCATTTACCTTCAAACTGTCAGGAGGTGAAAATGAAATTGACAGATATTAGAAAAACAAAAGCAAATTCCAAATCCTTTCAAACAAAAAAAAAAAAAAGAACTGGTGCATAACATATATATATTGGCTTCATTTGAGGGTCACAACACTATCAGTTCGGAGTGAATCATAACAACTCAATCGAGCTGATCTCATGCCATCCATTCAAATTTTGATTCTGAAGTTTAAACCGAAGGTCACAACACTGCCAATTCGAAATTACCATTAAATTACTTATAGTTGAACCAAACCATCACCGACAGACATAACCCATAGTGAAATTGAACATAGATTGCAAAATCCCATCTAAACTGTTGAATGTTCTGATCCAACACGGTCAAATGTATGCACCCATCCTGAATAGGCCACTAATTAGATATCTGGTAACATCTCTAATCAACTCCAACTGGTTATGGATCAAGAGTTGAATCAGGCCACAGTTTCTGTTGTGCCTACAGTATATATAAATTATTTATTACCTCTCCCAAACTTATCTGCTCAGTTAAATTAGGCCACAGTTCCTAAAAACTTATCTGCTCAATATTCTTTCCTATAGAAACTAATTTCTGACGGATTCGTAATTGTTAAGAAGAATAGTGGGAAGAAACAAATTATGAACATCAAAACGTATTAATAGTGCAAAAAACATAGCTATGAAAATTTAAAGCTTACACTCCAAATAATTTAAAGCATACAGCTATGAAAATTTACCTGATCTGCCAGGTCGTAATAATTTAGTACAAATTACAGCTTCTGGTTGTGTACTTCTCTATGAGATTCGGGGATATGGTATTATCAAATAAGCTAGAGTCTCAAATAAAGATGCAACAAATTGGAGAGATGAAAAATGAAAGTCGTACGAGTAAACAAAGGATAGTATACATTAACCAAAATAAGCTACAATCCACACCTAAAATTAAAGGAACTTAAATCAACTTATCCAAATAGATCTAACCAATGGTCTTGAGAAGCCAAATGGCAATAGATATGATCACAAACAAGTTGAATGGAAGTTATATACCAGCAATGCAGACCATGTTTAGATAAGTTCAATTAGGCAGAACATTTATTCAAAATGGAGACCATTTATTTTGTCAATGGTATATAAGAAGACTTAAAGTTATAAGATTTTGGCACATATAATAACAAACAAAATCCAAATAGAATCCAAACAGTTCCATAATCCAAATATAATTCGAGCAGTTACATAATCCAATAGTTTGCATAACAATTGCAAAAAATGGAAAAATAACATCTTGAGTTGCATCCACAATAACTTAGGGAAAAGACAGAGCAACGACCAAACCACCCAAGATTTCTCGACATCCTTAATATTGCCCGCCCATGACTTTGTCGATAAAACGGACGATTCTCTTCTCCTGGATCAACACTACTAACTTCATCGCATTACTTGGATTGTGTTTTATAAAAACTCTTTCAAATGCTTCGTCCCAACTTTGAGGTAGTGTTCCTAGTATTGATTGAAATAAATATGGTTTGGGTATGTTCCACTCGTGATCTCATAAGTAATTGCATTGTTTGATTTTTCAATAGCCATGTCGATAAATTGATGTGCTCTCTATAAAATAACTATTTTGAAATTCCTTGCATATATATACAATATATGACATCCTGAAAAAACTAATAATAACTTGTGAACAAAAGGCACTATGAATACGTGCTACGAAATAACTGAAACATGCTATTATAAATAGCTTTTAAGGCAACATTTCAAACAACAGAACATGCTATAATTAAACATCTACTCCTCTAATGTGTCTAATAATTTCTTTAAATCTGGGTTGTCGTCCAAAACAGACTGAATCTCGATAGGTGCCGCTATGTCGTCTACCAATGTAGTCAAGCGCTGAGGGGAATGTAAAACAACAGACCATGGATCGTTATTAGGTCTCTTTGCGTGAAACACTTTCTTTAAATGTTAGAATGCACAAACGAATGGCTCGTCGTTCACGTTATCTTTACTCTTCAATGTCGACAAATCAACCTTCACCATATGGATGTCAGGGTAGACTATACAGGCATTCTTGTCCTCTACTCTCACCCAATCGCATTAGAATATAGGTATGTTGAAAGATATATAATCTAATCACACAATTTGTCTTATAATCCCACAATACATCATCTCATCTTCTATCAAGTTTTTATCTTTCACGCTTTCCCTGAAATAAGTTAACGCTTTATATAAAATGCCACTGTTTTGTTTCCCAATGAGTTTTAGCTCGTGTGTACTTGAAAAGAACACAAAACCATTGACACGATATTGTCCAAACTCCTTATCTACAAAACTAAGCCATTTTTTAGACGTGGAAGACTCGTCGATACTTCATTATCTTTCAATAACAGAAACAATGAAAGTATTTGCATTGTGAATATGTTGCAAAGATAGTAAATAAAATTGAGGTATTACTATAGTCACCTCGGAAGCAACCCAATGCCTAAAGTCATTGTTTGCACTTGCACCTCCCTTCCTCCTCTTGCCACGCCCGCACTCATTATACTTCCTAGATTGAAATCATCAATATTAACTTCTTATGAATATAACATCGAACATATTACATTATTTTGCAAAACTTTTGTAATAAACTCACATTTTCCATTTATCTATGTCGTCATGTGTCCCGAATACATATCGAGCCACCTGATTATATTATGTGCTTGTTAGCTTCACTACCTTACCATTCCCCAGAGCCTCCTCACCTGAAAACTCTTCTAATTCATCAATAAACTATTCACGTCCTCCAATGTTTGGGTTAGGCATATATTCATTTGCATACAAGGAAGCCTCTTGCATAATTTACTCCTTAACAATGGAACCCTTAACATGTCGTGTATTCTTAACGTAATTTTTAAATTTTTTCATTAATGGTTTGAACGGATATATCCATCGGTACCTTACTTGTTTGCATAACAGTACTTCATCACATAAATGCATTAAAAGGTGGATGCTTATGTTAAAGAATGAGGGAGGGAAGTACTTCTCCAAAATACATGTAGCCTCTAATAAAGTTTCTTTCGCCACCATTATGTGCTTCTTATTAACAACTTTCTCACACAATAGGGAGAAACATAATCTAATTTGTAGAATGGCCCTCCGAAGATCCTTGTGTTTCGAAAAAAGTGTCTGAATAATAGAGGGACGAGTTGCATCATCACTTGCCAATCGTGAGACTTGCACTTTTTCAAATCTTTTGTTGCATCGCAGATAATCCTATGTAAATTAGATGAGAAATTAGAAGGGACCTTCAAGCCCTTTAATGTTTCTAAGAACATATTTATTTCTTCAATGCTCAAAGTATAAGATGCAACTAGCATATGCTTTTTCCCAGTTCTCGGATCTTCTTTCAATGATAATGATCTTCTAATCCTCAAATCATGAAGATCTTCATGGGCTTTTTCTCCATCCTTGGAAGGAGAACCACTAATGCATGTGCGTACAAGATGCTCAATAATATTCTTCTCAGCATGCATAATTTATATCACGTGCCATATGGGATGTTCCTTCCAGTATGGCAAATCAAATATTATTTATCTCCTTAACCATGTTGTCTGCACATTAACATCCTTTTTTTTACGCTTCTCGGCCAAAATTATGGGGTATTTCCCCCCTCAACTTTTGATCAGCCTTTAATGATCTTTCTTTAATTTCCAAACCAAAAAGTCTTGGTGGACGTGGCCTCATCTCGGTTCCTTCTGGGAGAAAATTGCTTCATATTAACCTGAATTTGTGACTTTGCGAAAGAAATCTCCAATGACTATGATGAAAAGGTTTACTGCTTTTCTTAATCCAGTTGTCTTCAGTCTCCTCTCCAAAAATAGGACAACCCAAGTAACCATGTACATTGCACCCAGATAAGGTACCATAAGCAGGAAAATCATGAATTGCCCATATCAACATATATCTCAAAGTGAATTCCTCATGTTTGTATGATTCAAACGCTCTCAGACCTTCAACCCATAATTCATTCAATTCATTAATAAGTGGCGCTAAGAAAACATCAATGTCACTCCCCGGTGCTTTTGGACCTGGTATCAATAATGTCAAAATTCAGAACTCTTTTCTCATGCACAATGACAGGGGGAAATTTAAAGGCACAACGAACACTGCCCATTTATGCCAAACTAGTTAAACCCATCGGTTGATATTCTAAGTCGAACATTGCGTATTTCTTTAGCAAATTTTGGGTACCACTGATTTGCAGATTTCCACACAGATGAATCAATCGAATGTCGTATAAGATTCTCACCCACCTCCGCTCAACCATGCTAAGTCATTGCCTCTGTTATCCAAGGTATAGTGTAAAGTCTCTTCAATCGAGTACCTAAAGGGAAATACTTTAACACCTTCTTGGGTATTTGTATATCTTCTTTCAATAAGCGTTTATTGTGTACTATCATCTTTTGTTCATAACTAGGTTCCTAACATACATGACAAGCTTATTTGTCCTTGTGCTCCTTGTAGTATAAAACATAGTCATACTTGCAACAATGAATTGATTTATATTTCATACCCAAACCTTTCAAATTACGCTTCGCGATTTGATAATTTATTAGTAATGTATTTTCTTTCGGGAGCAAATATTTTACCCAAAGGAGTATTGCTGTCACACTTCTCCCCGACAAGCCAAATTGGCTCTTAAGTTGTGCAACTCAACCATGGCAGATAACATTGTGTGGAAGGGGTTGGAGTTATGGAATAATGGTATTGCGGCTTATGCTTTTAACCGTATATAATCCCTATCTTGGTGACTAGTGTTGTCAACATGAACCTCATAGCCTAAGCCATTCCCTCTACTATCTTGCTTTTCTTATGTTGCGTTCACTTCGTACGTATCATTTACGAGATCGTTTAACATAGCATGTACTAACGGGTCACCATCTATGTGAACCGTTTCATTAACAAGTATTTATTTGAGAATATACTTAAAATTCCTCTCCCCGTGGAAAGTCCAAAACGTGTAGTCAACTTGCATACCCCAATGAAACAAATGTACTTTTATATCTACTCCTTTCAAACGTTTACCATTTTTACAATGATTGCACGAGCATGGGATAATATCAGTTTTGAGATTCTTCATTGCCTAATTCACAAAGTCTTTAACCCCATTAACGTATACTTGCCCCACTCTACAACTTTCACCCACCCACTCTTTATATTGTGGAAACCCCATTAATTCTGCAATAAAAACAAATAGAAACTCAGTAAATTATAAAACTAAAAGAATATGTCCTTTATAATGAAAAATGGCATACATACATATATGCTTAGCACAAGTATTTTAGTTATTACATATTTTGCCATATGTTTTATGTATGGTTAGCACAAGTATTTTAGCTATTTCCCATATCCATAAAAAAAACTTATTCCCCATAAAGGGGTTCCATATTTTCCCAAATTAAAGAAAACCTTAGCATTGAAGAAAACTTAGCGCTTCCCATAAAGTTATCATACCCATTGAAGAAACAAACATTAAGTATTATGAAATCAAGCAGTAAGTGTTACGAAACCGAAAACTCAAACATGTATTTACGAAATCAAACATGAATATAAATCATGAAAATAAAATTTATTATATTGTTCTTTAATTAATATATATGAATATAAATCATCATAATAATCATCAACTCTAGTAATATTTCATCACCCAACAAGCAGGAAAATAGTAAGAGCATCATCTAATTAATGCATAAGAACATGTACAATAATTAGACTCGTAACATCTAAGTTATAGCGAATGTGAGTTTTATGTTCTAATCTATATTATACCTCTTATACAATAGTATTAAAGGTTTAATAACAATGAATGAATCTTTACAATTATAATAACCCACGTTGTGGTATTAAAGAATCCCAAACGTTGATTGGCAATTACAATAATGATGTAGCTAAGTTCTTTTGTCTATTCGTCAATCTTTTCGGTTCTCTCTGTTAGACTCCTCTCATTCTTCATAATTTTTAGTATAATAAGGATTTCAATTAATCACCCCTGAAATTAAACATTTCATAACCAAAGCATCCAAACCAAGATCTTACCTTCCTACTATATATTCCCTAAACCTCTTTAAAATAGTTCCAGTTTCTCTAACTCATAATATCTGAACGATGGTGAAGATTCTCCCAAGACACTCTCCATAAGACACTCTCAGATAACATCATTTCCTCTCTCATACGAAATAGATCATTCTAGCAGCACTGTGTAAAAAGGTATTTCATTCTCTTTTCATCTTCACCCTTTGTTTTATTACTTTCATACTCATTTTTTTATGTTTCAATCACGGATCAGGGTTTACTTTCGTAGTTTTATATGTTCGGTTGGCTCGGTTTGAGTAAAATCCATCTCTGAGGATTTATTTTGGTGTCTATGTTTCAATGGTTTTAGGTATCTCAAGTGTATTATCTCTGTAATTTTTGGCGTTCTATCACGGGTATTTTCTCTTTTTTAGAGTTTATGATTCTTAGGTCTAGATATTTTTAGTTCAAAACCATATTAGTTGCAAATTTAGGATTTTTATGGTGTTGTGCTTATTATTTTGGAGAAAGTTCTCTAGAGCTCCCTCTTACATTAGTAGCAAACCTCACATTATCACCTCCCAAACCATGTTGATTCCATATGGGCCCTATTTGCGCCATGTGTCCTGCGAAAACTAGTAAAAACAGAGGCAAAGATTGACACGGGTGAACCTAGGTCTGTATTTCATCTCAAAGAAATATGGGTTTTTTCAAATTTCTCTTGATTTTCAATTCTTGGGTTTAATAGTCACCAATTTGGGTATAACTCTTTGGATTAACAGTCAAAAAATAGAATATATCTTAAGTTGACACAACATATCAAACTATTTAAAAAAGCTATATTTTAGTTGGTTGGTTTTGACCGTGAATTGATTTTTTTTACAGGTGATGGTCCAAGACCAAGTAAAAAACTTGTCTAACTATATTTTCTCTTTTTGGTTGATTATTTCTATTTGCATAAGAAACTCGATTTTTACCCTTCAATTGTAGGTGTGCCATCCATTTTGCTTTCTGTTTGCTTTAACACTTTTTTATATCACAATGGGGTTTATAAAATTTAAGTTTGATGAAGAACTAACTATATTTTCTCTTCTTTTATTTTCAGATGAAGTTGAATTTTTACCCTTCAAATCATAGGTATCCTAACCTTTTATTGGTTTGATTTACGGGTTTGAAAATGTTTTTGTTTTTATATTTTATAAAATAGGGTTTCGGTTAAAATGTTTTTCTAGGTTGAGATGGGATTTCATTTGCAGATTATATCTGGACTTATTTTGTAGGTAATAATTTCAAAAGCTAGGAACTAATTTGATTTTCAGGTAAAATATATTGTTGATCACTCACGCTTATTCCGTCTCTCTTTCTCTCTTCCTCTCAAACACACATTGTTATATATTATTTTGCTGTGTTGAAATTAAATAATGATATTATCCTTCTTCCGTTATCATATTTTTGTGAATTCACTGCAATAATATATGTATATCGTTATATTAAATGTGATTTTAGAAACTAATAACTTCCATTTATGTTGATCACATTGTTTGGTGTTCTTCTTCTTTATTTATTTAATGCAAATATGTATTTCCTCATCATGCGGGTTTACCTCTGATAATGGAAATTGATAAGGGAGCTTAAGTATTTAGTCCCCTTTTTATAAGTTTATTTGTAGTCACTCTTATATTTTTATTTTTTCAGTTGTTGGTCCTATTGTAACCACTATGGAAAAAAAGGCATTATATACAAAAAGGAAGAGGGGGCGGTTACAGTGTAGTTGTGGCCGATTTTGAGTGGTTATAGGACTTACTATAATTTCAAAAACGCATGGGATGGAAGAATTTTTCATTTTCTTTTTTACGATAAATTGTGTATTATCCAATAATTGGCAAATTTTGTGGTAGTTAACTAAGTTTATCCAAAGATAACAACATCCTTAAAGCTAATTATGTAATTTAAATTATTTATATATTTTTACAAAATATTATAATACGCTCGTGCATCATGCGGGTTACATGCTAGTATTACATAAAGCTATTAAACCATTTGGAAAAACTGATGTAATAACAACTTAATCATTCATTCGTTAGTCTTCACAACACCTTAATCATTATAATTTAAGCCAGTCAAATAAGTATTTAGAATGTCACAACTGATGTAATAACCACTTAATCTCAGTTGTGACAATTAGAATGTCACAACTGAGAGAGAGAGTGCATTAAATCAATACTAATCAATGCCAATCAAATAAGTATAGTAAATGAACTAAAATAAGTAAAACATTTATATACTAGAACATTTATACCAGAACATTTATTCACCAATGCAAAACATTTATTCACCAATGCAGAACATTTATTTGCTAGTTATTCAGCAGAACATTTATTCACCAATGCAGATAAGTAGAACATTAACGAAACTTAAATCTTCATAGTGAATCAAATAAGTATAATAAATGATAATCAAATAAGTAGAACATTAATGAAACCTAAATCTTCACAGCGAAACCAAATCGAAACTAAATCAATAGCGAAAGCAAACCAATAGCAAAATGAATAGAGAAATGAAAGAGAACTCACAGCAACGAAATGGTTCTTCTTAAACTTTCTCTCAACAGCGAATGGTTATTCTCAAACTTTGTCCTCACAACAACAAAATGGTTGAAACGAAATGAAGGAGAGAGGGGCGGGAGTGTGAAAAGAGAGAGATGAGAGATAAGAGGGAAATAAAAGTTAGGTCAAAATTTTGGGACTGCCTATAGCGGTTACAACCAAATATTATGCCAAAATTTATGACTGTTGGAAAAGGTTACAAATATATGACTGCCAATAGCAGTAACAAATTTAGTATTAGACTAAAATTTATGACTGCTGAGAGCAGTTAAAAATTTATGACTGTCAATAGTAGCCACAAATTTAGTATTAGACTAAACTTTGTGACTCCTCTTAGCAGTTATAATTTTGTGACTGCTCATAAGAGTCATAACTTATCCCTAGTGATAAAACTGTGACTGCGTGTGATAATTATAAATTTGTGACTACTTATAGGAGTAACAAATTAATTATATGGTAACATTTGTAACTCTCATTAGCGGTGACAAACTAATTGACTCAAATTTTTTATTACCCATGGATTTTATCACCCCTAATGGGAGTTACAAATGATTTTGTGACTGCTCCCGGGAGTGATAAGTTTGTCACCCCCATTAGCAGTCATAAAAAGGCACTCTAAAAATTAGCATTTTGTTGTATTGAGATACGATTGAATACCTGAGGAAGGTAATTTCCAAGAGCGGTTAGGATCAAGCTCTTGCAAAGGCCGGTGTTATCAAAAACTTCAACCTATATAAGGAACACTACACAGGCCCCCCCTCCTCATGTTGATGAGGTAAAGAAAGACGTTGTAACTCCTCGACTCGAGCGTTAGGTGGGTAGTGCAATAAATAACCTATATAATGTTGTTACTCCAGCTTTAATTTTTAAATTACCGTTTCACTTGCTTAGCATGTAATTTCGATTCAAATCAAACTACGTGAAGGACCCATGAGGAGAATACCGGAGTCCAAACATACAGAGATACTAACATAAAATTAAATAGAATACTTACCTGTAAAACACTCTCAAAATATGGAATCGCACCTAACCCGCCGTAACATAACGAGAGTGTGAGATAATTGCTCAGTGCGAAATATACAAAATACAGTATGAAATCGAACTGTAGAATGAATACTCTAACACGTTATGCCCACATTCACACGAAATTACCTTGTATACATATATAAATATAAATATACATATACATATACTTAATGCATGAAATGGTTTTACTTCCAAAACCTTATTTATTCAGATTAATCTACCTCAATCTTGTAAAAGGATTCCTTATTTTAATTTAACATTCATTCTTTGTTCAATACACAGTTAAATATTTGAAACACTCCACTTGGTTTGACCGAAAATCATTCCATTATCGAAATTACCTTTTTTATTTGAATCATTCCACATTAGTATTTTCATTGAAAATCACCATTTCATCACACGCGAACACACCATGTTAAAAAATACTCATTTAGCCTTTGAAAAACCTATCACAACACACCCTTGTATTGTTTATGGGTTAAACCTCTTAGATTGCTTTACCACCCATTTACTCGCTTACTTTACCCTTCACCGGAACATTCATTCAAGTCATTGAAGCTCCAACTCATTTTCATGGAAAAAGTCTATTCATCATCAAGAATACCCCCTTAAAACATCCACCAAACAAACTAAGAACATCGTCTTCTTCACCTAACAAGTTCCTAGGGTTTCTACAAGTGTTTGAGGGCTTAGGTGTGGCCTTTAATGGTGGAAAATGGGTATGGGAGTGGTAGTAATGGGTGGGAACAATTTGGGGAAAAAGGTTTGCCCCCATGGGAGCCCAAGCTAGACGCACACACATAGAGCGTACGCACGCGCGCTCGAGAGAGAGGGGTGTTACAAATCTTATAGTTACCCCCTCCCATCCCTCTCTCATATTTTTAAATCAAACCCTACCTTACCATAAGAGGAAACCCCACAACCCCCTTTAATAGGTAAATACATATGATCTTGGTCTGATAATATCTCTAAGATTGACACCTCAAATGATCAAGGGTCATAATTGAGACATCACATTAAAATAAGGGACAATTTTCACAAATCTTCTTCGATCGATTGATCGAGAAAATTCCATTGATCGATCGATGGCTCGATCGATCGAGTCCCAAGGGTAAAATGTGTATGTTGATCAATCGACACTTTTGTAAAAACTTACTTAAATTCCATTTTGACCCCATGGTCCCCAAGAACCCTATTTTAGAACTCCAAATATTAGGTTGCACCATTTTCACCCTTCTCGGTGAATTTTCTAAAAATCGTGCAAAGTTACCAATTGATGTGTCGCGTGCCGAAAAATCTCCAATTCCTATATATGTAACTTCATATTATTCATAATTCTTTACCTCTCATGTCACCAATTAAATTATATCAACCTAAAATGGGTGTCGCGCATCCCCATGCGCGCCCATGCAAGACAAACGAGCCAATATATTACGAGAAGTGTGTCATTTATGTGCAATGGTAACCTATCCACTCCTGCATCGATTTTCTCTAGAAACTTGTTCGAATAAATAACCCAATTTATTATCAAACATATAATTCAATGGAGGGGTATTACAATCTTCCCTCCATAGGGAAATTCGTCCTTGAAATTCATGGTGATCAACCTTAGAATCCATATACCTACAACCAGTTTTCGATCCTAGGGCATCCTCAACACTATGGTCTAAAACCAAAAGGTCATATTTTCATCAATTACATTGCTAACCTAATTGTGGAAAACACTAAGGTCTTCTTGCTAATTCCTAAGCATGCCTAACATATCCATCAAAACAAAACACTGAGATGTTCGATACTCCCCAAATATCACTCATGAACTCATCATCATGAATCCTTCCTACATGGATTTACAAGCCTACGTTTCCTCAATCAATTTTGGATCATGCCTAGCCTAGGCCGATACAACCTAAACATCTCTAATCATACACATCAATGATTATAACATAATATATCTCATTGGTGAAGCCCATCAATATCTCCCACGAGATCCTTACACTATCCTAGAGTCATCGTAGGTATCACAACACAAATATACACAAGCAATCCCATCCTCGATCTATACAATTTCAAGCAAAGTGCAAAACTAACACATAATGTTTTATCAAGTTCTAATGCTCACAATATCCTCGAGTCACATTCTCAAAACCCACGACCAAGTTGTAGCTAGCTATACCGATTAACTAATGAAGCATGTTAACCTAATGGAACCAAATAACACATGGAAAATACATGCAACAAATGCGAGACCACACGTACACATCAACTAGTGTAGGAAAATTGTGCCTCCGAAGATGAGTGTACTCATATACCATGACGTATCAACCACAACCAGCCTAATCACATCATTACTAAGATTATGCAGTGCTACATTTGAACCACTAATGATCAATAAATTCCCACTACTGGGACTAAGAAGACATAACGAATGCAACGAATCAGGCGACTACATTGCCAACACGAAATAATCAAATTCCAATAAAGGATCATGCCACATGAAGTGTGAACCCACAACGTACACTTAAAATATATAACTGTCGTACCCCAACCCAGTTACTTATAATTAAGTTTGAAAGTCAAAACGAGTCAAACCATGATTAATTTAACCAAACCATAAACACGAGTTTTAATTTCAGAATCATCATTATAAATCTATATAACTGAAAACCTTATTACAACATCAGAGTAGTCATACTTATACAAACTTGCTTAAGGGATAATTCAACTTAATTACATCATTTCCATTTAAACAAAATCTTTGTTTCTCCCATTCCTGGCTAACCCAACCCGACTTCCTAGATTTGGCAGTGACATCGCGTTACCTGAAAAATGTGAACATAGGAACCGTGAGCAAAATAGCCCAATGAATGCATCATTACTATACTACTTCATGAATTTAAATGCAATAAATCTTGTCCATATAGTTATATATTAACTTATCCGGCACATTCATAATGAATGACCAACTTTTTTGAATCATTATTCACATATCCTGTCTAAATAGACAACTCTCCCCCAATCCTGGTCGAGGAGTAACCCCATGTCATTAATAGACAAATCTCCCCCATTTTGGGTCGGGGAGTAACCTCCCATTTCGGTAAACGGAAATGAACAATTTCATATTCATTATATTCTGATCATATCAACAACACGATACAAATATCTCTTTCCAGTGAGTACACTCACCTTGGTTGACAACTATGTATTCGCGTTTCCTTCGGGTGGAGCTGAACTGGGTTGATTTGACCTTACACCGGTCAATCCAACTAAGTCAGTACTGAATCTCAATAATAAGTATTATCCTAACATAATTATGTAGTTTTCACGACAATACAACAACAATATAATTCCACTTAAGTCACATTCCATAAAACATGAGTAAAGGCAAAATGATGATATACATCTTGATAAAGTTATTGACATTAAACCATAGGAAATAACTCATAAGGGATTTAGAATTAAACCCAAGTAAATATGAAAACATACTTCTCAATGTATATACACATGAAACATGCACTCAAAATACTCTTTAGAAAGAGGGCATACCAATACTCTTTCGTCGGGTATTCAGTATGGCCTCAAATTGTTGTCTTCTATACTCAACCATCCTATATTCCCAAATTGTATAAATACAGGTGTCCAAACTTATCAATATGACAACATATAAGAATATACTTTCCAGTACAAGTGACGGTGTAATTTTTCAAGCTTTTTAGAGCAAGTTATGACCATTTCTTTACAACACAAGAAATCTTCCCTACAAGCTCCTCTATTGTTCTTTCGACTTTCTAGAATTTTCATAATTTTTCTACAGTATAACCTTCTTTGATTTTCAACCCATTTTTATTAAACATACTTAATAATACATAATTAAAGTTTCATAATTTTTTGACTTCATTTGCTATGTCAAAAGCTTGACCAAACTCAGGGCATACCGAAATCAAATATACAAATAATAACTATGTACCAACTTGAAATCATCACTATGGCCTAACCACAAGGACTTAAATCCTAATTGTCGGATATGTTATGAATATATGAGTCTAGTTTCATATCCAATTGTAATTGTTTAATTACAGAAATCACACAAAGAGATATACAAGTTTGAATACAAGGTGCTTTAATACAAAGTAATTTTAAGGGTTTGTACATTCAACTTAACATAAACTTGCATCTAACCATACATATATATAAAGGGCTAAAACTTTAGTATATATATGATGATTTACATCATATAAACCAGTAATATAAGATAAATAACAAGATTTGCAATTAGGATTACCTTCGGGACTTTTACGTAATTTCTACGGATTTTTCTACACTTTTTCTCCTCACTTTTTCTTCCTAAAATTCTACTTTGTCTTTCCTCAAGCTAACAACACTTCAAACTGAAACTAGGGCTTAATTTTCTGAAGAAACAAGTTAGAGGGAGAGTTTTAAGTCGGCCAAGGCTGCCTCCCAAGCCAACCAATCAAATTAAACCATTTGGTTTATTAAAAGACAATTAACCACTTAAAAAGAATTGACAGATTTTCCCCTTGTTCGTAAATTTGACCTAACTTCTTACTCATACATCCGTTTGAAGTAACGTTTGTTGTTTTACAACCCTAGCTCATATGTATACAATTATATAGTTTTAACCTCAAGTCAGTTGTTAAGTTATAATGGTCAAAACTAGTCTTAAACAGGGACATTTCTATCAAAAACAAGAAAATTTTGTGTTTGTAAATAATTCGACATTTCATGATTTATGAAAGTAGGATTAGACTAAACATAATCACTTAACATTAGATATACTAACACACATTCTTCATATCACATAAGGTAAGCATGATTTAAATATAATTTATCATAATTATATTCGGGTTGTCACAACTTCCCCCCCTAGAAAATTTCGTCCCCGAAATTTAATATAAAGGTCACTTACCAAACAAATGGGGATACTGTTTCCTCATCCTATCCTCAATTTCCCAAGTTGCTTCTTTAACTCCATGGCTCATCCACATAACTTTAACTAAGGGAATGACTTTATTTCTCAATACTTTCTCCTTACGATCAATAATTTCCATTGGTTCCTCGATGTACGACAAATCTTCCTTCAGTTCAATTGGTTGAGTTTTCAACTGTTGAGATGGATCCGCCAAATACTTACAAAGCATCGATACGTGAAAAACATCATGTAAACGAGACAACTCTGAAGGTAATGCTAATCTATATGCCAGGGCCCCAATTCTTTCCAACACTTCATATGGTCCAATGTATCTTGGACTTAGGAATACAAAATCCCCCTTTTGAAATTCAGATGGATGCTTCCTCTTATCTGCATAAAACTTCTGCCTGCTTTGCGCTATCTTTATCCGTTCCCGAATCATTTTGATATTTTCAGTTGTCATATCTATCAATTCAGGACCCAAAATTTTCCTTTCACCTACTTCATCCCAACACAGAGGCATCCTACATCTCCTCCCATATAAAGCTTCATAAGGAGCCATACCAATGGTGGACTGATAACTATTATTATACGTGAATTCCATCAATGGAAAATGATCATCCCAACTACCTTTGAAGTCAAATACACAAGCTCGTAACATGTCTTCTAATATTTGAATCGTCCTTTCTGATCGCCCATCAATTTGTGAATGAAATGCAGTGCTGAACTTCAAACTTGTGCCCATGGCATTCTGTAAATGAGGCCAAAACTTAGAAGTGAACGTTGGATCTCTATCTGGTACAATTGACATTGGTGCCCCATATAAACAGATAATCTCATCAACATACATACATGCATACTTGTCAACCATGTAGGTGGTCTTAACTGGAAGAAAATGAGTTGACTTCGCCAATCGGTCTACAATCACCTAAATTGAATCATGCCCCTTTGGGGACCGGGGCAATCCTATAACAAAGTCCATCGTTATATGCTCCCACTTCCATTCCAAAATAGGCAATGACTGTAATAATCCCGTCGGCTTCTGATGCTCCGCCTTTACTTGCTGACATATGAAACACTTAGCTACGAACACTGCAATCTCACGTTTCATATTATTCCACCAGTAATACTCTTTCAAATCTCTGTACATTTTGGTACCTCCCGGATGCATAGAGTAAATAGAACTATGTGCCTCTTCTAATATATCTTTCTTTAACAGGGATCATTCGGTACACAAATCCTACTTTTATAACATAATGATTCATCATTCTTAATTTCAAAGTCACTCTCTTTACCATCTAGGACATCTTGTTTCTTCTTCTCAAGGAATGGATCACTGGTCTACCAATTTCGTATGCGTTCCGACAATAAAGGTCTCACTGTGACATGTGTTAGTAATCCTCCACTTTTTGAAAACTTTAATTCAATTGCTGTCGATGCCAAGTCAAGAATATTTCCAACATGGGCACACCGTATGCAACCAAGAATCCCTGATGACTTTCAACTCAAAGCATCTGCTACTATATTGGCCTTCCCAGGATGATGATGAATGGTACAGTCATAGTCTTTAATCAGCTCTATCCAACGCCTTTGTCTCAAATTCAGTTCTCTTTGTGTAAACACATATTTCAAACTTTGATGATCAGTAAATATCTCACAAGTTTCTTCATACAAGTAATGTCGCCACAGCTTTAAAGCAAAAATAATGGTTGCTACCTCCAAATCATGCATAGGGTAGTTTCGTTCATGCGTCTTTAATTGTCTGGAAACATATGCTATTACCTTCCTATTTTCCATAAGAACACATCCTAACCCCTGAAGTGAAGCATCTGTATAGATCACAAAAGACCCATTCCCACATAGAATAGTAAGTATAGGGGCTGAAACCAATCGATTCTTTAATTCTTTAAAACTCCTCTCGCATTCTTCATCCCATACAAACTTCATTTCTTTACGAGTCAACTTTGTCAATGGTAATGCTATTGTTGAAAATCCCTTAATGAATCTGCGATAGTAACCTGCCAATCCTAGGAAGCTCCCAATTTCTGTCATATTCTTAGGACTTTCCCATTCAACGATTGCTTCCACCTTCTTTGGATCAACATATATCCCATTTCCCGAGACATCATGCCCTAAAAACACAATTTCATTCAACCAAAACTCACACTTGCTAAATTTAGCAAATAAGTTCTTCTCTATCAAAATCTGCAATACAAGTCTCAAATGTTTCTCATGTTCCTCCATGCTACGCGAGTAAATCAACACATTGTCTATGAATATAATCACAAATGAATCAATGAAAGGGTGGAATACCCGGTTCATCAAGTCCATAAAGACTGCTGGAGCATTAGTTAATCCAAATGGCATCACCAAAAACTCATAGTGCCCATATTGAGTCCAAAAAGCTATTTTGGAAACATCACTATCCTTTACTTTCAATTGGTGGTAACCCGATCTCAAATCAATCTTCAAAAATACTGTGGCCCTCAGTAATTGGTCAAACAAATCATCGATACGAGGTAGAGGGTACTTGTTTCTAATGGTCACCTTATTCAATTATCGATAATCAATACATAGTCGCATTGTCCCGTCTTTCTTTTTCACAAATAACACTGGGTCTCCCCATGGCGAAATAGTAGGCTGAATGAAACCTCTGCTTATCAGATCTTGTAATTGCACTTTCAATTCTTTCAACTCTGTTGGTGCCATTCTATAAGGAGCAAGGGAAATCAGACCAGTACCTGGAATTAATTCAATGGAAAACTCTACTTCCCTATCGTGTGGCAATCCTGGCAATTCCTCTGGGAAGACATCATAAAATTCTCTAACTACTTGTATATCTTCAAATTTAAGTGTTTCCTTACTAATATCAACAACATAAGCTAAATACCCTGTACAACCTTTACTCAATAACCTTCTGGTCTTAATTGCTGAGATAAGACAATTAGGGGCAACATTCCTTTCTCCTATAAACTGGAACTCAGGTTCACCAGGCAGATGAAATGTAACTTCTTTTTTAAAATAATTAATGGAAGCATGATACGACGATAACCAATCCATCCCCAATATAATATCAAAATCCCGAATGGCTAACGGTATCAAGTCAATATAGAAATCTCTCTCACCCATTCGTAAGACATAATCTTTATAAACATGCTCAACCAAAACTACACTTTCCATGGGGGTAGAAATATATAAGGCACAATTGACAAATGAATATGGTCTACCCAAATGTGAAACAATATGCAATGCTACGAATGAATGCGTAGATCCAGGATCAATGAGTGCATATAAATCTTTATTTTCAATAGAGAGTTTACCTGTAACCACTTCTGGTGTAGCATGGGCATCTTGCAATGTCATCGCAAACACTCTTCCTCCTGCCTTTGATCCACTTGCTTGTCCTGTATCCCTTCCCCTGGTTTCATTTCCTAGAGATGATCCTTTATGAGGCCCCACACTACTAACTGAAACCGCTCTTGATAATATAGGACAATTCTTTCTCAGATTGCCCTTCTGATGACAGTTAAAACATTCTATATTCTGTAACTTTGGGAAATTTCTCTTTATATGACCCAATGTCCCACAAAAGAAACACGCATTCGGATCTCCTTGTGCTGAAACTCTTGAACCTCTTCCACCACTTGCTTCACCCCCTTGCGAACTAGCTCCCATACCTCTACCATGCTGGGATTTCTTCCCTCCAAGTCTCGAATATTCTGTATCACTACCTTTTTGGTAACTTGGATCGAATCTACTTCTCTTTACACCTCATTGTCGATTCCTTCTCACTTCATTCACGTCCTTTTCTACCAGCTGGGATTTGTTCACCAAGGCTGAATATTTAACAGTCTCTAAAGCCGATAACCTTGATTTAATAACTAACTCTAGTCCATTAAGAAATTGGATGCACGTATCTTCCTCATTCCGTATAAACCTCGAAGCAAACCGAGAGAAGGCTGTAAGCTTAGATTCGTATTCTCTAACAGTCATGCTTCCTTGATTCAACATGAAATATTCTTTCTCCTTTTGTTTTCGATACATTGGGGGGAAATACTTATCATACAAGGATTTAACAAAAGCATCCCCTGAGATCACATTCCCACCTCCTGGAGTAATCAACAAATGTTTTGTGGCATCCCACCAGTACTTAGCTTCTCCTTTCAGCATATACGCCGTCAAGTTTACCTGTTGATTTTTAGGCATCCTCATTACCCCAAAGATAAGTTCAATATCTTTAACCCAAACTTCTGCCTATGCTATATCAACTTCTCCTTCGAACGATGGTGGGTTCATCTTAATAAATTTCTCATGTGAAGTACTCCTTTCTTCCCGGTGTATCACCTCCTCAGCCCTACCCAATGCTTGTGCCTCTAGTTACCTGGTCTATTGTTCTTCCATCTGAGCCATAAATCTCGCTTGCTACTTTGCCATTAGAGTCATAGCACGTGCCATTATTTGCATATCTGTCAGTTGTTCTGGCTCGGGTTCCACATTTATCTGAATAGGTTGCTCAACCCCCGCTTCTGCTAGAATATTTGAAGCCTCATCTTCGATTCTCACATTTACATTCCCTCGTTCCATTATCTTATATCTGAAATGAATCAAAGATATAACAACATGCAGATATAAATATCTTTCCTAACACAATTGTTACTATCAAATAAAATATTTTTCTAACATTCACTTCCAAATCTAGACTCTTCTCACTCCAGAAACTCTAAAACCTAGGCTTTGATACCAAAAGTTGACACACCCCAACCCAGTTACTTATAATTAAGTTTGAAAGTCAAAGTGAGTTAAACCATGATTAGTTTAACCAAACCATAAACACGAGTTTTAATTTCAGAATCATTATTATAAATCCATATAACTGAAAACCTTTTTACAACATCAAAGTAGTCATACTTATACAAACTTGCTTAAGGGATAATTCAACTTAATTACATCATTTACATTAAAACAAAATCTTTGTTTCTCCCATTCCTGGCTAACCCAACCCGACTTCCTAGATTTGGCAGCGACATCGCGTTACCTGAAAAATGTGAACATAGAAATCGTGAGCAAAATAGCCCAGTGGATGCATCACTACTATACTACTGCATGAATTTAAATGCAATAAATCTTGTCCATATAGTTATATATTAACTTATCTGGCACATTCATAATGAATGACCAACTTTTTTGAATCATTATTCACATATCCTGTCTAAATAGACAACTCTCCCCCATTCCTGGTCGAGGAGTAACCCCTTGTCATTAATAGACAAATCTCCCCCATTCTGGGTCGGAGAGTAACCTCCCATTTCGGTAAACCGAAATGAAAAATTTCATATTCATTATATTCTGATCATATCAACAACACGATACAAATATCTCTTTCCAGTGAGTACACTCACCTTGGTTGACAACTATGTATTCGTGTTTCCTTCGGGTGGAGCTGAACCGGGTTGATTTGAGCTTACACCTGTCAATCCAACTAACTCAGTACTGAGTCTCAATAATAAGTATTATCCTAACATAATTATGTAATTTTCATGACTATACAACAACAATATAATTCCACTTAAGTCACATTCCATAAAACATGAGTAAAGGCAAAATAATGATATACATCTTGATAAAGTTATTGACATTCAACCGTAGAAAATACCTCATAATGGATTTATGATTAAACCCAAGTAAATATGAAAACATACTTTTCAATGTATATACACATGAAACATGTACTCAAAATACTCTTTAGAAAGAGGAGATAACAATACTCTTTCATCGGGTACTCAGTATGGCCTCAAATTGTTGTCTTCTATACTCAACCATCCTATATTCCCAAATTGTATAAATATAGGTGTCCAAACTTATGAATATGAAAACATATATGAATATAATTTCCATTACAAGTGACGGTGTAATTTTTCAAGCTTCTTAGAGCAAGTTATGACCATTTCTTTACAACACAAGAAATCTTCCCTACAAGCTCCTCTATTGTTCCTTCGACTTCCCAGAATTTTCATAACTTTTCTACAATTTAACCTTATTTGATTTTCAACCCATTTTCAGTACACATACTTAATAATACATAATTAAAGTTTCATAATTTTTTGACTTCATTTGCTATGTCAAAAGCTTGACCAAACTCAAGGGATACCGAAATCAAATATACAAACAACAACTATGTACCAACTTGAAATCATCACTACGGCCTAACCACAGTAACTTAAATTATAATTCTCAAATATGATATGAATATATGAGTCTAGTTTCGTATCCAATTGGAATTGTTCAATTACAAAAAACACACAAATAGATATACAAGTTTGAATACAAGGGGTTTCAATACAAAGTAATTTTAAGGGTTTATACAGTCAACTTAACATAAACTTGCATCTAACCATACATATATATATATAAAGGGATGAAACTTTAGTAAATATATGATGATTTATATCATATAAATCAGTAATATAAGATAAATAACAAGATTTGCAATTAGGATTACCTTCGGGACTTTTACGTAATTTCTACGGATTTTTCTACACTTTTTCTCCTCACTTTTTCTTCCTAAACTACTACTTTGTCTTTCCTCAAGCTAACAACATTTCAAACTGAAACTAGGGATTAATTTTCTGAAGAAACAAGTTAGAGGTAGAGTTTTAAGTCGGCCAAGGCTTCCTCCCAAGCCAACCAATCAAATTAAACCATTTGGTTTATTAAAAGACAATTTACCACTTAAAAGGAATTGACAGATTTACCCCTTGTTCGTAAATTTGACCGAACTTCTTACTCGTACATCCGTTTGATGCAACGTTTGTTGTTTTACAACCCTAACTCATATGTCTAAAATTATGTAGTTTTCACCTCAAGTCAGTTGTTAAGTTATGAAGGTCAAAACTAGTCTTAAACAGGGACATTTCTATCGAAAACAACAAAATTTTGTGTTTGTTAATAATTCGACATTTCATGATTTATGAAAGTAGGATTAGACTAAACATAATCACTTAACGTTAGATATACTAAACACACATTCTTCATATCACATAAGGTAAGCATGATTTAAATATAATTTATCAAAATTATATCTGGGTTATCACAATAACTCTCACTGATAGCTGCCAAAATCTTAGCCTTTCCACACCCCTAACTTGTCCCATTAACCTTGACGGGTCTTAATCGGGAATCATCTATCATTTCTGAACGATCGAAGTACGAGACCAATTTATTTGTGAAGCTGAAATGCTAGGCTTCCCTCCTTAAGACTAATTCCACATTTTCATCATTGGCAAGTAAAACCAATTGAACCAAAGGAAATTACACTATTTCAACGCGTTAGCCACTTACCTATTATACCTAGGCCTCCATAGTTTTATCATGTGATAGCTAAACTCAATTTATGAGATCACTCTCATCAAGTGAAGCACAATGCTCATATAGTTTTAGACATTCAAATCACGGACCACTGCTATGACTCTTAGCAACGTCCTAAATGATCTCAAATCACAACTATCCTAATGGCATATCAAACTTTCAAGCATTATCCAAGCCTAAGACTTAATGATTTTCTCACTAGAGTTATCCCAAACCATACAAGTAGCACACGCAGGTACTATAATAAAGCCTAATACCCCATTTCAATTGCCATTTCTAAACTATTATGAACATCATTATGTCCTAAGTCTCCCAAGTGTATAACTTAGTACTTATCAACCTATTTTTTACATCATCCTTAAATGTCATATTATGGCACATGCTCACAAACCCAATCATGGAACTACCTGCAAGGCACTGCCACAAGTCAACAAGACATGGCCATACTACAATCATCAACGATCTATCATCACTATGTAAAATTCAACGCAATAATGATTATCCCAGCCGTTCCATGGAGAAGATACCAAATTCATCATTCCTAAAAGGGACAAATGCATCCTGATACAAGAGTCATCGTGATGGAATCTTATCACGTGTGATGAATGCACGACTACCAACTCATAACCTCAAGGCATCAATCCTAGTCACTAAGTGTTATACGAATCGTAAGGATATATCCTTTGCATCATAAGAAGTCCCAAAAGGTTCAAAGAGAGACACCATTGTCATCGTAATACGTGGTACACAACCTTAAGTTAATTATTACTAGAGAATGTCTTCCTATCGCATTAACATCTCACTATCTAAACCTTAGGATACACCTCCATGGAATTATCAAGACAGATTAACATGCATATCCATATTACTAACCCGTAGTCAATTTCACTAGGTTGAATCATTTAATCCTCAATAGTGTTCAACCATAATAACTAAATTGCCTCACTATGTAAATATCATACTATGGGATAATATACAAGCTAACACAACAATAGGCCCACACCATAGACGCCACAAGGGATCTTATTTCGCGTAACCACATTACTATCTCTAAAATTATGAATTTATGCCACCAGAGTTTTGGTAGGACACATGATTTCGGGTAAAAGGAGGCTCACCCTAGTGACACCGTAAGAGGTCCTATTCTAGAACATCACAATGCTAGTACTTAACACTAAATCACCAAGATTTTCTAGGTTCACTTCTAGGTTACTTCAAATCATCATGATTATCTAGACCCGCAATATAATCAAGATATGCTAAATATAAGTCCTCAACTAAGGGACGCAATACATCCTCACCACAAAGTCACACTTATAAACGCCACTTAACCACCTAACCTCCACAAGTGAAATATACAACCTTTATAGCTAGGTCGCAACAAGCACTACCTGACATTGCTACTACTACTAAGGATACTCTTGTCATCAATGTTTGACGCAAAAGATCACAATGTTGCCACTATTGGCCTACACAACTTCACATATTCACTGGACTACAATTATCATGATATTACTCCAAGGATCGAATTTGTCTAATTACATTATCGGCGTTAACTACCCGTAAGCGCCGCACCTAAGGGCTGCATACTTTTTAATCACCAATCATTAGTGCTTAGTCACAATACCCTAACCATTGACCACTATCGTTTACTATACGCAATTTGTGCCCCCTACCCAGTGGGCATCATCTCACTCTAACAACATCTCAAAAGACTCTATGTAATCAAGGATTGGAACATAAGCACCTCACACTAACAACCATGGCGTCACCCTATTAGCTTGCATGGACACCCGTAAATTACTAACATATCTAATTAGAAGCATGGAAGCGATTAATAACTGCCAACTTGATTTTGTGCCACTTGTCACTAACTTACTTGTCGTACTAACCTCTTTGACTTTACCGTAGAGGACACGAACTAAACCATCACCAAAACTAGCTTAACTGGTCCATATCAACATTGACGTCAAAAGATCCACTACCGACCTCATAACATCACTCCCGAAAGGAACCTTGAACTTAGAGATCTGATACCATTTTTAACGACCCGACACAGATATATGGGTTACCCGTAGTCAACTTAATCCGGATTAGGCATTAGGTGTGAAGTGGAATAAACAACCTATATAATATTACTACTCGAGTTTTAATTTTTAAATTAAGGTTTCACTTTCTTAGCATGCAATTCCGATTTAAATCAAACTATGTGATGGACCCATAGGGAGCACCCAGGATTCCAAGAATACAGAGCTACTAACGTAAAATTAAATAAAATACTTACCTGTCTAACACTCTCAAAATATAAACCCACACCCAAACTACCGTAAGAAAATGAGGGTGTGAGTCGAATGCTTAGTGAGAAATATACAAAATACAGTATGAAATCAAATGGCAGAAAGAAGACTCTAGCACATTATGCCCACATGCACATGCAACTACCTTTTATACATATATAAACATACATATACATATAATTAATGTACGAAATAGTTTTACTTCAAAAACCTTATTTATCTGGATTAATTCACCTTAGTCTTGTAAAAGACTCCCTTATTCTTATTTGACATTCAATCCCTTATTTGACAAACACGATTAGATATTTGAAACAATTTAGTTGTTTTGACCAAAAGCCATTCCTTTACCGGAATTAGCCTTTTTATTTGAATCATTCCACATTAGTATTTTCATTGAAAATTACCATTTCAATGCATGCGAACGCCGTGGTAAAAAATACTCATTTAGCATTTGAAATTTGTTTCGCAACACACTTTTGTATTAATTATGGGTTAAACCTCTTAGGTTGCTTGACCACCCATTCAATCTCTTACTTTACCCTTTATCGGAATATTTATTAATTCATTCAAGTTAGGTTGCATTAACACATTATACCACATAACCCATTTCTTGACATGTTCCTTATTCCTTTATTTTTTTCTCAGAATCTTCTAATAAAATGCCTACTTTAATGGGCTCCTCAACTCCGGTGATGCCACCATATGCTTTGGCCAGTTGTTTTGGGTCTTTCATTCCGGACTTCGGGCCCTCATCAATTATCCCGGTGTCATCCGAGTTCCTTTTATATGTTTTAACATTTTACAAGTGTCCACATTACTTTACCATTTTTCACCTTTATACTGTCCGAATCCCAAACCCGGAGCTTTATCGCCCCTTTTTACCCGTGTCACGCGTTTAATATTTTTTTTCCTTTAAGTCCTTTTCTTTCACACTTAATTGTATATTTTACACCAAAATCATTTACGTTCAAGGACTTATACCAGTTTCATTAATATTAATTTAACACCGTTCCTTAATACATTTTTATTTTATAAAAATATTCCTCTTTAAGTAAATTTACCAATTTACCCTTTTATTGCCAAAAGATGCAAGTTAGTTATTTAACAAGTGTTATTTTCTAAAAATGGTTATTAAGTATCCAACTTAACATTTAAAATAATTTTATCCATTTTTAACACATATTCAATATCACAGTTAACCCAACATTCTTACTTGCTACTTTAACACCTTTAATATATAAAATAGCACTTTTTTACATATTAAAGTCCCATTTTCAAGTCATTTGAAATACACAATTTATTTATGGAATTTTGCACCATAACGCCCACTTTGCTACTGTTTACATATTTGAAACCTTTAACTTCCCTTTATCACCTTTTAACCCATAACTTATGGGGACTTCTTATTTTTCACATATCTACACATTTAACCCATTTTAATTTCTATATAGTTTCACACTTAAAAATATCCATCAAAGTGAAAGTTTCCCTCTTTACATATATCTTCATTATTCAAGTAGAAAATCACATTCTAATATCATACAATTTTTTTTGCATAAAATCACATTAGTTATTTTTAAAACATCATTCTAACATATTTTATTTCATAAAATATTGAAGATTTATATTCTAAAATTTATTCATTTCAAAACTCATTTAAAATCATCTATTTGAAACCCATTTATACATAAAATCATAGAATACAACTAGTTAACCCATGGATGCAAACTAGCATGTTATATATATATATATATATATATATATATATATATATTAAGTCTAATATATGTAGATAAACAACTGAAAATATACACATCTTCAAAGTTAAATCAAGGTTAGTATTCCCATCTCTAAAGTCTCCAAAATGGTGGTGGAAATGTTGGTGTAAGCAGAGAAACCCCCACCTCCAAAGGTGTCATCAAAGGGTTAACAAAAAGTTGTTCCAAAGCTTGCTCCATGAAGGCTCCATTAAAGCTACAACTCATCTTCATGGAAACACCCTCTTCATCATCAAGAATTACCCCTTCAAACGTCCATAAAATATACAAAGAACATCATCTTCTTAAGCTAACTAATTGTCCTAGGGTTTTTACAAGTGTTTGAGAGCTTAGGTGCGGATTTTAATGGTGGAAAATGGGTATGGGAGTGATAGGAATAGGTAGGAACAATCAGGGGAAAAAGTTTTTCCCCGTGGGAGCCCAAACTAGAGACAAAAAGGTTACAAATATAATAGAATCCCCCTCCCACATCTCTCTCATGTTTTTAAATCAAACCCCAAACCTTACTTTACCATGAGAGTAAACCCCATAACCCCCTTTAATAGGTAAAAACATTTGATCTTAGACTGATAATCTCTCTAAGGTTGACAACTCAAATGATCCAGGGCCACAATTGAGACAACAATCGATCGAGAAAAATCCATCGATCAATCGAGTCCCGAGGGTAAAATGTGTAGATCGATCAAAATTTTGACAAAAACTTTCTTAAATTACAATTGACCCCATGGTCCTCAAGAAACCTATTTTAGAACCCCAAATATTAGGTTGAAACATTTTTTCCCTTCTCGGGAAATTTTCTAAAAATTGCTTAAAGTTACCAATTTATATGTCGCGCATCAACAAATCTCCAATTCCTATGTATGTAACATCATATCATTCGTATTTGTTTTCCTCTCGTGTCACCAATTCAAATATATTAACCAAAAATGGGTATTGCGAATCCCCATGCGCTCCCGAGCAATACAAAGGAGCCAATATATTACGAGAAGTGCGTCATTTATGTGTAATAATAATTTATTCACTTATGCATCGATATTCTCTAAAAAATTCTTCGAATACACCATCCAATTTACTATCAAACATTTATTTCAAAGGATGGATATTATAGACGTTGAGGAGGAGGTCAAAGAGAAACTTGTTTTTGATGAATATGTCCAGTCATATGTTGAGGAAGTTGTTATAACCAATCAACTGGAGGCAATGGCTATTTTCTAAACTACCGAGAAGGAGATAATGTCCCTTTGAGTTCTTTAAGAAGATTTGTACTCACTTCTTTTTGAAATTTTTAGGGGTTTGAACCATTTATAATTATTTCAATGAAACACCCCACTTTGATTCAACCATTCCCTTTTATATGTTATTTTTTTATCGGTCTTCTATTTTCTGAGCATAGCCGTCTGACCATTTATTTATGTAATCTACTATAATACTTGTAGTGCTAGTTATTGCTCATAACGATTTTTAGGAAATACATGAAAGACCGTTCGTTACTGAAGATGATGAAGAGGATGATTTTTACCAACACTTAGGTCTTGACAAATAAGGCATACTTGGCTATTCACCACCTTTTTTATCATGCGATTGCGGGATAATGCCACTTTCCACGACATGGTTTTAACTAACCAAGGCAATCATAAGGGTATTTGGATAATCTGAAAGCTGACTTAGAATGAAAACTTTTCGAGGGTCAATCCTCCTCCTAAAGGCAAAAGGAAGGTAATCCAATAAGGGATCTAGGAAATATCAAGAAGGCTTTTTTTAATAAAATGTTAACCATTAAAATTATAACTGAGAAGATTGCCTATGTCATATTATAGTTCCATAAATAATATATCTAGGTATAGATCGGTGGTTACAACGAGGCCCTTCTTAATATGGATTGTGCCTTGAACTATGATAAAAATGTTGGCTACAAGCATGGTTGGCATATTCCCTCATAGTGGAAAAGGTCCCACAAGAATCTGAGTTGTAATATTAGTACAACCTAGGTTACCTTGATCGATAAGACCCTCTTTATAATATTTATGTTTTGTGGATCCCAACGAATTCCATTCTATTTAGCATGATAAGGAAATACCTAGATGACCACGACCTCTATGGAGATTATGAACTCAATCGACCTCAATACTTTATCGACAGGGTGAGTCTTAGGAGGGCATCAAGGATCAGAGATATGTCTGCAATCTCGTTATAATAACTTTAAGTGCTAATGGAAATTTTTGCATTTTTACTTCCCTATACGATGTGTGGTCTTCTAGTCTTATCTTTTTGGTGATGTTATCATATCTAACCTTAGTCCTAGAACCATAAAATCCAAAATGTACTTGTTTGTTGGGTCATTCCTCAGTAAGGAGTTTTGTGATCCAATTGGTCATAGGTGCCTAAGGTTTCCCTGTATATATTTCATCCTCTTTAAGCTACTGTTCATGTTTTATTAATCGCCAAAACTCTTTATATTGGTGGATTGACCACTTAGTCCCGTGCACAAACCTTTATTTAGAGTTTTTTATGGTATCTCAACTAGTCGGCCTCAAAAGAAGACATTTGAGAGAATATAATCATCACAGTGATACGTAGTATATTAAAGAGAGCTCATTTAACTAATTGATCTTCTTTATTAAATACTCATCTTCCCGCCACTTGGAACAAAGCATAGAGATAAGTGCGAGAAGTTTGAAATAACTTCTTAAATAAACTTTAAAACTGAAACAAACAAAATGTTCTAAACTAAAAATTCAAAGGTAAAAATTCTTTAAATTATTTGCATTCCAAGATTGGGTAATCCATCTGTCTTCTAGTAATAGGCTCCAATTAAGTCATCTCGAATGACTTTGAATAGGCCTTCCCAGTTCGGCCCAAGTTTCTCGTCTGAGGGGTTTTTGGCGCTTCCCCCGATCTTTATAAGTACGTAGTCCCTGACCTTAAAGACTCTCACTTTTACACCCCTGTTGTATTGCTTGGCCAACTGCTATCACTGGGAGATAAGTTTTATATGTGCCAATTATATTTTTTCATCAGTTAAGTTAATCTTTTATTTGATTACTTCATTGTTGAGATCTTGATCGACTAAGGTGAACTTCATGGTTGGCAGATCTTCTTCAAGTAGGTTGACCGCTTCCATTCCATAAGTCAAAATAAAAGATGTTTTCCCCGTTGATCGCCTATGTGTTATTTGGAATTCCTAGATAATGTGGGGGAGCTACTAGATCTAAGAGCCCTTTACTTTTTCCAATTGATTTTTTATTCTGTCAAGGACTGTCTTATTGAAATCTTTTGCATGCCCTTTTCTTTGGGATAGGACACTGAACTGTATTAGTGCCTAATATTGTTCTAGTCGAAGAAGCTGTGAAATAGGCTTCAATCGAACTAAGTTCCATTATCTGTGATGATAATTCAAGGGATGCTAAACCGTGTTATGATTTTCTTTCATACAAACTTGGTTATATCGACAGCTTGAATGTTTGCCAAGGGTTCCTATTCAACCCATTGAGAGAAGTAGTCTGTGCTGAACAACATATACTTCTTACTTCCTGACGTCATGGGCATTGTGCCAACTATGTCAAGCCCCCACTGGGCAAATAACCGAGGACTTATGAGCAACTTTAGGTCGCTGTTCATTTTGTGTAAACGAGAAGATCTGACAGTGCTTGTATTTTTCAAGTTAGACAACTATGTCCTTTGCATATATGTCCACTACTATCCCTCTTTCATTTCCCTAAACACTAGAAACATACCCCTTATGTGGCTCCCACATATCCCTGCATGAAGCTTATAGAGGGTCTGCTCAACGTCATCTAGGAGCATGCATTGGAGGTAAGATCCTGAAAAAGTGCATTGATAAAGATTCCAATCTATCACTATGTGGAAACAACTTGATTTCACCCATATTTTGTGTGCTTCCTATATATCAATTGGAAGGGTATCTTCCCTTAGGTAGTGTGCGATCGGATCTATCCAACTTAGAGTCTTATTGATCAAAATAAATTTCTTGGTAAATTTCCCTTCACTGATACTGTGTTGGTCCAGGTATTCCATTTAAATTATCCATTTCATATCCCCCTTAATAGCTGAAGCAAGTGTGGCCAGTGTGTCTGCATGACTATTATTCCCTCTTAAGAATTTTTGCACTTGTACATGATTGAATTGCTCAGCCAAGTGTCTTGCTTCTTTAAGGTATGCAACCATGCACTCTTCCCTAGTGTTGTAGTGTCCTTCTATCTTATTTGATACCAACTTTGAGTCACAAAATACATCAAGGTGAAGGGCCCCTAAGAAGAGTGGTTTTCATAATTCGATGAGTAAGGCTTCGTATTTAGATTCAATGCTTGAGGATTTAAATCCCAAGAGAATTTTATATTCGAGAACTACTTTCTTCAAGAATACTGGCACTGATTTTAGGATCCATCAACATATAGTACGTGTGTATCACCTTCTTCGATCGGTTGTGCTATAGATTATTTATTTTTGTCTCTAGTCTCTACTAGTTCTTCATCATTGGAAAATTCGAAGATGAAGTCTTCTATGACTTTCCCTTTGATAGAGGTTTTAGGCTAAGACTGTATATCAAACCTTTCGAGTTTTATCAACCACTTAGACATCCATCCAGATAGGTCGGCCATCCTGAGCATTGCTTTCAGAGGGAAGGAGGTTAGAACAATGATAATACACACCTCGAAGTAATGTTTGAACTTCCTGGAGGTTATCATTAGCGCTTATGCAAGCTTTTCTAATGGAAGGTATCTTTTTTCATCATCGAGCAATATTTTTCTTATATAGTAAATTAAAGCTTGACCCCCATTGTTATCACAAACCAAGGCTATACTTATAGCGCCACTGAACACTTCCAAATACAAGTACAAAGGGAGTTCATCATCTAGAACGGTTAGTATTGGTGGTTTTCCGAAATAGTTTCTTCAAGTGCCTTGGTGCATTCATCATTCCATCCTTCATTTTCTTTCCTAAGTGCTTGACAGAAAGGTTGACATTATTCAAGGATATAAATATAAAGCGGTTGAGGGCATTTAGCATGCCAGTTAATTTTTGTACCTCATGCATAGTCTTAGGGGGTTACACCTTCCTGATGGCTTTAATATGGTCAGGGTTTTCCTCGATACCTCTTTGACTGACTACGTATCTAAGAAACTTTTTTGATTGTACCCTAAAGGAACACTTCGTCGCATTTAGTTTCATCCTGTAATAATGAAGGACTTCAAAATTTTTTGCTAGGTCTGCGTGGTGATCCCCCTCCTCTTCATTTTCACAAGAATGACATCTATATAAAACTCCAATATGTCTCCTAATTATTCCTTTAACATATTTCACATAAGCCTCAGGTATGTCACCCTGGCATTCTTCAATCCAAATGGCATCACACAAGCCTCTAGTAAGTCCATCTTTGATCATGTAATCATCAACATGTCTTCATCATCTTGACCATTTTAAGCTCCACTACTCCTCAAGCTTCACCAACTCCCATGCGTAAATAAATGACATCGACACATTCATAACCACGACTTAAGAGTACAAAATCCTTCGAAAATCTCTAAACGTATTAAAATAAATCACAATAAAAAACAGACAGGGCTCACATAGACCCTATGGATCTAAATCATGCTTTGATACCAACTATAACACCTTCGATTTTCCATGCTTAACGTGGTCAATATTATACATTGAGATTGGGTTACATTTAGAGCATTAAAGATAAAGTGATATGATAATACCCATAACATAACATGATAATAAAAATAAGACAATAAGAAAAATATTGAGGTATAACTTAATAATTGCATAATATAAAAATCCCCATAATAATGTCCCCAATACAAAGTCCAAAAAATAAATTAATAAATCTAGAACCCGTCACGGGTCCTTAAGAATGAGTGATTGGAATATACAATGTCCAACTGAGAAATACATAAGGATATGAACTCCAATATATTTGACCCTGATAATTGGATAAAGCTGATTTTGGAATATGTCCGCTTAACCTTACGCTTGTGTTTTTCCAAAACCTAAAAAGGTTTTTAAAAAATGTGGGTCTTTACCCACGTTATAGGAAACATCTATCTCATATTAAAATAATATTAAATGCAATTAATTTAAGTCTCATGCCGTCCCTGGTGACACTAAATCCTAAGGTAACTCTCCTCACCTCTATCTAAGAGAATCATATACATACATTCTAATCCTACACTAAGTGTGACGCCCCGTTTTCGGGGGTCAATTGTGGATAACCTTTTTATACATTGATTTCTTTTAAGAGAATCCTCCTTTTGGAATAAAATTTGGCTTTCACATTTTTTCCATTCAATTCCTTAAATATAATTAATGAAAAGATGTTCAACTTTATGAAGTTTATAAGAACAGTTAAAATAAGGAGATTTTCCCGTTTCATAGGATAAATAAAAATTTTAAAGAAAATACGCATCATATTGTCTTATTTTAAACCGAATTTAAAATACTTTTAAATAGTTCCAAATAATTCCAATCAAACAAAACTTCCATTAAAGAAACACATGAATAGTAAACAGAGCTCCACTGACGTGCAAATCCTTCTTTGTCTCTTACAAGCTCCTTTCCTTTATATTTTCCTGAAGTAGATAGGGGGTTTGGAAAATGGTGGGGTATGAGCATGCGCTCAGTAGGATAAATAATAATGAAGTAATACATACAAAGAATATGACACATATAAAGTATATTTTAGCAATTATGAAATCATCCATAATTTGATTAAGTCCTCTCATGTAAAATGCAACGTGACATAAAATTGACGTTTTCACCATGTAACCCAGGCGATGAGCCCACTAACACTTAATTCTTTCTTTAACAAATACCAATATCCCATTGGTTTAATTATTGATATACTTTCACAGTTTTCCATGTTGTTTTGTAAACTTGAATTTATATTATTAAGCACTATGCTCAAAATGACCTTATCATTTTCTTAATCACGTACCAATCAATGAGTGTTATACGAACTTTCACCGACTCCCATGTCAGTTGATATAAAGGAAGCACATAAAGTAGGGTGAAAGTTGTCTCTTCCACTTAGAGGCAGATCAATATCTTTATTGATGCTATTTTTTAGGACCTTACCTCTAATGGGGGCACCCAGATGATGTCGATTAGACTCCATACGAGCTTTATGAGGGGATATGTGGGAGCCACGCATGGGGCAGGTCGCTAGCATTTAGGGAAATGAGAGAAGGATAGTGGTGTCCATATATGAAAAAGGACAGAATCACCTACGTCTAAAAATACAAAACCTGTCAACTTTTCTCGTCGTTAGTGCATTATCCAGCCAGTTACCTCAAGTCCCTCACAAGTCCTTTGCCTTTTTCCCAGTGGGTGCTTTATCTCTCACTAACAAGAAGTATTTATTGGTTGGGACATATTAATTCTTTAAATAAATCTAAGTATATCCTTTAACAAACATCTGTGATATTGATATAACTATGTTTCATATGGAAGAACATCATAACACAATTTGGCATCCCTCGAATCATCGTCACAGATAACAGAACTCAATTCGAGAGTAACCTCTTACAAATATTTTGCGGAGAGCATGAAATTAGGCACTACTATAGTAAAGTGGCCTACCCTCAGAGCAATGAGAAAATAAAAGCCTCCAATAATACAGTCCTTGATGGAATAAGAAAAATATTGGAGAAGAAAAAGGGCGAATGGATTTACCAACTCCCACACGTTCTCTAGGAATTTTAAACAACGCATATGCGATCAACGGGAGAAACACCATTTGCCTTAACTTATGGAATAAAGACGGTAGTCCTGCTGGAAGCATGCCTAGCGACTATGAATTCCACCTTAGTTGAATAAGACCTAATTAATAATGTCGCCAGAGTAAAGCTTGACTTGGCCGATGAAAAAAGGAAATTAGCTCTTGTAAAGATTTCCTTCTACTAATAACAGTTGGCCAAGGAGTACAACAAGGGGTTCAAAGTGAGGAAATTCAAGGTTGGGGAGATAAGAAGCCTTTAAACGGTAAACTCGGGCCCAATTGGGAAAGTCCATCTAAAATCATTCGATATGACTTAATGGGGGCCTATTACTTAGAAATAATAGAGGACATAGAGGTTCCCCAAGATTGGAATGCAACTAATTTGAAGAAGTTTTACTTTTAAAGTCAAAGTTTATTATCTTAATTCAATTTTGAATTATTTTTCAGAATTTATTTTAGACTTCTTGCATTTATCTCTATGCATTGTTCCAAGTGACAAACAAATGATTATTTAATGAAGAAGATCAATTACTGGAATGAGTTTTCTTTGATATATCATTGTGATGAATATCTTTTCTCAAACATTTTCTTTTATGATTGATTAATAAAATGACTATAAACCAAATCTAAACTTTAATGTTTGTTTATATGTCTAATGGGTGATCGGTCAAAAGTTAAGTAAACCCAAAGTGTTTTGGCGATCAACAAAACATGAACAATGACTTATAGTTGATGAAAAGCCTATTGGGAAACCTTAGGCTCCCATGACCAACTGGATTGCAAAAGATCCTTGCTAGGGAACGACCCCATGAATAGGTGCATCTTTATTTTTCTTGATCTATGCCTAAGGTTTGATGTGATGACATCACATAAAAAGTAAGAATAAGAAACCACACACTATAAAGGGAAGAAAAATTAAATAATTTCCCGTAAAACTTTAAGTTATTACAAGGAAATTGAAAAGGTAGAAAATTTTAAAAAAAAATTATAAATACAACTGGATCAATTGCGTGATCAAGATGAATTATTCACTGAAGTACTAACTCCAGCAAGCAGAATATCCAACGTATAACGATTAACGGTCAGAGACATATCTCTGATCCTTGATAGACCCCAGGAATCACCCTCTCGACCATTTGTTGAGGCGAGTAAAGTCCATCACCTCTATCAAGGCCTAGTCATCGATATACTACCTTATCAAGGTAACTTAAATGGAATCCGTTGGGATCCATGAAATATTAAGCTTATAAGGAGGTTTTTGCTGATTAAGGCAACTGGGTCGTACCAATACCATAACTCAGAATCCCATGGCACCTTTGCCATCGAAAGGGAATTAATACGGCGATTTTTTAGCCAACATTTCGAGCATTATTCAGAAAGTAGTCCATATTAATAAGGGCATCATCATAATCGTCCATCGGTACTTGGTGAGTTTGATTATATAATTGGAATGTAATATGGTTAAGCTTCTCAGTAAGCCTTTTTATGGTCCACGGTTTATTGAAAAAAGACTTTTTGATCTTCTTTTCCTCTTCTTCTTGATGACCATCCTTCTCCCTTTGGGAGGAAGATAGACCCTTAATAATATCAAATTTGTCAATCAAAAACTTTTAAGTCTTGTCCATTTCATGTCTCAGCTGGGCATTCTTTTCTTCCAAAGAGGAAGATCCCTTTTCAGCCTATTCATTTGGTTTGTACTTGTTATGCCGTTAAATCTCAGCCCTCAAATCATTAATCTCCTTCTCCAGAATAGTGATAAAATTTCTGGCACCCATGAGGTCGGCATGAAGAAAAAAATTTATACTCGAGTGAGCCAACTGAATGTCGGCTAGTTTATTATCAAATCCATTTTTTTTCTTTATCTCAGTAAGCCTCTAGTCAATGTCGTCCCTCTAATTAAATAACAAGTCCTTATGAATGCTTTAAGAAATGAATATCATATCATGAAGAGAAGCATTATCTTCCCTAACATGATGATATAGGGGGCGAAGATCTAAAAAAACCTTGTCTCGTGGACATGCGCGTTAGGACCTAAGTGTTGGTCGATATCATCATCCTTGTCACTGGCATCTACATCACGATCATCAACAAATAATATTCCTAAAAATAAAGTTGAACAATGACAAGAGTTGCAAGCTTTGCATTGAATAGCACGAACGAGTGATCGGATATATAATATTGGAAAACATAACAAAACTTGTGAAAAATAATAGAGCAGATCAAAGATAATAGTTAGATCAAACTATCTATTCCATCTAAAAGATTACAAATGGGTCAATATCCTATATCATTCATTAAAAGAGAAATAAATGCAATCCTTCTTAAATAGTTCTAAGGGGCATTCTCACCAACCTTCTCCTTCTTGACGACTTGGGAAACGACCATTATTTCTAGCTGGTAATCTTTAGCTATAGCATATTGCTCGACCTGAACCTAAATTGTCTCATTAGAAGCTAATTAACCTCCGACCTCCTCCTCCTCATCATCATCATATTCATTTTACTCAATTTGAGAAGAGGGATATGGGTTGTGTTCCTTCAATAGGTTAGAGTCTTCTTTAGCACTGACCTTCACAAGGGTTAGGTCCCAATCATCCCTTAAAAATGCCTTCCTCCATTACTCGATCTAATCTTCGACCTTGGCAAATGCTTTGTCCCAACAACACGTGAGGGCGTCATCTTTGTCATGCGATAAACTAGTTATAGCCTCTTCGGCTTTGGCCTTAGACATATCAGCCTTATTACTAACACTCTTGACATTAACCTTGGCATTCTCAGCTTCTTTTTTAGCTAAGTCAATATCAACGACCAGGAAAGCTGAATCATCAATCTTCTTTTGAAGATTAGTCTTCTTAATCTCTAAAATTTTGAACTTATGATCCGACTTCTTCTTCTCTCCAACCCGTGTCTCGTTAACTGACTGAACATCTGCCAAAGACTTACTCAGACCTTCAAAGGTTCCCTCCACCTCAATAGAATAATCATTCATGGAATTATTCATCTCCAATAAGTGATCGTATTTTATTAAAAACTACAAGATAAATAGCAAACAAAGTTAATATTATTTTTCACAAAACAAAAATAAAAGGGTAATTCGTAAAAAATGTGTGTTAAATATTAGAACAAATGCATAAATTCCAACCACAAACTTATTTAACTATAGTCAATTTTTAAATTAAATTAATTCATCCCTTAAACAAATAACTACGTGTGTGCGTGTGTCAAACCATCATTAACACAAATATGCTAACTCATAGATTTCAGAAAAAATCCCCTTAGGGAAAAACCTTTCATTTCACTATAATTTGTAAATCACAATTTACACGAATTATAATGAAATCTGCAATAAGTTTACCTCAACAAACCAACAGAGGCGCACAGTCTAGAGTCAGCAATAGATTCCACTCAGCGAAACCACATGAACGGCAGTCCAATCTTCAGCAAAGATCCACATGTAGCGAAGCTCAATGACCTCAGTCTTCCGGTGTAGAGATGCACTCTACAAAGGTTGAATAATAGCAAAGTATGTTCTTGGGTTCTAAAATTCATTCACCTAAACATTGGGGGTTTTTTTATTTGAAAACCAAGGTTTTAAATCCCTAAATTAAGAATCTAAAAGTGTTCTGCCGAATTGCACCGTTTGTAGAATGAAAAATGAAAGAATCTTCTTAACAAAATATGCCTCGTTTAATGTATATTTATACAAAACCTTAAGGTGGAAGATCGCTCGAACGAGATCGAATCTCTCTTGAACGGTGACATGTGTCTCTCGAACGAGCTTCACGCGAGATAGCCTATTGTTTGAACGATAGGACCTATCGCTCGAACGAGCCTTTAAAAACTATTTTTGTTTTTCTTTTTCCAGAAAATGCAGCGCCTTAAAACTTCAAAAAATAATTTTGACAAAAAACTTAAAAAACTTCGCTCCAACACTTTGAAACTTTTTTATGAAAAATATCTCAATATTCTAATTAAAATATTAAGGAATAAAAACACAACCTTTGCCAAATTCTTCTTGCGGAGGTGTGATTGTTGAAGAAACTTGATATCCAGATCCGTCTTGTTGCATATGGGATCTTGAACATTCTGCGACGGTTGTAGCGGTATACGACATACTAATTAATAACAGACATTTATAAAATTATGTCCTTACAAATCTCCTCCCATGTCTATGCCGGTACAAAATAAAAACATCTGAATTATCAAAACATAAAATGCCTATACAAATCTAATACCCTTGTGAACCCGAAAATGAAAAGGTACTAAACATATAGGTCTCAAAACTTTTCTTTAAAGTCTTCAACATCAAATCTTCAAAGCTTTAAGCTTTTCTCATCAGTGTGTGTAACATATGATCTTCCATTATTGTACCTATACACATGACACAAACAAATACCTCATGATACATTGAGTTTGAAATGATATAAAAATACATCAATTATCATAATCAAAATCTCCCCTAAAATGCATAAACTCTCATAATTCGTTTTCCCCCTTTTTATTTGACCAAAATAAACATGGAAACGAATAAACAAATCAAGCATGGAGTTATCACGATAAAAGAGATACACAAACATACTTCACAGACTATTTTTTATTTTTCAATTTTTTTATACAAAGAACAAAAATCACACCATGAATTTATAATAAGACAACAAAATCATGGATACATAATGAATGGGTGTGAATATATTCAATAGACAAATCAACGCAATCAAACATAACATATGTTCACAACGCATATGTGTACTCCTATTGAATGAATCTCAAAATCGTCCTTAGGTGTTAAAAATATTGAATTTAAATGACATCGACTCAATCCATCAACACATCAAAGTCAAAAGTGATTCCCACACCAATAACGTTTAAAACTATGAATGTTTTTTCAAGACACTGTCAGGACGTGCAAACCTATTTTTCATTTCTTTCCATCCAAACCCCCTCATAAATAATAATCATTATATTTTTCTTTTGAGGTGGCCTGTTTTGGCATATATATCTTTTTATTGACTTAAAATTTTTTGGGCTCTTTTAAATGGTGGCTTTCACGACGAGTAAATTTTAAACTTTCACAGCCCTTTCTCGTGATTCACTCATCATATTTTGTTGCAATTAAATTCCTCACGGTAAACGATTTTTACACGCACCACTTCCATTGTAAGTTTTATCGCATATGGTTTGTTTTAAAGACAGAATTGAGATGACAACACTCCGACCAATATGTGATAAACAAGTACAATAATCAAACAAATTCGTGCAGGTTTGCATTAAAGGAACTTATGAGTCAAACATAATGGTAGTATCAACTAATCACATCTCAATGTCTCCAAACATTGTAAAGCAGAAAAATAAAATGACGACGCATATCAAAACACCATCAAATCGTCACTTGGATATGGAAAGATATTGTGACTCGGTCATCCTAAATATCCACCCATAAATGGTGCAAAACAAAATACAAAACTCTTTTTGACTTTTCCAAAAATTTTAGAAAAATAAATAATTTTTGTATTTTTTTTATTTTTTTCTAAAACAAAAATCTAATACAAAAAAATACATACTAGCAATAGGCAAAAGTAATATCATCATGAAAATCAACCTATGATAGCAAATAATTCTAGACCTCAACCGGTAGGTGCGGTGGAGTTTTCCAAAGGTGGTGACATCGTACGAAAAACCTCCATCAAGTCATGTGAAGTCTTGACCAAAAACAATACTTGTTCCCTAATATTTACAAACTCTCTTGTGTAATGATCCATAACGCCAAGTGTGAGTGCATGTGTGTGAACACGTGTAGTAGCAAAACGTGACACATGACTCAACTTAAAACAAAGCTTTCTAAGGTGTCCTCTCTTCTTGCAGTGCGTGCAAACATAAACATGCGTAGGTACACCTCTCTCAAAATGTCTCCTACGCGCTCTCCTATCAGGAACGGGACGCCTAGGTGGTTTGGGTCGAGAGCAATGTGAATCTAACACTAAAGTGAGAACCGGCTCGGGTGAAACATGTGAAGTGGACAAACCGTCATGACCTATTCATAAACCCTCATCACTACCTAAAATGGAATTGAGAAACATCTTTCCTTCCTTCTTAAATGTGTTCTCTAAAGTGACTTTAACCTCCAGGGCATGCTTAAGATCTCTCTCTACTTGTGACAAGTGGGTTATAAGTTAACTTTTCTCCCCATTCACGATGATCAACTGCTCACTCAAATTCATCCTTACCTTCTCGAGTTGACTTGTCGACGCCTCAAAAACCCTTCAAACTTTATAACTTTCTCTCCAAATCTCTCACTCTAAGAATTAGGTATTTTTTCAACTTTTTGTTCTTTGGGGTTTCGGAATAAAAATCTCTAAACGTGATCTGGAGCTCACCATCACCCTCACTAGTGCACTCACTCTCGGACTCGCTAAAAACACTCAAATCCTCCTCGGGGGTCTCACGTGCACAAGTATCCTCATTGTTGTGGGACAAACTGGGTGTGCTCGACTAGCTAAAAAGGCAACAAACTTTCCTTGTGAAGACTCATCCCCGAAATCTTTCACGTCATCCTCACTATCACTAAGGGTGACTGGCATAACAACTTTCTTGCCCTCTCTCCTAAGTCTAGTGAGACGCTCAAACGACTTATTCCCTTTGCCCTCACACTAAAAACATGTTATTTTTTGAAAATCTACCTCACCCTTTTTCTCTTTCTCACCGCTTTCTTTGGCCTTATCTTTATTGTTATCAAAAAAAAAATTATTGGAAGAATTTTATTTTGAATACTTGAGAAGATTTTTAAAATTCTTTGCAAGCATGGCCATATCAAAATCAGACTCATCCTCAGACTCGGTCCCACAAAAAATCACTTTCTTTTTCCTTTTAGACTGAGATTTAAGTGCTATTCCTTTATCCTTAGGCTTGATAATGTCAAGAAACCTGTCAATCTCATATGTTTGGAGGTCACCAACCAACTCTTCTAATTTAAGACAATTAAAATTACTTGAGGTATTTAAAACAGTCACTTTAGGGATAAAATATTTTGGCAGCAATCTTAAAATATTTTTAACCACTCGTTCATCGGATATAGGCTCACCAAGATTAAAACTAGTATTGACAATGTCGAAAAAACATGTATCAAAGTCATCAAAATACTCTGTCTCAGGCATGGTGATAGTCTCAAATTGAGTGGTCAAATTTTGAATTTTAGACTCTTTGATCGTGTTAATGCCTTCATGGGTGAGTTGTAAAATATCCCACGCTTCTTTAGACATAATGCATGTCATAAGACGTCAGAACTCGTCGGGGTGACATGTCCGGAAATCGCACTTAGCCCACGTGAATTGAAAGTGCTCCACCTAAACTCATCTTCACTCCATTCTGACACAGATTTTAAATTCATGACATTATTAGCGGTGATAGTGGGAGGATTCCAACCTCTTTCACAAATGAACCAAACTCCTTTATAGATTGCTTTTGAATGTGATCTCATGCGGGCTTTCTGTAAGCATAATTAAACTCGTCAAAAATTGGCAACCAATTATATAAGTTTTCACTTGGAAACATTGCGACAATTTTTTTAAAAATATGATTTAAAAAAAATAATATCACACAATTTTGCAAAAAATAGAATACATAATAAATTAGTGTAACCTACTCTGATACCAATTTGTAAAAAATGTGTGTTAAAGATTCGAACAAATGCACAAATTCCAACCACAAACTTATTTAATTAGAGTTAATTTTTGAATCAAATTAATTTAGCTCTTAAACAAGAAACTACGTGTGTGCGTATGTCAAACCATCATTAACACAATTATGCTAACTCATAGATTTTAGGAAAAATTCCCTCAGGGAAAAACCTTTCATCTCACTATAATTTGTAAATCACAATTTACACGCGTTACAATGATATCTGTAATAAGTTTACCTCAGCAAACCTATATAGACGCGCAGTCTAGAGTCAGCAATGGATTCCACTTAACGAACTCACATGAATCGCGGTCCAATCTTTAGCAAAGATCCACACACAGTGAAGCTCAATGACCTCAATCTTTCGGTGTAGAGACGCACTCCACAAAGGTTGAACAATAGAAAAGTATGTTCTTGGGTTCCAAAAATAATGGAATTTTTGTGAATTGAAAATCAAGGGTTTAAAGCCCTAAATGGATAAGATAAAAGTGTTCTTCTTAATTACACTATTTGCAAAATGAAAAATAAAAAACTTCTTAACAAAATACGCCTCATTTAACGTGTATTTATACAGAACCTTAAGGCGAGAGATCGCTCGAACTCCTTCGAATCTCGCTTGAACGGTGACAGGTGTCGCTTGAATGAGCTTCGCGCGAGATGGCATGTCGTTTGAAGGACAGAGGTTGTCACTCGAACGAGCCTTTAAAAAAATATTTTTCTTTTTCTTTTCCCAGAAAATGCAACGCCTTAAAACTTCGAAAAATATTTTTGACGAAAAACTTAAAAAACTTCGCTTTAACACTTCAAAAATTTTTGATGAAAAATATCTTAATATTCTAAGTAAAATGTTAAGGAGTAAAAACATAAACTTTACCAAATTCATCTCGCGGAGGCTGAATTATTAAAGAAACTTGATATTCGGATCCGTCTTATTGCATATGGAACTTGAACATTCTTCGACGATTGTAGTGGTATGCGACATACAAATTGATAACGGACATTTATAAAATTATGTCCTTAAAAAATTATATGAAGAATTTACAAGGGAGAGGTTTTGGTTGGAACATTTAAGAAGTTGGCCATGGGTTAGGGAAGAAGTAGCTACCCTATTACTAGAAAATACTTTCGATCAAATTTGGTCTCGAGCAAGCTCGAGATGAGTAAAAACGAATTGGGAATTTTCCCCTGCGAAAGAAGATTTCCACACAAAAACTAGCAGGGAAGAAGGAGCGTGATGTTTTTTTGGAAATTTTTTAATAAGGTTCGTTTCCCTTTGAGGTGAATCCCCTATGACCAAAGGATTAGTTGGGTACCCAACTTTTCTCTTCTTGCTCGCCGATCAAGAAAGTTCCTTATCCTTCCTCGATGGAAAAATAGGGTCCGACTTGTTGATATTTAGATTTTCAGTTATTAGGTTAATTGTCTTCCTATTTTGGCCATGACGTCAAGAGAATATTTAAGAGGAAGAACAGTTGAAATGTCCACGGACTCAAAAGATGAAGAGGTTCCATTCTCACTTAATCATTTTTGACAACCCTCATATAATTATGATTAATTATGTCTGAATCATGCTTACCTTATGATATATGTATAATGTCCTATTATTATTTATAATTTTAAGTTATTATGTTTAGTCTAATCCTACCTTCATAAAGCACGAAATATCGAATTAGTTGCAAACACACAAGTTTTGAAGTTTTCGGTAGGAATGTTCATATTGGAGACTAGTTTTGATACTTATAATATAACAATTGACTTGAGGTGAAAACTAGATAGTTGTATATATATGAGTTAAATTTGTAATTAAAAAAAGGTGCGTAAAACAGAGGTCTGAGTAAGGAGTTATGCTGAAATTACGAAACTGGGGCAAATATGTCCATTCATTAAGTGGTATTTTGTCTTATTAGTACACCATGTGTTATAATTTGATTGGTTGGAAGGGGATGCTGGTTTGGACGACTTTAAAGCCTTGTAATAACCTATTACATCATCAAATTCGGCCATGAGAGAGTTAGAGCTTGAAGAAAAATAATTGTGAAGTTTTGGAAGAAAAAAGTGAGCAAACAATTTGAGAAAAATCAATAGAAAATTACATAAAAGTCCGTAAGGTAGTTCTGTCCATGAATCTTATTATATTTTTTTGTGTTACTTATTTAAATGATATAAATAATCAACATTTCTGAAACTTTCATGCCTTTATGTATATGTATGGGTAGATACAAGTTTAAAAAAAGTTAAGGTGTAAACACTTTATATTGCTTCGATTAGAAACCTTGTGTATTCAAACTTGTATATCTTTTCATATACTTACTTGAATTGAGTAATTATAGTTGAAGATTATAATATACTCATATATGCAAAGCATATCCGAAAATTATGTAAAAATACCGAAGAATGAATCTTGGGTGATAGTTTGAAGTTGAGGTGTAAAATCAGCCCCAAAAGGGGTAAGTATGCATACCTTGTGTTTGAAGTTTCGGTTTGACATAGAAAATGAACTCTAAAAATTATGAAACTTCGATATTTTATTATTAAATATGGTTTACGAAATTGGTGGAATATCATAGAAATTTAGGATGTATAAAATTTGTGAAAATTCTTGGAAATTGAGTGAACGTTAGAGGGGTCGTTAGGACATTTTTTCCAGGTAGTGAAGAAATGGGAATATTTTGCTCTAAAAAACTTGAAATGATGTAACATATTTTGTGTTGTAAACCTAATATGAGAGGGTTTGAATTGCCAAGAAGAAATTAAAGTATGTCTAGACTATGATTTGGATATGTTAAATATCTTAACATGAATTTAGATAGAACTTCATTTATGATAAATGATTTGAATACTTCGGTATTCAGGATTTTTTTGAATACTTTGGTATTCAGGATTTATTTGGATATTCAAATATCCAAGATTTATTTGGGTCTTATGGTTCAAGATTGGAACTGAGCAAAGATCTAATGATTTTTTTTGTCTTATGACAAGGATTTATTAGAACTTATATTCCAGGATTTATTATTACCATAATGAGCAGGATTGTTTAGATTTTATATCCATAGATTTGATATAGAACTATTACTTCATTACAAGGAGGGAGTACCTCAGTAAGCTTAATGCTTATTGTTTATAATTTAACATTTTCAGGTTTGTACGCTGCCAGCTTGGATACTATACGATCGGTGATTTTAAGAGCTACACCGTTAAGAACAACTGGGGTTTACATATGGAGATTTTATTATTGTCACACTGGGGATTTTACTACACTCACACATTGTATATATTAAGTTAGAGTGTTTAACTTGATAATTGTAATAGTTAATCCTAGTATTGTAAGTCCGCTTAATTATGACTCTGATCTTAATTATGTTATTATACAAAGAACAATATTATGATCACTATGTACATTATGGATTAAAATATTGATAAATGAATTATACTTCAAATGTTCTGAAGATTTGATTTAATTATTATAAAAATGACCGATTAGAATGGATTTGGGTTTTGGGTGTGACAATTAGTGGTATCTGTTAACGAAAATGTATTTTATCCCTAATTAATTAAATTAGTTTAATTAATATACATTTTAGTTTAACTTTATATATTGATTTTGTTGATTCCAAACATTTTTTAAGTTATTCTATATATATTCATTATTGTATAATCTCGCCTCGACTCTATTCAATGACACATCCGAGTAAATGTATTCACATGTGATACACATTTACACTTGACACATTAGACACTCATGAATATATTAATTCAGATTATGTGATTGGTTGTCTAAATATTTTTCCAAAAGAGAAATAAGAATATTTTTTGTTGAAAATAATTTAAAACAAAAAAACTTGATATTACTTTTGCTTAAAATTAGTTTCTTATTCTAAATTCTCGGAAACTTTTACACACTAAATTTGATTTTGCTAACACATTTTTTAATGGTGTTTTATTCGTCCATACCATGCCTTATTTGTTTTGTCTGCTAAATCATAAGGCTATAAAGAGTTTGTATCCTAGCTGTGATTTTCGACCTCACTCATTAGTTGTTAGGTAAGCACGAGACATCATTAGATTTAACCAATAGAAGATTTCGGCCCTTGGCAGTACATGAGCTTGACGCCTGCTTTTGTTTGTCCTTGGTTGAGTTTAACTTTTTTATGAATGTATGGTTTTAAAACAACTGTTGCCGAGACCTCCTAGTGTCCGATTATACCTTTGGCTAAACAGATTTTACCGCCAGTTGGTCTTACCGTGTTAACGCTATTTCTTTTTTTATGTACGAATGTTGATACATATATATATATATATATATTATATATAATCACATGAGTACGCCGCTTGCTAAGGCAGTCCTAGGCAATCTCTGCAAATTTCTTTTATACGTATATATGTGTGAAAGTTGGTATGATGTGACAATACACTAGCCGAAAGTCCCTATTTGTTTAAACCTTTTTTTTTTGCTGTCAGTCATTTCTTTTTGGGAACTTGTTTATTTATTGACTACTTAGGCAATAGCCTTTGCTGGGCCGTACCGTACGTGCCTCTTGATATAATAAATGTTGTCATAACTTCGTCACTTTTCAGTGACCTCTCTCTCATTATCTAGACTTGGTCAATATGTGACTTAACCGAGATTCTTTATATATAAAAATCTGTTCCGAAATCTATTTTTATATCTGTCCGAAAATATTTTTTATAATCTGTTCCGAATTTCTAATTTATATATCTGTTAGCATTTCTGATTTAAATATCTGCCCGTATTTTTTTTATCCATCCGAAATTATCTTTGTATATATTTGTCAGAAATTTATTTTCATATCTGTTCTAAAAATATTTATATCTGTGTGGGAAATATTTTTTTTGGTACTTATACTTTCTTTGTGCCATTTATTATCTTGACAGAAAATGTACTTTAATGTATATATCTTTTACACATTAGATATTTCTATTTGCATGTGGACTAATATCTTTGCAGATCCAAATATACACAAATGAGGATACTGAGTGATGTACCTTTCAGACTCCATATTTTCAGCATACCATTTCCATACTACAATGTAGCTATATTTTTATTGAGAAGAAAAATGAAGATTTGCAGTTCAATCTTGGAGATCATTTTCAGTCTACTTCCATCCCAGAAAATCTGGAGCATTTAATGCTCAACATGCTGTGTCTAACAGCTAGTTTTTGAATACACATTTAAAGCTGTGAGAGCTGCTTTGAAGAAAGGAGCAGAACAAGAAGGAAATTATGAGACAGACTTGAAATATTCTTGAGAGCATTTATTTTACTACTCAGCTACACATTCAAGAGAGCAATAAATTTTATCATCTGCTCAAATCATTGAAGAAGAAGATTTGTGCCAACTTCAACATCATTTATTGAAGTCTGATTCAAGAAGGAGAAACTCAGATTAAAAATTGTATTTTAAGGAGTTTCAATATTGTATCTTGTACTACAAAAATTCAGATTTATTGTGAAGCTTTGTTGAAGCTTCGGTTTGTACCGGTGATTGGTTCCTACCCGCAAGTGGACCACGGGGTTTGCAGCTCGGAGTTAGCTTGCAAACAGTTGTACGCAGTGGTTTGATCCTACCCGCAAGTGGATCAGGTTTAGTGAAGCGCAAAGGAGACGAGGGCTCTAGGCGCGTGGACGTAGGCCGGGATTTGGCCGAACCACGTTAAATTTCGATGTCATTTATTTTCCGCACTTATATTTATTTATTTGCGTATGCTTGCTTAAGTTAATATTTTCAGCACACTATCTTGCAAATAAATTAATTCCGAAATTTGACTAAATTATTTTTAAGGTTAAAATAATTATTTTTGAATTAAATAATTAATTTCAGAATATTACTTTATATTAAATACGAAAATCAATTTAATATTTCTAGAGTGTTAAAATCTGCATGTCTAGTTGTTTAAATTAGTTAGTTGCATTTATTTGATATTATTGGATTTATTCTTTATAGATTTATTAATCTGAAATTTGTTTTAAGTGAATTAAATTTAATATTTTTCTGAAATATAAATTTGACATTAAAGTTTGTAAAAACTCAATTCACCCCCCCCCCCCCCTCTTGAGTATAATCTGGGCAACAATTGGTATCAGAGCTAGTGCTCTTCTTATTTATTTTGATTTAACAATCATAGAGTTAAAGATCATGACAAACTTTTCTGTATTTATTTTAAATGCTGCACTCTACATTTTTATTATTTGTATGCTGAAATGTTTGATGTCTTGTAGTTATTCATTGTTTCATTATGTGAGAAGAAAATGGACACATACTCAACCTTGCATTTCAAGCTTTATTTTAAAGGAAGAATTCAATCCTTGCTTATATGCTAATATTGATGAATCAAGCAGTGTAGAGACAAATGCTACTTGTCTCATGGCAAATGATAATGAGGAGGTACTCTCTAATACTAACTCTAGTGATAGTGATAATGATGAAGTTGATGATTATGAGGTATTACAAAATGTTTTTGATGAATTATGTGAAAGTTTTGAAGAACTTAAAAAGAAATATATTGATCTTAAGAAGTCTCATTCATTACTTTCAACTAACTATGATTCTATGTCAAATGATTTTGATGATTTGAAATTAGAAAATGAATCGTTGAAAAATGAGATTAAATCTTTTAAAAAGGATAAATCTGTAAATGTTACTCACCCTCTTGAAATTGAAAATAATGAATTAAAAAGAGAGGTTGATTATTTAAAGAAATCTTTAGATACTTTTACTAAAGGAAATGAATATTTTTATAAAATTATAGAAAATCAAAGAATTCGTTTTAATAATAATGGTATTGGATATGATGAACAAAATGAGAAAAAGAGTTATTCTAGTGTATTTAATAATGTAGCCTCATCTAGTCATCCTAACTCCTTATGCACATATTGTGGTAGACATACACATTATTCCAAATTTTGTCATTTTAGAAAAAGAAAGTACAAGAATACAAAATTAGCTTGGATTCCAAAGGAAACAACTATGTATGTTAACCCTTATCAACCCCACACATATTGGGTTCCAAAAGATAAAGTTTCTAAGTGCAAAACCGGTATTGGAACATGAACACATTTTTTTTGAATAAAATTAGTATTATTTTTTATTGTTAAATTTTGTGATATATTGTTTTCATATTTAATATGCTTAGTTTCGTAAAATATTATTTCATAAGATTCTTACACTTTATATGCTTATTAATGATTAATAATCTGATTATTTTTTTGTGTGATTATTGTCATGTCTATATGCTTATTTGAATTAAACACCATTCATCACTTGAAAATATTTGTTTTGTGATTAAGAATTTATAATTTGATTTATTTCTTATTAATCTCAATGGTTGAAAATGCGAATAATTTCTTTAAAGTCAAATAATGCTATGGATGTTAAATTATTTCTTTGAATATGGATTAATGAAAATTTTATTTTAGTACTTGATAAAATTGACATTAATGATTATTATTTGTTACGTACATTCTGTATGTCATAAGTTGCGTATGCCGTTATTGTTCTTGTTGATTATCTCTTATTATGACTACGCTTGAATTTTTGATAAGAAAATAAATTCTGAAATTTTCTATTTAATATTGCTTTATAGACCTAACACATTCTTGGATGGAAAAGAGAAAATTTTTAAAGTTGTGTAGGTTGCATTTTGAGATGGAATGTGGATTTTCAAGGCATATGATTTGGTCATATTACAAATTTCAAGTATCATTGCCTAATGTTGGAAATGCCACACTTGGAAAAAATCTTCATGAATACATCTTTGGTTTTGGTAAGGTGGTAAGGAACACCATTCATGAATTTAAAATCATATATTTGTTGATGATTTATTTTATGATATATTTCCATGCTTAGATTATTTGTTAACTCTTATAAGCTTGTTCTAGATGATTTAGTCTTCACATGATAATTTATACATTTATTATATTTGATGATTTTTTTTTACACACATTTGACTTTAATGATAAAACTTTAAGATTTTAATTCATTAGTTGTATCTAGACACACTAGATTTTGATGATAATATTTAGAGATGAAATTTCATAATCGTTGTGTGTTACACTTAGACATATATTTGTAATTAATGATTTTATATTAATTCATGACTTTATTGTATATTAAATTGAAACGAAAATGTCATTTGAGAATTTTTTTTTATAAAGTGTCATTTGTATAAATGTTAGTCATATGAGCTACCTGATGATTTTATGATATGCACTCATTAAATTTGATGATATGATCATATTAATCTTAGTGAGCTAAATTTATGACATGCTACATGTTTTGTGCCATTATTTGAATATTAGTGACATTTGGTGAAATATATATTTTTTTATATAGTTAACATTTGTGTTACTTGTGCTTACTTGAAAAATCAGAAGATTATTGATATTTTTTTTAGTTTCATGGCATGTTATATGAACCTGATTAGTTGAATAATATTGTTTTCTATGTAGAACATAATTTTTGGAAGAAATTGATTATTATAATGCTTGTGCTTAAATAATTTTTTTTGAGTTTTTGATATTTACTGAAGTTGATTAATTTATGTCGCCTTCATTATTGAGAAATTTATTTATTGATTGTTTTGAAAGTTCCTGAACAAATTGTTTGGTATTTGTTGAAAATCTGAATACATTGATTTTGTGTCGAATTTCTCGTTATTAAAAATCTGAAACTATTGAGTTTAATTTCTTATGGCCTCATGATATGTTTCATTCTTGGAAAATTGATTTAATGACTTTCATGGAAATATTACATCTTATTCGAAGATAATTAAGAAAGAAAAATATAGAAAATATTTTATCTCATGAAAAAGATGCACATTATTTGTTATATGCATATTTGCCTTAATTGGTATCCCTTAGGGGGAGATAAAAGTTTATTGAAATTTGGTTGATTATTTGTTCGAAAAATGCTTGATCATAACTTTGATATATTGTTATGGATTTTTCAATTTAGTTGATTATTCCGAGAATTTTAGCTCGTATCTTGAAAACGGCAAAGCTTGAGCAAAATGCTATATTTTTTTTTTTTGCTGCTATTTCTAACTCATGTTATGTGCTTAATTCAAATTATTTGTAAGCATCGAGTTATGAAATGTTTCATGTTGTGCGTTTAAAAGTTTATATCATGACGATTTACACATCAATTGGTATTGCGCCTGTTGAAAATTTTTGTTGCAATTTTTTTTATTTGAGAACATTGAGTTGTGATTCCTATTTATGCGTAAAAAAGCTGTTCCGAGAAATCATTGTGTGCAACGCACGATTTGTGTGACGGCAACAATTGGTATCAGACAACTATAATTGGTATTATTTATCATTGATGAAATTTGAAAAGTTGATCACTCATCTTTTATTATTTTTTTTCATTTTGGTGACCTATGCATTATTTGATGATATTCTTATCTATCTACAAATTCAAATACATGCTATGAAAAATTTATGTTGACACATGTGCGTATTGAAAATTTTATGCTCTTTGCGATTTATGGTTATATCCCATGCACGAATTATTTTTGATAGGGGGAGCTTCGCCCTACTTTATTCGTGACACTGAATTTATAAGAAATATCTTTTTGATAATGTCAAAGGGGGAGAAATATTTATGATTCACTATTTGTGCTTAATATTTCATTTTATGAATATATGTGAATCATTGTTTGTCATCATCAAAAAGGGGGAGATTGTTAACGAAAATGTATTTTATCCCTAATTAATTAAATTAGTTTAATTAATATACATTTTAGTTTAACTTTATATATTGATTTTGATGATTCCAAACATTTTTTTTAAGTTATTCTATATATATTCATTATTGTATAATCTCGCCTCGACTCTATTCAATGACACATCCGAGTAAATTTATTCACATGTGATACACATTTACACTTGACACATTAGACACTCATGAATATATTAATTCAGATTATGTGATTGGTTGTCTAAATATTTTTCCAAAAGAGAAATAAGAATATTTTTTGTTGAAAATAATTTAAAACAAAAAAACTTGATATTACTTTTGCTTAAAATTAGTTTCTTATTCTAAATTCTCGGAAACTTTTACACACTAAATTTGATTTTGCTAACACATTTTTTAATGGTGTTTTATTCGTCCATACCATGCCTTATTTGTTTTGTCTGCTAAATCATAAGGCTATAAAGAGTTTGTATCCTAGCTGTGATTTTCGACCTCACTCATTAGTTGTTAGGTAAGCACGAGACATCATTAGATTTAACCAATAGAAGATTTTGGCCCTTGGCAGTACATGAGCTTGACGCCTGCTTTTGTTTGTCTTTGGTTGAGTTTAACTTTTTTATGAATGTATGGTTTTAAAACAACTGTTGCCGAGACCTCCTAGTGTCCGATTATACATTTGGCTAAACAGATTTTACCGCCAGTTGGTCTTACCGTGTTAACGCTATTTCTTTTTTTATGTACGAATGTTGATACATATATATATATATATTATATATAATCACATGAGTACGCCGCTTGCTAAGGCAGTCCTAGGCAATCTCTGCAAATTTCTTTTATACGTATATATGTGTGAAAGTTGGTATGATGTGACAATACACTAGCCGAAAGTCCCTATTTGTTTAAACCTTTTTTTTTGCTGTCAGTCATTTCTTTTTGGGAACTTGTTTATTTATTGACTACTTAGGCAATAGCCTTTGCTGGGCCGTACCGTACGTGCCTCTTGATATAATAAATGTTGTCATAACTTCGTCACTTTTTAGTGACCTCTCTCTCATTATCTAGACTTGGTCAATATGTGACTTAACCGAGATTCTTTATATATAAAAATCTGTTCCGAAATCTATTTTTATATCTGTCCGAAAATATTTTTTATAATCTGTTCCGAATTTCTAATTTATATATCTGTTAGCATTTCTGATTTAAATATCTGTCCGGATTTTTTTTATCCATCCGAAATTATCTTTGTATATATTTGTCAGAAATTTATTTTCATATCTGTTCTGAAAATATTTATATCTGTGTGGGAAATATTTTTTTTTGGTACTTATACTTTCTTTGTGCCATTTATTATCTTGACAGAAAATGTACTTTAATGTATATATCTTTTACACATTAGATATTTCTATTTGCATGTGGACTAATATCTTTGCAGATCCAAATATACACAAATGAGGATACTGAGTGATGTACCTTTCAGACTCCATATTTTCAGCATACCATTTCCATACTACAATGTAGCTATATTTTTATTGAGAAGAAAAATGAAGATTTGCAGTTCAATCTTGGAGATCATTTTCAGTCTACTTCCATCCCAGAAAATCTGGAGCATTTACTGCTCAACATGCTGTGTCTAACAGCTAGTTTTTGAATACACATTTAAAGCTGTGAGAGCTGCTTTGAAGAAAGGAGCAGAACAAGAAGGAAATTATGAGACAGACTTGAAATATTCTTGAGAGCATTTATTTTACTACTCAGCTACACATTCAAGAGAGCAATAAATTTTATCATTTGCTCAAATCATTGAAGAAGAAGATTTGTGCCAACTTCAACATCATTTATTGAAGTCTGATTCAAGAAGGAGAAACTCAGATTAAAAATTGTATTTTAAGGAGTTTCAATATTGTATCTTGTACTATGAAAATTCAGATTTATTGTGAAGCTTTGTTGAAGCTTCGGTTTGTACCGGTGATTGGTTCCTACCCGCAAGTGGACCACGGGGTTTGCAGCTCGGAGTTAGCTTGCAAACAGTTGTACGCGGTGGTTTGATCCTACCCGCAAGTGGATCAGGTTTAGTGAAGCGCAAAGGAGACGAGGGCTCTAGGCGCGTGGACGTAGGCCGGGATTTGGCCGAACCACGTTAAATTTCGGTGTCATTTATTTTTCGCACTTATATTTATTTATTTGCGTATGCTTGCTTAAGTTAATATTTTCAGCACACTATCTTGCAAATAAATTAATTCCGAAATTTGACTAAATTATTTTTAAGGTTAAAATAATTATTTTTGAATTAAATAATTAATTTCAGAATATTACTTTATATTAAATACGAAAATCAATTTAATATTTCTAGAGTGTTAAAATCTGCATGTCTAGTTGTTTAAATTAGTTAGTTGCATTTATTTGATATTATTGGATTTATTCTTTATAGATTTATTAATCTGAAATTTGTTTTAAGTGAATTAAGTTTAATATTTTTCTGAAATATAAATTTGACATTAAAGTTTGTAAAAACTCAATTCACCCCCCCCCCCCCCCCCCTCTTGAGTATAATCTGGGCAACAGTATCAGAGCATCTAGGTTATAAATTCTGGACGTGTGCGACGGTTAGATGGCGGTTATTAGTTCGCTTTGATATTGTTGAATTATTTATGTACTAACCAATAATTTAGTATTATAAACTATCTATGTTGGTTATTAGAACTTTATTGTATTATAGATAATTACAGATGGAACATGGGAATGGACAACATAGAGAAGAGGAAGTAGCTTCTCATACAGATGATACTGAAATAAAGCAGAGAGTTGCTAGAAGGGCTAGAGAGCATGAGCAACCTACAAAGATGAAAATAATGGGACAAACAATGCTGAGGATGATAGAACTATATGAAAAAGATATGACATTAATCCCAGAACAACAGACTAAATATCTTAAATCAAAGACTGTAGCTAGAATTGAGAAATAGGCAAGGAAGAAAATGAACGATTCTATGCATGAAAAGTTCCTGAAATTGAATCCTCCAAAATATTTAGGGTCAGTTGAACCTAAAAAAGTTGAGATGTGGGTTAGATATTTTGAGACAATCTTTGTAGTGATGAAAGTTCCAGATAACCAAAAAGTGAACTTGGATGTGTTTAGGTTGAAAGGAGAGGCCAAATACCGGTGGGAAGCCAACAACTATTTTGTGCCCAGGATGGAAGCTACTGATGTTATTACTTGGGTTGAATTTGTTAAACATTTGTATGATAAGTATTTTTCTAAAGTTTATAGGAGGGAGAATGTAAGGAATTTATAAATTTGACCCAAGGAAAAATGTTTGTGAGGGAGTATGAGGCTAAATTTATAGCTTTGTCTAGATTTTCTACTAAATATGGGGAGGATGAGGAAGAAAAATGTAGTAAGTTTCAAGAGGGATTAATTTGGCCCATTCAAAATAGAGTGGCTACTTATGAGCTAGAAGATTCATCTTCTTTGGGGAATAAAGTCGTAATTGCAGAAAGGCAAATGAACTAAGTGGTGATGAGTAGAGAGAGTTTAAGAAAAGTATATTCGACTCATTTCAGTTTAAGGGGGGGTGAGGGTTGAAGTGCATTAATTTCAGAGAGGTTGTGGAGATAATGGTAAAGGTCATGGGAGATATGGTATAGATAATAGGTATGTAGTATCTTCTAGTCTAGTTAGGAGGTCATGAAGAGGTGAGGCACGGATGAGAGTTGTTACATGTTTCTTTTCTAAAGAGGAGGGGCATTATAAATCCGAGTGTCTTAACCTTAAGGGACTGGAATGCTACCATTGTCATCAAGTGGGGCATGTTAAGAAGAATTGACAGCAGTTGGCAGAGACTCCAGCAGCACTTAGTGAAGCAGCAAGCAGAGTGTTACCTCCAGGTAATGGAGCGAAAAGTTTGGGCAGAGGACAAACTAATAGTTTCAAGCCAGGTGGACGAGTCTTTACGATAAAAGAGGCCCATGTTACTCCAGATGTGATGATAAGTACACTTTCTGTTATAGATAGAAGTGCTTATATTTTGATTGATCCTGGTTCCACACATTTTTTTGTGTTCTACGCTTTTGCTATATAGTTGTAGCTGGAAATATTTTTCGTGATCGTTTTTTAACTGTGGGGTTTAGAGATACAGTTATAGATCTACTTCCATTGGATATTTCTGATTTTGATATAATTTTGGAAATGGATCGGTTATCTAAATATCATGCATCTATAGATTATTTTTATAAGGAAATTATTTTTAATATGCCTGGTGAGCCTGAATTTAAATTTGTGGGGAAAAGGAAAATTGTTTCGAGTTGCATCATTTATGCTATTCACGTGAGGAAATTGTTGAGTAAAGGTTGTGTGGGTTTTATTGCATATGTTCTAGACACTAGGAAGGGGGCTTTATAATTAGTCGATGATCCTATAGTACGAGATTTTCGAGAGGTGTTTCTTAGTGAGTTGACTGGGTTACCTCCAGAAAGAGAAGTTAAGTTTAGTATTGAATTGGCACCGGGGACAACCCCTATTTCTATGGCATCATATAGAATGGCACCTACTGAGTTGAAAGAACTCAAGATTCAGTTGCAGGATTTACTTGATAGGAGGTTCATACAGCCTAGTGTATCTCCATGGGGTGTACCATTTTTATTTGTGAAAAAGAAAGATGGTACCATGCATTTGTGTATTGATTATAGGCAAATAAATACAACTATAATTAAGAACAAGTACCTTTTACCTCGTATAGATGATTTGTTTGATCAGTTGCAGGGTGCTAAAGTGTTTTCCAAGATAGACTTACGATCAAGTTATCATTAATAGAGAGTGAAGGAGAGCGATATTTCTAAGACTGCTTTTCATACTTGATATGGTCATTTTGAATATTTGGTGATACCTTTTAGAAGTGACCAATGCTCCAGCTATATTTATGGATCTTATGAATCGGGTACTGCATCCTTTTGTTGATTCATCTGTGATAGTTTTTATTGATGATATTCTGATTTACTCACATGATATGGTTGAACATGAAAAGCATCTCAAAACTATTTTGAATGTGTTAAAAAATAAGCAGTTGTATGCTAAGTTTAGTAAATGTGAATTTTGGCTATTACAAGTTGTATTTTTATGCCATGTTATTTCTTGGGATGATATATGTGTTGATCCTAAAAAGGTAGAAGCTATTGTAAAATGGGAGAGGCCCAATAATGTGACTGGGGTGAGGAATTTTCTGGGTTTGGCTAGGTATTATAGGAGGTTTGTAAAAGGATATTCTTCGATTGCCTTGCCAATAACTATATTAATCCTAAAAGATTTAAGTTTGAATGCAATTCTGATTGTGAAAATAGTTTTAAATAATTGAAAAAGAGGTTGGTAACCGCACATGTTCTTACTATTCCACATGGTGGAGATGAATTTGTTATTTATACTGATGCTTCACACCAGGGGTTGGGTTATGTTTTTATGTAGCATGGTAAGGTTATTTCTTATGCTTCAAGACAATTGCGTACACATGAACGTAATTATCCTACACATTGTTTAGAACTTATTCTTATTATGTTTGCTATGAAATTATGGCGTCATTATTTGTATGGTGAGGTGTGAAATTTTTACTGACCAACAAAGTTTTAAGTATTTATTTACTCAGAAAGAGTTGAATTTCAGGCAAAGGCAGTGGATGGAGTTAATTAAAGATTATTACTGTATAATTCACTACCATCAAAGGAAGGCAAATATAGTTGCAGATGCTCTGAGTAGAAAGGCTTCGAGCAGGTTATCCTGTATTCAGTATGCTAGAGTGGACCATGTTATGGAATTGAGATAGATTGGAGTAGAATTCCAATTAGAAGATGGGGATGGATTCTTTGCTCATGTCAGCGTGAGGCCTTTGTTAGCTACCCGTATTCGTGAATTGCAAAGTTAGGATCCATTTCTGGATAAGAAAAGAAAAGATGTTCAAGATGGTAAGTCTGAAGATTTTTGTATTGTTAATGATGGCACTTTATTGTATAAGAAGATGTTATGTGTGACTAATACGGGTGGATTGAAAGTGGAAATTTTAGATAAGGCTCATAATTCCATTTATACTATGCATCTTGGGAGTACTAAAATGTATAGGGATTTAAAGGAGCATTATTGATGGAATAATATGAAGAAGTAAATATCTGATTTTTTTGCTAGATGCCTTATATGTTAGCAAGTGAAAGTGGAACATTAGAATCCTACGAGTTTGCTCCAGCCATTGCCAATACCAGAATGGAAATGGGATCATGTAACGATGGATTTTGTGGTTGGGCTTCCTCAATCTCAAAAGGGGTCAAATTCGATTTGGGTAGTGGTGGACATATTGACCAAGTCAACTCATTTTCTAGCAATCAAGACTACGTATACAATTTATACGTATGCTAGAGTGTATGTTAATGAGATTATTCGATTGCATAAAGCACCAGTATCTATTATTTCAGATAAGGACCCTACTTTTACATCCAAATTTTGGGGTAGTTTATAGTATGATATGGGTAATAACTTAAAGTTTAGTACAACTTTTCATCCTCAGACGGACGGGCAGTTTGAAAGAACCATACAGATTTTGGAGGATATACTTAGAGCTTGTGTCCTCGATTTCAAAGGTAATTAGGATGAATATTTTCCTTTGATAGAATTCGCATACAATAATCGTTTTTAATATACTATTGGTATGGAACCATATGAATCATTATATAGTAGACGGTGTCGAACACCGATATATTGGGGTGAAGTTGGTGAAAGGAAGATAAATAGTCCAGAGTTGATTGAAGCCATCACTGAAAAAGTGAAGATTATTCAAGATAGAATGAGAACATCTCAAAGTAGACAGAAAAGCTATGTAGATAAATGGTGGAAAGATTTGAAATTCCAGAAAGGGGATTATGTGTTTCTTCGGATATTACCAAGAAAATGAGTTATGAGATTTAGAAAGAAAGGGAAATTGAGTCCACGCTACATTGGACCTTATAAAATTCTCGAGACAGTCGGGATGACTGCCTATAAGTTAGCATTACCGTCGGAGTTAGCCCGATTACATGATGTTTTCCATGTTTCTATGTTGAGAACGTATGTAGCATAACCTTCACTTGTATTAGTGGAACAACCTATTGAGTTGAAGGAAGACTTGAGCTATGTGGAAGAACCACTTGATATCGTGGATAGGATAGAACAAATACTGAGATCCAAAGTGATATCACTTATGAAGGTTGTGTGGAAAGGCATTCCATGGATGAAGCTAAATGGGAGAAAGAAAATATCATGAAAATGCGTTATCCGTATTGGTTTGATTTGAACAACAAGGGTATGTCAATTTCGGGGACAAAATTTCCTAACAGGGGGAGAGTTGTGACAACCTTGATATAATTATGATTAATTATGGTTGAATCATGCTTACCTTATGCGATATGTATAATGTGCTATTAGTATGTCTAATGTTAAGTTACTATGTTTAGTCTAATCCTACCTTCATAAAGCATGAAATATTGAATTAGTTACAAACACACAAATTATGAAGTTTTCGGTAGGAATGTTCATATTGGAGACTAGTTTTGACCCTTATAATATAATAATTGACTTGAGGTCAAAACTAGATAGTTGTATATATATGAGTGAAATTTTTAACACAAAAAACGACGTGTAAAACAGAGGCCCGAATAAGGAGTTATGCTGAAATTACGATACAAGGGAGAATCTGTCCATTCGTTAAGTGGTGTTTTGTCTTATTAGTACACCATGTGTTATAATTTGATTGGTTGGTAGGGTGGGGCTGGTTTGGCCGAATTTAAACCCTTTTAATAAGCTCATCCTTCATCAAATTCAGCCATGAGAGAGTTGGAGCTTGAGGAAAAATAATTGTGAAGTTTTGGAAGAGGAAAGTGAGGAGAAAATTTGAGAAAAATCAATAGAAAATTACATAAAAGTGCCTAAGGTAGTTCTATCCATGAATCTTGTTATATTTTTTTTATGTTACTGATTTAAATCATAAACTTTTTACTAAGCTTTCGTGCTTTGATGTATATGTATGGGTAAATACAACTTTAACGAAAGTTAAGGTGTAAACCCTTTATATTGCTTCGATTAGAAATCACTCAGATTGAGTAATTCTAGTTGGAGATTAAAATATACTCATATATGCAAAGGATATCCAAAAATTATGTAAGAATACAAAATAATGAAATTTGGGTGATAGTTTGAAGTTGAGATGTAAAATCTGCTCCAAAAGGGTAAGTATGCATACCTTGTGTTTGAAGTTTCGATTGACATGGCAAATGGACTCTAAAAATTATAAAACTTTAATATTATATTATTCAATATGTTTTATATAATTGGGTGAAATATCATAAAAATTTATGATGTATAAAAATTGTGAAAATTCATGGAAGTTGACGGAACAATATAGAGGGGCCGTTAGGGCAGTTTTTCCAGGTAGTGAAGAAACGAGCATATCTTGCACTAGAAAACTTGAAATGATGTACAGTCTTTTGTTTTGGAAACCTAATACGACAAGTATTGGATTACCAAGAAGAAATTAAAGTATGTATGGACTATGATTTGGATATGTTAAATATCTTAACATAAATTTAATATAGAACTTCATTTATGATAAATGATTTGACGAGAATCATATGGTGCTTATGGACTGAGTTATGCTTAGATATTCATTGGATTATTAATATTCATATAATGATACTAATACAGTAAGAATGATATAAAGGGAAGAAAAACTCGTTGAATAACTTTTGGATAAAGGAAAAGAAAAATCCTGACAAGTAGCCATGGTGAGTATACTTATGATTATATATATATAGATATGAAAATGACATGATGGATATGGAAGTAGCTATAAGAGCAGAATTTGTTTGGATATTAAATTATCCAGGATTGGTTTGAATACTTCGGTATTCAGGATTTGTTTGGATATTCAAATATCAAGGATTTGTTTGGATCTTATGATCCAGGATTGGAATTGGACAAACATCCACTGATTTGTTTTGTCTTATGACAAGGATTTGTTGGAACTTATGTTCCAGGATTTTTTATTTCCATAATGGGTAGGATTTTTTGGATTTTATATCCATAGATTTGATATAGAACCGTTACTTCATTGCAGGGATGGATTACCTCCTTAAGTTTAATGCTTATTGTTTATATTTTAACATTTTCAAGTTTGTACGCTGCCAGCTTGGATACCATATGATCGGTGATTTTGAGAGTTGCACCGTTAGGAAGAGCTAGGGTTTATATATGGGAATTTTGTTATAGTCACACTGGGGAATTTATTACACTCACACATTGTATATATTGACTTAGAGTGGTTTAACTTGATAACTGTAGTACTTAATCATAGTATTGTAAGCTCGCTTAATTATGACTTTGATGTTAATTATGTTATTGTACAAAGAACAATATTATGATAATTATGTACATTATGCATGAAAATATTGATAAATTAATTATACTTCGAATGTCCTGAAGATTTGATTTAATTATTATAAAAACAAATGATTAGAATGGATTTGGGATTGGGGTGTGACATCTTTGCTCGTATAAATATTCAAAAATGGATCCCTTATTGGTTGAAGCCTCTAGATCATCCAAAGAAAATGGGATGAGAAGAGCTTGTTCTACAGCATTTACAATAAAATAAGTGGTAGAACTTTTGTATATGAATAAGAATAATGGGGATCTGAGATGATCGGCATTCCTAAGCCTTTATTGAATTGTCCAAACCTTCTGGAGGTCGACAAAGTTGACGTCACTGTGACAACAATGGTTTTCTTGCTGTTGTTTGTTATGAAAAAGATAAAAAATAATTACAACCAATCAAATGAAATAAAAGGTGCAAAAAGCAAGACAACCATTATGACCTAATCTATTCCTTGCCCTTCCCAAGGATACCTTGACCTTTGATAAACCTGACCCTTAAGGAGTGGGTATGTTGCCAGTTACTTATAATTCCAAATGTTATTCGTTGAAGTTGGGAAGATTCAAAACTAGGGTCCAACTGGCCACCCTTGTTTTTATATAGTAAGTACCTTCATGGGTCATAGCCCATTAATAATAGTATACGTGTTTTTAATACCAACACTCATCCCATGTAATTTGTTAATACTATTGACACAATTAACTATCCCTCACGTGTTTGGAGAAATGTTGGTTGGGACCACATTAAAGAATTAAAATAATTCGATAAATAATCGATTTGGGGGAAACATCAACCCACACTCAGCTATGAAAATAGAGGGCACCCAATGGTCCTCAGGAAGCGCCAGGTGCTCACATGGGCCCTCAACGAGATAAAAAACATTCCACAAAGGGACATGGCAGTCAAGTTAAATTTTTTTAATAATATCCTCATTAAAGATGTACAGGATATTTTGAAAATGGAAACTCAGATAGAGAATTAAGAATGAAAACAGAGAAAACATAATAAAAAAAATGACAAAGAGGAAGGTAAGTGTGCTTACAGTGAAAGGCGAAGTAATGAAAACCCTACTTCAATGTTGCGTTGGTTTTTAAATGGAAGGGAAAAAGAGGGAACATATGTTTTTTAGTGTAAGTGGCTTTACGCTTCCCCAAAAACCAATTATAAGGCACGTGTGTCGAGTACTGAAGTGACGGTTGCATTTCCCCCCAGTTAAAAAAAAACACTGAAATTAAGAACGTGCCCCTAGGCTACTAACTAATTAAAAATTTCTTGGGAATTTAAGATATTTCCTTTCGACCAAGAATATCTCTATTCCTTCAGAGTAGAGACCCATTAAAACATCAATAGTCATCTTAGGCACAAGGCCCAACAACCTCAAGGAAGCTTCGGACATTGGAGGAAATTATAGGGTCCATATTTTCACAGGCATGAACTCAGTACAGGAACTATAGCCCACGTTCCCCTATAATTAATGAAGAGTCCAAGTCATAAAATACTCCTAATCAATCACTTGTACATATGAATTCGATAAAGGATAAGTCTGAACATTTAAAGAGATCTATTAACGGAGCTTGGGACTCTCCTAAGCTTCTCTATAATTATTAAATCGTTCCTCATTTCCGTTGGGCATGTGACATTGTATCATCGAGCAGTACTACAACTCTTTCGATAAGTTCTCTTAAAGTAATAAAAGAATAAACCCTAGATCTCGTGGATGTAGGCACACTATTATTACCACGTACATCTTATGTTGAGTGTGATCTCATTATTTTCTTTAATATTTCTCTTATTTTGTCTTGTGTGCATTTAATACTATTATTGTAGAAAATTACCACCTACATGCATAAAGGTGAACATATGCAATAAACTAAATTACCATGGGAGAATAAACCTACCTCAAATCGCTAAAAAATCCTGATGTCGACTTAAAGAAACAAAATTCTTGAAAATCTTGAATTGCTAATATTTATAATATTCTTTTTCCTTTTAATTCTCAATTTACCACTCTATAAATTTAATTGCCATCTCATTTTATTTTCTCTCTTAGTTCTCATTCTAAAAGGTACTCTCAAGCCACTAATACTAGCACACATATACATATTTCTAGAGATATTTGTAATAATCTTAATAACCTTAAAATAACATGAATACTTGGCTACCTCTCTACCTCACATTATTTTTTTCTCATAACACTTCATATTCCCTCATAAAGACCCCCATTAAGTGGCATCATAACTCTTGTACTAGCTGGTATGATTCCTAAATTAGTTTTCACCTTTTTAATTAAAATAAGAACTTAAGGTACATATAAACTTGTCCATATATAATTCTCCTCTATAAGATTATTTTCATACTTATTTGTGCCCTGCTATGTAGTTGTCAAATTCTGGTTTCCAACACACGTTTAGGGCTCTAAATTTAACCTTACCCGAAAGTTGCATTAAAGTTCAAGACATTGAATCTGATTTTCTCATTTGTATGCCTTATTGATCATATTTAGGATGAAATGTAAAAGTTGGAGTATCCCTACACTCACTTCACTTATTTTTATCAAACCACGTTGAAAAATTTTGTGTGTTTAAAACTTTCTTTTTGCTTGTTTACTTTTCCTTGTTAAAAAATAATTTAAAAATCAGAAAATAAGCAAAAATGAGCAAAACCCGATAGATTTGCCACGGTGAAGATTTTATCGCTGGTAACGAGTCCTGAGATTTCTCTTGGGTAAAACTCTAGCAAAGACTGCTACTTGTGTCGTTGTTGGTTCATCACAGGGAAGGGGTTCGTATTTACACTGAAGCCCTTCGTTGGACCCCATTGGTCTCTCCTTAAAACTCTTCAAAAAATCCCTTGAAAAATTTGAGACTTTCTTCACCTGAAAGAGAAGGATATATTCATTGTGACGAACTGGTGATTAAGAATCCTGGGATCGAACATGATTTAAGGATCTTTAGAAATCTTTTTTTTAAAGAGTCACTTTTAAAAAAAAGAGAGGAAATCTAATATTTAAATCTAGTTCACATTTTTCTTTAACCATTCTTTGCATTTAATAACCTTTCTTTCTTGAGATTGATTAATATTAAAAAAAGGTGAAGATTTTACCCTTTACTTTTGTAAAATCAATTAGTTTCATAAACTTTTAGGGATTTTCTCCCAAACAAGAATATTATGATCTTTGTGCCTCTTTTTCGGGTTCTAAACACTTGTGAACTCCGAAGATTGGAGAAAAATGCTTATGCAATATTGTTGACATGTCTCAAGACATAAGAGATGTTGTGTGTTTATATCGACGTGTAGAGATCTCCATATTAATATGAATTTGAGAAAAAAGTGTGAGGTGTGAGTTAGCATAGAAGGCGTGTTAGACGTTACTCCCCTGGTAAGTCTTTGCCAATTCTTTAGTAAGATTAGTTCATTGGCCCAAGATTTTTCCCATTAAGGGATTTTCGTATTCATAGTGCATCATATATAGGGGATACTTGTAAGTTATTTCATATGCTAATTAGAATATAAATGTGGCATTTTCTATTGTATTTATATCTTATTGCTATTTCTAACTAAGTTTTGCTAGTGTGTTTCCGCAAAATCATATCTCAAGTACTTCATATAATGCCTTTGAAGAAGTATCTTGTGGCATACGGGTTATGATAATTTATAATGTATATCTTATTGTGCCCTTGGACAGGCCTTTGTGTCATAGTTGATATATTTTCCTTTTGTTACTTATAATCTTTTGGTTATGTGTTTTGTCACGGAATAGACAAATGGGGAGATTGTAAGAGTATCTACATGCCCACTTATGCCATCACAAGTAGTTATCTTATTTCGTTTTCCGAAACATATTTTTGGATTATAAATTTTATCTTCCCAAAAATTGTCATCAACATTAAAGAATTGGAAGACCATTTTCTCATCATCTTGCATCATTGATCGCATTTAGGATGAAAGATAAAAATTAGTGTAGCCCTACACTCATTTCACTTATTTTTATAAAATAATACTGATAGCTTTTGTGTGTGTTAAACTTGTTGTTTTGCCTCTTTACTTTTGCTTATTCAAATCCCTTTGAAAAATCAAAAAATAAGCAAGACCTAATGTCTTCTCCGCATCGAATATTTTATTGACCGGTAGAGAGTCTTGAGATTTCTCTACACAAAATTATAGCAAAGGCTGCGATTTTTTTAATTGTTAGTTTGCAGCAGTGAAAGGCTTTGTCGTTGTGACAAAACCCTTCGCTGGATGCCCATGGTCTCTCTTTAAAAGGTTTCAAAATCCCATGAAAGTTTTATGACTTGCTTCACTACGAGCTTGCTAAAGCAAATAATATATTCACTATAGTGAATTGGTAGCGAAGAAGCCTGGGCACAAATCTGCTGTAAGGATCTTTGGTGATCTTTTTATTTTGTGTAAAAGTAACTTTTTTTTCTTTGTTATTTGATAATTGGGCATTGGAGCCACCCAATAACTCTCTCTCTCTCTCTCTCTCTCTCTCTCTCTCTCATGCCTTTTGTAAGAGATGTGCGTTTATAGCACACCTTAGTAATGTGTAAACCTATTTAGGAAGATAAGAGAGCTTCATTTTAATATGTCTCTCATATTATTTTCCAAGAACAATATTTTTTAAGAGAGCTTTATAAGTCTTCCCCGTCTTCTTCCTTTTTTAGGAAGATATGAGCACATTTTTGAAAAAGAAAGAATCAAATATGTAAATCTATTTAAGCTTTTTCACCTTATCTTCTTTGTATTTAATCACCTCTATATCTTAAGGTTAATTAATATTAATGAAGATAAAGATTTTACCAAGAGCCTTCATTTTTACAAAATCACTTTGTTTCATATAATTTTATGTCATTTCTCCTAAAAAAAAGTATTGTTATCTCTTTAGCTCTTTTCATGATTCCAAACACTTGTGAAATCCAAATATTGACGAAGAATCCTTATGCAACATTGTCTATATATGTCAAGACATAAGATATGTGGAGTGTTTCTAATGGCATGTAGAGATGTGGAGTGAGAATTGGCATGGAAAGAGTATTAGTAGTTGGTCCCCTTTGTAAGTGTTTACCCAGTTGATAGTAATATTGTTGCATTGTCCCAATATTTTTCCTGTTAATGTATTTTTGTATTTGTAGGCATCATATTTAAACGAAGGCTTATAAGTTGTTTCAGATGATAGTTACAATAGAAATGTGATCTTTTCCATTATTTCTATGTCTAACTATTCCATATTTATGATTTCTTCACATATTGTTATTTTGATGTGTTTTCTAGTGTGTTTCAAGAAATCATGTCTCAAGTACTTCATACAATGACTTTGAAGAAATATCTTGTGGTTTGGGGCAACAAGCATTTGTAACATATATCTGATTGTGTCTTTGCCATGGCCTTTGTGTCAAAGTTGATAGATTTTTATTTTATGACTTTTAATCTTTTAGTTATGTGTTTTTATCATATAATAGATAAAGGGGAAGACTAAAAGAGTATCTACATACTAATTTGTGCCCTTCGAGGTTATTGTCTTAATTTTATTTATAAAACACACTTTGGGTTCTAAATTTTTACTTCCCGAAAAGCTTCGCCATCGTTCAAGATTTCGAAGTTGGTTTTATCATCCTCATTCCTTATTGATCACATTTAGGATGAAAGATAAAAGTTGAAGTATCCCTACACTTGACTTAACTTATTTTTATAAAATCATATTGAAAAATTTTATGTGTGTAAAAATTATGTTTTTTCCTATTTACTTTTTTTGGTTTAAAACCCTTTGAAAAATTAGAAAATAAGTAACAATGAGCGAGACCCAGTGCTTTGCTACAGTGAAGATTTTCTTCGTTGGTAGTGAGTCTTGATATTTCTCTCATAAAAACTTTAGGAGAGACCGTGACTTATTTCATTATTGGTTCTCCACGACGAAGGGCTTCACATACGCAATGAAAACCTTCGTTGGAGGCCTATGACCTCTCTAGAAAATGATTAAAAAAATCCCAAGAAGGTACTACGACGTGCTTCGCTGCAAGCTCGTGAGGCGAAGAAATATCTACTGCAGTAAATTTGAAGTGAAGAAGCCTCGACGTGAACCTTCTATAAGGATCTACGGATATATTTTTGGTTTTTGTGCAAAAATTTCTTTTTATATTGTGTTGGAGGATGATTAGACATTAGTCTCTCTCTCTCTCGCACTTAACTTATGTTATAGATGTGTCTTGCTAATTTATCTTGGTAATGGATAAACCCATTTATTTTGTTTTTCTCTATATAAACCATTATTGCTCTTTATTTCAAAATATATCTCATCTTATAAGTTATTTCATCTTCTCCCTTACTAAGAAGACAATAACACATTTTTGAAACATAGGGAATCTAATATCTAAATCGAGTTCACTTTTTTCTTGAACCCTTGTTTGCATTTACTCACCTTTATGTCTTAAAGTTGATTAATATCAAAGAAGACAGAAGATTTTACAAAAAGCCTTCACGTTTGCAAAATGAATGGGACGAAAGCGCCCTAGGATACATAAGTCATTTATGATGGTAACCCTACATATAGACTAGAGTTCCCAAGAAATATATTCAAAAGGATAATATCAAGTCACAAGTGATATGAGTTGAATCATGCTATTATTAACTAATTTAGAACGGGATTTTACTCCGAGTCCATCCATATGGAACATGGCATCCTAAAGTGATGAGTTATTAAAACTCTTAAAGATATCTATATCTCTATTTAAAGTTGGGTACCTAGATATTGGAGTATCCTTAATAGACTCACCTACGTGAATGTTAAAGTGTGGCCACTTCCTGTGGATATTTTGGGCAAATTCCTAAGAGTGCTCACATTATTGGGATAGAAACACATGGCCATAACGGGTTGGCTATTAGAACTACACCGAAGTAGGGTTATGTGAGGGATGTTGTCAGATATAGAGTCCAAAACTATGGTTACTCTAGTATATTCTGAATAATCTTTATTACATAAAGGTTCAAGTGGAAAGACACATTTGTTTATGCACAATTCTATTAATTATTACTCGATATATACAATTTTCAAAATTTATAAGTGGTGGATTATTAGAACTTGTGGGTAAAATTTGAAAACTTTGAAGAAGAAAACTTTTTTGGTCTTTGACTTTTAAAACAAAGAAGCAGTAATATATTCCCAACAGCATTTGGAGTATCCCACATTGGTAAGGAGAAAAAATTTGGAGTGGTATATCTACAATTAATTGGAGCCTAATGGGCAAGACCTTTGGGCATTATATATTTTGTGTCTATGGGTGGGAGATTATATTGGGCCAAGTCACACACATAAGCGTGCGCCATCGCCTATGTTCGTTCATTCGTCTGACTCAGCTCGTGCCCTTGTTTAAATCCTGGGTCTTGGGCTTGGGCTCAATTAGAATTAATTTTTTGGACGAAAAATTAATTATTTTCTTACTTAAAAATTTTGTACAAAAATTATATTCAAGAAAAAAAAAGACATATGTTTTTAACAGTTGAATTTTCCACCCATCCTTCTCTCCACGTTGGGTGCCACCATGACTTTTAACACATAAAAAAATATGCTATTATTTCTTTTAAAAAAAAGTTCTCTATAGAGACATAATAAATCCTCCACATATTTATTATTAGACTCGGACAATTAATACTTATGGATGTAGACAGACCAAATTAATTCTTGTGCTTTATCAATTCCTACTTTTTGATTATTGGAGGTTGTTTTATCCCCGCGGAGGGGATGCTGTTAAGACTGTAAGTACACATTGGAAGAGCCGTGAAACACCTTAAAGAGAGAGATATTGTATGTGACTCAGTCATGTTCCCAACTCTGATTTCTAGGCTTATTTCTATTTCAACAATTACATTTTCTTCCTCAGATTAATTTCCATGTTCGGTAATTTCGTTCCATTCTATTTCTAATTTTGCAGCAACATTTTTAAGGTGTTCCTATAATCTTCCATGGACAAATTCACCTCAATAAACCTTATTAAGCCTTTCAAATATGAGATACAACACTTCAAATGTTAGAGGATGGAACTGTTGTTTTATTTAACCAATAAAAAAGCTGTGTCTTTTGTTCAATCTGAAAAACCCGTAGTGAATAATCCCCCAAGTGTTGAGGAAAGCAAAATTGCTCGTTATTGGGAAGAAATAATTTTCTGTGCAAGAACTACATTCTGAATGCTCTAAGCGATTATCTTTATGAATACTATACTAACTATAAAACTATAAAAAAAGCTTTGTATTGCTTTGATTTAAAAATATGACATGGAGGAGGCAGGAGACAAAAAGTATGTCGTCAGTCATTTTTTGAAGTTTCAAATGACGGGTAACAAATATGTAGTTGCTCAAACCCATTATTAACCGCTGATTGACCATGAAATTATTTCTGAGGGCATGGCTTTTGATTAGAAATTTCAAGTGGCTGTGATTATTGACAAATTTCCACCTATGTTTAAAGAATTCAAAAATATTGTGCGGCATAAATCTAAAGAATTTTCACTAAAGTCTCTTATTACAAAACTATGAATTGAGGAAGAATCCTGAAAACAGGACTATAAAGATGAGATTCTCATTATGTATATCAACAAGAATTATAAAAAGAACCAAAATTCAGATGTTTTAAAGGCAAACGGAAAAAATATGAAATTTCAAAAAAAGAGCCAGAGTGAGGCTTATAATCAAAACAAGAACATTGAAAATGAACATTTTAGCAACTCGACACATTTTCTCTATTTCAAGTGTGGCAAGCTTGACCATATGGATCATAAATATCATAATGTGACACATGCATAAACGAACATAACTTAAGAGGACCTATGTGCTATGATTTTTGAAATCAATATGGTTAGCGGTGCCGAAGGGTGGTGGGTGGATACTAACGCTTCTCGCCATATTTGTCACAACCATTCACTATTTAAGACTTATTCTGATGGTGCAAATAAGAAAGTACTATCGGGTGGTTCTCACTCCACTAAGGTTAGTGCTATTGGACAAGTGGAATCGAAGTTTACTTCAGGCAAAACTGTGATCCTTACGAATGTTTTCACACTCCTGGGATAAGAAAAAATTTGATTTCGGGTTATCTTATCAACAAAGTTGGCTTTACTCAAAATATCGTTGCTAATTCATTTACTTTGTCCAAAAAATAAATTTTTCTAGGTAACGGTTAGGGGTGGAAGCGGTACGGGTTTTTACCGTACCGTACCGTTTTGGTCCGAAAAAAAATGGTTTTGGTTTCATATATTAAAATACCAGAAACCAGTCTTACCGAAACCGAAATTACCGCAAAAAAGTTGGTGGGTTTTGGTTTTAATATTTAAAAAACCGATTTACCGAAATTACCGTACCGAATTTACCGAAACCAGAAAAAATCGTACCGAAATTACTGTACCGTACCAAATTTACCAAAATTACCGTACCGAATTTACCAAAACCAGAAAAAGTTGGTTTTGGTTTTGGTTTTAATATTTAAAAATGTTGGTTGGTTTTGTTTTTGGTTTTTTGGGACTTTTAGTGTTGTTTATCGAAACCAGAAAAAATCGAAACTAGAAACCAGAAAAAACCAGAATTTACCGAAACCAGAAAAAACCAGAAGAAACCAGAATTTACCGAAACCAGAAAAAAAACCGAAATTACCGAAAAAACCGAAATACCAGCCGGTTTGGTTTTGGTATTGATTTTGGTGTACCGGGTGGTAAACTGGTACGGTTTGGTTTTACCGTCTAGAGTTTGGTTTTGGTATTGGTATCTGCTATTTACCGACCAAACCGTACCGCTTACACCCCTAGTAACGGTTATGCCACTAATGGAATGTTTAAGTTGAATGTTGATGCTATTAATAAAATTTCTCCTTCCTCTTATAAAGCTTATTCTTTTAATGTTTGGCATGCTAGACTTTGTCATGTTAATAAACGACTTATTAAAAATATGAGCACTTTAGGAGTAATTCCATAATTATCTTTAAATGATTTTAAAAAATGTGGATGGTGTGGTCAAGCAAAAATAACTAAGACACCATATAAATTTGCTTTTAGATAACCCGAACCACTTAATTTAATTCATTAGGATATTTGTGAATTGGATGGTGTTACAACTAGAAATGGTAAATATTATTTTATTACTTTTATTGATGATTGTTTCTTTTATTCATTTGTGCATGTAATGAAAAATAAAAGTGAAGTATTTGACATGTTTAAAATTTTCTAAATGAAATTCAAAATCAGTTTAATCAAAAAATTAAAAGGTTACATAATGATAGAGGCACCGAATATGATTCTGCACCATTTCTTGAATTTGATAAAATCCAGGGGCTGTCTGACATTGGTGGGGTAAACTTATTTTAACGTTATGTCATGTACTTAATAGAATTCCTAAGACTAAAACGAAAATATTTCCTTAAGAAATTTAAAAATATATTAAGTCAAACATGTCATTATTTAGAACGTAGGGGTGTTTAGCTTATGTACATATACTCGACCCAAAGAGGTATACATTGGCTAGTTGAGCATATGATTGTATTTTTATTGGCTATGGAATTAATAGCAAAGCATATATTTTTCATAACTTGGGAAATCAAGTAATAATTGAATCAAATGCCGTTGATTTTTATGAAGATAAATTTACTTTTAAATTGAAAAATAGTGTGTGTATGGGGGTGGGGGGAGGGGGGCATCCAGTAATGTTTCTTTAACCAAGAATTTAGAATCCAATGAAACAGTTTTAAAATTAATAAAAAGTAAAAGATCTCGTGTTAAAAAGGATTTGGTCCCAATTTTTACACGTATACTTTTAGAGGACCCTAAAAATATTGAGAAATCTTTATCTCCCTTACATGTCGATTTAAGGTAAAAGGCTATTAATTATGAAATGAAATATTTGGAAACAAATAAATCTTGACATTTAGTGGACCTTTCACCTGGGTGTAAAATAATTGGATTTAAATGGATTCTTAAAAAGAAATTAAAACATGATGGTACAGTTGAAAGATATCAGGCACGTCTTGTTGCCAAAGGTTTTAGATAGCGAGAAAACATTAAAAAAATTATACCTATTTACCCATGTGTGTACTATTTCTCCTAGCTACTTTAAATAATTTAATTTTACACCAAATGGATGTTAAAACTGCATTTTTAAATGGAGAATTAGAAGAAGATATTTATATGGGTCAACTTGAAGGTTTTATAGTATATGTTTAAGAAAATAAGGTGTGTAAATTAGACAAATCTCTTTATGGACCCAAACAGGCCCCTAAACAACGGCATGATAAATTTGATAGCTTGGTCATCTCTAATTGGTTTAAAATTAATGAAAGTGATAAATGCATTAATTTATTATAAATATGAAGAGAACGTTTGCACTATAATATGTCTTTATGTTGATGACTTTCTTATATTTGGTTATAATATTCATGTCGTAGAAAATATCAAATCATTGTTGTGTGCCGATTTTGATATGACGGATTTGGGAGAAGATAGTGTAATATTGCGAATTAAAATTACTAGGTCAGAAAAGGGACTTTATTTGGATAAGTCTCATAAAATTGAGAAAGTTCTAAAAAATACAATTACTTTAACTGTAAACCCTCCAGTACTCCATTTAACCCTAATGTAAAGTTATTTAAGAACATTGACACCAGTGTAAACTAAAATGCTTATGCAAGCTTCATTAATAGCTTATGTTATGCTACAGATTACACTAGACTTAACATAGCTTATGATATGGAGTACTATATAGATGTACTAGTTCACCTAGTATGGAGAGCATTAGCATGATATTGATAGGGTCATGTAGTACCTTCAAAGGTTGATGAACCTTGGATTACATTATAATAAGCACCCCATTGTCCTTGAAGGACTTAGTGATGCTGATTGGAATACCCTATCTGATGTCTCTAATGTTACTGCTGGATATATATTTAGCATTGCTGGTGGTGCGATTTTTTTGGAAATCTAAAAAACAAACTATTTTATCTCAATCCGCTATAGAGGCTAAGATAATAGCACTAGCTACTGCTAGTGAAGAGCGAGGTTGGTTGAGAAACCTCTTGTCATATATCCTTTATTGGAAAGACTGATACCGGCCATTTTGATTCATTATGATAGTACTGCGACTATTGCAAAAGTAAAGAGCTGTTATTATAATGGTAAGAGACGACAAATACGTCGTAAACATAGTACCGTTAGAGAGTTTATCTCTACGGGTGCTGTGAGGGTGGATCATATATGGTCTGAACAGAACTTAGTTGATCCTTTGACGAAAGGATCAGCTAGGGAGAAGGTCTTGAACACCTCGAAAGGTATGGGACTAAAGCTCTTGGATACATGAGTCATTTGTGATGGTAACCCAACATATAGACTAGATATCCTAATAAATATGTCCCAAGATTAATAATAAGTCACAAGTGATATGGGTTAAATCATACTATTATTAATTAATTTAGAATGGGATTTTTTTCGAGTCCATCCCTGTGGAGCATGACATTCTAAAACGAGTAAATGATGAGTTGTTAAAACTCTTAAAGATATCTACAGATCTATTTGGAGTGGAGCACCTAGCTATAAGAGTATCCTAGATAGACTCGCCTATGTGAATATGAAAGTGTGACAACTTTCTGTGGATATTTGGGGAAAATTACTAAGAACGTTCACATTACTAGGATAAATACACATACCCCTAACGTGCAGTAGGGTATGTGTGGGTTGTAGTCAGAGATAAAGTTTAAAACTATATTTACTCTAGTATATACTGAATCATCTTTACTACGTAATGTTTTAAGTTAAAAGACACCTTTGTTTATGCCCAATTTTATGAATTATTGCTCGATATAGACTATTTTCAAAATTTACAAGTGGGGGACTGTTAGAACATGGGGGTAAAATTTGAAAACTTTGAAGAAGAAAATATTTTTGGTCTTTGACTTTTAAAAGAGAGAAGGAGTAATATATGACCAACAGTATTTAGAGTATTCCACATCGGTAAAGAGGAAAAATTTAGAGTGTTATATCTACAATTCATTTTGGACTAATGGACAAGCCCTTTGGGTATTAGATGTTTTGTGTGTATGGGTGGGTATTGGGCCAAGTCACACATGCTCGTGCGCATCGCCACTGCCGCCCGTCCGACCCCTCTCGTGCCCGTGTCCGGTTCTTAGGTTTGGGCTCTATTAGAATTAATTTTTTGGATGCAAAATTAACTATTTTCTGATTTAAAATTTTTGAACGAAAAATTGCTATAAAAAAAAGACGTTCATTTTTAACAGTTGAATTTTTCCACCCACTTACGCAAGTTTTTCCACCTTTCTCCCCACGTTGGGTGCCAACAACGTCATAATTTTGTTCAATAAAAAGAAGCCTTCGGTCATGACTTTTAACACATAACAAAATCTGCTACTATTTCTCTTTAAAAAAATTCTCTGTGTAGACATAATAAATCCTCCATAGATTTATTATTAGACTCAAGCAATTAATACGAATGGATGTAGATAGATCGAATTGATCCTTGTACTTTATTAATTCATACTTTTTTATTATTGAAGGTTGTTTTATTCTGGTAGTTGGGAGGATGTTGAGACTGTCAGCACACATTGGGCAGAACGCAAAACACCTTAAAGAGAACGACATTGTCCACGACTCAGTCGTGTTCTGAATGTGATTTCTGGACTTATTCTGATTTCAACAATAAAATTTTTAACTTCAAATTATTCTTTGTGTTTGGTAATTCCGCTCCATTCTATTTCTAATTTTGCAATAATAAATATCAATTCTTCTATTATCAATCTTTGTAATACTTACCAGTTAGATATCTTATGAGATTTTTTTGTGTATTTTGTATAAATTCACATTTCCTATTTACAACCCCTATTTTATAAATTCCACCCTAATGGGTTTAAATCCATTTATCACACCTAAATGAAGGGGTTTATTGAATAAAAATGAGAAATTTGACATTTTAAAAACCCATCGTTATATTCCTATTTCTTCTTCCAATATAGGGAATATTTTGTTGTCATTACTCTTTTGAAATAGATCACCTAATATCAGAACATACTGAATAACTTGCAGAGAATGATTGCTCCACTGATTTTGAAGTAGATCTTATAATTGCTACACTGACGACATTAACAAAAGCAATGAAGAAGGGAAAAAATGAAGATGCCATTTGTGTTTGTCCTGATTTATATAAAATAACTAGGATTAGTCTAGTTTGTATCCATTCACTGGGGTGATTGAGTGTTATTAGATTGAGCTCGATCGAAACTCAATTTGTTAGGGTGCTGTGTTTCAACTGTAGAAACAATTACGTCAAAACCGCATAAAGTTCCTATAGGGAGTGTTAATAGGGATATGGAAGTCTTTTGCCACTTTTAAAATTTAAAACTTTTTTAAGCGATTTGGGAGGGCTATATATAGAAAATATGAGTTTATATAAGAATACCCTTTTTTTGTGAATTTATCCGGAACAGAATTCTGATTTTGACAACAAATTCTCCAAAGACAAAGGAAAGTTTTAATCTTTCTACCATTTGGGCTTGGAATGCTTCTAGTATCATATATGCTTCAATACTTATTCACCCAAATGATTTGAAATTAGAACCAATTCTTAAAGTCAACCATTCCAAGTTTTAGAATTGTTTAATCTTTGTATAAAATCTTTCTTCACAAGCAAATCCAATTGATCAAGTTTTTATCTAGAAAGAACATATCCTTAATTGGCCTTACAAGTTGTGTGCGGCGGGTCCATAACGAAGAGAATTTAAATTCTACTTATTATTAAAATTTAATGTTTTGCCTGATTAAAAAATATTCATGACGGATATTGCCGAATTAGTTAGGAATCAATTTATTCTTGTACTAATCTAGGGAACTTGATGCCTAAACCTTGGGTGCTACAAATATTTGTTTGTAATTTCTCCTTTGTATTCACTTTAGACAATATATCAATAAAAAAAGTTAGATCCGACAAAATGACGCACGACACGAATCGATACGAAGTTATAAGTTAATGGGTGGACCCTTAATGGATTCGGATCATATCAGTGTCAACCCAATAAGACACGATAGTTAACGAGTCGAGTTAGTGTTGCCCCCTTCACCTATTAATACCCGATAAGACCCGTCATGACCCATTAATTCAAGTAAATAAGATATACTCTTAGATAATTTATTTATAATTCACTTATAAATAATTTATGTAGCATAATGTTAATTTAATCATTATGAATTTTACTAAATGAGAGATTTATTAATGTCAATGAATTAATGGGTCTACTTGGGTCCAAAAATGAGATAATATGTCAACTTATATACAATTCAAAATAATTCATTATCTTAATGGGTATTAACGAGTGAACACGATATGACACGTTAACATAACGGATCGGGTTTGGGTATGATTTTTTATACGATAAAAAAGTCAATTGTTTAGACACGAACTCAATAAGACTCGACTACGATAAAAAATGATACGAACACGATTCGACACGATTCATTGATAGATCTAGATAAATTTATGACTAATAATTATGGGTATTCACCAAAATTGACTAAACTGTTATGCATATTCTTGATATAGTTTAGCATTTTTCTAAATCAAATTGTGTTAGCTGTACTTTATCAACCAAATAAAAAAGGCTTCGTTACTTCACGTGGATTGTTTAATTAGGTGTGATAAGACTCTTTATGGATCAAGTGGCCTAAACATCTTCCAGAAAATCCATCCTTAATGCATGCTAAATGGAATGCACTTCAGGGAGATGATGACGCTTAATTAATCCCCGTCATTTTCCATGAACACTTTAATGCTTTTTTGCTGTAACTTTATTAATTCAATTGACTTTGTAATACAAGGGTTAGGGCTTGTTTGGTAAAAAAAATTCTCCCATCCAAATCAAGTCTTATTTTCTTTTTGAAACTGTTCAAATTAAGAGTTGGATTTTTTTTTAGCACAATCAACAAACAAAATTTCAGGACAGTGAACAACTTTTTATCTCACTGTATTTTAACCATCGCTTTGAAATATGATCTAATAATTTGGGACTTCGGGAATGGAAGAATATTTTTTTTCATCAACGTTTGCGAAATTTACATCTTTGTCATCGACTAATACACGTTTGCTTTATATGCAAAATTCAATTTTTGCTAACCTGTGACCAGGGAGGAAGCTAGCCAATTTTGAGGGGCCCATTGCCTCCTCAAAGTTTGGAAAAATTTCAAATGACGCCCTTAAAATTTTTATAATATGCAATTGAGTCTTTTTTGTTGACAAGTTTTGTCAACACAATATATCATTTTGGAATATAATTTAGTTATAACATGGCTACAACTACATAAAATCATAATAACATCTAAATTATAATTATTTATGTAATGTAAAATTTTATAAAACTAACTTTATTTGTTGGGTTATTTACTTTTTAACCCCCATCAATTATTTTTTAATATGATTAATGGTAAAAAAATATCTTTGACGCCCTTATCTTATATCCTGGCTTTGTCATTGCGTGTGACTTCTACATAAGAATAAGGGAAGAATTATATTTTTTTTACCTTTTTATAATGGATCTTTTTAGATAAGAAAATAAAAATTATTATTTCTAGTGATTAAATTTCATATCATTTATTAAATAACGAAATAGAGTTGCTATTGATTTATAAGCAGGGGTGGCTACACTATGATTTTTTTATTGTACCTTACTCTTTGGCTCCGAAAAAATATGGTTTGCCCTAGTATTTTTTCATTATCGAAATTGAAATTACGAAAAACTTTGCGGTTGGGTTGGTTAAAACATTGAATTTTTTTTATTTTACCAAAATTACCACACCAAAACTAAAGTAATGCAACTATCATCGCCAAAATCAATTTAAGATACTAGAAATATAAAATTTATATTATATTTGTTAATTTCTATTATATATCAGACTCAATTTTCACAAAAGTTAATATGAAGAGTGGTCGCAACATTAATTTTTTCCTTCGTATAAAAGTTCAATTAATATCTACTCCCAACTGTTCTTTTTAACAAATTATATGTAGGAATTTTTAATTAACTAGAATTCATGCTTCTTCATTTATGTGTTATCTCATAGTTTATTCGTAAGTTTAGTTATGGCATTTGGAAATTGAAAATATTATAAAGTGAACGATGAATATGAAAACAAAAATGATTAACAATACGAAAAATGAAATTAAAATATGACAAAAAAAATTACTGCAAGCTAGAGTTTACAAAAATACGAAAAAAGGTTTTGTACAATTTGGTATGAATTGTTTTCAAAAATCCGAAATTATCAAAACTGATCGTATCGAAAAAAAATTATGCGGGATCAAATACTAACCAAACCAACTAATCATATGACTAGAATTATTAGTATTAAATTATTGAATTTATTACTCAACTTGAATTCAAATATCAAGATTGAATCATTATCTAAATTTGAATTATTGCAAAGCTATGTAAAATTAATCGAGATTTTAAACAAGACATCAAAATTTTTGTACCTAAAAAAAAAGTCGTAGATTTTCAAAACCCAACTTGGTTGAATAGAAAATTAGAGGGTGTATAAGCAACAGTGAAATAGTTGACCAAATACTGGGAGAGATAAAAGCCTGCTTGGGCTATTGATATTAGAGTTGTTTTGATGAATTTGTTACATGGTGATGTAACAGAAATCTGGTGTGTTTCAATAAATGAAAACGTAAGGCTTCTTTAATACTAGATACATGAACACGCACAGATACAACTTAATAATTTTATAGTGGCTTGTGATTTGGTACCTCTTAACAACTCGTGACCCGTTAAATTTAGGTGCAAAAGATGGTTGGCTTTGATATATTTATGAAGCAAGCGCGTGTTTAGTGGTTTGTTAAAGCCTATTTCGAAGTGTTCATAAGATAAAAAAGAAGTTTTCATAGTTTTAACCTCAGTAGTTATGCCATACGTGTGCGATATATATATATATATATATATATATATATATTGAGAGAGAGAGATTCTCATGAGAGATAAATTCTCATGCATATCCCAATTTGCATACCGCTGGGAACAATTTTTGATAAAATAGTAAAAATAATATTTTTGAGCTATTTTTTTTTTATAAATTATAAACATTTCAGTAGGATCATAAAAAAAATTCACCTCAAAATGGTTTTTTTTTGCTATTTTAAAAAAATCGGTCAAACTTCGTCAATTTGTAACAATTTAAAAACTGACAAAGTTTGACTGATTTTTTTAAAATAGCAAAACAATTCATTTTGAGATAATTTTTATTATGGTCCTACTTAAATGTTTAAAAATCATAAATAAAATGAGCTCAAAATTATTTTTTTTACTATTTTTAAAAAATGGTCCGCATGGAGGGTATGCATGATATATACAGTCCAGCTCTTGTGCGGACTACTCCGCACTTTAAGAGTGCAGACCAAACATATGTCACGTGACGGTGAGCCCAGAAAAGAGAGAAAGTGTGTCTATAATTTAGGCGATAATTTCTAGGCTCATCGTTAGGTGACACATGTCCGGTCCGCATTGTTAAAATGCGGAGTAGTCCGCACAGGAGCATTATATATATATATATATATATATATATATATATATATATATATATATATATATATCAGTGTTCTAAAAACCCGCCTAGGCTCCGCCTAGCCACGCCTAGGCTTGAGGCTTGGAAGAAACGCCCCGCCTTAAGATTTTGACGCCTTATGCTTGGTAAAACCCTTAAGACGTACTTTTTCTCTAAAAACAATAATGCTTTAGTGAAACGACATCGCCTTTTAAAGATTTTTTTGCAAACCGGACAATTATCTCATCCAAAATAATCAAATAGTATTTTTATTTGCAAATACTCAGACATATTTTTATGATATGTACAATTTTAGTGTTTTAATAGCCTTGTTATGGTTAAAAAATATTAAAATATATTAAAAAGACCTAAACGCCTTTTCACGCCTTTTTACGCCAAGGCCCGCCTAGGGTTCTAAGGCTTAAGGCTTGGCCTCCACGCCTCGATCACGCCCCGCGTTTTTTAAAACCTTGATATATATATATATATATATATCTATATAATAAAGCAGGAGGGGTTTTTCACTATTCATGCCATGTCATACCAAGGTTCATGCCACATCATATAAAACTCATGACATGGCATAGGAGGAGTCTTATTTTCAGCTGACCAATGACCAATCTATATAACAAATTTTATATCATGTGGGTTCTAAACCAACAAAAAAAGGAAAGCTATTAAAGAGCCTTCCCACCCGTACTTTTCTCTCAAACCAAATCTTCACCTAACACAAAACTTATTCCGGTCTACCACTCCCTGTCTATTTTACCTCGAGCCTTTCAATTATCTCACCTACCCACTCTTGGAAAAAACGCCTATTTCTCTCAAAGCAAAGCTCATACTCGACAATTATTTTTGAGTTTGAATTATCCAAGAATTTCTCTCCAATAATAATAGTATGCCTATTTCTCTCCTATTTATCTCAAGAGAAAAGTACACGGGTGTGAGGCTCGAGGTTCTGCCTATTTCTCCCCCTTTCTCTTTTGAATCCAAAACCAACAAATCACGCCTCTCTCTCTTCAGCAGATCGGGTGGACAGGGGCCTTTTTTATTGGGACTCACAGCCACTAGAGTGGCTGGAGTAGCTAACCTAAGATATGGGTAAAAAGAAATGGGTCAGATATCTTCACCAAAGGTAATTAGTAGACAGATATTATCACTACCCATTACATCTTTTTCTCTCTACCAATTCTTATTCTTTAATCAAAGCTTCCTCCTCACCCCTCATTTCAGATCCTACTTGGTTCTCTTTCACACGCTTCGCCCGTATCTCTCTTACGCACACTCCGCCTCCGCCTCTCTATCTGGGTTCGCATCCGCCACCGTCTCTCTGGATTCGTAGTTCGGTCTAACAGATCTAACAGGTTCATTCTTTTGTTTTTTCATCTTTTGTTCACAGTGTTTAAACCGTCTCTCTTACGGTGTTTTTTCATCTTTTGTTCACAGTGTTCACAGTGTTAACCCAGGGCTGATTTGTTCACAGGAATTAATTTCTCTTACTCTCTCTTCTAACCGTATTTTTGTTTCAAAACAGGGTCTCATTTTTTTGGGTCTTTGATACTTGGTTGAGATATGTTTTGAGTACTAACCGTAGTTTTGTACAGTGATCATGAAAAGCACCCAAGTAGGCCAGTTGGGTTTTCAGCGGTTAATTCACAGATGGGTTTTAGTGTAGTTTTGGCGGTCAAGAGTTTCATTTTGGCGATCCTGAGTTATCCTCAATTTTTTCGATCATAGTTTTGGATTTAATTTCTCTTAGTCTCACATCTAACTGTATTTTTTGTTTCAAAATGGGGCCTCATTTATTTGGGTCTTTGATATTTGGCTATTTGATCAAAACCCAAATTTGTATAGATTTGGGGATTCGTTGACTAGGGCGGGCATGTGCCATTGGTTGTAATGGAGAGTTTGAGTTTAAGAGGGTTTCAAACATGGCGTTTTCATATTTTTAATTTCGCTGTCTTTGTTCTTGACAAATGAATGAGGGTTTGGGGTTATATAACCCTGCATCAATTTTTCTCCTTCAATATATGAATTTTATTTAGGCTGACACACTTTTCGTTCATATTTTTGCAGATTCCATCCTTAAACATGTATTTGTTTTTTCTCTAAGTTTTTATTTTGGGCCTCTTTTGTCTGGCTGATTTAATTCATTTTTACGTATTATTTGTTTGTAGATTATGATATAGACACAAAAAATCAGATAAATGAGTATCTATTGGTGTAATAGTTTGACATTTTTTAATGTATTTAACATATTGCACACCAGGGATTTTGGATATATTTGGGTTTTGGAATATGTTGAAAGCATGTGTTTTTTGTAAGGTAGTACTGGTTTTTAATCATAGTGAAAGTTTGAACATATTTTTAACAAAAACAGTATATGTTGTTAATTTATTATTTTCTTTTTTTTAATTATTTTTCTCCTGAGCATATCCAATGCAAGTGGGATTTTTCTATATCAATTGGTTGTTGTGAAAAAACTTCCTCCTCCAGAGAATTGAAAAAAAAAAAAGCAAGGATGAGTTAAAGGCCCAAAGTGTGAAAATGTCTTGATGAAGACACTAACACTTGATGAAAGAACCAAATGAAATAAAGCAAGTTTTAATACAATTGTGTATAATTGGTGCCGCCTTACCCGTGTTTTTACATGTTTATAAAGCACGAACACCTTATTTTTAAATGTACATTATATGAAATACTTTTATTTAATCAAATACGAACAAAACTCGATAAACATTATATTTTTAATAGTGCGAACATGTCCCAAATGAAATGGACGTGCAGGGACAATAATTTCTAATATTTTTACCAAACAAGGAAAGTAATATGAAGTGGGTGTTTTACTGTAGCAATTGGTTGTATAAAAAAATCTTCTTTTAGTCCATGCTCATTAAAATTGTTTCAATTTTTTTTATGGATTTTAAATAATATTTTTCAAAATTTAAATGTGTATGGCTAAATATATTTTTAATCTAACATGTGTATTAATTTTGAATATTTTGCAAGTATGAATAAATACGAGAAAGTTACAATTTTACATTTTCTATGTATTCAAAATTTTCATGTTTTGTAACTAAAGTTCATTCGCCCCATTGGATATTATTTTCCATGTTCGTATAACAACGTTTTTTTTAAATAAACTATTTTTAATTAACTATTATGTTTATGGATTTACATGAAATTTTTGTTTCTAATGTAAACATGATTTAGATAAAGGTGACAAGACACGACATCAAATGACACAATACATAATCTTAATCTTTTACTAAGCACCAATTTATTCCTACTAAGTAACATAATAAATACGTCGTCTTCATATAGATGCATCAATTTCATATATTATTACTTATTAAGTGAATGAATTATTTTGGAATATATAAATGTTAATGCATTAGTACATTTTAAACACAATTAGATGCCACAAATGCTCACTATGTGTGCATTGATCATATTTAACAATTTTTTAAAATGAATTATTTTGTCACGTCGTCCATATGGACCATTTTATGATATTTAAAATTGGTCATCTAACTTCATTTTATTACATGTGTCTATATTTGCACTATTGGCGACACGAAAATAAATTTATCGTCGTGCCATTGGTACCGGTACAAAATATTACGGGAGCATATTTATCGTTGTGTCATCGGCACGGGTATAAAATATCACGGGAAGACATTAATTGTCGTGCCATTAGCACGTGTTCAAAAGATTACGGGAACAAATTTATCGCCGTGCCATCGGCACGGGTACACCCTAGTATATATATATAGGGAGAGGTTCATAAGTGAACTTAAAAGTTAAACTTTTTAATGAACCTTAACAAAATAACACAACAACTCAATTAATTTTAATTCCTATGTTGTAATTGGTCTACGCCAGCGACAACAAACACGCGTGTCGATTGATCCCCCACCTCACCCTCCTACCCCCACCCCCATGGCAGCCCTGCTGCCATAAGGGCTGCTATAAGGGTTGCCATGGTGGTGGTGGTGGTTTGGGGGGGTGAGGTGGGGAGATCAATCGACATGCGTGTTTGTTGCCGTTGGCGTGGACCAATTACAACCTAGAAATTAAAATTAATGAGTTGTTAGGTGCTATTTTATTAAGGTTCATTAAAAAGTTCATCTTTTAGGTTCACTTGTGAACCTCTCTCTCTCTCTCTCTCTCTCTATATATATATATATAATATGCCCTCTTTTGTAAAGACTTCTTATGATGCCGACTCCGGTACATACCATTTTTTTTAAATAGTAAAAAAAAGAATTTTTTGATGAAAATTCATGGATATCATCTCCACCGTGAGAAAATCATCTTCAATTTTTTCATAAAAAAATTCAACAAAAAAACCGTTGAAATGAGATGATATGTAAAAAATGGTATAAATATTCATTTTCGACCGTTAAAATATTGGTGATCATCTCACCCACTTTTTGATTGAATTTTTTGATAAAACTTCATGAATATGATCTCGATAGTGAGAAGATCATGTCCATGAAGTTTGATAAAAAAACTCAACCGATCAAGTGGCTAACGTTGACCCAATATTTCAACGGTTGAAATTACATATTTATACCATTTTTTTACGTATCACTTCATCTCAACGTTTTTTTTATTAAATTTTTGATGAAAAAATTTGGAGATGATCTTCTCACCGTGGAGATCATATTCGTAAAGTTTCATCAAAAAATTTATTTTTTTACTATTTAAAAAAATGATATGTACTGGGATCTGCACCATAGGGAGTCCTTACTGAAAACTTTTTGTGTGTGTATATATATAATAATGTTCTTGTGCGGACGGTCCCGCATTTAACAGTGCGGACTGAACATGTGTTGCTTGGCGGTGACACATGTTCAGTCTGCACTGTTAAAATGTAGGACAGTCCGCACAAGAGTAGTATTGTGTATATATAAAGAGAGAGAGAGAGACTCCTGTACGTTCCCAGTTTATATAAACAAATTATTCTTGAGTTGAGCTTTTTTGTATGGTATTTAAATATTTAAAGGAACTAAACTAAAATAAAAAATAGCTGAAAATATATATTTTTTTTTGCTATTTTAAAAAGTTGGTCAAATTTTCACACGTTTAAAGCGCTTTAAAAGCTGTAGAATTTCGACCGATTTTTTTTAAAATAACAAAAAAAATATTTTGAGCTGATTTTTTTATATACGTCCCTTAAAATATTTAAATATCACATAAAAAAATTCAACTCAAAAATATTTTTTTAATATTTAAAAAAACATATGTTTGTGCTAGTAAGTACGTATACTTGGTATGTATGAGAGTTTGTGTAATACCCCGCCCTAAATATTTTATTTAATCCCCAGATAAAGTTGTGAGAAAATGAAAAAAAAATGGAGACTTGGAAGATTATGATTTTGTTGTATTTCTATTTAAACAAATTTGGAGGTTTGAAAACAATTATTAAAAATTTGGGATTAAGTTAAATAAAGAAAATTTGTAGATTTTGGGCAATAAGATTTATTAGCTGTTGAGTAGTTAATATTATATGGGATGAGGGTTCCTTTGGTTGTGTATAAGTAAGTATGAGGCGAGAGATAATAATTTCACTATAGTCATGCCTCTAACATATCTCTCAAGAGTTAACTATTCCTCTCCCCAACCAAAACTGTTTCCCTCCATTATCTTAGTCTAAGTGTTAATCAGTCACACCTCAACAACTATCCTCCCACTTTTAAAATAAAAGCTACGAATTTTTAGGGTTAATGTTGAGGTATTTGAGAAGACATCATGAGAAGAAGATAAGTGTGTTATTGGAGATATTTGGAGTGGGTTTTTATGGAGCTTTCATGGAGGGCTATTTGGTGGAGCCAATGTGACTCCCTTTAGAACCATCTTTAAAAGTGGGGGGGTCACCCATCTTCTTCAACACCACCACCATTTTCGAAGTGTTTGAGGAGGGATGATCTTCTTTCAAGTTTGAGACTCTATTGTTGTAAATTGTAGTTTTATTAATGTTGAGCATTTAGAGTAGGATTCCTACGAAAAAAATGATAAACTCCTAGTAAAATTTGATATATACATTTTTATGGGAGATAAAAATGTAGGAAATTATTATTTGTGTAGTGTTCCTTGTAAAACTGAAAATATAAGTTTTTATGGGAGATAAAAATACAAGAAAGTATTATTTGGGTGTATTTCTAGTAAAAAAGAAGCATTTGACATTTTTAGGGAATAAGAATGCCAAAAAGTTTTATTTCGGTGCATGTAGTAAAACGAAATATTGAACATTTTTATGGAATAAAAATGTAAGAAATTGATATTTTATGTATTTTTAGTGAAAAGAACTAATAAACATTTTATGGAATAAAAATATTGAGAAAAATATTATTTTGTTAAAATAACAAGTGGACAATTATTTCAAGGTTTGAAATAATAAAAGTTGATGTTTTTATGGAAATGATGTATGTTCTAGTAATTTTTTATGGAAATAAGTTTGAACCATGTAGTAGAATTTTTTAGTTAAAAATTAATATTCTCATGCATATAAACTTGTGGTATATTGGCATTAAGTGTATAAACTAGTTTAGAGAAGATTTGGTTAGGTTTAAATAAGAAATAATAAATGTTAACATTTTAGTATTCAAAGTGCATAATTGTGACTAAAAGGCATGATCAGAATAAGGGTAAAAGACTCTCACAAAAGTATTCGTTAAGTGTTAATGGGTAAATGGGGAATGTAACTACAAATGTTGTGAAATATTAACACTTATGAAATTAAAAAAATGGATTAAAGGTGTAAAAGTGTTTCCAATCAATTAAAACATTACTCAAAGTGTAAAAAGTGTTAAAGCACTTAAGAAGTTGGTGTGTATAACTTAATAGTATTTTTGGGTGAATTTAACACTTGAGAAATGGAGTAATGGTGATTTTGGAAACAAATGGGTAAAATGAAAATTTTACTTAAAGTGGAACATTTTTATGCAATAAAAATGTTAGAAAGGATGTTACACAAAGTGGTCCTAGATGGAAATGATTTTTGAAATAAAAAGCGAGGTTAATGTGCGAAAGACATGAAGTAGTAAATTTTCAAAGTGTTACACAAGATGGGGCGGTAAAGTTTTGGATTTTGACTTTGGTCGGGTAAAAGGAAAAGTGGAAAAATGTGAAAAGTATGAAAACTTTGAACACATTGGTAAGATAGTAATACTAGATGATGCTGGGTTAAATAATTAAGCAGGGCTATGCTATCCCTCGGGTGAAAACCCCCAAAGCAATGGCAGTTCACTGGCGCTCGGTGCCAGACGGTAAAATTTCGTGAAATCGTGGGTGGGCGTGTGTTGTGATGGGTGGGTGTGTCGGCGGAATCCCTAAAGATAATGCTACCCATAAAAGAGGCATAAGTGAATGCATTAATTCATTAATTTACTAATGCAAGACTAATGCATTAAATGTTTGATATTCATGTGTGTAATACCCCGTGATTTTTAATGACTTTTAAAATGGGTTATATTTTAAATTAATGGATTAATTGAATTTTATTATTAATTAATTCATTTGGGTTTTATCCGAATTGTGGATATTAAAATGGATGATTCTGAATATTACTTAAAGATATTTAGGTAATATATGAATGTGATGTCATTGATACGACGGTATGATATAAATTCGGTAATTTGAATTTTTAGTCAGACGCGGTATGGGACGTGTCGGGACTAATTTATTAAATTAAAAAGAAAATTTATTTTCTATCGACCTTATAGTCATTTTGACTGCGTCGTTGCGTTCGGAAGGTTCAAAATAGTTAGAAAAGTCTATTTGGGTGTTAATTTTGAGTCTCGGGTCATTTGGAAATGAAAAGACAACCCAAAGGGCATTTTGGTTATTTTTACAAGGGGGATGAATAGTGATTTCGGGTTTTGTCTTATTATAAGTATTTGGAGATTAGTGTATGTAGGTTCATTTCATCTCTTCTACACAAAATTGAAAAGTCATCTTCTTAGAGAGAGTGGAAGGTTGCTTAGAAAGAAAAAGAAGTTTGCTTGGGAAGGAGGAGAACCAAAGGTCAAAGGTCACCACCACCATCACTACCTGTGTTATTCAACTCCAAAGGGTCAGATCTTCATTAGAGGCAAGTTTTTGATATTTGCAATTTAAGTTCGTATATTGTCCATGTTAGGATAGTTATAAAAAGAGATGATTTTCATGCTTGGAAGATGAAAGGATATAGTTGTTAATGGATTTTTGGAATTTAAAAATATATAGGAATTAAACTCATATTGTAGGTAGTTAATAATCCTTGAAATAATCATGTATCTGTGGAAGAAATTCTGAAAATCATTTTGTGTTCTTGAAGATAATATGTTGATAATTTTATGGAAAAAGAGGCAAAAACGAGTGGAATGAGAAGAGCCAATTTGGAAGGTTTAGATCTTCTTTTTGAGTGCATTTGGATGAGATTTAAGAAAAACTCAAAACACATACCTGACTCAATTTTTCGTGTAGAATCCAAGTCTGAAGTCGGATTGATGATTTGAATAATTTTTGGATCTGATTTTTCTGAGTATTTAAAATATGAGAATTCATGAAGTTGTTTCTTTTTAATGTTGGTTCTTATCCCAAAACTTTGGTAGATTTTTGGTGATTATTAATTGGATATTATGGGACTTAGAGAAGATCAGTAAGACCTAGTTAAGATTTGAATTAATTTGATTGGGATTTAATTGATTAGAATTATGATAATTAAAGTTAAAGAGATTTCGGTTGCTAGATTCATTTGTTGGATTATAATTGGTTTGCTTGAGGATTAAGGATAGGTTAAGTAGTGGTGATTGAATGTAACACCTGGGTAGCCTTAGGGTTACAATTTAAACATCAAGAACTGAGTTTAAGCTCATTATTGATTTCGCAAGGGCTGAGTGTAGTACAAGAGCGTAGTGGTATGGCTCCTGGATAGAGATGGGAGTTTAGAACACATTTGGTTGAAAGAGGGGATGAGGTTATTCTGATCGCATATTTGAAGTTAACGATCCTCCTCGATCGACAAAGTTAAGTAGTAGTGTATTGGAGGGGTTCCTTATTTGGATTTCGCTTTGCGAGACGCTCCGCGCATGAACCTTAACGACGTCGGGAGTGGAGAGATGTTATATGATGCGAGGATAATTAAATTATGAAGTAAAGATATGACATTTTAATACGTGGGATTTAAAGAGATATAATGCTACGTAAGGGAATAATCTAAGGTTAATGTGAGTACCTTGTTGTTAGTATACTATAGGTATGATAATACCTATTTGATTGATTAATGATTATGTGTATGACATACCTAGCTTACTTGCTATTGGTGGGAGGTTTGCGCGTGAGGGCAGTCATATCCTGATGAATCCATGGGATCTTTGATTTGTCGCTCGAGAACATAGGTCTATGAAAGACTTATCGGGGAGTTGATAAGTCCGCTGACTATGGGTACGTAGGTATGTGCGTGACTCATGGATATGAGAACTATGTTCGCCTCCAATGATTGTGTTGTTGTTAATGGTTCAAGGTATCCTCACCGAACCTTTTGTACCCTTTTCGGCGACCAGCGATATTGGGACATGATAGCAGAGTAATGCATTGCACCGCAGCTGTGACTCGGGGTGCCATATTATATATGAATATATATATATATATATATATATAATGGATTAAATGAATGAATGGATATTTATTATGGTTAAATCTATCTACGGTGATAATTGTAGATAACGGTGAATAGAGAAAGATAATTGAATTAAGTTAATGAATGTTTATTGAAAAACTTAATTCATATTAATTGAGAAATGATTCATGTTAATGAGAAACGATGAGAAATGTAAATGAACAATAATGTGACGTATGGTATGGGACATACGGGGATTATGATATTGGGATGGAATTATAATATGGAGACTAGAAAAGAGGAACCATTAACTTGGAGGTTAATAGGAAACGTTAAGTGTGTACTCTAGTTGAGAGGTGAGAATGGCAAGTGAGAGTTGGGTCTAACATGTACATAATAAAAGATTTATTTCACTTGTTAAATACTTGATGTTGTAAAAATCATTTTCACAATCGGGCTCTGACCCGTTTCCTTGCATATTTTCTTTTCTATTGTATCTTCTATATCAGGTGTCCAGCAACAGGGACGCCAACCTTAGCGGATTATGACAGGCTATGGATTTATGGAGTTTTTCTTAGACGCCTATCATCATTTGATTCACAGTATTCTCTTAGTAGGGCATGTCGCCCAAAGGATTCAGTTATCTTCTTCTATCGGGGTCAAATACTATGGTATTCGTGTCATTTTAATACATTTGATATTGTTGGGATTACTGTAATGGATTAATATTATTTGAGAATGTTTATTCCAATTGCATTCAAATTATTTTGTGTTCTCTAATTGGTTATCAGTGTTGTAGAATAAAATGTGTTGTGTTATTCTTAAACTGGAAATGGATTTTGTTAAATTAAAATTTGAAAAGTTTTTAACACCAGCTTAATTGAGTATTGGGTGAGTTGTAAATGTTTTCGACAGTGATGCTAAGAATGAGCCGACTGTATATTCTGTTTTAATTTGGTATGGGACTGGCCACCCGGTATTTAATTAGGCGGGGTGTTACAGGTGGTATCAGAGCATCAGGTTCTAGTGTCCTTTAGGATCTGTACGGCTTACTGTGTTTTTAGCTTAGCGTTCTTTGATATAGAGCCCAATGTTTAGGATTGTTGATCTCTTTGGTAAGATTCCGTATATATCAGTGAATCTTATTCACGTTCGGGAGTGATCGAACAAAGAAGTATGGAAGATGAGGGCCATTGAATGGATAGCGGAGATCGTACTTAGGAGGTTATGAAGTATGTTCGAGTATGATGACCGTAGTCGAGGTCACCCCTATTATGGAAAATTGAGGAGAGACATCAGTAGAAGTTCTTGAAATGCGGGAATTGTGTGTGTTACCTAACGAAGGCAATATATTCAAAGTCTTGGGCATATAGTGGAGTGTGGTTAACTAGAACTGAAAATTTGGGGAAAATTTTTTCTTGACTTATCGGAGCAAAGTTATAATAGTGGGATTCAACAACCACCACCCACGAATGAGGGTATGTTCTCTATCTAAGGAATTATAAGGCGTATATTGATTTTTGTAGCGATTAATATTATATGGGAAAATGGGTTGCTAAACTTTGACAATAGCACTGTTATTTACGTAGACTCACCGACGGGTGTAGGATACCTATATTTTCATGTCATCACGTGGGTTTGATTTTTATCGCGGAATTACTTACTTTGGGCATGTCCGAGCATGATATGACTATCGGCATGCATTGACTTGTGGTATAGGAGAGTGTATGTACTACTACTATAGCTAGCATCTTGTCTTTTATAAGAGAGTAGATGAGTAGACTTTATTCGAATTAATAAAACCTGTAGAGAGGTTATAAACTATTGACTAAAGACCTGAGGAGTTTCGATGACCGACTACTTTAGGTAGTAGTGTATCGGGGGGTTTCCTTGTTTGGATTTCGCTTGCGAGACACCCCACGCATGAAACTAATAACCGTTGGGAGTCGAAATAAGATAGGTCTTTAGGATATGAGTTTATAACCTTTGCTATTATAATGAAAGTTGTACGATAGGGTGTATGGGCGCCCTGGATGATTGGATTGTAGTAGTTTTCATAATTGTGAAAAAGGTAAGTAGTTGAGACTTCAGGATTTATTCGTTCAATACGAGAGGATCATTTATTTTTCCCAAAGTTTGTCACGAAGATGGTATAGGGAAGGTTGGGTAAAGTTTATATTCGATTCAGTTGGAACTATATGGTGAGGCTTGGCGTATAACATCGATAGGGATTTTCGTTAATGTATTGTATGGGCGGTACGTCTTAGATTTCTTGCGGTGTGAGATTTATACTCGGAGTTGACCTTACCGGTATGATTTATATTCCTGAATTTTGGGACGAAATTCTGTTATAAGGGGGGAAGTATGTAATACCCCGTGATTTTTAATGACTTTTAAAATGAGTTATATTTTAAATTAATGGATTAATTGGATTTTATTATTAATTAATTCATTTGGGTTTTATCCGAATTGTGGATATTAAAATGGATGATTCTGAATATTACTTAAAGATATTTAGGTAATATATGAATGTGATGTCATTGATATGATGGTATGATATAAATTCGGTAATTTGATTTTTTAGTCAGACGCGGTTTGGGACGTGTCGGGACTAATTTATTAAATTAAAAAGAAAATTTATTTTCTATCGACCTTATAGTCATTTTGACTGCGTCGTTGCGTTCGGAAGGTTCAAAATAGTTAGAAAAGTCTATTTGGATGTTAATTTTGAGTCTCGGGTCATTTGGAAATGAAAAGACAACCCAAAAGGGCATTTTGGTTATTTTTACAAGGGGGATGAATAGTGATTTCGGGTTTTGTCTTATTATAAGTATTTGAAGATTAGTGTATGTAGGTTCATTTCATCTCTTCTACACAAAATTGAAAAGTCATCTTCTTAGAGATAGTGGAAGGTTGCTTAGAAAGAAAAAGAAGTTTGCTTGGGAAGGAGGAGAACCAAAGGTCAAAGGTCACCACCACCATCACCACCTGTGTTATTCAACTCCAAAGGGTCAGATCTTCATTAGAGGCAAGTTTTTGATATTTGCAATTTAAGTTCGTATATTGTCCATTTTAAGATAGTTATAAAAAGAGATGATTTTCATGCTTGGAAGATGAAAGGATATAGTTGATAATGGATTTTTGGAATCTAAAAATATATATGAATTAAACTCATGTTGTAGGTAGTTAATAATCCATGAAATAATCATATATCTATGGAAGAAATTCTGAAAATCTTTTTGTGTTCTTGAAGATAATATGTTGATAATTTTCTGGAAAAAGAGGCAAAAACGAGTGGAATGAGAAGAGCCCATTTGGAAGGTTTAGATCTTCTTTTTGAGTGCATTTGGATGAGATTTAAGAAAAACTCAAAACACATACCTGACTCAATTTTTCGTGTAGAATCCAAATCTGAAGTCGGATTGATAATTTGAATAATTTTTGGGTCTGATTTTTCTCAGTATTTAACATATGAGAATTCATGAAGTTGTTTCTTTTTAATGTTGGTTCTTATCCCAAAACTTTGGTAGATTTTTGGTGATTATTAATTGGATATTACGGAACTTAGAGAAGATCAGTAAGCCCTAGTTAAGATTTGAATTAATTTGATTGGGATTTAATTGATTAGAATTATGATAATTAAAGTTAAAGAGATTTCGGTTGCTAGATTCATTTGTTGGATTATAATTGGTTTGCTTGAGGATTAAGGATAGGTTCAGTAGTGGTGATTGAATGTAACACCTGGGTAGCCTTAGGGTTACAATTTAAACATCAAGGACTGAGTTTAAGCTCATTATTGATTTCGCAAGGGCTGAGTGTAGTACAAGAGCATAGTGGTATGGCTCCTGGATAGAGATGGGAGTTTAAAACACATTTGGTTGAAAGAGGGGATGAGGTTATTCCGATCGCATATTTGAAGTTAACGAACCTCCCCAATCGACAAAGTTAAGTAGTAGTGTATTGGAGGGGTTCCTTATTTGGATTTCGCTTTGCGAGACGCTCCTCGCATGAACCTTAACGACGTCGGGAGTGGAAAGATGTTATAGGATGCGAGGATAATTAAATTATGAAGTAAAGATATGACATTTTAATACGTGGGATTTAACGAGATATAATGCTACGTAAGGGAATAATCTAAGGTTAATGTGAGTACCTTGTTGTTAGTATACTATAGGTATGATAATACCTATTTGATTGATTAATGATTATGTGTATGACATACCTAGCTTACTTGCTATTGGTGGGAGGTTTGCGCGTGAGGGCAGTCATATCCTGATGAATCCATGGGATCTTTGATTTGTCGCTCGAGAACATAGGTCTATGAAAGACTTATCGGGGAGTTGATAAGTCCGCTGACTATGGGTACGTAGGTATGTGCGTGACTCATGGATATGAGAACTATGTTCGCCTCCAATGATTGTGTTGTTGTTAATGGTTCAAGGTATCCTCACCGAACCTTTTGTACCCTTTTCGGCGACCAGCGATATTGGGACATGATAGCAGAGTAATGCATTGCACCGCAGCTGTGACTCGGGGTGCCATATTATATATGAATATATATATATATATATATATAATGGATTAAATGAATGAATGGATATTTATTATGGTTAAATCTATCTACGGTGATAATTGTAGATAACGGTGAATAGAGAAAGATAATTGAATTAAGTTAATGAATGTTTATTGAAAAACTTAATTCATATTAATTGAGAAATGATTCATGTTAATGAGAAACGATGAGAAATGTAAATGAACAATAATGTGACGTATGGTATGGGACATACGGGGATTATGATATTGGGATGGAATTATAATATGGAGACTAGAAAAGAGGAACCATTAACTTGGAGTTTAATAGGAAACGTTAAGTGTGTACTCTAGTTGAGAGGTGAGAATGGCAAGTGAGAGTTGGGTCTAACATGTACATAATAAAAGATTTATTTCACTTGTTAAATACTTGATGTTGTAAAAATCATTTTCACAATCGGGCTCTGACCCGTTTCCTTGCATATTTTCTTTTCTATTGTATCTTCTATATCAGGTGTCCAGCAACAGGGACGCCAACCTTAGCGGATTATGACAGGCTATGGATTTATGGAGTTTTTCTTAGACGCCTATCATCATTTGATTCACAGTATTCTCTTAGTAGGGCATGTCGCCCAAAGGATTCAGTTATCTTCTTCTATCGGGGTCAAATACTATGGTATTCGTGTCATTTTAATACATTTGATATTGTTGGGATTACTGTAATGGATTAATATTATTTGGGAATGTTTATTCCAATTGCATTAAAATTATTTTGTGTTCTCTAATTGGTTATCAGTGTTGTAGAATAAAATGTGTTGTGTTATTCTTAAACTGGAAATGGATTTTGTTAAATTAAAATTTGAAAAGTTTTTAACACCAGCTTAATTGAGTATTGGGTGAGTTGTAAATGTTTTCGACAGTGATGCTAAGAATGAGCCGACTGTATATTCTGTTTTAATTTAGTATGGGACTGGACACCCGGTATTTAATTAGGCGGGGTGTTATAGGTGGTATCAGAGCATCAGGTTCTAGTGTCCTTTAGGATCTGTACGGCTTACTGTGTTTTTAGCTTAGCGTTCTTTGATATAGAGCCCAATGTTTAGGATTGTTGATCTCTTTGGTAAGATTCCGTATATATCAGTGAATCTTATTCACGTTCGGGAGTGATCGAACAAAGAAGTATGGAAGATGAGGGCCATTGAATGGATAGCGGAGATCGTACTTAGGAGGTTATGAAGTATGTTCGAGTATGATGACCGTAGTCGAGGTCACCCCTATTATGGAAAATTGAGGAGAGACATCAGTAGAAGTTCTTGAAATGCGGGAATTGTGTGTGTTACCTAACGAAGGCAATATATTCAAAGTCTTGGGCATATAGTGGAGTGTGGTTAACTAGAACTGAAAATTTGGGAAAATTTTTTTCTTGACTTATCGGAGCAAAGTTATAATAGTGGGATTCAACAACCACCACCCACGAATGAGGGTATGTTCTCTATCTAAGGAATTATAAGGCGTATATTGATTTTTGTAGCGATTAATATTATATGGGAAAATGGGTTGCTAAACTTTGACAATAGCACTGTTATTTACGTAGACTCACCGACGGGTGTAGGATACCTATATTTTCATGTCATCACGTGGGTTTGATTTTTATCGCGGAATTACTTACTTTGGGCATGCCCGAGCATGATATGACTATCGGCATGCATTGACTTGTGGTATAGGAGAGTGTATGTACTACTACTATAGCTAGCATCTTGTCTTTTATAAGAGAGTAGATGAGTAGACTTTATTCGAATTAATAAAACCTGTAGAGAGGTTATAAACTATTGACTAAAGACCTGAGGAGTTTCGATGACCGACTACTTTAGGTAGTAGTGTATCGGGGGGTTTCCATGTTTGGATTTCGCTTGCGAGACACCCCATGCATGAAACTAATAACCGTTGGGAGTCGAAATAAGATAGGCCTTTAGGATATGAGTTTATAACCTTTGCTATTATAATGAAAGTTGTACGATAGGGTGTATGGGCGCCCTGGATGATTGGATTGTAGTAGTTTTCATAATTGTGAAAAAGGTAAGTAGTTGAGACTTCAGGATTTATTCGTTCAATACGAAAGGATCATTTATTTTTCCCAAAGTTTGTCACGAAGATGGTATAGGGAAGGTTGGGTAAAGTTTATATTCGATTCAGTTGGAACTATATGGTGAGGCTTGGCGTATAACATCGATAGGGATTTTCGTTAATGTATTGTATGGGCGGTACGTCTTAGATTTCTTGCGGTGTGAGATTTATACTCGGAGTTGACCTTACACGTATGATTTATATTCCTGAATTTTGGGACGAAATTCTGTTATAAGGGTGGAAGTATGTAATACCCCGTGATTTTTAATGACTTTTAAAATGAGTTATATTTTAAATTAATGGATTAATTGGATTTTATTACTAATTAATTCATTTGGGTTTTTTCCGAATTGTGGATATTAAAATGGATGATTCTGAATATTACTTAAAGATATTTAGGTAATATATGAATGTGATGTCATTGATATGACGGTATGATATAAATTCGGTAATTTGATTTTTTAGTCACACGCGGTATGGGACGTGTCGGGACTAATTTATTAAATTAAAAAGAAAATTTATTTTCTATCGACCTTATAGTCATTTTGACTGCGTCGTTGCGTTCGGAAGGTTCAAAATAGTTAGAAAAGTCTATTTGGATGTTAATTTTGAGTCTCGGGTCATTTGGAAATGAAAAGACAACCCAAAAGGGCATTTTGGTTATTTTTACAAGGGGGATGACTAGTGATTTCGGGTTTTGTCTTATTATAAGTATTTGGATATTAATGTATGTAGGTTCATTTCATCTCTTCTACACAAAATTGAAAATTCATCTTCTTAGAGAGAGTGGAAGGTTGCTTAGAAAGAAAAAGAAGTTTGCTTGGGAAGGAGGAGAACCAAAGGCCAAAGGTCACCACCACCATCACCACCTGTGTTATTCAACTCCAAAGGGTCAGATCTTCATTAGAGGCAAGTGTTTGATATTTGCAATTTAAGTTCGTATATTGTCCATGTTAGGATAGTTATAAAAATAGATGATTTTCATGCTTGGAAGATGAAAGGATATAGTTGATAATGGATTTTTGGAATCTAAAAATATATATGAATTAAACTCATGTTGTAGGTAGTTAATAATCCATGAAATAATCATATATCTATGGAAGAAATTCTGAAAATCTTTTTGTGTTCTTGAAGATAATATGTTGATAATTTTCTGGAAAAAGAGGCAAAAACGAGTGGAATGAGAAGAGCCAATTTGGAAGGTTTAGATCTTCTTTTTGAGTGCATTTGGATGAGATTTAAGAAAAACTCAAAACACATACCTGACTCAAATTTTTGTGTAGAATCCAAATCTGAAGTCGGATTGATGATTTGAATAATTTTTGGATCTGATTTTTATGAGTATTTAAAATATGAGAATTCATGAAGTTGTTTCTTTTTAATGTTGGTTCTTATCCCAAAACTTTGGTAGATTTTTTGTGATTATTAATTGGATATTATGGGACTTAGAGAAGATCAGTAAGCCCTAGTTAAGATTTGAATTAATTTGATTGGGATTTAATTGATTAGAATTATGATAATTAAAGTTAAAGAGATTTCGGTTGCTAGATTCATTTGTTGGATTATAATTGGTTTGCTTGAGGATTAAGGATAGGTCCAGTAGTGGTGATTGAATGTAACACCTGGGTAGCCTTAGGGTTACAATTTAAACATCAAGGACTGAGTTTAAGCTCATTATTGATTTCGCAAAGGCTGAGTGTAGTACAAGAGCGTAGTGGTATGGCTCCTGGATAGAGATGGGAGTTTAGAACACATTTGGTTGAAAGAGGGGATGAGGTTATTCCGATCGCATATTTGAAGTTAATGAACCTCCTCGATCGACAAAGTTAAGTAGTAGTGTATTGGAGGGGTTCCTTGTTTGGATTTCGCTTTGTGAGACGCTCCGCGCAGGAACCTTAACGACGTCGGGAGTGGAGAGATGTTATAGGATGCGAGGATAATTAAATTATGAAGTAAAGATATGACATTTTAATACGTGGGATTTAAAGAGATATAATGCTACGTAAGGGAATAATCTAAGGTTAATGTGAGTACCTTGTTGTTAGTATACTATAGGTATGATAATACCTATTTGATTGATTAATGATTATGTGTATGACATACCTAGCTTACTTGCTATTGGTGGGAGGTTTGCGCGTGAGGGCAGTCATATCCTGATGAATCCATGGGATCTGTGATTTGTCGCTCGAGAACATAGGTCTATGAAAGACTTATCGGGGAGTTGATAAGTCCGCTGACTATGGGTACGTAGGTATGTGCGTGACCCATGGGTATGAGAACTATGTTCGCCTCCAATGATTGTGTTGTTGTTAATGGTTCGAGGTATCCTCACCGAACCTTTTGTCCCCTTTTCGGCGACCAGCGATATTGGGACATGATAGCAGAGTAATGCATTGCATCGCAGCTGTGACTCGGGGTGCCGTATTATATATATATATATATATATATATATATATATATAATGGATTAAATGAATGAATGGATATTTATTATGGTTAAATCTATCTACGGTGATAATTGTAGATAACGGTGAATAGAGAAAGATAATTGAATTAAGTTAATGAATGTTTATTGAAAAACTTAATTCATATTAATTGAAAAATGATTCATGTTAATGAGAAACGATGAGAAATGTAAATGAACAATAATGTGACGTATGGTATGGGACATACGAGGATTATGATATTGGGATGGAATTATAATATGGAGACTAGAAAAGAGGAACCATTAACTTGGAGGTTAATAGGAAACGTTAAGTGTGTACTCTAGTTGAGAGGTGAGAATGGCAAGTGAGAGTTGGGTCTAACATGTACATAATAAAAGATTTATTGCACTTGTTAAATACTTGTTGTTTTAAAAATTATTTTCACAATCGGGCTCTGACCCGTTTCCTTGCATATTTTCTTTTCTATTGTATCTTCTATATCAGGTGTCCAGCCACAGGGACGCCAACCTTAGCGGATTATGACAGGCTATGGATTTATGGAGTTTTGCTTTGACACCTATCATTATTTGATTCACAGTATTTTCTTAGTAGGGCATGTCGCCCAAAGGATTCAGTTATCTTCTTCTATCGGGGTCAAATACTATGGTATTCGTGTCATTTTAATACATTTGATATTGTTGGGATTACTGTAATGGATTAATATTATTTAGGAATGTTTATTCCAATTGCATTCAAATTATTTTGTGTTATCTAATTGGTTATCAGTGTTGTAGAATAAAATGTGTTGTGTTATTCTTAAACTGGAAATGGATTTTGTTAAATTAAAATTTGAAAAGTTTTTAACACCAGCTTAATTGAGTATTGGGTGAGTTGTAAATGTTTTCGACAGTGATGCTAAGAATGAGCCAACTGTATATTCTGTTTTAATTTGGTATGAGACTGGCCACCCGGTATTTAATTAGGCGGGGTGTTACAATGTGGTATCATGGGAAGGTTAAATAAGGTGACTTAAGGATGTCTAAGCTACCTAATGAAATTTGAATCGTAATGAACACAAGCGTGTGTTATATGAGACTTTCAAAGGAAAATGAGTAACTTTCTAAACACGGCGTGCGTGTGCTTTGAAAGAACGTCTTAAGTAATGATTAATAACTCGTCATGAGTTAGTAAACATAGAGGAATAATCGCTCGAAAGTGAGTGAACGGTTTTCCCTAACAACTATAAATTGTTTAACCGGGTGAGTTAACGGGATGAATATGCTAGTTTTAAGGATAAGATACAAAAGTATTATTCTGAAAAGATAAAGAGGATAAACGTTTTTAGAATCAAACGGTTTAATACATCGGGACATGTATTATCAAAAAGTATATATGTAGATATATACGTATTTTCTTATGCATGTGATTGCAGTGTGTGAGTGTTCTTTCTATCGTTCGTTTCTATATTGCATTTGTATATGTTCCCACCGAGCATTCGGCTCACATCCCTCCTTTTGTTACGGCAAGTTGCATGTTGTTTGTACTTTGAGAGCGTTATACAGGTAAGTAGTTACTTGCATTGACTATTAATAGCTCTATTTACTTGGCCTTGGGGGCACTTCCCTTGGGTCCTATCATGTAGTTGATAAACTTGGAATTGCGTGCTAAGAAGAGTAACGTTAAATAATAATAAAACTGGATTAGAAATATTATTTAGGTTGTTTCACTGCACTTCAAAATTAATATACGAACCGGATTGGGTTGACCCTTTATTAACCTTTAAATCCGGGTTGAGGCGTTATAGTCTCTTTCTCTCTGAGAGAGAGAGAATGTAAAAGTGGTGATCGCTTAAATAAGCTCTGATACCAATTTATAAAATATGAGAATGTGTGATAATTGATTAAATTCGCAAATTTCTAATTTGGCACACTTATTTAAGTAGAGTCTATTTAAATCAAATTAATTCAGCCCCTAAACATGCAACTACGTGTGTGCGTGTGTCAAACCATAAATAAATAAAGCATGCGACATAAAATTTCAGGAAAAATCCCCAAAGGGAAAAACCTTTTATTTCTAGAACTTTGAAAAGTTTACAAGACCATTGACTTACATACAATCTGATAATCGCCCACAAGTGTAACACAAGGTGTCTTTGTCAAACCTTCAAAGCAACGGCTAGAAATCTGTAGTGGTTCACGCGCAGCTATACCACAAGGATCGCAATCCAAAAACTTCGTAGACACTCCCTCCAAAATAGCACGCAACTCTTGGCTATAGAAATCTCCCCACAAAGGATGAACAAAAGCAAAGCAGTGTTCTTGAACACCAAAACAATTCACCAAAGAATATGGGATTTTTGTGAATTGAAAATAAAAAAGGATTAAACCCTAAAAGAATATGTCAAAAGGATTCTGCAGTTTCGCAGTTTTCTGTCTTTCAAAATGCTGGAAATTCTTAATGAAAACCAAACCATTTAATGATTATTTATAGAAAAATGTGTCGCCTCGGTTGTCGAGCTCGTTCGAACGAGAAAGAGATCTTGCGCGAAAGAGATACGCGTGTCGTTCAAGCGACATCTCGCGACCATGCAATGTCGTTCGAACGACAAAGCAAAGTAGTTTGAACGACTGTTACATCAGACATTATTATTTTAATGTCCGCTCCAATACTTAGAAAAAATAATCATTCTCAAATTTTGACGAAAAAGTCCACTCCAACACTTAGAAAATATTTTATAAAAAAATCCCAAAAGCTCTAAGTGCAAAGTTAAGGTATTTAAAATATAACCTTACCAAATTAAACTTTGCGGAGTCATTTTGATGAAGAACCTTGATATATTCGGATCCGTCTTTATGTAGATTGCTCCTGAACTTCTTCGATGGTTGTAACGGTATACGACATAATTAATTATCACGGACATTTATAAAAATATGTCCTTATAAATCTCCCCCTATGTCTATGCCGGTACATACATAAAAACATCCAAATTATCAAATACCAAAACGCCTATACAAATCTACCCTCCCATGAATAAATTTGCAAGATCTCAAACTGTTCTTCAAAAATCTTCATCAAATCTCAAAGATTTTCTCATCAAGGTGTGCAACATAATGATCTTCAATCTTTGTACCTACACACATGAGATAAAGCAAAAACCTTTTTGACGCATCGAGTTTGAAATGATATAAGAATAAATCATTAATAAATCAAATCTCCCCCATAATGCAAAAATTCTCCCATAACATGATAATTCTTTCTTCCCCTTTTTATGATGTCCCCAAATAGATAGATAAGAAGAAATTATCAAAATATGGAGTGTCACGACAAAAATGCATAGCAAACATGAATCAAACTATGAGCATGCAAAGGTATATCTCAAAAAACATCCACAAACTATTTTTGATTTTTCAATTTTTTTCATACAAAAATAAGATACTAAAAATCACACCATTGATTTATACTAAAACAACCAAGTCATGGAAACAGAATGTATGGGTGTGAACACATTCGATAGGTAAATCAACTCAATCAAGCATATGTGCACGATGAATACGTGTACTCCTAACAAATGAACAACAAAAGTATCCTTAGGTGTAAAAATTGTTGAATTTAGATGATATGGTCTAATGCAAATCCACAAATCAAAGCCAAAGTGATTTTAACACCAATAACGTCCAAAACTATGTAGCGCTTTTTCAAGACTTTCAAGGACGTGAAAACCCGTTTTAATTCTCCATCCAAACTCCCTCATATATATTTTATTTTTAGAGGTGTATAAACTAAATTCTCAAACTTTAGAGAATTGGTGCAAAACCTAATGGCCCATTTTTGGCATGAATTTCTTTTTACTGACTTTAAATTTTTTCGGGCTCTTTTAAACCTCTTTGGACCCCGGATAATAAAATTCCTCAATTTTTAGGTCCAATTAAATGGCGGATTAATCGTAAAGGATAAATGATAACCTTTCGTAGCCCTTCACCATTTTCAAATAAAACACACAAATCCTCACTAACATGGTTCAAAGGCACACTTTTTATTGTCTAGTTTTATCGCGCTAGGTTCATTTTAAGGGCATGATTGAAGTGAAAACACCTAACCAACATGTGATAAGACAAGTAAAATAATCAAACAAATCCGTGGATGTGTGCAATAAAGGAAATCATGAGTCAAACATGTAGGAAGTAACACTTAATTACATCTTAATGACTCCACACATTATAAATCACAAAGATAACATGATATATTATCTCAAAATACTATCAAATAGTCACATGAAAAATGGAATGATATTGTGACTCGATCATCCTAAGTGTGCATCCATAAACAGAGCAAACAAAATACAAAACTCTTTTTGGATTTTTTCAAAAAATTTATCAAAATAAAATCTTTTTGTATTTTTCAAAAAAAAAAATTATACAAAAAGTACATGTCACAACGCTAGCAAACATAAATATCATGAAACAAAAAAATAGCGTATGACAAACATGCAAACACAATCATCTATATGATATGGCAAGAGAAGAGTCATATGCAAGCAAATGAGAATCAACTATTCTAAAATCTAGCGTATCCAAAAGTGATTTCCTAACCTAAACAGATGTAACACATCGACAGGGGGTCTTGGAAACCAACAAAACACTAGACTTCAACTTTCTAGGAATTCTTCCAAGGTTAAAACAAAATCTCCTAAGGTGACTTTTCCTACCACAATGTGAACATGTGTAAACGGGAGGAGTGTTACCTAAAGTGTGATCTTTTCTAACGTCATTGAAATTAATTGACCCTCTAAAACAAATAATAGTTTTGGCTTTAGCACTAGAAGCATGAGAACAAAATGAGCCATTACCATCACTATCAAACCTACTTGAATCTGTCAAATCATTTTTTAACTTCAAAATTTTTTACTCAAATAAAGAATTAGACTCTTCTAAAGACAGGGATTTCTTTTTCAAATTTTCAACAATTCCTAAAAGGGTATCTCTTTCCCTCTCAATTAAAGCAAAATTTTCCCTAAGAGTCTCTTCACGTGCCACAAACTCATTGATTAAAATATTTTTGTCCTCTTTGGCACAAACACAACCACTAGAATTTTTAAAGTCCTCCAATTATTTTTTTAAAAATAGGACTCTATCATCACTCTCCTTTTTGGACAATTTTAAATCATTAAAGTCTCGGTCCAAAGAAACAAGTTTCTCACGATAAAAATTTCTTTGATTTTGAACCGTTTGCAAAAGATGCATCGCGGATTTAAGATGAAAATTTTCTTTTTCCAAAACTTCAATTCTTTTGGCTTCAAATTATTTAAATCATTAAAACTTTGACTTGTGTCAATAGGAGGGGGCATCAAACTAGACAAGTGCTCCATTGAAAATTGCGACAAATTTCAAAAATTAAATTTTTCAAAAAAATCAATATCACACAATTTTGTGAAAAATAGGAATACGTGATAAATTAGAGTAACCCACTCTGATACCAATTTGTAAAAGTGGTGATCGCTTAAATAAGCTATGATACCAATTTATAAAATATGAGACTGTGTGATAATTGATTAAATTTGCAAATTTCTAATTTGGTACACTTATTTAATTATAGTCTATTTAAACTAAATTAATTCAGCCCCTAAACATGCAACTACGTGTGCGCGTGTGTGAAACCATAAATAAATAAAGCATGCGACACAAAATTTCAGGAAAAATCCTCAAAGGGAAAAACCTTTTATTTCTAGAACTTTGAAAAGTTTACAAGACCATTGACTTACATATAAATTGATAATCGCCCACAAGTCTAATGCACGGTGTCTTCGTCAAACCTTCAAAGCAACGGCTAGAAATCTGCAGTGGTTCACGCGCAACAATACCACAAGGACCGCAACCCAAAAACTTCGTAGAGACTCCCTCCACAATATCACGCAACTCTCGGTTGTAGAGATCTCCCCACAAAGGATGAACAAAAGCTATAGAGGGGGCTTGAAAGTAATCCTGAGATTAGGGATAATATCCTAATTGGCAATAGTGTTTGAGATTAAGGAACCAAGGCATCTCAAGCGTGGCAACTCAAGCGTGGAAACTCAGCGAGGTAGCTTGGCGTGGCAACTAATACTTTAGCTTGTTGTAATAATAATATTGTATTCTGTTTATGTTAACTGTAAGCTATAATGGTTCTAATGATGTAACGAGAATAATAACGAGTTTTAGTGTGAGGTTAGACGGTACTCGCGAGAGACCAGGCTTGGCAGGGCCTGTGAGAGCTTTCATGCTCTACCGAATGACCTCGCCAGGGGAACTTTAGAGGGACTTGGTTTGGAGGATTGAGAAGTGAGGGATCGTTGGGGCTTGTCCTGACCATCTTAGATACACCTAGTAAAACACCGAAGGACCCTGGCCGTGGTGCCTCGGGCGGAGTAGCTTGGAGTTCCATCGGGCGTTGAGTTGAGAAGCAACAACCCTCTACTTAATGTCACATCTACTGTAGGTGATGTCACTAGCCAGCTAAACAATGTAAGACCTGAACTTGAGTAACCACCGTGGTATTTGGGGCTTTCAGGCAGTTGGTGAGCCACCTCTGCGACAACAGCCCCCTGACACATAGTGGTTAGGCAAAAGGCGTGTCTTGGCATTTAATATTTATGACGTGGAGACAAGTAGTGCATCAGGCATTTAATGTTGTGACATAAAGTATGGGGGATGTCTTTCATAGTCCTTAATGACTGAGTTGCCTTATGGGTGGTGTGGGGGTTATTTAAGGACCCTAACCACCTTTGAGGAGAGGATGATCTTTTGAGAGTTCAGTAGTTATTGCTAGAGAGAATACACATCAGAGAGAGTTATTGCAAACTAGAGGGTTTACTCACTCACCGTTGTTATTTATTACGAAGCTTTTAATACTTGACAGAGATTCTTGAGGGTGTTTGGGGTGTTTTTACCTGCCTACCAAGGTGTATCTAGGGTGCCTACTTCTCTCTCCCTCTAGCTAAGTTGCTTCTAAGTTTCATTACTATTTTCCGAGTTATACACGAGAGATTTGTGAGTTTTAACTGAGTTTATCTTTATTGGTTTGTGTTTGTGTGTTCTATCATTAATCCAAAGCTTTGGCCAAATTAGCTTATCATTACCATACTCAAATAGGAGTTATGCCTCCATCTTATCTAAACTACCCTCTTACATTTGGCGACTCTGATGGGAGGCATTCTTCTAAGTAAGGAGTATGGCGCTAGATAATTCTAATCGAAAGCTCAACTTTGATGACATCCGGCATAATGAAGAACAAGCTGTGAGAGAACTGGAGGCCCTAAGGTATGGGGCTCCTCGAGTAGAGGTACCTCCGATTCTGGCGGCGTCAGGCGTTCCGGGGGTGACACAAGCTTCCACGAGTGCAGGGTTGGGACCCACTCAGGTCGCGCTTCTCATGAGAAAGTTTTATAAGTTTTTGCAAACTCCAGTAGCTTCAACTATGATGGGAGGATTGGAGGCTAATGCCTTTGTAACACCGGTGGTAGCTCCAATGGCCCCACCAGGTGCAGGTGTAACGGAAACAGTCCCAGCGAGCGTACCCTCTGTTGTGAATCCAGTATGGGGAACATCAGGAGTATCGACGGCCCCAACCGTGGCGCCTTCTCCAACTGCAATGATCACTCAGTCCGTGGTCCCATTGGTTGTTTCCCCAGTGGCATCACCCATGGAAGAAATGAGAAAGGAGATGCTGAAGTTTATGCAGGCTTCCTCGCAATCTGCTGGCAAGGTAGCTTTGGTTTATGATGATTTTCGAACACCGTATCCTCAGGAGTACAACGACGAACCCTATCCGAAAGACTATATTCCCCCTATTTTCAAAAAATACACGGGGAAAGGTGTGAATTCGAAGGATCACATCAAGCGCTTCATCGAACACTTGGGGGAATATTGCAATAATAAAAAACTTTGGTTGAGGGAGTTTTTCAAATCCTTAACTTATAAAGAATATACCTAGTATTCCAATTTGGCTCCTAGGAGTGTTACTACGTGGGAGGAGATGCATGTATTATTTGTCCAGAAGTTCTTTCTGACAGAAGATGAGTTTACTTTGACCCAACTGGGTAGGGAGAAGTAACGACCTGGGGAAGAAGTGGTGGCCTATGTTCGAAGATTCATGGAAAGATCCCTCGACGTGAGGGAGGAAGCTAAAGAGTCTAAGTTATTGCAGATCTGCGCTGAGGGACTGCTTCCTGAGTTTATCTGCCATCTCATCAATGAGACGCGCGAGGGGACTTTCTCGCCGTTCTTAAAAGCAGCAAGAAATATCTCTTTGGTGGTGAGACCCAATCCGGTGATGGTGCCCATGATGTTTAGGAAGCCGATGAAACCCGCAGGGGGAAGGTGTCAGCCCCCATGGGCAGGGTACATCGAAGGGGGAGATAGGAGAAAAGCACCGAAGAAGGACAATAAGAGGAAGTTCGGAAGAGACAGGGAAGACCCACCACCATTGACTTGTACAGTTGAAGAAGTAGTTAGCTATTATAATGCAATGTTCCTAGGAAAAATGGTCTACGAACCAAAAGACATTCCCGTCGGGGAACCTGATGCGACAACGAAGGCGGATCCTAAGTAGTGCCAGGTTTATCGGAGGATCCAACATCCAACAGAAAGTTACTTCACATTGAGAAAAATTATTGACAAGTACGTGAAGGTAGGGATGTTGCAAATCCCTCCATATAACGTCAATAACAACCCACTACCAGCACATGGGTCCAAACTCGTGGTGGCCTACGATGAAGAGGTGGAGAGAGGAGAAAGAGAAGAGTATGAAGCAGTTTTGGAGACCTGTACTAAGGGAATGGCTAACGTAGTTCTCGCCTATAATGAAGCAAGCGCTAAAGACATGGAGGACGTGTACATCATTGAAGGTGAGGATGCAGATCCGGGGCTAGAGTACCGTGCAGTCTTAAAATTCACCTGGTTCTTCGACCAGGTAGGGATACCAAAAGAGAGCAGGTTGGAAATAACCCAAGCGATACTAGATGTTGCGAGGAAAGACGCAGTCCCTTCGCTAAAATGGAAGGGTCCCATATCCAGGTTGGTGAGGAGGTTTTTATCAGAAGTGACCTTCAGCGCTGCCGATAGGGTTGTGAGATTCCCTCATAACAGGCCATTTTATGTGACTACCAGCGTTAACGGGGTTAGTTTCGCAAGGACTCTAATGGATGGGGGAGCTTCCATCAATATCATGCCGATTAACTCCTTTCATGCAACCAATATTCCAGAAGAAAGGAACATTTGATCCACCCAAAGAAAGAATCCCAGGAGATGACTTGCAGGCCAATCACCTAGACGCAACGGATGAGGAATGGATAATGCAGTTCGATGGATCCTCGGCAGAGAAGAAAGGAGGAGCAGGGGTTATTCTTTCAAAAGGAATGGAGGAGATTTGCCTTTCTTACAAATTGGATTTCCCTTGTTCCAACAATGAGGCAGAATATAAAGCATTGGTGTTGGGATTGTTAGAGGCTCTTCGGAGAGGGATCCGTTCACTTTGCATAAAGGGGGATTCAAACTTGGTGGTTCAGCAAGTGAATAGAGAATACGCATTGAAACATATGAGCCTGGAACCATACAAAATGATCATTCAGAGGCTCATTGGTCAGTTCCAGCGGACCAAGATTAAGAGGCAACCCAGAATGATGAACCGTCACACAAACGCATATGCCATCATTGCCCAAAAAATGGTCACGAGGAGAGATACAACTACCGTGGTGATTCAACGAAGAACAAATCCTTTGATTGTACGATCAATTCTACTAATGAAAGAAGATGGGGACTGGAGGGGAGAGATTAAGAAGCAACTGGAGGATGGTGAAGGAACGATAGGGCTCAGAGAATTGGCCTAGTACTTTACAAACTAGGGAAACCTTTACTTTAGAAATGCAGAAGGATGGCTGTCAAGATGCATCGGCCCAGAAGAAGCAGGGCAGAGGTTGAAGAAAATGCACGAAAACACTGCGAAACGACTGAGATCCCACTTTATAGAAGAATTCAAAGGGATGGATATTTTTGGCCTAGCATAAAGCAGGATGCAGTCGAGTTATAACGGAAGTGCGATAAATGCCAATTATTCTTTGAGGCAGCTGAATGTCATTTCGTGGAGGCCCAGGATGACTAGAGACAGCCCTATATTGACTTCATTAAAGATGGAGTTATCCTAACTGAGAAAATTAATGCGATGGGACTCCGACGAAGGGCCCCGAGATTCTACATTCAGGAGGGGCTGCTTTATCGAAGTGGGTATTTCAACAGGCCATTGCATTGTATCATAAAGGAAGAAGCAACCGAAGTTCTCAAACAGGCACACGATCCAACTCACATAGGAGGGGCCAAGTTATATGACCAGTTGATGACTCTGGGATACTATTAGCCAATGATGGAGAAAGATTCTGCTGAGTTCCTTCGAAAATGAAAGGCTTGCCAGCTTTATGGAAATATGATCCATACCCCATCGGTGGACCTACACTCCCTGGCAACGCCCTATCCATTTCACACTTGGGCGTTCGACCTAGTAAGGGAAATACACCCTTCTTCGAGGGGGAAGATATGGATCCTAGTAGCAACGGAGTGTTTCACAAAGTGGGCTGAGGCGATACCACTGAGAAGGGCAACAGCAGGAGTAGTGAGCAACTTTATCAGAGAATACATCATTTGCCATTTTGGGATCCCAAAGATTATCCTTTCAGACAATGGAACCCCTTTCATCAATTCAGAGGTAACGATGCTCACAGACAAATACTCTATTGTCCATCACACTTCGACAGTGGCATACCCAAAGGGAAACGGTCAAGCCGAAGAGACTAACAAAACTTTGGTCAATATCTTAGCTAAAACGATGGAGGATTTCCCAGGATCGTGGGATGACAAGATACCAGCTATTTTATGGGCCTATCAGATAACTAAGAGGAAGCCTACAGGGTATACACCGTTCTCTCTTGTTTATGGGGCTGAGGTGATTCTCCCTGTGGAGTTAGAGGTTCCCTTGGCTCGATATGATTTGCGAAGCAACATGCTCCCTCAGAATAGACATGTGCAGTTGGAAGCGTTGGACGAACACATAGATAATGCGAGGCAGCACTTTCAAATGTATACGAAGCAGCTCTCCAGGGCATAGATAAGTTGGTGAGACCAAGGAAGTTCGTGGAGGGAGACCTTGTGTTGAAGGCAACAGTGAAACATATTAGGGGGATTTCTCTACCTAAGTTTGCAGCGAATTGGGAGGGACCTTTCATCGAAAATGAGGCTCATGAATGAGGTTATTGCTTAATTTAAAAAATGGAAAAAGATAAACCATTCAAGATTAACAATAAGTGATTGATAGTTTATCATGTGTAGGCAGTTATATTTGAGCACTGATGTAATTGGCTGTTGTTATAAATATAAGATCTTTCTTACGATGAGTGTGCAAGTTCCTTTTTTTTATTGTAACTCAAGTAGAGATGAAAGAAATATAGAACTTTACACTTCACAATCTATGTAAACAGTTGTAACACAAAGAAATGGCATGAAAATAAGTATCTTTTTCCATTCATATACTTTGGGGCATTACAAAATTAGGAGCTATTGCCCAAGAATTACATGAGGAGTAAAAGGAAAATATACACACAATTTCATTCACCAAAAAGGAACCACAGATCAGGAGAAGAGAAAAAATCTACAGGGAGGCCGAAGACGTTGCTTGGCAAGACCTTTGAGCGCTGATAGAGACCTCCAAACTTGTCTGTGCTTGTGTGCGCTCAATTAGGAGTTTCTCTCATTTTGACTTCTCCGCGCGCAAAGGTTCTTCGAGGTCCCTCATTTCCATGTCAACGATTTCAAGAAGAGGCGCTAGTTCAGCCAACTTGACTTCCTCGGCCCGCTGATCCTCCTGATGTTTTCATAAGAGCTCCTTCTGGCTATCCAACCACTGGCTCTTTAAAGTCTTCATATGCGCGATGAGTCAGTCAAAATGGAACCCGTCACGACCCAATACCCTCATATAACCCAAGAATTGGTTGAGGAGGGGTCTGGTAACGTTTGAAGTTGGAGTATTAGCGATTTCAGTAACGACGGTGGCCATGCCTTGAATCCTGTAGCTCATAACTGAGATGTTTGAACGCAGGCAGTCCACCGTGAAGGTTTCAGGATGATATCTCACAAGTTACTCGATTGCCAAATGATGGTTGACAGGAATTTGGGGAGAACGTTGGAGTACCATCAGGCAGAAGGCGTGAGGAGCCAAGTCGGGTAGAGGAAGCTCGCATCCAGATTCGCTCTCCGCAGCAACACCTGTCGTGGAACCTTGGTCATTTTGGCTAGTTTCTTCGGAAGCCACAGGTTCACGATGGGGCGAGGCAATAGGCAAAGGAACTGGTAGAGAATCCTCTTGAACAACCTGAAAACAGTTAGAGGAAATAAGGAGTTTATGAAAAAATCTTAACAAGTGTTTTCGTTGTTAAGTCACCGATATAGGTGGAGTTTATGAAAAAATCTTAACAAGTATTTTCGTGGTTAAGTCACCGATAAAGGTGGAGTTTATGAAATTATCTTAACAAGCGTTTTCTTTGTTAAGTCACCGATATAGGTGGAGTTTATGGAAAAATCTTAATAAGCGTTTTTGTTATTAAGTCACCGATATAGGTGGAGTTTATGAAAAATCTTAACAAGTGTTTTCGTTGTTAAGTCACCGATATAGGTGGATTTTATGGAAAAATCTTAACAAGTGTTTCCGTTGTTAAGTCACCGATATAGGTGGAGTTTATGAAAAATCTTAACAAGTGTTTTCTTTATTAAGTCACCGATATAGGTGGAGTTTATGAAAAATATTAAGAAGTGTTTCGTTGTTAAGTCACCGATATAGGTGGAGTTTGTGAAAAAATCTTACCAATTGTTTTCGTTGTTAAGTCACCGTTACAAGTGGAGTTTATGAGAAAATATCAACAAGCGTTTTCGTTGTTAAGTCACCAATACAAGTGGAGTTTATGAAAAAACTTAACACGTGTTTCCATTGTTAAGTCACAAACACAGTTGAAGTTCGATAAACTGAGAAATATAGAGAAACTAGAAAGGTACCTCAACAGCAGTAGGGGCGAGAATGGGAGTCACCACGGGGGCCATAAGGGTAGAGACCGTTGGAGGCGGGCTCATTACCTCAGAAGCCTCAACGGGGCCCTTGGCTGCTGAAGCCTCAGTGGTAGGCAAACTTCCCTCACCAACATAAGGTACTAAAGCTAACCTGGGGGAATCATCGAAGGAAGATGTTGAATCTCCAAAGGATGCCCCAACGAGAGTAGTAGCACCAACCTGGGCCTGGGAAGGGAAAAGGCCACTTAGAGCAAAGGGTGGAGAGAGACTTGGAGAAAGCTAAAGCCAAGTGTTAGATGCAAGGAGTAAAACACAAAAGAATAAGAGGCATAAATGCACTTAACTTACCCCCGTTATGGCACCAAAAAGAGGAACTGCAGTAAGGGGTCTTGACAATGCAGGAGGAAGGAGAATGTTAGCTATCAGCGATGCCACCTCCACCTAAAGCATCCCAATATGTTTAAATTGATAAACAAAGCAAGGGGATAAATAAAAGATATGAGACTTGGCAAGAAATTTACCTCATAAGCACTCTCTTAGATCACTGCGAGGGGAAGAGGGACCTCTTGCTCCAATGGTAACTCAGAAGAGGCTACAGTAGTTGCCTCTGGTTGGCAGGGCATTTCAGCAGACCCAACGGTAGTGGCCCCCGCAGTAGCTTCTTTGACCCATTGGGAGGATAATCTCCGTGAGTAGGTAAGGCCTGTCATAGGGGAACGAGGAGGAGTGATATCGGCTTGAGATATACCACAATGTCCCCCCACGAAGCGGCTTATAGGGGGACTGTGGGGACTGGGAGGATTGGGCATTTCTTCTCTAACTCCCTGCACCAAAACATTTTCTTAGTAAGAAATAAGCAGATGAAACACACCTTAAGAGAAGGGGAATGAGAAATAAAGAATGCACACATACCTCAGATCCATAGGGAGAACAAGAAGGTATAACTACTGGTGAAGGAGGCGAGGAGGCAGCCCCAGAAAGAACTGGTGATGGAGTTTTCTCAAGAGTTTATTTCTTCTGGGTCTTGGTTCCCAGCATTTTCTTCCGGGAGCTCGTTGCACCACCAGTTTCAGGTACCCTCGTCCTTATTCTCCTTTTTTTCGTTGGCTCCGTGGGATCAACCATGACTATGGGGAACATACCCGAAGGAGGAATGATGACAGCGCGCCATCGAAACTCAGCATGTATCCTATCGACTTTGGCTTGCACCTACCTCCTTAGCTCTTCAGCCATCTCTAGAGACATGGGAAGGGGGAACAGAGGAAATTGGAAATGACTCCAAAGGAGTTTGCGTTTGAAGTTGGGCCTTAGATTTCTTGGACTTGGCCTTAATTGGCCTTTTTAGTAGGCTGTTGAGAAGGTCCCTCTTCCGTGGCAGCTTTGATCGAAGGGGTAGTTTATTTGGGAGCTGCAGTGGCCTTGGACTTCGGGATGGTAATGGGAATCATTGGGCAATGAGGGGGTAATCCTTCGGGAGATTCTTTAAGGGTTGTACTTAAGGGAAACTCAACCCTAAGCACGGAGTTCCCCTTAAGACCCAACTAAGAAGAAGAGAAGGAAAGGACTGGGGGATATTGAGGGGGGACTGAATGAACTCGTGAATCATTTCCAACTGCTCCAAATGGAACTTAGTGGCAAAAGAAGTGGATACATCTCCTTTCCTAGTAGCACTATGAAGGGTGACACGACCATCGATAGTGGATGTCACACCAAGCACCGCGGCTATAGTATAGAAGGTGCAGGCTTCAGCGAAGGTAGCCTTTGAGTGGTTATCCTAGAACACAGTTCGAGGGGCCCCTTAATCGAACCCGAACTACCAGTTGTACCTATCAGGGTTGTAGGTCTCTGAGGTGTATCCCCATTCAGTGTAGGAGGGGAGAAACCCCGGGTTGAAAAGAAGCACTACGGCTTGCAAGGGATATTCTATAACCGGATTGAACCTGACCGTTGTAGCTGCAGAAGGAAAGAAGTCCCAACTATGGGCAAAGGTAGGCTCACTATTTGGCCTCATCATAAACGAGTCTAAATGATCAAAAGCCTCCATTATCTCCTTTCGACTTTATTTTTTGTGAAAATATAAGAGGCGTGGGGGCTTGATACCTTGGCTCATAGGCAGAGAAACGGACTTAGCAGCAATAGCAGGAAATCAGGTGTAGAGGAAACCCGTCAAAATGATGGTGTTGGTAAAATTCGCCAAGTTGTAACGACCCAGTGATCGTGCCATATCGATGTGTGTTCAATCCATCCAGGTGTAGAGGGACCCCAGGGAGATGGAGGCTAGGGTAAGGTTGAACTCCCTGGCCAAACGAATGGAAATGTTTATTAGGTCCCTCTTGGGCTGATCGTTGGGTTTCCCAGTAAGAAAAAAGTGTGAAAGAAGTACAAGTATGTAAGCTGGTAGCTCCAGGGAGGTAACTCTACCACGGCTCGTTACATCACTAACATCCTTCGGCGTTGGAACTTCGAGAAAATAGTTGATAAGGGGGGCAAATGTGGATTTATTTGAGGAACCAGTCCAACTGCGGCAGATCCAATCCAGCTCAACTCGATCAGCAGCCTCTTCGGTATCCAAAGGCTCGTCGTGGTAGGTGACCTCCCCCTTGGGCTCAAATCCAATGAGTTCACAGACATCCTCCAGTGTAACAATAAACTCCCCCACGTAGCGAAGAAGGTGTGGGTTGTGATGTTCCATCGGGAGACTAGCACTTGGAGTGCCGCGTTGTGCTTAGAGAGGGTAAACTCGCCAAACCAGTAGGCTCGATGCAGCCCAACCTTCACAAAAGTAGCAGTGTGGGAGCTCTGCATGTGTATGTGCCAAGCAGTTAAATGGGCTGGTGACCCCCCAGGTGCTTTAAAGTCAATCTGAGAATAGGGGAAGTCGCCACGGTCCAGACGGAAATGTAGAGTCCCCTCGGGTGGAAGATAATCCCACTTTGATGAATCCATTTCCTCATCATCGAACCGAACAGTAAGGGGTCAAAATTGGATGAGAAGTCGCAGGTCTTGCATGCCTAAAAAAACTTATCATCTTTTTCAAAAATGGGCTCCCGGTGATAGAAGTGTAGTTGCTCTTAACGAGCAGCATCCAGGGCAGCGCCGCTAAGGGCGGTGGCAGTGCCAGCAGCGACAGAGGGGGAACTTGTCTGAGTGGTGGTGATAACCTTGGAAGTACTTGAAGAAGCCATGAGAGAGTGGTGATGAATGATATAACTGGGTAAGAAGGTCTAAGAACAAGAGGAGAGGAGCACAACCGCAGGTGGTAGCGTAAAAGATGAAAGAAGGAGGAGACTGAGTATAAATTATAGGGCAATAATGGAGTTTGCACAGAGTTCACACAGAGTTTATCTCTCTATAGAAAGCGGGGAGCTTTAAGAAGATGAAGTAAAGAGAAGGGTTTTTAAAATAAAAGAGACGTTTGAAGGTTTGTAAACCTGACGTTTGAGTTTTCCACCATCGCACATGCAATGGCCGCTTATAATCATTTCAAATGAACATATTGCACATCGGGAAGGGTCTCGACAGTTGAAAAGACAGTGCCACGTCATTAATGAAGTGACGCTTGGGGAAAATAAGGAGGTTGCCTTCTTCAGTAAGTTTGAGTTTTGGCGCCAGATTTTTTATCAGACATATCCAGTGACCCCTAACGAAGGCATTCCTCCAACGATTCAAAAAAAAAGCTACGATGTCCCCTCCCCACAAGTCCAAACGTTATTTAATTTGTGACTCGGCTACATCGGGGAGGATTTTTTCTTTTTCAAACATAGCGAAGCATTACAAGGGAGAATTTCACTTACCCAGAGTCCAAACGAGTATTTGAGAAGGTTAGTAGGCCTTTCGAAAGAATTTCAAATAATAAAGCTGGAACAATTGAGGCTCAGCATGTGGAAAAAGTGGTGATGTCCCTTCGCCCAAGCCCCAATAAGTTATGGCGCTTCGGCCCAGGTACATCGGGGAGAATTTTACTTTTTCCAGGAGATTATAACGCTGCAGTTCTAACGAATAGAGGAGGCCAAAAATTTTCATGCAAAGAGGGTTCATTGGATTGAGAAGTTTCGTGCAAACATTTCTTGTTCCAACAAATCTCCCCACGAAGGGGAAAATGTAGAGGGGGCTTGAAAGTAATCCGAAGATTAGGGATAATTCCCGAATTGGCAATAGTGTTTGAGATTAAGAAACCATAGCAGCTCAAGCGTGGCAACTCAGCGAGGCAGCTTGGCGTGGCAACTCATGCTTTAGCTTGTTATATTAATCATATTGTATTTCTGTTTATGTTGACTGTAAGCTATAACGGTTGTCATGATGTAACGAGAATAATAACGAGTTTTAGTGTGAGGTCAAATGATACTCGCGAGAAACCAGGCTTGGCAGGGCCTGGGAGAGCTTTCATGCTCTATCGAATGACCTCGCCGGGGGAACTTTAGAGGGACTTAGTTTAGAGTATTGAGAAGTGAGGCACCATTGGGGCTTGTCCTGACCATCTTAGATACACATGGTAAAACACCGAAGGACCCTGGCCGTGGAGCCTCGAGCAGAGTAGCTGGGAGTTCCATCAGGCGTTGAGTTGAGAACCAAATAACCCTCTACTTAATGTCACATCTACTATATGTGATGTCACTAGCTAGCTAAATAATGTCAGACCTACACTTGAGTAAACCACCGTGGTATTTGGGGCTGTCAGGTAGTTGGTGAGCCACCTCTGCGACAACAGCCCCCTGACACACAGTGGTTAGGCAAAAGGCATGTCTTGGCATTTAATGTTTATGATGTGGAGACAACTAGTGCATCAGGCATTTAATGTTGTGACATAAATTATGAGGATGTCTTTTATAGTCTTTAATGACTGAGTAGCCTCGGGGTGGTGAGGGGGGTTATTTAAGGATCCCAATTACCTTTGAGGAGAGGATTATCTTTTGAGAGTTCAGGAGTTATTGCTAGAGAGAATACACATCAAAGAGAGTTATTGCAAACCAGAGGGTTTACTCACTCACCATTGTTATTTATTATGAAGCTTTTAATACTTGACATAGATTCTTGAGGGTGTTTGGTGTGTTTCTACCTGCCTACCAAGGTGTATCTAGGGTGCTTACTTCTCTCTCCCTCTAGCTAAGTTACTCCTAAGTTTCATTACTACTTTTCGATTTATACACGAGAGATTTATGAGTTTTAACTGAGTTTATCTTCATTGGGTTTGTGTTTGTGTGTCCTATCATTAATCCAAAGTTTTGGCCAAATTAGCTTATCATTACCATACTCAAATAGGGGTTACGCCTCCATCTTATCTAAACTACCCTTTTATAAAACCAAAGTAGTGTTCTTGAACACCAAAACAATTCACCAAAGCATATGTGATTTTTGTGAATTGAAAACAAAAAGGATTAAACCCTAAAAGAAGAAGTCAAAAGGATTCTGCAGTTTCGCAGTTTTCTATCTTTCAAAATGCTGGGACTTCTTAATGAAAACGAAACCATTTAATGAGTATTTATAGAAAAATACGTCGTCTCGGTTGTCAAGCTCGTTCGAATGAGAAAGAGATCTCGCGCGAATGAGATACGCATGTCGTTCAAATGACATCGCGCGGCCATGCAATGTCGTTCGAACGACAGAGCAAAGTCGTTTGAACGACTGTTACGTCTGAAAATATTATTTTAATATCTGCTCCAATACTTAGAAAAAATACTCATTCTCAAATCTTGACGAAAAAGTCTGCTCCAACACTTAGAAAATATTTTGTAAAAATATCCCAAAAGCTCTAAGTGCAAATTTAAGGTATTTAAAACATAACCTTACCAAAGTAAACTTTGCGGAGTCATTTTGATGAAGAATCTTGATATATTCGGATCCGTCTTGATGTAAATTGCTCTTGAACTTATTTAACGGTTGTAACGGTATACGACATAATTAATTATCACGGACATTTATAAAAATATATCCTTACATAGAGAGAGAGAGAGAGAGAGAGAGAGAGAGTCTCTTGTAAAGACTACTTTTGGTGCAGACCCCGGTACATACCATTTTTTTAAAATAGTAAAAAAATAATTTTTTGGATGAAACTTCGTGGATATGATGCCCATGGCCATAAGATCATCTCCAATTTTTTTCGTTAAAAAATTCCGTAAAAAACCCGTTGAGATGAGTTGATGTGTGAAAAAATGGTATAGATATGCATTTTCAACCGTTGAAATATTGGAGCGGCGCCAGCCGCTTTATTGATTGAATTTTTTTATTAAACTTCATGGATATGATCTTCTCACTATCAAAATCATATTCATGAAGTTTCATTAAAAAATTCATTCAAAAAATGGGTGAGATGATCATCAACATTTCAACGGTCGAAAATTCATATTTATACTCAACGATTTTTTTATTGAATTTTTTGATGAAAAAATTGGAGATGATATTCCCATTGTAGAGATCATATCCATCAAGTTTAATAAAAAAATTTATTTTTTTCACTATTTAAAAAAAATGGTATGTACTGGGGTCTGTACCATAAGGAGTCCTTACAAGAGAGGGCCTCTCTCTCTCTCTCTCTCTCTATATATATATATATATATATATATATATATATATATATATATATATATATATATATATATATATATATATATATATATATGTGTGTGTGTGTGTGTGTGTGTGTGTGATCATCTTAATTTTTATAAAAAAGTATCATGTGCTCAATGAAATGATCTTCATTGCTTGTATTGTCATTGTTACGTCTTCGACAATAAATATCACCAATAATTTTTTTATATGTTATGTAAGATAAAGATGAGTAGATACGGGTTGGAGACTTATTTAGGTGTATTAGTTTTTATAAATGTTAATACGAAATCAACATGATATGTCATGCAAGTGTCGGAGATTTTTACATAACGTTGTGGTGTGTTTTTCGTTTTACGTGTTAGGTAAAATAAAACATGGGTACATATCACTTGGAAGAGATATTTAGGGGTGTCAATTTTAGAAACGATACTCTAACACAACATGAAACAACATGAAATTAACCTGTCAGTGTCAAATTTTTTGCACATGAAGTTGTGACATGTCATGTTCGTGCCAAAACTATAATCCTAATTAGTTATGTTATCCGTGTTTTACATGTGTTTTCGTGTCAATGAGGTGTAAAAAATATTAATCATGTCAGTCGTGTTATTCGTTTTATAGTTGTGTTTTCGTGTTAATTAAGTGTAAAAACACTAACCGTGTTAGTATAGTCGTCTCATATTTTAAATTTTTGTATTTGACTCAAGAAAAAAAACAATTTCGTGTTGTTGAGTGAGTCCAGAACACGAATCAAAAAGATAAATTGCTATTGTTAAAGTCATTACATGTATCCTTGTCTAATTTGTATCTTTCATGTATATATTTTTAACTCATGCAATTTATAAACCATTTATAATTTATATATACATCAAATAACTATTAGGAAGGAAAAAATAATAGTAAAAACTTATACTTTTTGTTCATTATATAACATTAAATAAAAAAAATACTAACTAACCTTTATATCTTTTATTTCTTATAATAATTTTGAAAGCAGTTTATGCATGAAATACATCTAGAAAAAAGTTCCAAACTTATAGCTCTCCAAAGTCTAGCATGAGCTAACTAATTGAGCCTCTACAAACTCCAATTGCATAGAAGATTAAAAGTCGTGAGCTAGTGAAAGAAGAGAAAATGGGGGAGAGAGTATGCTTAAAGCTTTATTTTAATTTATTTATGTACATAATTTATGGTGTCACGTGGCTAATGCACCTTGAAAAAGATCATCATCATCATCATCATCATCATCATCATCATATATATATATATATATATATATATATATATATATATATATATATATATATATATATAGAGAGAGAGAGAGAGACTCTCATACGTACCAAGTTTACATACTTACTACTGCAAACCTATTTTAATAAAATATTAAAAAATATATTTTTGAGTTGAATTTTTTTATGTGACATTTAAATATTTCAAGGTATTCATATAAAAAAAACAGCTCAAAATAACGTTTTTTTCTATTTTTAAAAAATTGGTCAAACTTTCACAACTTTTAAAGTTGTTTAAAGCTGTGAAAGTTTGATCGATTTTTTAAAAATAGAAAATAAAGTTATTTTGAGTTGATTTATTTATATGGGTCCATTGAAATGTTTAAATATCATATAAAAAGTTCAACTCAAAAATAATTTTTTATTATTTTAAAAAAATCGGCATGTAAACTTGATATATATGAGAGCCCAACTCTCTCTCTCTCTCTCTCGAGAGAGAGAGAGAGAGAGAGAGAGAGAGGATATTATCAAATTACTTTCTATAATTTTATTTTTTAAATGTATATTCTCAAATATAATTTTATTCATTCACAACTTTATTTGGAAACAAATGAGTCACCCCCCAAAAAATATTGTAATAGATGTCTCTAATTAGTGCAAAATTTTCAAATATATAAAAGTATACTTTCCAATCTCTCAAACGAAAAAATCATTGTTGCAGATATTCAATATATATATATATATATATATATATATATATATATATATATATATATATAAGATTTAACTTTAAACTCTATACGCAAAATTATCCTTAATAATACCTCAATCATTGTAATAGATATGAGAAACCCCAATTCTCTGTGTGCATATTTATTTGTAAAATGTCTTCTTACTCAAAATTATACATATTTATTATATATTCATATCCATAATATTGGACAAAAGTTAAATAAGAGAATAAGAGTCAAATAAATGTAAAGTGGGTATGTTTTAACAATAATTTCTAAACAATTTCATATTGTATATTATTCGTATTTTATGCATTTGCCTATAATTTTTAAAATTATAAATCTTGTGAAAAATGAAAATTGTTCGTGCGAAAATATGATTCTCACAAAACACAATAAATTTATATTGCTGAATAAAAACATAAGGGGGTGAAAGACAAAGAAGAACTACATACATATATATATATATATATATATATATATATATATATATATATATATATATATGTTTCGGCCATACTTGACCTACGTCCAAGGATAAAGGGGATGGGGAGCCTTTATTTTTAACGATGGAAAATTAATGCAAAGTTAGAGAGTATTAATTATGTCTTGTCCCCTTCACTGTCACTGGCTGAGGCTTTATGTATATATCCTATTACAATGTTCTCCTTTATTCCTAGCACGGACGTTTGATATATTTAAACTTGGGCGTGACATGTGTTCGGATTCTTTGAGATACTTGCCCGCAACAATGGGGGTCATACTAGCCATTGGGAGCACATACATTGATAAAATATTCAAAGATTTAAATGCACTGAAACTATCAAGGATGAGTCTTTATGCTGGTAACACAAAGGATCATGCATCGAAGAATACCAATCCTTCGGCTATTGATGGTTCGCTGACAAAGTCCTTGATATCTCTAACTTAGTGGTCCGGTTAGGGTAAACCGTTTTTTCATCCATCCTGAGATCGGGGGCCTTTGAATACGATCCAAAATTAGTACTCGTATACCAATTGTCTTTCCTCATCTGATCAGTGGGAGATAAACACGACATGCTCTTTGTCGTTCGGATATCCCCCTCATTAATTAACCCCCAAACGTTTTGCATTCGTTGGATTGAGCCAAAAGTCTTGTTGATTGCGGAGTATTGCTCATTCCACGTGATCACCGACTAGTATCATCCCAAGATGATTGTGATACCTGGATGTCTACCTAGACCTAATCATAATTTCATCGATGCTTGAGTCGGTGTGAAATGCCTTTCTAAGAAAAACTTCATCTGACAAAGAACTTACAATCATCACTGCCTAGGGAGTACACATTTTCGAGGCACTAGTGGGCATTCTTATCCACTTATGCACCCCCATAGTGCATTCCCTGTATCTGATGCTTGTGGTCACTTGATCTGTCAAGATTCGATCATTGAATTGTAATGGTCATTTTACCACCGTATAAGATAATTTTTGCTTGGTTTGTTTCATTTCCTACAACTTTCAACTAAAGCTTTCAAATTCACTATTTTTTTGCTATTCTTCTTAATAATTCATTCCACTACAATCCTCGCTTTCAACTAGTATTCTTCTCCTCTCCTGTTATTTATTTTCATTTCTCATTCTGGCTTATCTCAGTTTTGGTTTCACTTTCCATTTCACTAGGATTAGTAATTTTGTCTCCCAATTCCCATAGGGTAATCCTCACATTTTAGACTTCGTATACTCACCCTTATTCTAATATTTAGAGTGGCTTCAACCATTCGATAAATGCTTATGTCTAGCCTCGTAAATAAGGCTTCCATATCAAAGAGACCTAAAAACATGATGGAAATTATGGAGGCCTTTGGGCCTCAGCATAATGAGCGAAGGAACTCTACCCGAGGGGCTTCCTTATCGTATTCCCTTGGGCCCAGTCTGCCCTCTAGGTCTCGTAACCCTCTCCCTCGTAGATCTCCTAGTGATGACCTTCCTATTCCTTCTTCAATCTCTCTTGCAAGGGGTAACCCATTGGGCCCCTATAAATTCGTTAGCTATCTAACTGAAGAGACGGTTAACGAATGGGTAGGGAGACTAGCCCTTTCAAGGGCCTTTTCAATTCGTGTTCACTATACTAAAACTACATACTTGTCACGGTGAAAAACCACGATAAGTCAAACTTGTCGTGATAAGAAACTGTGACAAGCTTGGGGGTGACAAAGAAAATTGTCATGGACTTGTCATGGTCAAAGTCTGTGGCAAGAATTAACTTGCCACGGACTTTTACCGTGACAAGTCCGTGACAAAGAAAAACTTATCATGACCAATGTCCGTGACAAATAAAAAATTATCATAGACTTTGATCGTGACAAGTTCGTGACAATTTTCATTTATCACGATCTTGTCACGATCAAACTCCATGACAAAGATGGGAAGAATTATATAAAAATTGTTGGGCAGTATGGCCACTGCCACTGCCCAACAGTATATTTTAACATATTTAAACTTGTTCAAAAAGTATATATATATCAAACAACATTCAATAATTAATAATCAAACAACATTCAATATTCAAATAAAATAAATACAAATAATATCCAACATTCAATATTCAATATTCAAATCAAATAAATACAAATAATGTCAAGGGCTTGGGTTTTGAACAGTAGGTATGGCCAAGGGCGGATCCGTGGAAGGGAGGTGGGGTAAGTGCCCCACCCTAAATCTCAAAATTGAAAATTTTACCCTTAGAAAATTGTAAATTTAGAGTTGTGCCTCACCCAAAAAAAGAAAAAAATTCAAATTTTTACCTCTAAAAAATTTGTAACCTAAAAAAAATTTCGGGGCCTCCCGCACCCGAACCCCTGGCAATGGTTTATGCCCCACCCGAAATAAATTTCTAGATTCACCTTTGGGTATGGAAACGGGTTGGTTCGGGGTCGGGGAAAGCATCCCCATCTCCATCCCCATTAGAAATATCATTCTCCATCCTCGCCCTGTTATAATGGGTTTCGGGATTCCCGTCCCCGTTTAAAATGGTTATCGGTTTCCCCGCGGGAACCCGTTTCTTGTTTTTCATATAAAAAATTCAAACAAAGTGCAATAAATTTAAACAAAGGGCAGACAGCTACCAGGCTCGTGGGGGAGATGCGTGGGAGTGGAAGGGAGGTGGAAGAAATAAGGATATAAGAAATAGAAGAAATGGTCGTCCACGGGTGTTAAGTATTTCCTTTTCTTTCTTTATTCTTATATATTTATTATAATATATACATACATATTTTATTAAATATTAATAATTTGGGTATCCCTGTGGGGAACCGAAATCGACTTGAAATTTTTGGGTATTTTTTTAACTCCCCGAACCCGCCTCGATCCTCGAAACTTAATCCCCATACCCTAACCGTTAGGGTCGGGTATCCACGGGGACATAAATTTTCGGAAAAAATCGTCATCCCTATTAAATAGGGATGAGAAGGAAGGTAGGCCACACTACAAATGAATTAATACATCCATCAATTCGTCGGTCACCGCATTTCTCTTCCAAGCACAAAGGTACATTCTCTCTTATGAGCAGAATATGCGTGACGCGAACCTTTGCCTCATTATCTTGCAAAACACATCCATGAACCAAACTACTCGTGTGTGTCTAGGTCCCTCAACCCATATCTACAGGTATGCCACCAAAGAGGTCTATTAAATACATACTCAACCAACCCATTATTGACATAGGCTGCTCAATGGGGGTCAAGGTGGCAAATGAATCATATGTAGGCGACGAGTGGGTGCGTATCGATGATGAGGGTGAGAGAGATGGAACAATGGCTTCCTCGTCTACCGCCTTCCCCTTGTCCTTTGATAAGGTGAATCCCATCTAGCACCTCATGTTCTCGAACATATTGAGGATCGTCCCCTCCAACCATTTTAACTTATAGCCATGGGTGTCCACCTTACGAGATAACCCAATGTTGCTCGTCTTAATCTTGGTGAGCCTCGATTTCCCCACCCGAGATCTCCACCCCTTGTGATTTGCCTCAAGCACTTGGCTTAATACGTCCGTAGCCAGAGATGCCTTGTTGGCATCAGATTTGGAATTGTGAACTTCCTTAAGCTTTTCTTGAAATGAAAAAAAGTGCACGATTAGTTAAGTTAATAAAAAATTATAACGTAATTAAAAAAATAAAACAATTGTAAGTTATTTTTATAACTTACAATCGTAGCTGTCACACTTGGGGACACCTCCTTATCCTTGCCCTTCTTCATTTGAATTACCACATAGGCATCGAGCCTATGTAGCCTACCCCTAGGGCCACTCCCCGTCTCTTGAAATCAAATAATTCAAAATTACTAAGTAATGCTAAATTAGAATAACATAAAACTAAAATGAAAGAAAATTATAAACTCACCATCATGTGATCCATCTCGTCATAAGACGTATGCGCGGAGTAGTGCACGCCGACCTTTATCGCCTGATTTTTCTTCCCTGATTGAGGAGATATTAACTGCCACTCGTGGATCTCATTATCGACAAACTGCAGCCACTGTGCCAATGAGATCGGCTTCTTTGACGGTACGATGTCACGTACCCTCAATATGGACTCCCGGTCCTACCCAAAGTATCGTGCCTTCATGTTTTTCTTCCACGTTTTGTATTGATCTCTCCATTGTTCAAACATGGAGTCGCGGACATATGGGAGCAAGCCGAATTGTTCTTGTCAAACAAATACAAACCAAAAATAAAGTAAGTGTTAGTTGTATTTAAATTATAAAATATAATAAAATATAAATATAAACATAAACATAAATCTAAATATGAAATAAAAATAAAGTGAGTAACTACCTGTAGTGCCCCTCAGATGGCCATCTTGAGCTCCTGTGGCACCTTCCTCTAATTCGTGTCCCCGGGCTGATGATCGTCTTGAGTAACTCCTGGGATCTAGTCAGTATGTTTATCGAGTTCTCGACGGTGAACCCCAGTTTTTCCTATTTTGAGGGCCTAGTTGCAGATGAGCCTTCCCCGCCTCCGCTATCGTGATTCCCTAATGAAGTCATGTAAGGACATTTTGTCCAACATACTTGTATATGTCATTAGCCGTAACACCGTTGAAGAAATTCATGTCCATATCGTCATCAACGGAATCCGAGTATCGAATCAAGGAAGGAATCAGAAATCCAGTCAGCCGGATCGGTCCGCCTCAATGAAAAAGGAACCGATTCGCTAACAGCCCGGACCGGTCCGCCAAGAAATTAAAAGAATCGATCCGCTTTCGGACCGATCCGCCTCCCTGCCGGACCGATCCGTCTTGCACATTGAAGCCAGTAATCACTGAACCGAATCAGCCTCAAATTAAAAGAACCGGTCTGCCATCTGACCGATCCGCCTAAGGCCCGGACCGGTCCGCCCTGGATAACCACGAACAGATCGTGTGGAGATTTTTAGGGCAAATGAATTCTTATTTATACCACGATCGGGGAGTTGGTTTTCTTAAGGCTTATACACGATTTCCAGAGTAATAAACTCTAAGGCCTTCATGGTATTTGAGTCCATTGATTCATACCCTTGATTCACACAAATTCCATACATTTGTGAGTCACTTTTGGTAACCCTAGAACACCATTGATGTTTTTCAACCCTTTGTGAAGTGGACCGCTTCTTCCTCTTCATTGCAGCCCTACTGGACAGGGATAGTTCCAGCCGCCAACCCTACTGGAAAGGGAGTCTTCCAGCCGCGACTACAGAATCCGATACCCGAGGGTAATTCTTAGTCAACCTGTATTTCATTGTAATCCGATTGTAAACCGTCTTTTACAAATTATAGTGAATATACATATGGTTTTGCCCCTGTGGGTGATTTTTCCTTAAACTTTGTGTGTTGAATAATTCTTGCATGATTTCATATTGTTTCAATCACACCTAGTTGCATGCTTAGGGTTAAATTGGGTTAAAAAGGGTATTTATTATATTATTTCTTAATTGAACGCAAGCGCCAACTCTTTCAAATTGGTATCAGAGCAGGTTACGCTAATCTATCGCGTATTCCTATTTTCCGCAAAATTTTTCTGAAGATATCAATTTTTTGAAATAAATTGATTTTTGAAAAGAGCGTGTTCAAATGGAGAAATCATATTATAAAATGCCTATCTTTGACGGGACAAATTATGCTTATTGGAAAGCCCGTATGAGGTCGGCTTTAAAACCCATTGATGAACGTGTCTGGATTTTGGTTGAACGAGGGTGGACTCCTCCCACCGTGACTGTTGATAATGTGACCAACTTGAAACCTGACATTACTTGGACTGATGAAGAATTTAAATGGTCATCTTTTAATTCTAAGGGTCTAAGTGCTATTTCCGGGTCTGTCACACCTGATGAGTTCAAACGCATAATGACGTGCACCACGTCAAAAGAGGCATGGGATGTTTTGCAACTTACCCATGAAGGAACAAATGCTGTTAAAGAGTCAAAATTGCAAAATTTAACAACTCAATTTGAAACCATCACCATGCATGAAAATGAATGTTTTGATGAATTTTATGCTAGGCTTTCTGACATTGTTAATACTAGCTATAATCTTGGTGAACATATTCCAAATGCTAGAGTTGTTAAAAAGATTCTTCGTTCCCTTCCTAAGCGTTTTATACCTAAAGTCACTGTGCTAAATTCCTTGGGTAATTTAAATACTCTAAAATTGGAAGAACTGGTAGGAGATTTACAAACTTATGAAATAGACATGTTTCCTAAATCTGCCAAGCCAAAAGATAAGGGAATTTCCCTTAAAGCCCAAGAGAGAAAGAGTGAGGGGTCGGCAAGAAAGAGAGCCGAGTCATCTAGAAAGTTAGAAAATTCAGATTCTGAATGTGAGTTTGACTTAGATGATTTAGCCTTATTTGCTAAAAACTTCAAGAAAATTCTGAAATTTAAAAAAAGTGGGAACTTCAAAGATAAAGAATTTTCAGAAAAATAAGTTTGAAAAGATAGATTTCAAAGAACCCCCTAAAGACAGTGAGAGGTGTTTTGAATGCGACGGTAAGGGACACAGAGCGTTTGAGTGTGCCACTCGTCTGAATAGGGAAAAGGGTAAAGCTGTCCTAAATGCTACCCTTAGTGACGACAGTGAGGTCGAGTCGGTGGACTCGGGAGATGACTCACCGCATGAGCGTAACTTCACCGCGTTCATGGCTAGTCATGTGAGTAATCTATGTACATCTCACGACGATGAAGATGCTACCTCATAGAGACACCTCGACAGTGAGTGTGAAGAGAGTGAGGGAGAGGAGGAAGGTAGTGAGGACGAGAGTAACCTTCAACGCGCCTACGCCGAGTTATATAATGAGTCTTTCAAAACTAAAAAACGTAACAAGGCGTTAGTTCTTAGAATCACCGCGTTAGAAGAAGAGTTAGAAGAGACGAGAGAGAGAGAGTCCTCCACCTGCACCGCCATGAGAGAGAGAGAGTCTGCCTGGGTTAGTAAAGAGAATTTGCTTAGAAAGAGAGAGTGCAGTTTTGACTAAACAAGTGGCTAGTATTACTAGTGAGCTTCATTCCTCCATGGAGACTAGGAAGAAACTTGAAGCCCTTGTTGCTCAGCTTACTCATGACCTTGAGAGAGATAGGAAAGTCAAGGTACAAATCGAGGACAGATCTGGGAAGATGGGAAAGATGCTCCTCGGTCCCGCTTTAGGTTTTGGTGACAGGCAAGGAATAGGGTTTGATGGTGCCTCCACATCCCAAATTGCACCCGGACCAATTCCTGAGTTCACTGCGACTCCTTATGGCCGTCATCAAAAACCAAGAAGGAGAGTTCGACCAAGAAAAGCAATCCAAGGTCCTCCTAATACTGTGCCCTTTTGCTCCCATTGCAAAAGAAATGGACACCTTAGGGATGTTTGCTATAGTTTGGGTCGGACACGACGTACTTTTGCTCCTCCACATCATACTGATGAGTTTGCCAGTCTGAGAGAGCGAGTTGAGTCTCTAGCCGCCACATCACAGAGTTTGATGGAGGAATTCCGACGGATAACCTTACCATCAATGAATGCGCCCCGCATTCCGGCTAAAACCAACAACAACAAGGGAATACAAAAAGGTACCTACTCTTGGGTTCCTAAGAAAGAGAAAAAGGCCCTTGTTGTCCATGTTGCTCTCAAAGCACATAATACCTCTCAGTGGTATTTTGACAGTGGATGCTCCAGACACATGACATGTGATGTCTCTTATTTTACCCATCTTGAGGATTATAATGATAGGAGAATCACCTTTGGAGATGGTAGCAAATCTAGCATAGTAGGACGAGGTACAGTAGAGTTACCAGGATTTCCAAAGCTAGAAAACGTGATGTACGTCAAAGGTTTGAAAGCAAACCTTCTTAGCATCAGCCAGCTGTGCGACGATGACTTTGCAGTGAAGTTTGACCGGAAAGCTTGTAAGGTCTATAATCAAGACGGTAAACTTTTAGTGCAAAGGGTGAGGACAGAGGATAACTGCTATGGGACTGAGCCCACATCCTCACTTGTTTGCAACAGCGCCACGATCACTCCTATGGATCTGTGGCATCATCGTCTAGGTCATGTGAATGTTAGAGACTTATCTCGTTTAGTCAAAAAGGACCTAGTACGTGGCTTACCGTCACTTGGAAAGACAACTTCCACGATTTGTGGACCCTGTCAGTTGGGAAAGCAAATTCGTAGCCCACATAGGAAGTTGAATTCCATTACCACCTCACGTGTTCTTGAGTTGATTCACATGGATCTTATGGGTCCTACTCGCACGGAGAGTCTAGGTGGTAAGAGATACATTCTCGTGATGGTGGACGATTTCTCCAGGTACTCCATTGTAGGTTTTCTGAGAGAGAAATCCGATGCTGTAGAATTTTTAACGACCAAGTGCCGTGTCCTGCAAAATCAACACGGTGTCACTATTAACAGAATACGTAGTGATAACGGCACTGAATTTAAGGAAGCAAAGGTGGATTTGTACTGTGATAGCCTTGGGATCAAACATGAGTTTTCTGCTGTGAGAACTCCTCAGCAAAATGGGATTGTTGAGAGAAAGAATAGAACGATCCAAGAGATGGCTAGATCTATGCTTCTAGGTCGTAAAGTTTCTAGGAGATTTTAGGCAGAGGCAGTGTCTACTGCATGCCACACGGTGAATAGGGTGTATCTGCGTCCACACACACTTCACACTCCTTATGAGTTGTGGACTGGCAAGAAGCCCAACCTGGCATATTTCCGTGTTTTTGGGAGTAAATGCTACATCCTAAGGGATAGAGAGCAATTAGGAAAGTTCGACTCCCGGAGTGACGAGGGAATATTTCTAGGATATTCATCGAATAGTAGAGCGTACCGGGTTCTTAACCTGAAGAGCTCTAAGGTTATGGAATCAATAAACGTCACTGTGCAAGATGACGAACCTCCGACGGTTATTGATCCCAACCTTCAGTGTGAGGATGAGGATTGTTCTGACAGTGATTTTCATGTTCCTCTCCCACACTATGTGGACCCTATTCCTGTGTTAGGGGACACACCTGCTTGGGTTCGCAAGAGTCATGATCCTTCAGCCATTGTTGGTGATCCCACTCTAGGGGTGAAGACTCGTGCTCAACTAGAGAACGTTGTTAGTCATCATTGCTACACGTCCAAAGTCGAGCCCAAGAACCACAAAGAAGCACTCAAAGATGAACACTGGATATCTACTATGCAGGATGAGTTGCTTCAGTTTAAGAAGAACAATGTCTGGGAACTTGTCCCCCGACCTAGTGATACTAATGTTATTGGTACCCGGTGGATTTTCAAGAATAAAATGGATGAAAATGGTACCATAACCAGAAATAAGGCTAGGTTGGTCGCTCAAGGCTACACACAGATAGAGGGTGTAGACTTTGGGGAGACATTTGCTCCTGTTGCGAGGCTTGAGTCCGTCCGTTTACTTCTCGCCATCGCATGTCATCTGCACTTTAAGTTATATCAGATGGATGTCAAGAGTGCCTTTCTGAATGGCATTCTACATGAGGAGGTTTATGTGGAACAACCAAAAGGGTTTGAAGACCCTAAGCACCCTGATCACGTCTACTATCTGAGAAAAGCCTTGTATGGTTTGAAGCAAGCACCCCGTGCTTGGTACGAGAGGCTTACTTCCTATCTCTTAGCCCGTGGCTTCAAGAGAGGGGGAGTTGATATGACGTTGTTTGTCAGGAGAGATGACGGTGCTATCTTGGTTGCCCAAGTCTATGTGGACGACATAGTCTTTGGATCCACATGCTTCCAGCATGCTCACCACTTTGAGGAGGAGATGAAAAGTGAGTTTGAGATGAGCATGGTTGGTGAGCTTACATTCTTCCTTGGTCTTCAGGTTCGTCAGCTAGAGGATGGGATGTTCATCTCCCAATCCAAGTATGCTAGAGAGCTAGTGAAGAAATTTGGTTTAGACTCCGCTAAGCATGCACGTAGACCTATGAGTACTTCTACCAAGCTTAGTAAGGACACTTCAGGCAAGGACGTAGAGCAAACCTTGTATCGGAGTATGATAGGTAGTCTTCTCTACTTGACTGCTAGTCGTCCCGACATTGCCTTTAGTGTTGGAGTCTGTGCGCGTTATCAGGCGTCTCCTAAAGAGTCACACTTACTCGCTCTAAAACGTATCATTAAATACGTGAGTGGGACTCTCTCATACGGTATTTGGTATTCCGTTGATACTGATGACCGTTTGTCTGCCTATTCAGATGTCGATTGGGCTGGGGATGTCGATGGATGTAGGAGCACTTCTGGTGGGTGTTTCTATTTTGGTTTTGCTCTTGTCTCCTGGCTGAGCAAGAAGCAAAACTCCATCTCTTTGTCCACTGCGGAGGCTGAGTACATCGCCGCCGTGAGTTGTTGCACGCAACTCATGTGGATGAAGCAAATGTTGGAGGATTATGGGATTTCACAGGACACCATGACCATTTCCTGTGATAACACGAGCGCGATACACATATCCCGCAATCCCGTCCAACATTCGTGCACAAAGCACATCAGGTTACGCGAGCACTTTATACGTCAGTTAGTTGAGGAGAAGGTCGTAACCCTGATTTTTGTTCCCACGGACCGTCAGTTAGCCGATATTTTCACAAAATCTTTAGATGCCCTTAGATTTGAGAGTCTTAGGAAGTCTTTGGGGATTTGCACAGTTGACTGAGGGGTTGGTCCATGTCTAGCATAGGTTGCATTGTCTTTTTCATATCCTCTGATGCCTATTGCTAGATTGTACTATTAATGTGTTTTACTTATTTTTGCTTTTCATTATGCTTTGAAAAATACAAAAAGATTTTCTTTTTAGAAAATTTTTTAGAAAAACACAAAAAGATTTTATTTTGATAAAATTTTTTGAAAAATTCAAAAAGAGATTTACCTTTTATGGATGAGCATTTAAGATAGCCTTGTCACAACTTCATTCCATATATCCATGTGACTGTTTGATAGAGATTTGAGAGGCTACATCATTTCATCCATGTGCTTAACAGTGATTGGAGTCCTTGAGATGTAATTAGTGATATTTCCTACATGCTTGACTCCTATATCCTTTATTGCACACATGCACGGCTATATTTGATTATTGCACTTGTCAATCTCATATTGGCTTGAGTGTTTCCATCTCAATCCTGTCTATACAATGTATAAAATGCGATAAAACTTGACAAGATTGGATTGCATGTAAAAACCGTTTTGGTGAGACTGTGTGTATATTTTCTTAACGGGGAGGGGCTGCGAAAGTTGATTCTTATCCTTTGTGCAAAAGCCACCGTTAAAAGGACCTAAAAAATGGAGGAATTTTAATATCCGAGGTCCTAAGAGGTTAAAAGAGCCCGAAAAAATTGATAAGGCAATAAAAAGCAATACATGCCAAATATGGGCCATTTAGGTTTCACCATCAATTCTCCAAAGTTTGAGAATTTAGAATGCCTCGATTCCTTATAATATCTGAGGGAGTTTGGTTGGAGATTGAAAAACGGGTTTGCACTTCCTTGAAAGTCCTGAAACAGCATGCAAAACATTTTGGACGTTATTGGTGTAGAAATCACTTTGAGCTTTGATTTGTTGATTTGATCGAGTCAATATCTTATACTGTCACTCTTTTACACCAAAGGAAGCATTTGAGTTCATTCGTTAGGAATATCCAATATTCATCGTGCACATATGTCATGTTTGTATGCATTGATTTTCCTATCGAATTTTGATCACACCCATTCATTTACGCCATCACCGACTTGGTTGTTTTATGTTCATTCATGATGTGATTTTATGCCTTGTGTCACCCCGGTACTTGATTGATTGATTTATTTCTCTCATTTGTCTATTTGGGGACATCATAAAAAGGGGGAGAATGAATTATCTGATTATGGGGGAGTTTTGAAATTTGAGGTTCATCATAAATCTGGTATATATTGCTTATGTTTATCTATTTTCAAACTCGATACGTCACTTGGTATTTGCTTTATCTCATGTTTGTAGGTACATCCTTGATAATCCCATGATGCACACCCTGATGAGAAAAGCGTGAAGATTCCTGAAGAATTGAAGAACAAACGATGCAGCCTTAGTCATATGTACCTCTTTCAGTTTTGGGTTCATGGAAGGGTAGATTTGTATAGGCATTGTTCATACTTGATAATTCGGATTTTTTATGTTTGTTCCGGCATAGACATAGGGGGAGATTTGTAAGGACATTTTGTCCAACATACTTGTATATGTCATTAGCCGTAACACCGTTGAAGAAATTCATGTCCATATCGTCATCAACAGAATCCGAGTATCGAATCAAGGAAGGAATCAGAAATCCAGTCAGCCGGACCGGTCCGCCTCAATGAAAAAGGAACCGATCCGCTAACAGCCCGGACCGGTCCGCCAAGAAATTAAAAGAACCGATCCTCTTCCGGACCGATCTGCCTCCCTGCCGGACCGATCCGTCTTGCACATTGAAGCCAGTAAGCACCGAACCGAATGCGAACTGAATCAGCCTCAAATTAAAAGAACTGATCTGCCATCGGACCGATCCGCCTAAGGCCCGGACCGGTCTGCCCTGGATAACCACGAACAGATCATGTGGAGATTTTTAGGGCAAATGAATTCTTATTTATACCACGATTGGGGAGTTGCTTTTCTTAAGGCTTATACACGATTTCCAGAGTAATAAACTCTAAGGCCTTCATGGTATTTGAGTCCATTGATTCATACCCTTGATTCACACAAATTCCATACATTTGTGAGTCACTTTTGGTAACCCTAGAACACCATTGATGTTGTTCAACCCTTTGTGAAGTGGACCGCTTCTTCCTCTTCATTGCAGCCCTACTGGACAGGGATAGTTCCAGCCGCCAACCCTACTGGAAAGGGAGTCTTCCAGCCGCGACTACAGAATCCAATACCCGAGGGTAATTCTTAGTCAACCTGTATTTCATTGTAATCCGATTGTAAACCGTCTTTTACAAATTATAGTGAATATACATATGGTTTTGCCCCTGTGCGGGATTTTTCCTTAAACTTTGTGTGTTGAATAATTCTTGCATGATTTCATATTGTTTCAATCACACCTAGTTGCATGCTTAGGGTTAAATTGGGTTAAAAAGGGTATTTATTATATTATTTCTTAATTGAACGCAAGCGCCAACTCTTTCAAGTCATATCCTGAAAAAATTGTTGTTATTAGTACAAACATGTATATGAGAAAATGATCAAATCCAAATGAATGAAATCATTAAATTGACTAAAATCCAAATGAATTAAGGCACTAGAAGAATACTAGTTAATGACACTATAAGAATACAAATCCATATCATCAACCAAGCTAAGCTTTTTTTCAAATAAATGGAATATTCATTACAAATCTAAAAATTGTTTCGAATTGGGTTATGTCATGGACTAACATATTTAATAACAAACCCACCAATTTTGATTCAAATCCACCACAACTCATTAAACTATCGTCCAATATTAATAAAGCATTAGAATAATACAGTTAACAACATTATGAGAATACAAATCCATAGCATGAAACCAAACTAATCATTGTTTCAAATAATTGGAATACTCATTACAAATCTAACAATTGTTTCAAATTCTCCAAGTACACGACATAGATTCGCAAGTGTAAGTGTTATTTCAGTTTGTCAATTGAAATAACACTTAACACCACATAATTTAGTATGTACCCATAGAACATTAAGGGACGACAACAGAACTTCCCCCCAAAGTAACAAGTTTAAGACACTAGTGTTTATGAACATTAACTAAGCATTGTTTATGAATACTAATTTCAACTTATACCAAAAACCAAATACATACTATATACCAAACAGCAATTTCAATTTCAATCTCAATTTATAATACTAATTTCAATTTTAATTTATACACACACACAATCTGAGAAACACACGCTAACCCCATCCCCCCCCCCCCCCCGCACACTGAAACACACCCCAAGCGGCTAGGTTTTTAAGTTATTAAAGTTATCACGGACGTGTCACGGTCAAAGACCATGACAACTTTCTCATTTTGTCACAGCCTTTGACCGCGATAAAATCACCTATTTTTTTCACGATTTTTAACCATGATAACCTTGGTCGAGTGAAGAGTGAATTTTTTTCCATTTGGGTGTAGTGGTTACAGATCAGACCGGTCGGGACCCAAACGTTCTTGAGGGTGAAGACTGTTTCTACAAACACTTTTTCTAGGCCGGACTCGGTATTTTCCTCTTGAGTTCAATTCGTGAATTCCTTGAATTTATAAACCTTGACCCATCCCAACTGATATGAAATGCCTGGAGGATCCTGATCGGCTCCATGGTTCATTTTTATGATCTGTTCATAATCGACCACCCTTTGTTAGTCGGTGAATTTCCCACCATTTATAAACCTGCAACCTCACAAGGAGGTTGGCATACCTTCACTTATAGGCATAAATGTGAGGGTTTTGTTACTTACCTTCCCTCATCTAATCATGAATGGAGACACCACTTTCTTTACGTCTAAAAGGAGCGGAGGACACGATGAGAGAACGACCTTATGGGGCATTTGTTCACGGTACTCCTAAACTATACCAAATAATCTAATGATGAATTTCCCTTCTTCTTGATATTTTTTTTTTGTTAACTTATAGGTATCTTCAACGAGCTTACTTTCGACCGAAGGGAGAGAGTGTAGAAGGCCATAAGCAAAGCTCGCACTTTTAAAGAGATTTATGAATTGAAATATTTGAAGGATCTGGGAAGTGGAAGAAGTACATGATTGCGATGTCCTTTGGCTTCGAGCTAATATCAAGGAAACTAACCCATTTCTCATCTGATTTCAGCACGTGTATTTCCCCTGTTCATCAGGTATACTTCTATCATATTGATCTGTTTATCTTGAGTTTGTCTGCCAAGGGTTGTACTTACAGTTTTAATCTTATTTTGTTCTTGCACCTTCTAACGCCATAAATGGTTGGGGATACGAACTTGAGCTTTAAAGGCTGACCCTCCAGTCAATCCGTCTACTCCTCCTCACTCGATCCTTTAAGTGGATAATGTTAACCCCCCAATCGATGGGGTTAGAGTTGATGAGCCCATCATTCCCCTCAATGTAATTGAGGATGAAACTTCATCCATTCAGCTGATGGATGAAGGATCCTTAAAGATAAGGCGAGAAAAGAGGCTTATAGAGTGTGGGGAGCTCCCACTTTTAATCATCGAAGAATGATCATCAACGAATAGGAGGATGATGTTGAAGGCAAGATAATTCCTTGGGTAGAGGGGAGAACTTGGGCACCCTGTTTGAGGTATGGAAATGTGGACGAGATCTATGTGGAGTTCTAGAATGACTATCTTACTGAAGACCCGATTATCTGAATAGGGGTCAATCGGTAGTGACAAGGGGTTGATTCAGCTGGAAATTAAGGTGAGTGTTTGTCTTAACTTTACTAAAAATAATTGTGACTTATATACTATTCTAAATTAAAATTTCATGGCCTATTTATAATTGAGCTACCTGGCTATTTTTGTGTCCCAGAAATAGCAAAGAAGAAAGGACGATCCTAAGATAGAAGGCAGAGCTAGAGACATTCAAAAAGTCGAAGACATAAGTTTATGTTTCCCGAGTGAGTGCTTGTAGGGAGCGAGATACAAAGAAGGTAATCAAGGAAGCTTTTCATTAAGAGATGATTGTCCCTAAATTAAGATGACGACTGAGGTTACTGAGTTGAAGTGTCTCTTTAACCTACGGAGTAAGGAGAATAAGGAAGTTGTCAAGGAGGAAATAGCTCTAGTCCCATTGATCTGGTTCAGATACTTGAGGTCCTTTCTTACTTAGAATTACTATAGGGTGATGAAGTATCAGTCTTTTATCAATATCTATAATTAGTTGATCAATCAGGTGAAGGATGTTCACTGTGACTTAGACCTCTCAACCTTAAATTAGGATAATGTAAAGACTAAAGATGAAATGATGGCCTCTCATTCATATTTGGACGAAGCAGGATACGTTTAATATCGCAAACTACTAACTATCACGTGCCCCCCAACAGGTTATAAGGATGAAGACTTTTTGATCTCCATGCGTGAGGCGATTGGTTGGATCCTTTCTAGCGTACCCCCTCCTGCCCTCTACTCCATATTTTCTCCCGCTCTCTTTTTCATTTATTATTATATTTTTGTAATATTGGATTTTGTTTTGAACACCTTATTCTGTTCACTTTCGGCGTGTAAAGATGTATTTTTGTTGGCTTTAGCCTATAAACTTCTATTTTTGTTAGCTTCAGCCCCTTATTTTATGCATTCCTTTTGTCTAGTTTTTACTTTATCTTGTAGACTTTATCTTATAGTATATTTATTGATAATGGAACTTTCATCCATAGGTTGACCGGTGGTGAGCATTTATTTATATGCATGTTGAATCATTTGTTTATACACGACAAATGGCCTGTGTTATTCGTACTTAGATATTTGAAATAAAACTGATGTGAACATTCAGCAAGGGACTTTGACGTGATAAGTTATTGCACTTCACCTACCAGGTTATTTAAACTCGATTGATGAACTTAATTATTTATATCCCGTTGAAAGACTGAGTTATGGTGAATTATTTATTTATACATGACTGAAGAATCATGTTACCCGAATAATTTTGTTGATTGTAAGGGTTTACGACTTGTGTTGCTTTGTACTATTTTGTTTAAACACGACTGATAAACCGTTTTATTTATACTTTTAAAGTCAATAGATGTAGGCTGGTGCAAACGACTATTTATTTCCGATCACTTTTTTTTTATATAAAAACATTAATTAGAATTTGCGTCGTATAGTAGCACTTCAGCCTTATTTCCCTCCATATTCATCCCTAATATCCAACTTTTTAATTTTAAATTAACTATGTGATCGATTATAACCCTTCTTGACTTGGAGTTAACACTTTTATACTCGAGCGACCTCGCTTCGTAGATTAGATCAGATTTGGGGGTCGTGAGTTAACTTGGGGATCAACCAAGTTGCTTTTTTCGAAAGCTAGGTACTTGGGAAAGGCTTATCATAATGTCATCTAGTATTAATCTTCTTCCTCATAGTGATTGGTTTGCAACCTAGTATGAACAAAACACTTAGGTGGGTATGATAAGTGTAATACGCTAGAGATTTGAATATATGGAGAAACAAACGTTCAGGAAAAGCTTTCTGTATTGACAATGTTATTATTAAACGCTACATTAGAAATAACACAAGAAAAAAATAGATACATAATAAAGTCTACTAAAAACTACAATTGGAAATTATATGATACAAGGAATAAAAGATAAATCTCAGCTGTTAGACTGTCTATGCCTTCACCCTCCGACAATCCTTTATTGTTCGTACCAATTCAAATTATTAACATTCCATGGGCTTGTAAGGGATTAACCTCCATGATATATGAGTCGTAGGTTCCTGGCCTAATTATGCAATCCACTACATATGGACATTCCAACTGTCTTGCCAACTTTCTATGACTGGTATTCTTAGTTGACTGTATCATTTTTCTGAGAATCAGGTCGCAGACTTAAAACTTCTTGTTCCTCGATCTTCGGTTATAATAGCGGGATGCTTTTTGCTACGGTGCTACAACTCTCAGTGTCTCTTCCTCTCTTCGTTCATCCAAGATCTCCAAATTCTTATGGATTTATTATTCATTTTTCCATTCTTGGAAACATTGCACCCCCAAACTTAGGACTTCTAACTATTTTTGGACGACAACCTCGGTTAATTAAGTGACGTCGAATTGGGTATACTCTGCTAGTCCCCTCATCGTCGTTCGGTACTCCCACAAGACTGAAGCTAATTTGACTGCCCAAAGGCACTTGAAGTTGTTTTATTTCCGTCTTGATCACATTTGAGCTTGTGCGGTTTGTTTGCAAATCATATTGTGCAATTTGTTTATGTCCATTTGAGCTTGCAATTACACACAAGTTTTCTCTAATTTTGTTGATAGTAGTAATGAAAAGGGCTTTATTTGTATGATTTTATTAACCGTAGTGAATCTACCAACATATGTTTTATGTTTCTTGTATTGCTTTCAGAACATTCTTTCATCTTCTGAACTCTCATTGTCTTATATATAATAATTGTTAAGAAAATTTCTTGCTCTAATAGGTGACGAAGTTTTTTAATTACTAGGATTTTTTACAAATCAGATTGTGTGATTTGTTTATGCCAACTTGATCTTTCATTTACATTAGGGGTTTTTTTCAATTTTATTGATATTACTAATGAATATGGTTTAATTTGTGTGATTTTGTTTATGTTTATTTACATCTACAATTTTGTACATAGAGAATATTACACATATGCATATGCTTAAGGGTTCCCTGTATTTGGTATAATTTTGTTCTTAATTGAAACATCCATGGAGGCATTGGAGCTGGAGAAATAAAAGGTGTAAACCTTCACACTCAATATTTGATATGTGCCTTAATTATCATGGATTTTCACATAACACTCTAGCTTGAAAGTTTTGTACAAATAACTTTCTTTCAGCTCGATAATATTTCCATCGTATTATTATCTCATATATTGTTAGTCAATGTTTTTTCATATGAGACCAAATTAATTATAGGTTGTCTTGATAGATTTCATTTGTTCATGCACACTTTAGATTCTTTGAATGCTTAGTGTTTATTAATGAGAACATACTATATATTGACTTACTTGAGTCTACACATATAGGAGTTCCAAATAGTCTGGATATCTAGACAAAATAGGTTAGATTTTATGAGAACTCCATCTCCTCAAAGCTTCAAGAACAATGAAGAAATCCTGTCCAACAAAATTCTCAAGATCAACGTAAAGGGAAGTAATTTCTACCTTCAAACCACAAATAGGACACACTCACTTCATTATTCATATCTCCTATGTGCATTTATGGTTTTACAACACTTTAAGACTTTTTAACTCCATTTAATTCAATTCAAAACATTTTATACAATTTTAAATTGATTTTTAAATTAATTAAAACTTGGTTTTAAAAGTGTTGTGGGTAAAATTTAGATTTCAAAAAGTTATTTTAATTACTGATTGTTTGCTTGGGTAGAATTTAAAAGCGCTAGAGAATTCGAGGTGTGCTGTGTAATTATTTTCAAACACGCATTTTTTATTGTATCTGGTGCGTAAACGTGTTAGCGTCCTGACGGCCTAGATTCTGTTTTCTATAAGACACAAAACTGTTATACCTTCTCAGCCTTTGGATTAACCTTATCAACGTTCTGCATGCGTTGAGAGTCAATCCTTGTAACCCAGTTTAAACCAATCACTAAATGTTTAAACCACCGCTTGTGATGAACCGTTGGATTTAAGTCAAATAGTCAATATACAATCTCAGCCATATGATTGAGTTCGAGGTTCTGGATCCTTCTTCGTTGAGTATAAATAGGACCCTAAGCCATTGAGAGAAAAGAGAGAGTAGACAGATAAGGGAGAAGAGAGGGAAAGGAAAGAAAAAAAAGAGAAAGTAGAAACCCTAGTTTCTTCGTAGTCCAACCTATGGGTGAGTTCTCCCAAAACCAAACACCAAAACGCAAACGTTCCATACACCAGAAAACCTAGTTTTGAGAGTTATACATTTTAGGATTTCTATATTTGGTGTTGAGTTTATTCTTCGTTTGAAGACCTCTTCAAATCTTTGGTTCTCTCAGAACTCATCTCTAAGAGAAACTTAAGTTTCATTGTTGAAACTGAGTTTTTCTAAAAAGAGAACATCACACGATTTATTTTCTTTTACTCTTTTTATATCTAGTATTTTTGATCTTTTCCATTTCAACAAATTTTAAAATAGAAACTTTTAAGTTTCAAAGTATTTTCAGATCTAGTGAGTTGTTTGTGTTTTTGGTTTTCTGTTTCATGTTGTATGAAATACGTGTGTACAAAAATAAAAAGAACACAAAGAACGTTTGTTAAAAGTTTTAAAGCATAACCATAGATGTGAAAAGAATTTTTATGTCAAAATATGTTGAATCAGCCTTTGCATGTTAAGTCTGAATCTGTTTTCATAAAATAGACTTCTAGTCTAGTTTGGATCTCAATTAGAGTTTTAGAATTTCAAAAATATTTTTAAAATACTGAAATTATTTAAGACCTTGAATCGTCTTCTGATCACGGTATCCTTGAGATCTCTGGATAAATAAAAAGGTCAAGAAGTCTTGGCTTGAAAATATGGATTCAGACATAACCTATCATTTTAGAACTATTGTAATTTGTTAGGATTGTTTGTATAGTTTTGAGAGGGTGAGTAGCGTGTTTGCATGTAGTAGCACATCACAAACACTATCTCACATGAACACTTAGACACTGTGGTTCTATATGAGAATCTTGGATTTTGAAAGAGTAGCTGGAATCAGAATACAAAGAGAAGGATATCAAGGACAAAGCAAAGAAAAGATCAGTCCAATTCAGATTACCTTTGGAGTGAAGAATCTCATGTAGGTACATTCTGAACTTAGGTTAGGATCTTTCTGGTTTTCTTAAGTGTTTTAATTTGATTCTTTATTCTAGTGAATTTTTATTTTGTGTCGTAGAGGGCACCATGGATGTTTCCCTTTTTTTAAGGGTTTTACCACATTAAAAATTCCTGTATCTATTTATTTGAATGTTCTTAACAGTTGTTGTGATTGGGACTGCATGGTAACTTTAGTAGATGTTTATTAAAAATTAAAAATAAGGTAACCAACTAACAAATTTAAACCATACATTTGAAAGGTATTATATAACACATCTTGTATTTTTCGAAAAGAGTTTTGCCCAAAAAGTTTATTCGAAGTTTACACACAACTTATAACAGTTTGTTATTAATCTTGTAAATAAGATTTTTAACCCTAAAGTTTTTCTTCAAGTGGTATCAGAGCTGGAACACCTTTTGTGATCCTAAAACTTAAGAAATTATTTTCGAAACTTCTTTCTGAAAAATTTTTGAATATGGAAGAGAAATTTGAGAAGTTAGGTAACCTATCCAGACCACCACTCTTTGATGAAAACAATTTTTCATACTGGAAAGTACGAATGACTTCTTTCATTCAAGGAACCCTGGGTGATGAAGTCTGGGAAATGATTCCAACAGGGTTTGAACATCCTACTAAACCTACTTCAGCCACTCATCCAACAAGAATTAAGAAACTTCTCAGTGAATTTACTAAGGAAGAAAAAAAAGCCTCTCTAGATAATAACAAAAGAAAGAATGCCATTTTTATATCCATAAACGAACATAAATTCAAAAGAATATCCATATGTTCTACTTCCAAAGAGGCATGGGACACGTTAGTCATTGCTCATGAGGGTGATGAACGTGTTAAAGCTGGAAAAACTCAAATGCTCATTCAGCAATATAACACCCTGATTATGAATGATAATGAATCTTTTGACGATTTCTACATAAGGTTAACTGATATTTTTACAAAACTTCATGCTAATGGTATAACCTATAGTAGAAAGAAAATTGTTTCAAAGATTCTTAGGTCATTGCCATCTAAATTTGACAAAAAGTGATATGTTATTGAAGAAATGAATGACCCTAATATGACTCCTAAATTACTTAGCAGTAAACTGAGGACTGTAGAATTGGAACTAGACTTTAAAAAGAAATAGACCAGACAGACTAATAAGGCCTCTAGTTCAAATGTTGTGTTTTCGTCTAAATTTCCAGTGGCTAAATTGAACACTATAGATTTTGACACTAACTGTCTTGAAAATCGTGATTTGGAAAACCTTGACAATGAAATAGCTCTTATGAGTAAGCATTTAAAAAAGATTTTAAAATTTAGAAATGTTGTAGCCTCTAAACAAGGCAAATCAAATTATCAAGGAAATCAATTTCACAGACCTCATGACAGAGACACTACCAAACACACTTATGATAATAGGAGGAATTATGACCCCAACAGACATAAACCTTACATAAAAGATGTTAAATGTCATCGTTGTGGTAAACTAGGTCACTATGCTAGTAAATGTCCAACTAGTTTTAATAATAATAACAAGGCCAATATGTGTAGGACATGGGACGAATCCAGTGATTCTGATGAGGATGTTGCGTGTCTTTCTTTGCTAAGATAATATATAATGATGATGCATGCTTGCCTGCTCATGAATCCGTTATGCATGTTGATGTTGTTAATGATATTCCTGATAATTCTGTTCCTATAACTGTTGAAAGATTGTGTGTGAGTCAAAGTGAGAATATTGATGACGAATTGAATGTGTGCATGAGTAATGAACCTACCAAAAATATAGGGGACACTTCACACGATGCACATAGTGAATCTGATTATGATCTGCCTGATTTATATGAGTTATACACTAAAACGGTTAAGAAGAGTGCGCACCTAGAAAAAATGATAAAAACCTTAGGTGAGCGTATCGATTTTCTTAACCAAACCATTAGGAAGAACACTGGAGATTATACTACCCAATGTGTTGCTCATGAGACTGAGATTGAAGACTATGCTTTGAAAATAAAAGATTTGACTCAAAAGAACCATGAGTTTGAACAAAAATACAAGGCAAGCCTTGTTGAACTAGAAGAGTAAAAACAAATGGTTTCAAATGTGTTTAAAAAATGCCAACACTTTGAAACACAAACTAAGACTTATGAAAAAATTGTTACTGGAAGAAAATTTGACTCTGAAGATAAGTCTGGCCTAGGTTTTGGAGAAATAGTGCACACAAGTAAGACCAAAGTTTCTCCTGAAAATGTCAATTTTATAAAATAAGACCAAACTTGTCAAAATGTTCAAAAAGGTGAATCTAGTCTCAATGTTTCTCAAACAACATATAATCAGTACAATCAACAGTTGAAACCAAGTAGTCAAACCAAATATGTTTGTCCTTCTGCCAGAGACCAAAGACAGAAACCTAAACCCAATGACAACTGGACTAATGTACCCAATAGATCCAAGCTAATTTTCAAAGACTTTAGTAAGAAAGTTAAGTCCTATACCCAACAGTACTGTTCCTACTGCGACATTTTTGGCCATACTCTTGATGAATGTTTTTAGAAAAAGGTTGTACACCCCGACCTACCTAAACTTTAACTATTCTAGGAAATCAAGAAATACTTATGTACTTCCTAGATAGGCCACAAATAATTCTAACTTTAAAAAGAAAAAAAGAGGGTCCAAGACTAAGAAAAAATCATTCAGAAAGACCCCTCAAACCTTTTTTAAGTCAAAAGGCCACAAAATTTTTAAAACTAGGCCTATTTGGATTAGAAAATATGATCTATTACCCCAGCTCAAGTGCAACATTGTCATTTCTGCTTTAAAGGCACAAAGCACTTCAACTAGATGGTATTTTGACTCTGAATGTTCTAAACATATGACCAAGGAAGAAACCAAATTAAAAAAGAAGACATACTTCCTTGGAGGTAGTGTCACGTTTGGAGATGGAGTTTTATCCCAGATCATAGGTAAGGGAACATTAAGTGAGTATGGGCTTCCTGAAATGAATGATGTTCTCTTAGTTAAAGGCCTTAAAGACAATCTCTTAAGTATATCACAATTTTGTGACTCCAATCACTCAGTTACTTTTTTAAAAAATGATTGCAAAGTTATTGATGAAAAAGATAATTGCATTTTAATAGGAAAACAGAACCCCGGAAAACTGTTACACAGTAATTCTAAATTCTGAATTGTGTAATGTTGCCAGATTAGAGGATACTGACCTATGCCACAATAGATTGCGACACACAAATTATGATAAACTTAGAAGATTGAGTTCCGAAGAGATAGTTAGAGGTTTACCTAAAATTAAAAATTCATTTACTCATGTATGTGGACCTTGTCAGGAAGGCAAAATAAGTAAATCCCCTCATAAGAAAGTTAAAGATGTTCTTACCACTAAGCCTTTAGAACTTATCCACATGGACCTCATGGGTCCTTCAAGAACTGTTAGTTTCTATGGAAACTCTTACATCCTAGTTATAGTGGACGACTATACGAGATATACATGAGTAGCTTTTATGAAACAAAAATCAGATACCTTCAATGAATTCCTAAGAATCATCTTGAAAATTGAGAATGAGAAGGATACCCAGGTGTGCCGAATTAGGAGTGATAGAGGTGGAGAGTTCAAGGACTCTGGAATTTCTGAGAATTGTGTCGCTAATTTCTATAAACATAAGTTTAGCACTCCCAAAACCCCGCAACAACATGGTATAGCTGAACGTAAGAATATGACTTTACAATAAATTACTAGGGTTATGTTACATGCTAAGAATCTCACTAGATATTTTTGGGTAGAAGATGTCCAAACTGCGTGTCATATTATTAATCGTATCTACCTCATAAAAAATTCCAAAGAAACATCTTATGAGTTATGGTTCCACAAAAAGCCAAACTTAAAATATTTTAAAACCTTCGGTAATATCTACTACATCTTCAAAGATAGAGACAAACTTTCAAAATTTGATACCCGAGGAGAAAAGGGAATTTTTCTTGGATATTCCCCAAATAGTAGGGCTTCGCGTGTTTTTAACTATAGAACCAAAACTATTATGGAATCAATTAATGTAATTGTAGATGACACGAGTGTAAGGAAAAGTGACAGTCAACCAGTAACATTTGATGAGGACGAACCTAATTTATCCATTGATCCTCTAAATGACACTGATTTATTGCCACCTGAGAGTACTTCTGTACCCACTTGGGTTTCTAAAGATCATCCCACTGAAACCATTGTCGATAATCCTTCGAAACCTGTTTGAACTAGATCCCAACTTCGACAAGTGGCACAATTTTCTTATTTTGTTTCTCTCGAGGAACCTAAAAATGTTAATGATTCCCTTACTGAATCATTTTGGATAAATGCTATGCCAGAAGAGCTAATCCAATTTAAGAGTCACGATGTGTGGAATCTTGTTCCTAGACCAAAAGATTCGAAGGTTACAGGCACTAGATGGATTTTTAAAAACAAAACTGATGAAAATGGGTAGGTGATTAGAAATAAAGCTAGGTTAGTTGCATAGGGATACTCCCAGATTGAGGGAATTTATTTCGATGAAACTTTTGCACCTGTAACTCGTCTAGAATCATTTCATCTCCTACTTGCAATTTCGTGCCATATGCAATTCAAATGATTCCAAATAGATGTTAAATCCACTTTCTTAAATGGAATTTTATTTGAAGAAGTATACGTAGAACACTCCAAAGGATTTGTTGATCATGTACACTCGAACTACGTCTTTAGACTTAAGAAATCCTTATACGATTTGAAATAAGCTCCTAGAGCTTGGTACGAGCGACTGTCTACCTTTCTAGTGTCTCACAAATTTGTTCGCGGCGAAAATAATCAAACGTTGCTCGTTGGAAAGGAAAATCAACATGTCTTCATCGCACAAGTATATGTGGACAATATTATATTCGGTTCCACCTATCCTAAACAAGTAGAGAATTTTTCTGATATCATGTATACCGAATTTCAGATGTCTCTAATGGGTGAACTACAATATTTTTTGGGTTTACAAGTAAAACAATGTGGTGATGGTATTTTTATCTCTCAATCCAAGTATGCTGTAGATTTAGTTAAAAAATTCGGCTTAGAAAATTCTAAAACTCTAGAACCCCATGAGTACTTCAACTAAACTTTCTAAGGATGATAATGGGAAAAGTGTTGATCCCACTCTTTATAGAAGTATGATAGGGAGTTTGTTGTATCTTACTGCATCTCGACCTGACATATCCTTCGTTGTCTGTATTTGTGCTCGATATCAAAGTAACCCCAAAGAATCCCACTTATTAAGTGTGAAAAGAATTATTAAATATATTAAGGGTACTTTAAAATTTGGTATTTGGTACACAAATGATACGACTAGTTCTATTGTAGGATACATTGATGCCGATTGGGCTAGTTGTTCTGACGACAGTAAGAGCACTTCTGGTGCTTGCTACTACCTAGGCAATAATCTCGTAGGCTGGTCGTGTAAGAAATAGAATTGTATTTCATTATATAACGCCGAATCTGAATATTTAGTAGTTGGCAGTTGTTGTTCACAATTACTATGGATTAGACAGATGCTTAGCGATTATGGTCTCACCGAAAAAAATTAAGCATGTTTTGTGATAACCAAAGTTCCATTAATATCTCTAAAAATCCTGTAATGCACTCACGAATTAAGCATATTAAGATTAGACATCATTTTATCCGTGACCTTGTCGAATCCAAAGATCTCATTATTGAATATCTTAACACTCAAAAGAAGCTCGCAGGTCTCTTTACTAAACCTTTAGATAACATACGATTTGAGTATTTGCGCCCAGCTATAGGCATGATAACTCTCAATTAATTTCTATTTTTTTATTTATACCCCTTGTATATTTGAGAAAAATTGGGGGAGAAGATCTTGAGTATTGCCTAGTGATTCTTCTATATATTCCTGATTTAAACTCAACTAATATGCCATTTAGCGTTTATTTTGTCACAGGAATTTCAGACCCGTTGTATAGCTTGTTCTTATTTTGTAGGGTATTCGTTTGTATATAGTTAAGTAATGTATTTTCTTTTCATCTTATTTTCGGTTCTAGGATGGGAATGGGCAGTTAGAACTTTTGTATAGGACAAATAGGATTTTTCATTTTTACCCATGAGTTTTGAATACTCAAGGGAATTTTGTCTCTAATATCCAAAGGGGGAGATTGAGAACACACTATATACTGACTTACTTAAGTCTACATATATACGAGTTCCAACTAGTTTGGATATCTAGACAAAATAGGTTGGATTTTATGAGAACTCCATCTCCTCAAAGGTTTAAGAACAATGACGAAATCATGTCCAAAAAAATTCTCAAGATCAACATTAAGGGAAGTAATTTCTACCTTTAAACCACAAATAGGACACACTCACTGAATTATTCATATCTCCTATTTGCATTTATGGTTTTACAACACTTTAAGACTTTTTATATCCATTTAATTCAATTTAAAACATTTTATTCAATTTTAAATTGATTTTTGAATTAATTAAAACTTGGTTTTAAAAGTGTTGTGGGTAAAATTTGGATTTCAAAAAGTTATTTTAATTACTGATTGTTTGCCTGGATAGAATCCAATAGCGCTAGAGAATTCAAGGTGTGCTCTGGTGCGTACAATTGTTAGCGTCCTGACGACTTAGATTGTGTTTTCTATAAGACATAAAATTGTTATACCTTCTCAGCCTTTGGATCAACCTTATCAACGTTCTACATGCGTTGAGATTCAATCCTTGTAACCCAGTTTAAACCAATCACTCAACGTTTAAACCACCGCTTGTGATGAACCGTTTGATTTAAGTCAAATGGTCAATATACAATCCCAACCATAGGATTGAGTTCGAGGTTTTGGATCCTTCTGCGTTTACTATATATAGGACCCAAGTCTCAGCCATTACAGACTTTTGCCATTTTGTGACACTTGAGAGAAAAGAGAGAGTAGATAGAGAAGAAAGATAAGGGAGAAGATAGGGAAAGGAAAGAAAAAAAAGAGAGAAGAAACCCTAGTTTCTTCATAGTCCAACCTCTGAGTGAGTTCTCCCAAAACCAAACACCAAAACCTAAACATTCCATACACCAGAAAACCTATTTTTGAGAGTTAGACATTTTAGGATTTCTGTATTTTTGGTGTTGAGTTTATTCTTCGTTTGAAGACCTCTTCAAATCCTTGGTTCTCTTGGAACTCATCTCCAAGAGAAACTTAAGTTTCATTGTTGAAACTAAGTTTTTCTAAAAAGAGAACATCACACAATTTATTTTCTTTTACTCTTTTTAGATCTGGTATTTTTGATCTTTTTTGTTTCAACAAATTTTGAAATAGAAACTTTTAAGTTTCAAAGTATTTTCAGATCTAGTAAGTAGTTTGTGTTTTTGGTTTTCTATTTCATGTTTTATGAAATACGTGTGTACAAAAATAAAAAGAACAAAAAGAACAATTGTTAAAAGTTTTAAAGCATAACCATAGATCTAAAAAGAAGTTTTATGTCAAAATATGTTGAATCAGCCTCTGCATGTTAAGTCTGAATCTGTTTTCATAAAGTAGACTTCTAGTCTAGTTTGGATATCAATTGGCGGTTTACAATTTCAAAAATATTTTCAAAATACTGAAATTGTTTAAGACCTTGAACCGTCTTCTGTGTAAGGTGTCCTTGAGATCTGTGGATAAATAAAAAGATCAAGAACTCTTAGCTTGAAAATACGAATTCAAAAATAACCTATCATTTTAGAACTATTGTAATTTGTTAGGATTGTTTGTATAATTTTGAGAGGGTAAGTAGCATGTTTGCATTTAGTAGAACATCACAAACACTATCTCACACGAACACTTAGACACTGTGGTTCTATTTGAGAATCTTGGATTTTGAAAGATTTGATGAAATTAGAATTCAAAGAGAAGGAGATCAAGGATAAAGCAAAGAAGCAACAAGAAAAGACTAGTCCAATTCAGATTACCTTTGGAGTGGAGAATCTCATGTAGGTACATTCTGAACTTAGGTTAGGATCGTTATTGTTTGCTTAAGTGTTGTAACTTAATTTTTTATTTTAGTGAATTTTTATTTTGTGTCGTAGAGGGCACCGTGGATGTTTCCCTTTTTTTAAGGGTTTTACCACATTAAAAATTCCTGTGTTTATTTCTTTGAATGTTCTTAATTGTTGTTGTGATTGGGACTGCATGGTAACTTTAGTAGATGTTTCTTAAAAATTAAAAAGAAGTTAACCAACTATCCAATTTAAACCATACATTCAAAAAGTCTTTTATAACACATCTTGTGCTTTTGGAAAAGAGTTTTGCCCAAAAAGTTTATTCGAAGTTTACACAACTTATAACAGTTTGTTATTAATCTTGTACATAAGCTTTTTAACCCTAAAGCTTTTCTTTAATTCTTAGTTCTATTGACTAACTACACTGAGTTGAGAAATGAAATTTGATGCATATTATTAAAATACTATGATTTCTTTAAGAAGGAAAGCCTATAATAAGTTTATGAATTTGGGAGTTCCATATAGTACCAGTTGAGATGAATTTAGGAATTCTATATAGAGCCATCTTATTCTTTTTATTTTTGTGATACTAGAGTTTTTTATGTTGAATATATCCGATCTAAAGATATTTTTTAGGTTAATAAGTTCTATATTTCATGGGAATACAAGTTCAGCTTTATAAATCCAGGTTCTTCGTGTTAGTGTTGGATTTTTGTATCCCTGAACCTCTTGCTTTTTGATATCTTTATCTTTCTATATTGTATTGTCATTTTCTAGCATTCTTATTAGATGTTTGAGAAAACATCCAAATGGGTGTTTTACTCTTTCTTTCTTTATTTCTTTTTTTATTGCTTTCTTTCTTTTAAGACTTCTCTTTTAATTGATTGAAATTTTTGTGACAATGTTATTAAAAGTAAATGTGGGCTAGTTTTTGACGAATTAATTTATTATTCATAGTTAATCTCCATGTTTTTCTGTTGGATTTAGGTGTTTCCATGTTGAACTCAAAATCTTTATTTTCTTTTATTTCTCCTAATTTTCTTTCAATGCTTATCTTTAGAGTACAAAGATTTGAGAGCACTACATTACTTCATTTATATGTCGCCTTCTAGCAATTATATATTTATTTTATTATGCTCGCGGGAAGAACTAATAGGCTACTGAAAAGGAAAAAAATGTTGTGAAATTGAGGCATTAATGGTTGTACGAATGCGACACTTTTATGATCTATACTGTAAGGACATAATTTATAAATTTGCGTTATCAATTAAGTATGTCGTATACCGTTACAACTGTCAAAGAATTATTTAAAATCATTCAAGCATCAAGACGGATCCGAATATCAAAGTTCTTCATCAAAGAAGCCTCCACAAGATAAATTTGGTAAATGTTGTGTTTTTATTCCTTTACATTTCACTTAAGTATTGGGATAATGTTTCATAACATATTTTCTAAGTGTTGGAGCGAAATTTTAATGTTTTTCTTCAAAAATATATTTTTCAGAGTTTTTGAGGCCGTGCATTTAGCGAGAAAAAGAAAAAGAAAAAAACATTGAATTTTACTGTTCTTGTTCAAACGACACCGTATGTCATTGAAACGACATGGTCTGTCGCACGAAGTTGTGATATCGTTCAAACGACACTGAATTTCATTCAAACGATGTGCCACCTCGTTTGAGCGACCCGTCGCCTTAAGTCTTTTATAAATAGGACTCTCCGACTCCATTTTTCATAAGAAGACCTATACAAACACTGTCTACGTCTTCTGCAAATAGAAGTATGAATTTGTCTTCTCTTTTTAGAGGTTTAATCCTTTATTTTTAATTCACCAAACATCCCAATACTTAGTGAATTGTTTTTGGAACCCAAAATATGATCTTGCTGATTTTGATCTTGTAGAGAGGGTAAATCTACATCATATGGTTGCGTGTCATTGAGGATCTTGTTGCGTGAAGATTCTTTGCTGATTTGGACTGAGGTTCATAGGGAGTGCTGCGGTATACCAGGGCTGAAGATAGGACTGCGGTTCTTGTAGGTTCGCTGCGTGTGGATCTATTATTGACAACACCAATAGACACTTGCGGGTATTCATATATCAAAATCTATTTCATTGTAATCCGTGTAAGTTGCGACTTATAATTATAGTGAAATAAAAGGTTTTGCCCTTCGGGGATTTTTCCTGAATTTTATTTCCTTTGCTTGCTTATTGATTCTATGTTATCAAATCACCTAGATGCATGTGTTAGAGTTTAACTATAATTTGGGATAATTAAAATTGGATTTATTTGAGTAGTCGCAGTATTCCGCTGTAGCACTCTCAAAGTGGTATCCGAGCCTATTGCACTAAGTTATTGTGTTTTGATCCTGATTTATTTTTGAAATCTCTATTTTTCCTAATATGCCTTTTGGGGGATTTGAAGATTTTAGATGTCACGTGTTTGACAGAACTATTTGGAAGTCTCGGTTGAAATGTTCTTTTAAAACTCTCGTTAAATAGAAATAATCCGAGAGATGTCCTTGTTGTGAGGGAATTAGACACAGCATAAATGAGTGCCCCACCAAAGTTAGGGAAAGTTTTAATAAACCAATTGCTTATGCTGCCACCCTTAGTAAGAGTGACTTGAGTGAAGAAATTTTTTGTGCAAGTAAGCGTGTCCTTCCCAACTGTGTGTCTACTCATGAGAATGACGATGATACTTCTTTCATAGCCACTAATAGTGTATCCCATGAAAGTGATGGTGATGGGAATGAGGATAGAAGTAAAGATGAGCGTAACTTGCAAACGGATTTCAATGAACTTAATGATGAAGCTTTGAAAACAAAGAAATAAAATTTAAAATTAAAAGCTCAATTGAAAGATCTTTCCTTAAAAAATAATGATGTTTTAATTGAAGATATGAGGGCACGTGAGAAAATTTTGAGAGAGAAGCTTGAGTACGTCGAGGGTGAGAGAGATAGTCTTAGAGGGTTGATAAAGACTATGAAAAAGGAGCTTCTTGAGTTTGAGGATTCTAGGTGCGTACTTGAATCTTGGATAGGTGAACTTGAGAAAAGTTTGAGAGATTCGACTAAAGTGAAATTTGATTTGGAGTCTAGGTTTGAAAAACTTGATAAGATTCTAGGCACTGTCAAAATAAAAAAGGATAGGAGTGGGATTGATTTTGAAAAACAGGTTCCTCCCATACCCAAAGCCATCCCCACATGTGTGCGAGAGCCTCTTAGGGTTGTAAGGGGATAGGCACCTAGGGTTGTTAAAAGCGAGGCACCGAGGGTTGTCAAGCGAGAGCCACCTAGGAATTTGAGGAGAGAGCCACCTTTAGGTAACACTCACCCCCACATTTACACTTGCACACATTGCGGTAAGCAAGGTCAACTTAGGCATTTCTGTTACAAGCTTTTAAAAGAACCTAGGAAGTTTAATAGAAAAGAAAATTATATTCCTAAAACCCCCACACCTCGTTACACATCGATATGTGTTAAGAAATCGGATTTAGAGGCTTATGGTCTAATTGTTCACTACTCTCGTTTGCTTGCACGTGATTCACCCCATGTGAGATCATTTGGTTGATTGTGTTTATATTTGTCATACACTAGTTGTGCTTAATGATAAACTCTTACTAGTGTTATGACTCACTTTGTATTAGCTTACATGGTTTTATGAATATGCTACTATTTTGGAAATGTTTGCCCCTTCCAGGTATTGTTTTCACGTAATTTTTACACTGGGCAAATCCATTTAGTCTTCTGGGGAATTTGTGAAAATTTGGTTTTCTCGTTCAAACGAGATAAGTCTTCGTTCAATTGATTTCTCCTCTTGCGAGATTTTATGTCGTTTGAATGACAGGAAGTGTCGTTCGAGCGACCTGGTTGACTTTGACCATTCTGTTTGCAGTACCCTGTATTCATTGGTTACATTATTTGGTATTACTGGGTTGTTTCTGACAGTTTATATGCAGTCATTCTTAGTATTCATGCTTAATTGCTTATACTGCATTGTTCATTTAATAACACCTGCTTAGATTAATGATTCTTTATGTGATTTACTGTTTGCTAGCATAGGATGATGCTCATGCCGATATTATGCCTATTACTAGTGTGTACCATGTTTGTATTTATGGATTTTGTTATTTGAAAAAGTTTAGAAAAATACAAAAAGATTTTCATTTTATTGAAAAAAATAAAAGGAGTTTTGTATCTTGTTTTACACCGTATATGAATATACACTTAGGATGACCGAGTCACAACTTCATTCCATTTATCCATGTGACTATTTGATAGTATTTTGAGACAATATATCATGTCATCCATGTGATTTACAATGTTTGGAGTCATTGAGATGTTATTAGTTGATACTTCCTACACGATTGACTAATTTGTCCTTTACTGCACACGTGCATGGATTTGTTTTATTATTGTACTTGTCTATCACATGTTGGTCGAGTGTTTTCATCCAAACCTGTCCTTAAAATGAACCATGTGCAATAATACGAGAATAATAAAAGTAGTGCATGTAAAAACCATTGCTCGTGAGGAATTTATTTAAATTTAGAAAAATGATGACTGACACGAGAAAGGGCTGCGAGTGAATAATTATCACGTCGTGAAAGCCACCGTTTGAAAAGAGCCCGCATAAAAAAATTTGGCAGTAAAAAGATGAAATATGCCAAAATTTGGGCCAATAGGCTTTCTCTAAGTGGAGAATTTAGTACCTCATTAGATATACAAATTGCTTTATTATATATGAGGGGGTTTGGTTGGAAAGTAATAAATGGGTTTGCACGTCCTTTGAAAAGTTCTCAAAACGGCACTAAAAAGTTTTGGATATTGGCGTGAAAATCGCTTAGGCTTTGATTTGTTGATTTGATTTAGTCAATATCATCTAAATTAAACAATTTTACACCTAAGGATTATTTTGTGTTCATTCGATAGGAGTACACTTATGCATCGTGCACATATGCTTATTTATTTTTATTACCTATTGAATTTGTTCACACCCATTCATTCCATATCCATGATTTGGTTGTCTTAATGTTATTCGTGGTGTGATTTTTGTAAATTATTTTTTGTTTAAAAAATTGAAAAATCAAAAATAGTTTGTGGATCTTTTGAGTATTTCCTCTGCATGCACATAGTTTCATCCATGTTTATTATGATGTTTGTCGTGACACTCTATGTTTTATCTGTTTATTCTTTTTCTTATCTATTTCGGACAAATAAAAAGGAGGAGAACGAATTATGGAGGAGTTTTTCATTATGAGAGATTATATTGATTGATTTATTCTTATATCATTTTAAACTCGATGCCTCACGAAGGTATTTGCTTTGTCTCATGTGTGTAGGTACAAAAGTAAAGATCATTATGTTACACAAACCGATGAGAAAAGCTTTGATATTTAAAGATTGATGAAGATTTTTGAAGAAAAGATTAAAGACTTGCATTTCGAGTACTTTTCACTTTTTGGTTCATGGGAGGGTATTAGATTTGTATAGGCATTTTGTTTTGATAATTCAGATTGTTTTTATTTTGTACCGGCATAGATATAGGGGGAGATTTGTAATGACATAATTTATAAATGTCTGTTATCAACTAAGTATGTCGTATACCGTTACAACTATCAAATAATTATTTAAGATCATTCAAGCATCAAGACGGATCTAAGTATTAAAGTTCTTCATCAAATAAGCCTTCGTGAGATAAATTTGGTAAAGGTTGTGTTTTTATTCCTTCACTCCTCTTAGACAACAATGAAGCCAGTCTCACACTTTCCAAACAAGCCATCAATGAAGCTGCCCTGAATAAAACACGGTCATTTGCTCAAGTTCTAGGATCATAAGAAAAACCAAAAGTTGCACTAAAAGAGAGATCTTTTTACAAGGGATAACCAGTAATCCTATATGAAGACTACAAGCTGCAGGAAATGGCAACACGGTTCAAGCATATAATAGTGGGAAAATTTTCTCATGGAAGACCAACCATTGATGAGATTCGTAAATTCTTCTCCTCTCTTAATTTAAAAGCCTCAGCTTATATTGGTATCATTGAACAAAAACATATTCTGATTATATTGGGTCACGAAGAAGACTACCATAGATTGTGGTTGAAAGACATATGGTATATACGCAGTTATCCAATGAGAACCTTCAAATGGGATATTGAGTTTCATCCAAATAAAGAATCTTCGATTGTCCCATCTTGGATTCTCTTACCACGAATACCTATCCATTTATACAACCTAAAAGCTTTGTTTTTTATTACCCAAGTAGTAGATACCCCTCTTAAAGTTGATAATGCCACTGATTCTTTAGCAAGTCCAAGCTAAGCAAGGGTGTGTGTAGAAGTGGATTTAAAGAAGACCCTTCCATCTAGAGTTTGGATTGGGAACAAGGAGAAAAAAAATAGGTTTCTGGAAACCTATTGTGTACGAAGATCTACCCCCATTTTGTTTCTTCTGTGAAAAGAAAGGCCACTCACAAGAGAGCTGCTACTTGAAGAAGACAGATGAAACAATGCCCAAACACCCAAATCAAGTGGAGCAGAAGAATAAACTGGCAACAAAAGAATGCGTTCAGAACGACTTTTCATAGTACTAATGAAACAAAGAAATCAAAAGACATAGAAAAAGGTGAATTCATCATTGAGGATAATAACCAGAAAGTGTCAAGGCAATTGTTGATTACATCATTCATGATAAAATCTTCAAATGTCCACATGCAAGTAGAAGAGGGAGACCAAAAGCAGTGCTAAAAAGGAAAATCAAGTGGATGAAAATCTTGGAAAGGAAGGTATCAGATCTTCAGATGATATGGTGAAGCAGAGGCCGGTAGTAGACCTTTAAAAGGAGAACTAATGGGTGGACTAAAATAATATGGTGCTGCAAATTACTCAAAAAGAATTAGTAATGGCTCAGGAGTCAAATGCTGAATGGATTCAAAATATCAAAGATTTAAGTAACTCAGATATTCCCCAAAAACTCAGTCATAAAGTAGTGTCAGCAACAGTTATTCAGAAGACTGCAACTGTTAACAACAATGAGGATGAGCATATCAGTAGATTTCAGAGTCCTGGGAATATATTATCAAAGAATCAAGGGGAAGATGATCTGGATGGTGGATTTACAGTAGTATCTAAAAAGAAGAAAGATGCTAGAGGGAGAAGATGAAAGACCTCTCCTATGGTTCTATAAGAATTTTAAGGTCTCACTCTAACTCTCCATCTCTAAATAAGTCTTAATGATTGATGCTTTGATTTGGAATGTTAAAGGTATCTCCAAGAAAGGTGCTCTTAGGAGACTAAAAAGACTGAAGCATCTTCATAAACCTCATATGATAGTTGTGTTAGAGCCTAAACATATGAGTAAGATAAAATCATACTGTATGAAATTAGATTTTGGATCATATGTTTCAAACCTTAACAGTAAGATTTGGTGTTTCTTTGAGGAAGAGATAAAGTGGGAGGTTATTTCTGAAATGAATCAATGTATCACAGTCAAAATCAATATAAAGGGCACTTTAGTTCAGTATAGCTTAGTTTATGCAAGTTGCAACAGAATTGAAAGGAGACAATTGTGGGAATTTCTAAATAATAGCAGCATAAATACTCCATAGTGGATAAGAGGGGATTTCGACATTATAACAGGGATTAATGAAAAAGCTGTAGGTAATGAAGTTAACCTTGGAGCTATGTATGAATTTATTGAATGTATAGAGGTCAGTGGGCTCATAGATTTGGGGTATCAGGGGTCTAAATTCACTTGGCATAATAAAAGGAACATGGAGCATAGTATATGGAGTAGATTGGATAGAGTCATTATGAACCAAGCATGCATGGATCTAAATTTCAATTGGAAGGTCTACCACTTAAATAGTAGTATGTCAGATCATTCTCCTTTACTCCTTAGTGGAGATATTCCATCTAATGTGGTGCCCTGAAGCTGTAGATTCCTTCATTTCTGGACAAATAAGAAAGAATGTGGTGACATTGTTAAGGAAATATGGCAGGAGGTGGTAAGTCCACACCCAATTTCAGTTGTTTCTCAGAAACTTAAGGCAATAAAAAAGAGATTGAGTGTGTGGTGCAAATATACTTATGGAGATATTTTTCAACAAGCAAGAAATGATGAGGATTCTTTATTAAATGCAGAGGTCTCATATGAGAAGGATCCAACTAAGGATAAAAGGGAGGATCTAAATAGAGCTACGACAATGTACAATCAAAGGCTTAAATTTGAATCAGATTTTTAGTGTCAAAAAGCTAATGAAAAATGGATTGAAGAGGGTGATAAGAAATCATCTTTCTTTAATAGTATTGTTAGAGGTAAAAAAAAGAGACTAAACATTCAAAGAATTAAAAGCATGGATGGTGTGTGGGCTGATTCTAAGGAGGACATTCAAGAAGCAGCTATAAATTTCTTCTCAAATCAGTTTAAAGAAGAAAGAGAGTTAGATCCAGATGGCCAGGGACATTTGTTGAATGATATTCAAGAGAATATTACAGAAGATATGAATCCAGCTCTAGTTCAGTGGCCGTCAATGGAGGAGTTGGAAAATGCCGTCAATGGAGGAGTTGGAAAATGCAGTTAAGGGTCTGAATGCCAAGAGTTGTCCAAGAGTGGATGGCTTTGATGGTCAATTCTTCATATTTTTCTGGGAAGTAATTAAAGAAAACTTATTGAAAGTAATGCACTCTTTCTTTGCAGGTAATTGTTTTCCAAAAATATGCACCACCATAAGAATTGTTTTTGTTCCTAGAAAGGATAATCCCCATTTTTTAATGATTTTGATTCTATAAGTATGCAGAATTTTATTAATAAGATTTTTTCAAGGATTCTTAATGATAGAGTTTCCAAAATTCTCCCTTCTTTAATTTCTCCTATGCAATCTGGTTTCATTAAAGGGAGATCCATAACTAAAAATGTCCTCTTAGCTCAAGAATGTATGTCCATAATTAATTCAAAGAATGTGGGAGGGAACATTATTATGAAATTGGACATGATTAAGGCCTATGATCGAGTCAACTAGTGGTTCCTGATTAAGGTTATGAGAAAGATGGGATTTTGTGAATAATGGCTTGACCTAGTTTGGAGACTAATCTCAAACAATTGGATAACTATAATGGTTAATGGGGAGAATGTGGGATTCTTTCATGCATCTAAAGGATTAAGGCAAGGATATCCTCTATCCCCAAGCCTTTTTATCATTATGGCAGATGTGCTCTTAAGAAATTTTTGTAATCTTGTTTAGAATTATGTGTATGTTGGTTTTAAAATGCCAATCAAAAGCCCTATATTTAATCACTAGGCCTTTGCAGATGACCCGACCATCTTTAGCTCAGGGATGAAGAGAGAAGTAAAGTAAATAATGGCAGCGTTGTCCTCTTATGAAAAGGTCTCAGGCCAATTGGTGAATAGAAATAAAAGTTCTTTAGTATTCCCTAATAAGATCAAGCCTAGATCTTTATCCATGCTGAAGATGAGTATTAATATGCAGATCAAGAAAGGCCCCATGACTTATCTTGGATGTCCTTTGTACATTAGGAGAAAGAGGATATGCTACTTTGACGATATGGTGCACACAGTGAGAAAAAAACTAGCTGGCTGTAAGTCCAATCGTTTATAAGCAGGCGGGAGGTTAGTTCCTATCAAATTAGTCCTTATTTCAATGAATCTATTCCTCCTTTCAGCTTTATCTACCCCTAAGTCCATTATAAACAGATTGAATGGTGTACTTGACAATTTCTTTTAGGGTTCAAGCTATAGAGAGGAAAGACATCACTGGTGCAAGTGGGAAGTGATAACCAGACCCGTCAAAGAAGGAGGTCTGGGAATTAAAGACTTAACACATATCGCCAATTCATTGAGTATGAAGTTATGGTGGACCTTTAAATCTAGTGACTCACTATGGTCTAAGTTTATGCAGGCTTCTTATTGTAGAAAATACCATCCAACTATACCTCCAACTATAAGTGGTGCTCATACTTGGAATCGTATGTGCTCAGTGAGAGATTTAACTGAAGATAACATGAAGTGGCATCTTGGGAAATGGGATATTTGTATTTATAAAGATAATTGGGGAATAGAAGAATGTAAGAATTTAAATTCTATAGAAGACCTGAAAATTAACACTTTTTGGAGCTCAACAAAGCAATGGGACAGTGGTAAATTGGAATGTAACAACTCCACAGGTCTAGTAGCAAAAATAATTAGATTTGATGAAATATTGAAGGACCAACCAGATAGGGTGATCTGGAAGCCTAATCCCACATACCTCTTCACTATTACTTCTGCTTGGGAGATATATAGGCTCAATAACTCTTCCCAGTTAAGTACAAAGTTCATTTGGCATAAATTAATCCCATAAAAACTTTTAGTGTTCTTATGGAAATTGCTAAATAACTTTCTATCCACTGATGAAAAGATAAGATCAATTGGAGTCAGGGGTCCATATAAATGTAATTGTTATGTTAATCCAGGTGAGGAAAACATCAATCATATCTTTGAAAAAGGAGAAATAACTTCTGCAGTTTGGAATAAACTAGCTCAAGAATATGGGGTTAAGAAAGCTACAGGAGGAGTTAGAAATCAATTATTTCAGAAGGTGGACTCATGGTCCAAAGTCTGATCTAATTATAAATATTCTCATTCTATCCCTGGCTTGTTGGTGTTTATGGCTTCACAAAAATAAATGCAGGTATGAAGAAGGTTCCTCAAATGTTCCCTCTGTGTTGTATTAGGTAAATCATCTTAAGAAGCTGCATAGTCCAAGCAAAGTTCATCAAGCATCCACTCCCAGGTTGAAGATAATATGGATGACACCCCCTACTAGAATTTTAAAATTAAATTCAGATGGGAGTGACTAAAGGAATCCAGGTGAGGGGGGATGAGGCATTCTAAGGAACCAAGATGGTGATATGGTGTGGGGTTTTAGCGCTCCTCTTGGAGAAGTTTCTAACATGGAGGCAGAGTCCATTGCTTTAAGGATTGGGTTGGAATTCTACATGGAGTTAAAATCCTATGAGATGATAATTGAAAGTGATTCAAAAGTTCTCATAGATATTCTTCAAGGTAAGGCAAAAACTCCTTGGAAGATATCTTGGACAATTCTTCAAATCAATAAATATTTAAAGTAGATAAAGTACACTCTCAAGCATACTCATAGGGAAGCAAATCAAGTGGCTGATTTCCTAGCTAAAAGGGGAAGTATAAAGGCAGAAGATATGTTCTCTCACAATTTAGGGGACTTTCCCAATCATGTCAAGGGTCTGGTCAAAGTAGACAAGTGGGGTCTTCCAAATTTAAAAAATGCCTAAGTTTAAATGGGGTTTTATGTTTTCTCCTTCTGGTTTTAAGTTAGCTTTAATATGTTCTTTTTTTTCATTTATTCATGTAAGGGTTCTTCTTTATAAAGAACCTTATTTCTGTTTCAGTTTGAAAAGATTTTCCGAGGATTCAATTGCTGTAAGTTATTTAAAAGAGTCATTTTCTTCTCATTAGGCTGCCATAGAGAGGCTATTTCTCTATTAATCAATAATACTTGTGGGGGTTCCGTCCCTATTCTTTAAAAAAAAATATGTTTGTTATATGGTTGAATTTCGGTTTAAATAGGTACTAATAGGTTCCTTATTTATTTTTAATCTATAGTTTTACATTTTGATGTTTAAGAAATCCTTGGTGTTTGAAATAATTTGATCCTTAAAGTTATTTCCATTTATGAGTTGGGGTGTGAATCGTTGAAATTATGAACCAAGATTATGGTGTTGATTGTATAGTTTCAGTGTTGTGTTGATGGATTTTATTTTGTAAGTAATATCTCTCAATTATAGCTCCAAATTATGTTTTGTCAATAATTTTGAGTTATTTCATTTCTATACTTTGTACCTTCGCACCATTATAATTAAGTAATGGTGTATGCCTCTTATATGCTCTTTTCTTAGTCCATCTTCATTCTTTTATTCTATAGGGTATATGATATCTTTTTCATACTATGTATGCTGAACTTTGTTGATTTTTTTTCCTTTTGTTTCTTCATACTAGTTAGAGATGGAAAGTTATTCCCTCATTACAAACTCTATTGTTCTCTCCTGGAAACCAATATACACTCTTAAACATCTCGATAGTTTTGAACACATTTTTATTCTGAACAATATAAATCCTAAATCTCATCATTACCACATTAATATGTCTAGTATGCAGTTCTCATCCAATTTGAGTCTGAATAAATATGTTTGACATTCAGTTCCCAACGGGTTTGAGAGTTCTTATTGTGCGTGACCATACTACTTATTTGAGAATTTTGGAACTAATACATTTCATTTAATTCTTATAAAGTTTAACCAATATTAGGCCATTGAATGTTTTGGAAGCTATGAAACTTTTTTGCCTAATAATATTATAATGAAAGAGAATTTTGGACAATAATTGTGCAACTTTTTCTTTAAGTGATAGTGATATTCTCTATTTTCGTTTATTTATCCTTTTGTTAATGTTTATGTCAAACGTGCATTATTTGTTTGTTAACCCTCATTTTCCTCGACACTTTTTTTTCTTCATATTATGTATTATTTTATTACCCATAGACTTTCCTGAATCTTTTTCTTTCTCTTTCGGAACGCATCTTGGCCCCATAGTTTCACTTGCTCGAGGAGGTTGACTGGATGGGCCATTAAAAGAGTTTTATTAGATCTTTATTGTGAGTAAGAGACTTATTTTGGTTGACTGGATTCTTTTCGAAAGTTGGCTTTCTTTTGTTTAAATTATTTGGTCCTTTCGGGACTACTAATATTTTAGGTTTAGGCTACTAATATAGGTTTACAAGTACAAGAACAAAGGCATAAAAAGGGATCCTAGAGCTAATAGAACTTGTCGTAACAATTTTTAATAGATTTTATATATTCATCTCTTAAGTTGTTAATTTCAGCAACGTGTTTGATTATCTCAGTTTTTATAGACCCTTGATCTTGTATTTCAGGTAGAATTTATAAAATGTCATGCCTAATAACTCCCGTGGCTTCCATTAATTGAATCTGCAACCACAACTACAATAAGCTATATATTGGACTTATCTCTAGCTAGAAGGTTATATTTGGATTTCTTAGTGATCCTTCTTGCTTGAAGACTTGGTTAGTGTAAAACTAACCACAATAATCTATGTATTTGGTCCTATCTCTGCATAGAAGGTTATGCATCATGTGATTTAAGTCTAATAGTGTCATTAGAAAGATGAGTATATCTAGTTAGTTTTCATGGCTCCTCCAAAGGGAATACCACCACTCTAGCATGCAATATTCACCATCATGTTAAATGGTATTTATTTTGATTCGTTTTTGGCTATGTTTGTGATGAATAATTGTGTAGAGTATAAGCATACAAAATTATTTATCTTCAAAGTGTTAAACATTGTATTAGTATAAAGTATGAACATAAATTAATGGCTTTGGAAAAGACCCTCATGAGTATATTCACGAGTGTTCTCATTATGGACCAATATTACTGGTTCTTTGTGCAACTTTAAATGATTATTATTTTTTTTTTTTAGAGAAATTCACCTTGGTAAGTTGCATTTTAGCCACTGGCTATCTTCATTTGCCTTTTCCATCATAATATGATAGGGAAATTGTTATTGCACTAGCTTAATTTTCTCTTGCAATATTAATATTATCTCAAGTAATTGTGATTTATGTATTATTCATTGTATGCAGAAACTAAGTTGCTTGAATATTTTGACTATTACTGGAATTTCACTCACGTGTATGTCCTAGTTCTGTAGGATATACAGACTCATATTGCGTACCTATTACTTTTATATGATTTTCAAATATTCCTGTAACTATTGTTGTTGGTTAAAATTGAAAAAACATTACTTAGGCTGTTTAAAACAAGATTAAACTATTGAAGCAACTCCGAACTATTTTTTGAGGAAACTCTTTTCTATAAATCAAATCAGTTTAATCACAAGATGTGTTTAAAAAACATGCACGAGATCAATTCAAGATTTGTTAACTAGTTTTGAAAAATAAAACTAAAATGATTAAATCAGCACACCAGAAGAATGAGATAAGGAGATGTAGAAAGATTAAGGACAAGGCGTTTTTAATGTGGTAAAACCTCACCCAACTGAGTAAACATCCACGGTGACTTCTAAGTCACAAACCAAAAATTCACTAAAACAAAATATTCAAGTTACAAACAATATAACACATATGCACACAAATCAGACTTATACAAGTTTAGAAATGTACCCACTGGTTTAATTCTAACTTCTCTGCAGTTTTCATGTTGATGTGGCTTTCCCAGTTTGTTAACTTCTCCACTTTGTTCCAGTCTTTACGTCGACTCTTGAAGATTCAAGATATTATAACCAACACTTATGTGTTGTAGTGTGTCAAGTGTTTGTGATGGTTCTCTAACACATGCAAGTGCACACACACACTTATTTTATACAAACAGTCCTATCAAATTATAAATCAGATCTATATGCTGTGATTTTCAGTTTCTCTCTTCTTAGGAAACAAAAGAACTTTGTTTGACCTTTTAATTATTCCCGAAATCCAAGTTTACCTTGCTCTGAAGACGGTTCAAGGTCTTAATAAATTTTAGAGGGTTTTGAAATTGAAAACCACCGATTACGATTCCAACTAGGTCAAAAGTCTTGTTTCAAAAGAACTAGAAACAGAAAATAAGTTTGTTGATTCTAGAGTTGCGAAAAACTTTTACAGAAAATAATCAACAAACAGATTTCTCAAGATGAGAAACTAAATATGAAGATCTAAGTGTAATATAACATAAAATGATCACATCTATAATTTCTATAAAAAAGAAATACAGATCTAAAACAAAAGTTTAAGTTGGACACAAGATCTCAAACTCAAGAGGATAAACCATGAACAGGCTTTCAAACCAACTCAAAAACAATTCTCAAACACTTAGGGTTAGTGTTTGGTGTAAATGGTTTCAGAAAAATGAGTTAGGGTTTGAAACTGGGTTAGGACGATTTAGGGTTTTTTCTCTCTCTCTGGTTTCTCTCTCTTTTCTCTTCTCTATCTATTTGGATGAAATGCCAAAAGTCTTATAAAGGGTGAGGGTAAGCCTCCTTTTATAAGGAGCAAGGAAGGATTGAGAAGGTCTGTTCAAATCCAAGGGCTGAGAGTAAGTCAAGGGAGAAAGACTTTGATCCAACGGTTTAAGAACAGCGGTGGTTTAAACATATTCTGATTGGTCTAGAGAGGTTCACATGGATTGAGCTCAAATGCATGCAGAGCATTGATAATAATGATCCAAGGGCAGTGATTGGACAAGGGTTATGTGTCTACAAATAAACACAAACCAAGTCGGTATAACTTTGATAGGTGTAGGGCCAAGATTGATCCTCACATGCGCGTTTTAAACTTAATTACACAGGCACCCTCAATTCTCAAGTGCTTTCGGATCCTACCAAATCCAACTTTCTGATATGAAAACATAAAACCAGGAATTACACAATAACCCCAAAAGTTTTATAAACCAAATTTTAATTTCCAAAAAATCATTTAAAAATTATTAAAAATTCCCAAAAATTATTCAAACCAATTTTAAATGGGATTAAACACACACAACTCTCACACAATCATATTAGGCAATATACATGGAATGAATGCGATATTAGTGTTTGTGGATGATTGAGAATATCCCTTTGAATAATCAATCAAGAGGAATAAGGAGTAGAGTCTGAGGCTTTTTGGATTCTAGGGAATGGACTTAATTTTGTCACTATTTCCAAACTAGATGAGCACTTATATAATGTAGACTCAAGTGAGTCAAGAGTGTAAGGTGCTTCAAATATTAGTCTTGCATTTTGGGCAAAACGATGGGTGAGATAGACAATGTGAATGGCTCTCAAGCATGATGATAAATGACATTCCAACAACAATATGTCTCTAACATCTTAGAGCAACAACACTTTCTTCTTTGAAAGTTTGAAAAGTGGGACCTCAAGTCGAACATTACAAACTGCATTCTTAGATCAACAACACTTTCAAGTATCCTCTCCTCCCCCTACCCCTTTTCTTTCGAAATTGTTTTTTATTGCAAAATGAAAATAATTACAGACAGAGATCCAAATGAGTTGCTAATTAATTTATTTAAATCCACATACTTATTGTTAATAATTGGAAGGATACTGCTCTATAATTAATTCGCATTTAATTTTCTTAGTGTGTTATTTTTTCGAGTTGTATGATAGTATTTGGAACTACCATGAGTTTCTTCTAATTATGCTCTTATTGTTTGTTGTTGGACATATACCAGGACTAAAGGGTAGAATAGAACAAGAAAAGAGGTAGGAACAATACAATACCACATAAGATCTTTGTATCTATGTGATAGACATAGATTTCAATTCATAAACTCCCAAACTAGATGAGATTGGAAAATCAATGATAATAAAAAAAAGGAGGATGCAAAATTGGGAAGACTCTAGGATCAGGTTTTCAATTGCTAAGGAAAAAAAATAAGAATACACATTCCTCTCACAAATTTGACTTGTACATTCTCATATTTACCTTGGGATGATTTAATAAATTAGTCTTAAAACTTATAAGGTTTTATTTTTCATCGAGAGCGTAACAAGTCTTTCATTTTATCCATTGAATTATATACCTTGTACATTCATTTAGGATAGGCCATATATTACATTGATTATATGAAGACATGTCCAATTAGAATTTTCATATATGAAGACATGTCCCTCAAACCTATCTGCCATATATGTCAAATGATAACATATGTGTGGATTTTTATTTTGTATTTAGAAAGAGAAAGTTAATTTTACAGTTTATAGAAATGGCATTATAAACACTATTATTTCTAATTTTAGTTGGGTTGCCTTATCTTGTTTGCATGTCATTTTGGAGAGTAATAATGCCACTCACATTGATTATGCTCATGTAGGCAGACAACGCCATTTTTGTACACGGAAACTCATTAACTTTGTCACCATTAATTGATGTTGCTAATTCAAGATAGGAAAGTTTGACACACACACACACACACACACACACACACACACACACACACACATATATATATATATATATATATATATAAAATAATAGTTATAACGATGTTAGCTATAACAGATACTACCCTGGAGACTTTTCCATGGTCTCTTCCCTCGGTTCCATACCGTCTACATTAAAGGTTTCCCTTTTCTTCTTTAAGTATTGAAAACAACAGTTTTAGGCATATGACTGGATTTCTTGAACCGTCCCTATTGTATTACTCATCGGGAATCGAATGGACATGGAATTAATCGATAAGACCTCATTGAGGAGGCTGAGGGTCATTCACACTATGAATAAATTGTAAGCTGATGGAGATCTGATTATTAGGAATTGCACCTGAAAGGTGATTCACCATTCGCCTCTTTCATTGGTGAATGGTAATTCCACCGATCCCTCTGGGTATACTATATCTTCTAAGAATCCCAATGATGAACCTTGTGTTAGCTTCAGATGCACTCCTTATATCTTCATTTGCTCAAAGCATTCATAGTAGATCAGGTTAGATGAGATTCATGTATCGATTATAATTATTTCTACCGTCTAATTGGATATTTTCGTTGTTATCAATAGGGGATTATCATGGGATGGTCTTTGGAATCTTGAGGTGTGAAAATAATATCTTCCCAGTATTCTGTGGGTTTATCAACTTTCACTTCTAATAGTTCCTTTTTGATTCCGATAAGAGTTTCTGGCCGAAGATGAATCCCCTCTAGCTGTGAATCCCTCGGATATCATGCCAATCCACCTTGCGTACTCGACCATGACTACATCCCTTTTATCTTCCCTTCTTAGTTCTCTCTATTTTCACCGACTCCTTCTTCCATCATCTCGTCTATCTCATACTGTTATTCCTACCGAAAGGACTCATTGGGACAAATTCCCTTAGGTACACTCTCTACACTAGTGCCTCATTTTCACTTTTGAGATGAAGGAAGTCTATGGTGTCGTGGCTATATTCCCTACAGAAATGGTAATAAGAGTTAAACATGCGATATCAAGAGTATTTCTTCAGCCTGTTAGGACAATTCATCATTCTTGAATCTGCCATGATGTTCAATATCCTATCGATGGTGGTGTTGAGAGGAGTGAACTACTCAGCACTAGTTTGATGACCTTAGAGGATCCTCTTGGGGACAATGTCCTTCTTTTCCTTAATTTTTCCTCATACTTTCTCTTTGTGTGATCCTCTTTATACCTTCTCTTTCCACGCTCCTCTTCGTAACTCCCTTTTCCTATATCTTTTGAAGGGCAGACTGACTTTTGACTTTTGAGCATGCCTTCGGCATGATTATGCTTCCCCACCTTCCTCATGATCTTTGTTATGTTTTCGGGTGGATTTTTGGATAGTGAATAATGGTGTTGCCATTGGATAATACCCTTAAGAAGACTGGTACAGTCCCTTTTTCATTGGGATGATCTTCGTAGAGTAGTCTGTCATTGAACGACATATTCCCTAAGAATCTCATCCCCTATAAGTAGAACATTAAACAGAATATCCATGGTCTTTCGATGGATTATGCTCCTGATAAAATGATGAACAAAATGTTCAGAGAACTCCTTAAAACAGGGGATGTATTGTAGGGGCAATTTCTTATACCATATTCTTATCGAACCCTTCAGCTTGGTGGTGAATTCTCTACACCTTGTTTGGTTAGGATCACCATAAAGTCCCTATGTTCCCCGTAGTGGTCGATGTGGTCCCTCAGATTTGATATACCTTTGAAAGATTCCATCCCAAGAAGCTTAAAATTTAAAGCAATAGGTCAGCTCATGACTTCCATAAAGAACGATGATTCTCGAATGGATTCTTTGGAAATTTTATTGGATGGTGGGATACCAATGCCTTTGGCTATTGACCTCCTGTTTATGGTTGAGGAGAGCACGAGGTGTGGAAACGACGGCATCTCGTACTCCTAACTTTATTTGTCGCGATGCTCTTGGTCCAGCTATTGACCCGACAGTCGATGTGGTTGAGGTTGGAATTTTAGAAGTTCCTCTAGTTGATCTTAGAGGGCTTGTTGTTATATTTTGAGGCCTTTAACAGCTTGTGTAACCCGATTCTAATTCATAGCTCTAGAAACAATCGTTCCCACAGACGACGCCAATTAGGTTAGTGAAAAATATGATTATCACATAACACAATAAATCTATATCGTTGAGTAAAAATAAAAGGAGATGAGAGACAAATAAGAACAATGTATATACGTGTTTACGCTAGACTTGAACTACATCCACGGGTGAAGGGGTGGGGAGACTTTTTTCTTATTAATGGGAGATTAATATAGAGTTACATAGTAATATTTCTACCATATTCCCTTCACTATCACTACATGAGGCCTTATATACACAGCCTACTACAATGTTCTCCCTAATTCCTAGCATGAACGTTTGACATATTTAAACTTAGGCACAACACGTATTCTGATTCTCCGAGATACACGTCGGCAATAACAGGGGCCATTCTAGCCATTGGTAGCACATACTTTGATCAAGTCTTTAAAGATTCAAATATACGGGAATTATTGCTCGCAAGCTCTAACTTAGTGGTCTGGTTGGTGTAGACCGTTCGTCCATCCATCTTGGGGTCAGGGGTCTTCGGGTACATCGAAATTAAGTACTAGTATACCAATTGTCTTTCCTCATTTGATCAGTGGAGAGTAAATGCCATATTTTCATTGGTGTTCGAATGTCGTTCATAAATCCCCCTCTTCAAAAATTGTTAATATTTTAGATAATAGAAAACGATCATGCAATATGAGTGTAATTTATAAAGTGTATACCAAAAGGGTTATACGCATAATTATTAGAATTTTTTTATTTACAATGTCTAAATTTAGGCAAGAAGATCACATAAATAATTTTTGAAGATACTTGAGTTGTATTCTCCGATGAACGGTGGATTCAAATGATTCTCATAACCTAGATGACAAAATTCATCACATCTACTATACATCTTAGGGGAAGACCCTAGTGCCTATATGAGGAATGTAAAGAGAAAGGACATAAGAATCTACTAAGGATATTAGGTTGTTCGGGTGTTATGCATCTTGTAAATGTTTTTCAAGTCTAGTAAGAGAGAACATTCATTCTAAGACCATCTCAGACACTATGAATATACTGAGAAGAGCTCAAATATTTATTCATCACCAGAGGACCAACCTCATCCATGATTAGCATGCCTCTATAAGACCAAGGCCACTTGTTCAAAGTTGAAACATCTTTTGAAAACCATCCTTAAAACCCAAAGGTCAAGAAAAATTCCATGAGGCAAGGCAAATATATTAATACAACAAGTAGGTGACAAGTACAAACAGTATGTCACCTACCCCCACTCACCTTTGATCAATTTCCTAGACATGTTAAATCACATTTAATGATACAAACATCTACAACGTAGACCTACAAACTTTTTCCCCGTTAGTATAGCAATGAGACTTCAAGGTGAGGCCAACAAGGTTGTAATGTCATTTATCAGTGGATCCAGAGTAGTGCCTATATGAAGAAGATTTATGGAAGGTTCCAAGGGTCGAGCTGAAGATATCATACAACATACTAGAGTTTTAGAGGTAATATAAAGAGTAACTAGCTATGGAAGGACAATTTCCTCCCTCTATATTGTATTATAGGTGTATACACCCCATTATAGTACCCCCTAACCTCTCCTTAGGTCCCTAACACCTCCCTTCATCGCTACAAACTTAAGTAATACCCCAGGTACTGACCTAGAGGCCATTGGGCACTCCCAAGCTTTGTTGGACCAAAAGTCAAACTCTTCAGCTCGACCGAGACTAAATGAATCTTCAAAGGGCGTTGAGACCCATTTCCAATGGTTCATTCCATGCACGATTCTAAATTACGGTACGGATGAACAACCCATTTTACTCCGAAAGGTCAGCGGACGCTCCCAAGCCCCGGCCCGGTTGACCAAAGTCAACTCCCTGAACTGAGTCAAACTCTTTGGAATGTTGAAGTACATCTCATAAACTTACCAACGGTCTGCCATGTGCACAATTCTAACTTACCATGCGAAAGAACGATCCATTTGCGGCTGACAATCCCCCATCCAAAGGACTGACGAACGCTTATGAGCCACATTTGACCCGAAGTTAACTCCCAGACCCGGGAGCAGTCCAAGGACTTTCGAAGGTATTTTAAATACCTTTCCATCGATTCACCCCGTGCATGATTCGGATCAACGGTTTGCATTTTACGACCATTTTTTCGAAGGAACCTGAAAGAGACCGCCAAACGGCTGGTTCCAAATCCTGCCTATCGACAGTGTGCCTAAAAACACCTGCCGATTGGCAGGACTAGGCCTATGCCGATCGGCAATGACCTCGACCTATAAAAATAAGGGCTTGACCTCATTGCAAAGGAACAGAAGATCTGAAATCCATCACTCTCAATGAACTCAGAAAACCTCCCTCTAAGTCAGCGTGATTTCCACATCCAAATCCTTTTCCAACCTTCACTTTTCATCATCTTTTTCATCAAACTTGGTGAATTAACTACCCTTTATCATCATCCAAGTGCAAGGTTTGCTCTCTAACATTCAATATCAAGCTCAAGATCTTCAAGAAGGTCCAACTTTCTCAACGCTCTCTTCAAATTCTCCTAAATTCACATTAACTTATTTTATTACTTAGCACTTTTATTCTCTCCATCTCACATATCCTAATATACTTTTTATTTAGTATTATTGCACATCTCTTATTTTCATATAAATAAAACCCAAAAAAAAATAAGAAAAAGAGGGTTTGCTCATAAATTCCAAACGGGAATTCTAACACTTTTCTCACAACTAAAACACCTCTTTACACACACACATACATAAGAGAAGTCCCCGATTGGATTTATGGTATAAACCCCACCTCTCATTTTGTATACGAACTACGTGGACTTTGATGCCTCTATAAGATACGTAGGCGTCTCGGGGTAAAACCCGAGATTCGAGTCCTCCTTTTTCTCCCACTTTCTATTTTTCTAATTCTTTAACTTAATTCTCTTAGATTATATACATTTGCATATACATATATTTGTTCTTAGTGGCGTATTATTCCATATGCATTATCGTTCCATTATAATGATCAACGCTAGGATAATCGCATAAATCCTATTTTCTAATATTACTTTTAGGAACATTCCTATGGATGACTCGCTTTATCTCTTCTATTATACAAGTCGATGATTCCTATCTCCACTACATATACACATGCTGAAAAATGCGTCACTAAAACCGTTTATTGAAAATAAACTATTTAAGTAACTCCGAGTTGTTTTTTAAAGAAACTCTTTTCTTAAATCAAAAAGGATTAACCACAAGAAGTGTTTAATAAAACAGTATGTACGAGATCTTATTCAAGATTTGGGTAACAAGTTTAAAAGATAGTTTAAACAAGTTTTAAACACAGCACAACTAAGACTGAGATGAGAAAATGTAGAAAGATTCTGTTCACAATTTTTTATGTGGTAAAACCTCACCAATTGAGGAAACATCCACGACTCCCTCTACGGAGTAAAATGAAAAATCCCCTAAAACAAATTTATGAGTTACAAACTATATAACTAACATGCAAACAACTCAGACCTATATAAGTTTAGGAATGTACCCTCTGGTGTCCTTATAACTTCTCTGCAGTTCTGATTGTAGATGTAGTTCTCTCAGTTTGTCAACTTCTGATTTGTTCCAGCACTTTACGTCGACTTAAGTTCACAAGATCTTATTACCAACACTTTTCATGTTGTAGGGTGTAAGTGTTTGTGGAGGTGCTTTCTAACACATGCATGCACACACACACACACTTATTAAGTACAAACAATTTTAACAAATTACAGTTACACTATATGCTGTGATATTTTCTTTTCTTTCTTCTTACAAAACTTAGAACTTATTTGACCTTTCAATTAATCCCAGAATCCACGGATACCTTGCTAGGAAGACAGACAATGTCTTAATCAATCTCAAAATTTAGAGAAACTTTTCGAGATTGAAAACCTCCAAGTGAGATTCCAAACTAGGTCAAAAGTTTAGTTTTACAAGAACAAGAAACATAAAGCATTTATTGTTGATTTCAAAAACGTTTTAGAGAAAATAATCAACAATATATTTCTCAAGATGAGAAACAAAGAATAAACTAAGTGTAATGTAACATGAATAACGCAGATCTGAGATTTCTATGAAATCAAAAACTAGATCTAAGTAAAAGTCTAAGTTGGAAACAAGATCTCACGAACACAAGGTTACAGCAACAAAAAATAACTCAACTCAGACTCTCAAACACTCAAGAACACTCAGGGTAGTGTTTTTGGATATGGTGTTTGGGTTAGGTTTGAAGAGGATTTAGACGAATGAAGTTAAGGTTTCTAACTCTCTCTCTTCTCTCTCTGTTTTTCTCTCTTCTCTCTCTTCTCTCTCAATTTCTCAAAGGAAATGAAATGGAAAAAGTCTTCGAAGTCTGAGGGAAGGGTCCTTTTTATAGTGGGAGGAGAAGGTTCGAGATATCTGATCAAAACCAAGGGCTGAGATCGAGTCAATTTAAATTGACTTGAATCTAAGGGCTCACACAAGGCGGTGCTTAAACGAACGCTGATTGGCTTAAAAAGTTACACAGGGATCCATCAAGGTAACATGCAGACCATTGATAAAAAATGATCCAAGGGTTGATAACACACGCGTCTATTGTCTCAGTAAAGAAACACACTCTTAACCAATCAGAGGCAGACAGGTGTTGACCAGTTAAGGGATATAAAACGCACGTCGAAACTAATTACAAAGAATACCCTGAAGTCGCTGGCGCTTTTGGATTATACCCAAGGTAACATTAGGCCATAATACACAACAAATGATATAAATACATTGACCCCAAAACTTTTAAAACAAGTTTTAATTATTAAAATAATGTTTAAAAAATCCCAAAAATATTATTAAAAATCAAACTTAGGGATTTAAACACACTCAACACATGTACACACATTATAATGCAATATGACATGCATGAATTGAATTCTAAGTGTGTGAGTGTTGGCAATAGTCTCTTGATCATTACAAGAAAGAGAGATGAATAGGCAATCCAACTTCTGAGACTCTTTGGTTTCTAGGATGGACACAATTTTGTCACAATTTCCAAACTAGATGAGCACTTATACAATATAGACTCAAGTGAGTCAAAAGTATAAGGGCTTCAATCTCCCCTTTTGAAAATATGAGACAAAATCTCCTTTGAGTCAACTAGGACTCGTAGGGCAACAAAAATAAGAAAAACTTAGTCCTATCAAGGTTCTATCTACCCAAATCCTAGAAATCAAATAGCACATAACTCACCACCTCTATCACTACGGATTCTATTTACTTGAGTGTCCTTTTCATTTTCAATCCTAAGAAGAATTTTTAGGAAGGTTTGAAAAGTGTCAGACTTTTGTTTTAAAAAGGCTACCCAAGCAAATCTGGTGAAGTCATCAACTATAACTAAGATATAACTGTGACCACAAAGGCTAACAGTTTGGGAAGGACCCATTAGGTCCATATGGATGAGTTCTAAGGGATTAGAGGTGAGAATATCTTTGACTTTCTTATGAGGGGCCTTAACAATTTTACCTTCTCGACAGGAACCACAAACAATATTATGAATGGGTTTAATTTTTGGAATTCCTCTTACTATGCCTTGAGTAGACAATTTACTAAGATTATCGTAATTTATGTGACCCATTCTATTATGCCATATCTCGTTGTCATCCATTCTGGAAACATTACAAATTTCAGAATTGTTTTTGACAGTGTAACAATTGTCAGGAGTTCTGAATCCAGTAATTATGCATTCACCTTTTTCATTTAAAATCTTACAATTGTTCTTTGAAAAGGTAACAGTATGGTCTGAGTCATAAAATTGCGAAATACTAAGTAAGTTGGCCTTTAGACCTTTAACTAGAAGAACATTTTTAAGAATAGGAAGCCCATCTTCTTGGAGAGTTCCTTTGCCTATGATTTGAGATGAAACTCCATCACCAAAAATGACTTTACCACCAGCAAAGCCGGTTTTGTTTAAAAGTTTAGATTCATCTCCAGTCATGTGCTTAGAACATCCAGAGTCTAAATACCAACCAGATGATGTGTGTTCGGATTTTAAAGTAGTAACAACAATATTACACTTCATCTGAGGTAATAGATCATCTTTTCTAATCCAAATTGCTCTAGTTTTCATCTTGCGCTTATTAGCTTTCAACTGATAAAATTTGCGAGCATTAGATTTTTGCTGAAAAATATTTTGCGCATGATTTTGAATTTTGTGAAAAACTTGAGCATTTGGTTTAGGAAAGTACTTAGGATTCCTTCTAGGAAATGTTCTTTTAGGTTTGGTCTTTCTCTTTCTATAGTTATTTTTATCTAGCTGTCTAGGAAGTATATAATTGTTTCGACTCCTCCTAGAATAATTAAAGTTCTGGTAAGTACGAGGATTATAGATAGTTTTGACAAGTCTCCTAGCATAGCAACCATCGAAAGAGTGACCATATATGTCACAGTAGGAGCAATAAAGATTGCTCAAGATGGGGTCTCCTTAGGAAAGTCTCTAAACAGAGGTTTTGAAAAGTTTTCAATCTGAACTTTATTCATGGGTAGTACAGGTTTGAAAGTAGGTTCATTCTTTCTGATAACAGGGCAGACGTATTTAGCCTTAGGTGAACTTTTATGCTTAGAGCAACTTGATTCCCCAATGTTGATGTCTTGATGTTTTAAATCAAACTCAGTTTTTTGGGAATGAAAATCTGGGCATGTTTCCATAGGTCTTTTACCTCCTGGCACAAACTTGATAGGTTCAAAAGGTTTTGTCCGTGTTTTCAAATTTGGACAAAATCCTATACCAGTTCGATCATCAGAACTGGTTTTAGATTCAGTAACAAATTCATCAAAACAGTTAGAATTATTTTCAAATTTTGTAAATTTTTTGAAAACAGTTGCTGTCTTTTCTTTGGTTTGTTCCAATTCTAACAATGTCCCTTTGTATTTTTTTCTCCAGAATTTCATTTGTTTCAGTCAAATTTTTCAGTTTTTCATCAAAAACTTTAATTTCACTTTCATGAGTTAAACATTGGGTAGTGTACTCTTCAGCATTCAGTTTAACCATCAGGCTTAGATCTTCCAATTTCTTGGTAAGATCTTTAACAGTCTTTTCTAGTCTAGCGCTTTTCTTGAGAGTCTTAGTGTAAAGTGTGTGAATGTCTGGGAGGTCTTCATTGTCCGAGTCACTAAGTGTGGTGTGTGAAGTGACCCCTAAGGCTTCATTCTTAGAACTCACACACCCATTAGCATCATCATTATCGCATTCCCTTTGACTCACACACCCCGAGGTAAAACATGCAACATTCTCAGTAATCAAAGCATCTAAACCAGTAATAACCACATTCGAAGTATCAGTCATAGAATTATTTGGTTCATCCTCATTAATAAACATAGGCATGTCATCATTATAAATAATCTTGGCAAAGAAAGACATGCAAGGATCAAAAACATCTGGTGACTCAGGTTCCTCATTTTCAGAGTCACTTGAACCATCCCATGTTTTGCAGATGTTAGCTCTAGTGTGTTTGTTTTGAGTGTGCAAATTAACTCTACAGTCTTGTGCAATGTGCCCCAGTTTACCACATCTATAGCATTCAGTCTTCTTAAGGTCTCTATTAGGTCTGATATGAGAGTCCTTGTGATTTTTGTCATTGATTTTCTCATGAGGTCTGTGACTAGAGGGAGTTGGATAATTTGACTTGCCTTGTTTATTTGCCACTTTGTTTCTAAACTTAATGATTTTCTTGAATTGTTTTGTCATTAAGGCAATCTGATTGTCCAAACTCTCTATATCGCAGTCCTCATCAGATTCATCATTGGAAGTATTAAACTCAGGCTTAATCAATTTAGAAGAGAAGCTTAGATTAGAACTAGTATGTTTCCTATGTGATTGGATTAATTGTTTCTAAAATTCCAGTTCCATTTCCACAGTTCTTAATTTACTACTGAGTAATTCAGGAGTGAGATTTATATCACACATTTCCTCAATAACATATCTTTTGTTATCAAACTTCTGTGGTAATGATCTCAGAATTTTAGATACAATTTCTTATCTATCATATGTTATCCCATTAGCATGCAGTTTGGTCACAATATCAGTCAGGTTCATATAGAAGTCATCAAATGATTCAGTCTCAGACATAATTAAAGAGTTATACTGCTGGATAAGCATTTGGGTTTTAGCAGCCTTAACTCTAGTGTCTCCTTCATGAGCAGTGACTAAGGTGTCCCAAGCTTCCTTAGAAGTGGTACAGGATGAGATTCTTTTGAACTCATGTTCATTTATAGACATAATATGGCATTCTTTCCTTCGTTATTATTTCGAGAAACTTGTTTCTCTTTTTGAGTGAACTCACTTAAAGCTTTCTTAACTCTCTCATGACTTCCTTCGTTGGCTGGTTTAGTAGGAAAATTATAACCATTTTCAACAATGTCCCAGACATCATCTCCCAAAGTTCCTTGAATGAAAGAAATCATCCTTACTTTCCAGTAATCAAAATTGGTTCCACCAAAGATTGGAGGTCTGGTCAAGTTACCAAATCTTTCATTTTTCTCGTCCATATTTGATTTTCAGAAAACAATTTCAGAAACACAGGATCTCTAAAAGCAGTTTTACCAAGCTCTGATACCAATTGAAAAATGCGTTACTAAAGCCGTTTATTGAAAATAAACTATTTAAGTAACTCCGAGTTGTTTTTTGAAGAAACTATTTTCTTAAATAAAAAAGGATTAACCACAAGAAGTGTTTAATAAAACAGTATGTACGAGATCTTATTCAAGATTTGGGTAACAAGTTTAAAAGATAGTTTAAACAAGTTTTAAACACAGCACAACTAAGACTGAGATGAGAAAATGTATAAAGATTATGTTCATAATTTTTAACGTGGTAAAACCTCACCAATTGAGGAAACATCCACGACTCCCTCTATGGAGTAAAATGAAAAATCCACTAAAACAAATTTATGAGTTACAAACTATATAACTAACATGCAAACAACTCAGACCTATATAAGTTTAGGAATGTACCCTCTGGTGTCCTTATAACTTCTCTGCAGTTCTGATTGTAGATGTAGTTCTCTCAGTTTGTCAACTTCTGATTTGTTCCAGCACTTTACGTCAACTTAAGTTCACAAGATCTTATTACCAACACTTTTCGTGTTGTAGGGTGTAAGTTTTTGTGGAGGTCTTTCTAACACATGCATGCACACACACACACACACACTTATTAAGTACAAACAATTTTAACAAATTACAGTTACACTATATGCTGTGATATTTTCTTTTCTTTCTTCTTACAAAACTTAGAACTTATTTGACCTTTCAATTAATCCCAGAATCCACGGATACCTTGCTAGGAAGACAGACAATGTCTTAATCAATCTCAAAATTTAGAGAAACTTTTCGAGATTGAAAACCTCCAAGTGAGATTCCAAACTAGGTCAAAAGTTTAGTTTTACAAGAACAAGAAACATAAAGCATTTATTGTTGATTTCAAAAACGTTTTAGAGAAAATAATCAACAATATATTTCTCAAGATGAGAAACAAAGAATAAACTAAGTGTAATGTAACATGAATAACGCAGATCTGAGATTTCTATGAAATCAAAAACTAGATCTAAGTAAAAGTCTAAGTTGGAAACAAGATCTCACGAACACAAGGTTACAGCAACAAAAAATAACTCAACTCAGACTCTCAAACACTCAAGAACACTCAGGGTAGTGTTTTTGGATATGGTGTTTGGGTTAGGTTTGAAGAGGATTTAGACGAATGAAGTTAGGGTTTCTAACTCTCTCTCTTCTCTCTCTGTTTTTCTCTCTTCTCTCTCTTCTCTCTCAATTTCTCAAAGGAAATGAAATGGAAAAAGTCTTCGAAGTCTGAGGGAAGGGTCCTTTTTATAGTGGGAGGAGAAGGTTCGAGATATCTGATCAAAACCAAGGGCTGAGATTGAGTCAATTTAAATTGACTTGAATCTAAGGACTCACACAAGGCGGTGCGTAAACGAACGCTGATTGGATTAAAAAGTTACACGGGGATCCATCAAGGCAACATGCAGACCATTGATAAGAAATGATCCAATGGCTGATAACACACGCGTCTATTGTCTCAGTAAAGAAACACACTCTTAACCAATCAGAGGCAGACAGGTGTTGACCAGTTAAGGGATATAAAACGCGCGTCGAAACTAATTACAAAGAATACCCTGAAGCCTCTGGCGCTTTTGGATTCTACCCAAGGTAACATTAGGCCATAATACACAACAAATGATATTAAGAGATTGACCCCAAACCTTTTAAAACAAGTTTTAATTATTAAAACAATGTTTAAAAATTGTTTAAAAAATCCCAAAAAAATTATTAAAAATCAAACTTAGGGATTTAAACACACTCAACACATGTACACACATTATAATGCAATATGACAGGCATGAATTGAATTCTAAGTGTGTGAGTGTTGGCAATAGTCTCTTGATCATTACAAGAAAGAGAGATGAATAGGCAATCCAACTTCTGAGGCTCTTTGGTTTCTAGGATGGACAGAATTTTGTCACAATTTCCAAACTAGATGAGCACTTAGACAATATTGACTCAGGTGAGTCAAAAGTATAAGGGCTTCACATGCATACATATCACGGAGAAATAGAGGAAAATAACAACAATCCATGAGATACTGCAAGGGCGTAATGGGTGCCTAACAACTTCCCATTTCGTAACTTAGCCTCCGAACCCGTTTCGAATCAATTTTGGTTCCGTATGTATCAGTATGTCTTTGGATGCTGCCCATCGGGATGGTTCCACCTTACTTTGTCTGTTTTGAGTGAAATAGACTGACGACTCCATCTCTCTAAATTTTTCACAACACACATCGCCGACGATGACCAAAGCGCTCCCGAGAGGGATGCGCGGGACCAAGATCCTCTCACCGTGTGAGATGAACCCTCCTCTCTCTCTCTGCGAGGATCGGGGATGGCCACAGTGGCGACTCCACTGGGGACATTTTTATATGAGGGCTAGACTCTATTTACATGGATGTTTTATTTTCTTATATACTCCCCTACTTTGCATGTTCCCCTTTTCATGTGTATCTCATGCTTATGATTCTCTTCACACACTTGTAGAAGATTCTCCATGTACACTTCCCACAACATGCACCTAGGATCACATATATCCACATGTTGCACGCATCACCCATCCATACTTGGTATACCCTTGGTACTTGGACTTTGCTCCCCGTTTGGCATGATCAAGAAAGACACTATCATCATAAGATACTAATAAGAGAGTCATGCATGATTCACACGATATCACCAAAGAGCATTGTTATTTACCAAATTTTGTCCCGTAACTGGATGGTCACTTAATGATGGGCGTTGGTCCGGCAGGGCGCAATTAGCCTAAGTGATATGACTTTCACCTTCCATTGGCCAAGTACCTTCGACGTATATCAAACGGTTCCCCCGCATCGTACCGCTTGATCGAAGTCATGATGGGAGGTATATCGCAGGGAACTCATTCACGTACGCCGAGTATATCGAATTCTCACTCACACGTACCATCCCCATGAGGTATATAGTGAGGCAATTCACGTACACTCAGGTATATCAAATATATTCTCCACACGTATCGATTGCCCTAAAAAGAAAGATGTATATCGTGGAAGTCATGCCAAAGGGGGAAACCCTTTCCAATTCACCCAACCAACTGCATACCCACATATAGGTGTCAAGCCTAGGACACACCTGTGAGATTTCCAGTTTTGACCAGAAACTCTGCCAAAATTCTGGGTCGGCTTGTCGCCCAAATTTTTGCGCATTTTTAAAATGGGACCCTGCCCGTGAGCCTGGTCACAAGTCCAACCATAAGTTTACATATGTTATAAACCCAACTTTTCCAGTCTCAGGTCCTGTCCGACATTTCATTTTTCATTTAGGAGAATTTAATACAAATGAGAACATAATAATTATAATAATCATGCTGAGACCCATCTCCCAAAAATATTTCTCCCTTCTTTATAAAATAAATCCAAAAATATTTCTCCTTTCTTTATCAAAAATCCAAAAATATTTATCCCTTCTTTATCAAAAAATCTAAAAACATTTCTCCCTTCTTTATCAAAAATCTAAAAATATTTTGTTCTTCAATCTCAAAAATCAAAAATATTTTCATTCTTCTTTTTTCAAAAATAAATCCCATTTTATGCCTTCTCAGGTCGATTGCACGCCCTTGGCCTGGCTCCTTATTGGCTTCGGCCTTCAGTCAAATCACCCCGAAATTCCGTCTGTTCCCCTCCTGTTTCTTCCGAGTTTGGAATCCATCCCCTTTCCATGGAGAACACAGATCAAGTAACAGTTGTGAAGCCAGGTCTAATGGCAGTCTTAGCTCAGCTCGTGTCCAAGATTGATAACCTCCAGACTGAGGTCTGAGAGATGGAACGAAACCAGGTTCCTATTCCATAAGAGCCTGAGACCCTATTCCCTTGCGCTATGGGTCCACCCGAACCTATTTAGGTTCCCGAAGAGTATTAAAATGCTCCATGTGCCCCTCCTACTAATAGGTCATCGCCTGCCCAGCTTCCTATTCCAAACCTTGCCCAGCCTAGGGGTAACTTGCTTATGATCATTGATCCAAAAGAGGAAGAGCTGAACAAGGTCAAAGAAGATCTCAAGATGCTAACTAAGAAGTTCGACTAAGTCATAATCTCTGGAAATTACATGGATTGCACCCATATGTCTCCTTATCCTAAGGCGAGGCTACTCGAGAAGTTTAAAATGCCAAATATCGAGAAATTCAGAGGAAGTGGACCCCCGATTGTTCATCTTCGCAATTATCACCATTCTATGACTCTCCTAGGGGCTTCTGAAGAAGTGGTGGACCAATTATTTCTGCAAAATTTGAAGGATAGAGCCCTCCAATGTTTTTTGTCTCTCGAAGAATCCAGAATCCGTAGCTGGGAGGATGTAAGTCGAGAATTTATGTCACAGTACAAATACAATCAAGAGCTTGAGGTCACCCATCGTGATTTAGAACCGCTCAAACAGAACTCTGGGGAATGAGTCAGTAACTTCATAGCCCGATGGAGGGAAAAAGCAGCCACCATGACTAATCGTCCATCCGAGGAAGAACAAGACAACATAGTGAAAAAGAACTTCTTACCCCATGGCCGAGCAATAACGGGAGGACAATACTATTCCCACTTCCAAGATCTCAGAGAAGCAGTAGTAGAAATCGAGGAAGGTCTTGCTAAAACAGAAGTTAAACCAAAGAAAGTGTCTGGACAATTCACTTTGAGAAAATGTGATAAACCTGTCAATGTTGTAGTCTCAACCATCAACAACATCTCTCAACCAACCACCTCATGGGCACCAAAAAATCATCCTGTCCCAGTCCAAAAGGAATACACTAAGCTCCAAGCTCCCCTCTCCAAAGTTTATCAAGCCTTGTTAAGCTGAAACCTTATCAAACCCCTGGATCCCCGTCCATTGGCAAATCCACTTCTAAGAAACTTCAAGGCAGACGCCCATTGTACCTTTCCCCAAACTCTGGTCGTACCACTGATCAATGCTTTCACCTTCGAAACATAATCCAAGGTCTAATTGATCGGGGTACCATTTCCCCACCATCCAATCCTAAGCCAAACATTGCTCACAACCCACTCGCAAATCATGCCAATGCCATCTTCTTAAAAGAGAACCCGGAATTTGATCCCTCAACTCAAATGACACCCATATACTCTTCCAAGCCACTCCAAACTTGCCCATATTTCCTCCTACACCCTGTTAGCCTCGTGATCGGGCACTACCACTCCTTACCAGAGCATGCATCATTATCTGTACCCATTCTGAAAATGGAAGTATAGAATTATCAGAAGTATTAAACCAACTCCTAGATTTCAGGCTGAAATTGCCCTCGCAGACGATCATTGATTGCCAGATATTCACCATGCTATTCTTGGAAGTGTGAAAATAGTCCCGAGAGTCTGATAATTGGGTAGTACCGACCGATGAAGTTAGCCTAGATGATGTTGCCCAGATCATGGAAAAATTATACAGCAAACCAATAATATTTGCAGTATGATCGAGTTACTCGATACTCTGAAGCTACAAAGGCCCCTGGTCCCTTCACCCGTACATATCCCCGCGGGATAGGAAGACTTGTACGAAGAATCCATTGAAGTTGTGGAATGCATCGACTTTACATGTAAAGATAGAATTATTGCCACCAGATGGGGGGAAGAATTTAAAGATTCAAATAAAGATCAAGCTTTCGTTAAAATTAGCCCGGTATCCGACATGTGTGGGATGATATCATTTGAAAAAATCCTCAGAGAAATAAACAAGGTGGAAGAACAACCCGAGATTGATAAGGAAATAGGATTTATGTTCTTCCATTCTTCAGTAAATCACATGACCAGATCAGGGAGGAATTACTAGATCCCAAGCTTACCACCAGCCAATGACAAAGGGAGGGGAGTCGAAAACCTTCCTATGCCAGAGATGAACCTCGAGGAAAGCAAGATCCTCAATCAAATGAAGAAAACTCAAGCTAACATCACTCTATGGTGGCTTTTCATGTTTTCCCAGCTGCACAAAAATTCTTTGATCAAGTTGCTCACTAGACCCACAGTTCCTCCTTCTACCACACCAGAAGAAGAGGTAAATTTAGTCGGATCCTTGACCTCTACCCGAATGATATCCTTTTTTGAAGAAGAAATCCCCATAATCGGGCTAAACCACAATCATGCACTCAACATCTCTGTCAAAGTTATGGGGAAGATCGTACCACTCCCTCTTGTCGATAATGGATTCACCTTGAATGTCTGCCCATTAAGAACCTTTCAATGCTTAGGACTGAAGGAAAGTGACCTCGCTCCAACCTCCTCTGTTATACGTGCCTACGATAATACCCGTCGAGAAGTGATGGGATCCATAAAACTTGTAATAGGGGATGGCCCTATAAACCCTGTCGTTGAATTCCAAGTTATTGACATCCCAGCTTGTTTCAACCTATTGCTCAGGCAACCTTGGCTCCAAAGTATCAAGGCTGTGTCTTCCTCACTCCATCAAAAATTGAAGTTCTTTGCCGACGGACGAGTCATCACCATTTTGGGCAAGGACGACAATGCTAAGGGTGCAAGTACTAGCAATCTAATCCTTGAGATACAACACGAGTCAAATGATATGCTCCTATCAGGATTCTGAGTTGAGCCACTTATACTCCCTGCAGGGGATGATTTCAAAGAAAGGGTTTGTCCAGAATATGACCCTCATGGCAATGACAATGTGATTCAAATGTTCAAAAACATGCACTTCATGTCCGGACTGGGGCTAGGATAAAGACAGCAAGGGATAATTGAGCCAATTGAACTGAAAAAAGATTTCCCTCCTTGTGGTTTGGGGTATCAACCATCAGAACAAGAGCTCCAAATGATCTGCTAATCTCGACCAAAGACAAGATTAGACTGCATCCAGACTATCCCAGGTGACTCCTTGAATGGGCGATTCATCAAAAAAGGCAAAGACATCCCCTTTTGCGACTTTCTGAAATGATGGTATGACCATATAGACAAGAAGATGAAGCCTGGAATGTAGATTTTTTTTCAAGACAGCTACCCATGGGCCAAAAGTTCCCAACACCATGTACAACCACTCATCAAAGATATCGAAGAGACTGAGGAAAGTGACTCTGAGAATTTGTTTAACTTACAGACACTGGGGCTGACACTCTGCATCGTTCATTCAAGAACTACATCACTGGATCCATCCCGCCTGATTAAAGCTGTTGATATACCTCTCCTTAACTGGCATGTTGTGCAAGTTCTACCTGTTGAAATCCCTCCTAACCCTAATTTTTACCCTATCTCTTCTTCGGTTGTCCATCATTTCTCCTCAACTGGCATGATACACCTCTCTAAAGATTGCAAGAAAATGAAGACTTCAAAGGAAAGGGAATTTCCTATGATTTAGAAGAATACCATTCTGATAGTAGTTCAGAAGATCAATTACCCTTAGATATTATAGATAAACCTCAAAAAGGAATATCTATTTTAGAAAAGAATAATTTTGGAATTTCTACTAAACCACACGCTTGTTTTGTAGAATTATTTGTTCAGCACAAAGACTATCCTAAAAGACTTTCAACTTTTATAGATACAGGATGCTCTCAGAGTATTTGCAAGGCTAATGCCTTCCCTGGAGACTATTTTTTTATAAAGTACTTAAGAAATCTATGGTAAAGTGGCTAATGGAGATCCATTTACCTTATATTTCCAGACTATTCCTATTTATTTTAAACTAGGAAATCAGACCAACAAAACCGTTAATCATCGATTTTGGATAATGGATCCTCGTCCGAGTTTCACAAGAAATATTATTTTAGGAAAATAATTTATTAGTAAATATCATCCTTATAATCATTATAACGATAAGATATTAATCAATGATAAAGAGGAATTTAATAAAAAAAGCCCCTCTAATAGATCACAAGACTGCCTTTGACCTTATGCAGGTCAAATCCAATTATAGCCCCATAAAACATCAGAGTTCTTCAGCTGAGCATGGTGGACCTAGACCTACAACACAACAAGAAGCCTTAGAAATTACTAATCCCTTACAAAAAGAAAGTAGGTGTCCAGACCAAAAGTGTTATAAGAAAATAGCGCTTATACAACAAGACATTTTAGATCAAGCCCAGCATACCTTATTACAGGCTCAAGCTATATCTAAACAGAAGAAAATGGATATAGAAGTAGAAAAGGAAAAGATTAGGCAACTAGAAAAGCCTACTTTATGAGAAAATCTCATTGCTAAGTGGGATAAAGACCAAAGTTATGGTGAAATCATCCCTATTAACCCAGATGCCACTATTAATGGTGGAACCTATAAGAAAGGATACTCACAAGAAGATAGGGAAGAATTCAAGAAAGACATAGATGAAATGCTTAAGTTAGGCATTATTAGAGAAAGTAAAAGTAGACATAATAGCCTAGCCTTCTATGTTCAAAATGAATCTGAACATAAAAGAGGAAAAAGACGTATGGTTATAGATTATAGACAATTAAATAAGAATTATGAATTTGATTCTTATAAGATACCAGATAAGAATAATTTGATCAATTTGATTGAAGATAGAATTATATTCAGTAAGTTTGATTGAAAATAAGGCTTCTGGCAAATTAAGATGCATCCAGACAGTATTACTTGGACAGCCTTTAGTGTGCCCCAAGGAAAATACGAATGGCTAGTAATGCCATTTGGATACTTCAATGCTCCTCAAGTTTTCCAAAGAAGAATGGATAATATATTTAGACCTTATTCAGAATTTTGTTTTTTTTATATAGATGATATTCTTGTAGATAGTAAGACTGAGATAGAGCATGTAAACCATCTTAAAAAGATTATTTTAGAATTAGACAGGCATGGTATTGTTATTTTCGAAAGGAAAATGAAATTATTTCAGACTGAAATAGACTTTGTGGGAATGCATATTAATAAAAAAAAATTATCCTTGGCAGATCACATAACCAAAAAGATCCTTGAGTTTCCAGACCAACTTAAAGATAGAAAATAAATACAATCATTTTTAGGATTGCCTAATTGTGCTGCAGACTTTATTAAAGACCTTGCTTCAAAAATACAAAGCTTAACGACCAAATTAAAAGGAACAGACAAAACTAATCCCTTTTATTGGACTAAAGATGATTTTGAAGTAATAAGACAAATTAAAGATGTAGTCAAGAATATTCCTTTACTTGAACTGCCTAATGCAGAAGACCAGTTTATAGTAGAAACAGATGCCTCTAATAAACAATGAGGAGCAGTATACTTTGCCATTGATCATTAAACAAAAAAGAAGAAACTTTGTAGACATAGTTCTAGAACCTTTACAGACCTAGAAATAAGATACACTGCCCATGAAAAAGAAGTTTTAGCCATAGTAAGGGCAAAAGAAACATATATGTTGTTTCTTAGACCTAAACATTTTACTGTTTATACTGACTCTTCTTATGCAGTAAAATTCAGAGATTTAGACTTGTCCAAATCAAGGACTAATAGACTAATTAGATGGTAACAATTTCTTAATGGGTATGACTACTCTGTTATACATATTAAGGGAAGTAAAAATACCATTTCAGATATTATATCAAGAGAGCCAAGTTACAAATAGAAGACCTAGAAGACATGAGTTCCTCTGGAACGAATAGACTGAACAGGGAAGAGGTTGCAGACTATCTTAGACGCGTAAGACCAAATGATGGTGGAACACAAAGACAGACTCATATTCAAGACTCTTAAAAAATACCAATCCTATAGAACTCTGATGATATCTTGGTTCCTCCAGGAAAATCTAGACTAGATATTATTTCTCAAAATAGACTCATTGGGAAGATGTACTTTCCCCAATATAGACCTGATCAAAGATACCCAGACTTGATCAAATTTAGACAAGAATTTTTAGAAGATGAAAATACTCTTATAAACGCCATATGGTGGAATGTGATGAATAGACTATGGATCGAGTTCAAACAAAATTTGGTAGCCATTGCCAGATTCATGAGGACTCAAAGACTTGCAGTTACCCAGCTCAGTGGTACTGTTGTGCCTAGACCTCAGACTCAGACTTATGCTCAGACTCTTGGAGAAACCTCCAAAACTAGACCTACTGATTTTTGTTATCAGAAAAATACTTTTAAGACTAAGATTTTTATACCATTTGGTCATAATAATCTCCTATTAGCATAAGACTTTAAAAAAGAAACTAATAACATTATTGATCATTTTGATATGTTATTATTAGAAATAAATGGAGATGCCTTAATGATCAAAGGTTTCTTCAAAGATGTTCCAAAAATATATCTTTTTAGAAAATTAGACATGGCTCATATAACTCTTGCAGACCACGGGTTCATTGGACTCATTCAGATAAAAGATATTGAAGACTCTGTTGCTCTTGATAAAATAGTCCATAATTACGTCAAGAAGGTAGAAGAATTCCTTCCTCTATTTGCTAGAATCTATCAGATTGCTCCAAGTTCCTGTAAAGGAATGAGAGTTAAAGGATTTAGACTTATTAGATTTTCCAATTATATATTCGAAGATGTTGAGATTTTATCTGAAGACGAGACTAAAGATTCAATTATTGACAAGTCCAAGCTCCAGATTGCTCAAGCAATGGAGATAATAGAAATCATGTAATTATTAACAAGCAAAGACAGATGGTACACTGCCTACCACAAAGAATACCTAATAATCCAAGCCGATGAGACATTCAATGGAAGGCTCAAGAAAGAAGCCAAGGAATTGGTAGAGATAGCTTTGCCAGCTAGCCTTAGAACTGTGGGCCTCATTGATGAATTTTTCAATAATGCCCTCCCAGGCCAGGACAAGGTAGAAGAAGACACGGATATGATAAAGAAGGGACCTTTAGTAGTGGATGAATTATTGAAGACGGAAGACTCATTTGCCTAGACTATGCTTTCCATAAATCCCTACCCCACATGGGCCACCAGACTAATAAAAAGATGAAGACATTTGATGTTTGATTCTTTTGCATTATCAGAAGACGACAGATTTATGGGCCATGGCCACCAGACGGTCCCATTTAGACGTAGACCTGTCAAAAGAAGACGGATTACTTTATGAAGAGATAAGGCTATAGACTTTAATTATTTGTTTTTCCTTTAACCGATTAGCTTTTAGCCTCCAGTATTAGGTCATATGTATTCTCCCTTGTGCTATAAAAGGGACGTTAATGTTGTGTTAGCGGATATCAGAAGTTAGGGAGTTAGAGAGTGATCAGTTGTTAGACATCTAGAGAGAGAGAGAGTAAGCTTGTTGAGAGTAATATGTATATGAGTGAGTAAAACTCTCATAGTTAGGGGAGAGGGGAGAGTTGTATTTACTTATGCAATGCAATAAAAGTATTTTCTTTTCCAGAAATCTCTTATGTTGAGTTGTTATTATTTTCCAAATTTTCTCCAACTTTCTGTTCATAGAGGACTATTGTGTGGAACATCTGGTGTAGCACACAAGGTGTTATACTGGTGAACCGCCGTCAGGTGCCGACTAACCGTGAGCCATTAATCAGGTGGGCATTAGGCATGAAGGCGTACAGGCAGGAAATGGCTTCAATGCCAAAATAGTGGATGGAGGTGCGACACATAAAGAGGGAGTTGTAGGAGGCTGAGGCCGGAGAAGAATAGTAACACGGCTGAAGAGGCGAAGGGAAGAAGGTAAAGATATTGCAGACTAGAAGGAAGGTATAACTCGAACCAAACCTTTAACTATATTTACATATTATTTCTTTAAAAAGAATCTTATATGAGCTTACAAATCACTAAAGACTTTTTAGAATTTGTTAATCAAACAAGTTTAGACTTAACTAGATAAATCCAAGATTGGACTCTCACAGACCCTAAAGACAAAGAACTTATAGAAACTGCTTTAACATATGTAGGTGGTACTTTTAAATATATAGACCAGATTATTGAGTGGTTAGGAAGAGAAGTACCTAGAATAGAAATAATTAGAACAGGGATCCGTGATCTCTTTAGACAAAAATTAAGAACTGAAGATTTTGCATAAGAACTATCAAGACCTGAAAAATATCAAGAATACACTAGGATACTTGAAGACAGTATAGACATATTAAAATTTATTGGACGAAAAAGGTTAGCTGAAACAAATGCTATTTTAATTATAGCCGGAGGAATCCGCCATCTTCTTAAAAACGTAAAGACAGCTGCCCCTAGAACATACCGTAGATTTTTGTCATTTTATGATGATAATAATGTAGACGAATTTATAGACAACGATATAATTGATATTATTAATCAAATATAAAAAGAAACTAGACAGATAAACCCACGATACCGTATAAGGTATTTAAGACTAGAATATTTTCCATCAAAACCTCTTTCAATTTCTAGACTCCCTGAAGAAACAATTTATATAGATAATCCTCGCTATTCAGAACTTTAATACGATAGTTATAGAAGAAGCTTAAGAAGTAGCAGCAGATCTGAAACTTCTACACTTAGACTTCCAGATTAATTAGGCTTTAAAATAAGCTTAAAAGACCTTAGAAATCATTGGGGTAGAAATTAATATTCCAGAAACCTTAGAAAGAGAAGGTGGTCCCTAGGCGGTCCATAAAAGATAAATGCGGTCCTTAGACGCATTTGGACGGTAGCTAATCCGCATTCCATCCGCATAGAACGATCCGCATGAGAACTGGACTCTCTCTCTCTCTCTCTCTCTCTCTCTCTCTCTATATATATATATATATATATATATATATAATTAATCCTGGCTACTCCGTGCACAATTACCATAACACTAGCCTAACATACCCAAGTCTATTTACCGACTTCTAATTTAAATAAATCTCACATTTATTTATTTATCACTGAAGTTGTGTTACCCAACTAAAATACCCATGCTCATTCATTCAGTCTGAAATTTCATCTCTTTGAACGTATTCATCAAAATTACATTATTCCGGTTAACACCCTTTTTATTTATAATCTACCATAATTTATTATATAAACTTATAATAAATTAAACTATCCAAATTCGTGCCTAAGCACTCGTAGCACTAGCCCAAAATATCTGAGTCAATTCCTCGACTCTAAACTTTAATTAACGTTCCCATTATTTAATTGGTTATCATGGCGTCACTCAACCAGAATACCCGGACACACTCCCTTGGTCCGTAATTTACTCCTTAGAATTTATCACCAAATTCTCTCATGTAGATTTAGTCCATTTTTCCTCTACACAAATAAATATACTAAACCCCCTTTTTAATCCCTAATTACAAAAGGGTAAAATTCCTTACTGTTAACTAAAACCACCCAACCTATGTCTTTTGGCCCAAATCAAAAGCTAACTTAACCTGGGCCTAGTCCACTGCATCGGTAGAACGACCCACCATGTCGTTCCAACGACAGGTGGCGTCACTCAAACTAAAAACCAGGTTGTTCGAACGACCCTTGATTTTCTCTCTCCTCCTCCTCTTCTTCCTCTTCTTTTTCTTCCTTGCGTCGTCTGGAGAAATTTGTCACTACTAATTCCCAAAAAATTTCTACTATTATGACCTATAAGCCAAATCAGTTGCCACGAATTGTAAATTCCAACTCACAATCTAAGCCTAAAGTCTTATGCTAACTTTTATCCTCTCACGGCATATAAGTTCTCCCCAAATGAGCATCGCGTAAGATCACGCGAGGTTTACCAAAAACTCTACCTCAATTGATTTTTATACATCAATTTAACAATCTAATATTCGAATCTTATACCCATAAAACTAAATCGTCAACAGTAGGCTTGTTATCACAAACTTCCTTAACACAAAATTCATATGGTGTGTTTCATCAATCAAAACCCAATTTATGTATTAACCCAACCCAAAATACTGGTTTTCATTACACCTACTATGATATGAATCGATTATCACAAATTTGTATTGCAACAAATTAACCACTTGCCTTAGGGTTCGTAGGGTCTGAATCCTATGGCGTAGTTGAGTATTTGATGAAGAACACTCACACTTGTTCTTGCTTTTGGATCCCAATAGTTCTCCGAATTCTCCATCTTTCCTCATCTACATACTTAGGTTTTCTAAAATGAGTTGTGGCTGCCACACCCTCTCACTTTTAGGGTTTATTTAGTCAATCCCTTTTTAGGCTTGTGGGCTTTATTAAAATGACTCAAACACTTTCGCCCGGGCCTGGTTATGCCTAAAAATGATCCGAGACCCATTTACTACCCCCGGGTACTCTTTTCTGACTATTTCTACCTATCCAAAATCAACCATACACTCAGAATTATCACCCGAATTATTTTACTAAAAGTCCTTATTTCGACCCTGATATAGCCTATACCCGACTCCTGGTTGAGATAAATTAGTGCCACATCACTATCACTCATCATGACGTACATAAATTATTACTATTCACCTAGTAATATAAATTCCATAAATATTAACCATTTACTTTCCAGATTAATATTTTAAAAAATTATTAATAATAATTAGTTCAATTATATTAAATTATGACACACATGTAATTTAAAATTAGTCGAATTAATTAAATAGTAAATGTACAGAAATACGGGGTGTGGCACTGCCTTGGCCAAGAGCTCGGCCATATGGATATTTCTCGATGTAGACCATTACTTCCAGTTTTTCAGTATTAAACCTGGTAATGTACTCTTTTGTCATTTCAGCCTCGTATTTACGGACTCTTAACAAATGAGTTACCCCCTTACTAGTTTTTCTTTTACTTAAAACTTATGAACAAAGAGGCCGGTTAATTGTTTAAACTATAAGATTTGCCCTTTTGGTAACTCGTTATGCCAAATTTGTGCGAGTCTTGTAAAACTTCTTGAAAAATCCCTACAACGCATCTCGTTGGATATAAAGAATATGTCGCATGCCCTTTGATATTGCTCAACATGAAAAATTGGATCTGATGTCCCTTCATACCTCGGTGTGATCACGAGCGAAAGAAATTTTACAGGTGTGGGATAATAATCACGAAGGTTGTGAAAGGAGATCCTTGAACAAGATCCCTTTGTAGTGAATTTTTGTATGGTGATGAGATCACCCAGATGGTCCTCTATCCTTTAGATGGACCCCTTCCATGGTTGATCTTCCTCAGCTACTTTATTAGCTCATCCTTGATTCTCAATCGAGCTTTCTTATCTTTGACCAATCTTCTCATACTTATTTGATGCCTTGGTATTGCATCTTGAATTATTCTCTCTTCTTGGATCCTGATAACTTTCTTTTTGTATGTCGTTGTTGTTGAAAGCCAAGTTAATCAAAACCTCAGATACCTACAAATATATATCAATCTAAAGTGTAGAGGTAGGTAACGGTATCAATCCACATCAAGGGGGTAAGCTAGAGACAAACTCAATTGTAATTCAATTTTATTTTCTTTTTGGGCTTTTGCTTTTTCTATTTTTTTTTAGCCTTTTCAAATATTAAAACAAGTAGGTGAGGTGAAATAACACTAAACTAAAATGAAAGATCAAATGGCAAACTAAAAAGTAACTAAAATGGAAAATAAAGTCTAACACACAAATAAGGGATAAATGAGGCAAATAAATGTGAGATTACACCACAAATTTTAGCTATTCTAACTAATTAATTTAATTAATTGAATTCTCCCAAATTAATATCAAACTTACAAATCAACTCTCATTACAATTGTAATTTTAATAATAACCTTTTAGAAAATTAAGTTTAACACCCCACAACTCTAGAAAATAGATCTACACTCCTTTTAATTAATCACCCGCTAGTATCGATCGATTAAAATTCATGTAAATCTTAGAAAATAAATTTAGAGTTGAAATTCAAGTAATAATACCCCCACTTAAGAAACCCGTATCTCTATGGGTATTATAACTAGAATTTTGATTTTCCTCATTTACCCTCTCTCGAGGCGTAAATTTAAGGGGGAAGGATCAAAATTAACATTCAAAGGGAATTTTTAAGTAATCAAACTAATTAAACTAAAATAACATCAGATAAGGGTTTACCCCACCCCTTGAAAGGGGATTTATACTAACATAATATCAAACATGATAATCAAACAATCAAATGCTAATAAAATAAAATAGAAGAGAAGAACAATCAAACCAAATCTCTTTAAGTTAAATTGGACTTCAATCCTTGAAATCAAGCACAATCCATCTAATATGAGCATCCAACAATAATCAATTTAATATAATACTCAATTGAATTTCTCAATAATTTATCACTCGCTAATATCTAAAAAAAATAAAAACTATTTACAAAGTATTTTTCTACCTAATTTATTTTCTACTCTAACTATCTCTCTAAACAAATTGATTATTCTTCAAATGGGGTCTTCCATCCTTAAATAGTAGGCATGGAGAATGGGGGTAAAAATGGGAGGATAAAGGTGTAACAGGTTGTATAAGGTGTGAGTGATGGTCAATTTAGGAAAATGCACAAATTTGCATGGGTAAGAGGTGAGGTCATGTGGGAAGTGTGGTGGTGAGGAAAAAATCAGATTTGGTTTGAGGGGTATTTTGGGCATTGGGTAAAAATGAGAAGTTGGGGTATTTTAGGTATATGGGGTTAAAGGGTTAAAGACATGTGGCTTTTATTTGGTTTTTGGTATTTGGTATTGGCAGGTAAAAAAAACGTATAAGAGGCTTGGAGACAAATGGGTTTGGGTAGAAATGGGTTGGACATGGGTTTGGATCGTCGGGGTCTCGAGTTTGATACGGGTTCTCGGCCGGAGGTTGACAGGGGAGTTTAAGACGATGGGTTTTGGTGTGTTTTGTTAGTGGTGTAAGGGTAGGAGGTATGGGGGTGTTGGTTGTGATGCTGGAAGTATGATAATGGAGGGATGTGAGAGAAATGAGTGTGTGGTGGGGAAGATGAAGATGAATAGTGGCGGGGTGAGTTGATTTGGTGTGGGTGAGGGTGAGGAGTAGTTTTAGGTGTAGGATAGGGTGTTGGGTATTAAGATGTGAGTGTGTGTGTTAAAATTGTGACCTCTAAAAAAAAATTAACCTAATAAAATGAAAACGAATAAAATAAAAATAACAACTAACTAAACTAAAAATGAAAATATAATGACACACTACAACTAGAATAAAAACTATAAAAATAAAAACTAATAAAAAAAATTAAAAAATAATAATAATAAACTAACTAAAAATAAGAAAATAAAAGAAAATATAAAAACCAATACACGACGCGCTAAAAATATAAAAATCCTAAAAATATATACATGACTCAATAAAATAAAATAATAAAATAAATCCTAAAAATAAAATGACAAAAATAAAATAAAATGGGACAAAGTAAACACACACGGTTCGGGACAAGTTTGGGTAGGCTAGGATATGGGATAAGGGTAATTAGCTCCACAATCCGCACAATTGCTTTGAAATACGTGTTTGAACACCGCAACGTGCATTTGACCTACAAGATAGACAATAAAGCACATAAGACCCCAATTGTCGAGAATTAACAACTAAAATACTTCTATTTGGGGTATAAAATGTACAGTTTTGGGTGCTTATCAGATCCTGCCTCCCGTATTCTACTCATCTTGTTCCTTCTTTGGGGTCCAGATGTGCTCGCACCCCACTCTTCCTAGATTATCAAATACTAGTACTTTATTTAGGCTTTAAAAGACAGTTGTGCATCTGCCTAGATATGTTTGGTAATCATCATTCCCAGTTGACAACATGGTAGATTTTCTGCCTGGTCGGTAGGAGTATTCCTTGGGTTCTGTACCATGTGCTCGACAAGGTTTGCTCGCCTCAGATCCTAGATTTAGTCCCTTAGGATATGGTTCATGGGTCCTCTTGCTTCCTATATTTTTAGATTGAAGGTGGAGATGATTCCTTATGTTTACCTATAATTTAATCCAAAGCTGGGGTTATTGGAGATGGTTCTGGGTGGATTGGTCGACTATGTGAGGCCAGTACACATAGGGTTAGATGTCTCATATTTTCTTGCATAGATTTCTGGATTTTAACCAAGTTGTGCAAGAATCATGTTAGATCCCCTATTCCAATAAGGGTGGAAGGTGATGCTGCTCCTTTTTCCCTAATACTTTCTGGGTGGTTTGCCATGGTTATGAAAATTCTTAGAAAAACAGAGTATTACTAAATTCTTGAGAATTTTGTTTTATGCTAAAAATGAAAGTGTTTAGGTACATTTTACATGGAATTTGTTAATGAAGCAGTAAATCAAATATTTCAGGAGAGAAATCAAGTGAATTTTCTGATCAAGTCAACAAAATGACAATTAACTAAATTTGGGAGATTTTATAGAAAAAAAATCATATTTTGCACAATTTTGAAATTGGTAATTGCATGATAAATAAGTAGGTTTCACTCGTTCCCACAGGCGGAGCGATTCTGCTATCATCTAAAAATAGATTGAAGGTTGGATCTTAGCTTTATGAAATCTAATTAGAGATAGCAAACAATAAATAAACGGTGTATGCAAATGAATTGATATGAATATGAAGATAAGAGGATGAATATTAACAGATATGTGGTCCAACCCTCAAGAATGAGCATACGCCTATATGTCGCCTTATTATACTAGTGTTATATTTGTACAAAGGTGTAATATTTTTGTCCATACCATAAGAGTGTTGTAATATATATAGTAATTAATAGGTAAGATGGATGATTACTTGACTTGATCCCTTTGGTGATACCTGCCTTTAATAGTGAATCCCTGTGAGGGAATGTTTGTTGGCCAGTATAGTCTAGGTTGGGGCATCTTTACTAATAGAGCACTTAGTAAAACTTTAATGTTTCATGCATTAAGGGAAGGTTCTGCACATATTGGTTGTCTGAAATGCTACATGCATGTTGTTCTCCACTTATTAATGTTATAAGATATGGATATGCCTTTCTAGAATCCACACAATCCGTTTAGGTAGAAAACACGATGAGATCTTTGTTGAGATGAGGTACCTCCTTGGCATCTGTTCGGTTGGGTTCGAGGTCTTTCACACTATTAAGTGGTTTTATACAATTATCACTAGATCATGATTTGTTCTACAAATATGGCATTATAGTAATTATATCATCAGCTTTGGAAGACACGCGATCATTTTGACTTAGGTCAAGTATTTGCAAGTGTTTAAACTATTTTATGTCCGTGGAGTTATCATTATTAGGGGAGAATTCTAATCCATTATTAGATTCATTATCATTATAGGTAACACACACAGAGGAAAATACTAGATAATTTAATTTATTATGCCATTAAAAGGAGGAAAAAGTCTACCTTATAGAGTTTACATCAAGAGAGGGGAAAAAGGGGGACTCGTTATTTAATAGGATAGACTCAAAGGATCCCGTATGTTGTGCACTGGGAAGCACCAAGTAGAAGTCCAATTCTTCAGTATGGCAGTTCCCTTGATATTGGAGATGAGGAGAGTCGTGTTATGTTAAGGTATCTTTAGAGTGACCTTTGGTAGTTTTATGACCCCTATACTGACTGCATGATAGGGCATGTGGTGTTTCTTAGGCTGGGACCTTTTTCTTTTGAGGGTGGATTTAGGGTTCTTAACGAATTTCTTAGTAAAGTTGGTGTGGGGAGGTGCCTCAGAGAGGGCTTTCAGCAATCACTGGTGGTTTTCATCATCGTACTAATAGTCTAGGAGATTTTTCTTGGTGGGTTCTGAGGTTCGATTGAAGGTGGTGTTTCAGGTGGAGGAATGGTGGAGCTTGGTACACGAAGGTAGAGGTTGAGTTCACGAATGTTAACCAACTTTACTTTCTCGAAAGTGTCACCTTGATCGGTCGAGGCAGTGCACCAATTACAGAAGTGTTCATTGGGTGTTAGGATGGTGGTTCCCAATATAGTTACTATAAAAGTCTGATTAGGGAATATTATGGGTGAATGCTATTTTGGCTCCATTATGGAGGTCTCTTAGTCCTCGGTGGTGTCCCATAATACATTTAGTTCTCCCTGATAGAATGTGTGGATTTTCTTGTAATCTATGTACAATCCCTCTTCGTAGAGGATTTCCATTCATAGATGTCGAAATATCTTGGTCTAATCCCACCAGGTCTTTGGAAGTCCATGATAGGGTAAATCTTATCCTTGGAGATATAAGTGGCTATTCCACCTTGATGGGTATCTTCAAGTCTTTTGTTTTTGTCTTTATGATCAAAGGTATACCTAAGACCAACTTTTCGCTTGTGTCATGTAGTGGTGAAATCTTTTAGGGTTTCTTATTGATTTCTTTTGAGATCTAACCCAAGCATTCATCCCATATTTTGGATTATCTAGGTGGATACATTGTATATGATGGGCTCCTCTTCTATCATGTACGTGAATGGGACAACCCAAAATTCAAGTTGAGTGAATTTTTTATTTATATTTTTGTTGATCACGCACTTGGAGGCTTGTATGCTTCTCATTCAAGGATGGAAGTCAATTGAATTCAAGAGATTGGTTTGATTGTTCTTCTCTCTACTCTTTTATACTAAACGCCTATTGAGTGTTTGTTTATCATGTTTGATATCATGTTAGCTAAATCCCATTTCAAGGGGTGGGATGGCCCATTATTTTATGTTAATCCTAATTTAATTAATCAAAAATTAAATGTCCCTTTGGTGATTAACTTTGCACTCTCACATTTTAATTTACGCATCGAGAGATGGTAAATGATTTTTGAGAGAAAATCAAAATTCTAGTTATAATACCCATTTCGATTCGAACTAGAGATATGAGTTTCTCAAGTGTGGCATTATTACTTTAATTTCAACTCTAAGCTTACTCTTATGATTTAAACTAATTTGATAAATCGATCCTAGCGGGTGATTTGTTAAATGATGTTTAAATCTACTTTTCTAGAGTTGTAGGAGTGTAAAATTTAATTTTTTAACATGTTATTTGACCGGGCGGAAAAAGTGTGTTTGTGTGAGGACGCAATCGTCGTGTGATTCGCCGCCGCGATACAAAGAAAACCTAAGCTACTACTACACTTGACAAGCAAGTACAGCGGTAAGTCGGGTATCGTAAATCCACAGGGAGTGATTGAATTTTAGATGTTAATTGTTTTAATTACTTCAGGAATAAAAGTGGTGAAAAAGAAATAAGAAAAGGTGATGGGTGGTTCTGGTGACAAAAGAAAAGAATAAGTTAACTCTAAATTAAAGGAAAGTGAGGGTCAGGATCGCACACACGCGTTCATGGGCTAAACAACTACTAATTAGAATTTCGGTTTGAAAACATTTAATCGATCATTCTCAATTAAGCATAAACATCACGCAATAAGGAATTTAAGCCAAAGTTGCGAGATTAAACATTTAACGGAAAATGGTCACACGCGGATTAAATTCGGATAATCGCTATAAACACTAACGTTGCATGACAAAGAAAGTTAAACGCATAATGATCCAACTTTAATACGCGAGGTTTCAATAAAATACGATTTTACACGAAACCCTAAATTTCGAGGTCCGAACCCGAAAATGGCGGAAATGCAATCCCGACCCTATTTATCTAGGGACTAAGCATGATTAAACTAAATTAAACTAGTTAAACTAAGAAAACAATAATTAAAGCAAGAAAACCTAATTAGAAAGCATGGAAATTATCTAGAAAGCAAGGAAATGAAGAAATACAAACTATATTAATGGAGAGGGAAGATGAATAGTCAACATACAATCCACATAGGGTGTCAAACCAAGAGGAATTGAAGAAGAACCAAGAAAAACCCCAAAACCCTAACTAAACTAACCTAAAAACGTGCCTCTACTGCTATCTCTTCTATTACAACAAAATTTGGCTTAAATAGTAAGTTGGAATAAAAATAAAGAAGAAAGAAAAGAAGGCAAAATATCTGCAGAAAACAGAGCATCGATCGATCGACCCCTTTGGTCGATCGATCGACCTAGGAAAAACTTCGGCAAATTAGAATGGTCGATCGATCGACCAAAATCGTCGATCGATCGATCAAGCAGGGCAGAATGCAGCAGCCTACTGCATTCTTCTTCTTCTCTTCTCCTTCTCCTCTTTTGCTTCCTTGTATTTCCTCCGCAAGAAACGCCGTAACTTCTTCGTTATGAATCGGAATCGCGCACCGTTCACGGCCACGCGAAGCTAGCGAGGAGGGCTACAACTTCCGTGAGATGTCGGCCCAGGTACCCAAGCTGTGAAAAGACTAAAATGCCCTTGCGCGTGCGATTGTGTACGGAACTTCACCGGAATGCATCCGAACTTCATGCTAAGCATCCAAATACCTACAAAAGCTCAATTAACCCCTGCAAAACATGTTAACATAGAAATCCGAGGTTGTCTGGTTAACGATCATAAATATAGGGATTAAGATACCCGAGGGGGCTAATAAAGCGTAGGTTAACGGGTGAAATACGCAATATTTGCGTCGTATCACACCCCCTAACTTACACATTGCTAGTCCCTAGCAATGAAATAGGAAACAACAAGAACTACAAGCAAACCAAAAGCAGGAGAAAGAACAAAAGTATGGTATAAAATCAATAAAAAGATAAGGCCACTTTCGCGGGCGAACGATTGCATTTAGCGTATGCAATAAGCCGTTAAACCCCTAGGTTACCCTAGTGGACGAGTGTGGTCTCGTGAGGGTTTTCAGAGATGATACCCACAAACATCATATAGTTTCCTCAAAAGATGCTCAATCCAACATGCGACAAACTCAACAACAACGAAAAAGATTTTAAACATGTTATTAGCATATTGAACGAATTCAAACAAAAGTCCATTGTTATTAACAGGTTGAATGCACCTCATAGAATTGAAACCTTAAAATGTGGTAGGGGAGTGAGCACATGCATAGTGTGATTTGGTGAAAAACTTATATAAACCGGATACTAATCAAAGCAAGCATACATTCAATCCTCACGGGCATTACACTCAACAAATGAAATCACTCGGAATGGGAGGTAATACACGGGACATGCGGGCATAAAGAGTAAATGTAAATGGAAACTAGGCCGCACACATGTCACAGAAGAAGAACGCTATATATAAACTGAAAAACTGTAATCTCAATGAAAGGATACCGCACACTAAAAGAGGCGAAGTGCATTTTCACAGATTATCAAAACTATTATGACTTTTAAATTAAATGCACCCTAAGATCACATAGGACTTTAATAGGTTTATAATGTAGGTATGGCTAGGGTGCGAAACGAAGGAATGTATGTACGGATTCAAAGTGTTCGGAATGAAAACTCGGGATAATGGGAGAATGCGTGCAATAACAAAATTGGAAAAACAAGTTCCAAAACGGCATTAGATATATCATCGGGGAGAGTAATCAAAGCTTATTGAACTATATACAACATATACAAACTTCTCTTTCTTTTTCTTTTCTTCTTTTTCTCATTTTCTCTTTTGTTTTCTTTTGCTTTTTGCTTTCTCTTTTTCTTCACTTTTTTCACATCACTTTTCTTTACTTTTCAAACTCTCATATGCCTAAATTGCAACCGACATCATAACAACATTCAATCCCAAGTAACATTCCAAACAAAGGTATGGAAAGTGTATGTATGGTATATAACTCCAATTTGGAGTTGGTTATGGGATTTTGGGTAATGAAACGAAAGGCTAGTATTTAGGCACAAAGGGGTTGACTAGGGAAACATATAAGGGTGAGGTCAAGGCTAATATGGGTGATATAACAAAGAGGGCCTATGATCATTTCACAAAGTTTACGCAATTCTTGAGTCAAAACAATATATGAAAATCATGATCAAGTAACACATTTTAAGTATGAACTCAATTAATGAACGGTCAAATGAAAGAATAGAGAGATTACCAACGAATTCAACGTTTTCAATGAGAAAAGAATAGTGTATAACACTCACAAACGACGAAAGGTACAAAGCTTACTCGGTGTAAGTATATACAATGCAACAAAAGATTCCGGAGTTATAAAAATCTTAAACCAAATCAATAGAACAAGGAAAGTGCATATGCTCATGGGATAAAGTTTAATTCATGAAGTTATTCACAATATCAATGATTTGAGGACTAAAGTCTAATAACTTCTAAAATCAAGAATATGCATCATTGAGTTGTCAATCGGATCGGGCAATTATTGAAATTTATCACTGGGAACAAGGCAAAATGCCCAACAAAGGAGAAAAAAGAAAGAAAATATTTTTGAAAATTTTTAAATTTTTCACAAAAAGGAATACTTAGTAACTAACAAGTAAGCAAATCCATGGACAAAACAAAGAAATGGATAGAATATCCTACACCCCCTAACTTAAATGTTGCATTGTCCTCAATGCGCATTAAGAACACAACACAAAGAGAGGAAAAGAACGATATTACCCAAAATTGGAGCGATCTCCATAAGCACGAGTCCAAAGGAATCTACAAAACAAGTTAGTACCGAGCATAGCAAAAACAAATAACAAAAAGTTAACTAATTACACTAGACTAAATTAAAAGGAAAGAAAAATAGGAAAGAAAGAAAATTAAAAAGCTAACTATTTACAACCTACTATTTAGGCTTCACACTAACTATACACAAGAAGTCTAAATAGTTGAGGGTCCACCCAAAAAGGTATTTGACTTTGAAAGATCAACGGTGGACCCTCCAAAGTGAACATGCCTCCCGAAAAATAAGAATTCCGTTTGAACAACGGAAGGCATGTGGGTGGTGAAAAAAGTGAACCATCGCCAATTTGAAATTTTGGGCGGACGATGGGGGATTTGGATAACAAGGGGGAAAGGAACACTAGAGGTCCAAGAAAAATCGATTCATCTCCCAAAGGTTTTTCAAATGGAATGGGAGATGGTGCACACATCGGGATAACATCCATCGAAAACAAGTCCAGTAAAGAGTCCTCGTCGGCAAAAAGTGTAGAAATTTTAAAAGTTTCTACCGACTCATAGGAATCAACCGGTGATTCTAATGGTTCGATCACGGAAAACGAATATGGTGATGAAACAAATTCAATCTAAATCGACTCATCGTCGGAAGGAGATTGAATTTCGGGGGAGAAAGATGCACACTCGATGAGAAATTCTTTAAAAAATTGAGGTGAAACACAAGCTTCCACCTCCTCGTTGTTTTGTGCATAAGAATTCATCTCATCGCAAAGTGCTCCAAGTCTCATTCCAGCATCATTTAGGCTTTCCAAACCTTGGGAGTAAAGAAGCAAAGTCTCTTCCAAAGTAGGCTTCCTCGTCTCAAGAGCCTCGGACTTCTCATTTGGTTGAAACTCGTCTTCGAAAGTAATGAAATAAGAATCGTCGTTGGATTCGAATAATGAATCCAACTCAAGCTCCCAATAACGATTTTCATTCCGATAAATGTTTTCAAGTCTTTCATTTTCAAGAAAATCTTGAAAATGGAAAACTTGAAAACTATCCCCAAAGTATGAATCATTAGAATAACCGTAATAACTATAATAGTAGGACATGATTACCTCATTGTTTGTAGATGGAGAATCTGAGCTAGAAAGTGAGCAACCGCGAATCAAAGTTTCTTAGCGCTCAAATATGCTATCCTGCAAAAAAGGTTAAAACAAAGAATACAAATACAAAAGAAAAAATACTACGAAATAATAAAACAATTACAATCTAAAACACACTCCCCGGCAACGGCGCCATTTTGTGACCGGGCGGAAAAAGTGTGTTCGTGTGAGGACACAATCGTCGTGTGATTCGCCGCCGCGATACAAAGAAAACCTAAGCTACTACTACACTTGACAAGCAAGTACAGCGGTAAGTCGGGTATCGTAAATCCACAGGGAGTGATTGAATTTTAGATGTTAATTGTTTTAATTACTTCAGGAATAAAAGTGGTGTAAAAGAAATAAGAAAAGGTGATGGGTGGTTATGGTGACAAAAGAAAAGAATAAGTTAACTCTAAATTAAAGGAAAGTGAGGGTCGGGATCGCACACACGCATTCATGGGCTAAACAACTACTAATTAGAATTTCGGTTCGAAAACATTTAATCGATCATTCTCAATTACGCATAAACATCACGCAATAAGGAATTTAAGCCAAAGTTGTGAGATTAAACATTTAACGGAAAATGGTCACACGCGGATTAAATTCGGATAATCGCTATAAACACTAACGTTGCATGACAAAGAAAGTTAAACGCATAATGATCCGACTTTAATACACGAGGTTTCAATAAAATGCGATTTTACACGAAACCCTAAATTTCGAGGTCCGAACCCGAAAATGGCGGAAATGCAATCCCGACCCTATTTATCTAGGGACTAAGCATAATTAAACTAAATTAAAGTAGTTAAACTAAGAAAAAAATAATTAAAGCAAGAAAACCTAATTAGAAAGCATGGAAATTATCTAGAAAGCAAGGAAATGAAGAAATACAAACTATATTAATGGAGAGGGAAGATAAATAGTCAACATACAATCCACATGGGGTGTCAAACCAAGAGGAATTGAAGAAGAACCAAGCAAAACCCCAAAACCCTAACTAAACTAACCTAAAAACGTGCCTCTACTGCTATCTCTTCTATTACAACAAAATTTGGCTTAAATAGTAAGTTGGAATAAAAATAAAGAAGAAAGAAAAGAAGGCAAAATATCTGCAGAAAACAGAGCATCGATCGATCGACCTAGGCAAAACTTCGGAAAATCAGAATGGTTGATCGATCGACCAAAATTGTCGATCGATCGATCAAGAAGGGCAGAATGCAGCAGCCTACTGCATTCTTCTTCTTCTCTTCTCCTTCTCCTCTTTTTCTTCCTTGTATTTCCTCCGCAAGAAACGCCGTAACTTCTTCGTTATGAATCGGAATCGCGCACCGTTCGCGGCCACGCGAAGCTAGCGAGGAGGGATACAACTTTCGTGAGATGTCGGTCCAGGTACCCAAGCTGTGAAAAGACTAAAATGCCCTTGCGCATGCGATTATGTACGGAACTTCACCGGAATGCATCCGAACTTCATGTTAAGCATCCAAATACCTACAAAAGCTCAATTAACCCCTGCAAAACATGTTAACATAGAAATTCGAGGTTTTCTGGTTAACGAGCATAAATATAGGGATTAAGATACCCGAGGGGGCTAATAACGCGTAGGTTAACGGGTGAAATACGCAATATTTGCGTCGTATCATTATTATTAAAATTACATTTGCAACGAGAGTTGATTTGTGATTTTGATACTAACTTGGGATAATTAATTTTAATAAATTAATTAATATTGATTAACTAGAATATATGGTGTCATCCTATCCCTTGTTTGTCCTCACTTTTATTTCCTCACTCATCTCATATTTTACATTTCTATTTAGTTAGATTTACTTAGTTTCTTCTCTTATTTTCTAGTTAGTAATTAGATCTTTCATTTAGTGTAGTCTTATTTCACCTCATCTCCAAATTGTTTTAATATTGAAAAAAAGCATAAAAAAATAGAAAAAGCAAAATGTCTAAAAAGAAAACAATTAATAAACAATTGAATTGCATGCTCTCTTGTATGTTTCACCCTTTGATTTGGATTAACTTCCTTACTTACCTCTACACTCTAGTTTTATTATATTTTTGTAGATAATTGAAGGTTTTGATTAACTTGGTTCAACAATGACATCCACACAAAAGTCAAGTTATCAAATGGCGACGTTGCCAATCTTTGGAGCTTGAAGCATTGGACAGGATTTCCTATTTGTGATTCATTTGTATTGCACTTTTATTTTTCGTAGCCTTTTTCATTTTTTTAGAAGGCTTGTATTTAGAATTTATTATTTGGCTTATTGGGCATGTATTGTGTTGCTTAGAGACACCATTTATCTTTCATTTAAATTTGTAATAATCGAAGAAAAGTGTGATAGGGAGACCGAGCAAGGTAGAGAGAGGGCGTCCAAAGGCGAGGAAAAGAAGCCTCTCTACTTTGGGTCGGTAGGATTCCCGGGGCCGACTGAGATAGGCATGATCTCCCCACATTTGACTCAAATTTTTCATCACCCCACGATGTAAAAACCGTGCGAGGTACATTTCTAAAACCCTCGCGCCTCTCTTGTCAGCGAGGAATTTTTTGTGTGTGACTACGTGCTCTTATTTGATTTTTTTATCGCATTTATTTTTAAATGTGTGTGATGAATTAATTAGTTAAGACCTACAGCCGGTAATTCACGAGAAGGAATTTCATCACCTGACTCACTCTCTTACCATTTGTGTGCTACCCTAACTATCATTAATTTTAAAATCAATCAACTAGCTAGCCAACTAGAAGAACATTTTTGCAAAGGTGATCACTAAGATAATTCTGTGATTATTATCACCTGCGGACTTCATTAAAATTTGACTACCCTTTTACCAAATTTCAAGATACAAATTGGATACGCGCTAGTTAGGATTTCTCCTTGATATGTGTGTGTCCAATTCCATCCTTCGGTAGTCCGATTTCAGTGAGTTCGTTCAAATTCAAAGCGCCCAAATATTTTTTCCACTCTTTTCTTCCAAAAAATCCAAAAATATTTTATTTATTTGTTTTTCTAAACACCCCAAAATATTTTCTTTCATTTTCATAAAATTCCAAAAATATTTTCTTTTCTTTTGAAAAGCTTTCAAAAATCCAAAAATAATATTTCTCCCATCATGGCCGAAGAGGAATACTTTAGCTATTTTCCATTCTCACGAAGCATGTTTGACGTTGAGCCCGAATCGAATTTTCACACTTTACTTAGTGGCTTCAACTCTCACACACGCGTCATTGATACTCATGTGTCATCCATGCATGCACCTCACATTCCATCACCTCCGATGATGAGTCTCAACGCATCACATGCTTCGTTGTGCACATCGTGTTTTCTAGCCAATCACTTGCCCCATGCGTATCCATACTCTTTATATCAAAATGAACTCACCATAGAATAAGTGTATCCATATGACACTGTTCCGGAACCCACCGCGACCTATTGTCATGATATAGCCAATCCCGAGTGGTGTGAGTACCCTAGCTATTCGTGGAGGCCTGATCTCCTTTTCGCGCAATACGATTCACATCCCAAAGTTATGGATCCTCGCCCGTTCTAACAGTTTTCATGGCTATCAAGTACACCCAATTCCAATCAGTCTTCTTACTATGCACCCAACGATTATCAACCATTTGTCTGTCACAGAGATACTTCTCCCGTGTATGATACACTTGACCTGGATCCCCACAGTTCATATAATTATTCTTCGTTTTCACTTGTTAATAGCGAGTTGTGTCCACCTCAACCACCACCACCACCCATCGCTTTACCACCACCATCTACATCCACTCTCTAGGCACTCTTGTAATATTTCATCATCGAGCAATAGCAAGCCACTCAAATTCAAACTCAAGCTCTCCAAAGGCTTGAACAACGCCTTAATAAATTTGAGTGGGCGAACGATTCAGATTTCACCTCAAGTCGACCCATTGTTGCACTCACGTGGAGTGATGATGATTCATCTTGCGACACAAATTTTGAGTGTTACCAACCCTATCCTCCCGAGAATCTCAATGTTGAGACCATTTTGTGGTTCGGGCCTCAAGTTGATAATTGTGTTGACTTATCTAAAGATTGTGAGACTAATCCAATCCCGCTATGTCCAAAAGAACTCACGATTGAGGTTCACGCTCCCATTTTCCCAGCTAGCGAATCGAAAAATATTCCTGAGTCTACATCTATTAAGCCCATGGTGTATGTTCCCAATGAACCACTTTTTCATAGGTTAGCTCCGTCTACAAGTGCTCACCATTTTCTCTAGATTGAATTCGAGATGGTTTCTACCTCTCCAAATATGGATCATGTCCACATGCATGGCTCCCTTTGAGCCCAATATTTTTAATGATTCATCTATATCTGATCTTGGTGCCTTATTTGAACCACCCACCACACTATTTGGTGATATTCTTTATCCTGAAGTTGACCACTCCATCTTTAGATACCACACTCTCTAGTGAATATTCCTTTACTCCTCCTGACGAGTGTGTGTTCCCTACACTTGAGTTGGATCATCTTCCTCCACCCTTTGTCCCACCCGACCCAGCCTTTATTTCACCCTCCCCACCACCTTGTTTGGACCGAGTCATTATACCTCCACAGTTCACATATGCTTATCTAGGTCCTTACTTGCATCCTCCACCAACCGTCTATCTCACCATTCACGAGAGTATCTGTGATGATACTCTCCACAGTGACACAGAGGTTGTTCCTCCATGTCCACCACTTATCTATAGTGGTGATTTTTCTTCCTGTCAGCTCCCTGATGTGTCACAGCACGACCATTATCATCGCTCATTCATAGAACGCTCATGTCATTTCTATGAATCCCACACCATTCCACCTTCCTCACCAACTAGAGCACCATTCTTACAGGGCCCTCGTTTCCCTCACCTTTCGGCTCAATAAGGCCCATGACAGGTTCCTCTTCACCCTTACCCTTACCGTTTCCTTTCTCCCCTATACCCTAATTCCCACCCGCCCATAGTCCACCGATGATTTTCTTCGTGTGATGCACTTTGCTATACAAGTGCATTGACTTATTTTATCCTTTATCCAACAAGACTGATGCTTCATTCTTGTTTGGGGGTGATTATCATCACCCATTTTTTTCTACCACCCTGTGATTTCCTAAATCCTATCTTTAGGGTAAGAATGGATCATTCTGGCCGAAGACATTAAACTTAGCGCTACCGAGAGGCCACCCGCAGTTTCTAGTATGAGTCTCATCGTGTTTGGGGGTGGTGTTTCACATCACCTAATGCTTTACCATGTTTACAGACTTGTATGCATTTTTATCTTATCATTTATTCAGGTTCCATCTTGGCTTTATCTATTCACTTCATTAGCAGTTGATTATGGTAATTTCTTTCCTCCCTTCTGCTCTCAATTTTTAAAAATCATTTTACTTAACATCGAGAATGATGTTACTTTTTGTTTAGGGGTGGGGAATTTTATCAAAATCGTACCTCTTTTGAAAAATTTTGATTTTCAAAACCTAATTTTTAAAATTTTTGTGCAGTTTCTTTCATCTCATTCACTGATGTGAATTTTCTATCATCCATCTTTTAAGTCTAGGAATCAAGATAGAGGATTTATCTTTTTCTAAATAGCTTATGTAATACGTAACAAGGCATGTTGCACCATGAATTTCTTGATTCAACAAAAATTTGCGCACTTATCACATCACTGCGGTGTAGAGTGGAAGAGTATTATAATTCCTAAGAAAACCTTAAGGATCACTAGTAGAGACTTTAGCTTGTGAGATTTGTGCCTTTCACCCTTTTAGAGTTTTTTACGCAATCTCTGAGTCACAAGTAGATTCAAATTCTTTTGGGTCCACAATTAAAATCGTTGTATGATCTCATTATTCTTCACTAAATTTTGGGCTGATGACTGAGAAGTACATCACTTTCGAGTTGTAAGAAACGCGTGTCTTAAAATTGGTCCCTAATACTAGATTTTCATCCATACATCTACCATTTACCATTCATTTCACCCATTACCTTCCCATATTTTCCTTGTCCACATATTCCCCACATCATCCATATACCTTACTCCTTCTATATATCATCCAACATTTTTTTAGAAAAAAAATTGTTTTGAAATGTAAAATGTCATTTGTGTTGAGAGTATAGAAAAAAAATAGCAAAAAAAAAAAGAAAAAAAAAAAAGAGAAAAGAAAAAGAAAATTCGAAAAAAAAATAAAGGAGAGAAAAGAAAAATAAAAAGAAAGTTTGTAGTTAGTCCTTATGAAATAAAGATATTTGTTCCTTATGTGTACACTATTCTCATCCATCACTTATCCATCATCCATCAATCTTCCAAACATCACCATTCTATCACACCTACCCCATATCATCCCATCCTTCTCATTTCATTCCCCCTCACCCATAAACATTCATATTTCCCCTAGTTGTTTGGGCAAATGAAAGTCAACGTGGAGAATAACTCGACGTTCTCACTATAGTGATTAGTATTCTTTCATGAGATCATTTTCTTTCTTAATATTCGTTCTTTCTTATGTGTGTGTGAAACGTTTGAACTTGCTTATATATACTCACCTCCTCACACACAAGAGAAATACACTAACCCGAATCTCATGAGTTCTTTTGAGAGATCTATATCAAGTGAGATTTGAAGTTGAAGCGTTGATTCCGAAAGGAAATCTAGGAATTACCCTTATGATACTCGACCCGTTTTGACTAAATCACACTACACACGTTGAGTTCTAGTAAGGATGTGCCTTGAGCATTTACTTAGCTAAATATTTTTGCACGCTTCTAGATTCTATTTCTCAAAATATTTATCTTGTAATGGATTGTGTGATTATTCAACGTCTAATAAAAGATAGAATGCCCGTTTGAAAATAAAGAATTTTGTGGGTATATTCCCTGCAAACCCTTACGAGACACAACTCGTCTTGTAGGGAAACCTATAGGTTTAAAGGTTTGTTGCACATGTTAAGTGCAATCGCAAGTGCCCGCGAAAGTGGTACACTTTTGGTTACTTATCTTTCTCTCTATATATATTTTGCTTGAGGACTAACAATGTTCTGTTTGGGGATGGTGTGATAAGCTCCCAAAAGTGTACATTTTATACCCCGAATAGACGTATTTTAGTTGCCAATTCTCGATAAATTGGGTCTTATATGCTTAGTTGTTTAACTTGCAGGCTTGATTGCCGTTTGCGGAGTTTAAATGCTTAAATCCCATCAAAATGCAGCAAAAATGAGCTAAACCTATTCCGTAACCATTACCCTGGCCCAGACTTAGCCTAAATTGTCCACAACAAACCATGTGTGTGTGTGTTGAGTTTGTACTTTTATTAATTTTTATATTTTTATTTTGAGTCTTTTTATTTTTAGGATTTATTTTAGAATTATGTAGAATTTTTAGGATTTATTTGCTATTTTTATTTACTTCTTTTTATTTTGATTTTGATTTTTTTTAGTTTTTAATCTTTATTTTATTTTATTTTTTTTTATTAGATTTTATTTTTCATTAGTTTTATTTTAAGATTTTAGTTTTTGGTTTTAATCGAGTTTTTATTTTTATTTCCATTTCTTTTTAGTTTCATTTTCATTTTTTTTTTGTGTGTCTTTTATTTGTTAGAATTTTATTTTTAGACTTTAATTTTGATAGTTTTATCTTTATTTTTTTAGGATACAAACACACACACACTTATCCTACACTCAACTACAGCCAAACACTAACCCCTCCACTATTCATCATCCCCTACTAGGGGTGGCCATAGGCCCGAGGCCCGCCAAGCCCGCCCAACCCGCCCAATAAAAAAATAGGGCTTGGGTAAGGTGAATAGGCCCGCAAAGCGGGCTTGGCAAAATTTTATAGGCCCGATTTTTTTTCGGGCGGGCTTGGGCATGAGTTCTTAAACCCGATGAGGCCCGGCCCGGCCCGAGGCCCGAAAAATATATATATAATATTAATATATATTTATATATATATATATATATATATATGGGGGGGGGAACTTTTATAAATATAAAAACGTATATCAAGTCTTTTCATGTAGAGTGGGAAACTTTATATATGGACTTTGTAATATATGGAGTTTAAAACAGATTTTAAATTAAAAAATTGGTCTTTAAATACAAAAATAGGTATATTAATTTTTTTTTTAAATCTTTTAATTAACATAATAAGGCCCGATCGGGCGGGGCCTGGGTAAAGAGCTTTCAAATCTGGGCGGGCTTGGGATTACATAATAAGGCCCGATCTGGGCCCGAGCGGGCTTGGGATAACCGTTAATTTTTCAAGCCCGGCCCGAGCCCGACCGGGCCTGCCCAGGCCCGGCCCACGGCCACCCTTATCCCCTACTGTCCACATTCTCTCTCTCTTCTCCATTACCAAACAACCCCTTATCCCCCCATAGCCTTGCACCCTCTACCCCTGCTCAATCCCACGAAACCAAACCCAGCATCATCAAACCGCAGCTCACCATAACCTCTCTACACCCTCACTATTCATCATCATCGTCCCCGTCCCCATCTCTCCACTCTCTCTATCCCTCCATTAAAACACCCACACACAAACTTCCACCATTAACACAACAACACCCACCAAGCAAATCTACCCAACCTGAAACCCACATCTCAACCAATCAAACCTGGAACCCATTTCCACTGCTCCATCCTGTGTCCCACCTGCCATACCTTCCTAGCCTATATCCCCAATCCGTAGCAACCCAAACCAAACCCAGACCCTTATACCCATTGTTGACCCATTAACCCATAATACCCAAGCTCCTGACCCGAAGACCATCTCAAATTCTATCCAGCCAGTACCAGACCTGAGATAAACCCGACCCTTCCCTTTTGCCCAAACCAAAACCACCATACCCATTAACCTTCCTCGTTCGAACCTAGTTCTGATCCCCATTTCTGAATACCCGGACTCGAGAACCCATACAACATCTCCAAACTCCAGCGACCCATCCCCGAATTCGTGAACCCACCAGTGGACCCGTGTCCAAAGCCACAACACATAGGACCACCAACCCAGTTCCCTCCAGACCCATTTTCTATTTCTCACCCAAAAGCCTCAAACGATTTTTTTTACCTGTCAACAAACCAAACAAATAAATATTTAAATTTCCACATGTGTTTATAAAGCTTTATGTCCCATTTTCCCTAACACACCCTTATTAACCCCTACCATTCTCCGCACCTCACATCAACCACATGCACACCCCTAACCTTTCCTTATCCAAATTACCCCTAGCTTCATGTGCCACACTATAAATGAAGACCCAAAGCTCATTTGGGGGATCATCAAGGGTTTTAGAGAGAAAATTTCAGAGAGAAACACTTTTTATTTTTTTTAGAGTAGTTTTTATTTTAATTTTTATTTTCTTTTATTTTAGAGATTAGTGTGAAATTAAATTTGTGAGATTTAAGTTGAGTGAATTTTTCATTTATATTTTTGTTCATCACTCACTTGGAGGGTTGTATAGTTCTCATTCAAGGATGAAAGTCAATTGAATTCAAGAGATTGGTTTGATTGTTCTTCTCTCTACTTTTTTATATTAAATGCCTATTGAATGTTTTAATATCATTTTAGGATAAATCCCCTTTCAAGGGGTGGGATGACCCATTATTTGATGTTAATCCTAATTTAATTAATTAATTTAAATTAAATGTCCCTTTGATGATTAACTTTGCACTCTTACATTTTAATTACGCCTCGAGAGAGGGTAAATGATTTTTGAGAGAAATTTGAAATTCTAGTTATAATACCCAGTTTATATTCGAACTAGAGATAGGGGTTTCTCAAGTGTGGCATTATTACTTTAATTTCAACTCTAAGCTTACTTTTATGATTTAAACTAATTTGATAAATCGATCATAGCGGGTGATTCGTTAAATGATGTTTAAATCTACTTTTCTAGAGTTGTGGGTGTGTTAAATTTAATTTTTTTTAAATGTTATTATTGAAATTACATTTGCAACGAGAGTTGATTTGTGATTTTGATACTAACTTGGGATAATTAATTTTGATTAACTAGAATATATGGTGTCATCCTATCCCTTGTTAGTCCTCACTTTTATTTCCTCACTCATCTCATATTTAGATTTTAATTTAGTTAGATCTACTTAGTTTCTTCTCTTACTTTCTAGTTAGCAATTATATCTTTCATTTAGTGTAGTCTTATTTCACCTCGTCTCCAAATTGTTTTAATAGTAAAAAAAGCATAAAAAAATAGAAAAAGCAAAAAGTCTAAAAAGAAAACAAATAATAAAAAAATGGCTTGCATGCCTCTCTTGTATGTTTCACCCTTAGATTTGGATTGATTCCCTTACTTACCTCTACACTATAGTTTTATTATATTTGTGTAGGTAATTGAAGGTTTTGATTAAATTGGCTTCAACAACGACATCCACACAAAAGTCAAGTTATCAGCAGATGTCGCTGATGTTATGGTGAGTGTCAAGGAGAATGTTAGTGTTTGTACTTGCCATAGTGGATCAACCATCATCTCCCTCGATTAGTCCTATCAATGGGTAGGGTCTAAACCCGGACTCGGCCTGGACCCGATCCCTATAATAGGGTCTGAGCATATTTTTTGGACTCGAGATCCGAATACTCGAAGACCCGTTTATTAAACGGGTAGGGTCTGGATCTTATACAAGACCCGAACCCGAAACCCAACACGGATTGTACATTATTATTTTTTAAATATATATACATATACTATAAATTTACATATATTTATAAATATATCTTATCAATATAACATGTAAGTAATATATATAAAAATATAAATTTATGTATATAATAAATATAACTAATATATGTTTTATTTATACCAATAATATTCTATAATACATTACAAAATATTTTAATTTAAGATTAAAAAATAAAGAAGGGTGATAATATAAAATAAATGTTTTTATTTGGCCAGACCCGAACCCGAGACCTGAAGACCCGAACGGATCCAGGTCTGGATCCAATATTGTAGACCCGATGAAGACCCGGATCCGAACTCGATGAAGACCTAATTACACGGATTTGGATCTCACTAAACCCGAACCGATTCCGACCCATTGATAGGCCTACCCCGGATGGTGGCGACCTTGATGTCAAATGAATACCTGACTTTCATGTTGAGTGATGAGGGTAATGCCACCATGGGATGTATTTAGGCTCTTTAGAGTAGGAGGTTGAAGCTAGACGGGACATCAAGTACTTGAAACTCGACATTGCACTTAATAGGCCCTATTATGAGAGTACGGGTGATGTCCCCCAGGACCTCTCAGTGGATGCTATCATAGGCCTTGATGGATGTGGAAGAGGGTGTGAATTCCAAGGAGGTGAATCTCAAACGACTAGTAATGCGTAGAGGTAATATGTTGATGATGGAACTATTGTTTACCAGTACCAAGGTACTATCTATCCGCAGATGTCAGTAGTGATGTGCAAAGAGAATTGATGGTTACGAACTTTCATGGGGTGGTCCTCATCGGAGAAGCTGATGTGTTGTTATATTATGATGGAGATGATAATGGATGATATTTTATCCCAAGAGCGAGGTCTCATAGACAAATTGAGCGAGATTCAGTACAAATACCGCGTATTACAGGCCATCAAATTTTCCTTGACCATGTTCACTGGGAGAGGGGTGGAAAAGTTTCATTTTAATCGTGTATGGTTATCTTCGTGGGGGAGGATCTTTTTGTGGGGTATAGCCTAGGTGGGTCATCTCATCTTGCAATTTGATGATACCAATAATATGGGTTGCGTCCAAGTATAAGTTCTCATAATTGTTCTTAGTATTAGTGTGACAGTGGGGACATGGTGATATCTCAAGGATAATAAGGTCCAGTTGTGAGACTAATAGATCTAGTTCATCTTGAGTACTTACAGGGTCTTCTTCGAGTGGGGGAGCTCAGGGGGATCGATTTCTATTGCCATGAAGTTGCACATAGTTTGTTGTGTTTTTATTGGTATATCTCCCCACCCACAGTCTTGGATGCTTTGATATACATCAATGTTGGGATATCGGAGCCTTTCCTTAGTATAAAAAAAATAGAGAGGTGGTCCCCCGTATGAGAGGTTAGACTTAGATTGCCTGCTGAGTAACCTCAATTTTTCATGCAGCAGGTCTAGTGTTAATGTTGTTCTAGCTGATAGATCTTTTATGTTGTATCTTTATAATCAATCCCGAATCTAAAGTCTCGAATCTCGAGTCTTTTTTACGGTAGTAGTCCCATTGTGCCATCATTTTCCATACTTGAGGGTTAAGGGTAAACTCGTCTTTGGGACCCAAAGAAACATTTCCTTTGGTGATGAGGAAGTGGTCAAATCAATCTGTGATCCCTTGTTCTTGTATGTCAGTGTAGTACACAGGGTGGGGACTAGGCGCAAGAGGTCTCTGAGTAAGCTCTGGAAGGCCAAAGGCTTTTGGTCCTATTAATCATGAGTTCTGAATATCCCACTCATTTATGTTCACATCATATGGATATTAGCAAGGGGAAGATTTCACGATTTATCTCCTTGACGGTCGACCCTGGTGGTCATCCCCCGTTGCCTTCGTATGTAGTGGAAAATATTATATGGGTTTCCATTACCCTTTGGTCCTCAAACGGGAGGTTCCACATTTCTTTGGAAAGGATCATGTGTGGGGTTTATATCACTCGGCAATGGTTAACTTATTGTTCATCCTCCCAAGAGGCATACCTTTGTGGGACGTGAACCCTAATTCTTTTTTCTTTATCGTATAATAATTGGTGATGGTATTTGAACTTCCAGGTGATGTGATCATTTTCACTGATCTATCGGTCTCTCCCACTCATCTATACTGGGGCCTAGGATATCATGGTGGACAAATAAAGGGTCCTACTATTAAGTGGAAGGCTTATATGGTGCTTCTAACATTTCTCTAAAAATTGACCTGAAACATATTTGCAGTATTGGATGGGTGTGTATCGTTGTTGGCTCTCACATCGGATACATCGAACATATGATCTTAAGAATTTGACCACTCTCATCCACTAGACTGAATTGACACTGTACAAGTGATTTAGGGTTGAATTGACACTGCACAAGTGGATTGAATTGACCCTGCAGATGAATCTTGAAGGACTTAGGGTTTAATTGATGAACACCGGATGTCAATCTGCCAGAATCCTTAACGTAATTTTCAACGTATGCCATTTTAATTGTACTTAGACTCATAGTGAGATACATACATGTCTGGGAAGGTATATGTCTTAGATTTCTACTTAGTTTTGAATCGGGTCAATCAGAGTTCTGTAAAGGGAGTAATTGAAGTTTTACTATAGGGTGTTTAATCTGCCAGCATAGTAATCTTCTAGAATTTTTTATGGAACTTTAAACGTATGCCATTTCAATTATACTTAGAATTAGAGTTAGATCCATACATTCTTGGAAATATCTATGTCTTATCTTTGAAATGAGCATTGAATGAGGTAAATCGGAGTTTTGTAGAAGGAGTAATCGACATTTTACTATAGAGTAGTTAATCTGTTAGAAAAATTTCTAATCGATTCGGTTGCCCAGTTTTGGCCAATAATTTCCTTTTTCTTAGGACCTTTGAAAATCGTTCGGAATTAATTTGTGGGATTCAATTTCTAATATGAGTGAATTATATTGCAACACCAGTAGGCTCAATTTGGGTTTTAGGCGTGGCCTACGAGGGAAGTTTAAGGGTCAAAATAATTTGGATTAAGAGAGAGCTAAAATCTAAATTGAAGGATAATTCGAGTTAAGAGAATTCGAGAGGAATGAGGACTTAGACCAGTAGGGGGTAAAGAGTTTACCTTATGATATTATATATGGAATAAAGGATACCCTTCGAGTGGTGAAAAATACTCAGGAACGTATGGTAATAAACGAAGTTATAAATTATGGAATACGTAGAATATTCGGGATATAAATATACTATGTATAAGGCTTGTGATATGGGATGTGTGTAAGCCCTATTGTTGTTATATATATATAGGTGGAGTGAATACCTATAATATTATTAAAGTAATAACACATTAATACGTGAGATATTCGGGATATAAATATACTACGTATGAGACTTGTGATATGTGATGTGTGTATACCCTATTGATATTATTGATATATAAGTGGAGAAAATATCTATAATTTTATTTATTATGTGTATGAGATACCTACGCTGCTTGCTATCGAGTGGATATTGCGCGTTTTGGACAATCATATCTTAAGGAGCCTTCGAGGGGATTTTGATTCGCACCACTAGAACATAGAACCTAGGTACGGTCTATCAGTGAGCACGATAGTGTTGACGGTCATATGGGTGCGTAGGTATGTGCGTAGCCCATTGACTTGGAACTATGTTATCCTCCAATGTGTAATTTGATATATATGGTTTGTGAGAGAATTCAAACCAATAGTCCCTTGTACAGCGAGATGTACCCCGACATGATAGCAGAGTATGCATGCACCACAACTCTGCCTAGGGGTGCCGTACTAGTATATATATAATGGATGATAAATATATATACCTTTGATATGTGTTACAGTATGCACCACAACTGAGTCTAGAAGGTACCGTGTTATATATATATTATAAAGTGTGAATATATATATATATATATATATATATATATACTTGTGATGTTATCTACAGTGTGAAATTAGTAGACGAGAAAGATAGTGAAATCTGATTTGACTTAAGTATGTGAACACTTAATCCTAAAATTTGAAAAGCCTTGCCCATCTTAAAGAGAAATGGATATATATTTAATAAATGAATTGCATGGAAATACGGGTAACTGCTATGAGTTATGGGTAGCAGACTCATGATTTTAAAGTAGTTAGTTGTGCGTATCTAAACTAAAACTAATTTGAATATTGGGGTCGAGGTAACATTCCGAACCAATGTATATGGAACAGCGATTGGGGTCGGGTAACATTACGAACCAATAGACCTTAATGTGTGATACAGGGATATAATAGCAGAGTGTGTACTTATAGTATATATGGTGTGTAAAATATATACAGCACGAATAATCTACTTATGTGTTAGTAGAGAGACAAGATAGTATGTATCTAAAGAACGATTAATCTACTAAAGAGTAATTAGTAGGGAGCTTAGATTGTGTATATCTATATACTGATGACACTACTAATGTGTGAATAGTAGGAAGATAGTTAGTGAATATCTAAAATAAAGTTTAAGTAGAGAAACTTAAACGGTAAAGCTTTAACAATAACCTATGTAGAAAGGGTAACTAGGGTTTAGTAATAACATAAGAGAGATGTTAATTATTAAGGGTATTTGATAGCCTACTGTATGGGCGGTACGGAGGAGCTAGATTGATTTGGGTTTATTAGATATTGGCTGCCTAGTTAGATTGGCTAGAATTGACTAGGTGGGGTTGAGTAGCAAACATTAGGTGCATATTATAAATGAGAGATGAGGAACTCAAGGGAGTGTTCTCAACCTAACATGTATATCTAATATCTGTGCACTTAAACTATTATTTAAGTACTTGCTAAATGTTTTTAAATGATTTTTACTTGGGCTCTGTCCCGTACTTGCAAAACCTTTTTCCACAACCTTTTAGGTGTCCAACCACAGGGAGGCCAAATAGGATGATCTATTTAGGGATGCATAGATGCAGCACTTGTGGATGCTTGCAAGATTTGGACTTAGACAATTCAGTTACTTCACTCCTAGTGTAGGGTGTAGGGCATTATTTTATTCGGGCATTTTGTCCATAGTTATTTCATTTATGACAGTCAGGCCTTGTATTCAGACTTTTATTCAGGTTAGACTTTATATTGGATTTTGTAACCGATGGTTTATTCGGTATTATTTCATTTCAGTCTTTTATATTGTGGATGGATTTATATTACTATTGCATGGGGTGTTTTTTATGTAATAATGTCCTAATGTTGTTAATTGTTAAATAAAAAGATTAAAATTTTGGTATCGGCTTTTTGAATACTAGGTAGTTAGTAATATTTTAAAAAGTTTTCGACAGTGATGCTAAGAATGAACTAGATGTTGATGTAAAAAATTAGGTTTGACCTAAATTATTTTAATCACAGATAAAAATGAGTAAAGAAATAAGACAATAGATTTTTAGAGTGGTTCAACCTTAAGAAAATGGCCTACATCCACTGTTTTTGTATTACTGATTGTTTTGCCTGGAATTCTCGATAAACGATTTTACCAAGAGATTCAGCGTGTCCCTCTAATGGGGAGATTACAATGTATTTATAGCCTTGAGGCTGTACATGTGAAAGAATAATGCATAGTTGTCCGGTAGGCGTATACATCTGTACGATAATAACTGTATATTTAATGCGCAGTTATTTTTCGGTTTTCCTTGATGCGTACGCCACAAGTATTTGAGTTGCTCGGACAGACTTAGTAGCTCGACAGGCTTGAGCTGCTCAGGGCCCCTGGGATCCTCGTGTCTTTTTAGTTCCTCGATGATCTTGAGTTATTTGGAGTATAGTAGTTCCTCGGGCGGTTGAGTAGCTTGGTATAAACATTTACAGTTGCCACCTAGGATGACACGCGTCTTCAAATAATAGGTCCATATCAGCAAAATAAATTTGGTATCAACAGAAGCCCCCAATGTTTCACAGTTCGAGGTTGAGGAGGAGTGTGGAACATTCTTCTCGAAATATGGCGGGATTAAATAGTCATCCTGAATTTTAGGAGTGTTCTCCTTGTATTTATTTCTTCTTTGAATTCATCGAATCAGACTTCATGAATATTTTGAATTTTTTTAACTGCTTCGATCTTCGTGCCCTTTTTATCCTTTTAGGCGCCGGTAACGCAAACGTCTTTCTTTGTAATCATTATTTTTACCCATTCCCAAGGTAAGGTATTTAAGCGCTGCAAAAAATCCTATAGTCTTTTACTTTTTCAAATCTATATCTTTGAACTATTCATTTCTTCTCTATCTTGTGCGTTCGTTTCTTCCATCGTTCGTTGTCAACTGATTCACTCCTTTCCTATAAGATTTTCTTCCTTTTCTTTTATTTACTTTGTTCATCATGGTTTACCTTGTTATATCTCTTAACAAATTTTGCTCTGAATTTTCAATTCCTTCATGGGTCATATTGGAAGAACTTTCTGAACCTTCTGACTATTTTTCTTTGGCTGAGGGACATTGGTTCCCAAGTCTCTTTGTGGCCGAATGTGTCTTTTCTTTTCATCCAAATACTTTATGTTTGGAATTCTGTTAGTATTTTGATGTTGTACCTGTAAAAATAGCCCCAAATACCTGGAGAATAGTTAATGGAGTTCATAGGTTGAACCAACTCTATGGAACCCGTTTAGGGATTCCAGAGATAATGTATTGCTACAGATGGGTTATTAGCGATAGTACTTTTTATTTGAAAACTAGGTTTTTCAATAGGGCATTAGTTGTCAATCTTCCTGATGCCAACAGGGATTATTTTGAACATGGAGTGGTAATGAAAAATTGGCAACATCCTCCATTAAATGGAGATGATGTATATCAAGGTCCTAGATGTCCTCCTTATGGAAATGGGATAGGTTATTTTTATATTTGTTCTATTTTTGAAATTATGTTTTCTTCATGTTTGACAAAATGCTTTACTGATATTTGATTTTTGATTATTTGCAGTTGACAGCAAGATAAAGTCTCCCAAAGAAACTGATGTTAATTTAAGGCATTTGAAACTTATTTGGAGTTTACACCAATCCGTTGTTGACGAACATATTAGATCAACCTCTTATTTATTGCAGTATAAGAGCTATACTTCATCCTTCACTACTCGTCCAGTGGTGGTTGACATCGACCAAGTACCATCTTCTGAAACTGGTGTGGAAGGTTCCTCCCCTGAATCGAATATTCCCCTTAGTAACATAATGAAGAGAAGAAGATCTCCTGCCTTCTTTGACAAATCAGACTCTGCCAATGTGGAGGCAAAGAAAAACAAACACAATGTCCCAGAAAAGGGACGAAAATTATTGATGCGCCTCCTCCTGCTGCTACCGAGCAAGTTGTTGAGAAGCCCCATGTGGCTCCGAGCAAGGTTGTTGCTATCTCTCCTCAAAGTGAGGTTATCGTTATATCTCTAACAAAGACATCGTATTTAGTTGAAACTGTTCCTGCTCCCCGAGGAGATTGAAGAAAAGTTCGTCTGAGAGTCCTGTTGGGCCTGTCCTTTGTGACACCCCGCCTAATTAAATACCTAGCGATCACTCCTTTATTAAATTAAAATCAAGGTGAACAGTTGGTTCATTCTTAGCATCACTGTCGTAAAAATAACTTTTCCAAATTTAACACCCTATTTAATTAAGCTAAGTGTCAAAACCATTTTTAAACATTACTTTCCAAATTTTATTTTGAAAATAAAGATTTAATTATCTACAACAATTCAATATTTAAAGAATCACGCCACAATAATCCTGGAACAAATAATCCAATTAATTTAAACATTCAACAACTAAACCCCAACATTTAAAACTTAAAGTAAAACATACATGATGAATAAATCCCAAAATAACAGTACTAGAAATAACTGAAATACAAATGTCCCAATAAAACAGATAAATAGTGGAAAGGGCGACACATGCCCAATAAGGAGAATGATAGAAGTGGAATCAAGTAAATGAAATCGTCTAAGCAAGTGGCCTGCAACTCCCACCTAAGCTGCAGCACGTTCCTTCCAAGGGATCCTAAACAAGACGCCCCTGTGGCTGGGCACCTGTAATATATACATATATATACAAGAGAGAAAGAGGAATAGAAACGGGTCAGAGCCCGATAGTGTATATGATTTAAAAATTCGTTTAGCAAGTATTTAAATTGATACATGCCAATGCAACAACATATTAGTGCGACACTCTCTTGAGAAATTCTCACCTCTCTTCTAATGTGCACTCCTATCGCACTAACCTTTCCAATGGTTTATCTCATCATATATCACACTATCCTTCCCCAAGGATTTAACTTATCTTAGGTGACTCTCAAAATTTAAGATTTAACAACATCATGGTTCAAAAAGGATAATTTCATTTAGTACAAAACGCTCATTTTAACTTTATTGATTCATAAAGTTTTTCAATATCATATTATACTTTTCAAAACAAGTATTTCCAATTTGAGTCATTATACATGTCTTACTTACCATAACACAGTAGGCAGTTTCCCATATTTCAGAAGTTCATATATATATATTAAATACTCGTATAATATATATATTCTAACAGCACCACACATAAAATTTTATGGTGCGGGCATACTTTGCTATCCAATCCCCGTATCAATCGTACTAAAGGGAATACAAGTTCGGAATCACTCTCGAACTGTATAAATACATACAAAAATAATATTGAGGCGAAGCATAGTTTCCAAGTCCAAGAGGTCAGTACATACCCTCACGTCTATCAGGACCGTGACTACCGATTCGATAGCCTGTACCTAGGATTTTTATCTTCTAGGGTACAAGTCAATATCCCCCATAAGGCACACGAGATAAGATCGTCCCAGCGCGGAAACCTCAGGGATAGCAAGTAGCGCGGGCATGATTTTCACAAGTATATAATATATGCATACACAATCATATAAATATACCACTTTTATTATATCAATTTAGGTTTATCCAATAACCCACATTCACAACATTTATCCTTATTTTCCCATTATTATTTATCAAGTATAATGGTTCATTCCTAACTTTAATTCGAAGGGTTTTTCCAACGGTCCGATCCTCCGGAATAATTTTTTTTTTTAGTGTTTGTATCTGATTAGAACTCTTTTCTTAATCAAACTCTTAATCCTTTATATGATAAAGGGTTTCCAGAATATCATATAAATCATCACTACATGAAAATTTCCCATCTCAAATTGGGGTTTTCTTCCATAAAGCTCATCCTAATAACTCCTAAACTAATATGGATGATGCATCAATGAAATAAGCAAGATAAACACTTGCCTGGGATTTTCAGAAATCTGGTTTGGTGTTGAATTTGGTGTGGTTGCGTTCCCCGTCTCGCGATCTATGCGTTGGCGGTGGCGGCGGTGCAAACGGGTGAGTTTTGAGCCATGGAATGCCTTGAGAGCTCTCTCCTCTCCTCTCCAATGGCTGTTCTAGTGTTTTGAGTTATCTAACCCTAGGAGATAACCTAAACATCTGATATAACCCCTTTAATTTTCGTGGGTTTAATTACCCAAAAATACAAAATGACTAAAATGCCCTCCCGGGGTACTAATTAAGCCTAAAAACGCCCCGAGACCCAAATCAAACTCCCGGGTATAATTTTCTGACTATCTTGACCCTTCCGGACACGTTGGCGCACTCAACAGGACCATATGAACAACTTATAAAATATTTACTTTTATTTATCAATATTTAGTCCCGAAGCGACACGGGCGCGTCCCGACTCAAATTTCTAAAATTGTCATTTTATTCACTCGTGACATTTAATATGGCCACTATTATATATTACTTTGCTCATTAGTGATTTTCAACAAATTTTCCCATAATTACTAACTCTCATCACGTTAATAATTATAACATAATGAATTTCCGAATTTTTATTAAATAAGTAATTCACATTAAATTTAATAAATCCCCAAATTAATATGGCATAAAAATACGGGGTATTACATACTTCCCACCTAATAACGGAATTTCGTCCCGAAATTCAGAAAATAAGGCATACCTGGTAAGAACAAATCTGGATATCTCTCCCACATATCGGCCTCGCGCTCCCAAGTGGATTCCTCCACGTTATGATGCTCCCACTGGACCCGTACAAGTGGAACTATCTTCGACCTCAATCTCCTCTCACTATAGTCTAGGATAGCCACCGGTCTCTCCTCGTAAGAGTTGTCAGGCTGTAAGTCTATCTCAACTATCGCGATGTGAGTATGGGACATATCATCCCGAAGATACCGTCTCAACGACGAGATGTGGAATACATCGTGAATGCGATGTAAATGCTCTGGTAGTCCCAATCTGTATGTTACCAGCCCAATCCTCTCGATAATGGGAAATGGTCCTATATACCTCGGGGCCAATTTCCCTTTCTTCCCGAACCTCATCACTCCTTTCATAGGAGATACACGCAGTAACACTTGGTCCCCCCACATTAAACTCCCGGAAGAACCGTTTCGCATCGGCGTAGCTCTTCTGCCTGTCCTGGGCTACTCGAATGCGAACCCTAATCATCTCAATCCTCGCGGAGGTTTCCTGAATTACCTCTGGTCCTAACAACTTGTTATCCCCCACCTCGAGCCAACAAGTTGGAGAACGACAAGGTCGGCCATACAAAGCCTCAAATGGAGCCATACCAATCGTAAACTGATAAGATTTATTATAAGCAAACTCTACCAGTGGAAGATGTGGTTCCCAAACTCCTCCAAAATCAAGAACACACATGCGTAGCATATCCTCTAACATCTGATTAGTACGCTCTGTCTGTCCATCTGTCGGTGGGTGATAAGCTGAACTCAACCTCAACTCAGTACCCATAGCGTCCTGAAAGCTTTCCCAGAAACGTGATAAAAAAATCTTGTTTCTATCTGACACAATATTCAGGGGCACCCCATGTAATCTGACAATCTCAGAAATGAACAGTTGAGCATACTGACCCGTGGTATAATCTGTCCACACCGCCAGAAAATGAGCCACCTTAGTCAAACGGTCTACAATCACCCAGATAGAGTCGTGGCCCCGCTGTGATGTAGGAAACCCTGTAATAAAATCCATGGAAATACACTTCCACTTCCACGCGGGTACTTCCAATGGCTGAAGCAATCCTGACGGTTTCTGATGGTCCACCTTCACCAGCTGGCAGGTAGAACACTTGGACACGAACTCAGCAATGTCCTTCTTCATCCCACTCCACCAGTATTGCCTCCTCATATCCTGGTATATCTTATCTCCTCTAGGATGTACCGTAAATCGGGACCCGTGAGATTGGGTCATCACTGCATGACGCAATTCTGCCCCTTCTGGAACCACTAACCTCCCATTAAACCTCAAACCCCCATTAGAACTAACAAAATAGGACTCAGCACCCTCGACTAAAAGTCGTACAATCTGCTCCTGGCAAAATGGGTCTGTGGTTTGGGCCTGTATTACCCTCATAAAAATCTCGGATGTGACTGTCATAAAAGATATGAAGGAACGGGCTACTGCGTCCTGGTGACCCAACTCCTTCCACTTCGCTTTCCAGACATCCGCTACCTCATTTACCGATCTTCGGCTCAACGCATCAGCAACTATGTTGGCTTTCCCCGGATGATACTGTTGTCGAACTGATAGTCCTTCACAAACTCTAACCATTTGCGCTGACGCATATTCAACTCTCGTTGAGTGAAAAAGTACTGCAGTGATTTGTGATCTGTGAACAAACGGAACTTCTCCCCCAATAAATAGTATCTCCATATCCTCAATGCAAAGACGACCGCTGCTAACTCCAGGTCATGGGTGGGGTAATTCTTCTCATGCGGCTTAAGCTTGCGGGAGGCAAAAGATATAGCCTTCTCTTCCTGCTGAAGTACTCCCCCAAGTCCCTGTAAAGAGGCATCGGTGTAAACCAGGTACTCCACACCCGGCTTCGGTAAAGCAAGGACTGGTGCTGAAGTAAGCTTGTCTTTCAGCTCGTCGAAAGCCAATTGACAAGCTTCATCCCAAATATATGGTACCCCTTTGCGAGTCAGGTTCGTCAATGAACCCGCTATTTTGGAGAATCCCCGAATGAATCTCCTGTAGTATCCGGCTAACCCCAAGAAACTACGCACTTCCGTCGGTGTCGTGGGCTATCCCCACTCCCTCACCGCTAACACTTTACTCGGGTCAACGGCTATCCCCTGTTCAGAAACAACATGCCCCAAGAACTGTACCTCTTGCAACCAGAATCCACACTTCTCGTACTTAACATACAACTGATGCTCTCGTAAAGTCTGAAGAACCTGCCTCAAGTTCTCGGCATGCTCCTCCTCGGAGTGTGAATATATCAAAATGTCATCTATGAAGATGATGACAAACTGATCCAAGAACTCTCTGAATACTCGGTTCATAAAGTCCATGAATACGGCTAGAGCATTTGTGAGACCAAATGGCATCACTCTGAACTCGTAAGACCCATATCTCGTCAAGAAGGAAGTCTTTGAAACGTCCTGCTCTCTAATACGTAGCTGATGGTACCACGACCCCAGATCTATCTTCGAAAAGAAAGTTGCTCCCCTCAGCTGGTCTAATAGATCATCGATTCGAGGCAACGGATACTTATTCCGTATCGTGACCTTGTTCAACTCCCGGTAGTCCACACATAACCTCAATGAACCATCTCTCTTCTTCACGAACAAGACTGGAGCTCCCCAAGGTGAGGTACTCCTGCGAATGAAGCCCTGACCTAACAGCTGCTCTATTTGATCTCGTAACTCTTGCATCTCCGTCGAAGCCATACGGTATGGAGCGCGTGCTATAGGTCTCGTATCTGGCAATAAATCTATGACAAAGTCTATCTCTCCACTGGGGGTAGGATTGGTATCTCCTGGAATACATCGAAATACTCACGAACGACTGGGATCGAGTCTAAAGGAATCACAACCTCCTTAGAGGCATCCTCCTCTATATAATACAAATGAGCGGTCGAACCTCCCTCTGGGCGAGGCATCGCTACTACAAACATCTCTTGCCCCGGAATGGCAAAAACAATGCTCCCACCGAAGCAATCAATCATGGTTTTATAAGCTGCGAGCCAATCCATACCGATAATAACATCATGCTCATGCATATCTAAGACTAACATGTCTGCAGGTAATACCAAACTACCAATCTCTACCCCCACTCCCCGGCATATAAAGAAGATAAGCGACCCACTCCCCAGTGGTGAGTCTACACACGTCACTGTGCTCTCTGCTATGGCTAACAACCCTAAGGCCTTCGCAAAATGCGTAGCTATAAAATAATGCGTCGCCTCAGTATCAAACAAAACCCGACCCATAGTACCATGGATAGGAAACATACCCTCAATCGCGGGTGGTGCCTGTGGAGCTGTTGCCTGGTGGACGTTATAGACACGTCCGTACTGTAACTGCCCCTGCTGCACTAGAGCTGCTGGAATGGCTGGTAGGGCTGGCACCTGGGCTGGAGCTGGGAGGGCAGCTGAAAAAAGTGGTCTATGTGGCTCATTATGGGCACCCTGCTACTATGGGGCCCTATTACCCTCTGGGCAATCCTGACGCTTATGACCATGCTTACCGCATACAAAACACCGGCCTCTGAAGTTACCTACCCTCTGACCCTGCTGACCACGGCCCTGCTGGCCGTTACCTCCCCGCCACTTGCCCTGTTGGCCCTGATTAGCACGGTGTTGGCCCTGTTGATTAGGCTGGCCCTGCCTATAACCCCCAAATCCCTGCCAGGAATCACCTGAACGGAATCGCTTAGCAGGGTCCCCCTGATGGGAACTCTGCTCGTATTGACGAGTCTGTCCATGAGATGGTGCCCCACTAGCACTACTACCCCCGGTCCTGCCCTGCTGGCTGGACTCTCCTGCTCTCCTACTTCCCTGCAGATGGAAGTGGTGATCCTGGCAATGTAGTAACGCCGTATTGAGTACATCAGTGAAAGTACTCAGAGATAGATTCCCTATAAGATGTTGACGGATCCTCCAAGCTAACCCGTCCACAAACAACATAATTTTCTTACTCTCAGTAGGTGCCTCATCTGGCACTATGGTGAGAAGTCTCGTGAACTCCTCCTCATACTCAGCAACGGTAGAGTTCTCCTGTTTCAAATTCAGTAATTTCCGCATCATCTCAGTCTTCACGGCGGGTGGAAAGTACTTGCGGTCAAACCGCTACCAAAACGACCGAATAGGGATCGTGTCCCTCTCTTCCAAGGTGGTAGTGGACTCCCACCACTGCAAAGCGGCCCCCACCAGCTTAAAGGAAGCCAATAATTGCCTTTGCACGTCGGTGCACTCATACATACGAAGATGCCGCTGGATGTCTTTCTTCCATTGGCTGACTGTGACGATATCTGAGCTACCAGAGAACTCAGGGGGATGCGCCTTCTGAAAAGCATCCCTAACCCTCTCCCATACAGATGGAAGCTGTGCTGGTACTGGCGCCACTGCCTGAATCTGGGGTGGAGCCTGCTGAACCACTGCTAGCGCGGCATTCACCGCCTGAGCAACAATGGCGGCTACTTCATTAGCATTCATAGTGCCTTGTGCCGGAGCTGTTGGCTGCTCGGCCTGGGCACGCCTATACTTTGGTGCACGTCTCGGAGGCATCTGAAATGTGAAGTAGTTTATTAGTCTCCAGTCATTATCAAATATCAAATAGCTGAAGACGTAACGTAAAAGAAGAAAAATAAAAATCCTAAAAATAGGGCTCTATATCAAAAAAGTTAAGCTGGAAGCGAAAATAAGCAGTACAGATCCTATGGACACTAGAACCTGATGCTCGGATACCACCTGTGACACCCCGCCTAATTAAATACCGGGCGATCACTCATTTATTAAATTAAAATCAAGGTGAACAATTGGTTCATTCTTAGCATCACTGTCGTAAAAGTAACTTTTCCAAATTTAACACCCTATTTAATTAAGCTAAGTGTCAAAACCATTTTTAAACATTACTTTCCAAATTTTATTTTGAAAATAAAGATTTAATTATCTACAACAATTCAATATTTAAAGAATCACACCACAATAATCCTGGAACATATAATCCAATTAATTTAAACATTCAACAACTAAACCCCAGCATTTAAAACTTAAAGTAAAACATACATGCTGAATAAATCCCAAAGTAACAGTACTAGAAATAACTGAAATACAAATGTCCCAATAAAACAGATAAATAATGGAAAAGGCGACACATGCCCAATAAGGAGAATGATAGAAGTGGAATCAAGTAAATGAAATCGTCTAAGCAAGTGGCCTGCAACTCCCACCTAAGCTGCAGCACGTTCCTTCCAAGGGATCCTAAACAAGACGCCCCTGTGACTGGGCACCTGTAATATATACATATATATACAAGAGAGAAAGAGGAATAGAAACGGGTCAGAGCCCGATAGTGTATATGATTTAAAAATTCGTTTAGCAAGTATTTAAATTGATACAGGCCAATGCAACAACATATTAGTGCGACACTCTCTTGAGAAATTCTCACCTCTCTTCTAATGTGCACTCCTATCGCACTAACCTTTCCAATGGTTTATCTCATCATATATCACACTATCCTTCCCCAAGGATTTAACTTATCTTAGGTGACTCTCAAAATTTAAGATTTAATAACATCATGGTTTAAAAAGGATAATTTCATTTAGTACAAAATGCTCATTTTATCTTTATTTATTCATAAAGTTTTTCAATATCATATTATACTTTTCAAAACAAGTATTTCCAATTTGAGTCATTATACATGTCTTACTTACCATAACACAGTAGGCAGTTTCCCATATTTTAGAAGATCATATATATATATTAAATACTCGTATAATATATATATATATATATTGTAACAGCACCCCACATAAAATGTTATAGTGCGGGCATACTCTGCTATCCAATCCCCGTATCAATCGTACTAAAGGGAATACAAGTTCGGAATCACTCTCGAACTGTATAAATACATACACAAACAATATTGAGGCGAAGCATAGTTTCCAAGTCCAATAGGTCAGTACATACCCTCACGTCTCTCAGGACCATGACTACCGATTCGATAGCCTGTACCTAGGATTTCAATCTTCTAGGGTACGAGTCAATATCCCCCATAAGGCACACGAGATAAGATCGTCCCAGTGCGGAAACCTCAGGGATAGCAAGTAGCGCGGGCATGATTTTCACAAGTATATACTATATGCATACACAATCATATAAATATACCACTTTTATTATATCAATTTAGGTTTATCCAATAACCCACATTCACAACATTTATCCTTATTTTTCCATTATTATTTATCAAGTATAATGGTTCGTTCCTAACTTTAATTCGAAGGGTTTTTCCAACTTACTACGTAACCCTCATGGACTCTATTCTTCCAAATGTACAATTCAGTAGATATCCATTTATGTTCCAACATAACTCTCTCTTACGTGTCTCTCCCCTTTAATATATACTTACATTGTCCCTTATGCAAAATATCCCAAAAATATAGATTTCGCCTTACATTAAAGGATTTTGAATTTTATTTTTTTAAAGATGGGAATTTCAAACGGTTTCGAAATCGGAATTAAAATGGAGTTTTAATTGAATTTTTATTATCTAGAAGATTCCTCGAAACATAAAACTCTATAGAAAAAAATATATTTAATAATATTGAACGGTCCGATCGAGCTGAAGTTTTTTCTGTAGCTTCCTCTTGTCTTCAGCTAATTCTCTGTAAAATTTCCTCCAATTCCAACGGTCCGATCGTCCGGAATAATTTTTTTTTTTAGTGTTTGTATCTGATTAGAACTCTTTTCTTAATCAAACTCTTAATCCTTTACATGACAAAGGGTTTCCAGAATATCATATAAATCATCACTACATGAAAATCTCCCATCTCAAATTGGGGTTTTCTTCCATAAATCTCATCCTAATAACTCCTAAACTAATATGGATGATGCATCAATGAAATAACCAAGATAAACACTTGCCTGGGATTTTTAAAAATCTGGTTTGGTGTTGAATTTGGTGTGGTTGCGTTCCCCGTCTCGCGATCTACGCGTTGGCGGTGGCGGCGGTGCAAACGGATGAGTTTTGAGTCTTGGAATGCCTTGAGAGCTCTCTCCTCTCCTCTCCAATGGTCGTTCTAGTGTTTTGAGTTATCTAACCCTAGGAGATAACCTAAACATCTGATATAACCCCTTTAATTTTCGTGGGTTTAATTACCCAAAAATACAAAATGACTAAAATGCCCTCTCGGGGTACTAAGTAGGCCTAAACACGCCCCGAGACCCAAATCAAACTCCCGAGTATACTTTTCTGACTATCTCGACCCTTCCGGACGCGTTGGCGCACTCAAAACGACCATACGAACAACTTATAAAATATTTACTTTTATTTATCAATATTTAGTCCCGACGCGACACGGGCGCGTCCCGACTCAAATTTCTAAAATTGTCATTTTATTCACTCATGAAATTTAATATGGCCACTATTATATATTAATTTGCTCATTAGTAATATTCAACAAATTTTCCCATAATTACTAACTCTCATCACGTTAATAATTATAACATAATTAATTTCCGAATTTTTATTAAATAATTAATTCACATTAAATTTAATAAATCTCCAAATTAATATTGCATAAAAATACGGGGTATTACATACTTCCCCCTAATAACAGAATTTCGTCCTGAAATTCGAAAAATAAGGCATACCTGGTAAGAACAAATCTGGATATCTCTCGCACATATCGGCCTCGCGCTCCCAAGTGGATTCCTCCACGTTATGATGCTCCCACTGGACCCATACAAGTGGAACTATCTTCGACCTCAATCTCCTCTCACTATAGTCTAGGATAGCCACCGGTCTCTCCTCGTAAGAGTTGACAGGCTGTAAGTCTATCTCATCTATCGCGATGTGAGTATGGGCCATATCATCCCGAAGATACCGTCTCAACGACGAGATGTGGAATACATCGTGAATGCGATGTAAATGCTCTGGTAGTCCCAATCTGTATGCTACCGGCTCAATCCTCTCGATAATGGGAAATGGTCCTACGTACCTCGGGGCCAATTTCCCTTTCTTCCCGAACCTCATCACTCCTTTCATAGGAGATACACGCTGTAACACTTGGTCCCCCCACATTAAACTCCCGGAAGAACCGTTTCGCATCGGCGTAGCTCTTCTGCCTGTCCTGGGCTACTCGAATGTGACTCCTAATCATCTCAATCCTCGCGGAGGTTTCCTGAATTACCTCTGGTCCTAGAAACTTGTTATCCCCCACCTCGAGCCAACAAGTTGGAGAACGACAAGGCCGACCATACAAAGCCTCAAATGGAGCCATACCAATCGTAAACTGATAAGAGTTATTATAAGCAAACTCTACCAGTGGAAGATGTGGTTACCAACCTCCTCCAAAATCAAGAACACACATGCGTAGCATCTCCTCTAACATCTGATTAGTACGCTATGTCTGTCCATTTGTCTGTGGGTGATAAGCTGAACTCAAGCTCAACTCAGTACCCATAGCCTCCTGAAAGCTTTCCCAGAAACGTGACACGAAAATCTTGTCTCTATCTGACACAATATTCAGGGGCACCCCATGTAATCTGACAATCTCAGAAATGAACAGTTGAGCATACTGACCCGTGGTATAATCTGTCCGCACCGGCAGAAAATGAGCCACCTTAGTCAAACGGTCTACAATCACCCAGATAGAGTCGTGGCCCCGCTGTGATGTAGGAAACCCTGTAATAAAATTCATGGAAATACTCTCCCACTTCCACGCGGGTACTTCCAATGGCTGAAGCAATCCTGACGGTTTCTGATGGTCCACCTTCACCAGCTGGCAGGTAGAACACTTGGACACGAACTCAGCAAAGTCCTTCTTCATCCCACTCCACCAGTATTGCCTCCTCATATCCTGGTATATCTTATCTCCTCTAGGATGTACCGCAAATCGGGACCCGTGAGATTGGGTCATCACTGCATGACGCAATTCTGCCCCTTCTGGAACCACTAACCTCCCATTAAACCTCAAACCCCCATCAGAACTAACAGAATAGGACTCAGCACCCTCGACTAAAAGTCGTACAATCTGCTCCTGGCAAAATGGGTATGTGGTTTGGGCCTGTATTACCCTCGTAACAATCTCGGGTGTGACTGTCATAACAGATTTGAAGGAACGGGCTACTGCGTCTTGGTAACCCAACTCCTTCCACTTCGCTTTCCAGACGTCCGCTACCTCATTTACCGGTCTTTGGCTCAACGCATTAGCAACTACGTTGGCTTTCCCCGGATGATACTGTTGTCGAACTGATAGTCCTTCACAAACTCTAACCATCTGCGCTGACGCATATTCAGCTCTCGTTGAGTGAACAGGTACTGCAGTGATCTGTGAATAAACGGAACTTCTCCCCCAATAAATAGTGTCTCCATATCCTCAATGCAAAGACGACCGCTGCTAACTCCAGGTCGTGGGTGGGGTAATTCTTCTATGCGGCTTAAGCTTGCGGGAGGCAAAAGCTATAGCCTTCTCTTCCTGCTGAAGTACTCCCCCAAGTCCCCATAAAGAGGCATCGGTGTAAACCAGGTACTCCACACCCGACTTCGATAAAGCAAGGACTGGTGCTGAAGTAAGCTTGTCTTTCAGCTCGTCGAAAGCCAATTGACAAGCTTCATCCCAAATATATGGTACCCCTTTGCGAGTCAGGTTCGTAAATGAACCCGCTATTTTGGAGAATCCCCGAATGAATCTCCTATAGTATCCGGCTAACCCCAAGAAACTACGCACTTCCGTCGGTGTCATGGGCTGTCCCCACTCCCTCACCGCTGACACTTTACTCGGGTCAACGGATATCCCCTGTTCAGAAACAACATGCCCCAAGAACTGTACCTCTTGCAACCAGAATCCACACTTCTCGTACTTAACATACAACTGATTCTCTCGTAAAGTCTGAAGAACCTGCCTCAAGTGCTCGGCATGCTCCTCCTCGGAGTGTGAATATATCAAAATGTCATCTATGAAGATGATGACAAACTGATCCAAGAACTCTGTGAATACTCAGTTTATTAAGTCCATGAATACGGCTAGAGCATTTGTGAGACCAAATGGCATCACTCTGAACTCGTAAGACCCATATCTCATCAAGAAGGAAGTCTTTGAAACGTCCTGCTCTCTAATACGTAGCTGATGGTACCCCGACCTCAGATCTATCTTCGAAAAGAAAGTTGCTCCCCTCAGCTGGTCGAACAGATCATCGATTCGAGGCAACGGATACTTATTCCGTATCGTGACCTTGTTCAACTCCTGGTAGTCCACACATAACCTCAGTGAACCATCTCTCTTCTTCACAAACAATACTGGAGCTCCCCAAGGTGAGGTACTCCTGCGAATGAAGCCCTGACCCAACAGCTGCTCGATCTGATCTCGTAACTCTCGCATCTCCGCCGGAGCCATACGGTATGGAGCGCGTGCTATAGGTCTCGTATCTGGTAATAAATCTATGACAAAGTCTATCTCTCGACTGGGGGGTAGGACTGGTATCTCCTGGAATAATCGGAATACTCACGAACGACTGGGATCGAGTCTAAAGGAATCACAACCTCCTTAGAGGCATCCTCCTCTATATAATACAAATGAGCGGTCGAACCTCTCTCTGGGCGAGGCATCGCCACTACAAACATCTCTTGCCCTGAAATGGCAAAAACAATGCTCCCACCGAAGCAATCAATCATGGCTCTATAAGCTGCGAGCCAATCCATACCGATAATAACATCATGTTCATGCATATCTAAGACTAACATGTTTGCAGGTAATACCAAACTACCAATCTCTACCCCCACTCCCCGGCATATAAAGAAGATAAGCGACCCACTCCCCAGTGGTGAGTCTACACACGTCACTGTGCTCTCTGCTATGGCTAACAACCCTAAGGCCTTCGCAAAATGCGTAGCTATAAAACAATGCGTTGCCTCAGTATCAAACAAAACCTGACCCATAGTACCATGGATAGGAAACATACCCTCAATCGCGGGTGGTGCCTGTGGAGCTGCTGCCTGGTGGACGTTATAGACACGTCCGTACTGTAACTGCCCCTGCTGCACTGGAGCTGCTGGAATGGCTGGTAGGGCTGGCACCTGGGCTGGAGCTAGGAGGGTAGCTGGAAAAAGTGGTCTCTGTGGCTCATTACGGGCACCCTACTGCTGTGGGGCCCTATTACCCTCTGGGCAATCCTGGCGCTTATGACCATGCTTACCGCATACAAAACACCGGCCTCTGAAGTTACCTCCCCTCTGACCCTGCTGACCACGGCCCTGCTGGCCTTTACCTCCCCGCCACTGGCCCTGTTGGCCCTGATTAGCACGCTGTTGGCCCTGTTGATTAGGCTGGCCCTGCCTATAACCCCCAAATCCCTGCCAGGAATCACCTGAACGGAATCGATTAGCAGGGTCCCCCTGATGGGAACTCTGCTCATGTTGACGAGTCTATCCATGAGATTGTGCCCCACTAGCACTACTACCCCCGGTCCTGCCCTGCTGGATGGACTCTCCTGCTCTCCTGCTTCCCTGCAGATGGAAGCGGTGATCCTGGCTATGTAGTAACGCCGCATTGAGTACATCAGTGAAAGTACTCAGAGATAGATTCCCTGCTTCGCTGCAGATGGAATCTTCCATGATGATTGGAGATTAAGTTCCTCCTGTTCCAGTTGTTCAAAGATTCTACGAGCAACTTTAGCCCACCAGTACCTCATTTGAGCAACTGCCACTATCTTCCGAGCAACCAACCTCGTCATCCCAGCTTTCCGAGGAAGTTGTAAAACACAAGGAGAAGGTGTAAAGAGTCTTGGGTTTTAATTTTGTTATTACTTTTGAATGTCACCTTGAGCTTTGTATTTACCTTTTGTTGAATAAAAATTCAAACTTTTTGTTGTTCATATTGATTTTCTTCTTCTTTCCCTGTCTTTATCATTATTGATCCTGTTTATGGCTTCTCTTTGCTAGTTTATGGCCAGGATGGAACTATTATCAGCTCATGACATAGAATTGATGAAGAAATGCAATGATTACTTCAAAGTTGGTCATGCAGATCTGAATGAGGCTCAGATAATTGACATCCTCGGATCAGGTGTTTCTGACCGAGCAGTTGAGGCTTACCAATATCTGAAGTGCTTGCTCGACCGAGCTGTTGCCAATAATGTAGCTTATTATGAGATGATTGAGGATCTTCAATGAACTATAGAGGAACTCCAGCAGTAGTGCAAAGATTCCTCCCTGCTTTTGCACCAAGGGTACGAGAAGAAATATCAACAGTTAAATGCTGAAAAAGGGTATGATAAATTCATCGCTGCCTACGAGAAAAAAGAGAGCATTCTAAATCTTAAGGTTGAGGAGCATAGGCAAATATCTAAACTATTGGAGGAGGAAAACAATGTTTTGCAAAAGGAGATATCCCAACTAAAATCTGCAGCATCTTCCTTGGGAGCTTTGGTCCCAGTCAATGACGAAGGTTTCTCTTTTTTGGAAGTAGAGAACGCCAACTAGCGAGATGAATTGGAAACTTTGAAAAGAGTGGGACCTTCCACCTCTACTCACGAACGAGAAAGATCTTCTTCTCAGGGACGAGCAAGGGCTGGTCGGATCTCTATTGAAGATGCAAGAACTCAAGCAGCTTTAGAAAATCAGGCAGTTCAATTGATGGCAAAGAACCAAGCTCTAGCAGAGATGTCCAAGAAAAATCTGAACCTCAACGAGCAACTTTCCATACAAAGCTCTGCCTTGGAAAATAAGGAAATCCTGGTGAAGAATCTCCATGAGTAGCTGATCAGCAGCTTTAAGTCAACTAGATGATCAACAGCTTTCTTTCTCTTCGTTAGCATGTCGTCAACATAAACCTCCATGTTATGACCGATTTGCTCTGTAAACACCTTGTTCATCAACCGCTGATATATAGCACCTGCATTTTTAAGTCCAAAAGGCATAACATTATAACAATAAGTTTCCCTTGGGGGTGATAAAAGAGGTACTCTCTCTATCTTCAGGCTTCATTTTAATCTGGTTATAACCAGAATAAGCATCCATGAAACTTAATAGTTCATGTCCCGAGGTAGCATCCACCAGTTGATCAATTCGGGGTAAAGGAAAATGATCCTTCGGGCATGCCCTGTTGAGGTCGGTGAAGTCTACACACATCCTCCACTTGTTATTTTTCTTCTTTACCATCACCACATTTGCTAGCCAGTCAGGATATTTGACATCCTCAATGAAAGAGGTTTTTTGTAACTTCTCTACTTCCTCCTTTATAGCTTGATTTTTCTCAGGACTGAACACTCTTCTTCGCTGCTTTACTAGCTTGATTTTCTTATTCACATTGAGCTCGTGACACAAGAAATTCGGATCTATTCCTGGCATGTCTTCATGAATCCACGCAAAAGTTTGTTTTTTTTGCCTTAGAAAGGCAATCAATTCTTGTTTTACTGATTCATCCAAGGATGCACCAATTTGAGTTGTTCGTTCTGGATGCTTCTCGTCCAGACTGACATTCTCAGTATCCCCCATGACCTGTCCTTTCACGAGTTGGGACTCGTCTCTAAGGTCTAATGTTTCAATCTTCGCATCTTCTATTTGGTAGGTAGTAGTCTTATTTCTAGATTCTTCATGCTCCTCCTGCTCGATAGATGAATAGTAGCATTCCCGAGCTACCTTCTGGTCACCCTTTACCACTCCTACTCCAAAACTGGTTGGAAATTTTAAACACTGATGTACAGTAGATGGTACTGCTTCTAATTTTTTTAATCCTACCATTACCATGATGATGTTGTAAGCTGATTGGACATTTTTATCCATTACAAAGAAGCTTACTCTTTTCGTTCGACAAGCAGGCCATGTACCAATAAGCATATCCAACCTGATCGTCCCAAGTGGCAAAACCTTTTCGCTAGTAAAACCAAGGAGGGGTCTGTGGTATGGCTCCAACTGGGATAATTTCAAATTCAAATTGTCAAAGCATGGATAGAACATGATATCTGTCGAGCTACCATTGTTCACCAGTACTCGTGAAATCACCACTTCCTTCATTATCATTTTGATCACCAATGGGTCATCATGAGGATATAGTACGCCGGCCAAATCGTTCTTAGAGAAACCAATGACCAGTTTGTGTTTATTCACCTTCCTCGGGCGATCATCTTCAGCCAGATTTATTCACTGAATGAATGAGCAAGCTTGAGCCTCATTGAGGTAAGCTTTTCTCTCAGCAGTCATATCTCCGCCTCCTGCATCTCCACCTGTAATTACATTACATTCAAATGATCCAAAATGGATAGAAAATACCTCATGTTCTGGCTATTTTGGTCTTTTGGAGAGATCGGGGTCGTCTTGGTCATCATCTGGGTCTTCTTCATGACTTCTCTTCTTATCTTCTTTTGCTCGACGAGGAGATCTAGACCTCTGCCTTGCTCAGTCGTTGTTCTTTCCACCATTTCGATGATCAACATACTTGGTTAGTTTTCCTCGTCTGATGAGTGCTTCAATTTCATTCTTAAGAGCTATGCAGTTCTTGGTCGTGTGACCATGATCTTTATGGAACTCGCAATATTTGGACTTGTTCCTTTTGTCAGGATCTGCCTTCATTTTCTCTGTCCAGTTCAGCTCCTCGTTGTTCTTAATCTCTTCCAGAATGTGGTTTATATCTTCTTTCAGAGGAGTATAATTTCCAAATCTCTTCAATTGTTGCAATGCTTGTTTTTGCTTTTGACTGCCTGTTACCACCATTGTTCTTTTGCTCCTTCTTCTCAGGTTTATCAACCTCAACCTTGGTTTCTTTGGTGTCCATATTCTTCTTTGTAGCCATAGCTTCCTCGGCGTTCATAATCTTAGTTGCTTTTGCTATTAGTTCTGCCATGGTTCTAGGCGAATCTTTGGCCAGAGTGTAGTACAATTTATCTGGCAATAGTCCACTCATCAGAGCAGTATTTATTGCCTTCTCCTCGTAATCAATGACCTCGAGCTTCTCATTATTGAAACGAGTAATATAATCCCTGGTGCTCTCACCTACCTTCTGTCTAACACTTAGCAAATGGTCTACTCGTTTGACTGGCTTAGCTCCAAAACAAAATTTCCCAATAGAGAGTTCTGCTAGCTGAAAGAAAGTCGCAATTTTCCTCCGAGGAGGGTTATTGTACCACATCTGAGTAGATCTGGTAAGGGTTCCTAAAAATGCCCTGCATCGCATCTCGTCTGGAACAACATAGATATCAGTTGCTGCCTGGTATTGTTCTATATGGAGAACAGGATCAGTTTTTCCATCATATTTAGGCGTCACCACAGGAGCTTTGAATTTTGATGGCGTAGGAAAGTCCACAATCTCTTGTATGAATGGTGTTCCTCGGACAAAAGTCCTTTGTAGAGGATTTTTGGTTTTAACCATCTCCCCTAATCTATCCTCTAACCTTTGAATTGAGACTTTCCATGCATCATCTCCTTCCTCGATCCTATTGGCTCGAGCAACTGATTGTGTTGAATTTTCCTCTTGGGATCTTTCATGACGAGCAGCTGATCGTGATTGGGCAGAGCCTTCCTTTAAATCAGACGGTCGTTGAGCATTCCTCGACATAGTCCTAGGGGGACTTCTATTCCTCCTAGGACCTAAATGATCAAAAGGTGAAACTCTACTCAATCTTTCAAGGGCACTTGTCCTTTCTGGAGATAGAGTGATGTTTTGTTGAGTATCTGTAGCTCGTACCGAGGAAGTCCGTCCAGGCTAATAAGAAGGATTATTGGATCTCTCAGTACAATATGAATCGGTGCGTCTGGACTGAGATTCCTCTGGGAATAACGTTATCTGCAAGAAAAGAGTAAACGAGTATTTCTCTGAACGCTTCGTTTCCCTGATTGGGCTGACACTCCGCCTTGAATGGTTTGTATGAGTTGACGCATAGTTTCTTACATGGTCGTTTGCCCTTGGGCCAAATTAGCCATTATACCAGCCAGATCTTGAGCATTTGGAGGAGTAAATGGAGGATTCAGAGGGATCCCGGCGTTTCGATTACTGGATTCAGGATGATCAGCCATTGGTGATAAATTATTTTGGTGAAAAACGATAATTATAGTGGTTTCCCACAGACGGCGCCAATCTGTTGATGTAAAAAATTAGGTTTGACCTAAATTATTTTAATCACAGATAATAATGAGTAAAGAAATAAGACAATAGATTTTTAAAGTGGTTCAGCCTTAAGAGAATGGCCTACATCCACTGTTTTTGTATTACTGATTGTTTTGCCTGGAATTCTCGATAAACGATTTTACGAAGAGATTCATCGTGTCCCTCTAATGGTGAGATTACAATGTATTTATAGCCTTGAGGTTGTACATGTGAAAGAATAATGCATAGCTGTCCAGTAGGCGTATACATCTGCATGATAATAACTGTACATTTAATATGCAGCTATTTTTCGATTTTCCTTGATGCATACGCCACAAGTATTTGAGTTGCTTGGACCGACTTAGTAGCTCAAACCGCCTAAGTAGCTCGACACACTTGAGCTGCTTGGGGCCCCTGGGATCCTCGTGGCTTTTTAGTTGCTCGGTGATCTTGATTTATTTGGAGTATAGTAGTTCCTCGGGGGGTTGAGTAGCTCGGTATAAACATTTATAGTTGCCACCTAGGATGACACGCGTCTTCAAATAATAGGTCCATATCAACAGAATAAATTTGGTATCAACACCAGATGAGAAACCTATTTTAATTGGATATAGAACTGATCACCCGGTATTTAATTAGGCAGGGTGTCACGGATGGTATCAGAGCATCAGGTTCTAGTGTCCTTAGGATCTGTGCGGCTTTTCATGTTTCAGCATAGCGTTCTTTGATATAGATCCTTATGATAGGATTGTTGTGTCCCTCGATGTATGAAACTTATGTTCTCCTACCATTATATATAGTGGATGTGATTTGTATACGAGTTCGATTGTTATCCATACATCGAACACTATAGGACGACCAGTGAGGTCCGTTAAAAGGACTGTAGGAGGAGAGGCTCAGTAGAAGACCTATAGTATTCTGGGAATAGTTATTGCGATGTAAGTCACAATAATTATTGTTCGGGATGGTGACAATAGGAAAATCTCTATTCCCAAGCATTTTTGTAGATAATGTTGGTGAAAATTTTCTACTCACCCAGTGTTGTCGGTAAGAGGCGGGGGGGGGGGGAAATAGAGGGACTCTTTGGGAGAGTCATCTATAAGGATTAAAACAAAGAGAGTGTAATATGTCAATGGACAGATAAAATCCAAAGGCAATTGTATAGGGTGGAGTGTAGCGACACCCGTGATTAAAATTTCGAGTGGAAATTTTTGAGCTCTTAGTGGCAGCATAAAGTGACGAGAATCAGTCACCGCATATAAGGAGTATATGGGATTGAACAAGAAATTTGAGTGAAATTTCATTGATAGATATTCCATATGTTGTTCAAACATAGATGCGAATTGAGTTTCAAAACTTATCACAAGTGAGCGAGTTATAGGCCGATTGTGAGAAAGGAGCTGACTTGTTGAGGGAACTTCATACTCAACGAAGGGGAATACGAAGAAAATAAAGGTTCTTTAAGTTGATAATGGACTTGTGAGTAGAATATGAAAGCCTAGATGGGAGATCCGTCTAGAATGATTTGTGTCGATGTTGTCAGGGTCGTATGCTTACATGAATTTATCAACGCTTCCATGAGAGGGGAGCCAAGGGGGGTAGAGAATCTAGTCGAAGAACAAGACTAGATTAAATGGTGATAGTGAAGCACCACAAGAGGGAATATCCAGTCGGGAACCCATTTAAATGATTCATACCAATTGAACTCCTACCATGTGACGATGAATTCAATCAGTTCCATCGAGGCCAACAATGATTTCCATAGGGCTAGTCAAGCCAAAGGGACAACAGGGGCAGCAATCGGGAACAAGACTACCAAGCCCAAGAGAAGGAAACCCCGACGTGGCTAGTGGGGCCAGAGATAAAGGGAAGATACAGTAAGATGTCCTATACATAGAGAGTGGGACCACCTATATTGAACTTGTCCACACTGAGAAAGTGAGACTACTCGAACTGGAAAAGTATATGGGAATGGTGTCAGTGGGGCACAACAACCGTCTGAGGAGCGAGATTCTCGATAGAGGAATTGGGCTAAGAGAATGCACTAAGAGGACATTTATATTATGTATTAATTTACTGCTTTAGAGAGTTATGAAAATGGGGTAGACTACTTTACAAGAGTTGACTGGTTAGCAACGAGTTGAGCGATCATAGATTGTGATAGTTAGATCTCGTGTTCGTTGTCCCATGGTATGATTTATTTTATGAGGTATCAACTGAAAGAGGGTTGATCCTATATATATGTGTATATATATTATATATATTTTGTAGTAAACTTTTGTGTGTATGTTGTCTAGTTATAATTAATCCTGGTGCGTAGGGACGGTTACTGATGTGATTCAGGGTAAACAAGCTTATTGTCGAGTGGAGAGATATAGCTCGTGACCTTTTTTGTTCTAAGAAACTAGTGATAGTAAGAATGTCGTGATATATGTTGTCTTGTGTAGGATGAGAGTGGACGAGTATACTTTTATGTCAAAAGACAGGTATTTTAGGGTACGTAGTATGGACTGATGGCTTAACAGATCTCAACGACTGACAATGCTAGGTAGTAGTGTATTAGGGGGTTCCTTGTTTGGATTTCGATTTGCAAGACATACCATGCATGAAGACAATGTTGGGAGTGGGGATATGATTAGCCATTAAGACATGGGTTTAGTACCTTCGGTAATATTTGCTTATAAACTCATATCTAAGGGATAGTAACTATGCGATAATGAGAGGCTAGTGGAGCCAGGTAGCATCGATGAAGTTATGCACATTTAAAGGTTGTATGGGAACCTTGGTTAGTGGAAATTTTTATGTATACACCCCATTCTGTACCCCCTAAACTCTTCTTAGTTCCCTAGTACCTCCCTTCATCACTACAAACCCAGGTCATACCCCGAGTACTGACCTAGAAGCCATCGGGCACTCCCAGACTCCGTTTGACCAAAAGTCAAAGTCTTCAACTCTATTGAGACTGAATAAATCTTTGAAGGGCACTAAAACCCCTTTCCAAGGGTCCGTCCCGTGCACGATTCTGACTTACCATGCGGACGAACGACCTATTTTCCCTCGAAACTCAATCAGGAGAACACCGGGCACTCTCAGGCTCTTTTTGACCTAAGTTAACTCTTTGACTCTGCCTAGACTAAATTAATCTTCTAAGGGCACTGAAACCCCTTTCCAACGGTCCATCCCGTGCGCGATTCTGACTTACGGTACAGACGAACGATCCGTTTTACTCCGAAAGGTCACCGAATGCTTTCAGGGCTCGGTTGACCGAAGTCAACTCCCTGAACTGGATCAAACTCTCTGGAATGTCCAAGTACACCTCTTAACCTTTCTAACGGTCCACCCCATGCGAGATTCGAACTTACCATACGGACGAATGATCCGTTTACATCCGACGATTCCCCGTCCAATAGACTGACGAATGGTTTCGAGCCATATTTGACCCAAAGTCAACTCCCGAACCCAGGAGCAGTCCAAAGGAATTTCAAAGGTTTCTGAATTAACTTTCCAACAGTCTGTCCCGTGAGAAATTTTGATCAACGGTTTGCGTTCTGAAACCGATTTTCTGAAAAGGCCTGAAAGACACTGCCAAACGGCAGGTTCCAGACCCTGCCTATCGGCAGTGTGCCTAAACACACCTGTCGATTGGCAGGAACAGGTCTATGCCGATCGGCAATGCCCTGGGCCTATAAAAAGGAGGCCTTGTCCTCATTGCAAGAGGAGCCCATATCTGATAGATATCACTCTCAGCAAATCCAGAAAACCTCTCTCGAAGTCAGCGTGATTTCCATACCCAAATACCTTTCCAACCTTCAATTTTCATCATCCTTTTCATCAAACTTGGTGAATTCACTACCCTCCATCATCATCCAAGTCTAAGGGTTGTTCCCCAACATTCAATATCAAGCTCAAGATCTTCAAGAAGGTTTAATTTTCTCAACTCTCTCCTTAAATTCTCATAAATTCGCAATAACTTGTTTTATTACTTAGCACTTTCATTATCTCATCTCACACATCCTAATATACTGTTTATTTAGTATTATTGTACATCTCTTATTTTCATATAAATAAAAACCCAAAAAATAAGAAAAATAGGGTTTGCTCATAAATTCCAAACGAGAATTCTCATACGTTTCCTATATTTTTCTCACAACTAAAACACTTTTTCTACACACACACACACACAAATAAGAGAATCCCCCAGTTGGATTTATGGGATAAACCCCACCCCTCATTTTTCATGCAAACTACATGGACTTTGATGCCTTTATAGGCTACGTAGGCGTCTCGAGGTAAAACCCGAGACTCGAGTCCTATTTTTACCTTTTCTCTCATTTTCTATTTTCTCTAAACTCCACTATTTTATATTATATATATACATATATTTGTTCTTAGTGGCGTATTATTCCACATGCGTTATCGTTCCATCATAACGGTCAACGTAAGGATAATCGCGTAAATCCTATTTTCTAATATTTGTATACCTTCCTACGGATGACTCGCTTTACCTCTTCCATGGTGAAAGTCGATGATTCCTATCTCCACTATATATACACATGCACACATATCACGGGAAAAATAAAGGAAAATAACAAAAACCCATGAGAGACCGAAAGGGCGGAATGGGTGTCTAACACCTTCCCATCTCGTAACTTAGCCTCCGGACCCTTTTCGAATCATTTTGGTTTCGTATGCATCAGTATGTCTTTGGATACTGTCCTTCGGGATGGCTTCCTTTCTTTTGTCTATTTTGAGTAAAATAGACTGGCGACTCTATCTCTCTACATTTTTCACCTCACCCAAATGACGCCGACCGAAGTGCTCCCGAGAGGGATGCGGGGGACCTAGGATCCTCCCTCACACGCCTGCCCGCTGTGAGGATCGAGGGACGGCCATAGTGGCGACTCTGCTGGGGAATTTCTTTTGAGGGCTAGACTCTATTTACATAGATGTTATGTTTGTTTATATTTTACCCATTTTTGTATGTTCCCCTTTTCCATGTATCTCCCATACTTATGCTTCTATTCGCACACGTGTAGAAAATTCTCCTTGTACACTTCGCATGACATGCACCTAGGGTCACATGTATCCACATGTTGCACGCATCATCCATCCATACTTGGTGAACCATTGTTACTTGCCCTTTGCTCCCTGTTTAGCATAATCGGAAAAGACATTCTCATAAGATACTAATAAGAGAATCATGCATGATTCACACGACATCACCAAAGAGCATTGTTATTTACCAAATTTTTACCCAATAACTGGAGGGTCACTTCGTGATGGGTGCTAGTCCGGTAGGGCGCGGTTAGCCTAAGCGATATGACTCTCACCTTCCATTGGACAAGTACCTTCGACGTGTATCGAACGGTTCCCCCCGCATCGTACCGCTTGACCGAAGTCATGGCGGGAGGTATATCGCAGGGAACTCATTCACGTATGCCGAGGATATCGAATTCGATCTCACACATACCGTCCCCACGAGGTATATGGTGAGGCAATTCACGTACACTCAGGTATATCAAATGGCTTGTCCAAACGTACCGATTGCCCACAAGAGCAAGATGTATATCGTGGAAGTCACGCAAAAGGGGGGAACCCTTTCCGACTCACCCAACCAATTGCATACCCGCATATAGGTGTCGAGCCTAGAAAACACATGTTAGATTCCTAGTTTCTACCCGAAACACTACCGAAATTCCGAGTCGGCCTGCCGCCCGAATTTTCATGCATTTTTAAAAAATGGGACCCTTCCCGTGAGCCTGGTCACAAGTCCATCCATAGCTTTGCATATATTACAAACCCAATTTTTCCAAGCTCGAGTCCCGTTTGGCATTTCATTTTACACTTAAGAGAATTAATACAAGTGAAAACATAATAATTATAATAATCATGCTGAGCCCGTCTCCAAAAAGAAAATTCTCTTTCTTTATCCAAAATCCAAAAACATTTGTTCCTTTCCTTATCAAAAAGCCAAAAACATTTCTCCTCTCTTTATCAAAAATCCAAAAATATTTTATCTTTCAATCTAAAAAAAATGTCAAGAATATATTCATCCTTTTTTTTTTCTCAAAAATAAATCCCATTTTATGCCTTCTCAGGTCCATCGCAAGCCCTTGGTCTGGCTCCTTATTGGCTTCGGTCTTCAGACAAGCCACTCCTGAGTTCCGTCCGTTCCCCCATTACTCCTTTCGAGTCCGGAATCCATCCGCTTTCCATGGATAACACAGATCAAGTAACCATTGTGTAGCCAAATCTTACGGCAGTCCTAGCTCAGCTTGTGTCCAAGATTGACAACCTCCAAACTGAGGTCCGAGAGATGCAACGAAACTAGGTTTCCGTTCCTCAATAACCCAAGTCCCTATTCCCTCATGCTATAGATCCACCCAAGCCCATCTGGGTTCCCAAAGAGTATCAGCACGCTCCATGTGCCCCTCCTATTAATGGGTCGCCGCCAGCCTAGCTTATTATGCCGAACCTTGCCCAGCCTGGGGCTAACTTGCCTAGGATCATTGATCCGAAGGAAGGAGAGCTGAACAAAGTCAAAGAAGACCTCAAGATGCTAACCAAGAAGTTCGACCAAGTTTGAATCTCAGGAAATTACATGGACTACACCCACATGTCTCCTTATACTAAAACGAGGTTACCCGAGAAGTTTAAGATGCCGAATATCAAGAAATTCAGAGAAAGTGGACCCCCGATTGTTCATCTCTGAAGTTATCATCGTTCCATGACTCTACTAGGGGCTTCTGAAGAAGTGATCGCCCAATTGTTTCAGCAAAATTTGAAGGATAGCGCCCTTCGATGGTTTTTGTCTCTCGAAGAGTCCATAATTTGTAGCTGGATGATGTAGCCTAGGAATTCATGTCGTAGTACAAATATAATGAAGAGCTTGAGGTCACCGGCCGTGATTTAGAGCTTCTCAAACAGAACCTTGGAGAATTAGTTAGTTACTTCATTGCTCGATGGAGGGAAAAAGCATCTACCATGACCAATTAGCCTTCTGAGGAAGAACAAGTCAACATAGTGAAGAAGAACTTCTTACCACATGTCCAAGAAACCATGGGAGGACAATACTATCCCCACTTCCAAGCTCTCGGAGAAGCAGGAGTAGAAATCGAGGAAGGTCTTGCCAAAACAGAAGTCAAACCAAAGAAGGTGTCCGGACAGTTCACCCCCAGAAAATATGGCAAACTTGCCAGTGCTACAGTCTCAACCATCAACAACATCTCTCAACCAACCACCTCATGGGCACCAGAAATCCACCCTGTCCCAGTCCGAAAGGAATACACCGAGCTCCATGCTCCCCTATCCAAAGTTTATCAATCCTTGTTAAGCCGAAACCTTATCAAACCTTTGGATCCCCGTCCATTTCCAAATCCACTCTCAAGAAACTTCAAAGCAGATTCCCATTACACCTTTCACCAAACTGCTGGCCATACCACTGACCAATGCTTCACCTCCGAAACATAATCTAAGGTCTAATTGACTGGGGTACCATCGCCCCACCAGCCAATCCTAAGCCAAACACTATTCACAACCCACTTCCATATCATGCCAATGCCATCTTTCTAGAAAAGAACCCAGAATTTGATCCCTCAACTCAAATCACACCATATACTTTCCTAAACCTCTCCAAATTTGCCCATATTTCGCCCTACACCCTACTAGCCTCGCTGATCAGACACTATCACTCCTTACCAGAGCATGCATCGCTGTTCGTGCCCGTTTTGAAAATGAAAGCATGGAATTGTCAGAATTGTTAAACCAACTCCTAGAGTTCGGTATGAAATTACCCTCGCAGATGGTCATTGATTGCGTTCAGTACGCTGTTCTTGGAAGCACAGAAATGGGCCTGAGAGTCAGATAGTTTGGTAGTACCAACCGATGAAGTCAGCCTGGATGATGTCATCCAGATCATGGTAGAATTATTCAGGCAAACTAATGACATTTGCAGTATGACCGAGTTACTTGATGCTTTGAAGCTATAGGGGCGCCTGGTCCCTTCACCTTTACACATCCCCACAGAATGGGATGATCTGTATGAAGAATCCATTGAAGTTTTGGAATGCATCAACTTTACATGGAAAGACAGAATTTTTACCACTGGATGGGGGAAGAATTCGGAGATTCGAATGAAGAACAAGCTTTTGAGAAAACTGGCCTGATAGCCGGCATGTGTGGAATGATATCATTTAAAGAACTCCTCGAAGAAATAAACAAGGTGGCAAAATAACCCAAGATCAACGAGCAAACGGGATTCATGTTTTTCCCTTCTTTAGTAAATCACATAACCAGATCAGGGAGGCATTACTAGAGCCCAAACTCACTACCATCCAATGACAAAGGGAAGGGCGTTGAAAACCTTCCTATGCCAGAAATGACCCTCAAAGAGAGCAAGATCCTTGATCAACTGAAGAAAACTCAAGTTAATATCACTTTATGGGGGCTTTTCATATCTTCTTAGCTACACAGAAATGCTTTGATCAAGTTGCTCACTAGACCTATGGTTCCTCCTTCTACCACACTAGAAGAAGCGGTAAATTTGGTCGGATCCTTATCCTATACCCGAATGCTATCCTTTTTCGAATAATAAATCCCTAAGATTGGGCCAAATCACAATCATGCACTCAACATCTCCGTCGAAGTTATGGGGAGGGTCGTACCACTCTCTCTTGTCGACAATGGATTCGCCTTGAATGCCTGCCCACTGAGAACCTTCAAATGTTTAGGCCTGAAAGAAAGAGACCTCGCTCCAACCTCCGCTGATGTGCGTGCCTACGATAATACCCGTCGGGAGGTGATGGGATCCATAAAGCTTATAATAGGGGCTGGACCTATAAACCCTGTCGTTGAATTCCATGTTATTAACATCCCAGCCTATTTAACCTATTGCTAGGATAACCTTGGCTCCATAGTATCAAGGGCGTGTCTTTCTCACTCCATCAGAAATTAAAGTTCTTCACCGACAGACGGGTCATTACCATCTTGGGCGATGATGACAATGCCTATGGTGCAAGTACCAACAGTCCAATCCTTGAGATACAACACGGGTCAAATGATATGCCCCTATCAGGATTTCGAGTTGAACCACTTCTACTCCCGGCAGGGGACAACTTCAAAAAAAGGGTTTGTCTAGAATACGACCCTCATGACAACGCCAATGTGATTCAGATAACATGCAGTTCATATTCGGACTGGGGCTAGGGCAAAGACAGCAAGGGATACTTGAGCCTATTAAACTAAACAAGGCTTTCCCTCCTTGTGGTTTGGGGTATCAACCGTCAGAACAAGAGCTCAGAATGACCCACCAGTCTCGACCAAAGAGAAGACTAGACCGCGTCCAGACTATCCCAGGTGACTCCTTGAATGGACAATTCATCAAAGAGGGTGAGGACTTCCCCTTTTGCAGCTTTTCGAAACCATGGGATGACCATACAAATAAGAAAATGAAGCCTGGAATGGAGATCTTTTTCCAAGACAGCTACCCATGGGCTGAAAATTCCCAACACCTAGTACAACCGCTCATCAAAGATACCGAAGAGACCGAGGCAAGTGACTCTGAAGATTCCTTCAACTTACAGACACTGGGACTGACACTCTACATGGTTCATTCAGGCACTACATCACTGGATCCATCCCACCTGATTAAAGTTATTAATACACCTCTCCTTAACTGGCATGTTGTGCCAGTTCTACCTGCTGAAATCTCCCCTAATCCTAATGTTTACCCCTTTTATTCTTTTGTTGTCTATCCTTGTTCAAATGTAATCGAGTTCTCTTTTAATGAGGTTCTCAATGATGTTTTTCCTATCAGTTAAATAAACGAAGATTTTGAGTATCTTGTTGTGCCTTACATTAACTGTTTGGATTCTAATCAAACTTTTGATGATGATGATTTTGCAAATGAATAATTCTTAATTAATTTAAATAAGGTTAATAATAAACAACATAACCGCATTCAAGTTAATGAAGAAGAGACTGTTGTTGTTAACCTCGGTTCTAGTAGCCGACTGTGCGAGAATAGGATAGGGGCTACCCTTGACGAGCATGAGCGTGCACAACTCGAAGAATTGCTAAATGAATTCGTGGATGTCTTTGCATGGTCCTACGACGATATGCCTGGCATTGATCCTGAAATAGCTCAGCACGAGATTCCCACTCTCCCAGATTACAAGCCGATCAAATAAAAGTTGAGAAATCTCCACACTGAATGGTCGCTCAAGGTCAAAGAAGAGGTGGTTAAATAGTTGAATGTAGGCTTCATTCGTGTGATTGAATATCCCACGTGGCTAGCCAACATAGTACCCGTGCCGAAATCAGGAGGAAAAGTTCGGATGTGTGTAGACTATCGGGATTTGAACAAAGCCTCTCCAAAGGATGATTATCCGCTACCCAATATCGGCATGATCATGGACACACAGCCAGTCATGCTCTTAAGTCATTCATCGACGGATTTGTCGGACACAACCAAATCAAAATGCACCCAGACCACCAAAAAAAGACCGCATTCATTACCCCATGGGGAACCTTTGCTACATTGTCATGCCATTTGGTCTCAAGAACACTGGGGCTACCTACCAAAGGGATGCCACAACCATCCTGGACGATCTGATTCACAAAGAAGTTGAGGTCTATGTGGATGATATGATTATCAGGTCCAAAACTAGAGAAGGTCATGTTCCTGCTCTATGAAAGATCTTCTAATGACTGCGACAGTATCAGATGAGACTCAATCTGCAGAAATGCATCTTCGGCGTTACAAAAGGAAAACTCTTAGGATTCATGGTCAGTGAGAAAGGGATAGAAGCAAATCCCGCCAAGATGAAAGCCATACTTGAGATGCCACCTCCTCGAACAGAGAAAGAAGTTTGAGGTTTCCTTGGAAAATTGCAATACATTAGTCGGTTCATCATCCAGTTAACTTCCATCTGCGAACCTATTTTCAAACTCCTCCAAAAGGATTCAACTAAGGTTTGGAACGAGGCCTGCCAAGAAGCCTTCAACCGAATTAAATAAATCCTGACTCAACCTCTGGTACTCATGCCACCATAACCTAGTCTCCCTTTGCTCCTATACCTAACCATAATCAACACTGCAGTTGGGGGTTTACAAGCCCAATACCTTGAAGATTCTTGTAAAGAAAGATCCATCTATTATGCCAGTCACAAATTGGTTGGGTATGAGGTTAACTACACTGCTTTGGAAGAGGCGTGTATCGCACTTGTCTGGGTCACCCAAAAATTACGACACTACATGCTCACCTTCCCCATCAAACTTGTATCCCGAATGGACCCCATGAAATATTTGCTTGAGAAACCCGCCTTGTCCAGCCAAATGGTCCGATGGTTGATGCTCCTAGCTGAGTTCGATATCATGTACGTCACCCAGAAAGCCATGAAAGGAAGAGACATCTCTGACTACCTCGTTGATTACCACGTAGAAGAAGATGATGTCTGGATCTCTAAATTCCCAGATGAAAACATCCTTTTCACTGCTCAAGACAACCTTCGATGGCAAATTTTCTTTGGCAGCGCTACCAATAAGAAGAGATATGGCATTGGGATACTTCTGGTCGCCCCAGATGAGTCCCACACTCCTATCGCCATCAAGTTGGATTTCCCTTGCACCAACAACATGACTGAATAATAGGCATGCACAGTAGGCCTCAAAGTTGCTCTCAAGAAAGGTATTCAATGACTAGATGTCTACATGGATTTCTCCCTCATCATCGATCAAGTGCTCAGAAAGTGGAAAGTCAAGGACGAGAAACTCCAACCCTTCCATGCCCACTTAGAAGAACTAGCCTCCCAATTCTAAGATATCACCTTCCATTACCTACCTCGAGCAAAGAATAACCTAGTCGATGCTCTCGCTACCTTGGCCTCCATGGTCGACATGCCCGTAGGAATAACTATGACCCCCTTCCTAGTTCAAAAGCAAGACAAACCAACCCACTGTTACCACTTTGGGTTCGTCACTATAGAAGATCTCGAGCTATCCAATTATTGGTACTATGAAATCTGGTGCCTCCTCAAGCATGGTAGGTATCCCGAGGGTTCCAACAAGAAAGATCGAGCAACCATTCGAAGACTCGCCGCCCAATACATCATATGTCACAAAGCACTACTCAAAAGGAACTTCGATGGAACTCATCTGCATTGCATCGCATGGGCTGACATTGAAAAGATAATACAGGAGATCCACAGCAGGGAATGAGGACCCCACATGAACGATCACATGCTTGCCAAAAAGATCATCCGACAAGGCTACTACGGGACCAACATGACCCAAGATTGCACCGCCTATGTACGGAGATGCCTCAAATGCCAATAATTCTTCAACCTTCAGCATTTGCCTCCACGTGAATTATACAACATTACCTCTCCCTGGACGTTCTCCACCTGGGGCATCGACATCATAGGGAAGGTTACACCGAAGTCTTCCAATGGGCATGAGTTCATCCTAGTTTCCATTGATTACTTCACCAAATGGGTTGAAGCAGAGCAATACGCAGTGTTGAACGCTAAGAAAGTGGCCAAATTCGTCAAGAAAAACATCATCTGTCGGTATGGGGTCCCACACGAGCTAGTATTAGATAATGGGTTGCATTTCGAGGCAGAAGTCATAGAGGTGGTCAAGGAGTATAGGATTCAGAGACACAACTCTTCTCCCTACCGACCTCAGACCAACGGTGTAGTTGAAGCCGCCAACAAAAACCTCAAAGCCATCATCAGCAAGATGACCAAAAGCTGTCGAGATTAGGCCGATCGAATCCCGTACGCCCTCTGGGTCTATCGAACCTTAATTCGAACCTCTACTAGGGATACCCCTTACTCTCTAGTTTACGGTATGGAATTAGTCCTACCCATGGAGCTGGAAATACCCTCATTTCGCATCACGCTTGAAAGCAAGGTCAGTGAATAAGACTGGTGCCAAAGTCGTCTTGACGAGCTGACCCTCCTAGACGAAAGGATATTAAAAGCACTATACCAAATATAAGGTTACCATCGCCGAATAGCTCGTTCATTCAATAAGAGATTTAAGGATCGCGATGTCAGAGAAGGGGACCTAGCCTTCAAAGAAATCATTGAACCCATTTGGGACCCCTGAGGGAAATTCAAACCCAATTGGAGCGACCCCTACATTGTCAAGAAGATCTTATCCGGCGGTGCCGCCATGCTTACCGACTTAAATGGGGAAGAGATGGCTCGTCCAGTCATCCTGAACCGTCTCAAGAAGTTTTACTCCTAGTCCAAAATCTCGGCACGCTACGGCTCTTCTCGTCTCCCTTCTATTCTAAAAAAAACTCTTCATTTTCCCATGCCCAGAACTACGTGGGCCTGATCCTCTGCAAATAGCCATTTTCAAACAAAGTATAAAATTTCAAAACCCCCGAGGTACGTAGGCAGCTCATACACCTTACATGAGCACGACCCTTTCTTTTTCACAAAATACTATTCTTTTCTTACCTCCGAGATCGACAGTTTATTCTAACATACATTTGAACAAAAGGATTATGTATGCCTTAACGATCGGTATAGATAATTCAAACAACATAGAATTCATCGAAAGGTACATCTGGATGATCAGAAACTTGTTTATTTCACTAATAAGAATTTACGGTACAGATTATATAAGAAAAGGAACGGATAACTCCCTTCCCCCTACCCTCTTACAAAAGCCAAATAAAATTCCCACATTTATTCCCCATTACAAAATAAACCATCCTACCCATAGCTACCAGAGGATCCCGCTCCATCATCATCTACATCCTGGGGGCCCTAAGTTTCCCCTGCCTGAACAGAGTGTCACAGACACTCCATGAACCGATAAGCTCGAACCAGCTTCGAAAAAACCACGATACCTCCTTCCATGGTATTAAAAGAGACAAGACACTTTTGTTCAGTCTCCACTGCCAACATATTGCTAACTACTCTCCCCTACAACCAATTCATATAATCCCCAGGGATATGCCAAACTCTCCCAATAGACTGAGAGGGACGGGTCGACGGACGCCGACTCTCCCACGGAGAGCCAAGCCGCAGGCGCAGACGCTCAGTCAAATCCTCTACCAGAAAGAAATTTAGTGTTCGAGGTGGCACGACCTGTGCCCAGTCAAATTGGTGCAGAAGCGGCCAAGGGAAATAAAAAGAGAACTGGTTGAGACTAACCAGCCGCACATACGGGTTTTCTCCTAGCTCCAGAACAGGCAGCAACTATCCCCACCAAGGCACTAATCAGTACAGATTTTGAGCCCCATGCTCCACAAGCCAATTCTCCCAGCTCTCAATATCCAGGCCAACGCTGAAGAAGTGAAGCGAAAAGAAGTTGGGTACAATCGACAAAGAATATTCTGGAAGAGTCACCAGGCGGAGTCTTTCAGATAACCACATGAACAGCATCACGGGGCTACCCCGTTGGAAGTCAAAACGACCTTCTTGCCTGGCATCCAGACTGTTCAGGGTCTCCGCCAATATCACCACCGTAGGATTGCAACGGTATGACATACATGAAGTAATGGCTGCAAGTTGTAAATCCACCAGCAGTTCCCCCGTCACCAGCAACAATTTTGAAACCAGGCCCAGAGCAACAGCTCCAGCATAGACAGCATCACCTGCCTCCTGCAAATGCATGGACTGCAACACTGTTGAGAGGGAGATCATTCCTCCAATAACTAGTGATCTAGTCGCCGAAGGCAAAATAGGAAGAAGCCCGGCCAGTTAATCCCTGGGAGAATGGGAAAATTCGGGTAAAGCCGCAGCAACACTAGGATTTATCCCCAGCATGGCAAAAAATTCCTCGTAGGTAGGATAGACTTCATCCAACCCAAAGCAAAATACATGGTCTTCGAGGTACCACAATTGTACCGCCGCCATTAGTATGTTCCACTCAATGGACTGATTGCGCCACAAAGAGACTCGACACATGTTAAAATCATCATAGTCAACATTATAAGAGCACATCGCTTCCAAGGCTTCAAGGTAGCTGGAAAATTCAATGCTACCAGGGAGAGCCATCTTGCAGGACTAAGATATAATTGGCAAGGAAGTAAAAATGTGAAGGTGTGACGAAAACACTCCACCCCTACCCTTTTTTTATACTTGAGAACCCTCAAAAAAGACATAACCCCTGCAGTTATCGGAGGGAATCCTACCCCACAAGGTACAAGAAGATGAAGAGGGCACTAATTAAAAGCTTTGAATTGATGGGACTGGACTTGACTGTCGATAGGCAGGGCGAGGGGCTTGCCGATCGGCAACCCCCCATTTTTGGAAATTTTCCTTTTTTCTTTTTTTATCAAAATCAGAAAAACCCAATAAAAATAAAATTGATATTCTCAACAGAATTTCAAAAAAATCCTCTTCCACCCGTATATAATTTCCCATTTTTAAAACTGTCCTTCAAAAAATCCTAACAATGTCTCTTTTTACGGTCTCAGCAGCAAAGTAAAAAGCACATGTGCATGCATTCACTCACCATTAACAAAAGATAATAAAAAAATCCCATTGCATTGCATATATATATATATATATGTTCTTCTGTGTTACATTAAATTTTGCAGGAAATAAAAGAAAAGTAAAAAACAAATGGGACTCAGCCCGAACCCACATTTTTTCTCTCTCTCTCACCTACCCTTCACCCCTCTCTCTAAGAGCTTCCACCCCTACGATGCGCTCTCTTTCCCCTACGGTGAGATGATGTACCACTGCTACCCGAGCTAGATTCCTCCTCGAACGAAGCAGATGACACCAAGCAAGAAGGAATCGGAACCGCATCCCGAATATGGGTAGTTGTCGAAGATATCCAGTCTCTGATGTCCCTCAGCTAAGTGGTCGACACACGGATTTACTGCAAGTAGAAGGAAAAATCAGTATCAAAGAGGGATCAAAATAGAAAAGGAACCAAAAAGAGGAAGAAGGTATACCACAGGATGAAAAACCTCCTCTGTCAAACCTAGCTCCTCCGGATCCATCGCATGAGGACGATGCAACATGGGGACCATCCCTCCATCAGCCCGTCAGATGTTATACGAAGGGGTATGCAATCGAACAAAGGGAACCTCTTAAGTCGTCACCGCTGAAGACGCCGACGGACCACCGCCGTTGTGGGAATATCCCACCACCCGACTCGAACCCGCAGAAGGGAAAGGCAAGGCATCATATATATTGGGCGCCATCAACCAGCTCATCACAAAGTCCATATAGTCATAGGGCGCTGCCGTATCAGTGTACAACAAGTAGGACTTTCCGATCGTAGCCGCGATCCTCGCATCCTTCGGCAGCAGCTACTCCCGTCTCATAGACGTAGGAGGCTGCGCAGGTGGCACCACCACCTCCTCCTCCATAATCTGCCGAACCACCCGCTCCCCCAGATACCAGGAATGGCCGAACTCATGCACCAGCAAACGCCTCATCTGTGCATTCACCTCGGTCGCCCCCGTATCCTGAATGGATGTACCCCAAGGGTAAAAAGTTACCTGAAAATCCCAAGCAGGCATAAGTCAATACAAAATCAGAACATGCCAAAAACCAAGGCTGAAAAGGAAAGAGTCTTACCCTACCACTGGTCAGGCCATTCAAGACCAGACGCACCGCCTCCAAAGGGAGAGATCCCTTCGACTGTAGATTGGCCTTGCGCCATCGATACAATCGACAGAAGTCCCCAATAGTCTCATCCTTCAAGGCAATCAGCCGGGTATTGCACCTAATCACCTCATAGAACCACGTCTGCCAAAGACAATAATTCACAATGAAAAAGAGACGCATAAGGAAAAAAAATGTAAATGCATGAAAGGAGAATGCGTAAACTGAAGAATACCTCAAGGAGATACGTGGATCCAATAAAATTTTATCGGCAGCGCCGGTTGAATGTATCCAAAGGAAAATAAAGGGTCGCCCAAGTCAGACTCCCCCAATCATAGGAAGGGATGTTCGAAAACATCCTCAAATACGGCAAGAACCACAAATGGACGACGTCGCCACTCGATGCCACCATGAAACCTCCCAGCACCACCAAAATGAACAACCAGGCCATTTGCCTCCCCTGCAGCCCGTCCTCCACATCAACCACCCTACTCAGTAAAACATCCTTCAGCAGGGACAACCGGATGGAATCCCCAGACACTATCCTCCCCACATCACCAAGCTCTGCCCGCACCGCCTCCGACCTCACCCACAAAGAGCGATCCACCTCTATCTGCTCCCCATCAGAACCTAACCCTAGTAGCTACTGCACATATATGGGAGTAATAGTCATCTCCCCGAAGATGAAATGGAAGGTGTGGATAGTATCCCACCATCTCTCCCCCAGAGAGCACAAAACCCCTTTCGAGCGAGGCGTCTCATCTAGCACAGATGCCAACCTCCCAAAACCCGCTGATGATACCACCTAGCACACCATAAGTGGAAGATGATCCCAGACATCCTTAAGCCCCGTCGTCCCACGGGAACGCATGTTCTTCAAAGAGATATCAGACTGTCAAAAGAAAAAACCTTGTCAAAATTCAAGAAGAAAGGAAAAATCACAAAAAAGAGAATAATGCCAAAAGTCAGGTTACCTACATAACCGCCAGGGCTCACCACCCTCGAAGAGTGATGATGCGATGGCTCCCGCAATAAGGTCCACTCATCCGCAACCGGCTCAAATGCGTTAAAGGAGTTTTTACTCCCCAAAGCAAGAAGCGCCTTGGCCCTTCACTCCATGTTCTCCCAGTCATCAATAATCAACCATTCCCTATGCACTGCAGTGCTCACAAAGGCGGCTATTTCTTAGAGATCGGAATGCTAGAATGATTTGTAGAGGAAAATCGCAGAAAGAAAGAAAGCAAGAAGCTATGAAAAATTAGGGGGAATTCGCCCCTTTATGTAGGATGCCAAGGGTCATGCCGATCGGCATTGACCCCCTACCCACCGATCGGCACTGACCCCTTACCTTAATGAGGCAGTCTAAAAGTCTGTGCCACTACCTAATGGCACCCTCTACACCATGCCTACTAGCGCCCCCCTTAAAATTTCATACAAAAATTCCTAGAAAATACCAGAAAATCCTGAAAATTCCTAAAAATCCCAGGAAGGATTTAGAACATTTTCACCGAGAAAATTTTGCACTCCCTCAAGAGAAACCCCTATTTCCCCAGCGAAACTCTCAAAAACCAAGTAAAACTCCTCCCGGCAACATCCCCGGAGGATCTCTAAAGATCACCCCCTATGCCCCAAAGGCATCAATTTTCCCCCAGCAATACATACAAACCCTGGGCCACCTAAATCTCCCCAGTGGAATTTTGGCTATTCCTTCAGAGGATGAAAAAGATTTCCCCAGCAATCGGCTCCCCAGCCCAAAATAAAACCACAAGATAAATCTCCCCACCAGAGTTCCCCAAGAACATCTCAACTTAAGCTCGCAGAATTGGCTTCGACCCTCAGAATTGGTCATCTCTACATAAGCCTGTAGAATTGGCTTCGACCCACAGAATTGGTTACCTCCACCTTAAGCCCACAAAATTGGTCATCATTACATAAGCCCACAGAATTGGCTTCAACCAGCAGAATTGGTTACCTCATCTTCGACCCGCAGAATTAGTCATCTCTAAATAAGCCCGTAGAATTGGCTTCGACCTGCAGAATTGGTCACCTCCACCCCACAGAATTGGCTTCGACCCGCAGAATTGTTCATCTCAACTTAAGCCCGCAGAATAGGCTTTAACCTACAGAATTGGTCATCTCATACATAAGCCCGCAGAATTAGCTTTGACCCGCAGAATTGGTCACCTCATCTTCAAGCCCGCATAATTGTCTTCGACCCACAGAATTGGTCATCTCAACTTAAGACCGCAGAATTAACTTTGACCTGCAGAATTGGTCATCCCATCTTGAAGCCCTCAGAATTAGCTTCGACCCACAGAATTGTTCATCTCATACTTAAGCCTGCAGAATTGGCTTCGACCCGCAAAATTGGTCCTCCCACCTTAAGCCCTCAGAATTGGCTTCGACCCGCAAAATTGGTCATTTTATACTTAAGCCCACAGAATTGGCTTCGGCCCGCAGAATTGGTCATCTCTACTTAAAGCCCGCAGAATTGGCTTCGACCCGCAGAATTGATCATCTCAACTTAAGCCCGCAGAATCGGCTTCTACCCACCGAATTGGTTATCCCTAGCACACTCTGTAGGTCCTCAGAATCGGCCTCGACCCTCTGAATTGGTCATCCTCCCTCCCTTAGGTCCTCAGAATCGGCCTCGACCCTCTGAATTGGTCATCCTCCCTCAAAAGCATCATGTGGTGTCTATTCGACGGCTATCATTTGTTCTAAACTCACCCATCGAGGGGCTCTATAGACACCCCATTATGTTACCCCCCTAAACTCTCCTTAGGTCCCTAGCACCTCCCTTCATCACTACAAACCCAGTTCATACCCCGAGTACTGACCTAGAAGCCATCAGGCACTCCCAGGCTTCATTTAACCAAAAGTCAAAGTCTTCAACTCAATCGATACTGAATGAATCTTAAAAGGGCATTGAAACCCCTTTCCAACAGTCCATCCCGTGCACGATTCCGACTTACCATGCGGACGAACGACCTATTTTCCCTTGAAACTCAATCAGGAGGCCACCGGGGGCTCTTAGGCTATGTTTGACCTAAGTCAACTCTTAAACTCGATCGATAATAAATTAATATTCAAAGGGCACTAAACCCCCTTTCCAACGGTCCATCCCGTGCGCAATTCTGACTTACGGTATGGACGAACGATCTGTTTTACTCTGAAATGTCACCGAATGGTTCCAGGGATCGGTTGACCAAAGTCAAATCCCTGAACTGGATCAAACTCTTTGGAATGTTGAATTACATCTCCTAAAATTTACAATGGTCCACCCCATATGCGATTTGGACTTACCATGCGGACGAACGATTCGTTTGCGTTCGACGATTCCCCGTCCACTAGACCCATGAATGCTTTCGAGCCATATTTGACCCAAAGTCAACTCCCGAACCCAGGAGCAGTCCAAGGAATTTTGAAGGTTTCTAAATTACCTTTCCAAAAGTCTATCCCGTGCATAATTATGATAAATGGTTTGCGTTCTGCAACCGATTTTCCGAAAAGGCCTGAAAGACACTGCCAAACGGCAGGTCCTAGACCCTGCCTATCGAAAGTGTGCCTAAACGCACCTGCCGATTGGCAGGAATAGGGCTATGTCGATTAGTAATGCCCTAGGCCTATAAAAAGGAGGCTTTGTCCTCATTGCAAGAGGAGCCCAGATCTGATAGATATCACTCTTAGCAAATCTAGAAAATCTCTCTCGAAGTCCGCGTGATTTCCACACACAAATCCCGTTCCAACCTTCACTTTTCATCATCCTTTTCATCAAACTTGGTGAATTCACTACCCTCCATCATCATCCAAGTCTAAGGGTTGCTCCCCAACATTCAAGATCAAGCTCAAGATCTTCAAGAAGGTCCAATTTTCTCAACTATCTCCTTAAATTCTCATAAATTCGCAATAACTTGTTTTATTACTTCGCACTTTCATTATCTCATCTCACACATCCTAATATACTTTTTATTTAGTATTATTGGACATCTCTTATTTTCATATAAATAAAAACCCAAAAAATAAGAAAAATAAGGTTTGATCATAAATTCCAAACGGGAATTCTCATACTTTTCTTACACTTTTCTCACAACTAAAACACTTTTTTTACACACACACACACACACAAATAAGAGAATCCCTCGGTTGGATTTATGGGATCTACCCCACCCCTCGTTTTGAATGCGAACTACGTGGACTTTGATGCCTCTATAGGCTACGTAGGCGTTTTTGGGGTAAAACCCAAGACTCGAGTCCTATTTTTACTTTTTCTATCATTTTTTATTTTCTCTAAACTCCACTCTCTTATATTATATATATACATATATTTGTTCTTAGTGGAGTATTATTCCACATGCGTTATCGTTCCATCATAACGGTCAACGTAAGGATAATCGCGTAAATCCTATTTTCTAATATTTTTATACCTTCCTACGGATGACTCGCTTTACCTCTTCCATGGTGCAAGTCGATGATTCCTATCTCCAGTATATATACACATGCACACATATCACAGGGAAAATAAAGGAAAATAACAAAAACCCATGAGAGACCGAAAGGGCGGAATGGGTGCCTAACACCTTCCCATTTTGTAACTTAGCCTCCGAATCATTTTGGCTTTGTATGTATCAGTATGTCTTTGGATGATGTCCTTCGGGATGGCTCCCTTTCTTTTGTCTGTTTTGAGTAAAATAGACTGGCGACTCTAGCTCTCTACACTTTTCACCTCCCCCAAATGACTCCGGCTGAAGCGCTCCCGAGAGGGATGCGCGGGACCTAGGATCCTCCCTCACGTGCCCGCCCGTCGAGGGTATCGGGGGATGGCCACAGTTTATATCACCCACAATTAGAAGGGTAGAAATAATTGTGATGATCTTGAGAGTATGGGATTCAGGACATGTAGAGACCTTAGAGTACATGCCTTAGGACGAAATTCCTTTGTAAGGGGGGAATTACGTAACACCCTGTATTTTGGAGAAAATGGAAATTAATTAAATTGATGACCTAAGAATTTATTTAATTTGGAGAAATTATTCAATTCGATGATTCAGATCTAATTAATTCAGTCTAAGCTTAATTTCACACGTAGCGTATTTGGAGGAAAAATAAGAGGATTTTATAAAGTGACTCGGATGGTGATTTTGAGGTCACGGTTGGTTCCGTAAGGGTCGAAATGTGTACTCGGATGAATAGTTTGGGTCCCGGGACGATTTTATACCATCCCGGCACCGTTTAAGGGAATTTCGGTCATTCAGGAGTTGGGGATTTAGAAAAATCCGAAAATTGTAAGTTTATATCTTCCCATTAGAGATAGGGGATAGGGTTAACACAAATCAAAAGGGATAGAAGCCATAGGAGAGGAAGAGGAGGGGAGAACCAAGCTTCCTACACAGTTTTTCACCCCGAACGCAACGGAATCGAGAACGGAGAGAGGGGAATTTAAGGTCCGAACTTATTTTGGGTTTTAGGTGTGGCCTACGAGGGAAATTTAAGGGCTAAATTAATTTGGATTATTAAAGAGGAAAAATCCAAATTGAAGGATAATTCGAGTTAAGAAAATTCGAGAGGAATAAGGACTTAGACCAGTAGCGGTTAGAGAGTTTACCTTCTGATATTATATGTGGAATAAAGGATACCCTTCGAGTGGCGAGAAATACTCGGGAACGTATGGTAATAAATGAAATTATAAATTATGGAATACGTAGAATATCCGGGATATAAATATACTACGTATGAGGCTTGTGATATGGGATGTGTGTATGCCCTATTGTTGTTATATATATATAGGTGGAGTGAATTCCTATAATATTATTAAAGTAATAACACATTAATACGTGAGATATTCGGGATATAAATATACTACGTATGATACTTGTGATATGTGATGTACGTATACCCTACTGATATTATTGATATATAAGTGGAGAAAATATCTATAATTTTATTTATTATGTGTATGAGATACCTACGCTATTTGCTATCGAGTGGAGATTGCGCGTTTTGAACAATCATATCTTGAGGAGCCTTCGGGGGGATTTTGATTCGCACCACTAGAATATAGAACCTAGGTACGGCTATCAGTGAGCACGATAGTGTTGACGGTCATAAGGGTGCGTAGGTATGTGCGTATCCCATTGACTTGGAACTATGTTCGCCTCCAATTGTGTTATTTGATATATATAGTTCGTGAGAGAAGTCAAACCAAAGTCCCTTATACAGCGCGAGATGTACCCCGACATGATAGCAGAGTATGCATGCACCGCAACTGTGCCTAGGGGTGTCGTACTAGTATATATATATAATGGATGATAAATATATATACCTTTGATATGTTTTACAGTATACACCGCAGCTATGTCTGGGAGGTGCTGTGTTATATATATATTATAAAGTGTGAACATATATACTTGTGATGTTATCAACAGTGTGAAATCAGTAGACGAGAAAGATTATGAAATCTGATTTGACTTAAGTATGTGAACACTTAAGCCCAAAATTTGAAAAGCTTTGCCCATCTTAAATAGAAATGGATATATATTTAATAAATAAATTGCATGGAAATACGGGTGGACGCTATGAGTTATGGGTAGCAGACTTATGATTTCAAACCAGTTAGTTGTGCGTATCTAAACAGAAATTAATCTGAATATTGGGGTCGAGGTAACATTCCGAACCAATGTATATGGAACAATGATACGACGCAAATATTGCATTTTTCATCCCTCGAACCTACGCATTTTAGCCCCCTCGGGTATCTTATTCCCTATATTTATGTTCGTTAACCAGACAACCTTGGATTTCTATGTTAACATGTTTTGCAGGGGTTAATTGAGTTTTTATAGGTATTTGGATACTAAGTGTGAAGTTCGGATGCATTTCACTTGATTTCTGTACGCGATCACACATTTAAGGGCATTTTAGTCTTTTCACAGCTTGGGCACTGGCCCAACATCTACATGGAAGTTGTATCCCTCCTCGCAAGCTTCGCGTGGCCACAAATGGTGCACGATTCCGATTCAGAACGAAGAAGTTACGGGAGGTTTAGCCAAAGAGAAATCCAAGCAGCCCAAAATTGCATTGCAGCAAGCAGCTTGGTTGATACCTACTTGATCGATCGATCGATCAAAAGGATTGATCGATCGATCCTTCATGACAGTGGGATATTTTATTCATTATCGATCGATCGACGGTTTGGGTTGATCAATCGATCCCCTGTTTCCAGGAGATATTTTGCCTTTTGTTTTCTTTTTCCTTTTCTTTTCTTTACTTATTCCAACTTACTATAAATACCAATTTTTGCTGTAATATCAGACATCGACGTTTTAGGATAGATATTAGGTTAGGGTTTGGGGGATTTGAAGAGTTCTTCTTTGATTCTTCTTGGTTTGACACCCAATTGGGTTGTAAGCTGCACTATTCATCTTCCTCTCCATTAATATAGTTGTTTTCCATTAATTCAAGCTTTCTAATTTAGGTTTACATGCTTTCATAATTAGTTTACATGCTTTATTTTACGTGCTTTCTAGTGTAGATTTATCGTGTTTATTTATCGCTTTCTTTATCGCGTTTTTAATATTCTTTCTAGCTAATTTAAATTGGGTTGTGTTTGAATTGAACTCACTCGAGTTGACGCGTTGCTTGGCTTTGGTGATGGTGTTTAGGGGTCTATTTCGGGTACGTTGTCCTAGTTATTGCGCCTAGGATATTTGACAGAGCATATCATGTATGTCTTGTGCTTACGACCTTGTGTGCGCAATTTCTGGGATATTTGTTAATGCCAAAATCTTATTAGGCTTTTATGCGAATTTAGGGGCGTGACAAACCTTGATTTAATTAACTGTTGAAATGAGATGCATTCTAAATAACTCGTCGACCCATGTATCCATTTTATACAAATTAACTCGGGTGAGGGATATTCGATGCAACCTATAGTTTTACTCGCTTTGTTAGTCTAGTTTCAATACACTTGCCTAGATTAATCATTTATCTTTTTCGCAACTTTTCCTTTTTGTTGTTATTTATCTTTTACACTTTTATTTTAGAGTATTAAATCATATAAATTCTAGCATCTCGTCCCTGTGGATTTTTTATACCCAACTTACCGATGTGCTTTCCTCGCAAGTGTAGTCGTAATTTAGGTTTGTTTGTATTATCGCGGTAAAACAAAAACAATGATCGTGCACCTACACGCGCACACATTTCACACGCTTGATCAAACAACTATTGGGGTCAGGTAACATTATGAACCAATAGCCCTTAATGTGTGATACAGGGATATAATAGCAGAGTGTGTACTTATAGTATATATGGTGTGTAAAATATATACATCATGAATAATCTACTTATGTGTGCTAGTAGAGAGACGAGATAGTATGTATCTAAAGAACGATTAATCGACCAAAGAGTAATTATTAGGAAGCTTAGATAGTGTATATCTATATAATGATGAAGCTAATAATGTGTGAATAGTAGGAAGATAGTTAGTGAATATCTAAAATAAAGTTTAAGTAGAGAAACTTAAAGTGTAAAGCTTTAGTAATAACCTTGGTAGAAAGGGTAACTGGGGTTTAATAATAACATGAGAGAGATGTTAATTATTAAGGGTATTCGATAACGTGTTGTATGGGCGGTACGAAGGATCTAGATTGATTTGGGTTTATTAGATACTGGCTGCCTAGTTAGATTGGCTAGAATTGACTAGGTGGGGTTGAGTAGCACACGTTAGGTGCGCATTATAGATGAGAGACGAGGAACTCAAGGGAGTGTTAGCAACCTAACATGTGAATCTAATAACTATTCATTTAAACTTTAATTTAAGTACTTGCTAAATATTTTTCAATGATTTTTACTTGGGTTCTGACCCGTACTTGCAAAGCCTTTTTCCAAAACCTTTTAGGTTTCCATCCAGAGGGAGGCCAAACGGGATGATCTATTCTAGGGATGCGTAGCTGCAGCACTTGTGGATGCTTGTAGGATTTGGACTTAGACGATTCAGTTACTTCATTCATAGTGTAGGGTGCAGGGCACTATTTTGTTCGGGCATGTTGCCGATAGTTATTTCATTTATGACAGTCAGGACTTGTATTCAAACTTTTATTTAGGTTAGACTTTATATTGGATTTTGTAACCAATGGTTTATTAGGTATTATTTCATTTTAGCCTTTTATATTGTGAATGGATTTATATTACTATTGCATGGGATGTTTTTTTATATAATAATGTCTTGTTGTTGTTGATTGTTAAATAAAGAGATTAAAATTTTGACATCGGCTTTTTGAGTACTAGGTGGTCAGTAATGTTTTAAAAAGTTTTCGACGGTGATGCTAAGAATGAACCAGATGAGAAACTTGTTTTAATTGGATATAGGATTGATCACCCGGTATTTAATTAGGCAGGGTGTTACAGCTATCTGAGTTTGATTTTTATTTATTATCCACAGTGGGTGTCATTTTTCTTAAGTTAAGTTATTTAAAACGACCATATAACTTTAGAGTGATGAATACTTGATTGAGGGGGTCTGCAAGTTAATGAAGGTTCTCGACCGAGAACAAAAATCTTTAGGATTAGGCATGGTATGATAATTTTTAGGAGGGGGTCACAATGGGAAAGGTTCATCGATGGCTACCATGGTCAGGGTAGTATTTCCAACTGGAAGTGGTACCGGTGGTGTAGTGACTGCGAGGGTAGTGATGTTATATGAGTAAGGTACGGGTTGAGAATTGTTTTGTACTGTGTCAATGTTCCTCGGTGGTATTGGTAGTTTTGGCGGCCGGGCTTTCTTCAATTTTACACCTTATATGGCTGAAATCTTTGAAATCTGGGATCCAGTTGAGAACAAGCTCACTTTATTCATTCCTCCAAAAGTTTCTTATTATGATCTTTATTCGATCCCACTCTATAGGATGATTGACCACCTGACCAATTTTTACTCTCCAGCGAGTGACGAAGATGTCGATTGCCTCCCATTCTTCCTGTTTTAGCATTTTTAAATCTTTACAAGTGATGTACAGTTATTTATTGTATTCGTACTGCTTCAGGAAAGCATGGCATACATCATCCCAAGTCTTGGCAATTCCCTCGTGTTTAAGTCCCATGTACTAAGTGAGGGATCCTCTGGTTAGATTGGATGAGAACATCATTTCCAATACCCCTAGGTCGAAATTTTAGACATGCATATGGAGGTGATAGTTAGATTAGTTGGCGTTTAAAGACCCCACCCTTTGTAGGTTTTGAAGATCTCTGTCTTCAACTTGTTTGGGAGTTAGGCTTCAGGTTAATGGACCATTTTCTTGATGTTCGTAAGCTCATTACTTATGGATTCTTGGAAGAGACTTAGGTTCAATTGTACTTGCATTATCTCTTATATTGGTGGTAAGTGAATGGCCTCTTAGATCGATGGGGGGAATAGATTAGGCCTGTGGGAGACCTTGGAAAGTGATGTTGGATTACTCAGGTTACTGGTGGTAGGTCTCGAAGTAACCATGTGGGGGAAATGGTACTTGGATATGGGGAGCAATGATGTTAGTAGGGGGACAAAGGTGAAACCAGAGCAGGTGGATCCTGGGTTTGGTGGTCGTGCCCTAGAAAACCACCATAGGCGGTGTTCCAATATTAGGGGATTTGAGCAGTAAGTACTTTCTCTCCTATTACGGTGTTGGTTTCCTACATGCAGACTTGGGCTTAGCCTAGTGCGTTGATCTACGACTGCATGGTGTTCTGGGAAGCGATGATGTGTTCAATCTATCTCATAATATGTTCCATAGCTAACATTACTTGGTCTTATTCGATATACATAAATCAAATGATAGTTTAGATCTAACAATTATGGGTAAGGAGCTCACTAATGAAGAATAAACAGTGGCTTGATGCACGAACTCTGGTTTCCAGGGCAAGAACTTAGTGTCATTCTTCTGCTAGTGGTGATAATTCCTATAGAAACATTCGAGGCACTTTCATTCAGGTTTTTTGAGACAAAAGGACTGACAGAAGAACAATACACAGGGGGGAAGAACTCACATATGCAATGATTTAATCTGATGCAATTTATTTATATATTTTTACCATATTCTGACGTTATTTTGTTTTTTTAGTTCTTTTGTTTGGTAGTATCTTCAAAGGACAAGAACTTTGATAGGGTCCCATTAAATTCGAGTGAACATGGGTGAGTTCTCATTTTAATATAATGGGGAGTGAGGAAATAGTAGATCGAAGCCTATTATTTTGCCAAAAATAAAAAAGTGGGATGGGGAATCCAACGTAAGGGAAGTCTTCTTTGGAGATGACTTGTGGATTCATACTTTTTTATCTCCATTATAGAAGGGGAAGACACTCAGCCTGGAATATGAGGGGTTTTAGACCAGCCTCCGGCCCTCTAAATTTTTTTGAGAAATCTCATCAGAGTGATGGACCCGTAAGTATGCTATTATTTTTATGCAATAGAGTGCGTTCCTAGATATTTTCTCTATTCAAAGGGATGATGTGACTCGGGTGTCGAAGGATAATGTTTCATTTCCATAGATTATGATACATCGGGTTGCTTGGACTGAGCAACCTTTAAGGTATATGTGACACCACTTTATCCTAGTACTGAATGTATATGAAAGCTTATTTGATATACTCCGTTACTAAACAAATATTAAATGTTCCTTATCATCGATACCTTAAGATCAAAAGAAAGTTGCTCGATATACACACAGGTGGATGAAAACAGTAAGGACACTCATTGGCTACTAACCTTTTGAGGAAGTGACTCTTAAAAAGTACGAGCTTTGTCTGGGGGAGTGACTTCTCAAAAGTACGTACCTCTTTAAGGAGAGGAGACTTTTCCTTTAGTACTAATTTCCTTTTCGATAAAATGACTTTCCTAAAGTATGAACTTCTTTTAACTAGTTGATTATCGAAGCCTCGAGGAAATAGGGTTTAAACAATATGAAAATCACGACTATATAGTGTGTGGTGCAAATTGGCAATGTTTGGTTTTTACATACTTTAATGTTTATTTTATTGCAAGGTCCTTTTCACATGCCTATGTGTTTAGGAAAATGTACAATCATGTCCATGGGGACCTAAGCATGTATCTACATTGTGAGGGACTCTAAAATTAAGGCCACTAACTAGTTCTAAAATTGACATAAAGTAGTCATGCAGTAGAGAAATATTAATCATAGTAGAAAGGAACCGTGTAGATAGTACAATACTCTTGATTTATCTTCAATGCAGTCACCACTGTCATGCAGTTGGCGAGGTGTAGCTATGATACACAATGTTATGGTTTGATATAAGAAAAATGGTCCCGAGCGAAGTTGACACCGTGGCATTGTAGGCCCCGAATGAGTTTCACATGATGTTATGCCCTCGTGGAACTTCATCACGGGGATGCGAGGAGTACTTGTCTCCCACTTCCTTTACATTCCCCTAAGGTAGGGTTATCAGTTCAATGTTACGTTGATGACCTTGACCCTCGATGTTGTTTGACAAAATGTCCAGGTTTGGTGAACAGCCCTTTGGTAGGTGTGGCCTTCATGCGGAAGAAGGGGGTTTCTTCGGTTGTTCAGAGTCACCAGTTTATTTTATATATAAATAAACAAAAAGATTTGGGCTAGTCTTTTCGAGCCAATCCCTAGGTAGGTTTTGAAGTTTGCGGTTAGTCCAAAGATTTTTGTTATGCGGGTTCGGGCATGGAGTTATGAGAGAGGAAGGTTCTAGGCACCCCATTTTTTCTTATGCTTCCTTAATTCTATGCTTACTAATACTCTTTACATTTATTTATTACTTTTTAGTTATTTTCAAAATTTTATAGAGACCTTAGCATGAGGGTCCTTTAAAAATTATAGATAGGTGCTAGGGTTGGAAAATGGTATAAGTGGTAGGTATAAGAACATCACTATAACTGATGCAAATACATAAGATTGCTTGTGTATGATTTCATGCTTTTATTTGTAAACGGATGGCCATTATGATGAATTTGAGTTTGCAAGAAAGCTCATCTTTTGAGATAGTTTTATATCTCGTTTGAGGATTGAGAAGAGATAGAAAAATGAGAGATGGGTGCATCTTTGTTGTGATTAGTATATACATGTTTACTCATTTATATGTAAGTATATGTTTGGGAGGTTCCAACTCAACATAGTTTGATATCTTATTTATCTTATTTAGGTGTAAGGGGTGAAATTCGAGAGATGGATGCATTTTGGTGGAGATAATATATTAAGAGATATATTGTTGAGGCTCGATCTTACAAGAAATATTTGATAGTGTGGCTACCTACCCAAGAGGACTTTGGATCAAATTCTATGTAGTTTGGTTGTAATATGTGTTTAAACATGATATATGTGCAAGTGTAGGGATTGGATTGGATAAGGGAGGAATGGTGTATGGAATATAAGAATAGGAGTGCACCTTAAGATGTCTGATATTAGCACATAACCTTATAATAATAAGGTGGTTACTAGCCGAAAGGCGTGATCCTTAAGAGTAGTTTGGGGGTATATCATTAAGGATATCATGTGTTAAAAATCCATCGGCTGGGAAGGAAGAGGTAAAAGTCGGGTCATTAAGGATTGGGGATGGGAAATTACCAATAGATAATTTGTTGCAGGACATATTACAAGGATTGGGCTTTGCATGTTTATCTTGGTATAATGCTTACATATCTAAGGGCACTCGAGATCAAAGACAACGTAGTTCACCTAATAGGTTTTAATATATATATATAGGTGTGTAGGACAAGAGATGGAGCAACCCTTAGGAAATAATACGACGAGAGATGTATTATAAGGCTTGGTTATTAATATTTATATATCTTAGTTCTTAATATAGTATTTTCTTCACGAGTTTAGATCGGTATGGTGTCTATGTACTTAAGGACACTTCGAATCAAAGACAATGTAGTTCACTTAAATAGGGTACATTTACAGGTGTAGGCAACAGGATACTGGGTATAAAAGGTAAAACGATGTAGTATTTATATATCCTAGTCCTTATATAGCATTTTTGTTGTATTGGATTTATATATTCATATGCTATTATAATATATTGTTCAAATGCAAATTTCTGAAAATTATTGAAATGAAAACACATAATTGGGGTGAAGTGTAGAGATGGGCTTTTTTCATTCAGAGAAGTGGTGGGTGTAGCCGAATTTTAGACTTTGGCCTGCAAAGTTCTGCACTGAATGGAGATCAATAGCACTCTACTATAAATGTGTTTTTGAAAGGTATGTTTTTATGTTTGTAATTTGGAATCATTTCATTTGATTTGTATTATTTAGCATTTGAGTATGTCAGCCCGTGACACAAGTGGAGGTGATCGGTTAAAAAATAGGCTTAAACAAATATAAACGATGAAAACTGCATACCCAACCCCCTAAGTAGGAGTTGGGTTAGAGAGGGTACACAAGTACGTAAATTTTATAACAGCATATATATATATATATATATATATATACTGGGCGGCTCTAATGCAAACGCAACTTGCGGATTTCACTTGCTGACGGATTTTTCATTATTTTTAAAAATAGCCAAAAAAATTGACATCAATTTTTTTCGTGGTAGTTAAACCTTTCAGGATACCTCTAGGAAAAAAATCATCTCAAAATGAATGGTTTTGCTGTTTTTAAAAAATTGGTCAAACATATGTCAATTTTTAAAGCTCTTAAAAACTTATATATGTTTGACCGATTTTTTAAAAATAGTAAAACAATTCATTTTGAGCTTATTTTTTTACAAGGGTCCCCTTAAATGTTTAAATGCCACAGAAAAAAATCAAGTCAAAATTTGATTTTTTTCCTATTTTTAAAAAATCACACAAAAATCCGTCTGCAAGTTAAATCTCCAAGTTGTGTCCGCATTAGAGCCTAGCTATATATATATATATATATGGGAGAGGTTCAGAATTGAACATAAAAGATGAACATTTCAATGAACTTTAACAAAAAAAATACCTAACACCCAATCAATTTTAATTCCTATGTTGTAATTGGTCCGTGCCAGCGGCAATAGACACGCATGTGACATGCCCTAGCAGCGACGGACACACATTTCACATGCGAGTCACACCGGTGTATTAAAAAACACGGGTGTCCGTTGCTGCGGACCAATAACAACATAGGAATTAAAATTGATTGGGTGTTAGGTGTTTTTTGTCAAGGTTCATTAAAATGTTCATCTTTTATGTTCGCTTTTGAACCTCTCACTATATATATATATATATATATATATATATATATATATATATATATATATATATATATATGGAATGTTGCCCCAAAATTTAGCAAAGGTTGTTTACCCTCGCGGCAGAAGCTGACTTTTAGCTTTAGGGGAAAGCCCTGCTTTTTAGTGCTTCTCAATAGGTCAGAGCTTCAGCTAGAAGAATTGACTTTTGCAGAATTCTGTAGGGATATGCCTCTATTTTTCTATCAGAGGTGACTTTTCAGACTACCTATTTATAGTGTAACTCCGCAGAAGTACGAGATTTTCCTTTAAAAAATGACTTTTCTGAAGTGTGAGTTATTGGGATTTTTTCAGAAAATGAGATCGAGTGTCTTGGGCACTAGATATAAGAAAGTTAGAAAAGTAAATCAACATTGTGTTTTTGTCTTCGTATTTGAAATGTGATGCCTTGAAATTGTGGATGGGGACCTATATTTATAAGGTTTTGGAGGGACGTTTTTTCGAACTACTAACGGTTTAATAGCGTTGATTTTTTATCAAGGTCCGAGAACAGATTTGGATAAGATCTGGTGTCAGAGGGCTTTAGCATACCACCTAAAGCCTTTGGGCGATCAGCTATTGTTGGGGAAGTCTTAAGCCGATTTTCTTAAGCCCCCAAAACGGTTGTTCGTTTGTTATTTTAGTGTATTAAAATGTTTTTTTTTCTATTTATTCTTTAGATCCATATGCTCAGGTTTCTTGTGTTTTTGACAGTGGAAAGTCAAGTGTAGGTTTCGTAAGTTGGGTTTCTTATGATTTCTCCTTGGGTACGTGTCGAAACCTTGATTTCAAATCGAGGTGCCTACCGTTAGAATCCTAGTTCTATCATTATAACTCCAATCTTTAATCCCTAGAAATTTAAAACATATAATTTTAATCCAAATTCATATTTTCATCCTAATATCATCTCCTCAAACTACTGAGTTAAATTATTTAAATTTTAAAACAAAATATTCTAATAAAAGATAAGACATACAAATAATTATTTTCTTGATTTGTTTTAAGGATTAAACCTTTAATTTGGTAAGTATGATGATTCTTATTGTTGTATCCCAATTTTTTTCTTTGAATCTTCAAGCCTTCCTCTTTCAAAATTTTCTCCCAAGTCCTAAGTTTCTTTTCTCTCCATCTCTCAATTTTGGTTTTGCATTTGTTTAAAATATGATAAGAGGATAATATAAGGTTTAATCTTATGTTTAAATAATGATATTTCATCCATTTCATTAACCCTAAATTATGTTTTTCTTATGGGACCAAACCCAAACAGTCCCAAATTTCATAGGCAACCCCTTATGTTTTTAACATTATTTTAGCTTCCAAATGACCTATAATTCTAACCTAAAATTCACTTCCTCGTAAAAGAACAAAATTTACGTCATAAATTAAATCCCATATTTTTGCATGAAAAAATATCCAATCAAACCAGTTATTTTAATTCCCCAATTAAATTAAGTATTTAATTATTTTTTTAATTACTTTAACTATTTAAAATCATTGGTCACTACAACCCCCTGGAGAAACTTTTCCTTGGACCAATCAAGATGAGGCTAAACCCCGAAAATTTTTCTTGGGGGTATCAAGGGGCAAGTTCTTAGGGTCAATGGTTACTAGAAGAGGAATTGAATCAAACCTAGAGAAGATCAAAGCTCTCCTAGATGTGCAATCCCCCCGAGTAGTTGAAAGGTTGTTTACATTGAACCACTTTGTTTCCAAAGCCACTCAAGCATGACTAACATTTTTAAAAGTCTTAAAAAAGGATTTCCATTGGACATTTGAGGTTGAGGAGTCCTTAAAAATCCTCAAGAAGTACCTTGGATCACTACCACTCTTATCCAAAACCATAATAGGTTAATACCTATACATGTATTTCAGCTTATAACAACAATAAGCTCAACCCCAATAAGGGAAACATTTGTGTTGCATTACCAAGACTTCCAAGGGATGAAAGAAATTGGTATTTTGTTTTATTACTTCATCCTGACATCTGAGGTTGTACTTCCATTCCTATACCAATGAATGATGAACCAATTCCTCAAACAGATACTTCATAACCCTAATACAATAGGTAGGCTAGTGCGATGCTATATGGAGGTAAAGGAATTAGACATCAAGTATCAATTAAGGGTTTCCATTAGAGCAGAAGCCTTTCACCATTGAGTTCAACAACTTTGTGTAAAAGGAATAGTAGCCTTAGATAATACTAGATGTAGTAGAGTTCATCTAGGTGCCTACTAGACTACGGAACCCAATATTCTAGAGTAGATCTTACATGTTGATGGAAAATCCAAAAAACTTATGAAGAGAATAAGGAATTCGCCTTATAATCCTAAAAAGAGGTATGATCTCACTTACATTTTGTTTTAAATTCAAATCCTTTAACAATTATAAGGCCATGGTGGTAGGTCTAATGCTAAACATTAACTTAAATGCACAATAGGTTGTATAAGTTAGTGACTTTTGGTTAATGGTTAACTAAATCATGAGTCAATATAGAGACAAGGGATTTCTCATAGACAATTACTCTGAGAAATTAAGATGTCTCATCCTCAAAACATCCAAGTTCAGCACCAAACTGGAGAAGAAAACTCAATTATTGACCACCTAGAAATATTAGCCTCGTTATAAGAATTTGATATGGAAGTACTCATATCAACATTTTATCAACTAATCATAACACAACTATAGGCCAACATAATAGAAAGATGTCCGACCACAAAGTGAACCGTGTCAATACCTCAATAATTGACAGTTATCTGGGGGAGAGCTCCAATCAAGGATATTGAATTCTCTAACATCTCGGTACTTCCTTGGTAAAGGATTTATATTAAACCATGGCTTCATATCATATAAACAAATATGCCTAGGTCCTAAGAAAGTAGAGTACGGCCTTCGAGATATTCATAAAGGTGTCTATTATGCACATTTCATACCTAAGACCTTATCTTAAAATGTTCTAACACATGGTTAATTTTGGCCTCCCTTAAAAAGAAAGCTTAGTCTCTAGTGAAACAATCTGAAAAGTGTTAGATGGTTGTCAATGTTCTAAGTCAATAAGTAGCGAAGATGTCCCCCATGCTAAGTTTGTGCCCATTTTCACAATGGTGGTGAACTTTGTAGGGACCTAACATTTTAGCAAATATATGAATAATTTTTTATGGTGGCTATTGACTAATTTACTAAATGAGATAAGGCATAATCCTTAACTCTTATTACATAAAGAATATGATGATATTAATCTAAAAGAATATCATTTTATGTTTTTTCCTATCCAAGTCCATCATCTCAGACAATAGGAAGTAATTACACATCCCAACTTTTAGAGAATTATGCTCGTGATATGGCATCAGCAATCATTACTCTTATATCGACCACCTTTAGGAAAATGGCCAAGTGTAAATAACCAGTAGAACCATACTTTCAATTTTTGAGAAGAGGTTGGGTAATTCCAAAGTTCTCTATGAAAAGGATCTACTATTATCTTAAAAGTGTATTGGGTCACGGTAAGGGGTTCAATAGGAGAAAGTCATGTTTCCCTCACATATAGAATTGAAGTTGTCACCTTAATTGGGATATAGATTCTTAACCAAAGGGTTTATATCTTTGAGGTAAGGGAAAATGAAGAAGGTCCTGGATTGTAACACTCCCCATTTTTCACGTGCCAGTAGCCAGTCCGATAAGCCGAAGATAAGGGAATGTCGAATAATTAATATCATTCTCACTATCAACGCGTGAATAAATAAATAATAGTGTAATGCAAATAGTCCCAATAAAATAAAGAATAAAATGAATAACTAATATAAATATATTAGTCTCTAATGTAAAAACACATAACAAAGAAGTAACTAAGAGTCTTAACACAAGACTAGTCTTAAAAACGAAATATAACTAACTTTGGAACAAATTCGGCACCATAAACAAATCTCTAAATAATAAATACATAAGTCTTACTGGAATAATTGAAAACAAAATAACCTCATACACTAAGGAATGAAAAATGGAAATCTGACTAGAAGCAAGTCTAACTGTCTAGCTTTGCTGCTCCTGCCTAAGAATACCTAGAAAATATTTTTAGATGAACAACTGGTGAGAGACTGGAATTGTCACGAAATAACTTACTTTATCATGGAAATAATAACATATGACTTATTCACATAATCATGTCAACCCCTATAAATATCTTGCAAAAGATAACTCGCCTCTTAATATAAGTGAAATAACCTACGACAAGTGCTCTATACCAAACCATAACTTTTATGTTGAAGTCCCAACTCTAAGACTATAAAGTAAGCTGCCAAATACTATCATACGAAAACAACATAATGATATTTATCTCCATACACTAAGGATACAACTAAGATAGTCCCCACATGTCACCCGAATGATAAGATATACATAATACCATGATAATCACAATAATATGACAAGCTCTACTCATATAACATGTCCATCACTCGACTAATTATAATAACTCTAATAGACCATATAAAACTCAACTTTTGAGGAAATTGACGTGCCTTTATTGGTAAAATGGAAGGAGTCCCATAATTAATGGATTCAGAACATTCACACACAAAGAATGGGGGGATCGCTATGCAGTCACACTATCGCGTGGTTACATTTTAAACTACCCGCTGGATCAATTCATCCATGTATCTCCTTAGTGGGATTGAAATAACTGGACATGGTATCAAAACACCGACCTCCATGCATCCTTCTAGATCACCTAAAGGTACGTTCTCTGATCCCACAATCTGTTTAAAACCACAACCCCCGCTTATAGAGTCCCCACGAGCCAAATACATACATATGGTGTGATTGCAAACAAAACACAAGAATAAATCACACATTATATATATATATATATATATATATATATAGACACATACACACACTAAAACTAACTTTATTTGTGTTAAAAATGAAGTGACTTTAGACCAACATGTGCTCCCCTTTGGACTTTAGACGGGCAAGAGGATTGAAGTGTCAAAGTAAGAGACGAAGGTTTAAAGTGGTTCGGAACTCAAATAGTGATCCTACGTCCACTATCAAAAGTGTTACACTAGTTTGTTAGGTTTTAAAATGAGGTATTACAGTCTAAGAGACCTCTTAATCTTTGGTCAAGAGAGACAGAGGGCTTTCAGCCTTTGTCAATAGTATGAGGGACCTTAGGAAGTAAATAAATGTCTTCTTTAAGGATTCCAAGGTACTATTTTGGGGTTCTACAGGATAAAAAAATGTGTAAGCAATGGGACTAGTCCATGTTACAATTATGTGTTCATAACAATGGGTTGTGAGCATCGAACAAAGTATAAACGCTTAGGAATGCTTAGAATTCTTTCAATTATGATTGCATGGATGCCTTAATATCTTTGAATGCTCGAGAGTGGTCCCCTTTCACCTTTCACCAACTTCCTATTTATAGGAGAACTCTAGGAGAGAGAACAAGTGGGTTGTCACAACACAATTAAGGTATCCTTGAGGTCTATCGGTGTCAACAAGGTGGTGGAGTGTTGGGAAAAGTATTTGCAAATGGTGTAAGGAGGTTGTTAAGTTAATTTAATGTTGATGGGAGCATTTAATGGAAGTGAAATTAGGTAGTGGTGGTAGGTGGAATAGTTTTCTACTTCTCACCCACTTCATCAAACTACTTGCAGGAGCATTATCGAAGGTCCAAGAGGGCTATAAAGACTATTGAATTTCTTGGAGTTGATCCTGAAGTACCTCGTGACACCACATTGAGGTCACTTTTCTTTAACTTGAGGCCATCTCTAGGTGTAAACTATGATAGAACCTTGATGATGTGGTATTTGAGCTTTCTTCAAGGGGGATATTGGAATAACTTACCTTCCTATGAGGAAGAATACATAATTGAGGTCCTTCATAGTACAATATATCACCCTTGGGAATAACAGAGGTTTTACAAGATTATAGTGATTTATCTAGGGTCTGGGCTAGTCCTGGGACCTCTACTCTACCTTGGAGGTAGTTGGGTAATTAAAAGATATATTTCAAACCAAGTGTATCATTAGTAGCCCCTTGTTACATCTTTCAAAGATTAGAAGGGCCAAAACATATTCCTTATGAAAGTTAAGGGCATGGCCATAACTAACCATTGAGATTTCTATCATCATTAGATTGTGTTGGGAAAGAGATCTCATTTGGATTAGGATAGGTGTTGCAAGTGATATTTTTAATGTGACTGAGGCATCTGATCTTGGAGATGGTATTGGATAGAACCCTAGGTCTTTAGGGCTGTAGAAGAGACCATTGGGTTGAGTTGAGTTACTCAACATTAACTCATATTTTCTCTTTCTTATCTTATAATTTCTTAGATCAAGAACATCCTTTCTTTCAAATAATATCTATCGAAAATATTTCCCTTTCTAAGGTGTTTGGATCCCAAGAATTTATCTCTTATTATTCCCCATGGATCCCTACCTATCTTGTGAAGTTGAAAGTTGAGCTCTTGATTTGACTTCCTGGTGAATTAGTTCCACTTAGCACAATAGTGATGAATTATGAAGGGGTATTTAACCTCGACTTCTTTGGTGGGGCTCACTATGCCTTTTGTATCATCGAGCACGATCTGATCATATTGTGAAAGACTTATCAAAGTTTAGGGAGTGTTGCTCTGGGGGTTGTAAATACTAATGTTAATTATGTATATTTAAATGAGTGATTTATCTAATATGGGGATTGATTCCCACAGCCTCTTCTTTTGGTTAGGATATTGAAGGTTATCGTCATAGCCCCTTCTGAGTTTATGGTTAACTTGTAGAATCCTTTGATGGCCACAGTCTTGGATTTAAGGGAATCTAATAGGGGGAAATGTGATATTTCCCAAGATCACTTCTTGAAGCTATACAAGGTTCAGGATCATGGAAAGCCTACAGACAAGTATTTAAATTACCTAGGCCTAATATGGTGATCTATGAGAGAAAGCATAACACCTTTAAAAATTAGTGGGAGAGATTATTCTTCATTGGGAAGCTTGGGATACCCCAAGTCCCACTCAACCCATTGGATGCCACACTATTTGGTGTATTCCTCCACCAGTAAGTAAGTTAACATGTAATTTTAGTTCCATCACTTGAACTGAACTTTTCTTTGATGTTTGAAATTTTCACTTGACTTTTGTAATGGTTCCTGAGCCTATCATATCTGAGTTTGACATGATTACTGAGGCCCGGATGTTGGTCTCTACCCCTCTTCGAGATCCTTGTTACTACCAGACGCCTTTTTAACTATAAGATGGGACCTGACGCCAAGCCTTTAACCATTGTAGGATTTCCTTAGTCTCCTGAAATCATTGTGGGGGGCACACAAGAGGTTGTGACTTTTTCCTTGACCTCACAGAAGAGTGAGGTTATATTTGAAGTTTCGACAGAGGTTATTTAGGCCTCTGAAGGTGAGGATGACTAAACCAAGGGTGGTTGACCCTTAAAATGTCAAAGGGGCCTCTACTTCAGCCAACAGGCCCATTCTTCTTTCTGAATATTCTCCCAGTGAGTACTTATTGATTAGTCCATTGATGGTTGACTCTGACCTTTATTTGATTTAATGGGTGAATGGGAGTAACATGGGGTCCTTACTAAGGTCGTTATTAATATAAAGATGAGAATCAATACTACCACGCATTTGAGTTTTGATACCCTGGTGGACATTCTAATACCTGGGGTCAAGCTAGTAGAAGAGGTCAATCTGGGGTCTGGGCCCAATCGGAAGCTCAGGTTTGGACCTTGATAAATTACCCTTGATTAAAGAAGAATCAAGATTAAGTGGAACTCCTAGGGTAAACCAGGAAGATCATTATATTCCAAGGGACATTCAAACCTTGGTCTCAAAGAAAGAAGTTGTAGAGAAGGTGGTGACCCACGGGGGGAGGGTAGTTTTCAAGGGGTGACTGAGGTTCCTAGTTCATCAGAGGGGATAGACCTTATACCTTAGTGGTGGATGCCTTTTATACGCTGGCATAGAAAAATATCTCTATTAAGGTGGTTATTCTAAAGGTTATAGGTACTCCTACCAATGATGAGGAGCCAGTCCACTTAATGGGCTAGGTACTTCCACATTACTGACTTCTTCCTTTAAAAATTTTGCATTATGTTTCACCTTTTGTTATCCTATCCCTTTTTTCTTGTAGTCTCGAAACTTCATGAAATATTTTTTGGTCGATGTTCTCGATGGCAATATGCTGTTGAGGAAAGATACTAAGATGGTGAGTAATTGGGACCTCACCCAAAATCACTTGGATCGAACGATTAATGGTAAAAAGATGTAGATGGAGGATCTTGAGAGGGAGAGGGATACACTGAAGACCTATGTCGAATTTTTTGGAACAAGAGGAGATTTTAAATGAGAAGACTCCCAAAAATAGTGTTTTTTTATTCATCGTCTCTCGAGAGTATCTGCCCAAGGTTTATAAGCTGTGTTCTTAATCATAGTGATGAACTAGGCTATTCATGGCAAGAAAACTAAGCTTTAGGAATTTAAGGATAGGCTCCTTTAAATTGATTCTATAGTTAAGCTGTTGAGTCAGACGGTTGAAAACACGTCTTAGGAGAAGGAAAAATTAACCTCTCAAGGTCAAAAGATTCAAAACAGCTATGTTGATGTTCGGGTCAAGCACGAATCACTTCAAGGACAAATTTTTACCTTTGTGCAAAGACAATCGGATGCCCATCATGAGTACGATGCCTTTAAGAGGTACCTCTTTCATAACTTCATTGTAGGATTCGAAGCTTGTAAGTCCATGGTCCAGGTGTTGTTTCCTCAGGTAGATGTCTCTTTTAGTAACGAAAAATAAAATTATAAAAAGAGAGATTGGATGACATAATCAGCAGTGGTGATGATGCTGAAGATGCCTCTTCTCCTAAACCTTAAGTTAAAGACATTAGGAAATTAACATCTTCCCCTTAATCAAGTGAAGACCTTGTGAATCCCCAAACACTCAAGCCTTGATAGGCTTTTTATGTAATAAATTTTTTGTAAACTATTTGTTGGTCATGGTCCACTCTTTATAATTTCAATTTTTACCCTTAATGAGAAGATATTTTTGGAATCATGAACATTTTCTTCTCTTTAACCTTTACTTCATTAATGTTCTTCTACTTTGCTAAGTAATTTTGTTGACTTGCACTGCTTTAGGTTTGTTTAATGTCTACCCGGTAAGCAGTACACCCTTAGCCCCTAAGATTACTTAGTAACGAAAAATAACTTGAGTTGTGCATTTGTTGGACCAACCTTGAGGGTCATAAGACTTAAAACCATATACTTGGGAAATAATTGAGGTTGAGGTTGAGGTTCTGTAATGGGTCCTTAGAGTTTAGAATTATGGAATTCTGGGTCCTTGTGTTTTTGTGATATTGAAAGACCATAATTTTTTGTTCAAGCACTTAGCCCCCCAAAAAATGTTGGGCATAATGACTTATGATCAAATTTGTAAAGAGTACGAAGACCTTATATTTAAAATATGGATTTGAACTTTTAAAATATAAAGTCCTTATAAGTGTCCTAAGACCCTCGAACTTAGTAAAATTATAACCTAAGTCCCATCATAAGACCTTCAAACTTAGGTAATCTTAAATCTGAAGTCATGCAAAGGGTCCTAAGACCTCTAAATTTGGAAAGATTGAAATTTCAAAGTCCTTACAAAGTTCTGAGACCTTCGGGATGAAAATATTTGGAATCTGAAGTCCTTGTAAGGGTTTGAGACCTCGGGATTTAGAAATCAATTGAAACTTTGAAGTCCTTATGAGGGTGTGATACCTCCTGATAGAATTTTTTTGGTATTTGTACTCCTTAAGGGATGATACCTCTGGACATGGAAACAATTTGAAATTTTAAAGTTCTTATAAGGGTCTGAGACCTCCAGACTAAAAAAAAATGGAATTTGAAGTCCTTATAAGGATTTGAGATCCCTAGATTTTGAGACTTATACCCTTGGTTTTAAAAACTGGAGTTTAGGACAAATTTTTTATTTGAACACTTGGCACCCCCAAAAAAATGAAAACATAAATTTCGTCTTAAACATTTTCAACAATTTAGGTCCGAGGGGTGTAAGGTTTACATATTTTTTTGTATAACTCTATGGTAAAGTAAATATTTTTATGTAAAGAAGTTGGTTCTTTATGAGCCCTTAAACCTTAGCCTTTTGGGATTATGGATGAAAATATCAATAATCATCTTATTCTTTTATGGGTCCGGAGGCCTTTTGCTATGATTTTTGGGTTGTTTAAACGTGAGTATTATAGTCTTTTTTGAGTCATACGGACTTCTTTAGTTATTTATAAGTTATGTCTGGAATCATTGTAATTTGAATGTGGGGTCCTTGGACCTTAATTTAAACCTAGATCCGAGGCTAAAATCCCTGAAAATATTTTTTGTGTCCTGGGACCTCAATTTAAGTTTAAGCCAAGGCTGAAGTCCTCACAACTCAATTTTTGGATTATAAGACCTTAGTTTTTTAGGGCCAAGGCTGAAATACTTATAGCTCTTAAAGACTACTGATAATGAATACACAATCGAGTACATTGTTTACAATTATTCTTATGGGATGACATACATCTCCTGAAGCTTATGTTGCTTATGATGTTCAAGATTCATTCGGACCCTAAGTGGTAAGAGAAACTACCATTGTCTTGTGTGATGGAGATACCCAAACTCATAATCTACATGCATAGGATATCTATGGAGCTTGGTCATTGGTGGTGGTAGAGGTAAGACATCTGATAAGAGCTCAGAGATCTTTTAGATATTTTTCAGGGCCTCTGCCAAGCCTCGTGGAGCATTAAATGACTTCCTTTTGTCCTTCGTGTTAGTGATATAGCACTGTCAAGCTTTTTTTTTTGGTCTCCAAAGACCTCTCCCACTCCCTTGAAGGTTTGGAACCTAATTACCAGCTTGCAAATTGAGATCACATCATATAAGTCATTAAGAGATGGTCTTACCATAATGAAGCTGTAGACTGGGGGGATCTCCACAATTATGAATTTGTTCCAGATGGTTGTGTAACAATTCTTGGAACCAATGGTTAAGGGAGAGCGACATAACCTAAGGAATAGGTCCACTCCCCATTGAACCCCCCAATGAGAGATGTAGTGGTTGGTTATATGTTCTCTATGCCAAGGACCACGGATTCTAATGCATCTAGGAACAAGATATTTGCGAAGCTTCCCATATCAATCAGTATCCTCCTCTTGTTAGCATTTCCCATGATTGTTGCAATAAAAAAATGATCTTTATAAGGTAGTTGGACCCTCTTGAGGTCATTTTATGGGAAGACCATCATTGGAACCTCTTTGGGAGCTTGATGTGTTAAAGATAGATGGTTGACTTGAGCCCCTTCATGGTGGAAGCTCCTGAGGTGGGTCTTTTTGGCTGTGACAGAGAACCCACCTCCGATAAGACCTTTTAAAATGCATTAAAAATCAATCAAAGGGATGTCATCCTTGTTATTGATGTTGTTGTTGTTGTGATGACCTAGGTTTGAATATTATACCATAAACTCTTTGAGGTAGACCCACTTTATCACCCCGAGATGGACTCCTTCTTTTCGAAGTAGTCATTTGTGTTGTGGACATGATCTATGTGGAACCGACAATACTTGTACTTGTCCCTTGTATGGTCCCCAATCCTCATAGGATTTGGCTGAGACAAGATGTACTGAGTTTTTGTGGCTTCAAAGACCTTTTCTATGGTAGTTGTGAGGGGCATGAAGTGTTTGGCCTCTGGAGGCCTAATTTTCTTATCGCCTTATTTCTTCTTCTTGGTTTTAGTTTCTGCTAAGGTTTACTCAAGGCGGGAGATGACATTTTTTTTCTTTCCCTGCTGGGAGAGGCTATAATATGTCTAGTTCAGATGGCATCCTCATCATTTATATACCTCTGAACCATTTTTTAGAAGGTCAGTCAAGGACTTTCTAGGCTTCTTACTAAAGGACTTCAACAAGTCCTCTGAGATGAGCCCTGAGATCAAAGCGGCCACATAAATGGTGTCGTTCAAATCATCAACCTGAAGGGCTTCCTAGTTGAACCTCTTGACATAGTCCCCGAGGGATTCCCCAGCCTACTATGTGATGTGGAGGAGGGAAGTTACATGCTTCCTCATATTCTGAAATCCAATAAAATAACTGGAAAAAATCTTGCCAGCTTTATGAATCTCGTAATGTCCCTGGTTTGAGCTTGGAAAACCAAAGCTTAGTTGATAACTAGGGGAAAATTCGACACTTGTGCTACTTATGTCTATCATTATTTTCGGCTCTCACGATTATGAAAAAGCCTAAAATATGACTACACTCTTTGCAGGAATATAGCGGCTAGTCAGGCTATCGAATCCATAAGGAATGAGTCCTAGACTTTAATTGATTTATTATTTCTCAAATAAAGATATAAACGATGATAGGGTTAACAAAAGATTGATTAAGTCATGTATTTATACTATGATTAATCTAAATAAGTAAAAATTATAGATTGAGAATAATATCCCTCTCCTCGGATTAATTTGTAAAAAAGGTTACATAGAAAGACAAATTTATCAAGATTAAATGTCATTTCATCGATTAATCAAATCTAGAGTTGTCACCTTCTAAATTCTTATAAAATCTTACATTGATTTTGGCATTAACAAATATTCTAGAAATTAATCATGCAAGGTCGTAAATACGTCTGATGATGCTGGAAATAGCACCACCAGTCAAGGTGTTTGTAAGCTCAAACTAGTGATAACAATGGCAGCACAACAATATACTAAATATAAGAGATTGAGGTGAGGATAAGAGGATGAACACTTGAATGTAAGTGGTTCAGCCAATCTGGCCTACATCCACTATGAGTGTGTGTGAGTAATATCACTGAATGAAGGCACTAATGGCCATGGATACAATCTCTTAAGCTTTCTCTCTCTACTGTGTAAAATGACAGAGTTTCAGCTAGGGTTGCTAATTTCGGATCCCTTTCCAAGAAGGAGAAGATAAGTATTTATAGTGCCTGGGGGGTGTAGTGTACCCCCATGCATGTAAAGAGCATGTGTGTGTTGATCTAGCCAATATGATTAAGACATCTGTCCCTATCACATGTAGAGAATGATGATGAAATATTCCCCCCACGTGGGGGGAATGATTTCTTATAACTGATTTATGTCCACGTGTCCTTATCCACACATGTCAATAGGTGCTCGGCCTCAGTGCTTGGTCATAACCTCGGCCAGGAAGAGTTCGAGGTTGGTAAGGTCTAGTTGCCTATCCAATCCGAGATGAGCCATCATGGTCTCTACTTAAGTGAAGCCGAGGAAGGGTATTAAGGTCGGCCTGGGCCGAGGTTAAGCTGGAATATGTGAGGAACATCGGCTGATTCACTGTTGGGGTTGTCATACCTGGGTGACCTGATGAACTGCTGTTCCCCCAAGCCATGCAGACACCCCTTGACGAGGTTGATAGTAGTGTCGGCCACGACCGACCTTGCTGTGGGTGAGGCCGCTGGTCACTGATCCAAGGCCCTTCCAATGTCGGTCAAGTCCTCGGCCGAGGTTGATGTCTCTGAGCCGAGGTAGAACATTTGGGGCATATCAATCACCCCCCATCCCTTAGTTACATGTGAGAGCAGGTGACTGTGGGGTCTACATCTCCGAGGTCTTTGTTGTGCTAATGTTCATTTGACACTTGTCCATTGCTGAAGTGTGAGGCGTGCCAGGCAAGCATGTGATGTCAGCCGTCCTTTGGGGCTCCCAAGGCAATGATGGGCCTTGGGAAGTGTGCATTCATACTTAAGGGTTAAAACCCTATTTTCCTTCTTTCCTCCTCATTTCTCTCCTTCTCCTGGTTCGACTTGCTGCTGCGGCTCTCTATTTCTAGAAAAGCTTTGGTTTGAAGCTGCATTTGGTGGTACTTTCTTGCAATCTCTTCCTTCTCCCTTACCACTTTATCTTTAGGTATCCTCTACCATTCTTTCTTCTTCATCTTTCCTGTCTTCTTCTTTCTTTTGCATTTTTCGGTGAGTTTTAAGAAGTTCCGATGAAATCTTCATTTTTTCCAGCGAACTGTTCTTGTGTGTTCTTCGTGGTTATTGCACAACATTTGATAGTTTGATCCTTAGTTGGATCATTCCATTTGCCAGTCTTTGTTATTTAGGAGAGTTGTAAGTGTAGGGTCTGCCTCTTATACTCAGACCCCTTTACCAACTCTTATAGGAGTTCCCTTCTCTCAGAGAGAAGACTTTAGAGAAAATTAGGCAAATAGAAAGAGCGCATGAGGAAGCTCGTAGGTCAGAGGAATTCCCCCTTAGACCTATCTTTCCACCACCTCTGAAGGTCATATATCCTGACCCCTCAAAACCAGCTAGCCAAGCAGAGGCCCCTGCTGAACTCTCACCGATGTCTGAGTCTGAGTCATCCACCTCAGACCCTATGTCCGTGGACTATTTTCAAGAGGCCAAGGACTTCTCAAATCAACAAGATCAGGTCCCTGATCAGGCAGAGGTTTCCAGTCGGGCCTCGACTCATAAAAATTCAAGCACATCATCCTCTTCCTCTGAGGTTGAAATTATTGATCTGAGTGTGGCGATTCCGTCGATCCTTGAAGCCATACCCTTGTCGGCTGTCACAGGGGCGGAGTTCGCTCAGAGGTTTCCAAGTGGAGCCCAATCGTCTGCTCAGGCTGACGTTGAGTTAGATGATGATGATGATTATGCTGAGAGCGATGTTGATGTCTCTGAGGCAGCTGAGATTGAGAGTACAGTTAGTGAGGTCGACCTTCTTTGCTTCAGGTACTTATACTCCGTCAGCCCCTCCATAAAGCTTAGGAGACCTCTGAGGGAAGAGAGGGCTTACCACGATCGAGATGGTGAGATCTGCTTGTACGAGCAGATGTTCAAGTTGGGATTTTATCTGCCCATCCATCCCATCATCAGGTCTATACTAGCCTATATCAACTTGGCCCCTTCCCAGTTGTCACCCAATGCTTGGAGGGTGATAATTGGGGCCATTGTCTTATGGAGGGTTGTTCATCACTCAGATCTTCCAGTCCAAGTCTTTATAGGATGCTATGTCCCTTCATCTGCCAGAAACCATCCGAGCTATTATCATTTTTTAGCTCAGAAACCTGAAAAGAAGATGCTTCAGATAACTCAAACGTCTAATCATAACTGGAAGCCACGCTATTTCTTTGCCTTAGGGCCATGGGAATTTGGCCCATGTGCCACCTCTTCCCCGCTAGAGCTGAGGATTCCTATAAGATGGGGAAAGGTTACAATGGCTGCTAAGGCCGACCCTGGTCTAAGCCTGCATAATCTTCAGAAGGTCAAAGACCTTCAGGATCAGGGGGCGCATGGTATTCTCGTAAGATTTGAACACCTAATGACCCCCCACTACCTCTCTGCGACTAGTTTAGGGGGAAGTCCTCTTATAGAGCTTGGTAAGTTTCTTATTTCAATAAGTTATACCTCTGAATATATGTATATCTGATTCTCTAACTCAGACCCTCCTATTTTGCAGAGCGTCCGAAGGGAATATCTGACGAGCTTTGGGAAATGGAAGCACCAAGTTTGACGAAGCTTGCTAAAAAGGCAGGTATCAATGCTCCTCCTCCCCCTCCCTCAACCTCGAGGGCTCAGGCCACAAAGAAGAGAAATGATACCGACCCTGCCCCTGAGGATCAGAGGCAGAAGAAGAAAGGTGGGGATTCTTTTATCCCAATATCCTCTGCAGATGCATTGGCTGCACGTATAGAGTTACTAAAAATTAATGATAGCATTATAGGCCACAGTCTGTAGGTGCTGGATGCCATCGGATCTTCTATGACCGATGCTGACAAATGATTTTGCCGATCCATGGACACACCTCTGCCGGTTGAGTTTGGGCTCCACGGATCTATTCAGGTATGACTTCAGATTTCAGTATAGCTTCAAAGTGTAACCTCTGTTTTGAATTTCAACTTATATACACAACCATATGATTTGCAGAGCTTGGCTGCTATGCATCATCTTGCTAATTGGACTCTGAGTAAATTACCCCTCATCCAGAAAGGCCAAGAGGCTGAAAAGGTGCAAAGCTCTCTGAATGCAGAGGTAGACCGTCTGAAGTCTGCCTTTGAGGGGTTTGAGAAGAAGGTTAAGGAGTTGGAGAAAGAGATCTCCAATATTAAAAAGGACCATGATGTTGCTCTGAAGGCCAAGGACGACGTTCTTCAGTAAAAGGTTGACTCTGCAGTGAAGGCGGCTCTTGAGGATGCCTTTGAGGGGATTTTGGTTGATTATAAAGACTCCGATTAATTCATCAGCTTCGGCTTTGAGTACCTCGAAAGAGGTATTAAGGCTACTGTCAAATGGGCGGCTGCTAAGGAGAAGGAGGCAGGGAGTTTGAAGGCCTCTGACTTCATAGGTCTGGGTTTTGCTAACCCTCAGCTTGCCCAAGCCCTACAAGAGGTTGAAGAGGAGGACGTTGCTCCTACAGTGACTGCACCACTAGACGTTACATAGACAGAGGGAACTAACCCCAGAGAAGATGGGGCCGAGGTGACCAACGTCGTCCAAGAGAATCAGGCCGCGGATGCCAGCACTCTCCCTTCGAATCCTGAGGCTATTTTGTGAAGCTTTTGTATTTTTTTGTAACCCCTGATTAGTTGTAACCTCTGAAGAACATCGTCATCTTATATTTTTGAATTTTATAATTGGATGACAAACTCTGAGGAGGGTTTTTACTTCATTTGTTTTGTTTGTTGAATGCTTCTTTGCCATGCGATGTTCAGCTCTGAAGTCTTGGTGCAATGATGTCTGTGTAAACTAAATTAATAGTTTGACCTCATACCTTGTCACCAAATAATGATATTATAAGGTCTGAGGTCATCAACTAAGATGTCATCCTCATAAATAATATCACCAAATTAATGATGTTAAGGGTCTGAGGTCATCCAAGTATGATGTCTGACCTCAGACCTTGTCACCAAATAATGATGTTATAAGGTTTGAGGTCATCAACTAAGATTTCATCCCCATAACTAATTTCACCAAATTAATTATGTTAAGGGTATGAGGTCATCCAAGTATGATGTCTGACCTCAGACCTTGTCACCAAATAATGATGTTATAAGGTCTGAGGTCATCCAAGTATGATGTCTGACCTCAGACCTTATCACCAAATAATGATGTTATAAAGTCTGAGGTCATCAACTAAGATGTCATCCTCATAAATAATATCACTAAATTAATGATGTTAAGGGTCTAAGGTCATCAGAGTATGATGTCTGACCTCAGACCTTATCACCAAATAATGATGTTATAAGGTCTGAGGTCATCAACTAAGATGTCATCCTCATAAATAATATCACCAAATTAATGATGTTAAGGGTCTGAGGTCATCCGAGTATGATGTCTGACCTCAGACCTTGTCACCAAATAATGATGTTACAAGGTCTGAGGTCATCAACTAAGATGTCATCCTCATAAATAATATCACCAAATTAATGATGTTAAGGGTCTGAGGTCATCCAAGTATGATGTCTGACCTCAGACCTTGTCACCAAATAATGATGTTATAAGGTCTGAGGTCATCAACTAAGATGTCATCCTCATAAATAATGTCACCAAATTAATGATGTTAAGGGTCTGAGGTCATCCAAGTATGATGTCTGACCTCAGACCTTATCACCAAATAATGATGTTAAGGCCTGAGGTCATCACTAAGATGTTGTCCTCATAACTAATTTTACCAATTAATGATGTTAAAGGTCTGAGGTCATCCTTGTATGATGTCTCACCTCAGACCTTGTCACCAAATAATGATGTTATAAGATCTAAGGTCATCAACTAAGATGTTATCCTCATAAATTCTATCATTAGAACACAATGAAGCAAGAATTGACATGGAAACTGATCTCTCATTAATAGTCTCTTCATAAGATGGTACATTTACATAAATTTTTGCAACATCATATGTAATACTTCTTTAGGTGATCAGCATTCCAGGGGTTGGCAAAAGGTTCCCCTTCTATGTTTTCAAGACTGTAGGTCCCGCGCACAACCTCTTCTGTCACTTTATAGGGACCATGCCAGTTTGGGTGGAGTTTGTTTGTTTTCTATAACGTCTTCTTCAGTACTAAGTCTCCCACGGTAATGGGTCTTGATTTCACCCTATGATTGTATAATTTTGCTGCTCGCTGCTGGTAAGCTGCTTGTCTGATTTCCGCGTCTTCCCTTCTCTCTTCAATCAGATCTAGGTCTAGTCTCCTTTCTTCCCCATTTTTATTAGGGTCATAGGTCTGAACCCTATGAGTAGGGAGTCCCACTTTCGTTGGTATGACGACCTCTGAGCCATGTGTTAGCATGAACGGGGTCTCTCATGTCAGTGTTCTTGTCGTTGTCCTGTAGGCCCACAACACAACATAAACCTCTTCAGCCCATCTCCCCTTCGCTTCTTCTAACCTCTTCTTGATTCCGTCGAGGATTGTTCTGTTTGTGACTTTCGTCTGACCGTTTGCCTGAGGTCGGCCAGGAGATGAGAAGAACTACTTTATCCCAAATCTTTCGCAATACTTTTCTAAAGAGGAGTTCTTGAACTGAGTTCCATTATCTGAGATGAGAGTGTTTGGGAGGCCATGTATGCATATGATGTTCCTCTAAATAAATTGGAAGGTCTTCTGTTCTGTGATCGTTATCATCGTGTCTACCTCTACCCACTTTGAGAAGTAGTCAATAGCAACTATTAGAAACTGGTAATTATTGGCAGCTCTTAGTAGGGGTCCTACTAAGTCAATTCCCCATACTGCAAATGGTCATGGGGAAGTGATTGACGTCATGGGTTGATGAGGTTAGTGAGGAATAGTGGAGAATCTCTGACATTTAATGCACCTCTTCACGTAAGTTGCAGCATTTTTGGCCAACGTTGGCCACCAGTACCCCTGTGTAATAATTCTCTTGGCCAAGGGTCTTCCTCCTATGTGACTGGAGCAAGAACCCTCATGTACCTCCTGTAAAATGCGAGGAACTTTTATGGGATGGACACAACTGAGGAGAGGCAATAGGAACCCCTTTTTATATAGGATGTCTCCTACTATGGAGAATTTCGCATCCCTGTATCTTAGTTTCCTCCTCTCTAGCTTGGACTCTGGTAGCTCTCCCTCTTTGATATATCTGACAAGGGGGTCCATCTATGAGTCTCCTAGGTTCATATTGAGACAAGGGTTGTTGACCTCCTCCACCTCAATGGTCATTTTTTGTAAGACCTCGACCGGAACTGTCCTTCTGATGTCCGTCTTCGTCGCTGAAGCCAACCTTACCAATGCATTTGCGTGGCTGTTATTTTATCGAGGCACTCTCTTCAGTTTTATCTCTTCGAAATATTCTAACATCATTCTCACCCTCTTCAGATACTTAGCCATCCTTTCATCTTTGGCCTCATAGACCCCCAATACTTGATTGACAACTAACCTTGAGTCGCTATGAAGTAGGAGTCGTCTTACTCCCAGAGTCTTTGCCAATGAGAGACCTGCTATCATGGCCTCATATTCTGACTCGTTGTTAGATGCTTTGAAGTTGAACCTCAAAGCGTATTCAATGTTGGCACCATCTAGAGCTAAACGTATCAGCCCTGCACCGCTTCCACTGTCACAGGAAGAACCATCAACGAAGAGATTCTAAATGTCTGTATCTGATGAGAAGGCCCCTTCTGACATGATTCCTTGCCTGAAGAAGTACCGGTCCTCCTTGTTCTCCGCTACTCTGCTCCTGATCTTCTTGGATATGATCTCTTCCTGGCTTCGAAAGACGTTTGGTGCAACCTCTTCCTGTTCTCAGAAGACATTATTGTTTGAACCTTCAGCACCCACTAGGTCATTCTCTACCTCGGCCTCTTCCCATGTCAACTCAGTAACAAAGTCTGCAAGGTCCTGCCCTCTGATGGCTGCCCTAGGTTGGTAAGTAAGGTCATACTCCCCCAACTTAATGGCCCAGGTCATTAATCTTCCAGACTTCTCAGGTTTATATAGAACCTGTCTTAGTGGGGAATCGGTGAGGACGACCATAGAATGGGCTTGGAAGTAGGGCTTCATCTTCCTTGAAGCATGTATCAGGGCGTAGGCTAACTTTTCCATACGAGGATAATTTTGCTCAGACCCTTGAAGGGCTTTACTGTTTAAATACACAGGCCTTTGGATTCCAACGTCTTCCCGTACTATGGCTGCACTGATGGCCAATTCAGAGACCGCTAGATAAACATACAATTTCTCTCCTACTATGGGCCGAGATAATAACAAGGGAGACCCAAGGTAAGACTTGAGTTGGTTAAAAGCTTCTTCGCACTCTTCATCCCACTAGAAGGCCTTTCTAAGAACTTTAAAGAATGAAAGACACTTGTCCGTTGCTCTGGAAACAAACCTGTTGAGTGCAGCCACTCTCCCCGTGAGTCTTTGGATGTCCTTGATACTCCTTGGCGTCTTTATGTCAAGCAAAGCCTTGATTTTCTCAGGGTTTGCTTCGATTCCTCTTTGATTGATGATAAATCTAAGAAACTTCCCAGCTCCTAAAGACACACTTCGCTGGGTTGAGTTTCATCCTTTACAGGTCCATAGTATCGAAGGTCTTTTCAAAGTCTGCCACATGAGTGCGGGCCTTTAAGCTCTTCGTCAGCATATCGTCTACATACACCTCCATAGTCTTGCCTATTTGATCTTTGAACATCTTATTCATAAGACGTTGATATGTTGCCCTCACATTTTTCAGATCGAAGGGTATCATTTTATAGCATTACGTCCCTTTGTCGGTAATGAAGGTTGTCTTCTCTGAGTCTTCCGCATTTATGAAGATCTGATTGTAGCCTGAATACGTGTCCATGAAGCTCATGAGCTCATGCCCTGCAGTAGCATCTACCATCTGATCTATTCGAGGTAAGGGGTAGCTGTCTTTTGGTCAAGACTTATTCAGGTCAGTGAAATCAACGCACATTCTCCACTTTCCATTGGCTTTGGGCACGATGACTGCATTCGATAACCACTCTGGATATATGACTTCTCTAATAAACTCAGCCTCTTCTAATTTCTTAACCTCTTATCAGATGATGTCGTATTTCTCCATGGAGTAAACTCTTCATCTTTGTTTGATAGGCCTGGCATCTTTGGTCACGTTAAGATTATGATACATAACCTCAGGGTTGATACCGGGCATATCTTCATGACTCCAATCGAAGACACTCTGCCTCTTCCTCAAGAAGTTTATTAGCTCTTCCTTGATTTCTGATTTTAAGGCTTTGCCGACCAAAATGGTTTTTTCCGATTCGTCCTCATTGAGGACGATGGATTCTACCTCTTCCGCAGCCTCTCCCTTTTTCAACTTTGTTTCATCTCTTGGGTCAAGTGTATCAATGCTATAGGTGGTGGTTCCCCTCCTATGGGCCTCTCTATCTTCTATCGAGTTGAAGTAACATTCTCGTGCTATGGTCTGGTCACCTTGCACTTCCTCTACCCCATAGGGGGTCGGGAATTTTAGTATCTGGTGGACCATCGACGGCATGGACTCAAACTCCTTAAGGTCTACCCTTCCTATGATGAGGTTATAGGCCGAGAAGACGTTTTCGTCCATCATGAAAAAATTTATCTTCCTGTTTAACCTCTTAGGCCACTCATCACCCATTCGTACGTCCATCTCATACATGCCCAATGGGTGGACCTTTTCGCCGCTGAATCCCATTAAAGGATGATGATAGGGTACCAGCCTAGTTCTGCTAAGACCTAGGCTCTTGAAGCAAGGACAGAACATCATGTCTACTAAAATCCCCCCGTCCACGAGGATCCTCTGCACCTCGCATCCATGCAACCTTGTGGTTATTACCAAAGGGTCATCATGTGGGGATAAGATACCTTTGAAGTCGAGTCGGGAGAACCCAACTATAAGGGTGTCCATGCCCACCTTCTTTCTCTTTTGCACTGTATCAGAAGACGTTAGATTTACAACTTCAAGTTTGGCCACTGACTTGGCCTCTTCCACATGAGCTTTTCTGTCAGCCACTTCAGAGCCACCTCCCACAAGTCCTCCGTATATGGTGTAAACACCAAAGGAGATCATGCCAACCCTCTTCACTGGAGTGTTGTCATCTTTAGGTGGAAGGTCTGGATCGTCTTCGTCATCACCTTCCGAATCATTGTCTCTTCTAGCTGGGGCATCGTCACGGCGCCTGTCGTTTCTCCTCTTCTTAGGTTCATCTCTTCTGCCTTTAGGATCCTTGCCATCAACATACTTCCTCAAATTTCTGGACTTTAACATCTTTTCAATCTCATCCTTCAATGTGAAGCATCTATCTGTAACATGGCTATGGTCTTAGTGGAACTCGCACCACAACTTTTTATTCCTCTTATGTGGAGCGACCTTCAGTTTCTCCGTCCATCTTAGAGTCCTATCATTATTGATCTCGTTGAGGATATGCTCACAGCTCACAGTTAGAGGAGTATATTGAGCGAATTTATCATCGATTGGCCTCTTCTTTCCATCCTTCTTTCTTTGGGACTTCCTGCTACTACCGCGGTTCTCATCCTCATACTTGGCGGCCATTGCCTCTTCGGTATTCATGACCTTTCCCGCAGTTGCCAGTAGCTCTGCCATAAACCTGGGAGGGTCTTTCGCGAGTTTCCACAACAACTTCCCTTTCTGAAGACCTCCTATGAGGGCGTTCATGGCTATATTCTCTTCATAATCTTCAACCTCAAGTTTTTCTTTGTTGAACCTGGCGATGTAGTCTCTTAGGCTCTCGCCCTTGCCTTGCTTGACATACAATAGATGAGTGGTCTTATTTTGAGGTCTTACCCCAAAGCAGAAGTTATGAATGAATCGCTCAGCCAAGCCCTTGAAGTTATCAATTGAATTCTTCGGAAGATAAGTAAACCAGCTATGTGCTGCTCCTATCAAAGTCCCAAAGAAGGCCCTACACTTCATCTCATCAGGTATCGAGTAGATGCCTCCCGCTGACTGATACATCTCAATGTGATGTACAGGGTTGGTGCTACCGTCATACTTAGGAGACACCACGGGTGGTTTGAACTTAGCAGGGGTTGGGAAGCTCACTATCCTTGCCACAAAGGGGGAGCCCTCCGAGAAACCTCTTTGTAATGGATCTCGGTTCTTAATGAGGTCTCCTATCTTCTCCTCAAGACGTTGGATAGAGTCATTCCATGGTCTCCCACCATCGGACTGGCCGAGGTTGTCCTCAGCCACCTCCAAGGGGTGAACTGAGGGTTCTCCAGCCACAGCGCAACGTCGGCTGTTGACCTCTTCCTGCATGAGGTCGGCCTTGGTGAGGCCAACGTTGTCCATCTCCTCTTTGCGAGCCGGCTGCACTCCTTGACCTTGATAACCTCTGTCTTAGGTCATTTACTGGGCCTAACAATTCAAAGGCTGACCCTCTGCTCAGTCGATCAAAGGCGGATCCTCGTCATTGAGCTTCCGCGCCTCTTCTGCCTTCACAACCTGGGCTTTGTTGGATAGGGTGAACTGTATTGTTCAAAACCTCATACGGCTCCCAACAATCTTTCGGGACCTCTTCCGCCTCTAGATCGTCATACCTGTCCTCTGGGCAAGGGTTTCCTTGCCTTCCCATGCCTCAGCGCCTAGGATCAGCAACGTCCCTCCTTCGCTGGAGTGTAGTTTGGTCCTTCATTGGTGCCTGGGGTGGTCCCCTGGCATCAGGATGAGGCTGGACAGCCTCCGGAGTAATCATTTCCGGTGAAACTCCAGGTGGCCTCATCATAGTTTGGCTGATCTGTGAAAAATGCTCCTGCATAGCTTGTTGCGTTGCAGCTAAAGACCTCAAGGCTAGAGCTACCTCCACCATTTCGGACTGAGGCAGTGCCTGGCTGGAACTAGGTCCTCCCGCTATAGGCAGCGAAAGAGGCGGTGGCAATTCTGGTGCCATATGTTAACACTATAGAGCTTGAGTAGCAGATGAGCTTAATACCTTAATGGACCTCTTTCAATGGTAAAGCAGCTTCATGCATGGGGTGATGCCCGGTTCACAACCAGAGTCTTCGGTGAGGTTAAGCAGCAAAAGAGGAAGAGATAGCTTCTCCGATTCCCACAGACGGAGCCAAAATGATGATGCTGGAAATAGCACCACCAGTTAAGGTGTTTGTAAGCTCAAACTAGTGATAACAATGGCAGCACAACAATATACTAAATATAAGAGATTGAGGTGAGGAGAAGAGGATGAACACTTGAATGTAAGTGGTTCAGCCAATCTGGCCTACATCCACTATGAAGGTGTGTGAGTAATATCACTGAATGAAGAAACTAATATCCATGGATACAATCTCTCAAGCTTTCTCTCTCTACTGTGTAAAATAATAGAGTTTCAGCTAGGGTTTTGAATTTCGGATCCCTTTCTAAGAAGGAGAAGACAAGTATTTATAGTGCCTGGGGGGTGTAGTGTACCCCCCATGCATGTAAAGAGCATGTGTGTGTTGATATAGCCAATATGATGAAGACATCTGTCCCTGTCACATGTAGAGAATGATGATGAAATATTCCCCCCCACGTGGGGGGAATGATTTGTTATAACTGATTTGTGTCCACGTGTCCTTATCCACACATGTCAATAGGTGCTCGGCCTTAGGGCTTGGTCATAACCTCGGCCAAGAAGAGTCTGAGGTTGGTAAGGTCTAGCTGCCTATCCAATCCGGGATGAGCCATCATGGTCTCGGATTAAGTGAAGTTGAGGAAGGGTATTAAGGTTGGCCTGGGCTGAGGTTAAGCTGGAATATGTCAAGAACATCGGCTGATTCACTGTTGGGGTTGTCATACCTGGGTGACCTGATGAACTGCTGTTTCCCCGAGCTATGCAGACACCCCTTGACGAGGTTGATAGTAGTGTCGGCCACGATTGACCTTGTTGTGGCCGAGGCCGCTGGTCACTGATCCAAGGCCCTTCCAACGTCGGCCAAGTCCTCGACCGAGGTTGTTGTCTCTGAGCTGAGGTAGCACATTTGGGGCATATCAACGTCGTATACATTTAATCAAGGGTGAGTTCAATCATTTCAACCTAAACTAAATTAGCTAGAAATCATATTAAATAGCATAAAAATAAAGGAAAGCGAGAAATTAAGCAATAAAACTAATTATTAAATCAAGAGTCTACGTTGACAAAGCAAGAAACAAAGAAATACAACTTATAAATGTGGAGAAGATGATAAATAGTGCCTTACTCACAAACCATAGGAGAGAAAATGGAGGAAATATCCTAACACCAATCAAACCCTAACTTATTTCAAAGTAAAATGAAATATATCCCAAAAAAAATGAGGGGGAAATATATTTATTAAAGCCCCTGATGGAAAATTTTAAAATCAAAGGATCCAAATCTTCAAGTGATGAATCGGATCAGTCCAAATCCAAATCAATTTAGTATTGGGGAAATTCAGTACTGGTAGGAAGCGAATCAATTAGGGGAAATTCCAAATCAATTCATTCCCTTAAGGTCAAAATTCTAGTTTGCTGTCTTGTTTTTTTTTTTTGGATCAACATATGAAAAATGTCGTAACTTCTTTGTTATAGATCAATACGATGCGCGGTGGGAGGCTACGCGTAGGTAGAATGAAGGGGTATAATTCCATAAAGACTTTGGTCTAGAAATCCAAATGCTAAAATGATTAAATGTCTTTAAATGCACATTTTGTGATGTAATCGAATTTCACGCTAAGCACCAATAATACCCACAAAAGCTTAATCATACCTTTTAAATCATATAAACATACATAAAAGAGGTTCTCTAGATAACTAGAATATATATATATATATGAATAAGGTACTCGAGTAGGGGCTAAAATTCATAAGTATAAAGGGTAAATAAATGCAGTATTTAGAAAAATCACACCCCTAACTTAGACATTGATAGTCTTAAGGCTATTAAATGCAAAGAAATAAGACTACGAGTAGAACCATAAGAGGGGAAATATATACAAGGAAGGTAACTACCACTTTTATGGTCGAATGATTGTATGTAGCATATGCAATGAGCCATTAAATCCCTTGGTTACCCTAGTGGACAAGTGTTATCTCGTGAGGGTTTTCACGGATGAAACCCACAAGCATCAAAGTTTTTTCAAAACATATACCCAAACAACCATACAAGACATGGTCAACAATAACGAAAAATAATTCAACATGTTATTAGTATAGTGAAGAGATTAACCAAAAGTTTGTAATTATTAACATTACAACAACATTGTCACAATTGAAACCTTAAATGTGGGAGGAAAAGTGAACACATGAAACAAGTAAGATTTGACAAAAATTTTGTAAACCGAATAAATATTAAAGCATAGCGTGATATTCAATTCCTCACTGTGATTACAATCAACAAATGAAATCACGATGAAATGGGGTGTAACACACACGGGAAGAACGCTATGTACAAAATGAAAAATTGCAATCTCACAAAAAGATACCATTCATTAAGGAAGAAAAAACACATTTTTTGGGATTATCACAACTATTATAACTTTTGAATTACATTATCCCCATGATCATCTAGGACTTTTATGGGTTACGATATAGGTTTGGGTTAGGGTTATGAAATGAAGAGAATATATATGTATTCAAAGGTAATTGGGGATGAAATCATTGGGATAATGAAAAATTATGGGCAATTTCAAAATTAGAATATGATTTTCATAACAAGCCTTGGATATAATAAGGGAGAGTAACAAATATTATTCAACACTATGTATAACATGAAAATACTTTCTCTTTCTGTTCTTTTCTTCGTTTTGTCATCTTTTTCTTTTGTTTTTATTTTATTTTATTCTTTATGTCTTCTTTTGTTTTTCTTCACTTTTTCTTTTCTTTCAAACTCTCACATGCTTAATTGCAACTATATAATAAGAAAATCATTTAATCCCAAGTATCATTACATACAAAGGTATGCAAGGTGAAATATATGGTTTAAAACTCCAATTTGGAGTTTTTTATGGGATTTTGGATTTTGAAATGAAATTTTATATTTAGGCTCAAATGGGTTGACAAGGGAATACCTGTAAGGTGAGGTTAACGTCAATATGGGTTAATTTAACAAAGAGGGCCTATGATCCTTTTCTAAAGTTTACGCCATTCTCGATTCAAAACAACTTTGAAAATCATGATCAAGAATCAGATTTCATAATGAATTAACTTAATGAACAATAAAATTAAAGAATAGTGAGATTACTAACGAATTTAATGTTTTCAAGGAAGAAATAGTAATTTGTAAAGACTCACAAATGAATAAAATTCCAAAGCTCACTTGTTGTAAGTATATACAACGCAACAAAAGATTACCGACTTATAAAGGACTTAAACCAAATCATTTAAACAAGAAACATGCATGTGCGCATGGGTTTATAGTTTAATTCATGTAGTTTCAATGATTCGAGGACTAAAGTCTAATAACTTATAAAATTGAGAACATGCTTCGATGAAATATCTATTGTATTAGGCATCTATTTGAAATTTATCATCGAAAACAATGGCAAAAGGCCCAATAAAGGAGAATAAATTTTTTTGAAAATTTTAAATTTTTTACATCAAAGCAAAGAACATGTGATCAAATCAAAGAAACTAACATATAATGGGAAGCATATCCCAATCCACTAATTTAAACTTTGTAGTGTCTTCAATGTGAATCAAGAAGAAAGTTAAAGAGAGTAAAAGAGCGATACTACTCAAAATGGTGCAGTCTTCAAAAAACACAAGTTGAAAGATTCTACAAAATATGTTAACACCAAGCATAACAGGAAACAATATTAAAATCTTAAGTAATTATACTAGACAACAAGTAAAAAGGAAAAATTAACATAATATGTACAACTTACTAGTTGAACTTTTAACTAATTATTTTTTAATTAGAGGAATAATTGGAGTACCCTCATTTGACTGCATACCTTTCGAAAAAAAGAATTTACTTTGAATAACGGATGGTGCATGTAAGGCGAAAGAAAGGAAATATCACCAATTAAAAGTTTTTGGCGAATGATGGGGTATTTGGATTGAATGGGTGATGAATACACATGGGATCCAAAAAACAATTCTCCTAAATATTTTTGCAATTGGAATGAGAGGTGGCTCACATAGAGGCAAAATTGCTATCATAGAAAGAAACTTAAGAAAGTAATCCTCATAGATGAAAGGGTTAGCATTTACATTTTTTGAAATAATTCATGGGATACTTGTAATAGATCGACAATGGGGAATGACAATGGCGAAGAAATATTTTCAATCCCGAGAGATAACACATCATCGTTCAAAGATGGAATTTTGAAGGAGAGAGACTCACTTTCAATGAAATGTTCTTCTAAAATTATTTGAGGTTAAACACAAGTCTCCACCTTCTCTTTTTTTAAGGAATAAATAATCTCATTACAAAGTGATTGAATTTTCATACCCTCACCGTTGTTGTTCTCCATTATGTCTTGGGAGAAAAGAAGCATGTTTTCTTTCAAAGTAGGTATCCCTCGATCATGAACTTCAGATTCCTTAGTTGGTTGAAAATATTCTTCAACTTCAAAAATCTAGAAAGAAAAATCATTGTTGGATTCAAATAATGCATACTCTTCTTGATAATGGTTTTCAAGCTTTTCATTCTCAAGAATGTGCACGCATTCACACAACATCATACGTGGAGGCGCGGACTCTTAAAAAGGAGAAGTTTGGAAACTATCCTCGGAATTACTATCAAAATAATTATTATAATAGTTTCAAAAGTTATCGCAATTAGTTTCAACATTCTTATTATGAGGATATTATGGCCTACTATCAAAAATATCATTCTCAAAATACCCATAATCCATTACTTGACTTTTGTAATACTGACCCAAAGAAATTTAGATGTTTTATGCTTTTGACTTTGCGAGTATTGAACAAAAGTCATAGGTTTGGGGGGAATTTGAGAATTATCAATGCGATTGTTGTAAACATTATAAGAAGATATGCTTAGACCAAATATAGCTCAAAAATACATAAAGTGATGTGCGCCAATAGATTCAAGTGTTTTTTGGTGCTTACATGGCCTACAAAACTAGTTAACAAGGAAGAAATATAAAAGGAAAAAATATTACAAAATACTAAACCAATTACAATCCCAAACAAAACACTCCCTAGCAATGGCGCCATTTTATAACTAGAAAAAAATCAGTTTTTGGTGCTACCTACGCATGTAGTTGTTTTTAGCTCCCATGGCTATGTAAAAACCTAAATTATAACCACACACTTTGCGAGAGTATAGCGGTTAGTCCGGATATCGAATCCATAGGGAATGAGTTCGAGTCTTTAATTGATTTACTATTTCTCAAATAAAATTGTAAATGATGATAGGGTCAACATAATATTAATCTAGTCATGCAATTAGACTAGGATTAGTCAAAATATGTAAAAGCTGTAGATTGAGAATAATATCCCTCACCTCGAATTAATTAGTATAAATTTTTACATGGGAAGATAAGTTTATCAAGATTAAATCTCATTTCATTAATTAATCAAATCAAGAGTTGTCAACCCTAAATTCTCATAAAAGACTAATATAATTTCGGCGCCTATAAGTATCCCAAAAATTGCGCACACAAGGTCGAGAAAATGGCATATACATGATATACGCAGTTAAATCACCTAGGCGTAAAACCAAAAACAACCTAACCCATTTAAAATATTCTAGCCCATCAATAAATAAAATCAACCATTAATCCAAGGTGAGTTCAATGATCTCAATCTAAACCAAATTAGATAGCAAGAATATTAAATGGCATAAAACTAAGAAATTAAGCAATAAAACTAATCATCAAAGAAAGAATCTAGGATAACGAACCATGAAATAAAGAAATAAAACTTATATATATATATATATGTGTGTGTGTGTGTGTGTGTGTGGAGAAGATGATGAATAGTACCCTTACACAAAAACCATTGGAGAGAGAAAGGAGAAATCTCCCAACACTAACCAAAACCTAACTTACTATAACGAAAAATTAAAGATATCCCAAACAAATGAGGGGAAAAATCTATTTATACAAAACCCTAATTTCAAAATTATAAAACAAAGGAGAAAAATTTGTAGGGATCAAATCGATTCTCTCCAAATCCTAATTAATTCGGTTGAGGGAAAATTTGATGCTTGTTGGGGCGAGCCAAATCTATTTAGACCCTTTAGTTTTGAATCTCGTTTGGCATCTTATTTCTTTCTTAGATCAACATATGAAAAATTCCTTAACTTCTTCATTAGAAATTGGATTCATGTCGGTCGAAGGCTACACAAATCTACTATAGAAGAATAAAATTCCATAAAGACGTTGGTCCAGAAATCCAAATGATGAAATGATTAAATGCCACTGAATACGCGCTTTTTGACAGAACTTTCTTGGAATGCAACTGAATTTCACGCTAATCACCAATAATACCTATAAAATCTCAATTATAACTCGCAAAGCATATAAACATACATAAAAGAGGTTTTGTGGTTAACGAGCATCTATATAGGAATTAAGGTACCCGAGAGGGCTAAAATTCATAAGAACAAAGGATAAATAAAAGCAGTATGCAGAACGAATCACACCTTCTAACTTAGACATTGTTAGTCCCTAGCAACGAAATGAAAAGACTACAAGTAGCACCATAAGAGGGGAAATATGAACAATGGAGATAAATGCAACTTTCAAGGGCAAACGATTTCATTTAGCGTATACCCCTAGGTTACTTTAGCGAACGAGTGTTGTCTCATGAGGTTTTTAAAGATGAAGCTCGCAAACATCAAGGTTTCATCAAAAAGTATGCTCAAACATTAGTTCAATACATGATCAACAATAACAAAAAATATTTCAACATGTTATTAGCAAAGTGAAGGAAGTCACCTTAAAGTCCATGATTATTAACACTAGAATAACTTCATCGTGATTGAAACCTTAAATGTGGAAGGAAAAGTGAGCACATGAAAAAAGTATGATTTGGCAAAACTTTTATAGACTAGATAAATATTAAAGCATAACATGATATTCAATTTCCATTGGTGATTACACTCAACAAATAAAATCATTATCAAATGGGGTGTAGCACACACAGGGACATACGGACATAAAAAGTAATTACTAATGGAAACTTGGCCACGCACATGTCATCAAAGAAGAACGCTATATATAAAATAAAAAAAATTCAATTTCAATAAAAGATACCATTTATTAAGGGAGGCAAAACGCATTTTCATAGATTATCTCAACTATTATAACTTTTGAATTACATTCACCCTAGGATCACATAAGACTTTTATGGGTTATAATGTAAGTTTGGGGTTAATGTTATGAAATAAAAGGAATATTTATGAATTCAAAGGTGTTTGGGGATGAAACAATTGGGATAATGGAAAATTATGGGCAATTTCAAAATTAAAAAATGATTTTTTATAACATTCATTGGATATAACAATGGAGCCCTATATAGATTATGGAAATACTTTCTCTTTCTTTTTTTTCTTCTTTTCTTATATTTTTCTTTTGTTTTCTCTTTTCTTTTGTTTTTCTTCATGTTTCTTTTCTTTCGCACTCTCATATACTTTATTGCAACTGTATATCAAGAACATCATTCAATCCCAAGTACATTCCAAACAAAGGTATGGAAGGTGATATATATGGTTAAAAAGTCCAATTTGGAGTTGGTTATGGGATTTTGGGTTTTAAAATGAAAAGATATATTTAGGCTCAAAGGGGTATATGAGGGGGAAAATTAAAGGGAAGGTCAAGGTAAATATGGGTGAATTTGACAAAGAGGGCCTATGATCCTTTCCTAAAGTTTAGGCAATTATCGAATCAAAATAACTTTGAAAATCAAAATCACAAATCACATTTCACAATGAACTAATTTAATGAAAGAATAATAAGATTACCAATGAATTTAAGATTTTTAAGGAGGAAAGATAAAATTATAAACACTCACAAACTAAAAAAGTGCAAAGCTCACTTGGTGTAAGTATATACAATGCAAGAAAAGATTATCGAGTTATAAAGGCCTTAAATCAATTCATTTAAACAACAAAGGTGCATTTGCTCGTGAGTTTAAAGTTAAATTATGAAGTTTTTCATAATATCAATGATTAGAGTATTAAATTTTAATAACTTCTAAAATTGAGAACATCTATCATTGAAATATATATTGGACCGGACATTTATTTGAAATTTTTCATCGAAAATAAAGGCAAAAGGCCCAATAAAGGAGAAAAAACATCTTTTTCAAAATTTTGATTTTTCATAACAAAAGCATACTTGGTAAGAACATATGATCAAATTAAAAAAACTAACATGAAATTGGAAGAATATCCCATACCCCCTAACTTAAACCTAGCTTTGTCCTCAATGTGAATCAAGAACCAAGTTAAAGAGAGGGAAATAGCGATATTACCCAAAATGGAGCGATCTCTGGAAAAAATAAGTCCAAAAATTCTAAAAAAAATGTTCACTGTGCATAATAAGAAAGAATATTAAAAACATAACTAATTACATTAGACAATTGATAAAAAAGAAAATCAACATTATATGTACAACTTACAATTTGAACTTCTAATTAAGAATATACTAGATTTAAAAATTTTGAGGGACCACCTAAAATACGATTTGACTTAGAAGGATAATTAGAGTACCCGCATTTGAATGCATACCTCTTGGAATTTAAGAATTTCACAACAGAATGTATGTGTAAGGCGAAAGAAAGGAACCATCATCAATTGAAAGTTTTTGATGGATGATGGGGGGTTTGGATTGAAGGGGTAATGAATACACATGGATCTAAAAAATAGAATTTCCTCCCAAAGATTTTGCAATTGGAAGGGTAGGTGCCGCACATGGAGGCAAGATTTTCTGTATGGAAAGAAACTCAAATAAGTAATCCCTATCGGTTAAATGGTTAAACATTTCAAAGTTTTGAACTGATTCATAGGATAATTGTAATGACTCAATAATGGGGAATGACAGCGACATAGAAAGACATTCAACCTGAGAGATGACTCATCATCTCTAAAAGAAGGAATTTCAAAGGAGAAAAAGTCACTTTCAATGAAGTTTTTTCTAAAATTATTTGAGGCGAAACACAAATTTCCACCTCCTCTTTGTTTTTAAAAGAATAAATAATCCCATCAATAAGTGATTGGATTTGCATATCCTCACCATTATTGTTCTCCATTGCATTTTGGGTAAAAATAATATTGTTTTCTTTCAAAGCAGTTATCCTTGGATCGTGAACCTGATTCTTTATTTGGTTGAAAACATTATTCAACTAAAAAGGTCTCGATAAAAAAATATGTATCAGATTTAAATAATTCATTTAATTCTTCTTACCAATAATGATTTCTTCCCGATAATGTTATCAAGCTTTTCATTCTCAATAATGCGCAAGCCCTCATGTCACATCATAGGTGGGGGCACGAATTCTTGAAAATGAGAAGTTTGAAAACTGTCATCGGAACTACTATTAAAATAATTATTATAAGAATTTTGAAATTCATTGTAATTAGTTTCAACATTCTTATTATAATGATGTTGTGGCCCAGTATTGAAAAGGTCATTCTCAAAATTTCCATAATCCATTACTTGACTTTTGTAATACTCACCCAAAGACATTTTAGATGTTTCAAAATTTTGGCTTTGGGAATATTGACCAAAAGTCATAGGTTTAGGGGGATTTTAGGAATTAGCCATGCTTACCCCCAAATATAGCTCAAGATGGCAAAATTTACAATGTGATGTGTGGCCAATAGGTGCAAGCATTTTTTGCGCTCAAATGTAGAAGTCCTACAAAAGTACTTAACAATGATTACAAATAGAAAGAAAAATATTACGAAATAATAAATCATTTACAATCTAAAACAAAACACTCCCTGCCATTGGCGCCATTTAATAATTGAGGGGAAATTGGGCATTCATTTTGCCTAAGCTCTTCGTTATTTTCGGCTCCCACGGCTATTCAGAAACCTAAACTATGACGACACTCTTTGCGAGACTATAGCGGCTAGTTCGGGTATTGAATCCATAGGGAATGAGTGCTAGACTTTAATTGATTTGTTACTTTTCAAATAAAAGTGTAAACGATAATAGGGTTAGGATTAATTTAGGAATATATTTGAACTAGGATTAATCAATATGAGTAAAAAAAATTGATTGAGAATAATATGTATTATCTCGAAATGGTTACATGGTAAGATAAGTCTATCAAGTCTAAATCCCATTTCATCAATTAATCAAATCTAGACTTGCCACCCCTAAATTCTCTTAAAACCCAACTATGATTTTGGCATCAACAAATATCCCAAAAATTATGCACGCAAGGTCATAAAAATGGTGCATACATGATATACACCGTTAAATCACCTATGCATAAAACCAATAACAAATTAACCCATTTAAATTACTCTAACCCATCATCAAAGAAAAGCAACCATTTAATCCAAAGTGAGTTCAATATCTCAACATAAAAGTAAATTAGCTAGAAAACATATTAATTTGCATATAAATAAAGGAAAGTAAGAAATTAAGTGATAAAACTAATTATCAAAGCAATAATATAGGTTAACAAATCAAGAAACAAATAAATACAACTTATATATATGGAGAAGATGATGAATAGTACCCTTACACATAAACCCTTGGATACAGAATGGTAGGAAAGCTCCCAACACTAACCAAGCCATAACCTATTCTAATGCAAAATGAAAGATATCCCAAATAAATTAGGGGAAAATCTATTTATACAAAACCTTAATGGTAAACTTATAAAACAATAAAGCCAAATTTGCAAGGGCTGAATCAATTCAGTCTAAATTCGAATTGATTTGGTATAGGGGAAATCTGGTATTGGTAGGTGCGAATGAATTTGGAGGAGAGTCGAATCGATTTGGACCCTTCATGTCTCAATTATTCTTTGTTCTCTCATTTCTTTCTTGGATAATCATACGAAAAATGCCATAGCTTCTTTGGTATTAATCAGAATGATCCGTGGTCAGAGGCTACACGAAGCTAACATAAAGGGATACACTTATATAAAGACTTTGGACAAGAAATCCAAATGTTAAAAGGACTAAAATGCTTCTAAATGTGTGCTTTATGACAACTTTTTCGGAATGCGACCAAACTTCATGTTAAGCACTAATAATACCTATAAAAGCTTAATTATACCTTGAACAATGTATAAACATATATAAAAATGTTGTCTAGTTAAATATCATAAATATAGGAATTAAGGTAATTGAGGGGGCTAAAATGCATAAATCACTAGTCGTTACCTTTAAGGTAGTGGGAAAATATCTACACATGGCCTCAATTAGGGTCCTTAGACCCATCGAATGGCTCAATATTAGGCATATTTCACTTTGGGGGAATAGCGTAATGTTAAACATCATTGGACAAGGGAGACATTGTCTTTTAGAGGTTCAACACAATGGTGATGGGAGTTTGAGTCTTGTAATAGTTGAGAAAATTCCCAAACTAGTCTTTCATCTTCTTTATCTCGCCATCCTAGGGCCTAGCAGCCTTTAAACCTCCCCAGGACTGATTTCCTAGGAGTGATAATCTTTCTTCAATATAATTACGGGTGACTGATCACTGGGGGGCCCTAGGCATACCCTTTGGACCATTTTTCTCCTATAATTAGGGCTCATGGTTCTCCTCGATACCGTTGTGCTTTGGTACCACTAATTCCTTTATCATTGGGGGTAAAGGGATCCTGCTAAGAATGGCGGTGAACTGCTCTTAGAGCATTTTATATGGGGCCTCCATCTCTTTAAATGAATGAGCTAATGCAGTGGTAATCACAATTTTAGTAGGATCATGGTGTGTGTTTTAAAGACATAGAACTTATCGTTCCCACAAACAGATCTAAAATGATTAGTGTTGAAATTGTAAGTGACTTTAGACCCATGGGTTCTCCCCTCTGGACCTCAAACATGTAAAATGAGAGAAGTGTTAAAGTAAGATACAAGGGTTTAAAGTGGTTCAAACCTCAGATGAGGGTCTTATGTCCCTCGTTAAAGGTTTTCCAATAGTTTATTAGATTAAAAATGAGGTATTATAGTATAAGACACCTCTTGTGCTTTAGTTAAGAGAGTCTAAGGTCTTGCATCCTCTGTCAACATCGTGGAGGACCTTAAGAAGTAACTAAATGTATTCTCTAAGGGTGCCAAGGTACTGTTTTAGGGCTCTACAACATATAAAAATGGTGTAAGCAATGGAACTGGTTCAAGTTATAAGTATGAGCTCATAATAGTGGGTTATAAGTATGTAACGGAGTGTAAACACTTGGAAATGCGTAGAAGTCTTGTAAGTATGATTGCATGAATTCCTTAATATATTTGACTGCTCGAGAGTTATCCCCTTTCACATTCTACCAACTTCCTATTTATAGGAGAACTCTAGGAAAGAGAATAAGTGGGTTATCACAATATAGCTGAGGTATCCCTAAGGTTTGTTGGTGTCAGCATGGTGGTGGAGTGTTGGGAAAAGTATTTACAGATGGTATAAGGAGGTTGTTACGTGCATTTAATGTTTATGAGAGCATTCAATGCAAGTGGAGATGTATAGTGGTTGTATGTGGAATATTGTTGTTCTTATCACCAACTCCTTCAGACTGATTGCAGGAGAATTTTCAAAGGTCCAAAGAGGATGGAAGTATCATGGAATTTCTTGGAGTTGATCCTGAAGTTCCTTATACCACCACATCCTAGGAAGGAGGTTGGGGTGACCTCAAAAGGTAACCTTGATGATGTGGTATCTGATATTTCTTGAGGGGGTATGCTAGAATGACTAGCCTTTTTATGAGGAAAAATCCACGATTAAGGTTTGTCATTGTACCATTTCTCACACTTGCGAGTAGCAGAGGTTTTGTAAGACAAGTAGCAGTCTACCTGAGGTATAGGGCTAGATGTGGCACCTATGCCCTACCTCAGAGGCAGTTAGGGAATTGGAAAAAGCACGTGCCTATGGTTCACCATCCCATTAGCGACCTAAATTCTCTTACCAGCCCATGGCCTTCCGCTTAATGTGGATTAGACATCATGGGACCACTACCTACTGCATCTGGAAATCACAAGTATCTTTTAGTCTCCACTGACTACTTTACCAAATGGGTTGAGACAGAACCATTGGCAAACATTCGAGACTCTGACATGACCAGGTTCATATAGAGGAAGATCGTAACTCACTTTGAAATACCAAGGACTATCATCACTGATAACGGTACAAAGTTTGAAAGTAGTTTATTCCAAGCTTTCTGCGACTAGCATGGCATCAAGCACCACTTCAGTTCCATGGCGTATCCCCATAGCAATGGTCAAGCAGGAGCTTCTAACAAAACCATGATCGATGGGATGAAAAAATGATTGGAAAAGGCTTAGGGCGCTTGGGTGGATAAACTCCCTCATGTTTTATGGGCTTATCGCACAACACTTAGCAGACCAATTGGGGAAACACCATTTGCCCTTGCTTACGATATAGAGGTTTCCATCCCCTGGAAGCAGGCCTCCATACTATAAGAACCACATTGGTCGACTAAGGCCTCAATAATGAAGCCTTATGCATTGAACTTGACCTAACAAATGACGAGATCTATCCTTGATCAAGTATGACTCCTACCAACAGCAATTAGCCAAGCAGTACAACAAAAGGGTCAATACGAGGAAGTTTTCAATAAGAGACTATGTCCTGTGAAAAGTCCTCAGTAGTGATGTAAAATCATCAGATGGCAAACTAGGACCAAACTGGGAAGGACCATTCAGAGTGATCAGACATGATCTTCAAGGAGCATATCATCTGGAAACGCTGGAGGGCAGGGAGATAGCAAGCACATGGAACGCAGCTAACCTCAAAAAGTTCTACTTTTAGATATTTTTTGAAGTTAGCAGAATTTTTAGTTTTTTATTGCTTGATTAGACAATTTGCAACGAATAAAGGCCAGATTGGCCCATCTATTCTCAAAGTTGACATTGGCTACTTAACTCATCTTGATTATATCACATTAATTTGCACCTTTTCCAATGATAACTCCTTTCTGCATGTCTAGAATGTTCGATAAGTATGGTTATCAAGTTAAATACAAACACTTTGAATTACCCTCAGACCCTTGTTGTTAACACAAGAGGCCTTATGAGTTTCCCCGGCAATAACAAAATCCATATTGGGGATCCTTAGGTAATAAATCCAACTTTGGTTGGTCGCCAACTTCTGTTGGTCGTAAAAAAAATTCTCGAGTAGATTGCCCAATAACCGGGTACATTCTCAACATCATCTCACTTAGGCCTAAAGAAGTGTGATGATACGATCTAAAAGGTAAAGTGAATGGAATGATACTGCTTAGTCATATTGGACTGGGAGAATGTTCAAACATATGAAAGGCAGAATGCCAACACTTAAATATCATTTATTTGGTGATAAACATACCAAAATGATTCAAACTAAGTATAAGTCTACCTAAAGCCTACAATCGGTCAATCAATATCATTTTGGTCAATAAAGTGCTAAGTAACCTACGAGCATGTAAAATCAAAATATGTTTAGTCATCACACGCTCAAAACATAAGAAAGTTCTTTATTAAGAATACAAGGTTACAATCACAAGACCAAAAGGAGATACATAAAAGCCTAAGAGGGTCTAGGGCGTCGAGCAGTATATTCTGCTACAGCTATGCTCTGACCATCGTCTGACTTTGGAATAAATTCTTCGACATCTTCCTCAAGATCCTGATCCAAAAGTTTGGGAGGTATAGCATCGGCTGGAATTCATTCATCATCTTTCGAAAAGGGATTATGGATATAGGCAGGATATTCAATCTAGTACTTGTACCAAAGCTTGGATTCTTTTGGAGTTATCGCCTCCTTAAGGGCACTCAGCTATCCTCGAAAAAAAATAATGCTTTCAGCCTCCTTAAGTTTTGTTGGGGCATTTGCCCAACCAGCATTGTAATTTCCCCCCCCCCCCCCCCCCCCCCCATACCTCTCTGGGTCCTACCTTAAAGGAGTATCCCAACTTCTTGACATTGTCTTTTAATACTCCTATAAAGATTTCAAGCTCGCCACCTTTTTTCGTAGAGCATCATTTTTAAACTGCAAGACCTCGCCCATTTGGTCGACCTTAGTCCTCTCTAATAGTTGGGCCCTCAAGGAATTAACTTCCTTCTGAATGGAGGCCCCTATCTCCTCCATCTCCTAGAGGTCATCCTTCAGTTTTACAATCACTTCAGTCTGGTCTTTGTATTATTTGCTCCTAGCTCTTAGTGACTTGCATATTTTCACGAAGGCTTTACGAGCTTGTAGACTGATATCAGGTCCAAGAATTCTCCCTAGTTGAGAATTGGTAGAAATATAGAGATCTAAATCCACAGACTACAAATGATACACATCAAACCAAAATCAAGTATATTAGCATAAACGAAAATAGATAAACACATGAGCAAAAGGGGGAATTTCATTATCACACAAAAATAAAGAGAATGCCAATGGATAGTACATGAAGTTCTCAAAACAAGGGTACAAACCAACAAGACTCAAATTGTAGAAGGAAAATAAAAACTACTAGTCTACAAAAGCCCTAGTCTTCCCCAACTATGGTTTTCCCCTTGTCAACCACTTGATGTGCCTGGTCAGTACCAGCACTCCTGCCAATCGCAGCAGGAATAATCTGAGTGTTGCCAGCAGCCTGGTCGCCACCTTCTCCCTATTTTTCCCCAATATAAAGGTCGGGACCAGGAGAGTGAAGGCCAAAAATTTCAAAATCTGCAGGTGTTCTAGCAGCCTTAAAAACTTAGTCCCATCCTTTTTGAAGGAGACCTTGGAAGCATAAGTCATCTGGCATTCAGCATCCTCGTAAGCTTTATAAAAACCTTCACGGTAGCTGTCATCCTTGGCTTGAGAAAGGTCTCTCTCTAGCTTGGCCACCTTTCCAGTCAACTCTTTATTGGCCTCCATTAATTAGGACTTCTCAACAATCATTACCTTATGAGAAACCCCCAGAGCATCATAGGCCTTAGACATCTCACCCTTTTCACGCTACCATGATTGACAATCATTGGCAAGGGTCACCTTATCGACCTCCAGGGGCACCTTCTCAGCCTCCAGGGCCTTCTTTAGCTCTTCCTCCCTTCTGAAGGTGTTAGATTGACTGTCCAGGAGGGTAGTGAAGTCAGACAACATCTGTAAAAAGGAAAAAAATAGAGAATCGGGACAGAAATGGGAAAGAGTAAAAGAAAAGAAACAAGTAGGAAAGACTTATGTGCAGTCTTAAGGGCGAGTTGAGCTACCCCCAACCTTGAGGAACGCTTGTGATTAGCAGCAATCACCGACCTCTTCAGGATGTCAGGGTCCAAAAGGGGGAATCACCCACACTAGCCCCATCAAGACTAGGGATAGTGGGCACTCCAGTAGATTGTAGGGCTAATGTCTTCTTAGCCTCAACCTTCTCTCTATCTTTCATTTTCTTTTTTTCTTTCTTTCTCTCTCTCTATCTCTATCTCTCTCTCTCTCTCTCTCTTCTTTTCCTCTTATTGTCTCTCTCATTCTCTTGCTCTCTCCCTTTATCAGATGGGCCAGACCTACTGCCCTTGGGAGAGTCTGTCGCAAAAATCTTTAAACCAAGAATCCTATTGGAGAGGATCGCATGGTCATCATCATCATTATTCGGAAGCCTCAACCTCCTCTTCTTAACCAAAGGAGCCATGTCCTTTTCTTTTTCTTCTTATTTTTCCTCTGTTTCCTCTTCTCTTTCTACTTCTACTCCTCTTCTTCTCTCTTCTCCACTCTCTTCCTCTTCTAAAGAGCTTTCCTCTTAAATAAGAACTGGTTCAGACAGACCTACCTCTGTAGCTTTCAAAATGGGGACCTGATCAACCGATCGAGCAATGAAGTTGGTGCATGTGCTCTTGTATTCTAAGAGATGGGTCGTCGGCCTAGGATGCTCACCTTCTGCCAATCTCTCATTTATGTTATAGGCCTTCGTGAGCTCTTCAGTACTGATCTCACAAATGTTAAGCTCCTGGTTCTTGGCACAAGGTGCAATAACAAAGAAGAGGAATATCAACCACAAGAATGAGAATAATTCATAAGAAGTTAGCAGAAAGGAAAAAATAAGAAGCAACCTATTTCGGCCACCCCATAGTGAAAAATAGGAGGGTCACGTGGTCTCTCCCCCTCCAACAGTGGAGGGTGCTGCTAGTTCCTTGCAATGAACCCATTTTCCTAGTAGTCCTTGTGATAATCCGGGAGATTTACCACCAGAACTCGCTCGAATCTTATGGTTTTCAGATACAACAAACCCCCTTTGGTCTTCGAGAACACATGACAATAACATACCTCAGGAAAACCTGATTTGTTCCATAAAGAGTATTTCTCCTATGAACATCGTTTACTATCTTCCATACGTTGGGGGCACATTGCCAGAAACAATGGCAAAGTACCTAAAAAATCTAAGAAATAACTCATTTGGGGGGATGTCAAACCCCTTTGAGTTATCAACAGGGTGTGAATCCAGTGCCCCCGCCAACTTTACGAACATTACGAGGAAGGGGGGTACAGTCGGTAATCACCCAGTCAGGGGTGTTATACTTTCACCTAAACTCTTCCACACTTTTTCCATCTAACATCGCCATAACTGAACAAGTAAGAAGAAACCCTAGCTACAATAATTAGCTAATACAGAGAAAAATAATCAAGAAGAGGGAGAGACTATAACTTACAGGTGATAACGAAGCTTTGAGAAAGCACAGAAGGAGGGAAACTTTGACTTTTTAAGTAAATGGGGAGCGTGGGAACGGTATGTGCAAAGAACAACCAGAAGCAGTGAACAAAATAAGCAATGACTGATCACCAGAACACTCAAATGATGAGTTTTGACTTCCCAGAAAGATTTTAGTGCTTCGGTTTATTCTTTAAGACAAGCGTGCCCTTGTTACAAGCCTTGTTATTACAAAGATACCATCACATACTCTCACTACACTTTAAGGATTGGAGCTCCGACCCAATTGAAATCTATTTGCTCATGCATAATAGCCCAAATATTTCAGGGGCAATTGTGAGAGACAACTTTTTTCAAGCCCACGAGAGTAGCCGACCAGGATAACTAGAGTTATTTGGTCCGGCCCAAATCATGGCTTAAGTTTTACACGGGTAGTTTAGTTAAAAGAGGATATTCGTAGATATGGTCAAATCAGGTGCCAAGAATCTTGGTTGAGCTATCTAAGCACCTCATGGTCAACCCACGTACTATGATGGAGTTCCTTAAACAAATCAAACTTTGTAACAAACACATCTATAAATTGTACTCCCTGGCCCGGGGCAAAGGGATGAAAAATTGTAATCGTTGAGAGACATTTAATAGAAAACAAGTAACCTCCCTGTGGACGTAGTCTAGTTGTTGAACCATGTACATGGTTGTTGTGTGTGATTTCATTTACTTTTTGCCTTTGGTGATTGCTTTCGTGAATCTTTTATTGTGAATTTTTCTGCACTTACATCTGTAATTTATAACAAACATGTATCAAGTAATTTTAGACAATTTTATTTAATTAACACATATATATATGTGCCAAACCAAATTATTTTTACTTAATTTTAAGTATCACATTAGGTTTGGGTAAAAATTATTATTTGCATATATAAAAGAGAAGAGTGGTTTGTTAACTTGCCTTTAGGATGAATCCACAAATGAAGTATATAATTCTCTTTTGAAAGTTCTCCTCAGAAAATACTCATTTGAAAAGGATTACTAAGAGTGCTCCCCAAAGTCTTCTAAATATTATTTTCCAACTTTTGAATTTTTTCTCTTCAAATTATGTAAGCGAGTATGTGTTTGAAAAAGGTTTTATTTGTATGAAAAATAAAGAGAAATCCTTAGGGTTTGTGTCAGGAGGAGATATCCTGGTTGAGAATAGAGGTTATAAAATAATTATTTTTGTAGGAAAATAAACTTATAAAGAAACCAACAAGAACCACCCAAGCCCATCCAATAACTACTCGTGGCCCAACATACCTACAGTCGTGGGGTATTTAGCCACAATCATAACCTACAAACTCGCGGTTGCGATCATATAAATCCACGGTCATAGTCCAGTCACAAATGCATCCCTTTCCTTTTATTTTGTGTTTTATTTTTTTCCTTCAAATTAGTTAATTAGGAATTATCATGTGTCAAATGATTCACCATGTGTTTCATGTAATTTAAAATTGCTATAGGGCTCCTAGGGTTTATATGGATTGCATACCAAACACCAATTTTAAATTTTCAAATTAATTAAATTTATTTAAATCTTTGCAGAAATTAAACTGAAGTTTTATGAAAATAGATTACCAATTTTATCTTGACCTAAGCATGCATCTAGGCGATATAAGCAAGAATAAAATAAAGATAAACCACAACATGAAGATGTACAAGAAAAATCCACAACCTGAAACATCTCGGATGGTCCATCCACACAAACATTTATGATATCGGTATTGCTACAAGGACAAATTAGATTTATTCAACCAACTCGATGCCTTCAAACCTTGATGGTCTATTTGCTCTTTGTACCTTTTTCACAATCTTTGTTGGACACCTTACAAAAATGATCACAATCAAGGTGCTCATCATGTCTCAGTGTCCACCGATCTTACCATTGCATGACTAGTTCTAGCCACTCATGCAAACATTCACGGACCACCTCGTGAAGAAAACACGTAATACACTACTTAAAACAAACTCTCAATGAAGAGAAAATGTATTGGTGCAAGACAAAAAAGAACTCAAATAGACATATATAAATTATTCTTGGATCTCAAACAATTGGGTGTAAACTATGGTTTAGTAGGCACAAGATATGTTCTTGGAAAGTGCTTTTGCAAACCTTCGAACTTAAAAACTCTTAGTCAGACCTTTTATTTATGGAAAAATGTGAAAAGGAGGTGCAAAAAAATAAGACAAACTCATTCAAATGAAAATGTATAGATCATTCTAATGAGTTGTGCATTTTCATTTGAATTAAATAAATCTAGTTCGAACGAAGCTTCTTAACTCGTTTGAATAGCCTCTGAACGAACTTTAAACGAAAAATTTCCTATGAATTAGAAACTTCTCATTTGATCTCGTTTGAACGAAAACCATAACCTCGTTTGAACCAAACTATAAGTCATTCAAACGACGTTCAAAGCTCATTTGAACAAGAATTTAAATCTCGTTTGAACTATTTTAAAAACCAAAATAATTTTTTTCCTTAAATTTTTTTTACTATAATTTCCTCAAAACACCCAAAATGTAAAACAACGGATCAAACATAATACATATTTGTACCTATTGATATCCATTTGATATTGAATAAGAAACTTGCACGAGACTCGGTATATACTCGATGTTGGATCCTAACCTATGACTCGAACAAGTTTTGTCCAAACGGAATAAGTCCAATATACATACAAATTGAATGGAGTAGAAATTTTCTCTTATATAATCATTTCTTAGTTTTCCTTAAGTTTTGATTAAGTACCAAAACACATTGTTAGCCTTAGGGTCCTAATTAATCAAATTACATAATTAGCTCAATGAAAATTAGTCCATTAGCATTACATTATCCTATTAATCATAATATAATTTTCCAATTAAACACTCAGTCCATCTATGTAATCCATAACAATAACTAAATAATAGTAAAAATATTTCAATTTAAATTCAAATTACATACGAGATTAAATATGATTCACTTAATTTTTCTCTTTTAATTTGACTAATCCATTTCTCTTTTATGTTTTAATAAATTTATATTTTCATTTATATATCAAAATCATAAGCTATTATAATCTTCCCTCCTAATAAAAAGAATTTTTCCATTTAAATTCATAAAAGAAAAACATATCTACCTCAAAATAAGTGTGGATATTATTTTCTCGTCATATCCTCAATCTCTTAAGTGGACTATGCCTTGCTATGATGTCTCCATTAATGAGGTACTAACGGTATCACCTTAGAACGCAACCTCTGAACTCTTCTATCAAGAATACCCATCAGCTTCTGACAATGAGATGCATCTATCTCTAACTCAATCTCGCCCAAATCAATATGTTAATAAGTAACTAATCATGTAAGATCATGGATACATGTAACACGTTATGTAGTCGGTCAAGAAAATCTGAATGTTTAAAACGATATGCTACACTCCCTACCCTATTAACAATTATGAAAGGACCAATATAACTTGTTGCCAATTTTTGTTTCTTCCCCAAGAGAATCACTTTTTTCATAGGGGAAACTCGAAGGAGTACCTTCTCTCCCACCTCAAACTGCATCGATTTCCTCTTCAAATATGGATAACTATTATGTTGGTCTTGGGAAGTCTTAATTAGTTCCCGAATTAGCTTAATCTTTTCAATCATCTCCTGAATGAATTTTTTCCCCCCCAATAGTCGACTCTCACCTGGGTCCAACAAACATAATGATGATTGGCATAATTGCATGCCTCTTAAGGTGCCATACTAATCGAATTCCAGTAGCTATTATTATAAGCGAACTCTACCAAGGGCAAATGAACTTACCAACTCCTTTTAAACTCCATCACACATGCTATTAGTATATCTTCAAAAGCCCGATCCACTATTTATGTTTGTCCATCAATATGAGGATGGTAAGACGTATTAAGGTGTAGATGAGTCGATGTAGCCTCTTGGAAACTCTCCCAAAGATGATTAACAAAATTATGACCCTAGTCTAAAATGATTGACAAAAGGACCCTATGTAATTGCATAATATTTGAAACGCACACTCTCACTAGTTGCTCCATCGAGAAGTCTATATGTATTGGAAAAAAGTGCTCCACCTTCATAAAAAGGTCTACTATAACCCAAATGGAATCATAATTGAAGGGTATCATGAGTAACCCTTAATAAATCCATCGAGACATTTCCCCACTTACACTCGGTATTAATGGGTAAGCACTGAAGTGTACTTGATGATTTATGATGATCCACCTTCATTATCTGACACGTCGTACATCTGGATACAAAGTCTACCATATATCTCTTCATGCCTTCTCAGCAATACCGTCTCTTCATATCTTAGTACATCTTATCCCCACCAAGATGCATCGCAAAGTATGAACCATGAGTCTTCTACATAATGGCTCACTTCAACTCACTATCTGATGGTACCACAAACCTACCCTTATACTGTAATCAACTATTGGATCCCACTAAATAGAATGGTACACTAGTAAAGAGGATTTCTACTACCTTTTTACTTCATAATGTGTCCCCAGACTACATTCCGATCACCCTTACTATAATATCGAGAGTCACAGTGAGCATCCTCATAAAAGTTTTTGTTAACTCATCAATCATCTATATTGAAATTTAATACACTAATTGTATGGTTGATAGACTAACATTGGGTTGTAGAATAAATTGGCCTTCCCTGGATGGTACTGAAATTTGATGTGGTAATACTTATAAATTTAAACTACCTTCGTTACCTCATATTTAAATATTTCAACATGAATATAAATTGCAAACTCTTGTGGTCACTAAAGAGTCTAAACTTCTCGCCTCGGAGATAATGTTTCCATGCATGCAATATAAACACAATAATTGATATGCCCAAGTGTAGCCTTGTTTGGGCCAGCTCATATTCGGCCCAACCGACCTATCAAAGCAAGCTTACCATAAGGAATCCATACTCAACTATCTCGACTTCATCTATTATTTTAGGTCAAGACCTTCTTCAAGTCATGACATCTTTCTAACGTCTCGTCTTGTACACCAGACAATCAAGAGCTCATGTCGGCATGATGTCTACTAAGTTGAGATCACATTCTCTGTACTATATCAGAATAGGACCCTGTGGGTCTCATACTTGGCTGATCCGTGACCATTTTGGACGACCACTCTACCATGAACTAGGCAAAGCTTCAACATCATAATCCCACATGGACAGGCAGTTACAACCATATCACATGTGCACGTGGGTGGAATATTTTGTCATCGTGATCCACTTGCATAAGTGACAGGTCGCTATTACTCATTGGTTAATGAAAACTAGACGTGCATGGTGCATGCATGGGGTGCACACTGTACCACCCAAGCACTATATATACTTGCCTCCTTCTACCTAGAGGAGGATCCTTAATTAGAAACCCTAGCAAAACTCTATTGAAATTACAGTGTAGAGAGAGAAAGTTGAGTGCATTGTAATCCAAGGACATTAGAGCCTAGTTTGATAGTAAACATTCACTTACCTGCACAGTGGAGTAGGCCTAGATAGGCTGAACCACTTATATTTCTGTCTTTCTCCTCTTGGCCTCACCTCCTGCTTAATTTATATTGTTGTGATTTCACCATTGTTGCACACTTGAGGTTCTTCTGGTTGAGCTCTTACTCATTTACTTAGTGGTACCATATTTGGCACCATCAGTTGGCACCGGCTATAGGAAGCGATATCATCATCTCCTTCCTTTCATTTGCATCTTAATCTTCATCAAATTCTCTGGTGGTGGTCCAACCCCACTTAGTTGGGCTTGAACCACCATTGAAAGAGATCCGGTTTGAGTTTAATCTTCCTTACAGCTCATTCAGCTCTTCCAGTTTAGCGAATTTAATGGCATAAGATCTCCCACCAGGAGGTGGCCTTAGTTCCAATAAAGCATCGCCATAATTTGAGATGGAGGATGTCGCAGCAGCGCTGCGCTCATTGGAAACCAGTTATGTTAAGATGCAGGAGCAACTAGAATCCTTCAACCAAAATTTATTGGCCAAGCCCACTGGCACGACGGTGTAGATGATAACTCCGTCCTCCAGGGAGGGCGTACATCAGGTGACAGGGGGACCACCCCCGGCCCCACAAAAGGATACACCGCCACAATAAAGGCAGGGAGATGTTGCGGACCACAGGCATCTACGTCTCGGGAGGCAGGGTCAGGAGTACGAATAAAATGAGAGTGATGATGACGCAGAGTGTTAGGAACCATACAAAATGTCTGGATATACTGTGCACCCTACATAAGCTAGTAGAGGAAACATTACAAGGCCTAGATGAGAGGGATGATCTTATCCTTAAGCGTTTGATAGGCTTAGCAGGGGGTCCTCCTTTATCAGGCTCGGACCAGTCGGCATCCTTCGAGATCGACTGTTCAAGTCTCACAGTAGGACAGGATACAGGAAAAATATAGGTGTGCTGACAGATGACCCTCCCATAGCCAAGACGAGGAGCAACATGAAGTCAATAAATGTCAAAGAACGACCGATCGAGAACCCATCTAACGTCAGGCCGAGAGGGAAGGGGCTGGAGAGAATGATGCCCAAGCCGAGGGAGATAATGCCATAGTGGTCGCTGCCGAAAAACCCTAGAATAGATCTATTAAGAGACTAGAGGATAAGATTGGATATTTATTAAAAAGCTGAGGCCCTCTACAAAGGGGTGATAATTAAGGGTCACCATTCGTTGTTAGAATTGTGAGTTATCCTATCCCGGCTAAGTTTAAACCACCGGTGGTGACATCAAAATATGATGGGATTACCAATCCAATCCTCCATATTGAGATGTATCAATCTTCTACGGATATCTTCTCGGTCTCAGATGAGATGAAGTGTAGAGCATTCTCAAGCACTCTAACCAGTGATGCACATGTCTAGTATACTTACCTTCCAAGAAACTCAATTGAGAACCTCAAGTAACTTACAGAAAGGTTCATACATAACTTTTGTTTTGGGGTTAAGCATAGGAAGAAGACCACTTACTTACTGTACATAAAGAAAGAGAAGAACAAATCTCTGTGGGACTATATCGCCGCTTTAACAAAGAGAAATTGGAGGAGGAAGACTATGACTAGAGCATAGCTATGACCGTATTGATAGGAGGTCTACAAAAGGGTAAACTCATATAAAAGTTGGCCGAGGATCCTCCAAATTCCATGGCTGAACTCCTGGATAGGGCCAAGAAGGTCATGAACACGGAGGAGGCCATGGTGGCCAAGTGAAAAGATGAGAAGGGAGTTAGTGGGAGTAAATCCCCAAAATCTAAAGGCAAAGGAGATAAGAAGAGGTCGTCGAAAGACAAGTTTGCTGATTACACGTCGTTGACTATTATCCCTCAAATGATCCTGAATGAAATTAAGAATGATAGGTCCTTAAGGTGGCCAAAGAACTAACAAATGCTTCGCTCTAAAGGACGAGATCGAAAAGATGTCAAAGCAAGGAAAGTTGAGAAAGTATGTGGAGAAAGGTGGTTCAAAGGGTGGTCGAGACGACACTCAAGAGAGGAGAAATGATATGTGTAGACTAGACGTCCTATCAAATAGAGACGATGATGCCTGAGATGATGATGATGAGGCCAACCCAGATCTACCACCTCCAATCACTAATCCTAAAGGTTAGTTACATAGCATCTCTTTAGGGGTAATAATAATCTGGAGAGGACTAACAAGTGGTGGAAAAGATATTGCTAATAGGAAGGCTCACATAGCAAAAGCCAAGGCTCTCCCAAATCCCTAAGTGGTGAACTCAGTAGCGGATGACTCAAAGTCGGGTAAGAGAAAGAAAGTAGACATGAACACGCTGATAGTTGTCTTTTCAAGGTCGGATTTCAAGTGGATCCTAGCCTCGTATGATGACCCTCTGGTGATCACCGCTATAGTACAAGGGTATGAGGTCCCTAGGATATTGGTCGATGGTGGCAGTTCGACCGATGTGATGTTCTGGGATTGTGACAAGGGCCTAGGATTGAGAAAGAAAATACTTATCCCGTATCACCAACCTCTAATTGGCTTTAGTGGAGAGAAAGTATAGCCTCTAGGTATTTATGAAATGGATGTCAGAATGGGTAACACTTGGTTGAAATGTCAAATAAGGAAGATCAGGTTCTTTGTCATAAATGGGAACGTCTATTCATTATATAACATAATTATGGGACGAGTATCCCTCAAAGAGTTTAAGGTCGTGCCCTCAATAGTTCACCAAATGATAAAATTCTCGACTCCTTATGGATTAGGGGAAGTTCAAGGTAACCAGGTCGAGGCACCCGAATGCTACTTCAATTTGGCTAAGGAGAGAGAGGCGCTTAAGAGGGCCACCACTACTTACAATATAAATACTCTCGACCCTAGGGACGAGACAAAGCTAAAAAAGGGTGAAGCTGCCGAGGAGGTAGAATCCATCGTCCTCAACGAGGACTAGCTGGAAAAAATAATCCAAGTCGGCAAGGCCTTAAAGAAAGAGATTAAAGAATAGTTTATCAAATTGCTGAGGAAGAGGCAGAGCATTTTTGCTTGGAGTCACGAAGATATGCCGGGAATTGACTAAAAGGAATTCCATCGCCTTATAGCACAAACGTTTGGGTCATATCTCCTAAAGGAGAATTGAAAGGCTTGTGTTAAACGGAATACTTGAACCCCTTGATTTAACGGACTTTGATGTTTATATTTTGTGAACAAGTCCAGGCCCCTTTGAAAAATACCTAGAAGAATGCGGAATCATCCCACAATACATAATGCCAGGCCAAACCTAGCATGAATGGTGTTGCTGAGAGACGAAACAAAATGCTTAAAGACATGGTAAGAAGTATGATTAGTCATTCTTCTTTGCCAGAATCACTCTGGGGAGAGGCACTTAAGACTGCAGTATATATTCTAAACAGAGTACCTAGCAAAGAGGTAGCTAAAACCTCTTATGAACTATAGATAGGCCGAAAGCCTCTAATTAAGAATTTACACATTTGGGGATGTCCAGCTGAGCCAACGCCTTATAGGCCAAATGAAAAGAAACTAGACTCGGGAATTATTAGTTGCTATTTTGTTGGGTACGTCGAATGGTTGAGGGGTTTCAAGTTCTATGATCCCTCAACTACATTCTTTTTTTATATGGAAATGCGATATTTCTTGAGGATGTTGAGTTTGAGGGGGAAGATATGATTAAGAATAAGAATATTATCTTTGAAGAGGAATCAATTCCTCTTTCGAACATTACTCAGCTTGCTGACAGTATTCGAGAAGACAACAATAAAACTTCCCTACTCAAAATCAAAGTGTTACTTCAGAAGAGCAACCTCAACAACCTCATAAGGAATTGCCATTAAGGCGATCCACTAGAGAAAGAAGAAGTGAAATTTCAAATGATTACATTATGCTTCTTCAAGAGCATGAATTTGACATAAGGTCAACGAAAGATGATCCAATTAACTTCTAGCAAGCTAAACAAAGTGCCAAATATAAAAAATGTATTGATGCCATGAATGACGAGATGAAATCTATGAGAGATAACAACGTTTGGGTTCTTATCAAGTAGCCTGAAGGTGCGAAGCCCATTGGTTGTAAATGGACATTTAAAACCAAACAGGATTGTAAGGGAAATGTTAAGAGATATAAGGCGCGTCTATTCGCAAAGGGTTTCACTCAAAAGGAAGGCATTGACTATAAAGAAACTTTCTCTCTAGTTTTGATGAAATACTCCTTCAGGAAAATAATGGCACTTGTAGCTCATTTTGATTTAGATCTACATCAGATGGATGTTAAGACGTCTTTTCTCAATGGTAACATTGAGGAACCATATATATAGTGTAACTATAAAACTTTGTCTCGAGTGATCCAAAGTCTATGGTTTGAAAAGTCAAGAAATCCATATATGGTTTCAAACAAGCTTCCCATCAATAATATCACAAGTTTCATAAAGCCATTATCTTATATGGTTTTGAGGTTAATACAGTTAATGACTGTGTATATCATAATTTAATTGGGAGTAAATTTATCTTCCTTGTGCTGTATGTCGATGACATACTACTGGCTAGCAGTGATATAGTCTTATTGCACTAAACCAAGGGATTTCTAACTAAGCATTTTGAAATGAAATATATTGAGGATGACTCTTTTGTATTAGGAATTAAGATACATCGAGATCGTTAGGGAGGTGTCCTTGGGTTATCAAAAAAGAGCTATATCGAGAAGGTACTTGCTAAATTTGGCATGAAAGATTGTGCACAAGGAGATACTCTTTTTGCTAAGGGAGACAAGTTTAGTCTCTATCAATGCCCCAAGAATGAGACTGAAAGTAAAGAAAAGAAAAAGGTTCCTTATGTTTCAGCTGTAGGGAGTATTATGTATACTCAAGTATGTACGCATCCATATTTAGCGTACATAGAGGGTATGTTGGGAAGATATTTGAGTAACCCTAGGATGGATCATTGGAAAGAAGCCAAACGGGGTATGAGGTATTTACATAGAACAGAATATTACGTGCTCATCTATCGGAAGTCAAATAATTTAGACATCATTGGGTATTCTGAATCCAATCTTACGGGTACCAAGATACTAAGTGATTCACTTATAGATATGTCTACATGTTGTCTGGAAGTGCTATTTCCTGGAGGAGTGCTAAGAAGTCACTCATTGAACCTTCCACTATGGTAGTTGGGTTCATAGATTGTTAAAAGGCAACAAATCATATGATATGGCTACGAAATTTTATCATTGGGCTGGGAATTGTGGATAGTGTTAAAAGACCACTAAAGATATATTGTGATTATAATTCGAAAGTTTTATATTCGAATAACAACATAAGCTCATTGAAGTCTAAGCACATAGACATTAAGTTTATTGTTGTTAAGGAGGGAGTTAAGAGCAAGATAGTGTCCATTGAACATATAGGAACAAACTCCATGCTCGCGAATACCCTTACTAAAGGCTTACAACCCAAGGTCTTTCATGAGCACACTTTTCATGTGGGTTTCATCTTGTTTGATGATATGCAGTTTTAGTGGGAGTTTTACTTGTTATTTTCTTTGACACTATTGAGATACTTTATGTATGTTTCAGTTTTCTGCATAATAAAGTTGATGGTATTTTCATTTTTTTATTATTGTCTTTTAATTGTGGTATAACATAAGGTTTGAAAGACTAAGGTTTGATCTCACTTCAAAATAAAGTAACGACCAATTGGAAATAGGTATGTATGAGATCACATAGCATGTAATTTACAGACGCACATCCATACTTGATCTATGTCATTGAATATATTCGGAATGGTGATCATTGATGGATCAAGTAACGAAATAAATGTAACAAAGGTCACTTTGGTCTCATACTTGTATACGAAATGGACCATATTGATCCGAGAGATGTTTTAAGAATAGATAGCAAATACGGTGCGCACCTAAGGTTATCAAATATAATTGTCTTCGAAATTAATATGTAGCCCAAGTGGGAGATTGTTGGAATATTTTTAATATTCTAAAGTGGGCTTACATATTAAATAACAATTTCATTTAGGCTTCTATTCTAATTACGTGATCTAATTAGTAGAGCTCAATAAGACATCTAAAATGAGTATGGGCTTTGAAATGTGTAGTTACCCAAAAGTCACCTATTGGTTACTCAAGAGTCACCTAATTAGAATTTATGGGGTTTTGATTAGATGCATATATAGTGAAGAGTTTTGGTCCCCAAGACAAAGGACCTCATATACTCTTCTCATTTTCCATCATTGAGAAAGAACTCATAGAGATGGAGAGATTTGTCTATGGAAGACCTCTAAACCCCAAGTCTCAATCACCACTATGGATTCAGGTACACAGTCCTAACAAATTTACTATATAATCTTGATAATCTAATATGTTGATATTAAGAATTTCATCCTAACACGGATATGTAATGATCACCTTGAGGAGCATCCCAAAACCTGGCATCCATCTTTATCAGTTTCTCAACATATGTTTTCTTCTCTCCAAATCCAACTTGCATGCCATAACATACATCCTTTATTGAATCCGCCATGACATACCCCTTTGCCAATTCTTTACATTGGGATTGTTGGTGGGAGATGTGGGCATAATTTAGCAATGTATATACTTGTAGTTCCTCACGTGCCAACGGACTGCCCACACATATCTATACTAATCTAAAATGCTATACAAGCAATTAAATCTCCTCCATATTAACTGTGTCCACGTGGACATCTATTAAAATGTTGAGTTATTTTCTCTCTTCGTGAATAGTCTCTTCACCTCCCGCGACAATGGTTGGGATATTCCAATCCATTATTATACCATCCCACCTCAAACTCTTCACCTCATACGTCCCGATTCAGAACCCAAAAGGGAGAAAAAAAATCTTTTTTTCATTTTTCTCACCCCTCACAAATGAACTCCCTCGAAGCAGAAAAAATGAGCACCATTAGAATTTTTTTTAACCAACCGAATGATCTGAACTCAAGTTCTAACTACAATTATACTTATTTAGGTATTTTTGATGTCTTCAATTTCTTTTGTAATCCTATAGCGCAATATTTGATTTACGCAAACCCTAATTCTCCCCCTCTTTTGACATTTTTTTTTGTGTTTCCATCTATCATTTTTTCCTATGATTCAATCATCTCTGTCAAGCAGCATTGACCAAGGTATTTGTAACTTTTAATCTACGTATCTATTTAAGTCACTTCAATTTACTTGTTCTTGATTTTGAGTTTTGCTTTCAATAATTTATTTGTTGTTGTCAATTTATGGGAGGTTTTTATCAAGAGTCCTCCAAACGCATTTTGAATTTTAGGAGACCGTAAGGGTATAGTACCAATACTATCGATTGGTTGAAATTAGGTTTGCAATAATTTTTATTGTTATTATTCTTCCTCATAGATTTTTTATTGCGGATATTCTAATATAAGTGATCCAGCATTTGGTTTCCAGATTTCAATATGATTTTTACATATTAGATGTTTAAGATCAAAAGAATAATTGACTGCTTTGAATTTATTGGGGATGAAATTTTTGTCTATACAACTAAATACCAGGTGAATTTAGTTTTCTGTCAAATTTAGTAGTTAATTTGTACTCTATATATCAAATGTCAATACACCTTCACATACCAATGAATATTCAATTTTTTATTTTTATATGCTAACATTTTTTTCTTCCCTATTTTTTTATTATTGATTTAACTAAATTTATTTTTGCTGTATCATAGGAGAATTTAAACATTTATTTTGACTATTAAGATAAAAGTTTACAAGTACGAGCTTCTATTGCATTTCCTGGTGATGATTGTTTTGAGGAGTAGAACTGTGAATGTGGGGTAACTATTTTTTTGTGCTTAGCTATGGTTCCATCATATTAATGATAAGTTCTTTTATCTCAAACATCCAATTTAACATTGTAGATTGTTTGTTATTACTCAGTATTGCATGTGACGAATTCATCGAATTATGGGGTTTCGTTGCTCTTGTTAACAAATTCGTTAGTGTCATCGTTACCGTTTTCTACTAAATTTGGATCGAATGGACCTGTTATGGCATGCCGATATTGATTAAGAATTCACTTTTCGTTTTCTTTTCATTTTCCCATTCTATTCTTAATAAAAAAAAAATTAATATTTGATGATCAATACAGTAAGGATTGTTTCCATCCGTAGTTAAAGCCGTGAATCATCCATTTCTACAACTATGACCACATTATTCAATTTATTTTCCATATGTAATTGTTTTTTGCAGTTGTTTGTATAACAGGGGAACTTGCTTGGAAACTTGAAATATCAGTATTTCTTTACTTGAAGAGGTTAGAGTTATTTCATATATGTTTAGAGTTATTTGATGTGTTTTTCTCTTTGATGCTAAAGCTTGCAATTGTAGTTATCCTTTTATTGATCTTTCCAATTAATAAAGACATTTGATGTTTGGGAAGATTTAAAGCACGGTAAGGAAGGAGATGTATCAATGACTCAATTTGAATGTTTGATCTTTTTATAAAATCTCAAATAGGCCCTTTTTGTGGATAGAAATGTGAGTGTGTTATATGTGGTTACTGGAGATCCTGCACGTACACTCGATTTTAGTTAATTTTTTATTCTTTTTTCCTATTCCTTTTCTAGCAATCATGTAATATAATGAGGTTGGATCACATGAAAATAGTAATGAATGTAATGATAATGGAAAAAGATGTGGAAGATCGTTTGTTTAATGTAAGGACACAATTCTCCTATTGAGTCTTAATGTTGTTTTGGCTCAATTCCGGACAAAAACGTTTATGTCATAGGATAGTTTTTTATTGTATCCATTCAAGCCTATGACGGGATAGTTAAAAACGTAGCGGCCAAGATATTAAAGCTTCATCAAATGCTGTGTGTATTGTGCCTCGTTTCTTCGTCATCAACATGGTTTCATTGCTCCTAAGGTATGAATGCATTTTAATATATATATATATATATATATATATATATATATATATATATATATATATATAGGAGCTTGGAACAATATTTATATGGGTGTAAGTTTTGTTTAAACTATTGTTTGGTTTCAGAAAGTTTCTTTAAAACTTTAAAATAAAGTTTCTGGGCTAAAAATAGAATTTTTAGCTTTCTAGCATTTAGTTCGATATTGTCGTTCGAACGAGTTTTTCGTTCGAACGAGGTTTACAACGACCTGCCACTGGAACTTCGTTAGAAGTATCGTTCGAACGAGACTTCGTTCGAACGAAAATCTCGTTCGAATGAGATTTGGCGGGAACAGTTATTTGGGCAGTTTTGACAGTTTTCCCACTTTTCCCACTAGTTTACCCCCACTACCTTTTACCATATTTTATTAGTGCGAGAACCAACATTTTTGAACAAATTTATCACATTCTTCCATCTCCAAGAGAGAGTTTTTTTAGCTCAATTTTCCAAGAAAAAGTTCAAGTTTTGAGTGTTCATTTCTTAAAGAAAAAATCATTAAACACTCTTGTTTTCACCCATATTGTTTATTCCAAGTTTCAATATATATACATCTTGCTTGGAGTGTCCGGCACCGGGTTTTCTCCACCGCATTGAAGAGATTGTTTGGGTTTGCTTCTAAATCCCACAAAGAAGAAGTTTGTTTGCGTTGACTTACCCACTTGGAGAAAGGCTCCTTGTTCGGGTGACGGTGACCAGAAAAAGTCCGATCGGTGGATTCCAAGACCGCGGTGGAGCTCCGTGTTTATTCGCTAGGAAGAGGTGTATACAAGAAGAAGCGTCGGGGCTTGGACGGAGTCAAGCCGTGTGTTGTAAGTCTTTCATGTCTTGTATTTGTAATTCCGTACTTAGTGGATTTGAGGCTAGGATCGTCCGAGATTTTTTCCCGTTGTTGATTTTTCCTCGTACATCGCGGCGTAGTGGATGTTTACTTATTTTATCTTTTTGCAAATCTCACATTAGATGCATGCTTAGGTAAAAAGATAAAATTTGGTTTAAGTCACTACTTAATTAATTTGGTGCAAAATTTATGTGGGTAATGTTTATGTTAATTTTATTCAAGTCTTAATTTAATTTGTTAAAATTGGTTTGGCCTAATTTGATAATATTGAACATATGACTTAGGCAAATTTCTAGGACTTGGGTTAAATTAAGTTGGTTTAAGTGAAATTAAAAAATATGTGTGTGTTTAATCTTATTTCACTTGGTTTAATTTTAATTTGAAAGAAATTAAAATTAGTTAATTTGTTTAATTGAACCATCTCGCTTCCGCATCTTTAAAAAGGAAATTACTTTTTGTAGTAAAGTTTCAAAATTGGGGGCCTCGCGTTACAATATTTAAGATAATTTTAAAATGCAAAATTGATGGTAAAATGAAAGCTATATGTAACTATTGCCGGAAGAAACTCGGGGGGGGGGGGGGGTCATTTTAACTCATGCCCTTTAAGAAAGACAAGGGATATTAAACAAGCACTTATAAATCCTACCCGAAAAGCCGACGAAAAAATGAAGATTAGTACTTATAGTTTTGATCAAGATACGGCTAGGGATTTTCTTTCAACGATGATAAGACTCCAGAGTATCCGCTCTCAATTGTTGAACACTGTGGCTTTAGACAATATAGTTACACTCTCCAACCGTTATTCAAAGTCACTTCCCGAAACACAGTTAAGAAGGATATTATCAAGATTTACAAGCATGAAAAGAGCAAAATAATGGAATTGTTTGCGAAGAATCCGGGTAGGTTTGCCATCACAACGGATAGTGGACTTCAAGTAACTAAAAGAGGGGCCGTCACGACACATTTTATAGATGATACTTGGAATTTGCAAAGTAGAATTGTGAGGTATTGATGAGCTTGTTGATTTTTTACTTATGATTGTTTTTTTTAGTTATAGTTGTTGTTTTTTTAATTATCATTGTTGTTTTTTAGTTCCAGTTACTGTTTTCAAGTTATAGCTTTTAAGTTATAGATGTTATTTTTTTAGTTAAATAGGTTGATTTTTAGTTATAATTGCTGCTTTTTGAGTTAAACTTGATGTTTTTGAGTTAAACATACTATTTTTTTTAGTTAAAAATGTTTTTTAGTTAAACTTGTTGTTTTCAGTTAAACATGTTGTTACATGCTATGTTTAAAGTTAAACATGTTTTTTAGTTTAACATGCTGTTTTTTTTTTTTTTGTTAAACACGATGTTTTTTAGTTAAACATGTTTTTTAGTTAGGCTTGCTGTTTTTGGGGGGGTTAAACATGTTATTTTAGTTAAACTTGTTGTTTTGTGAATTAAACTTATTTTTTAATTCAATTACAACTCTATATTCTTTCTTTAGACAAGTTAATCAACTGTAATTATGTACAACATCCAAATCAACGTTAATGACAACACAGCTTGCACAAACTATCATTCTCACTGACAATCACATCAGCAATCAAGGAATACCCCAATCAACAACACTTTCTCCTTCACAAACTCTAATTCCTCATACCATTGACGTTGAAATTTAACAAATCTCAAAGAGGAAGAGAATCGCTAGGTAATGCAAAATAATTATCCACTAAGTTGTTGTTTACCTTTCCAATTTTTTATTATTAGCTTTTATTTACTCATAATTTTTCTTCCTTTATTGCAGGAACATGGATGAAAGGGAAAAAAATGTTTTAGCTTCTAATTCTTGAGTTTTATCTACATCATCAAATGACGTCTCCTGCTACTTCAATTACTTTCCACATTAATGTTTTTATCTATGTTGATCCGTGAAATTATGTTTTTTTTATTTCTGCTTTATGTTTAGTTATATCACATACTTTGAACTTTCTCTCTATTACACAGTTTTTTTCAATTATTTACTCCTACTCCACGTGGCTTCTTTTATTTTGCTTTCGATAATGCAAAACTCTCTCATCGAGCGAGTTTTCAACTAGTCTTACTTATGACAAGCGTCATGCCTACAACACACGCCCATGACATGTCAAGAAGCTTTGCCATAATCTAAAATATACCCTCACAAACCATATATTAAAGGAACCACGGTTGATGTCCAACGGAAAAAAAAGGACTTGAAGCACAAAATGGTATTCATTCCACATTATACTTTTGACAGGGTAAGAACATTCAGAAATTAGTCAATATAAAATTCCTGTAGGGAGCATCTATCTTTACTCATTAGCAAGTGACATGCCGCATCAAATAAAGGATTACTGCAACTTTAGATTTTAATGTTCAAAACACTCAACAATACAAAGGGCCCCAAAGTGTAAAAACGTGCCAGCTTCAATATTCAATTTATTAGCAAAGCAATCTTGATAAGCAAAACCGGATGTTCTTCTCACATAATTTATGCTGATAACCAGCATACATGGCTTCTAATTGTAGACATAATTAATAAATAAATCTAAACAACGGCATAATCCCAAACAGATCTGGTTATATGGATTGAATATGGGTATGGCATATAATGTACAATTGCTTAGTGTGAGAATCAGTTTATCCAAATGGAACCAAGTCTTCACCTAAATTTCCCAACGAACCCATGTAAAAGCATTTCTACATTAGAAGACCTAAACTACACCTGAAACATTACATAAAAATAATAAACCATAAATTGAAAACTGAAAACTTAAATCCAAATAAGATACCCAAGCCACAGTGTAAAATAATGTTAATACACAGTTGAAGCTAACCAGAAAAATAAACCGAATTCAGGAAAAATAACCTGAACTGGCCTATATGGGAATTTCATCCCACGTTCATTTTCTTATATGCGATAAAAAGGTACACTGTTGTGTAGTAAAACTCAAAAATTTTAATATTTACTAATTAGTCGACAAAACTATAACTAGTGTGTATACTATAAACTAATAGTATACTAACTAGTAGATCAGATATTACATTCAATTGTATCAGAAACATGAGATCAAATAATACATTTATACTAACATACAGTTTCTATATGTCTATTTTGTATAGACTAATTAGTAGACAACACTAAAAACATGTTATTGAAGACATGAAAGCAATACACCTGTATAAAGACAACACTAAGAACATGTTATTGAAGACATGAAAGCAATACACCTGTATAAACTATATGTTAGTTCTTACTTTTTGATCTTATGTTTCAGATACAATCAAATGCATATATCATCAGATGTATTATATTTTGGACTTATTTGTCCAAGCAAGAAGATTCATGAATTGATCCTTCAACAGATTGGCAGAGAGAAACCTGAAGTTAGAAGAGGCATTTTCAAACTTAGAGGCAATTCTTTGCATCCAGATACCCCAAATAATGCTTAAGATGTTGGAAAATTGGAGATGTCCAGATTTTGGACAGAATTTTTTGAGCAACTTTGAGCTCAAATTCAGGGGGGACCCACACTACGATAATTGTGGAACCATATACGAACGCGTTTTCCTCCACAAGGAGATTAACGTATTATATTCATATGTCCGATTTTAATAAGTTATGAATGATAAATATGTCCCCAAAGTGACTCACAAAGTAATGAAAGTTAATGAATTGAGTATGTTTTAACTCTTATCCCACATTGGAAGAATAGTAGAAAGTTAATGAGTTAATAACACCCCAAGTATGAACTAAGGCTTGGATGCCTTTGGGGTATCCCAACTCTTTGAGGGGGAGATGGCCTATACTATGCATGTGTTGGGCTTGGGACAAGAGCCACACGGGGGCCGTCCAGCCAGCCGGCTTGGGCTTATAAAATTGGGCTACATTTTTTGTCCGAATTAATTCAACTTTTTGGGCTTTTATTAATTAATTACGGAATTAATTAATTATTAATTAACTGTTTGATAGTTCATTGCCAAAGGTCAACAGTTAACAAATTAACTGTTTTTGACAATTAATTTCGGTTTTGACTGTTCCAACAGTCAACACAAAAGCTATAAATACAAACCTTTCCCTCCAGTTTTTAATTGTTATCAACAAAACCCCTCCAGAAAAATTCCGAAAATGTTCTTTCATCCAGAAAAATATTTTCTCCATTTCTGCATATCATGTTACTGTTCCGGTTGAGTATTAACACAGATTTGTATTCGTTGGGATTAATTATTGCTGTGCTACATAATTAATTCGAGAAATTCATTCTATCTTGGGAGACAATTATTCATTAACCTATAAGCACATTGGAGGGAATAAATTTGCCTTAAGGAGACTGTTCTAAACAGGGATCGGATTATTTCTTCTCTATTCTAATATTATTTCTGCAAATTCAAGTAAGTTTTAATTTTCTGTAATTTCTTTTTATTTCTGTAATTATATTAATTGTTCATAATTATGTACAATTGTATTTAATAAATATTAGACGTAACAATATTAAGTCAAATTTATTTTGTTCTACTGTTTTGTAGTGTACATAAAAAAAAATTTATTACAAAAATTTATTCGTATAAAATAAATCTGTTGTGATAGAAAAAATTGAATTAAAATATTGTTTTATTGCAAAAATTAATAAAACAGTTTTGGTACAGAAATTAATTTCTACACTGTTTATATATATTCTGTTTTAGAAAATAAAATTTTATTTGTAAATTTTTGCTAAATCTGTTTATATAAAACTTTTAATCTTAAAATTGTAATTCTGGTTTGTACGGAATTATTTTTATTATTAAAAATAGTGCGACACAGATTTTTTTATGACTAGTATAAACTTGTGTTTATATTTTAGTTTAACTCTGAATATTATTTAGAATTCTTTTGGAATTCATTTATTATTAATTATATATGGAGGAAATTGGTGCACAGAATTTTGCATTCTGTTTTGATTAATTCATTCGTATATGAATATTATCATTGATAAAAATTTTGTTTTTGTAACAGAAATGGAATCGCATAGTACGAACACTATTCCTGCTAATGTGACTGTCACTAACACAAATGTGACTACACCCGTATCTATGCCACACGGGGAGAAACCGAAAAAGTTCAATGGGGTTGACTTCAAACGTTGGCAAGGAAAAATGTATTTCTATCTCACTACCTGTCAACTGGGTAGGTTTGTTTATGACGATTGTCCCTCTATTCAAGAGGGAGATGACTCGGAAAAGGTTGATGTTGTTGATGCTTGGAAGCACTCGGACTACCTATGCCGGAATTATATTATGGCCTACTTGGACAAAACATTGTATCATGTATACTGCACGATCAAGACATCCAAGGAATTGTGGAATTCTTTGGAAAAGAAGTACAAAACAGAAGATGTTGGGATGAAGAAATTTATCGTTCGGCGTTTTCTGGAGTTCAAAATGGTTGACTCAAAACCAATGATCTCGCAGGTGCAAGAACTCCAAGTGATCCTCCACGACATTAATGCTGAAGGAATGTCCCTTAGTGAAACTTTCCAAGTTGCTGCAATTGTTGAAAAATTGCCACCATCTTGGACTTTATTCAAAAATTATCTCAAGCACAAGCGAAAGGAGATGAATGTGGAGGAGTTGGTGGTCAGGCTGAGAATTGAAGAAGATAACCGTGAGTCTCAAAAGAAAAGTGGGAAGAATCCAATGGAAACGAAAGTCCATGTTGTTGAAGGTCCTAAGAAGAACAAGCGAAAGCATGATGGGGAAGGCACTTCCAAACAGAACAAGAAGAAGTTCAAAGGCAAATGCTACAACTGTGGTAAACCTAGACACCGCTCAAGCGAGTGTCGTAAGCCTAAGAAGCAAAATCGGAATAATCCTCAAGCAAATGTAACTGAGGGTGAAAACATCGCCAATGACTTGGCGGATATGAATCTTTCTGCCGTGGTCTCTGAATGTAACTTGGTTGGAAATACCAAGGAATGGTGGGTGGGCACTGGAGCCACATGACACATTTGTGCAAACAAATGGATGTTTCCTACCTATAAGCCTTTGAAAAATGAGGAGACCCTCTTTATGGGGAATTCTTCCACTTCTAATGTGGTGGGACAAGGAAAGATTGCTCTAAAAATGACTTCTGGAAAGGAACTTACTCTCAATAATGTTCTTCACGTGCCTGATATCCGAAAGAATCTGATTTCTAGATCTCTCTTGACTAAAAATGGTTTCAAGCTTGTGTTTGTGTCTGATCGCTTTGTGTTGTCAAAGAATGACATGTATGTAGGAAATGGCTACCTAAATGAGGGGCTCTTTAAAATCAATGTTCTTACTGTAACCCCAAAAACATCTGTTTCAATGAATGAAATTGCTAGTTCTTCTTACTTGATTGAATCATCTAATATTTGGCATGCTAGATTAGGGCATGTTAATTTTGATACATTGCGTAGATTAATTAACTTGGACTTTTTGCCAAAATTTAATATTGATAAAAATCATAAATGTGAAATTTATGTAGAATCTAAATTAGCTAGATTACCTTTTCATTCTGTTGAAAGGATAACTGAACCTTTAGATCTAATTCACACTGATATTTGTGATTTAAAATTTGTTCAAACTAGAGGTGGGAAAAAGTATTTTATTACTTTTATTGACGATTGCACAAAATATTGCTATGTATATTTATTACATAGTAAAGATGAGGCTATTAATGCATTTAAACAATATAAAAATGAAGTTGAGAATCAATTAAGCAAAACGATAAACGCTACTAGGAGTGATAGAGGAGGTGAATATGAATATCCATTTGAGGAATTTTGTTCTGAAAATGGAATTATTCATCAAACAACCACTCCTTATTCTCCTCAATCGAATGGTGTTGTTGAACGCAAAAACCCTACTTTGAAAGAGATGATGAACTCAATGTTATTAAGTTCAAGAGCTCCACACAACTTGTGGGGGGAAGCCTTACTTTCTGCTAGTTACATTCTCAATAAAGTACCTGACAAGAAGACTCACAAGACACCTTATGAATTATGGAAAGGTCGAAGACCTTCCTATAAATATTTACGAGTGTGGGGGTGCTTAGCCAAAGTGATGGTTCCTAAACCTAAAAAGGTAAGAATAGGGCCAAAAAACGTGGATTGTGTATTCATCGGTTATGCTACTAATAGCAGTGCATATCGATTTCTAGTTTGTAAATCTGAGATTTCGGATATTCATGTAAATACAGTTATTTAAGCGAGGGACGCTTCATTTTTTGAAAATAAATTCCCGTATAACATGACCCGAGAATCAGATCCTTCTAAAAGGACAAATCAAGCTACTACAAGTGGTACTCATCAACCTATTGAACCAATAGAGGATGAACCAAGACGTAGTAAAAGATCAAGAACTTCGACTTCTTTCGGTCCGGATTTTCTAATATATTTGCTAGAAAATGAACCTCAATCGTACAAAGAAGCCATATCCTTACCCGATGCTTCTAATTGAAAAGAAGCAATTAATAGTGAAATTGAATCCATATTACAAAATCATACATGGGAACTACTGAAATTGAATCCACCAGGTTCAAAACCGTTAGGTTATAAATGGATCTTCAAAAAGAAGTTGAAGGCTGATGGATCAATTGACAAATATAAAGCTAGACTTGTAGCTAAAGGCTATAGCCAAAAGGAAGGGTTGGATTACTTCGACACATATTCACCGGTAACAAGAATAACGTCCATTCGGATGTTAATAGCAATAGCTGCTATTAATGGACTTGAAATACATCAAATGGATGTAAAAACCGCATTCTTAAATGGTGAACTAGACGAGGAAATTTATATGGAGCAACTTGAAGGGTTCAAGGTTCCCGAACAAGAAGGAAAAGTATGTAAGCTTGTTAAATCACTTTACGGAATTAAATAAGCACCTAAACAATGGCATGAAAATTTTGATAATGCAATGTTATCAAATGGTTTCAAAATTAATGAATGCGATAAATGTGTTTACTTTAAATACATTTAAAATGGATATGTCATTGTATGCCTCTATGTTGATGATATGCTTATCATGGGTAATAACTTGGAAATTGTCAAAACTACAAAACAAATGTTGAGTAGTAGATTTGACATGAAAGATTTGGGAATCGCCGATGTTATATTAGGAATTAAAATTTCTAAAACATCGGATGGACTTATACTATCTTAATCTCATTACATAGAGAAAGTACTTGAAAAATTCAAGAAGTATGATATTAGTCCTACCAAGACACCTGTAGATGTAAATTTAAATCTAACAAGAAATAATGGTGAAAGCATATCTCAACTAGAATATTCTCGTATTATCGGTAGTTTAATGTATATCATGAACTGTACACGGCCGGACATAATATACTCAATAAGTAAGCTAAGTCGATTTACGAGTAATCCAGGGAGAGATCACTGGAAAGCAATATTGCTAGTTTTGGGTAATTTGAAATATACTCAAAACTATGGATTGCACTACTCAAAATAACCAAATGTTCTTGAAGGACATTGCGATGCAAATTGGATATCAGATACAAAAGACTCTTAGTCTACGAGTGGGTATGTGTTTACCCTTGGAGGTGCAGCCGTATCTTGGAAATCCTCAAAACAAACGTGCATTGCTAGATCGACAATGGAATCCGAATCATTGCATTAGACAAAGCTGGAGAAGAAGCTGAATGGCTTCGAAATTTCTTAGAGGATGTTCCAAATTGGTCTAAACCTATGCCCGCGATATGTATACATTGCGATAGTCAATCGGCAATTGGAAGGGCACAAAATCGTATGTATAACGGAAAGTCACGACATATTCGTCGTCGACACAATACCGTTAGACAACTTCTCTCAAACGGAATTATCTCCATTGACTATGTAAAGTCAAAAGATAATATAGTGGATCCACTTACAAAAGGTTTAAACCGAGAGCAAGTTGAAAGATCATCGAGAGGAATGGGTCTAAAGCCTATAAATAAATAAGAATCAATATAGTGGCAACCCAACCTAGCTGACTGGAGATCCCAAGATCTAGGTTCAATGGGCAAACCGAACTACATTGTATTCAGTAAGCACTGGAGGAGATTTAATCCTATCCATTCCAAAGATGAGACAATGCATATTTGCCACGAAATTAGGAAGTTATGCTTTTAATGACATCCATATCTTCATATGTCTAAGTGGGGTATTGCAGGATACTCTTTATGAAAGTCACCTACGTGAGTAAGAAGGGGGGCACTTCTATGAGAATAATGAAAGGCATATTCTCTAATATACTCACGGAACCAAGTGATGTTCATGGCCAAAATGAACACAAACGTGAGAACCAACTGTGTTGAAGAATTATTGTGTGAATACTATTGTCTAGATTTACAAAAACGGTTGACGGTTCAAAGACGTGAAGTCTACTGATTAACCAAGTAAATCCGATAGTATATCACTAAGGAAAGTTCAAGGCCACTAGGCTACTTCTCCTGATGCAATAAGTCTTCAGTATTACTCAACCTGTGTCTGCCTCTGCATTAGCATCTGTTATGTTTTATTTATAGCGATATATCATTCATGTGGGGGATTGTTGGAAAATTGGAGATGTCCAGATTTTGGACAGAATTTTTTGAGCAACTTTGAACTCAAATTCAGGCGGGACCCACACTACGATAATTGTGGGAGCATATACGAACGCGTTCTCCTCCGTAAGGAGATTAACGTAGTATATTCAGATGTCCAATTTCAATAAGTTATGAATGATAAATATGTCCCCAAAGTGACTCACAAAGTAATGAAAGTTAATGAATTGGGTATGTTTTAACTCTTGTCCCACATTGGAAGAATAGTGGAAAGTTGATGAGTTAATAATACCCCAAGTATGGACTAAGGCTTGGATGCCTTTGGGGTATCCCAACTCTTTGAAGGGGAGATGGCATACACTATGCATGTGTTGGGCTTAGGCCAAAAGCTCACATGCGCGCGCGCCGTACGTCCGGACAGCCGGCTCGGCTCGGGCTCGGGCTCGGGCTTATAAAATTCTCTTACATTTTTTGACCGAATTAATTAACCCCAGCAAACCAGAGATCTCTGACTTGGCCATTGAGATGACAAGAGAAGGCATCTTTGAGAAACCTCTAAAAGCAATTAGGGTGTGTTTGGGAACCACAATTCCATTCCATGGAATTGGAATTGGAAAATTTCCAGTTCAAATTTCAAAATTTTGTAACTGCAAATTGTACAATTCCAATTCCAAGCCATGAAATTGGGGTTCCCAAACACACCCTTAGAATATTCAATAGGGAATTGAAAGCAGTTAAGAAGCAACTGCCAAGCTCTTTTAGAGAAAAAGAATAAATAAAAGATATGATCTATGGATTCTACATGGGAGAGATAGAAGCTGCAGCAAGAAGTGATATAAGCCATGAGATTATAAGTAGTCTTCTGTAGGAATCTTCTTTTTGATGATTCTCCGAATCAAAAGAGAACTTCTAGGAGGAATGAAAAATTGCCAAATCATAGACATCCATTTAGGAGAATGAACATGAGGTCTACAAGAAGAATAAAAGGCTTTGAAACTAAGATTACCATCTGTAGAAGAGTTCCAAATCAAAGTATCCCCCTTAAGATAAGGGAAGACATTCAAAATTTTCGCATATATATGAGGATATTGCTGCTTAAATTCATCTGGGATGTTGATGATGATTTTTTGAAGATGAGGAGGAGATACGTGATCTGCTGTGGCTCCATCAACCAATTATCCAGCCAAAAATTCACCAAACGACCATCTCCAACCCACCAACGAGAACAATTTTTAAAAATTTGGATGGTGCCCTTAATGCCTGCCCATAAAGAAGACTTAGCATAATCAAATTTAACAAAAGAGCGAGAACAATTAAATCTTTTTCTGATGAAACAAAAGTGGGGTTTATGTGAGGGAAAAATGCTTCCATTAAGTTTAACAACAGCAGATCTATTAAATGCCTTTAGACTCCTCAATCCCAGACCTCCTTCATTGATGGGAATGCATGTAGCTGAAGGAGGAGAGACCATCTTCAACTTAGAGCAATTTCCAGACCAAATGAAATTTCTAATAAGCTTGTCCAAATATTTGATTAGACCAGATGGCCAAAGATAAATAGAGAAATGAAGAAGCAATTTTCCTTTAATAATAGAAGATTCCAGTTGAACCCTGCCAGCTATAGACAACATTTCGCCTTTCCAACCTTCTAGTTTGGACTTGATAGAGTCAACAACAGAACAAAGAACAGATTTCCTAGGCTCCAAGATACTTGAATGGCAAAGATTCCTCATTCATTCCAGTGATAAAAAGATTTTGATTCTTTCTAGTAGTAACCTTTTTACCAAAAATCACACTACTCTTACTGGCATTTATCATCTGACCAGAGTTTGTTCCATAAGTCTTGAGAAGCTGCATAATTAGATGCACATTTTTCTTTGTGGCCCTGCTAAAAATAATGCAATCATCTGTATAAAGTAAATGAGGAGGAGGAACGCATCCTCTAGGAGCACTGATAGACATTATTCTTGGAAGCCAAATTAGATATTGCTCTATTCATAACCTTATCTGCAAGAACAAAAAGAAGAGGAGAAAGAGGATGTCCTTGTCTCGCCCCTCTGCTACAATTAAAGAATCCCACACTATTACCATTAATCAAAATGGAAAGTTTTGCAGAGTTTAGAATGGAGCTCCATAGAATGAATTTGCTACCAAAACCAAATTGATTGAGCACTTTGTGAATGGAGCTCCATTCTATAGTATCAAAGGCCTTGGCAAAATAAATCTTTAGAGCCAAATTTCCCCCGTATCCCCTTCTATCTAGAAGATTAATACCTTCAGAAGCAGCAGTAGTATTTCTAGAAATAGATCTACCTTTAACAAATCCACTTTGATTAGGTAAGATAATTCTATCAGCAATAGGAGCAAGTCTAGTAGCTAGAATCTTAGTAATAATTTAAAGAGAAAATTGCTTAAAGCAATAGGCCTATACTGACTAATATGAGCAGCATCTTTGACTTTGGGGATGAGAATAATAAGATTAGCGTTTAAATTGTCTTGCACCATCCCTGTCAGAAGCAATGAGTGAAGAAAGCTCCAGAAAAACCATCAGGTCCAGCAGCACTTGAGGGATCTGGATTGAACACAGCTTCTCTAATTTCCAAATCATTGGAGATTGCTTCAAGATTGAGGTTGTCATCAATGCCAACCAAATGAGGAATATGATTCTGAATAAACGAAGGATTAGTCACAGTATAATTTGAAGAATACAAAGACTTCTAATAATTATGGATGTACTGCTCTATAAGAGAAGGATCAGAGATAATATCGCCGTCAGAAGAAAGATTGACTATCCTGCTCCTGGAAACTTCAATTTTATCAAAGGTGAGAAAGAAAGAAAGAAGTATTTCTATCACCATCTTTAAGCCATTTTTACCTAGATTTTTGCTTCCAAAAAGCTTCCTTTAGTGAAAGAGCAGAATTGACTCTCATCATGCAATTAGCTTCTATGGCAGCCTTTGAATCATCATAGCCAGAATCAAGAATCAGAGATAGATTGTTGAATATCCTCAAGATCTCTAAGAGAGAGGTCCACCTCTTTGTTCATATCCCAAAAAGTACTCCAGTCCAGAGTTTAAGAATCTTCTTCACATGTTCATATTATTGCTTGTTAAAGGAACTTCTGGCCAAACCTGTTGAACAGTAAGAAAAGAATAATGAGAGGTCCAAACTTGAATAAATCTGAAAGGGGCAGCAGAGGTATGTTTAGAACTAGAGTTATCAAGAATGAGAGGGCAATGATCAGAAGTGACTCTAGAAAGTACAATACAAGAGTGCTAGGCCACATATGGATCCAACTTAGAGAGCAAAGGGATCTATCAAGTCTCCTTTCTTTTCTTCTACTAGGTACGGTTGGAGAAACTACCCAAGTGAATTTAGGGCCCTTAGTAGCAAAATGGAGAAGATCATCCCCCAAATTCATTACAAGCTATTGTGCTAGGACAGTTTCCCCCTCTAACTTCATGAGATCCCAAAACATAGTTGAAATCCCCCATCAGAGCCCGGATATGTTGATATTATTCTTGAAAATAATAAGTTCTTGCCAAAGAGATCCCCTGCCAGAGTATGAGGTTTTTGCATATATGAAGGAATAAGAACAATCAACCCCATTATATTTATATGCTAATCAGGGTTCAGGACAACAATCACCTCAGAGGGATCTGAAGCAAAAAGCACAAATTGGGGATATCCCCACAAACTGAGACAAAAACATGGAATTCCAATAACTAACATCAGCACTACTAAAATCACAGAGTTCAGCAATACAGACAATCTGGAGCTTATATTTAACATAAATACTCATAAGAGTATTTTGGGTGGGGGTATTAGCCAACCTTCTGTCATTCCAACAGAGAACAATCATTTGGAATTGGTTCCACTCCAAGCCCTAGTATTATAAGGCTTTCTAGCAGTACCAGATTGATTATTTACCTTAGCAAGTGTCTTCTTCTGCCTTTTGCTAATGACAGGAGTGAAATCATCATCAGAATTATTAACATATACCTCTTGTTGTGTATTCTAAGAATTATCCTCATATTGATTATCCTCTACTGGATCAGTGTCATCAACACCAAGATTAGACTCTTCAATGTCTCCCCAAAGGAAAGGTTGATCATCAGAATCCTTCCTATTAGAGGGCCAAGCAGTGGATATATCTTTATTGGCATAAGAAACTTCATTTCCATCATCAAAGCTTCTAACAATATGAGTATCATCATTAGCTTCATGGGAAGCATGATCAGCTCCAAATCTCCAATAGCATCAATATTGTCATCCCCAATAGCATCAACAGTGTCATTGCCTGTAGCATCAATAATACTATTCACTAACTACTGACCATTAGATATTGAAGCACCCACAGGTTTTGTGAGAAGATCAGATTGCAAGTTGGCATTATCAGATGCTTTAGGATCCTTTTGAGCCCAAACATTACTTCTCTTAGTCATTCCTCTAGTTTGGTCCTTTTGGCCCTGACTTTTGAAGTTTTGACAGTTTCCAATATGATGCCCAACAAAATTGCAAGATGAACAATATGGAGGTATATCTTCATGCTCTATCTCAACTGTGAAATCATGCTGCCTACGCTGAACTCTTGAAGTGCTGGGGAGAGTAAGAGCAAGATCTACATCTACCAAAACCCTAGCAATGTGGCCATACTTTCTAGTTCTTGTATCATAATCCAGTTGGAGGCCCATTCCCTCTGGCAATTTCCAAAAGATACACCGAATGCTAGTATTCTTGATTAACATTGAATATCCTAATCCAGACTTGGGCTTGAGTCGTCTTTAATGCTGAGGGATTAAAGTCTGGCTTCCACATCATGGTACTAAGAACCCCTTTCGAAATTTCCCAAGAATTTTGTCTCTTAACCGTTTGCATTTCTTCAACAGAAGAAAAATGAATATCAAAAAAATCCTTACCAAGAGGAACTGCTCTGAATCCCAAAGATGGTTTCCAACTATTCATCATATCTTTACAAATCTGCTCAGTAGGCTCAGGGGAGGATCCTTTGGATAATACCAATCTAGCTAACATATTACTCTTACAATCCTCTAAAGATTGTTGATATATATCTTCACTCAGTGTCACAATGATCTCATCACCATTTAGTTTGGGAATTAATAGTTTTCCATCTCCACAGAAAATGGAGGAAGAACTGGTTGTGCTTTCTTCATTGTTGTAGCAGCATAGGAGATTGCTCCTTTGGTTTTGAAGGGTCATTCACATCACGAATAGAGGTGTGTGTGAATCCACAGTAGTGTTTATTAGAAGAAAAGAGAGGAGATGAAGGCGTATCAGAAAAAGTCCCATGCATGGTGCTTGGAATAGCCGCCGTGCAAAACCCTAGCAAAAGCTCTCAGCGCACTTTAGCAACAAACATGATCCTTCTTTAGTTAATTACATGTTATACCAATAGGAATAATGTAGTTCAAGTTTCTACCCAAATGTCATAAACTAACATTAGTATAGAACAAAATTAAGCTATTAAAATTTCCTGTCGATATTCATGAACACTTTAATGTACTAACATTAGTATAGTAATACGAGAAGTCAGCGAGCTGTATATCTGACAAGAAATCTCCGGAATTTTATTTCTTATTATCTATGAATGAAGTGGCGAGTGTTAAAAGAAGTCAAGCATTTTAAAAGTGTGAAGAAAAAACTTAGAACACTATTTACATCATCACATTCTCTAATTCTCCTGTTAACGAACCTCTAATTTTTATCGTTTAAGGCTAGGTGTAACTAGTAAAATTATCCCAATACTTGATGCTTTTGACACTGCAGTGTAATGCAAACTAACATTAACACCATTTGTCTCACATATAGAAACACAAAATATCTACTGTCAGATTATACATGCAAGCAAGCTTATTCAATCAAATAAGTTGGCGTGCAGTGCAAAGTGGGTCCCCCTCATGGGGATCGTTTTTATTTTCAGCACACGTTTAGTTATTTAAGTTTTAGTTAGTGATTTGGGTTGGATAGACTCCTAGCTTAACTAGGAGACTCGCTCAATAAGTCGTAGGAAGTCTATAAATAAAGCCCTAGGGCTCCCCCTCGTATTCACTTTTGCTATTAATGATATTTGAAGTTATTCCGAGAATTGGAGTGATTTGCTATTTGTGATATTTCCATTGTGTTTCACATCAAATTGGTATCAGAGCTAGGTTCTCTCTTGATAATCAACCCTAATGTGTGTATTACCCGTGTGTGTAAATCAAAACGCAAGGATGCCTCCCAAAGAAATGAAATAATCCAAGGCCTAAGAATCTTCCCTATAAAACATCCAATAGATGTTATCTAACATGGGGGCTCGAGTCGAAAGTATCCAGCAACAGTAAACTCACATCAACCAAAAATTCAAAAGAATGGAAGTCGGAAGTCGGAAGTCGGCGATCCCGTGGCCAACACCAGCAATACGGTGGCCACCCTCCCACCCCCCATCATGGCGAGGCCGCAATTAACAAGGGCCGCCGCCGGAGGCGGGAGCAACGGCGGCCTCCACGCGCCAAGGGGGACCCTCGCGAGGACGGATACGGGACGCAGTCGCAGCCCCTCGGCTGCTCCGCTGGGGGTTGCCTAACACACGGGGGGGTGACCTAACCCTGTGGGTCTACCGGAGGAATTTTCGACGAAATTTTTAAAGAAGTCCGGACAAATTTGGCATGAAAATCAATCCAAACAGCCTATGCAGACTTTCGGGATGACGTAAGGACTCCGTTGATGTGTTTGATGCAAAGATAAAAACTTGGGAACGAGCTAGGGTGGAAAAGGCCTTGGATAAACAATCGTTGCACCCAGAGAAGGAGGTGATCCATATTGAGGGCTTGCCCCCTCAAAAGTTTGACAAACGCCGGGAAAAAACTAGTTATATTTATTCAGCCTCGCAATCGGTGACATGGGGTATAAAGAGTCCATGAAGGACATGTCTCAATGGGTCCAAGGAATTCAGCCCGGCCCATTAAATTGAGGGTGGATGGGAGGAGACTGATGAAGAGGATGGTATTCCACTCACCCGCCGCTCGTTATACGCTAAGAGATCGGTCAAACAAATGGAGACTTACCTTGACGGTTTACACCACGGTGTGAGGTATGGTGGTAAACCACTTTACGTTCCACCCAACAAACATGTGTGTCATGGATGCGGAAATAAAGGGCATATGAACAATAATTGTTTATTCAAAATGGCTAGAGGAAGACAGCATAACATGGGCTCGAAATATCAACCCCCCAAACAAGCATATTGGGCAGCACCGAGGCAGGCCCAAGAAGCTAATACGGGTCATGATGAGGACCTCGAAGATGTATCACAGGGTGGCAATTAACGATGGACAACCTTAATACCTTGATTCAGTTGTTTGGCAAGGTCATGCATGGTGATGTCCGGATAGTTATGAGTATGTACGATGGAAAGATGGATACCAACGCAGCATGGAGCATTTCTTTGATCTAAACGAGTACCATGACTATAGGTGTGTTAAATATGTGACTGCAAAATCCGAGGGTTATACATTAGTGTGGTGGGATCAGTTAGTGCACGATAGAAATACGAGTGACAGAGACTCCAGCTTAAACAGATAGAGCTAATACTGTGCCAAATTACTTCTTTAAGCCAAGTTATCGAGTACGCATGGAAGGTGGAGAACTACTTTAAGGAAGGCGTAACTATAGCGAGGGATGGGACAACCACCTGTGAAGCACCTACCACTACTTCAGTTACTACTATTTCAAGAATCCACTTCAAGTGCTATGACTGCAGAGTGTTTGGGCATCGAGCTTAAAACTGTCTCAACAAGAAAAAAAAGTCGGTGTTGGTTTCGAAATGTGAGGAGTACGCGGAGGTTCTTACGGCACACATCCATGTACCACCTGAGATGGACAACATACCGCTTTAGAGCTTAGGACGAGCTTTTCTTAGTAGGGGGAGTGGCGTGTGGCGCAAAGTGGGTCCCCCTCGTGGGGATTCTTTTTCTTTTTTTCTTTTTTTCAGCACACGTTTAGTTATTTAATTTTTAGTAAAAGTGATGACAAGTGCCCTCGCCCAAGCTATGGTTGGTCTCGAGTTCGAGATAGGGGAGCAACCACTCCATATATGGGAATAAGGCCAGTCGACATTCGTCTCTCCCAGACCCTGCAGTTAAGCGGGAGCCTAGAGCACTGGGTACAACCTTTTTATCTTTTAGTTAGTGATTTAGGTTGGACAGACTCCTAGCTTAACTAGGAAACTTGCTCAACAAGTCGTAGAAAGTCTAGAAAGAAAATCCTATGGCTCCCCCCTGTATTCACTTTTGCTATTAATGATATTTGGAGTTTTTCTGAGAATTGGAGTGATTTATTATTTGTAATATTTCCATTGCGTTTCACATCATAAATAGTTAATCAAGCGGACTCAAGATTATAGGTGACCATCCACTCCAAGAGAGCAACAACTATCAAAGAACAAATTCACTGTGCTTACAAATGAACATTTACCTAGATAAATACTTATAATGGATTTGTGTGCATTAAACTCCATTGTTTAATTTTAGACACTCACTCTGAAAAATACCCTGGTGTAAGGATCACACAGAAAAATCATAACTAATTAACACTAAAGTAATTGGAGAGCATCAGATCCGTGTGCAGAAAAATAAAAATAAAATAACTAACACCTGATTGCAGATAGTTACTTGAACTAATGCATAGTGAAAGTAAGATCTTACCTACACGAGTAGACATAGCATGTGCATATATGTGATTCTCCTGATTAGGATGAAGACTGGACTGCCACCCGCATAAGAGTAAGCCCATGATACTGCATCTTTGAGTTTAAATTGGGAAGATCCCAAAAAGGAAAGCATGGGATGTAGGGAGTGTAAATTAGTGTAACGAAACAAGATAAAGATTCAGATGGTTGAATTAATCAACCGATATCAAATGTGGGAGTAGCATATTTTTTCGATGAGATCAAATAGATGAATTATCGGTTGGCTATCAACTTGCAACACCATGGATATGAGTTTTTATTTCTTAAATTAAAGTTTATTTTCTTTAGGGAAGAGCCAAGGACTTGGATATAACATACAAAAACATATACAATATCAATTGGTATATTATCATTAGAGTTTCCTTGCCAGGGGACCTGGATAGCAAATACAGCATAAATGCACGATTGGCGGAGTCAATGAATCAACATCAGTGCATTGATAATGTATTCTACGAGTTAATGAGATGTAATCATAAAAAAGGTAAAGTGATAATGAAACAACATGAAACAGAACAGTGATGTCCTCTTCTAAACAAGTGAAGTGAACCTTTGATATTTCTCCGCCTTATAAATGGCCATTATAGCATCATGGCTGGGACCATGCAACATGATTTTTCTTTTACGTGATGATATTTAGAGGTGAGCTAGTAGACTTAGAGGTATGTCCGATGTATCAGACTCGGGAAAAACCACAAAAATATTACAAGCCAATGGTTCTGGTGCCTCCCAAAACATTTTAAATTTTAAAGTCATTCCCAATGGTAGAGTTGTCTAAACGGCATAATCCATAAAATTTCAAAATAATATTTAGTTTCTAACTTACTAATTCTACTCTACATGTCTAGAAATTTACCAATAAAGGAACCCCCAGTAAAAACAACACTAATACAAAGAGATACCTGCAAGAGCTTTCACCGGATCATCCACTGGCTCTCTCAACCTCAATTGTGCATTCAGCTTCCCAAAGAGCCCAATATTGGTCAATAATTTTTTAGGTGAATTATAATTTGTTAGAAGGCTCGGTAAAGAGAAACAACCACTACTACGAACAGAAAAGAAATGGCTTCCTCCTACACTATAAGCTCAATTCTTACAGGTTGAACAACTGTAAGAGGATACAACTTAGCATATTGACATTCGATCATATACCATAGACATGTCAAGCACAATCAACCACCACTGTACAATACAGACAGCTCAGCCTTCTATTGTATATCAAATTTCCACATCCCACAAGAATTCCAATTCAACAATATCAAAAAAAATTAAAAACATACTAATTCTAGCATATATTAAGAGGTGTTCATGATTAACCAAATTGACAGCAACAGAGAGCCAATGACAAAAGTAAGATTACCTCAGATATGAACAGGTCCTCCTTTTCACCAACATCTTTGCCACAGTTCCATAGAGCTCCTCAAACACAGCTAAAACCCGAGACCCATACGAAACCTCCTTCTTTGCAGCCGATTGCTTAATCACAACCAATGTCGCCCCCTTCAACACAGTCCCGTCTGGTAATTCCATGTGTGGCGCTACTACTATCCCATCTGGTTTTTCTGTAATAACTAAATCAGAAACCTACTTCAGTTTTGGACCCACACAGAAAATAAAGAAATCTATACCATCACCCAAAACCGAAAGAAACCCAGTAACCATATCAATATATGATAGAATAATACGAATATGCCAAAATGCCTACACATCAAGCATATAACACGCAGAAGAATTAATAAAATACATGATTGAAGACAATACGCAATCGTGACTTTTACAAGACGGATTTTATAAATCGACATATTATGAATATTTGTAATGGTTAATTAGTATTACAAACAGTCCAAACCCGTTAGTAAATATTAACAAAAAAATAATGTTAGGGATCGCCAAAAAAAAAACTGTTAGTAATTTTGCCTTTTGGTGTGGCGTTACCTTAAATAAGCCTCGTGGTTTTGCAACCTCGTTATATGCGTAAGCATGCGTTCTTATCTTCTTGAGTGAGATATTAAAGTCTTTGGTGGGCAGTGGGAACCTATCTTGAAGAAGGATTTTCACGCTCAACTAATCATAAGGAGATATCAACAACATCTGGAACATTAATTTGCATGCAACAACATTTAAAAATAAATAAGACTAAAGGCGAGAACATATGAATCCTTGCATTGGTTGAAGTACTAAACAAACTAGAGACATGGGGGGGGGGGGGGGGGGGGGGGATGAAATATTCATCACCAGCTGAAACCTTCGATTGTCATGCCCAGTATTTGGCTTGAAATGAGTAAACAACATGATGTGTTTTGTGATACATAGCGATACATAGCGCGTGATTGTGCTCCCGGAAGAAGACTATCTTTTATTTTATATTTTAGTTTAGGGTAATACTGTCACTTCCTTTTATTTATAGTCTTTAATTGGCCTCCAAGCATATTTGGAGCTAATTAGTCATTTTTAATTATTAGTAGTCCTTTTTAGTCTTTTGGGTCATTACTTGGTCACTAGGTATTTTTTCTCCTATAAATCAGCCCTTGGCATTCATTTGTAATTACACTTGAATACTGAGAAAGAGAATATAGAATATAGAGAGAAAAAGAAACCCATTTCTTTAGTTTAGTTTTATTTGTTGTTGGTAGTGATATAGTGTAGTTAGTAGTTGTAATAATAACGCTTTAGCATTCATAGATTCACATCAAATCGGTATCAGAGCTGCGTTTGTTCTGTTGTTCGTCATGGTGGGTGAAGTGGGTATCCAGTTGTGGTTCCAACTCGGGCAACCCTTCAATCGTTGGATTGATAAGTGTCAAAATAGGAATCGGGTGGATGGAAATCCTAGATTCCAGCATCGCTAATTGGGGGGACACCAACCCTTCTAGCCTCCAACTTCCACCCTCCACCACCACCTTCCTCCACCTCCATCTCCTGCCGCCACACAACCACCACTTCTCCAAAATGCAGCACCATCTTTTATTTCATCCCCAAATGAAACCCTAACCACAAATCCACCCTCTCTGCCTACCTCCCTGCCCTAACCACCTTTTCTAGACCCCATGACCATTGCCCAGAAAACCCCACCTGTTGTCGCCCTCCCGCTGCCATCGGAAAATTTCAACCTCCTCCGATTAACCTTAAAATTTACCGGTAGACTCGCCTTGGGCCGATCTATCAATGTCTCCAAAGGAGCGACGTTAAAAAAATATCAGAAAAGAGTCAAAAATGTCGACGACGACCCGCCTCCGGTAAAGATGGCACCCAGTTTTTGTCACCCTTCGACTGTTTTTTTTGGCATTTCTCCCCAGAATCCATCATCCCCACACGTGGGCGAGTATACCCTCCCCCCTCCCTTGACCCCATATGCCACTTCCGGCGGCCGGTCCGGCGACGCTCCGGACGGCCGAAAACTACCCCAGCCACTTTTTCGCCCTCTTTTTCCAACCCTTTTACCCCTAAAATACTCTCCAGTCACCCCTCTCCCTTCCCCCTTTCACCCCGCCCCAAACCCTAGTTCCCTTGCCCCTTTTCTTGGCCCTAATCTGCCTCCACCTCATTTTTACCCTATTTTCATCATTTTCCCCCTCATCCATGCCCAACCACAATCAAACCCGATTAAAAAATGGGCTTCCCTACTTTGACCCGATCCCCTACCCCTATTTGACCTCAAATTTGATCAAAATTGGTCTAACGGTCTATTTTTGACACAACTCAAGACTTCCATGAAAAATGCGTCCCACTTGGGATCCATTTCCGACTATTTGTCATTTTTGGGTCCAGCTTTCCGGAATGTCGCTGCCTTCAGTCCGCTTGTTTTGCCATCGTACTAGCAAAGGTACGGTCTCCAGAGTTTCCGTTCGATCAAATTCAAGAGTCCACCAAGCCAAGTTGTAACCATGTGCTCGTGGTGTAGAGAAGGCGGATATTGTAGTCAATTTTTGGTTGCACGAATTTCCATAGGGAACATTGCCTGGATTTGGGTATATTAGACTCATTATTGATGAGGTTCATATCCATGGAACTAATTAAAGTTTGGGCAACTCACTTTTAGTTGATTTTGATTGGGATCCGAAATTTTTTCGAGGATTATATCATGTGGCATTGATGAGTCGCCCTACACGCTCGAGGACGAGCTTTTCGAAGACGGGGAGAATAATGTGTTTTGTGATACATAGCGACACGTAGCGTGTGGTTCTACTCTCGGGAGAAGACTATCTTTTATTTTGTATTTTAGTTTAGGGTAATATTGTCATTTCCTTTTATTTTAGTTATTAATTGGTCTCCAAGCATGTTTGAGGATAATTAGTCATTTTTAGTTATTATTAGTTGTCCTTTTTAGTCTTTTAGGTCATTACTTGGTTACCAAGTAATTTTTCTCCTATAAATAGGCCCTTGGCATTCATTTATAATTACACTTGAATATTCAAAAAGAGAATATAGAGAGCGAAAGAAACCCATTTCTTTAGTTTAGTTTTATTTGTTGGTGGTGGTGGTGTTGTGTAGTTAATATTTGATGTGCAGTTGTAATAATAACGGTTCCGCTTCATCGATTCACATCACAACAAGTATGTGCTTGCAGGTAAGATCCCCGAGTATTTCCAGACTATTTCTAAAAGACAAGTCTGGTACATAGGGTTGAGAACTCTTTAGGGTCATTTGGAGTGAGAGAGATAATATAAGATGGGATTTTTCCCCAGTTAAGACACATTTTTTAGAAATTCGGAATGTCGTTCAAAAAACTTCGGACGAGCTTTGCTTAACCAATTGCGTTGAATTGAACTTGGTTTATATAGGCCCGACATTCGAATGAGTTGCCAATTCATTCGAATGACCTGATCAACCTCAGTTGAGTGGTTTATTCAACCTGTCGACTGATCTTGGACTACTCAGGCTGTTCGAACGAAATTCCAGTATATTGATGAGAGAAACCCTAATTTATTATTCTGTTACCAGGGAGTACAATCATTAGGTAACAAAAGGCAAATCAAGTGCGTAGGCACATAAAGACTTGTCTCTAATTTCTGAAGGTGGGGGTCAATAACTAGTGAATTTAGTAAAAGCCAAACTTAGGAGATACAGGTAGATTGAGTAATCCAGAAACAATCTCGCAATCAAAAGACATCTCACACCAGTTCAACAAAAAGAAAATACTACCAAAAGTCCCCACAAGAACAAATCCCGTTTCTAAAATGATGAAAACGATTTGTATCCCTAACGATAATTTCCCTTCCGGTAATACTTGACGCAAGCTTCATAAAATGGTGGCAATCTCCACAGATTCGAAGATTCTTTATAATTCTTATAGGGGCAAGAGAAGGTAAGCACATTAGCCCAAACGTAAGGGCTAGCTTCTCACTGTGGTGCCTCAGAAGTTCCTGTTTTTGGTTCTTTTCCACATCATGCAAGTCATGTTCAGTCTCACCGTTGTAACCCATCTTATTCTTCATTTCGGCCAGTAAATCCTCTAGTCTTAAGTAAATTGCAGCGATTCTAGAATGTATTCTCTCCCCAACCATAAACGTGTGAACCTTGTCCTTAATTTCAATCCAACTCTTTCCTCTCACCTTCTTTGCTTTGCTGTCTTTAAGAAGCTTTCTTGCTCGTGCAACTTCCTCCCACCTTTTATTTGAAGCATATACGTTTGAAAGCAATACATGGTTTCCAGCATTTTCAGGTTCAATCTTAAACAAATGCTTAGCACAAACCTCAGCCAACTCAATATTTCCGTGGACCCTGCAAGAGGCCAAAAGTGATCCCCATATGGAAGCAGTTGCTTCAAATGGCATTTTGTCTATCAAGTTCTTAGCTTCATCAACTAGCCCTGTCCGACCCAGAATATCAACCATGCACGAATAGTGAAGGACATTAGGTGACAGGTTATGCTCTTTCGCCATCATGTCAAAATATCTTCGTCCATTTTCTACCAAACCCATATGGCTACAAGCTGATAACACGGAAACATGTGTAACCTCATTTGGGAGCAAACCACTCTGCTGCATTTTCTCAAACAATATCATTGCCTCTAAAGAGCGAGCATGTTTAGAAAATCCAGAAATCATTGCATTCCATAACACAACATTCTTCTCTTGTGCACTTGCAAATACAAAGTATGCTTCTTTGATATTTCCACATTTTGCGTACATGTCCACAAGCGAGGAAGCCACAAAAAGATTTGCACGAAAACCAGTTTTGTACAAGGCTGAGTGCACCTGATTCCCTTCAATCAGAGCAGCCAGAGCTGCACAGGCAGAGAGGACAGAAGAAATAATAAACTGGTTATGTTCCAAGCCAATCACTTGTGCTCGGTGAAACAACAACAAAGCCTCCTCATAAAGCTCATTCTGCACATACCCTGCCACCATTGAACTCCAAGTGATGGCACTCCTCTCAGTCTCAGGCATGTACTCAAAAACCCGAATAGCGTCCTTAACCAAATTGCACTTGGCGTAAACGTCAAGCAAAGCAGTGCCTACAAATGCATTACAGTCCATTGATGCCTTTAGAGCAAAAGCATGTAACTGTCTACACTCAAACACGGCATATTTCGCGGCACAAGCGCAAAGAACACTGGAAACAGTAAATTCACTAAACTGGGTTCCTTCTCTTTGCATCTGCACAAGAAGATTGAGAGCCTCTCCCTCATCCCCATTTTGAGTATATGATCCAATCATAGTATTCCAAGATACAAGGCTTCTTTGAGGCATTCCATCAAACAATTGACGAGCACAGTCAACAAGCCCACATTTAGAATACATGTTAATGAGCATGTTTATAGTCAAAGTGTCTCTTTGCAGCCCAAACTGAATAACCTGGGCATGGCACACCTTCCCTTCCATTCCCACCCTTTTCCTAGCACATCTCTGCAAGATATCTTGCAAATCTGTTATACAAACCCAAACAACATCTTCTTGGGTTGGTTTGTCAGTCTTAAGTTTAACATTGGCTATTGTCTTTAACCCTGTCCTATTATTTGCACCAACATGCTTTTTAGCACACTTGATGAAAGAGCTAACACCCATCACATGATTCTAGGAGAATTTAGAGGCATGATTCCAACTTTTATCCCTCCTCTAATTCCTATAAAAAAAAAAATACCACAAAATCATGAAAGTTAAGTTGAAAGCAATATAATGGGAGTATATATGTCTCAAAGTGACAACAATGTTTCTAGCTTTCTCTTTATATGTCTCTTACTATTGTAGTTTGAAGAAGGTTAAATGGAATAACTCAAACTTTATTTTGAAACTACAATCAGAAGAAAAACAAAAGATACCATTGATGTTACATTTTGTTATGGAACAAGAAACTGAACAAGATCTTGAATTACACCATTAGAATGCTGGGAAGATTTTTGCATTGTGAAAAGTTCATAAAAAATGACTTGTATTCCTCAGTATCACCCACGTGAAAATTTGACCATGCCTAAACAATCCAGTCTTTTGTAGTGAGAGTAACAATTTAATTTGACTAATTTAATTCCTAAATTAATAATTTGATCAATTTAGTCCCTAAAATTTGATTAATTTAGTCCATAAATTAATGATTTAGTCAATTTAGTCCCTAAAATAATTTAGAAAACTTTAAAATTTTAATAAGAATTAAAACCTCTAGAAAATTACTCTTTTTTAATAAGAATTAAAACCTCTAAAAATGTACCCCAAACAATTTTTAAAAATTAGTGTTTAAAAAAGGGATAAAATAACTTTTTTTTAAAATTTTATAAAAAAATTTATTCAAATAATTTTAAACTGTTTAAATATATTTTTAAAAAGTTTAAATTGTTTGTTTTTCAAAGTAAAAAAATTCTAAGTTTTTAAAGAATATATGGAATAAAAAAACTCTGAAATGTACACCAAATAATAAAAAAAATCGAGTTTTATTAAAAAAAATGAGTTCTAAAAAACATGGAATAAAAAACTATTTATTTTGATTTTATAATACCCGTTTATTACTTTTTAATAAAGAAACAATATTGTATTTATTATCGGATTTTTTTTTAAACTTTTCCTTAAAAACTGTTTTAAACTTTAATATATAGTGTTTTTTTTCCTTTTCTATTGAAAAACTTTGAATTTAAAATAATTAAAAAAAAAACTCATTTCTTTGTTATTATTTGGGTACATTTCGAATATTCCAACTCTTACTAAACAAAAGAGTAATTTTCAACTTTGAAAAAAAAATTTAATTTTCTTAAAAAATTAGTTTTTTATCCAATTTTTTAAAACGCGTTTTTTAAAAAACTCAGTTTTTTAAAATTATTTGATGTACATTTTAAAGGTTTTGACTCGTATTAGAAAAGATAGTAATTCATGAACTTTGAAAAGAAAAAAAAGTTTTAAAATAAAAAAAAAAAAGTTTAGAAATAAATAAAAAGTTTTTTATTCCATTTTTTTACAAAAAAATGCAGAATTTAAAGTAAAATAAAAAAATCATTTTTTTATTATTTGTGGTACATTTCGAAGGTTTTAACTCTTATTAAAAAAGAGAGTAAATTTTCAACTTTGAAAAAAAACATTGTTATAAAATTTTTTAAAAAAAAGTTCTTTTATCCCATTTTTTTAAAAGTGGTCTTTTAAAATTGTTTGGGATAAATTTTTAGAGGTTTTAATTCTTATTAAAAAAAACAGTAATTTTTTAACTTTGAAAAGAAAAAAAAAATTAAAACTATTTTATGGACTAAATTGACCAAATTATTAGTTTAATGACTAAATTGGTCAAATTATTAGTTTAGGACCTAAATTGGCCAAACGTGTATAGTTTAGGGGCATAGGGGTTGTTTACTCTAACAACAACCATCTCAAATCATTATCACCAAAATAAAACTAAAATTTTGTTGTCCATCAAATTGCTTAATTTGGGGGGAAATGAGGTGTAAAAATTTCATCATAACAATTGATTAAGGCCTTGTTTGCGAGTTCTATTTTCGATAGAAAAGAAAGGAAAGGAAAGTGTGTTTCCTATCCTTCGTTTAAGAGTTTAAGTAAGAAAGATAGTGTCTTTTTTTCGCTTGGGAGTTTAAAATGAGAGAAAATAAAGAAATTCTTTTTAAAAACTCTCTTCCTTTCTCTCCAAAACTTTCTTTCTAAATCGGAAAGAAATGTAGAGAAATGAAAGCTTTTTAATGAATTGTATCTTCTTTCCCTCAAAAAATTATTTTCCTTTTAAATTCTCAACATAAGAAAGAAAGTTGCTTTATTTTCTCTCCCAAACTATTTTCTCTTCTCTTCTTTTCTTTTCTCTCTTATTAACTTTTCATTTTTTTCTTTTCTCTCCTAAAATTTTTTATTTCCTTTCATTTCTCTCTAAAACTCCCAAACAAGCCATAAAGTCCACTTCAGATCCTATCTAAAATCAGTGCTAGGAGAAAGTTTATGATGTGAAACACAACGGAATTTACACACACGAATAACAATAATAATCAAACTATATTTTCTTTCAAATCTCATAAATCAATAATATAAATAATCTTAATAATATGATTACAAGAGAGGGCCAAAGACCTTTTTTATACTAAATCTAAGACTTGGGAGCAAGTCTCCTAAATAAAAAAGAAGCAGAAAGATAAAAGGTAACCTAATTAAACTAGGTAACTAATACCTAATAAATATTTAACTAATAATAATACTAATAATCTAGATAATAATTAATATTTATCTACTCATAATAAAATACTAAAAATAAACAAGTATTGAAAAATAAATCGCCTCACGTGGGGCTATCAACTTCTGCCATAGAATTCCAAATTCGCACGAGCACACCAAATGCTCACAGATATGGCCGATCATTAGGGATAATGCCTTTGATCTGAAACTTTAAGCTCCACTTTGTATAAAAAATAATGTAATAACTTAGGTCCCATTTGGTTCTCTCAAAATTATAAATTGACCTATTTAAAAATTGTTCAATTTACAAATTGATCCATTAATTGTGTTTGGTTTTATTAATGAAATGATTCATTAAGTGTCTCATTTTAGCTCATGTGTAAAATCTAAAATTGGATTATTTCATTAAAAACATGAGATGCATCCATTTGAAATAGGACTCACATAAAATGCATGATCATCTCTCTTTTTCTCCCCCTCCCCCTCCCCCTCTTAATTTGTTTTTATCTTTTTTTCCTCATAGAACTCAAACACCAATTTCAAATTACATTGCGTAAAATTGGATTGAAACTCATTTCAAACCTACGCATTTACAATTCACTAATTCACAATGAATCAATTTATATAATCAAATAATTTATGCAACCAAATAGGGCCTTAGTTAATTTAAACCTAATAAATAATAGCTAGAAATCAAACATTAAAATTCCAGCCTTCTCTCCAATCTAAATGTATCTAATTCATTTTATTGAAATTATCAAAACACCCTTTATATCAGCTCTAAGATTCCATTTAGTTTCCAAAGTTATGTGTACTATTTTCCATATATATCTCATGCAAAGTAAAGATTTTGATGATTTTTTTACCTAGATTGATAATTGTCGATCAGATTTTTTTCGTTCTTATGTGATATTGCTGTGATTTGTTCTTTTGACGCTGTCGACTTCCATATAGGACTGGTTTTTGTATTTTTTAATCGTTTTTTGTTGAAATCATTGTATTTTGTGTGTTTAAGTTTGTGTTGTTGAATTGATTGTTTATCTTTTACACGAATTATATTTACCAGTCTACAAATTTGAGTTTTATCGTAAGGTTTTTTAGTCAGATTTTAAAATTAAAAGAAATGATTGTGTTTTATATCTTTATAATATTATTTTTCTGTTTTGATTGTTCAATATTTTACTTGAATGCTTAGGTTTTTAAGTTTATCAGATTTTTGTTAGGTGTGTGTGTGTGTGTGTGTGTGCATGTGTGTGTGTGTGTGTGTGTGTGTGTGTGTGTGTGTGTGTGTGTGTGTATAATTGTAATGTAATATGTATCGTACCTTATTTTTATAGATTTTCATGTATTTTGTTGATAATTATAGTTGGCTTAAATTCAAAGACTAGTTGATTGTATTCATATTTGTTGTATTGTGTATACATATCAGATCACTCTATATGAGGTTGTCATGTGATATGATAGTATTATATGTGTTAAAGTAATATTTTACTTTATGTTAGTTTTTGTACATGTGTGTAGTTATTTTTACTAATGGAAATTTGATGTTTATATTTACTTTAGGTTGATCTAATTAAAAATGTATTGATGAGCATTTGTATTATATGATAATTAACGTAACGATTTTTACTATAGTTGAGTGGGTATTAAGTTGTCTATAATGATATAGAATTTTTAATGTAATGTTGTTTGAGAATTAAATATATACTTTAAGTTTTTGTTTTTAAGGTAATCGTATTATGGAGTTTTATGTAAATATCAATGCTTGATGCATATAGAATTATACATGTCACACACACACACACACACACACACATATATATCGATTGATTTTATTATTTACTTATTTGTTATTTTTTTACCTTTTTATGTATTTTAACAATAGGTAATATGGATTTTGATGTTTGTTTTGCACATGGGTGGGCATACCGTTGTATTAAAGTTAAGTGAAAATACAACTTTAGAAGGGTTGTTGGGCAGCATGTATCATAGGTGGTTAGAGATAGCAGATGCGTGTGTATCTTTGTCATATGAATTAGGAGGACATTCTAGATGTATGATGAATTTTGATGAAGATCTTTCTACTTTATTAGCATATTGTAGAAATCATGGCATTCAATCGATTAATATTATGGTATCAGCTAAGCCATTTTTATTGGGTGATGGTGAAGTTGTTCAGCATAATATTGATAATGATGGAATGTGTTAACACAAAAATTCTCCGTCTACGTGGACCAGTCAGAAAAGAACACCTATCATCCTACGTGGCAATATTTATACTTGCTCAACACCCGAGGAGACTTTCTCGGCACCTAAGGAGATTTTCTCGGCATACCAACCAACTCAAGGAAGACCAACCACCCTAAAAGACCAAGAGTTATATTCCTTGTATATAGATGTAAATGTCTGAATGTATAAAGATATTCCATCTCTTGGATTCCCATCACTATAAATACATGCCTTCCCTTAGCTAAAGGGACAAGCAAGACACATAATCTGAACAAGCAAGAAATTCTCTACGCACATCTCTCTCTCTACCCTCATATTGTGCTATTGTAAACCCTTGGGAATAAAATAATAGTGGACGTAGGCTTTTCCTTATAGCCGAACCACTTTAAAAACATTTATCTCTTATGTGTTTGATGTGATCACCACTTCATCTTCAATCATCATCTTCATACCTTCATTTTATCTGTTGTTGATGCCAGCAAGATATCGTGGCTGCTATTTCTAGTCATCAACAAATTGGTGCCGTCTGTGGGAATCGACACGAAAATCTTTTCCTCATATTAGAAGGAATGAAGATGAACGGGTCATAATTATCCTACTATTATCATTCTCATTCTTTTCATGATACGATTCATCACCATGAACAGATCTACAAAGTTGATCTGCAAGAAAACGATAAGTCCTTTCATTTTTATCCCTTATTTCATAATTGATTATCCTTACAATACTATATGATTATCCTAGTAAACTGTTTACTCAATTCTTATTTAGCAATCTGCATAAGAATTTTTTTATAATCGCATATGTTTGAAAAAGTTCTATGCAGATATGTTATTATACAAGTATACACGATTTATCATATTTTTATGAGAACATGATTTACATGAGATATTTTGACTGTCATCCATCATAGGGATTAACATGAAATAAACATCGGTGATCTTCTCTCTCATCGTAAACTTTTCCTGCATAAATCTATATGTGATTAGTATAAACCTTGATTTGAAACCTTCGTCAAATTGATTCATTACAAGTAAAAGTTGTTACAGGAAGCCAATATCACTTTCTCTCTTTTGAAAACCAATGACCCACCTTCATAAAAAGGATAAAAGATGAACCATCATTCAAGAAATGGCAATGGAGAAAATTTCAGGAAGATGAAAGAATTCTGGATTTATTTATCATTTCAACTTCAACATTTTACGGTAACAAAAATTACGAAATTGAGACACAAATCCATACTCAAAATTTCCCCACGATTCGTCATTAAGCAACACCATTGTCAAACAGGGTCAAAACCTAACTGGATATCTGGGTTATCAATAGACCCACATCATAAATAATCATCTCAACTTATGGTTTCAAAAGGTCCTTACCGGATGATCCGCAATAACGTTGGATTTGAAGTCTACTTACTTTGGGTACAAAAGCTCCAACGAATCGGCAATTACAATTTTGTAATGGATACATGAGTCGGCATTAAGGTGTAAAGAAGAAAAAACCCACGAGATCTCGAACTCAAAGAAAGTGACATGGACTTCAATTTTCTCTGAGATCCAAGCTCTAACCAGGTAGCGGTCACAATCAAAGTGCCTATGATACATAAATCAATTAAAGATGCATTAGCATCATTGTCGGTGGTTGTCGACTACTGTTAAAGAAGAAAACATTGGTCGGTAACATATTTAGTGAAAAATAAAGGATCCTTAACCATTTAATACTTGGTCGGCAGCCTTATTCTTATTCGGCGACAGCCGATGGCATCTATTATTGGTCGGCGTCCGTCCAGACCATCTTTTGTTGATTTACACAAGCTAAACTGGTCGGAGACCATCTGCTTCTTGGTCGGCAACATCTAATGGTGGTGCACATTATCTAATGTTAGTCGGCGAACCTATTTGTTGATCGAAAACATCCATCCATCATGGTCGTCATTCCAGTAAGTTAAAACCCGAACACAGTTGCACAACTATTTGTTGATCGGAGATACCTCCGACCATCTATTCTTTATTGGCGTTGAATATAACCAGTCAGGGGCATCTGATATGTGGTCGGGACCATATAGGTTGGAGGTAGGTATTACACAGGTAGGAGACCATTCAATCGGCGATAGGTAGAGCGCCAAAACGAAGGGTTGTCAACCATCTAATGTTGAATCGGCGAACAGAGAATTTGGAATTGACGATGTTCCTCCATGGAGAATATTATTTCTCTTACTTTGACCTTTGTCAAAATCACCGCCATTTGCAAAAAAATAATACCACCTCATTATTCTTTCTTAAGAATAAAATAAATTTATAAAGTTAAATAAAATATACTCCAAAGCTTTATTTTAGAATAAATTTTTCGAACCAATTCATATTTGGTCTTTTGCTTAAAATTAAAATGTCTAGCATTTTTTTTATAAAAATTTGCTTATATTGACATACGGCATAACATATTATTTTATGTTTTGATATTTTTATTGCCCGAGCAAATACATATTATATTGATTGGATGACTAAATTATTCTCATGATTAATTGATTTAGCCTCCACAGATGTTCGAGCAACTTATTAAATTCCACAGGTACAAGATTCAGTGCCGACGAATGCTCGAAAACAATCTTAAACTTCTGGAAAATATTATCATTGCTCAGCATTATGAAATTTTGCCTCATCAAGACACTATTGATTTTATTATTGCTCTGATATATGCTCAAGCACGAATCATTCTCTATATCCATTCTATATTCATCTCAGCATGGAGCTCGGTAAAATATTTGTTGTTATATATATTCAGTTCCGAAGAGATCTGCAACATTTATTATATTTCACCCCCAACGGACAGTTGGTCTGGGTAATTCTTATTTATATCCAGGCCCGACAAAGTATTCAGCCATATTCTTATGTTCTGGAAAATATTATCCTTGTTCGGCATGATGCAATTTTACCTCGACAGATCAGCCAGACACTTTATTATTATTCTGAATCATTATTTATATCTATTCGGATGCATAGTCTATATTCATCTCAACATGGAGCTCGATAAAATATTTATTATCATATATTCAGCTCCAAGGAAATCTGCATCAGTTATGATATTATCTCCAACAGACTGTTGGTCGGGAAAATTCTTCTCTCTATATATATTCAGCAACCACCAACTAAAAGTTGGTCGGCATCAGCAACCACCAACTAAGGTTGGTCGGCATCAACAAACCTAACCAACAATGTTGGCACAACAATCATACAAGGCAAGGCATGTTTGATTATGGGTGACCTCAAAGGGCATCTAAAACTAAGAAAGAACATGGGATAAATATTCCATTACTTAGGCACTTATGGGCAATCTAGATAAGATTGTTACAACTAGGCAGGAGCATGGGATAAATATTCCATTACCTATGCACTTAAACTAAGAAGGAACATGGGATAAATATTCCATTGCTCAGGCACTTATGGGTGATCAAAATATTGCTACAACTAGGTAGGAGCATAGGATCAATATTCCATTGCCTAGGCACACTAAGACAAACAGAAATTGGCAAATTGTTAATTCATATACAAAGATTAAGCAGAAAATAAATTTCATGATTATATATTATTGTTTGAAGAATGCCCAGGAAATCTATTATTCTCTAACAATGCAGGTGCAATCGATCCCTTCCTTATTATTATCTAGGTTTCTTATTAAGCCCGGCTGATGGTCGACGCTCTTATTATCTGAATTTCTTATTAAGCCCAATAAATGGTCGACACTTTTATTATTTATCTGGATTTCTTATTAAGCCCAACAGATGGTCGGATCTCTTATTATTTATCTGGATTTCTCAGCACTTCTATTATGGATATGGATTTCTCACTAGCATAGATATTCAATGAAAATTATAGATTATGCTCAATCATACTTATTATTGGATCATTCTATCAAGTCCTAACAAATGCTCGAGCATCATTATTATTATTCAATCACCTAAGCCCAACTTGGGGCTCCATATATGCCGATCAATGGCAAATATCAGAATTAGGTTGAATTTATCAGACTCATATTCCTAATTGGAATATGAACCATTCCTAATTGGAATGCCTATGGCTGCTATTTCTAGTCATCTACAAAATGAAAGAAATAATTGGTTTCGATTTTAGAGATGAATTGTTATAACCTTTATCAAAGTAATCTGATAGATCACTACTTTCAGTCGGTTAGGAGAAAGGTATTAGATATGTAGGACAAAAATTGAAGGTGGCATTATTGAATTTCGTAATGTGTTGAGGAGATACGCTGTTAAGGTTAGATTTGGTTTCAAATACATTAAGAATGATAAAATTCATGTGATGGTAGAATGAACTAGTATAGCATCAACAGAATGTATGTGACATGTGCATGGTAGGGTAGAGAATAAGAATGTGTGTTTCTATATAAGAGAATTGGTGAATGAGCACAGTTGTGGGGTAGCTTACTGTAAGAGGGGAGTTTAATAGGGGAAAATACCGGATTTTTGTATATATTTGACTTTAGCAATAGCGGATGCGCCTACGTATCTGTCATCGTCGGAATCAAAGTCAGCGTAGTTCGTGGGTCTGTACTATTCATCGAAAACTCATTGCAGTGGTTTCTCGGAGAGGAGATAGGTGGTGAAACTCATCTCAAAGCTCTTCTCCAAAACTCTTTTATAAAAATCTTCTTATCCTAAGAAGCTCTCCCTCAAATGTATGGGGGTGAGGCATATTTATAGCTAAAACCAACACAAGTGGGTCGCCACATGTCAAATAACTCGTGGTGACACATGTCCCATTTTAAGTGGCATGTGTCCCATAACATATATCAAACTCTCAACATTAGAATATTGTCCAGTTAATGCGTAAATAATACACAAATATGCGTGATATGTCCGACGTGCATAATAATACTCCAGTCGCATAAACACGTGGACTTTTATCAATATTAATCATCTTTAATCTCATTTACTAATTAAATGAGAGGATTATCATTAAGCCACTCCTACATTTTCCCCCTTATACATATAGTTGATATATTGATGCATGTATGATATATATCGACTGTATGCACGAAACACCTTTAATCGGTTTTGATATTTTCAATCAACCCGTGAATTGTGGGTAATAATCTCATATCTCATTTCATCTTGATGATATACTTCTATATCATATCTCACATTTTATGATATACTGTGTTGATACCAAATTTAGTCTACTGACATGGACCAATCACATGAAGACACGTGTCAATTTACATGGTAAATTCGAATACTCCAGAATGAACAAATCAAGACCATCGAGCAACTAATGAGCACTGAGAAAATCAAGTGTGACGAGCAACTCAAGCTCTCCGAGCAATCCAAGCGTGTCGAGCAGCTTAGGCGGTTCTAGCAGCTTAAGCGGTCCGAGCTACATAAGTGTACAGCGTATCCAAATCAAGAGAATCCAGGATATAATTGCACATTAAATGTTCATTAATATAGTACAGATGTACATGTCTACTGGGTAACAGCGCATTGTCCTTTCATTTGTACAGCCTCAGGGCTATAAATACATTGTAACCTCCTCATTAGCAGGGGACTCGGAATTTCTTGGTAAACCCATTATCGAGAATTCTACAAACAGTCAGCAATAACAAAAACAGTGGATGTAGGCCATTCTTACAAGGCTAAACCACTTTAAAAATCTTTTATCTTATATAGATACTTATTCATTTTTATCTGTGATTAAATAATTAGATCAAATCTAGTTTTTTACATCAACAGATTGGCGCCGTCTGTGGAAAATGACTGTAATTATCATTTTTTATCAAAATAATTCATCATCAATGGCTGATAATCCTGAATCCAGTAATCGAAACACTGAAAACCTCCCAAATCCATCCGCTCCCCCAAATATTCAAGATCTGGCTGGTATAATGGCTAATCTAGCCCAAGGCCAGACAGCCATGCAAGAAACTATGCGACAACTCATACAAACTATCCAGGGTGGAGTATCTACTCATTCAGGACAACGAAGCGTTCAAAGCAACACCCGTTTACCTTCTTCGCGTACTAGGCGCACGTTATTCCCAGAGGAATCTCGATCCAGACGTACCGATTCATATCACATTGAGAGATCTAATAATTTTTCTTATCAACCTGGTCGAACTTCATCAGTACGAGCTACAGATTCCCAATAAAACATCACTCTCTCTCCAGAAAGGACTAGTGCATTGGAAAGGTTAAGAAGGGTCTCTCCTTTTGATCATTTGGGCCCTAGGAGGAATAAAAGTCCTCCTGGGATTGTGTCGAGGAATTTTCAACCACCATCCGATCTAAGGGAGGGTTCTGCCCAATCACGACCAACTGCTCGTAATGAAAGATCCCAGGAAGCAAATTCAACACGATCAGTTGCTCGAACCAACAGGCCCGAGGAGGGAAATGATGCATGGAAAGGCTTTATTCAAAGGTTGGAGGATAGAATAGGAGAAATAGCTAAGGCTAAGAATCCTCTACAAAGAACTTTTGTCCAAGGGACACCTTTTATCCAGGCAATTGTGGATTTTTCCACACCATCAAAATTCAAAGCACCTGTTGTGACTCCTAAATATGATGGAAAAACTGACTCGGTCCTTTATATAGAACAATACCAAGCTGCTGTCGATATCTATGTCGTGCCAGATGAGATGAGATGCAGGGCATTTTCGGGAACTTTTACCGGATCTGCTCAAATATGGTACAATAATCTTCCTCGGGGGAAGATTTCAACTTTCTTTCAACTGGCCGAGCTCTTTATTGGAAATTTCTATTTTGGAGCAAAACCAGTTAAACGAGTAGCACACTTGTTAAGTGTTAGACAAAAAGCAGGTGAGAGCACTAGGGATTACATAACTCGTTTCAATAACGAGAAGCTCGAAGTTATTGATTACGAGGAAAAGACAGAAATTACCGCTCTGATGAGCGGACTGTTGCCAGATAAATTGTACTACACTCTAGCCAAAGATCTGCCTAGAACCATGGCAGAACTAATGGCAAAAGCAGCGAAGATTATGAATGCCGAGGAGGCTATGGCTGCAAAGAAGAATATGGATACCAAAGAGACCAAGGTGGAGGTTGATAAGGCCAAAAAGAAAGAGCACAAGAACAATGGTGGTAACAAGCAGTCAAAAGCAAAGCCAACATGGGAACTATTGAAGAAATTTGGAAATTATACTCCTTTGAAAGTAGACATAAACCACGTTCTTGAAGAAATCAAGAACATCGAGGAGCTAAACTGGCCAGAGAAAATGAAGACAAATCCTGACAAGAGGAATAAGACCAAATATTGCGAGTTCCATAAAGACCATGGTCACACAACCAAAAATTGCATAGCTCTTCAGAATGAAATTGAAGCACTCACCAGACGAGGAAAGCTGGCCAAGTATGTTGATCGTCAAAATGATGGAAAGAGCAACGACCGAGCAAGACAGAGGTCTAGATCTCCTCGTCGAGCAAAAGAAGATAATAAGATAAGTCACGAAGAGGATTCGGATAATGACCAAGACGACCCCGATCTCCCTAAAAAACCAAAACAGCCAAAACGTGAGGTATTTTCTATCCATTTTGGATCATTTGAATGTAATGTCATTACAGCTGGAGATGCAGGAGGCGGAGATATGACTGCTGAGAGAAAAGCTTACCTTAATGAGGCTCGGGCTTGCTCGTATATTCAGTGGATCAATCTGGCTGAAGATGATCTCCCGAGGAAGGTGAATAAGGATAAGCTGGTCATTAGTTTCTCTAAGAACGACTTGACAGGTGTATTATATCCTCATGATGATCAATTGGTGATCAAGATGAGAATGAGGGAAGTGGTGATTTCACGAGTACTGGTGGATAATGGTAGCTCGGCAGATATCATGTTCTATCCATGCTTTGACAGTTTAAATCTAAAGCTAGACCAGTTGGAGCCATATCATAGGCCCCTCATTGGTTTTACTGGCGAGAAGGTTTTTCCACTTGGGACGATCAAGTTGGATATGCTTATCGGTACATGGCCTACTTATTGAACAAAAAGAGTACGCTTTTTTGTAATGGATAAAAATGTCCAATCAGCTTACAACATCATCATAGGAAGAGTAGGTCTGAAGAAATTTAAAGCAGTACCATCTACTGTGCATCAATTTCTAAAATTCCCAACTAATTTTGTGGTGGGAGTTGTGAAAGGCGACCAAAAAGTAGCTCGAGAATGCTACTATTCATCTGCCGAGCAGGAAGAGCATGAGGAATTTAGAAAGAAGACTACTACTTACCAAATAGAAGATACGAATATTGAAACATTAGACCCTAGAGACGAGTCCCAACTCATGAAAGGGCGGGTTATGGAGGCTACTGAGAATGTCATTCTGGATTACGAGTATCCAGAACGAACAACTCAAATTGGTGCATCCTTGGATGAATCAATAAAACAAGAATTGATAGCATTCCTAAGGCGAAGAAAGAAAACTTTTGCATGGAGTCATGAAGACATGCCAAGAATAGATCCGAATTTCTTATGTCACGAGCTCAATGTGAACAAGGAAATCAAGCCAGTAAAGCAGCGAAGAAGAGTGTTCAGCCCTGAGAATAATCAAGCTATATAGGAGGAAGTAGAGAAGCTGCAAAAGGCCTCTTTCATTGAGGATGTTAAATATCCTGACTGGCTAGCAAATGTGGTAATGGTAAAGAAGAAAAATAACAAGTGGAGGATGTGTGTAGACTTTACCGACCTTAACAGGGCATGCCCAAAAGATCATTTTCCTTTGCCCCGAATTGATCAACTGGTGGATGCTACCTCGGGGCACGAACTATTAAGTTTCATGGATGTTTATTCTGGTTATAACCAGATTAAAATGAAGCCTGAAGATAGGGAGAGTACCTCATTTATTACCCCAAGGGGAACTTATTGTTATAATGTTATGCCTTTTGGACTTAAAAATGTAGGTGCTACCTATCAGCGGTTGATGAACAAGGTGTTTACAGAGAAAATCGGTCATAACATGGAGGCTTATGTCGATGATATGCTAACGAAGAGCAAGAAAGATGCTGATCATTTAGTTGACTTAAGCCAGACCTTTGATCAACTAGAGGAATATCAAATGAAGCTGAATCCCACCAAGTGCATATTCGGAGTAAGAGAAGGCACGTTTCTCGGATATATCGTAAATTAACGAGGAATTAAGGCGAACCCTGAAAAGATCAAAGCTCTATTGGAGATACAATCCCCAACGACGAAGAAATAAGTACAAAGCCTCAAAGGGCGAGTTGCAGCACTTAACAGATTTGTGTCACGAGCAACTGATCGATGCCTCCCATTCTTCAAAACACTCCGAAAGACTTTTGAGTGGAACGACGAATGTGAGAAGGCTTTTCAAGAATTGAAGAAATACCTGGGAGCACCTCCATTGTTATCCATGCCAGTGATGAGAGAAAAACTATACTTGTATCTGGCAGTCTCAGAAAACGCAGTAAGCCCGGCGCTGATAAGAGTGGAGGATGGAGTGCAAAAACCAATCTATTACACTAGCAAGGCCTTCCGAGGAGCAGAGATCAGATATCCAAGGCTGAAAAAGTTAGCACTGGCATTGATCGAAGCAAGTAGAAGAATGAGGCCATACTTCCAAGATCATACTATAATTGTGTATACAGACATGCCATTAAGGCAAGCTCTGCACAAACCAGAGAAATCAGTAAGATTGATGTATTGGGCTGTAGAATTGGGTGAATACGATATAATTTATGAGCCTAAGTCGTCACTTAAAGGGCAAGCAACGGCAGATTTTATCGTAGAGTTCACCTACCCAGATACCTCCGAAGAGCAGAAGTTGAATACCGACCAGCCTGTGGATGTTATGAGATCATCAAACTTAAACTCCGACCAACCTCAGTCGGTGAACGAGCAAGAGAAGATGATCGACGAGCAGCAGGAAGTGCTGGAGGAGGATGTGACACCCCGCCTAATTAAATACCGGGCGATCACTCCTTTATTAAATTAAAATCAAGGTGAACAGTTGGTTCCTTTTTAGCATCACTGTCGTAAAAATAACTTTTCCAAATTAAACACCCTAATTAATTAAGCTAAGTGTCAAAACCATTTTTAAACATTACTTTTCAAATTTTATTTTGAAAACAAAGATTTAATTATTTACAACAATTCAATATTTAAAGAATCACACCACAATAATCCTGTAACATATAATCCAAATAATTTAAACATTCAACAACTAAATCCCAACATTAAAACTTAAAGTAAAACATCCAGACAGTAATAAATCCCAAAGTGACAATACTAGAAATAACTGAATCACAAAAGTCCAAATAAACAACTGAATAATGGAAAGGGCGACACATGCCCCACTAAAAGAATATGCTAGGAGTGGAGTCAAATAGATGAAGTCGTCTAAGCAAGAGGCCTGCAACTCCCACCTAAGCTGCAACACATTCCTTCCAAAGGATCCTATGCAAGATGCCCCTGTGGCTGGGCACCTGTAATATATACATATATATACAAGAGAGAGAGAAATAGAAACGGTTCAGAGCCCGATAGTGTAGATGATTTAGAATTCGTTTAGCAAGTATTTAAAATGTTTACAGGCCAATGCAACAACATATTAGTGCGTCACTCTCTTGAGAATTTCTCACCTCTCTTCTAATGTGCACGCCTATCGCACTAACCTTCCCAATGGTTTAACTTATCTTAAGTTACTCGTAAGATTAAAAACTGAAAAATATAATTGTTTAAGAAAATAACTTCATTTAATCACAAAGTTCTCATTTAAACCTTATTTGCTAATAAAGTTTCCCAGTGTTCCATTATATTTTTTTCAAAACAAGTATTTCCAATTTGAGTCATTATGCATGTCTTACTTACCATAACACAATAGGCAGTTTCCCAAATTTTCAGAATTTCATATATATATTAAATACTCGTATAATATATATATATATTCTAACAGCACCCCACATAAAAATTATGGTGCGTGCAAACTCTGCTATCCAATCCCCGTATCTCTCGTACTAAGGAAAATACAAGTTCGGAATCACTCACGAACTGTATTAACACATACACAAACAATATTGAGGCGAAGCATAGATTCCAAGTCTCTAAGAGGATATCACATGCCCCCACGTCTCTTAAGACCGTCTGAACTATCGATTTGATAGCCTGTACCAAGGATATCTATCTTCTAGGGTACAAGTCAATATCCCCCATAAAGGTCCCATCGAGATAAGACTGTCCCAACGCGGTAACCGCAGGGATAGCAAGTAGCGCGGGCACGATTTTCACACATAGATAGTATATGCATACACAATCATATAACTATACTAATATTACCATGTCAATTTTAGGTACATCTCAAATCCCATAGTTATGACATTTATCCTCATATCTCATTATTAGTTATCACGTATAACGGTTCGTCTTTAACTTTAATTCGAGGTATTATTCTAACTTACTACGTAACACTCATGGACTCTATCCTCCCAAGTATAAAAATTCAGTAGGTATTCATCTATTTTCCATCGTAACCATTTTACGTAATCTCTCCCTTTAATACAAAGTTCCATCATCCCTTAGGTATAAACACTCCAAAATATAGATTTCGCCTTACATTAAAGGTCTCTTATTCATTAGTAAATCCTACTGGTCATCTTATCTCCCAAAACATTTTAATAATGGTGTCCAAGAATTATTTCTCATGAAATGGAATTCAACTAATTTAAAAAGGTGAAATATGAGTCTGCCAGAAGGGGTCGATCGATCGAGGTCTGGGGCTCGATCGATCGAACCTTCGATCGATCGAAGATCTTGGCTCGATCGATCGATCAAGAAGGTATGTCGAATTCTGCAGTTACCAGGTACGGGTTTTCTCACATAACTCCATCCAAATCCAAACTTTTCATCCCCAAACGTCCAGAAATTTATACTACTAATAATATAAATTCATTCCATACATCTTTTACGTAAAGCATGCAAATTTCCATTAATAATCATGGATTAACAGGCCCAAAAATTATGTAAATCTCAAGAACCCTAGAAATCTCTTTAACATGGTTCTAATAAATCTTTTCCATAATTTTCTTCTTATAAAACATCAAAATTTCGTGGTTTAATCCTCTACATGTGAAGGGGTTTCCAGAATAACATTTAAACCATTACTACATGCGATTTCCTATCTCAAATTTGGGTTTTCTTCCATAAAACTCATCTTAATCATCCCTAGACTAACATGAGTGATGCATTAATGAAATAAGCAAGATAAACACTTTCCTGGGATTTTCGACGTTCTGGTTTGGTGATGAATTTGGTGTGGTTACGTTCCCCGTCGCGCGATCTACGCGTTGGTGGCGGTAGCGGTGCAACCGGGTGAATCGTTGGCCTTGGATTGCTTGGAAAAGACATTCCTTCCCTCTCCTATGGCCGTCACTTGTCTTTGGTTATTTTAAGTCTAGAAGACAACCTTAGACATCTGATATATCCCTTGAATTTTCGTGGGTTTAATTACCCAAAAAAGTAAAATGTCAAAAATGCCCTCCCGGGGTACTAATTAAGCCTAAAAACTCTCCGAAACCCGAACTAAATCCTCGGGTACACTTTTCTAACTATCTCGACCCTTCCGGACACATTGGCGCACTCAAAACGACCATACGAGTGACTTATAATATATTCACTTTTATTCATCAATATTTAGTCCCGACGCGACACGGGCGCGTCCCGACTCAAATTTCCAAAATTGTCATTTTATTCACTCGTGACATTTAATATGACCAATATTATATATTACTTTGCTCATTAGTAATATTCAACAAATTTCCCATAATTACTAACTCTCATCACGTTAATAATTATAACATAATTAATTTCCGAATTTTTATTAAATAATTAATTCACATTAAACTTAATAAATCCCCAAATTAATTATAGCATAAAAATACGGGGTATTACATACTTCCCCCCTAATAACGGAATTTCGTCCCGAAATTCGAAAAATAAGGCATACCTGGTAAGAATAAATTTGGGTATCTCTCGCGCATATCTGCCTCGCGCTCCCAAGTGGACTCCTCCACATTATGATGCTCCCACTGGACCCGTACCAGTGGGACTACCTTCGACCTCAATCTTCTCTCGCTATGGTCTAGGATAGCCACCGGTCTCTCCTCGTAAGAGCTTTCAGGCTGCAAGTCTATCTCATCTATCGCAATGTGGTTATGGGCCATATCATCCCGAAGATATCGTCTCAACGACGAGATGTGGAATACATCGTGAATGCTATGTAAATGCTCTGGTAGTCCCAATCTATATGCTACCGGCCCAATCCTCTCGATGATGGGAAATGGTCCTACGTACCTCGGAGCAAATTTCCCTTTCTTCCCGAACCTCATCACTCCTTTCATAGGAGATACACGCAGTAACACTTGGTCCCCCACATTAAACTCCCGGAAGAACCGTTTCACATATGCGTAGCTTTTCTGCCTATCCTGGGCTACTCGAATGCGACTCCTGATCTTATCAATCCTCACGGAGGTTTTCTGAATCACCTCTGGTCCTAGCAACTTGTTATCCCCCACCTCGAGCCAACAAGTTGGGGAATGACAAGGCCTGCCATACAAAGCTTCGAATGGAGCCATGCCAATAGTGAACTGATAAGAGTTATTATAAGAAAACTCTACCAGTGGAAGATGTGGCTCCCAACCTCCTCCAAAATCAAGAACACACATGCGTAGCATATCCTCCAACATCTGATTAGTACGCTATGTCTGTCCATCTGTCTGTGGGTGATAAGCTGAACTTAACCTCAACTCGGTACCCATGGCCTCCTGAAAGCTTTCCCAAAAATGCGACACGAAGATCTTGTCTCTGTCTGACACAATATTCAGGGGCACCCCATGTAATCTGACACAATATTCAGGGGCACCCCATGTAATCTGACAATCTCAGCAATGAACAACTGAGCATACTGACCCGTGGTATAGTCTGTCCGCACCAGCAGAAAATGAGCCACCTTGGTCAAACGGTCTACAATCACCCAGATAGAGTCGTGGCCCCGCTGTGATGTAGGCAACCCTGTGATAAAATCCATGGAAATACTCTCCCACTTCCACGCGGGTAGTTCTAATGGCTAAAGCAACCCTGACGATTTCTGATGGTCCACCTTTACCAGCTGGCAGGTAGAACACTTGGACACGAACTCAGTAATGTCCTTCTTTATCCCACTCCACCAGTATTGCCTCCTCATATCCTGGTACATCTTATCCCCTCCAGGATGCACCGCAAATCGGGACCCGTGAGACTAGGTCATCACTACATGACGTAATTCTACTCCTTCTGGAACCACCAATCTCCCATTAAACCTCAAACCCCCATCAGAACTAACATAATAGGACTCAGCACCCTCGGCTAAAAGTCGTATAACCTGCTCCTGGCAAAACGGGTCTGTGGTCTGTGCCTGTATCACCCTCGTAACAATCTCGGGTGTCATTGTCATAACAGATATGAAGGAACGGGCTACTGCGTCCTGGTGGTGACCCAATTCCTTCCACTTTGCTTTCCAGACGTCCGCTACATCGTCTACCGGTCTACGGTTCAACACATCAGCAACTATGTTGGCCTTCCCCGGATGATACTGTATGTCGAACTGATAGTCCTTCACAAACTCTAACCATCTGCGCTGACGCATATTCAGCTCTCGCTGAGTGAACAGGTACTGCAGTGACTTGTGGTCTGTGAACAAGCGGAATTTCTCCCCCAATAAATAGTGCCTCCATATCCTCAATGAAAAAATGACCGCTACTAACTCCAGGTCGTGGGTGGGGTAATTCTTCTCATGCGGCTTAAGCTTACGGGAGGCAAAATCTATAGCCTTCTCCTCTTGCTGAAGTACTCCCCTAAGTCCCCGTAAAGAGGCATCGGTGTAAACCAGGTACTCCACACCCGGCTTCGGTAAAGCAAGGACTGGTGCTGAAGTAAGCTTGTCTTTCAGCTCATCGAAAGCCAATTAATAAGCATCATCCCAAACATATGGTACCCCTTTGCGAGTCAGATTTTTCAATGGACCCGCTATTTTGGAGAATCCCCGAATGAATCTCCTGTAGTATCCGGCTAACCCTAAGAAACTACGCACTTCCATCGGTGTCGTGGGCTGTCCCCACTTTCTCACCGCTGACACTTTACTCGGGTCAAATTCTATCCCCTGTTAAGAAATAACATGCCCCAAGAACTGTACTTCTCGCAACCAGAATTCGCACTTCTAGTACTTAGCATACAACTGATGCTCTTGTAGAGTCTGAAGAACCTGTCTCAAGTGCTCGTCATGCTCCTCCTCGGAGTGTGAATATATCAAAATGTCATCTATGAAGACGATGACAAACTGATCCAAGAACTCTCTGAACACTCGGTTCATTAAGTCCATGAACACGCCTGGAGCATTTGTGAGGCCAAATGGCATCACCCTGAACTCATAGGACCCATATCTCGTCAAGAAAGCAGTCTTTGAAACATCCTGCTCCCTAATATGTAGCTGATGGTACCCCGACCTCAAATCTATCTTTGAAAAGAAAGTTGCTCCCCTCAGCTGATCGAACAAATCATCGATTCGAGGTAACGGATACTTATTCCGTATCGTGACCTTGTTCAATTCTCGGTAGTCCACACATAACCTCAATCACAAACAAGACTGGAGCGCCCCAAGGTGAGGTACTCCTACGAATAAAGCCCTGACCTAACAGCTGCTCTATCTGATCTCGTAACTCTCGTATCTCTGCCGGAGCCATACGGTATGGAGCGCGTGCTATCGGTCTAGTATCCGGTAATAAATCTATGACAAAGTCTATCTCTCTACTGAGGGGTAGGCCTGGTATCTCCTGAAAGGCATCGGAATACTCACGAATAACCGGGATCGAGTCTAAAGGGATCACAACCTCCTTAGAGGTATCCTCCTCTATGTAATACAGATAAGCGTTCGAGCCTCCCTCTGGGCGAGGCATCGCCACTACAAACATCTCTTGCCCCGAAATGGCAAAGACAATACTCCCACCGAAACAATCAATCATGGCTCTGTAAGCAGCGAGCCAATCCATACCGATAATATCGTCATGCTCATGCATATCTAAGACTAACATATCTGCAGGTAATACCAAGCTACCAATCTCTACCCCCAATCCCCGGCATATAAAGAAAATAAGCGAACCACTCCCCAGTGGTGAGTCTACACACCTCACCGTACTCTCTGCTGTGGCTAACAACCCTAAGGCCTTCACAAAATGCGTAGCTATAAAACAGTGCGTCGCCCCAGTATCAAACAAAATTCGACCCATAGTACCATGGATAGAAAACATACCCTCAATCGCGGGCGGTGCCTGTGGAGCTGTTGCCTGGTGGACGTTATAGACACGTCCATGCTGTAACTGCCCCTGCTGCACTAGAGCTGCTGGAACGGCTGGTAGGACTGGCACCTGGGCTGGTGTTGGGAGGGCAGCTGGAAAAAGTGGCCTCTGTGGCTCATTACGGGCACCTTGCTGCTGTGGGGCCCTATCTCCCTCCGGACAATCCTGGCACCTATGGCCATGCTTACCACACCCAAAACATCGGCCTTTGAAGTTACCTCCCCTCTGACCCTGCTGACCACGACCCTGCTGGCCGTTACCACCCCGCCACTGGCCCTGTTGGCCCTGATGAAAATGCTGTTGGGCCTGTTGGCCCTGCTGCTGACCCTGCTGCTGTCGGTGTTGGCCTTGCTGGCCCTGCCTATAACCCCCAAATCCCTGTCTGGAATCACCTGAACGGAATCGCTTAGCAGGGTCCCCCCGATGGGTACTCTGCTCGTGCTGACGAGTCTATCCTTGAGATGGTGCTACACTAGCACTACTACCCCCGGTCCTACCCTACTGGCTGGAATCTCCTGCTCTCTTGCTTCCCTGCAGATGGAAGCGGTGATCCTGGCAATGTAGTAACACAACATTGAGTACATCAGTGAAAGTACTCAGAGACAGATTTCCTATAAGGTGCTGATGGATCCTCCAAGCTAACCCGTCCACAAACAGCATTATCTTCTTGCCCTCAGTGGGTGCCTCATCTGGAACTATGGTGAGAAGTCTCGTGAACTCCTCCTCATACTCAGCAACGGTAGAATTCTCCTGTTTCAAGTTTAGTAATTTCCGCCTCATCTCAGTCTGCACGGCGGGTGGAAAATACTTGCGATCTCCCAAAATGACTGAATCGGGATCGTGTCCCTCTCCTCCAAGGTGGTGGTGGACTCCCACCACTACAAAGCTCCCCCCACCAGCTTAAAGGAAGCCAACAACTGTTTCTGCACGTCTGTGCACTCATACATACGAAGATGCCGTTGGATATCTTTCTTCCATTGGCTGACTGTGATGATATCTGAACTACCAGAGAACTCAGGGGGATGCGCCTTCTGAAAGGCATCCCTAACCCGCTCCCATGCAGATGGAAGCTGTGCAGGTACTGGCGCCACTGCCTGAATCTGGGGTGGAGCCTGCTGAACCACCGCTAGTGCGACATTCACCGCCTGAGCAACAATGGCGGCTACCTCATTAGCATTCATAGTACCCTGTGCCGGAGCTGCTGGCTGCTCGGCTTGGGCACGCCTATCCTTTGGTGCACGTCTCGAAGGCATCTGAAACGTGAAGAAATTCATTAGTCTACAGTTATTACCAATTCTCAAATAGCTGAAGACGTAAACGTAAAAGCAAGAGTACAACAATCCTAAAATAGGGCTCTATAACAGAAATGTTAAGCTGAAAGCGAAATAAGCCGTACAGATCCTATAGACACTAGAACCTGATGCTCTGATACCACCTGTGACACCCCGCCTAATTAAATACCGGGCGATCACTCCTTTATTAAATTAAAATCAAGGTGAACAGTTGGTTCATTCTTAGCATCACTGTCGTAAAAATAACTTTTCCAAATTAAACACCCTAATTAATTAAGCTAAGTGTCAAAACCATTTTTAAACATTACTTTCCAATTTTATTTTGAAAACAAAGATTTAATTATTTACAACAATTTAATATTTAAAGAATCACACCACAATAATCCTGGAACATATAATCCAAATAATTTAAACATTCAACAACTAAATCCCAACATTAAAACTTAAAGTAAAACATCCAGACAGTAATAAATCCCAAAGTGACAATACTAGAAATAACTGAATCACAAAAGTCCAAATAAACAACTGAATAATGGAAAGGGCGACACATGCCCCACTAAAAGAATATGCTAGGAGTGGAGTCAAATAGATGAAGTCGTCTAAGCAAGAGGCCTGCAACTCCCACCTAAGCTGCAGCACGTTCCTTCCAAAGGATCCTATGCAAGACGCCCCTGTGGCTGGGCACCTGTAATATATGCATATATATACAAGAGAGAGAGAAATAGAAACGGGTCAGAGCCCGATAGTGTAGATGATTTAGAATTCGTTTAGCAAGTATTTAAAATGTTTACAGACCAATGCAACAAAATATTAGTGCGGCACTCTCTTGAGAATTTCTCACGTCTCTTCTAATGTTCACGCCTATCGCACTAACCTTCCCAATGGTTTAACTTATCTTAAGTTACTCGTAAGATTCAAAACTGAAAAATATAATTGTTTAAGAAAATAACTTCATTTAATCATAAAGTTCTCATTTAAACCTTATTTGCTAATAAAGTTTCCCAGTGTTCCATTATATTTTTTTCAAAACAAGTATTTCCAATTTGAGTCATTATGCATGTCTTACTTACCATAACACAATAGGCAGTTTCCCAAAATTTCAGAATTTCATATATATATTAAATACTCGTATAATATATATATATATATTCTAACAGCACCCCACATAAAAATTATGGTGCGTGCATACTCTGCTATCCAATCCCCGTATCTCTCGTACTAAGGAAAATACAAGTTCGGAATCACTCACGAACTGTATTAACACATACACAAACAATATTGAGGCGAAGCATAGATTCCAAGTCTCTAAGAGGATAGCACATGCCCCCACGATTCTTAGGATCGTCTGAACTATCGATTCGATAGCCTGTACCAAGGATATCTATCTTCTAGGGTACAAGTCAATATCCCCCATAAAGGTCCCATCGAGACAAGACTGTCCCAGCGCGGTAAACTCAGGGATAGCAAGTAGCGCGGGCACGATTTTCACACATGGATAGTATATGCATACACAATCATATAACTATACTAATATTACCATATCAATTTTAGGTACATCTCAAATCCCATAGTTACGACATTTATCCTCATATCTCATTATTAGTTATCACGTATAACGGTTCGTCTTTAACTTTAATTCGAGGTATTATTCCAACTTGCTACGTAACACTCATGGACTCTATCCTCCCAAGTATAAAAATTCAGTAGGTATTCATCTATTTTCCAGCGTAACCATTTTACGTAATCTCTCCCTTTAATACAAAGTTCCATCGTCCCTTAGGTATAAACACTCCAAAATATAGATTTCGCCTTACATTAAAGGTCTCTTATTCATTAATAAATCCTACTAGTCATCTTATCTCCCAAAACATTTTAATAATGGTGTCCAAGAATTATTTCTCATGAAATGGAATTCAACTAATTTAAAAAGGGAAAATATGAGTCTGGCAGAAGGGGTCGATCGATCGAGGTCTGGGGCTCGATCGATCGAACCTTCGATCGATCGAGGTTTGGGGCTCGATCGATCGAACCTTCGATCGATCGAACCTTCGATCGATCGAAGATCTTGGCTCGATCGATCGATCAAGCAGGTATGGCAAATTCTGCAGTTACCAGTTACAGGTTTTCTCACATAACTCCATCCAAATCCAAACTTTTCATCCCCGAACGTCCAAAAATTTATCCTAATAATAATATAAATCCATTCCATACATCTTTTACGTAAAACATGCAAATTTCCATTAATAATCATGGATTAACAGGCCCAAAATTTATGTAAATCTCAAGAACCCTAGAAATCTCTTTAACATGGTTATAATAAATCTTTTCCAGAATTTTCTTCTTCTAAAACATCAAACTTTCGTGGTTTAATCATCTACATGTGAAGGGGTTTCCAGAATAACATTTAAACCATTACTACATGATATTTCCTATCTCAAATTTGGGTTTTCTTCCATAAAACTCATCCTAATCATCCCTAGACTAACATGAGTGATGCAATAACAAAATAAGCAAGATAAACACTTTCATGGGATTTTCGACGTTCTGGTTTGGTGATGAATTTGGTGTGGTTGCGTTCCCCGTCGCGCGATCTACGCGTTGGTGGCGGTGGCGGTGCAACCGGGTGAATCGTTGGCCTTGGATTGCTTGGAAAAGCCTTTCCTTCCCTCTCCTATGGCCGTCACTTGTCTTTGGTTGTTTTAACCCTAGAAGACAACCTTAGACATCTGATATATCCCTTGAATTTTCGTGGGTTTAATTACCTAAAAATGCAAAATGTCCAAAATGCCCTCCCGGGGTACTAATTAAGCCTAAAAATGCCCCGAGACCCGAACTAAACCCCCGGGTACACTTTTCTGACTATCTCGACCCTTCCGGACACATTGGTGCACTCAAAACGACCATACGAGTGACTTATAATATATTCACTTTTATTCATCAATATTTAGTCCCGACGCGACACGGGCGCGTCCTGACTCAAATTTCCAAAATTGTCATTTTATTCGCTCGTGACATTTAATATGACCAATATTATATATTACTTTGCTCATTAGTAATATTCAACAAATTTCCCATAATTACTAACTCTCATCACGTTAATAATTATAACATAATTAATTTCCGGATTTTTATTAAATAATTAATTCACATTAAACTTAATAAATCCCCAAATTAATTATAGCATAAAAATATGGGGTATTACAGAGGATATAAAGAAGCATCAAATATTCCATCGAGGAACTCTGTCTGACCAAGAGTTTGATAATGAGATACCTGTGTGGAATTTGTATGTAGATGGTTCATCGTGCACTACAAGCAGTGGAGCAAGGATTGTTTTAAACAACCCAGATGAGATCGATGTGGAATATGCTCTGCACTTTCAATTTAAAGCTTCTAATAATGAAGATGAATATGAAGCAATGATTGTTGGTCTTAGTTTGGCAAAAACCATGAAGGCTGAGCAGGTTATCGTACTTAGTGACTCATAATTGATCGTAAATCAAATGCTGGGAGTATATGCAGCCAAAGGAGAATTAATGATCAAGTATCATGCAAAAGCACTGGAGATTGTATCAAGCCTGATCGCAGTACAGTTAATTAGAATACCAAGATTGGAAAATGCAAGAGCAGATGCCTTAGCTCGGTTAGCTTCAGCAACACGCACTGAGCTAAGAAGAACAATCCCAATAGAAGTCTTGGCTAGTCGGAGCATAGACGAAGATCTGATGATGAATTTTATTACCCTTGATTTAGGACCATCTTGGATGGATCCCATCAGGGCATATATTGAAGAAGGGTCTTTGCCAACTGATAAACTCACAGCCAAGAAACTGAAGTTTAAAGTTACTCATTATGTATTGACTAATGGTATTTTATATAGATGAGGAATTATAACAGGTTTGCAAAGATGTGTGCATCTTTCCGAGGTGAAAGATTTGATTGAAGAGGTCCATGAAGGGTCCTGTGGAGCCCATATAGTCGGTCGGACGCTTTTGCAAAGAATAATGACGCAGGGATATTATTGGCCAACGATGAGGGCTGATTGTATAGCCTATGCCAAAAAATGTGACAAATGTCAACGCTTCTCTTCTATCCGAAGAACTCCCCAAGCATTGTTAACACCCATTACTTCCCCTTGTCCATTTGCCATGTGGGGAATAAACTTGATCGGGCCACTTCCAACGACCAGGGGAAGATTTAAATATCTTGTGGTCGCGGTGGATTTCTTTACTAAGTGGGTGGAAGCTGAGCCTCTTATTGATATGACATATGACAAGGTGTATCAATTTATTTGGAAGAATATCATTTGTAGATATGGTCTTCCCCATGCATTCATTACTGATCATGGAACCCAATTTGACAATGAGGAGTTTGCTGCGTATTGTCATCAGTCAAACATATTGAAAACTCACTCTGCACCTGGCCATTCCCAGAGCAATGGACAAACTGAGGTGACAAACAGAACGCTGCTAAATGGTTTGAAAAAATAACTGGACTATGCAAAGGCAAATTGGATTAACGAGCTACATTATGTGCTATGGGCTTATCGTACAACACCACGAGCAGTAACAGGAGAATCTCCATACATGCTAGCATTTGGAAGTGAAGCTGTCATACCAGCTGAATTGGGTTTGCCCACGCACAAAATACTGAATTTCAATTCTCCTATTAGTGACTTGATGAGAAGATTAGACTTGGATATGCTCGAGAAAGTTAGAGAAGAAGCAACAATCAGGAATGCTGCATACCAACAACGAACAACTCTGTTCTACAACAAGAGAGTAAAGAAGTGTGATTTAAAAGAAGGGGACTATGTACTAAAGAAAGTACTTCAAAATCATAACAAACTGGAAGCTAACTGGCATGGACCCTACAGAGTAACAGAAGTTGTTCGACCGGGGACATATATGATTGAAACCTTAGAAGGAGAAGAGTTTAAGAATGCATGGAACGCAGAGCATTTGCGCAAATATTATCAATAGCTAAAATCCCTATGTAATGCAGTTTTCTTCAATATGAATAAAGTTTTGGATGTTTTACACAATTCTCTCCTTTTGTTGAAATTTTTCGGAGTACTAGTGCTACACACTACGCATCAAGTTCAGATAAAAAAAATCCACCAACTCCGATTGGTCGGGAATAAAAATCCACGAACTCTGGTTGGTCGGGAATTAAAATCCACCAACTTCGGTTGGTCGGGAATAATATCCACCAACTCCGGTTGGTCGGGAATTAAAATCCACCAACTCCGATTGGTCGGGAATAATATCCACCAACTCCGGTTGGTCGGGAATTAAAATCCACCAACTCCGGTTGGTCGGGAATAAAATCCACCAACTTCGGTTGGTCGGGAATTAAAATCCACCAACTCCTGTTGGTCGGGAATTAAAATCAACCAACTCCGGTTGGTCGGGAATTAAAATCCACCAACTCTGATTGGTCGGGAATTAAAACCCACCAATTCTGGTTGGTCGAGAATAAAAATTCCCCAATTCTGATTGGTCGGTAAGCCAATTTCAATCAACTCCGGTTGTTTAAATTAAGCAATACCATGGAATGTAAGTTGTTCTATTGCTTAGTATTAAAAAATCACTACAATGAGATAAGTATGTCATAAACATATATATACTTACCAACCAACAAGCAAAAACATTCTGCAAATTACTTAGAAGAAAATGAAAAAAGACCAAAACTTTTCATTCAAATCGAGAAGGATTACATATGCTGAAAAAAGAAAAAATTATTACATAAAAATCATATTCTACTGGTTTATTTCCCTCTTTCTTTGAAACAGGTTCTACTCTAGCAGGAGGATCATCTAAGGCATAAGGGGAATTTATGAAGTTCAGATCTCGAAGCATCCTGACGTTCATCATAGATGGCCGATCAAGCAAGTGCTCCGGGCGAGATATCTCAAAATTAAAATGAAGACTGTAGTCGTCGAGATACTTGGAGATTAAGCACTGAGGAATTTCCCGGGCAGGAATCCAACTCATATCAAGTTTAAAGGGTAGCACAGGCAACTCGAGCAATCCAGGGTCATAGTAATCCCATAGATAATGGCCCTGCTCTAACTTTAGCACCCCCAGTGCATTCAACCATCCTTGCTTGTAACCCACTTTATTTGAATTCTGGATCTGATCATCGAGATGATAAAGGGTTTTATTATATCCAGTCATCCAAAACTCTCTGGGTTGTTTGTGAAACTGGTAAGTTAACCTCTCCAGTTGCTCATGGAGGTTCTTCACTAAAAGTTCTTTATTCTCCAAGGCATATCTTTGTATGGAAAGTTGCTCGTCGAGGTTAAGAATCTTCTTGGACATCTCTAATAAAGCTTGATTCTTCGCCACCAACTTGAATGCTTGATTCTCCAAGGCTGCCTGCATTCTTGTTTCTTTAATAGTAACCCGAGCAGCCCTTGCTCATCCCCGAGAAGCTCTTGCTCGTCCACGGGCAGAAGTAGAGGGTCTAGTCCTCTTTAAGGTTTCCAATTCATCTCTCAAATTGGCATTTTTAACCTCCAAGAAAGAGAAACCTTCGTCATTAACAGGGACCAAGGCTCCATAGGTAGATACTACAGATTTCAGTTGGGATATCTCTCCTCGCAAAACATTGTTTTCCTGCTCCAACAGTTTCGCGATTTGCCTATGCTCCTCGACCTCAACGCTTAGAATTTTCTCTTTTTTCTCGTAAGCAACGATGAACTTATCATATCCTTTGTCAGCATTTAGTTGCTGATATTTCTTCTCATACCCCTGATGCAAAAGGGCAGAAGATTCCTTGTATTGTTATTGGAGTTCCTCGATGGTTCCTTGAAGGTCCTCAATCATCTCATAATATGCCACATTATTGGCAACAGCTCGGTCAAGCAGGCATTTAAAATTCTGATATGCTTCAACTGCTTGTTCAGAAGAATTTAGACCAAGGATGTCAACAATTTGAGCCTCATTTAGGTCTGCATGGCCAGACTTGAAGTAGTCATTGCATTTTTTCATCAGTTCAGTATCGTGAGATGACAAGAGCTCCATCCTAGACATAAACTAGTAAAGAGAAGAGATATAAAGAATCAATGAGAAGGCAGAAAGTGCAAGTAAAAGAAAAATTTAAGACAAACAACCCAAAGTTTGAATTTTTATTTCATCATAAAGATAAGTACAGTCCAAAATTACATTCAATAAAAAAGCAAAAGGAAGATCCGAACAAATCTACACCTTCTTCTTGCTTCCTAAAACTTCCTCAGGAGGCTTGGACAAAGAGGTTGGTTGCTCGGAGGCCAAAGAAAGCTGCTCGACAGGAGTAATGGTTGGTTGGGGTTGCTCAAACCATGATTGAATAGCTGGAACAGAAAGGGCCTGATCTTCGATTATCATGGAATATTCTTCGGAGGCTGCTTCGTCCTCTTCTTTTTCTCCAGAAGAGGGAGGAGGGACATGAGTGTGTTGTTAAAATAAGTCAGAATCTTCAGCAACCTTCAGCTCTTGTAGAGCTGCCACCCATCCGTCCCTAAAGTATTTCAGGCTGACGTATTCCATTTGTGATGACATAACAGCCAAACACTTATTCCATCCCTTATCCCAACCCACGCTGAATGATTTTTTAATAGCTGTCTTCCTTTTAACCTTCTCCGAGGAAGTCCTCTCAGTAAGAAGTTTCTCGGCAGTTTTCAGCTTCTCCTCCACCTCCTGCTTCTGGCGATCAACATCACGGAGTCTACCGACCTCCTCTTCAGCAGCTTTGAGTTTATTCTCAAGCTCTGCATAATTCTTGGGTTTCTTCGCAAGATCTTTATTATTATTCTCAAACTCCCCCAATTTCTTCTCCAAATTCTTGGAGGCCTCCACAGCTTGATCTCTCTCTTGCTCGACAGACTTAACCTGCTTCTCCCAAGCAGCTTTATTCTCCTCATACTTCTGATGAGATTCATTCAAAGATTGGGTTAATCCAGTAAAAGCTTCTTCTACACCTCCCAAGGAGATTGAAGCCTTGATAGCCTCATCTTCTTTAGAATAGTGTTGAAACATATTACCAGCTGGAAAAAGAAAATAACTGTAAGTCATTACAGGGACATAATATTGAAAAATGAAAGTTTAGATTAGTAAGACTTACTGCGGCAATATATTGAGCAGCCAAGGTAGTGACCCTATCACGAGAAAGATTGCCCTCAATACCTTGGACTTCTGGGATAATCCAAGATTTCACCGAGCTCATAGCAGAGCTCGGAGGAACAAAAGTGGGAACACCACCTTCAACATTTAATGACTGAGAGACAGATTCTGCTAGTCTCTCAGAAGAACTTTTCCTTAATCTCCTCATAGGAGCAGGAACATTCTCAACCAAAGATGCTGTATTGGTTGGTGATATAACAATGACCTCGCTTGGAGGAGAAATAACAACAACCTTAGTCGGAGCCACAGGGGGCTTTTCAACTATCTTGCTTGGAGCCACAGGGGGCTTCTCGCCAAGCTTCTTGGTAGCATCAGAGGGGAGTACCTCTACAGTCTTTATCCCCTCTCATGGGACATCTTTTTTACTTCTCTTTGTCTCCACAGCAGGAGAATCAGACTTGTCGAAAAAGGAAGGAGCTTTTCTTCTCTTCATTATGTCACTAATAGGAATACTTGATTCAGAAGAAGAATCGTCCACACTAGACTCAGCAGTTGGTATTTGGTCAAGATTAACCACCACTGGACGAGAAGTAAAGGGTGAAGTGTAACTTTTGTACTGCAACAAATAAGAGGCCGATCTAATGTGCTCCTCGGCCACAATTTGGTGCAAACTCCAGATAAGTTTCAAATGCTTCAAATTAACCTCTGTCTCCTTTGGAGATTTTCTTTTGCTATCAACTGCAAATAGTAAAAATTGAATGTCAGTGATACATTTTATCAAACACCATGAAAACAATATTTCAAAAAATAAAAACAACCTATTCCATTGCCGTAAGGGGGACACCTGGGACCCTGATATACATCATCTCCATTTAATGGAGCATGTTCCCAATTTTTCATAACAACCCCATGCTCGAAGTAATCCCTGTTGGCATCTGGGAGATTGACAACTAAAGCCCTATTTAAAAACCTAAACGGGTTCCATGAATTTGGTTTAACCTATGGACTCCATTAACTATTCTCCAAGTATTGGGAGCTATTTTTGCAGGTACAACGTCAAAGTATAGACAGAACTCCAAACATAGGGGATTTGGAGGAAAAGAAAATCCACATTCGGCCACAAAGAGACTGGGGAACCAATGTCCCTCAGCCAAAGAGAAATAGTCAGAAGGTTCAGAAAGTTCCTCCAAAACGACCCATGAAGGAATTGAAAATTCAGAACGAAATTTGTCAAGCGATTCAACAACATAAACCATGATGATCAAAGTAAAATAAAAGAGAAGGAAGAAGATCTTATAGGGGAAGAGTAAACCAGTTGACAACGAACAATGAAATAAACGAACGCATAAGATGGAGAAAAAATGAAAAGTTTAAAAACACAGGTTTGAAAAGTAAAAGACGATAGGATTTTTTGCCGTGTTTAAATACTTTACCTCGAGAACAAAAAAAGCAATGATTACCAAGACGGATGTTTACGTATCCGACGGCTAGAAAGAAGAAAAGGGGCACATAAAACGAAGCAGTTATGGAAATTCAAAATATTTAGGAGATCTGATACTGCGCATTTAAAAAGGAGCTACGTACAACGAATGCTTTCCTAAAAAGCATACAAATCGAAAATCTAAGTAGCAGAATGTTCCATACTTTTCCCCAACATCAAACTACCAAACATTGAGGGCATCTGTTGATACTAAATTTAATCTGCTGATATGGACCAATCACATGAAGACACGTGTCAATTTACATGGTAAATTCGAATACTCCAGAACGAACAAATCAAGACCACCGAGAAACTAATGAGTACCGAGCAAATCAAGTGTGATGAGCAACTCAAGCTCTCCGAGCAACCCAAGCGTGTCGAGCAGCTTAGGCGGTCCGAGCTACATAAGTGTACAGCGTATCCAAATCAAGAGAATCTAAGATATAATTGCACATTAAATGCTCATTAATATAGTACAAATGTACATGTCTACTGGGTAACAGCGCATTGTCCTTTCATTTGTACAACTTCAGGGCTATAAATACATTGTAACCTCCTCATTAGAAAGGGACTCAAAATTTCTTGGTAAACCCATTATCGAGAATTCTGCAAACAGTCAGCAATAACAAAAACAGTGGATGTAGGCCATTCTTACAAGGCTGAACCACTTTAAAAATCTTTTTTTTATATAGATACTTATTCATTTTTATCTGTGATTAAATAATTAGATCAAATCTAGTTTTTTACATCAACATACTACAACCTCATTTTTCATATCTTAAATCTCATATTTTAGGTTTTGATCTCATGGGTTATTCTGAAGGACCTCGTGATCATTCTTTTCATACAAATGATATACTATGGGTGTTTCCCCCATTCCTTTTTAAATGAACATGCATCCACGATTCTATTATGGTTGTTCGGAACTCTGCTTTGGTAAAAAGTATTATCATGGACACATAATAAGTACTTCATCATTCTCTTTCATTATTCTCAACAAAGCTATTTGGAAGTATATTATGATCCCATAACAACTACTTCATTGTTCAGTTTCATCATTCTCAACCAAGCTTGGTGGAAGTATTTTTTATGGTTTACATAATAACTACTTCTTCGTTCTCTATTATCATTCTCATCCAAGCTTAGTGGAAGTATTATTATGGTTTACATAATAACTACTTCATCGTTTCTCTTTTATCTTATAGTGCATGCACGTGTTTTTGGCTCGTCTTAATCATGACGAGGCTTCTTGTGCATGTACGTGTTATTGACTTGCCCAAATTATGACGAGGTTTCTTGTGCATGCACGTTTTATTGACTCGCCCAAATTACCACTTTTTAATATTTTTCGCAAACTCACACCCACGAGGTGACTTAATAATGAAAACACACTTGTTAAGATTTTTCATAAACTCCACCGTTATAGGTGACTTAACAATGAAAACACACTTGTTAAGATTTTTCGTAAACTCCACCGTTAGAGGTAACTTAATAATAAAAACAAACTTATTAAGATTTCCGTCAACTCCACCGTTAGAGGTGACTTAACAATGAAAACACACTTCTTAAGACTTTTGGTAAACTCCATCGTTAGAGGTGACTTAATAATGAAAAAACACTTGTTAAGTTTTTTCGTAAACTCCACCTATAACAGTGACACCCATAACGGTGACTTAACAATGACAACCACTTGTTAGGATTTTCGTCAAACTCCACCAGTAATGGTGACTTAACAATGAAAACACACTTGTTTAAGATTTTTGTCAACTCCACCGTTAGAGGTGACTTAACAATGAAAACAAACTTGTTAGGTTTTTTGGCAAACTCCACCGTTAGAGGTGACCTAACAATGAAAACACACTTGTTATGATTTTTCATAAACTCCACCTATAACGGTGACTTAACAATGAAAATTACTTGTTAAGATTTTTTCATAAACTCCACCTATAACGGTGACACCCATAACGGTGACTTAACAATGACAAAACCTTGTTAAGATTTTTCGTCAAACTCCACCACTAAGGGTGACTTAGCAATGAAAACACACTTATTTACGATTTTTGTAAAATTCCACCCATAATGGTAACACCCATAACTGTGACACCCATGACGGTGACTTAACAATGACAACCAGTTGTTAAGATTTTTCGTCAAACTCCACCAGTAATGGTGACTTAACAATGAAAACCACTTGTTAATATTTTTGTAAAAGTCACCCATAACGGTGACTTAACAAAGACAACCACTTGTTAAGATTTTTCATCAAACTCCACCACTAACGGTGACTTAACAATGAAAACCACTTGTTAAGATTTTTGTAAAACTCCACAAATAAAAGTGACACCCATAACGGTGACTTAACAATGACAACCACTTGTTAAGATCTGTTGTCAAACTCCACCAGTAATGGTGACTTAACAATGAAAACCACTTGCTAAGATTTTTTGTAAACTCATTCTTCTGTATCACTTTTCAGGACGGGAGCTCATACCTGTTGAATGACAAACTGAGCGTGATCCTTCGTATATTTGCATCAATGACCAATTTCTTCGGACGAGTCAAGTCACAACAACCGTAGTTCAACCACTTACCAATTTTATCGGATTTTTTGGAATATAATACACTTTTGAAGAATATTTACCACAATACTTGCAAAGTAATTATAATGCGATGTCATATCTGAAGGATGACTACGACTTTGTCAATCTCTGAGTGGAAACTATTTAATTCGTTTGAACTCTTTGCAAAAGAAGTTGGAGAAGCTTTTGTAATGGTCTACTTGGATGTTACTATACTCTGAAGGTTCATAAATCTAACCTTATCGTGGATGATGTCGAAAAAGCTTTAAACTACAAGCTACATTTGTAGAGTGGGTTTGAAAGTAATCTTGAGATTAGAGATAATCCCCCCATTAAACAACAGTGTTTGGGATTAAGGCAGCTCAAAGCGATGCAACTCAGTAAGGCAACCTAGAGGGATCTTCCGGCGAAGAAACTAACTGACAAAGCTCATTCTGTGGTCCAGTTGATTATTTTAGTCTTGTTGTATCTTTTTTTTATAATGACTATGAGCTATAACGATCTTAATGATTTAACAAGTATAATTTTCTTTAGTTTGAGGTCGAACGGTACTCGCGAGAGACCAGGCTTGGCAGGGCCTGGGAAAGCTTTCATGCTCTATCGAACGACCTCGTCGTGGGAACATTAAAGGGACTTGGTTTGGAGGATTAAGAAGTGAGGCACTGTTGGGGCTTATCCTGACCATCTTAGATACACCTGGTAAAACACCAAAAGACCCTGACAGAGGAACCTCGGGGGGAGCAACCTTGAGTTCCATCGGGCGTTGAGTTGCGAACCAAATAACCCTCTACTTAATATCACATCTACTTTAGGTGATGTCACTAGACAGCTAGACAATGTCAAATCTACACTTGAGTAAACCAATGTGGTATTTGGGGCTATCAGATAGTTGGTAAGCCACCTCTGTGACGACAGCCCCCTGACACACAGTGGTTAGGTAAAAGGCATGTCTTGGCATTTAATGTTTATGACGTGGAGCTAACTAGTGCATTAGGCATTTAATGTTTGTGACATAAAGTATGACGGATGTCTTTTACAGTTATTAAATTACTGAGTTATCTCGGGAGTGGTATGGGGGCTATTTAAGGGCCCCAACCACCTCTGAGAAAGGGAAGTTCTTTTTTGAGAGTTTATAAGTTAATACTAGAGAGAATATACATCAGAAAGAGATTTATTACAAACCAGAGAGTTTACTCACCCACCATTTTATTTATCACGAAGATTTAATATTTGACAGAGATCTTAGAGGGTGGTTGGGGTGTTTGGTTGCCTGCCATGGTGTATCTAGGGTGCTTACCTCTCTCTCCCTCTAAGTGAGTTACTTCTGAGTCCATTATTTCCATTTGAGACATACACGAGAGATTTCTGAGTCCAACTGAGTCATTCTTCACTAAGTTGTGTTTGTGTTTCTTGTAGTTAATCAATAGTGTGATTAGTTAACTTATCAGTACTGTACTCAAAAGGGGTTACACCTCCATCTGATCTAAACTACCCTCTTACATTTGGCAACTCTGCTGGGGAGGCATTCTTCTAAGTAAGGAGTACGGAGTAAGATAACGTTAATCGAAGACTTAACTTTGATGACATTCAACACAATGAAGAACAGGCGGTGAGAGAGTTGGAGGCTTCAAGGGACGGATCCCCTCGATTGGAGGTACCTCCAGTTAAAACAGTGATAGGCGTTCTAGGGGTGACACAAGCTTCCACGAGCGCTAGGGTGGGACAAGCCCAAGTGTAACTCCTCATGAATAAATTTTATGAGTTTTTATAAACTCCCGTAGCGCCAACGGTGTTGGGGGGATTTGAAGCCAACTCCTTCGTAACACCCAGGGTAGCCCCAACGGCCCCACCAAGTGCAATTCCAACAGGAACGGTCCCAACAAGTATACCCCCTGTTGTAAATTCTACAGTTGAAACTCCAGGAGTACCAACCGTGATGATTGATCCAGGTACAATGGGCGCCCAGCCTATGGTTCCTCTGGTCGTCCCTTTAACGGTATCAGTTATGGAAGAGATGAGAAAAGAGGTGCAGAAGAAGATGTTAAAGTTCATTCAAGCTTCCTCGCAATCTGTTGGCGAGGTAGCTTTGGTCTATGACGACTTTCGAATGCCTTATCCTCAGGAGTATAATGATAATCCCTACCCAAAGGATTATATTCCTCCAATATTTGAAAAGTATATATGAAAGGGTGGAAATATGAAGGAGCACATCAAGCATTTCGTTGAACATTTGGGGGGCCATTACAATAATAAGAAGCTTCGATTGAGGGAGTTTTCTAAATCCTTGACGGATAAAGCCTACAGATAGTATTCCCAACTGGCTCCCAAGAGTGTCTCGACATGGGAGGAGATGCATGTGCTATTCATCCAGAAGTTCTTTCTGGCGAAAGATGAGTTCACACTGACCCAACTAGGAAGAGAGAAGCAAAAACTAGGAGAAGACGTGGTAGCATACGTCCTAAGGTTCAGGGAAAGGTCTCTCGATGTGAGAGAAAAAGCCAAGGAATTTAAGTTGTTACAGATTTGTGCTGAAGTACTAGTCCCTGAGTACATTTGACATCTTATCAATGAGACCCGCAAAGGGACTTTTGCTGCGTTCCTTAAAGCAGCAAGGAATTTCTCGCTGGTGGTACGATCGAACCCTGTGGTGGTGCCTATGATGTTTAGACATTCGATACAACCTGTAGGAGGAAGATCTCAGCCCCCATGGGTTGGATATGCCGAAGGAGCAAGAGAGGGTAAACAAGTAAAAAAGGACAATAAGAGGAAGTTTCGGACGAGACCAAGAAGACCCACCTCCACTTCCTTGTATGGTTGAAAAAGCTGTGAGTTGCTATAACAAAATGTTATTGGGGGGAATGATGTATGAAACTAAAGGCGTCCCCACCGAGGAACCACATGCGGCAACAAGGGTGGATCCCAAGTATTGCCAGATCCATCAGAAGATCCAACATCTAATTGGAAGTTTCTTCACACTGAGAAAGATCATTGACAAATATGTGAAAGCTGGGACCTTGAAAATCCCACCACAGAATGTCAACAAAAATCCACTTCCAGCACACGGGGCCAATATAGTGGTGGCTTATGATGAGGAAGCGAAGAAAGGATCAAGAAGATAGGCGAGGGAGAAGGAAGGGTTTGAAAAAATACTGGAAGGTTGTACCATAGGGATGGAAAACATGGTATTACCCTACGACGAGGAAAGTGCTAGGGATGTCGAGGAGGCTTACAATGTTGAAGGTGCAAAGGTTGATCCAGCCTTAGAGTATTATGTTGTTTCAAGATCCCCAAAGTTTACCTGGTTCTTCGACCAGGTGGGGATGCCCAAAGAAAGCATATTGGAAATAACTCAGGTGATTCTGGATATCGCGAGGAAAAGCACAGTCCCCTCGCTGAAATAGAGGGGACCAATGGTGAGGATGGTGAGAAAGTTTTTTTTTGAAATCACATTTAGTGATGTAGACAGGGCTGTGAGGTTTCCTCATAATAGGTCGTTATATATAACAGCCAGCATTAACGAAGTTAGCTTTGCAAGGGCACTCATGGATGGGGGTGCCTCGATAAATATCAAGCCAATCAGCTCCTTGCACACAACCAATATTCCCAAAGATAGGTTGGAGCCAATGCCTTTAGTGATCTCTGGTTAGGATAACCAATCTTCCAAATCCATCTGATATGTGAACGTGGGGATTGTAATGGGAAATTTGAGTTCTAATGTTAAATTCCATGTAATAGAAAGTGCAACTTCCTACCACTTGTTAATAGGAAGGGTGTGATTTCATAACCAGGGTTTAGTTCCTTCGACGTATCATCAATGCGCCAAGGCCAATATCAAGGGAACTGAGATCACTATTAGAGCGACGAAGAGGCCCTTTGCTGTCGAGGAGACCCACCTAGTGGACGCAGCATTCTACACAGAGTTGGAGGAGGATGTCAGAGTCCTAACTAAGTGAATGGAGGGAGAATGGGTTCCCTCAATGAGGGAAAGAATGGGACATATGAACGATTAAGAGGGAGAGATGACGGGCAACAAAGGAGCAATAAAAGAGGCCCACCGGGTGGTCCCTTATCCTAAAAACATCTCAAAGCAGCTCAAAGACAGGATAAGGCTGAGAGTGGATCCAATGGAGCTTGAGGTCTAACGACAAAGTGTTCTGAGCTGATTTTTAGGAGGAAGAGTTACTGAGGCTTCTAGAGAGAAGAAGAGGAAGGTAGTTACAACTGCTAGCAGACCATGCAAAAAGGTTGTTATCAAATAAGGAAAGGTAGTTTATCGGTTATAATGGTGTGAACGGGCGGTCGAAGAAGTTGATAATGAGGCTGACCCGATATATGAATGTTTTCTAGTGGATAAACGGGGGCAATGTATGGTGATAAACAACTCCAATATACAGGAGTTCATGGAGGATGTTGCCAAAGAACCAGACTACATGGCCGATCAACTGAAGCCACAGGAATAAGAGCTGGAGCAGTTAAACCTAACGAAGGCAGAGGAGGATCCAAGGCCTATTTTCACCGCGAATGATCATAGTAAGGAAAAGAAGGAGGCCTTGGTTGAGTTGATTCAGGAGTTCATTGATGTTTTCACGTGGAAGTACACAAAAATAGAAGGGATGGATAAGTAAATGAGTTGCCATAAGTTGAACGTGACATTTTGGTGAAGCAAGCAATAAGGACGTACAAGCCTGAGTTGGACTTGAAGATTATTGAAGAGGTTTAAAATTTATTGGCAATAGGGTTCATCAAACTGATACATCACCCACTCTGGCTGTCTAGCATCATCCCAGTGGGAAAGAAAGATAAAAATCAAATAAGGATCTGCGTGGATTTCAGAGACTTGAATAGGGCTTGCCCCAAGGATGAGTTACCTCTACCCTCCATCGATAGCTTAATAGATGCAACAGCTGGTCATGAGATGTACAACTTTATGGATGGGTATGTAGGGTATAACCAGATCAAGATGGACCCCATAGACGCAGAGAAGACGACATTTAGAACCCCATTGGGCAACTTCATATACAAAGTAATGCCGTTTGGACTCAAAAATGCTGGGGATACTTATCAAAGAACAATGATGGCCATTTTCCATGACTTCTTTCACAAATTTGTGGAATTTTATGTGGATGATTTGGTCATCAAATCGAGGAAGGAGGAGTCTCATCTGAGCGATTTGAGGAAGGTATTTTTTCGGTGCAGGAAGTATAAGCTAAAGATGAACCCGCTGAAGTGTGTCTTCGGAGTAACTGGTAGAAAGTTTTTAGGTTTTGTGGTTGATCAACAGGGGGTGTAGATGGACCAGGATAAACAGCGAGCGATCTTAGAGATTCCAAGTCCAAGAACGGTGAAGGAGCTGAAGAGCTTCGTCGGCAAAATTTCCTACCTTAGGAGATTTGTGTCTGGATTGGCTGAAATAACACACCTGTTGATGCAACTTTTATGAAAGAACGTAAAATTCAAGTGGGAGGAGGTTCACCAGCAGTTTCTCACTGGGCTGAAGAAGCTGCTCATTTCTCCACAGACCATAGTTCCCCCAAAGGCGAGAATACCGTTGTTGCTATACCTCACATCCACCACGAGGTCCGTTGGAGCTATACTAGCACAAGAGATTGACAGGCAGGAATGGCCAGTCTACTACCTCAATAGAATCATACATGGGCCAGAGGTCAGGTATAACAGCTTGGAGAGGCACTGTTTAGCCTTAGTCTTTGTAGCATAAAAACTTAGACATTATATGTTGTGTTTTACAATTCATATTGTAACAAGATGTGATCCTATTAAGTTTTTATTGGCAAGAGCTATATTGATTGGTAGGGTAACTAGGTGGTTCCTCATCCTCTCAGAATATGATTTGAAGTGTGTGGTCTCTCACGCAATCACGAGCTAAGCGTACGTAGATCTTTTGGCAATCTTCCCCTTTGCGATGTTTGAGCCACTTAGAGAAAGTATTCCAGGAGATGACCTGCATACCAATGACTTAGATGCAAGTAATGAGGAATGGGCCATACAGTTTGATGGATCTTTAGGAGAAGGGAAAGGAGGAGCAGGGGCTATTCTTTCAAGAAGAATGGAAGAGATTTGTCTTTCCTACAAGTTAGATTTCCCTTGTTTCAATAATGAAGTAGAGTATTAAGCGTTGGTACTGGGGTTACTGGAGGCCCTTCGAAGAGGAATTCATTCACTTTACATCAAGGGTGATTCGAATTTGGTGATTCAGTAAGTGAATGGAGAATATGCATTGAAACACCTAAGTTTGGCACCTTACAGAATAATTATTCAGAGGCTTCTCAACCAGTTCCATCGGATCAAGATCAAGAGATATCCCCGAATGATGAACCACCATCCAGACACCTATGCCACCATCACTCAGAAGATGGTCATGGGGAACGATACAACTATAGTCATGATTCAATGAAGAATAGTTCATTTGATGGTACATTCAATTCTACTGATGGAGGATGACTCTGACTGGAGGGGAGAGATTAGAAAACAACTGGAGTCTGGGGAAGGAGCGATGGAGCTAAGGGAATTAGCCTAATACTTTATAAATCAGGGAAACCTTTATTTCAGAAATGCAGAAGGATGGTTGTCAAGATGCATCAGCCCCCAAAAAAGCAGAATAGAGGTTAAAGAAAACACATGAAGAGCACTGCGGAACAACTGAGATAGCTCTGCATAGGAGAATTAAAAGGGAGGGGTATTTCTGTCCTAGAATGAAATAGGACGTAGCAAAACTAGAACGGAAGTGCGATAAATGCCAATTATTCTTCGATGCAACTGAATGCCATTTCGTGGAAGCTCAATCAGACTGAAGGCAGCCTTATATTGACTTCATTAAATATGGAGTTATCCCAATAGAGAACATCGATGCGATGGGACTTAAGAAGGGCCCCGATGTTCTATGTTCAGTAGGGGTAACTTTATAGAAGGGGCTACTTCAACAGGCTGTTGCGGTGCATCACAAAGGAAGAAGCAATCGAAGTTCTCAAATAAGCACACGATCTAGCCCACATAGGAGGAGCCAAGTTGTATGACCAGTTAATGACGTTAGGGTATTATTGGCCAACGATGGAAAAGGACTCTGTTGAGTTCATTAAAAAATGTAAGGCTTGCCAACTACATGAAAATATAATCCATGCCCCATCGGTGGACCTACACTGCCTGTCGACGCCTTATCCTTTTCGCACTTGGCCGTTTGACCTGGTAGGGGCAATACATACTTCTTCGAGGGGGAAGATCTGGATACTAATAGTAACAGAGTGCTTTACAAAGTGGGCTGAAGTGATACCACTAAGAAGGGAAACAACAGGGGTGGTGAGCAACTTCATCAGAGAATACATCATTTGTCATTTTGGGATTCCAAAGGTTATTCTCTCTGATAACGAAACCCCCTTCGTTAATTAAGAGGTAACAATGCTCATAGACAAGTACTTCATTATTTATTATACCTCAACAGTACCATACCCAAAAGGAAACGGTCAAGCCGAAGCAACTAACAAAATATTGGTTAAAATTTTGGCCAAAACGATGGAGGATTTTCTAGGATAGTGGGATGACAAAATACCATCTATATTATGGGCCTATCGAATGACTAAAAGGAAGCCCATAGGATACACTCCGTTTCCCCTTGTTTATGGAGCTGAAGCAATTCTCTCAGTAGAGTTGGAAGTTCCCTCTGCCCGATACGCCTTGAGAAGTAGCATGCTCCCTCAGAACAAACATGTGCAGTTGGAAGCGTTGGATAAACACAGAGATAATGCGACGCAGCACTTTCAGATGTATATGAAGCAGCTCTTCAGGGCATATGATAACTTGGTGAGACCAAGGAAGTTCGTGGAGGGATACCTCATTTTGAAGGCAATAGTGAAGCACATCAGGGGGCTTCCTCTACCTATGTTTGTAGCTAATTGGGAGGGGCCCTTCATTGTAAAATAAGCTCGTGATTTAGGTTACTGCTTAATTTCTAAGACGGAAGAAGACAAGCCATTGAAGATTAACAATAAATGGTTGAAAGTCTATCATGCATAAGCAATTAAGTTTTACACCATTATTGTATCTAGCTGCTGTTGTTATACAAGTTATTTTTCATGTTTATTATTGCAATTTAAGTGGAGATAAAAGAAGTGTAGAATATTGTAATATACGCAAGTAGTTACAACACAAAGAAGTGGCATAGGAAAACATATATCTTTTTCTTTCATTCATTTACAAATTTTGGGGCATTACAAGACTGGGAGCTATTGCCCAAGAATTACATAAGAAAAAAAGAGAATGTATACAAAAGCAAAAGAGTTCATTGGCCTAAAAGTAACCACAGGTCTGGAGCAGCAAAAAAGTCTCCAGGCAACCCCGAAAAAGCTATCAGGCATGACCGTTCGGCGTTAGTAGAAACATCCAACCAAGTTTAAACTTGTGTCCACTCGATAAAAATCTCCTCCCATTCTATCTCTGCTACACGAAGAGTTTCTTCGAGGTCCTCTATCTTCTTATATGTAACCTCTAGTAGGTATGATAGCTCGGCCAGTCTAGCTCCCTCAGTTCGTTGGGCTTCTCGATGCTGCAGCAGCAGCTCCCTCTGGCCTTCCAACTGTTAGCTCTTTAAAGTTTTTAAATATCTAATCAGCCATTTGAATTGGAAGCCATCTCTATCCAACTCCTTTAAATAACCCATAAATTGATTGAGCAGGGGCCTAGTGACATTGGCAGTTAGGGTGCTAGCCAAATCCACGACAACCATGACCATTCCTTGAAGTCTAAGGCTCGTCAGTGGAATGTTCGAACGAAGAAAATCAATAGTGAAAGTCTCAGGATGATGGATGGAAATTTGTTCGATAACTAAATGGGGGCTGGCAGACATCTGAGGAGAACGTTGAAGGACCACGAGGCAGAACTCATGGGGAGCTAAGGCAGGTAGAGGAAGCTCACAACCAGACTCGCTATCAGCCACAGTACCTGTCATGGAACCCTGGTCATTAGGACTAGAATCTTCTGGAATAGATGGTTCCCGATGGGGCGAAGCAGTAGGCGAAGGGACTGAGGGAGACCTCTCTACAGCTTGAAGAGATTTGCTAGCAACCTGAGAATGGTTAAAATAGATAATGAGTACGAAAAAATCTTAACAAGTGTTTATCACTATTAAGTCACCATTATTGGTGGAGTTTGACAAAAATATTAACAAGTGGTTGTCATTATTAAGTCATCGTTACCGATGTCACCGTTAGAAGTGGATGTTGCCAAAAAAAATCTTAACAAGTTTTTATCATTGTTAAGTGACCGTTATTGGTGGAGTTTGACGAAAATCTTAACAAGTGTTTATCATTGTTAAGTCACCATTATTGGTGGAGTTTGACAAAAATCTTAACAAGTTTTTATCATTATTAAGTCACCGTAATTGGTGGAGTTTTGACAAAAATCTTAACAAGTGTTTATCATTGTTAAGTCACCGTTATTAGTGGAGTTTAACGAAAATCTTAACAAGTGGTTGTCATTGTTAAGTCAACGTTATGGGTGTCACCGTTAAAGGTGGATGCTATAAAACAAATCTTAACAAGTGGGTTTCATTGTTAAGGCACCGTTACTGGTGGAGTTTGAATGTTTGAAAAAGAGATTCTTCCAGATTGTACAGTGCCAAGTAAAGGACAAACAACGAGAAAGGAAGAGAAAGTAGAAAAATACCTCAATAATAGTTGGAGACATAATGGGAGCCACCATGGAAGCTGTAACGGGGGGGGGGGGGGAACTCTGGAGGGAAAAGTTATCTCCTCGGAAGCCCCCATAGAACCCCTAACAGTGGGAAGCTCAATGTGTACTGAAGGCCCTATGACAATAAAAGGTACCAAGGCCAACATGGGAGTAGTCTCGCTTGGAGAAGGTGTTTGACCTCTGAGGGATGCTCCAACGGTAGTAGATGCAGTAGAACCACCACGCTGGGCAAAAAAATCAATGCTGGCCTTGGGGATAGAAAGTCCACCAAACAAAGCTGGTTGGACAAGATCTGGAGAAAACTGCAAAAATGAAGCTAAGTGTTAGAATTAGGGAATAAATATAGAAGAAAGAAGAAATATCTCTAAATTTTACTTACCTCAGTTATGGTACTGAAGAGGGGAACTACAGTTATCGGTCTTGTCAACACAGCGGAAAGAAGGATGTTAGCCAATAAAGTTGCCATTTTGGCCTAAGGCATCCCAACAGATTAAAGTTCAGCGTGGTAAATAGGAAAAAGGGGTGGAAGAGAGATAAGACGCCAAACCCAATAGTCATTAAGAATGTGTTACCTTAGGAGAACTTTCTGCATCTAGAACGATGGGTAGAAGAACCTCGGGCTGAGGTGATAATTTAGAAGAAGCTGGGGGAGTTATCTCTGGTTGAGAAGATATTCCCAAAGACTCAATGGAATCACCCCCACAGCAGCATCCTTCGCACGTTGTGAGGACAAACGTCGAGAGTAAGTAAGCTCGATCATAGGGGAATGGGGAGGAGTTACATTACTCTAAGAGGAACCGAAACGTCCCCCCACAAAAGGACTCATGGGGGGGCTGGGCCTTTTTTCTTCAACCTCCTGCACCAAAGTTGTTAAGAGTTAGACATATGCAGTTTATATTAGAAAAATTGGGGTAATAACAACAACACACATGCATACCTTGGATCCAGAGGGAGAATGGGAGGATATCACCATTGGCAAAGTAGGAGGGGAGGCAACGACATAGGGAGCTGGGACGGGATGTACATCTGGAGCTCGTTTCTTCTGGGACTTAGTACCCAGTGTCTTTTTCCTCGCACCTGCAACACCAGCACTTTGAGGAACCCTTGAGATCTTCCTCCTCTTTGAACCTAGTTCCGTTGGATCAACTAAGATAGTAGGGAAGGCAGTAACAGGAGGAACGACGGGAGCACGTCATCGAAACTCAGCATTTATTCTCTCCACCTCAGCCTGAATTTTCTTTCTCAACTCCTCACTCACTTCCACAGACATGGGAGGATGAACGGAGGCGATGGGGAATGCCTCCAAAGGAGTTTGAGACTTAGATTTTGAGGAAGTCCCACTCTTGGACTTCCTAATTTTTTTAGCTGTTGGCTGGGAAGGCCCTTCTCCAGAAGCTGCTTAGGTTGTAACACCCTCATCAGAAACATCTTCAGTAGGGGTAGACTGTTTGGGGGTTGTAACGGTCTTCGATTTGGGCATGGCAGTAGGGAACATTGGGCAATAAGGGGGTAGCTCGACGGGAGGATCTTTAACAGTCTTACTCAGAGGGAACTCAACTCTAAGAATAGAGTTGCCTTTGAGGCCCAATTCCAAGGCAGAAAAAGAAAGAACTTGGGGATACTAGGGGGGACTTTGTATGAACTCATGAATTATGGCCAACTGCATTAACCGAAATTTAGTGGCAAAAGAGGTAGACATGTCCCCTTTCCCAGTGGAACTAGGTAGGGTGACTCGACCATCCATAGTAGAGGTCACGCTAAGTACCGCTGTAAAAAGGTAAAAGATGCAAGCCTCATCAAAAGTATCCCTCTTATTCATTAACTAAACACGGGTTGAGGAGCCCCCTAATCAAACCTGAACTGCCTGCTACACCTATCGGGGTTATAAGGTTCAGAAGTATATCCCCATTCAGTGAAGGAAGGAAGAAACCTAGGAGTGAACAAAAGTACAATGGCTTGTGAAGGATCTTCAACAAGTGGAACAAAAGTGATAGTTTTAGCTGTAGAAGGGAAAAAATTCCAACTATAGGTGAAGGTAGATTCTCCGTACGACCTCATGATAAAGGAATCAAAACGGTAAAAAACTCCCATTATTTCCTTTCAACTCTGTTTTTTAAGAAAGCATAAGAGGCGTGGGGGTTTAATGCCTTGGCTCACGGGATAAGGGACAGATTTAGCAGTAATGGAAGGAAAACGGGTATAGAGGAAACCCATTAAGATAAAGGTATTAGAAAAATTGGCCAAGTTGTAACGACCAAGGGATCGTGCCATGTCAAGGTGGGTTCGATCCATCCAAGTATAGAGGTACCCCAATGCAATGGTGGCCAGAGGAAGATTGAAACCCCTGGCCAAACGAATAAAAATGTTTAGAAGGTCCCTCCTGGGCTATTCGTTGGCTTTTCCAATCTAGAAGAAAAAGGAAAGCAACCCAAGAATATAGGCTAGTAATTCCAAAGATGTACTTTACCATAGCCCATAACAGCAGGTACGTCCTTCATAGTAGGAGGTTCGGAGAAATAGCTAATAAGGGGAGTAAAAGTAGCCTTGTTGGAAGACCAAGTGCAATGGCGGAAAATTTGATCTAGCTCAGCTCGGTCATCAACTTCTTCGGCATCCAAGGCCTCATCAAGATAGGTAAACTCACCCATAGGTTCAAACCCAAGTAGCTCACAAACATCTTCCAACGAAATGGTGAACTCCCCCTAGGCAGTGAAGAATGTGTGAGTTGTAACGTTCCATCGGGAAACCAACACTTGGAGTGCAACGTTGTGATTAGAAAGAGTGAACTCCCCAATCCAGCTAGCTTGGTTAAGACCAACCTTGGCAAGTGCTGCAGTGTGAGAGCTCTGTATGTGTGCATGTCAGGTAGCAAAATGAGCTGGCGATCCCCCAGGTGCTTCGAAATTTATCTGGGAGTAAGGAAAGTCGCCACGATCCAACCGAAAATGTAGAGTCCCCTCTGGAGTAAGAAAGCCCCACTTGGATGAATCTTCGTCTTCATCACCCAGTAGAAAAGGGTTGTACTTAGCTGAAAAATGGTAGGTCTTTCATGCATCAGAGAACTCATTACCCTTGCTAAAAATGGGAGACCGACGGTAAAAACTTAATTTATCTTGACGAGCAACATCCAAAAGTGTGGCGCTAGTGGTGGCAGTGGCAACAGAAGTGGTAGAGGAAGAGATTGGCTTAGCAGCGATGGTGGTAGCCTTAGGGACACTGGAAGAAGCCATAATAAGTGACGTTGAGAGAAACAGCTTGGTAAGGAAGGGCTATGGACAAAAATAGAGGAGTACAGCCACAGGTGGTGGTATAAGAGTGGTGGGATGAAGGAAACCAGGTAAAAGCTTGGAAACAATGGAGTTTTTGTAGAGTTTCTCTCTCTAAGAATGCTCGGAGTTTGAGGATGATGAAGGCAAAGTAAGGGAAAAATGGCTTAAGTGTTTGAATAATAGTCGTTTGAAATTTTTGGGTTCGCCTTTTGAGTTTTCCACCACTACACGAGCAAAGTCACCTATAATTATTTCAAACAGGCATGTGGCACTTCGGGGAGTGTCCTGACAGTTGAAAAGATAGCACCACGTCATTAATGAAGTGAGGCATGGAGAATAGAAAGGGTTTTCTTCCAAGGAAAGTTTGAGTTTTGGCGCTAGAATTTTTGTCAGACATATCCAATAACTCCCAACGAATAAGTTGTCCTAACGGTTCAAAAATCTACGATGTCCCATTACCACAAGTCTAAACGTTGTCTAATTACGACTCGACTACATCGAGGATAATTTTTTTACTTTTTCGAACAGGACGAAACGACGATGTAGTAGAGACAAAATGAAGTAATACCTTCAAATAGGGAGAATTTCTTAGGAAGAAGTTTACAAGGGAGAATTTCATTTCCCCAGAGTCAAAATGGGTATTTCAGAAAGTCAACATGTCTATCGGGAGAATTTCAAGTAGTCAAGACAGAACGGTTGAAGCTCAGTAACAAGAAAAAGATGCGATGTCCCTTCGCCAAAGCACTAATAAGTCACAGCGCTTTGACTCAGGTACATCAGGGAGAATTTTAATTTTTCCTAGAGGCATTAAACGTTGTAGTTGTGATGAAGGAAAAGATGCTAGAATTTTTTCACACATAGAAGGTTCATCGGATTGAGAAGTTTTCGTGCAGACATTTCTGATTTCCACAACAAATCTCTCCACGAAGGGGCAAATATAGAGGGGTCTTGAAAGTAATCTTGATATTAGAGATAATCCCCCCATTAAACAACAGTGTTTGGGATTAAGGCCGCGATGCAGCTCAGTAAGGCAACCCAGAGGGATCTTTCGGTGAAGAAACTGACCATCAAAGCTCATCCTCTGGTCCTGTTAATTAATTTAGTCTTGTTGTATCTTTTGTTTATATTGACAATGAGCTATAACGATTGTAATGATGTAACGAGTATAATGTTTTTTAGTGTGAGGTCAAGCGGTACTCGTGAGAGACCAGGCTTGGCAGGGCCTAGGAGAGCTTTCATGCTCTATCGAACGACCTTACCGTGAGAACTTTAGAGGGACTTGGTTTGGAGGATTGAGAAATGAGGCACCGTTGGGATCTTGTCATGACTGATGATGTTAAGATTCAGCACCACAGGATAAGTAATGATGAGCTCAAACAGTGATAACCATGGCAGCCATAGAGATATATATGTATAAGTATACAGAAGGGGGTTAGTATAAGAGCAGTACACTACAGAACAAAAATATCTTTTGAGACGGTGGCCTAACAGTCCTAAAAGATCATTTATCTGTCTCAAATACTTTTTGTGATGCTATTTGGGACGGCTAGGGGGGTCTTTTTGATAGGGGTTATAAATAATTTTTGTGACGACATAGCCGTCTCAAAAGAGTTTTTTGAAACAGGAACAAATCTGTCTCAAAAGGTCCTCATTTTATATGACCCTTTCGAGACGGCACAAGAGCTGTCACAAAAGATTATTTTTGAAACGAAAATTAATCTGTCTCAAAAGATTACTATTTTAAAAAACCTTTTTGAGACTACAACATAGCTGTCTTTAATATATTTTTGGGACAGTTTTATCCATCCCAAAACAGGTGAAGGGATCTTAAAATTTTTGCACCAATATTTTGTGGAGAATAAAATCTACCGCTAAAGTTTAATATATAATTTAATTACATTTGAAACAACACAAACAACGAATAATCATAAAATGTAATACATAAGATGATTTTCAACCAACAGAACGAATCATTTTCATTCAACAATAAATAGAGTTCTTACAACCATCTCCAAATATTCATCAAAACAAGAATTATAACCCCAAGTTCAAATATTTGACTTGACAACAAAAATACATTAATTTATTAATACTCCAAGCACGAAATGCATTTATCAAACTAATTCCGCAACACTGAAGCGTACGACCTCCAAAACCACTAATTAACATTTGCATGTTCTACAAAAATTGTCACCTGCACAAAAAAAATATAGTTTCGATTATGTCAGAATTAATACCCCTCGTTAACAATAAAATATGCAAAATGAATCAATATAGTATATTTTCATCATTAACAATATAAATATCCAACTATTATTATTTTTTTAAAAATTCGACAGAGTCTCCTTTGTTTATTCATGAAAACCACAGGTAGCCAACCTGTTTTTAACATCAAAATTGATTCTAAGAATGATATACACCAACAACATAAAATTTTAACCACCACCATAATAAATTCTCACCACGATAATAAATTTTCCCCACCGCCATTGAAAATTTAACTTTAAACGAGAGAATTTTCCATTATATATATATATATATAAGTAATTATATGTATGAATTATATTGTATTACCTAGTCGGACTAAATCATCGAGGTAGTGGAAGCATGCTGAAGGGTAAAACTTTGAAACAAACTTTGCATTTCACTTCGCATTTCATTATTCATCTGTAATAAAGCTTGTTGGTTGCGAATCTCTAACTCTTCAAGCTCCTGTAGATGTCGAGTCTCTCGATCTTCAACTTCTTTCTTTAACTGGTTAATTTCTTCCAATAATAACTGAGATGAACATGCTTTTGTCGACGTTGGCCTGATACCTGTTCCCTTTAGTAAAGCATACCCATGCCCTCCATATCCTACTACATCAGTAAAAATCTTGTTCCGCACTTCTGGGTCATTTTGTTGCTCTTCTGGTAGCTTATTTAGTCGTCTTTCAAGCATTTTCTACCAGTTGAATTAATATTATTATTATTGAACATAAAATAATTTTCAAGAACACAATTTATAACAAATATTAAATAAATCTTTCAAGCATCTCTTACGAATTAATATTTATACACACTGCTCTATCAAATGATCCATCTTCAACACTAAAAGGTTTATTATTTGGAGCTCGAGTGGCTTTCCACATGCTAAAATTGTCGACGGGCTCCCGCTGTTATATCCTCTCAAAAAAACAATGTATATATATTAATACTCTTATATTAAAATCAGAAATATTTATAATAATAAAAATTCCAACCTCCTTGGCTATTTTAGCAAGTGGTTTTCGTCCTGTTCTTAAGTAAGCACATTCAACTTCACGGTTCTTAGTGTTTTGATCGGCAATATCCTAAATATTTGAATAAATAAAAATAAAAATTATGATACTAGTGAAGAAGAATGTATGTATAAAATTCTTAATAAAATGTGATATTTATACCTTAATCTTCTTTAGACCCCAGTATTTCACCAATTCAGGCCACTGATCTTTTTCGACTCGTTCAGGCGTATAACTCAACCTCTCTTCATCTGTTTGAAACTTTTTATAGTGATTCGCCTTCACTCGATGCTTCCATTGCTTCCACGCAAGTCCCATCCTTGCAAAGCAGATTTGTTTAAAACCTTCCGGTTCATTTGTGTTATTCTAAGAACAAAAAGAATAAATTAGTTAAAACTTGACAAGCTAATGTACAACTGAACAAATAAATAAATCAAACTAATAAGTTACCTTCACTTCCTTCCAAATATTATCAAGTGCTTCCTCGTCCGCCTCGCTCCAATCCAACATTATCAATGGAAATAAATTTCCACACCTTGCATAATAACCTAAATGTGACATCAATTTACTTTCAAGTTTACAAACTGGCTGACAAAGTTCATTCCATTCCGATATCTTCTTTTTGTTATCATTCCATTCGATCCAAGGCCTTACCCCCTTTCTAACCCTTTTTTTACTAGTAAGGGTAGCCATTGTACCTGGAAAAAAATTTGATAAATAATGTTTATACATCTTGTTCAATATGAATATAAACATAATAGTAATACAAATGGAGATATACTAACGGTGCATTGTATAACATAGCATACCTGTGAGATCCTCGCCATCTCATTAGATGGAGGATTGACATTTCCAACTGAATTATTAATCTGCTCAATATTTAGGGAAAGTTGATCTGTAGGTGTTTGAAATAAAGCAACGTAAGCTCTTGAGTTGCGGTGTGTATTTTGTGACTGGGATGTTAATTCAATATTTGGGGAAAGTTATTGCCTCTCTCTAGTTCCATTATCCCGTATGTTATGTTGAACGAAACTAATTTGGGGTGTCCTCTCTAAATCATTTCCCACTGGAGCTGCGAGTGGTTGCTTCTCGAGTGGGCTTTCCTCGGCTATGAGGTCGGACATAGTCAAACGACGCCGACGCCGCTTCAACGTCATAGATTTGTATATTTGCATTTATCTTACCAAGAAGTTACATTTCAGTTATATATCACACTAAATGAAAACCCGCGCGATGCGCGAGGTAGAGCTTAGTGAATGCAAAATAAAAGAAGCAATTATGATTAGCAATAAGTAATTGAAAAACATTTAACCACACCCGTTACACTAATCATGGATCATACAAATTTTGTTGATTGCAAAATATTAAAATATATGTGTATCATCTCAACCTCCCACCTAATACATATATATATATATATATATAATGCTCTTGTGCGGACTAGTCCGCATTGTGTCAACGCACTATAACCATAATAACACTCCTCGATAACTCTGAAACTATTTAATACTTGTTGGATCACAACTACTCTTAGGGTCTCCAATATATCTCCTATGCAGGGGTGAATGGGATGTCTAGTGCCTAGGAAAAACATTATAATATACGCATATACAATTTGAGAGTACCTTAGTAAAAAAAACTTTTATCATCTATAGGTGATCGCATTGTTATGTCTAAGGAGATGCTATAGAAAAATATTAAATTTGTGGTTGAAGATTTTATATAATGGGGGTGATCGCATTGATCGCAATATACTTGTGTAAAGATCACCCTTTTAGGGTTTGGATTGGTAACAATGACAAAGAAATAGGTTACTGGCAGTATATTGTTTACGAAAATATTCCAATATACTGCCATTATTTTGCGAAGAAATGTCATGGCCAGAAGGACTGCCTTTTTAAAAATAAAAAAGATATTAATAAAGGTGAAGGTAATGTGAGTAAGAAGAAAAATCAGGTAGATGAGATTCTAAAAAAGAAGGAAGCAACCAAAGAATGGGTAATACGAAATTTCAAGACCCATCAAAATCAGAATCTGTTGAAAAGCCAAAAGAAGTCAATCATACAATTATTAAGGGAGTCAGAGAAACAGTGAAGAACTGTATGGAGATAGTCATAGGAAATTCAGTAGGAGAAGAGGAGGAATCAAACAAGTCAGTGGAGGAAGGAGATAACTGACAAGCTAATATTGATGAAGAGAACCAATTTGTGCAGCACCTGGATGTGAAAGGGGATACAATCTCAGAGGATGGAGAAATTCATGAAGAAGAGTATGCAGCTGAGTAGATTGTGCAGCACCTGGATGCGAAAGGGGATACAACCAATTTGTGCATCAACTGGTTGTGATAATTTACCCATGAAAATATAAGACACCATTTTCAGTGCTATAGGAGTCAATCCTAATCCTCCCTAAGTCATTCTTCCCAGAGAAGATCCCATCAGTCCCTATAATGAGCTTGACCTGCTCATTCTACGGATATCATTCGACACTTTCATACTTGGGTGTCGCCATGGACTCATCACTACACCAATGTTGGATGCATTTGTAGGAATACTTATCAGGATGCAACCCATATAGTTGGTGTGACTGATGCCATCCATCACCAAAAGGGCCCCCTCACGAAAGTACTCATATACCGTCGAGATGGAACTACTCAATCATTTTCCCATGACCATTGATGTGAAAAGTTTGACAACTTGTAATACGTGGTGTCTTATTTATCCCATGCTAGATTTGTAAATGAGATCTCACCCTGGAGGAAAAGATACGCCGATTACCTGTATTATTATGGGAACATCTATTGCGTAGCTACTAATATCATGAGAAAAATTAAACTCGAAGAACCTAAAACCTCGTATGACGAGAAAGATCATTAAGAAACCTCATTCGATAGCCACATCTGGCCGGGATCCTCCATCTCTACATAATCACCACCTGATACTCCCGATAAGAAAAATGAATAAGTCTTGAATGCAGTTATAGAAATCCCTACGCTACATTAATCTTTGATGTGTCTATACGGTGGATAGATGACTCCATGTCCCGGACCATCTCCAAAACTAATAACAAGGCTCCTAAAAGCCTAAAACCAGGCCCCGCTCTGGATTAGACCAAGGTAATGCACCCAAAGACAACACAGCCTACCCCCAACCCAACATCATTAACTAACTTTTTTCTCCACCTAGAGAAGGATGAACAGTAAGCCCAGGCACAACGCATACTCACTCCAGATAAAGAGGTCGACTTCCTTACCTAGTCAGGATGACACTCCACTCCGCCGAACTTGACTAGTAAGGAGAAAGATACCCATAAAGAATCTATCATATCTCCTCCTTGATAAAATAACAAAATACAAGAGAAACTCTATAGGATGTCAACTACCATCACCATCTGGAGTTACTATCTACATTCTGAGAGTACCAATCCACCCTCGTACACCTACTGTCTCAAGCTTCTGTACCTTAAGACTTGACTCTAAATAAGATGCCATCCACCATTGGTTCTATTACCATGTAACATCATATCTACTCCTCTAATGAAGACCTGCCCATGTAAGGCTGTAATCACCGATTCATTCTACGCATCACCACTAGGGTTGTGAATAGATTGTGCCCTTAATGCTAATAGACAATGGGTCTATAAACAATGTGTCCCCCTTCGCATAGCCATCGATCTAGAATACAATGCCTCAGAGTTTTCAAAATCTTCTATATCCACTAGGTTGTATGATAATACTCACTGAAAATTCTTAAGAGCCATCACCCTCCCCCTAACCCTCGCCCTCACCCTCATACTAGAGCCTATAAAATGTGAAGTGGAATTTTAGGTGCTCGACGTCCCATCTAGTTTCAACCTATTGCTAGGAAGAGCCTGGATACATCCCAAGTGGCCATTAACCTCATCCCTACACATCAAATTCAGGTTCTCATTCGATATGAAGGTTATCACAATCCAAGGAGATGATGGTTGGGCCACAGTCACCAACACTAGTACTATCCCCCTTCTAAGCACCCATCATAATAGTAGTGGAATCTATTTCAATAGATTTTGAGTAGTCCAACTCACTCATATGATAGAGGATGAGCCGATTATTCATAATGTGGCTGCCCAAATCATTCACAAAATAGGATACATGCCAGGGTTCAGCCTTAGGATAAATCCTCAAGGAACCCTCAAAGTCATCACAACAAGGAACACAAGGCAAAGTCCGATCTTGGGTATACCCCCATCAATAAATATCTAATCCTCGATCCCTAAGAACCCCATCAATGGTGGAATGGTCACTTTCATCTCCAGGGAAATGTCTTACCCTATCATGGACTGATCGAACCATGGTGGGATGAAGCAAATAAATCCTTAAAACTTAGGATGGAAATCCTCTATCAGGAGGAATTGTACGTAGATTACAATAAAATCCATAAGGTCATCTAGAATGAGCTCTATATATCATGGGTTACCAAGGAAGAAATAAATCCCCCGAGCTAAAACCCAAATGGGGATTATCGACTTTATTTCCTGATGAAACTTCCCAAGTATCCATGATTGGATCCTCATAATAGAGTCCCATAGAATGCTTCCATGACTGCTACATCGCCTCTGCCTTTCGCGGTAGCACGATTGTGAAAGGGAGATTAGTTAGCATCCTTGAACTCAATATCTACCTTCATATACCTAATTATATATCCCAACCATCTGAGACACTGCCTTCATCCGAACCTTAGGATGTAACCCGCCTATTCCCATGGGAGTACTAGTGGAATGAAGAAAATCACCAGCACTTGTTGCAAGCCCTCTCTAAGGCCCTCCCCTACACTGACCTTATGGAAGACCCAATTGAGAACCTAGTCATCACCCTTATGGAAAATACAACCCAGCTAAGAAACACTGCCTGCCCCAGCCTACAGTCCTCACCAAGGTTATAAAGATCTTAAAGGCCATCCCAAAATCCCCCAGCAAAATATGTCCCAAGTCATTATCAATATCATGGGAATTATGGTATTTAATAACTAGACCCATGTTAGATGTATCCTGACACCCTTCATTTGAAGGCCCATTGAGTTTGTTCCGTTAGAATAGAGTCGTCCCCCATCCACTCTCCTAATATACCCCTCTATAAAATGGAATCTTTATTATGGTAGTATTTTTTCAGTGGTAGAGAAGGCTTTAAATACTGAATTCACCGGCAGTCCTATGATAGTATTTTTTTTAGAAACTTAAGGCCACCAGAATTATCTCAATGGAACAAGACAACATATGGAGACTTCTTCCAGTTAATCAGAGAAGCTGAAGACCTTGTCCTCCAAAAATAGGTGACTTAAGAGTCAAACTATACTCCTGAAGCAAAAGTCTCTTAAGAACCTAATGAAGTTTATTAAGAATTATGAATCAGAGTCTGGGCAGCTTCTAAACCACTCTAAATGTAGCTATATGGTCCATCCAAAATGTCCCTCTTCTAGAAGAATTATTATTAAGAGAGAAACTCAATTCTCTTTCAAAAAACTTAATATCCTTTATCTTGGTGTTCCTCTCTATACATGTAAAAAGAAAGAAAATCTTCTTAATAACTTACTGGACAAAATCAAAAAGAGGATGGAAGGTTAGTATTATAAGCTCCTATTCCTTGGAGGTAATATGTTCCTCATCGAACATGTCTCCCGGTCTATGTATTTTCACCTATTTGCAGAGACCATTTTCTTAATATTTTTCTGGGGAAGAAGAAAAGAAATTCTTAATAGGCATTGGAAGAAATGGGAAGATTTATATCTTCCTTTTTCAGAGGGAGGACAAATATTACAAAAGAGGTATGCCTTTAAACTCCATTTGTAGGCCCTACTCATCTCATTTATGGCAAAAGCTGTATTCTCATATTGAAGTGGTAAAGGATTGGACTGATTTATCTCATATAAAAAAATGGAAGGGTAAGTCAAATGGTATTTCCTCCTTAAAATCATATTGGGACATTCTTAGGCCTTGAAGCTGCACTCAATACTTCTTCATTTCCATATGGAATATTAAACTTCCTAAAAAGTTTCAATATTCACGTGGAATTTTTTTAAGAAGGTTCTCCCCCACTAATGGTGCTATTGCCAAACTAATAATTCCTCTAGCTTCAAGATATTTTTATTGTTTTTTGCATCAATAAGAAACTTTAAATTACCTATTCTTTGAATGGGAAGTGGCAACTCAGATTTGGAATCACTTTGTGGGGATTATGTGGATATCTTTACATGCATCAAATTTTAGAAGTCACTTAATGGTTTGTAGGATGAAGACGAAAGGAAAAGGCCTCATTGCAACTCTATGCATCCTATTACATAGTTTAATTTTATGGGAGCTTTAAAAAAGGAGAAATAGATGCAAATTTGACAACCATCTTATGAACACTGAGGCTACTATTTTAAATGTTTATCATTCCATTGATAATAATTTTAGAGCTAGACCTTTCTTAAGGAGCAAGTCTACACTTGACTTTGATTTCATCAGAGATTTCAAAATTCTTTGTAAATGATTCTTGTATTTGCCACTTGAGAGGTGCTTTTATTCTTTTATGAATAAAAGTTTCATATTTTCTTAAAAAAATCAATGTTGTCCTTCCTCCTTTTGATGGCATAATAAGCCATGATTTCTAGCAGTACACTCGGCCCCAATTTACATGTGTACTTGGTTTATGAACTTTTGGGAAAACTACATAAACGACCCATGAGACGAAGTTATCCCATGGCATCATTATGATAAAAACAAGTATTTTCCATGGAAAACAAATCAACGACAATCAAATAACATAAAAATATTAATCAAGGGCAATCAAATGATGGGGTAACCATGGAATCATTATGATAGGTAGACTTCCATTCATATGCCTAAAACGGGGGGGGTGGGGGGGGGGGGGAGCTCATGAGGAGGGTGAGTTTACCATTGGGGGCAAAATATTTTTGAAATCTTCGTAAATTTTGGGCCACGAAATAACATAAAAAAATAAGTAGAGAAGATACAAGCCACATATTGGAAATATAAAGCACGCATTAAGAAGTACACAAAAAAATAAATGCTCCAAGTTCAAAAACCCATAACTAGTTTTGGATAAAAGATGATAATGGTGATTAGTTTTGAATAAAATACCCATAACTATCAATACAAAACCAAACTACAAAATGCTCTAGCTCAAAAAAAAAAAAATAGTTTAGGACTATATCTCCCTCAAGCATTGTCCCTCTATATTTCACCTCCATCTTCGTCTTCACCTGCATTTAAAAATGATTTTCCAAAACACCAAATACTTATAATAAAACTTACTCAATGAATGGCGCCACTGCCTCGGTGTTAGTAAGAACGTGCCAATGAGCTTGCATATACATTATAGAATTAAGTTCAAATTGAACTTTTTTCCCAATTGCACGACCAATTATATGCCCCCAATCATCATTTCTAGCCGGTCGGTTAGATTTAGTTTCCACATCCACATCTGGACACAAAAAGTCATGCATTCCTGAAGAATAATAGAGTTGGCAATCGAGGCCTCAGGATGAGCCCGATTACCAACGTAGCCTTTTAAAGTGTGGAGGTACCTTTTAATTGGATACATCCAACGGTAAAGGACACAACCAACAATTAAGAGTTCGTCCGGCAAATGTATAGGCAAGTGTTCCATCACATCAAAGAAACTCAGAGGGAATATCTTCTCAAGGCTACAAAGTGTAAGGGCCATCCGATCTTCAAACTTTTCCAAATCAGCTGCGATAACTACTTTTGAGCACAATATCACAAAGCAATTGCTTAATTCAATCAAGGCTTTGACAATATGATTGGGTAATACCCTTCGCGCTGCTATTGGAAGTAATTGTTGCATTAAAATATGATTATCATGGCTCTTTAATCCCGAAATATTTCTTTCTTGCATGTTCACGCACCGTGAAATGTTCAAAGAGTAGCCATCAAGAACTTTAACATTCTGCAACACTTTTAAAAAAATGTCCTTCTCTTTGTTACTCATCCTGTACTCTGCTGGGGGAAGGTACTGTAGATTTGACCCTCGTGGTTGAGGATGAAGCTCTGATCTAATACCCAAATTTTTTAGATCTTTTCGAGCCTGTAAATTGTCTTTTGTCTTCCCTTTAGTACCCAACAATGTAAACAGTTAATTATTACAAACGTTTTTCTCAATATGCATAACATCAAGATTATGGCGAATAAGATTATCCTTCCAGTATGGCAATTCAAAAAATATGATCTTCTTTTTCCAACTAAATCTATATTTTGGAACTACCTGTTTACTTTTTTCTAACGCCTCTCTTTCCCTCCTTCTAAAGACATCTTCCATCTTATATTCACACTCAACGTCAAGATCATTCAACTGTTGCAATACTTGTAAGCCCGAAAGTTTAAGTGGGGCTGGATGTAATTCTACCCTCCCATTAAATGGTGCCTTCTGCCTACGAAGCCTATGGCACGAGTCTAAGAATCGACGATGACCCCAATAACAGAACTTCTTACCATTATCTAATCGCATTGACTGGTGGTCTCCGTTACAGCAAGGACAAGCAAATGTACCTTTTGTGCTCCATCCCAATAACATCGCATAAGCGGGGAAATCATTAATGGTCCACAACAACGATGCATGCAACTGAAAGAACTCCTTACTTGACGCATCGTAAGTGCGTACACCATCAACCCATAGCTCAATCAACTCATCAATCAATGGTTGTAAAAATACATCGATCTTATCTCTGGGTCCTTTTGGTCCATCTATAAGAATAGACAAAATCAAGTTAGGTTGCTTCATGCACAACCACGGAGGTAAGTTATAAATAATGAGGATAACTGGCCATGTACTGTGCTTAATGCTCATATTACCAAACGGGTTAAATCCATCAGCAGCTAACCCAAGTCTAACATTGCGAATCTCCCTCGCAAAAGAAGGGTTTTTCTCATTAAAAGTTTTCCAAGAAGGAGAGTCAGCGGGATGTCTCATTACACCATCGTCGATCCTTTCTTCAGCATGCCATTTCATTAAAGGACCTGAATAGGATGACGAAAATAATTTATGCAATCTCGATTTCAAAGGTAAGTATCTCATTTTCTTCACGGCTACCTTCGAACCATGGATACCATCAATACTTGAGTCCTCATCTTTACATCGAGAAGATCCGCATATGCCACACTTTTCAAGACCCTCTGTTTCATTACAAACAACATACAGTTATTTGGGCATGCATCCCATGCCTTGTACTTGAATCCCAAGTCTTTTTTTAGCTTGTTGGCTTGGTAGTAAGACTTGGGAATTCTAGCATGCGGAAACAGCCTCCCCAAAAATTTCAATAAAGCCGTGAGAGAACAATTTGTCCAACTATGAAGTTGCTTCATTTGCAAGAGTTCAACAACAAATGACAATTCGGTAATCCCAGGCAGACAATTTTCATAGAAGTCGCATTGAGCCTTTTTCATAAGAGTATAGTACTCTGGAACATCTCCGTCAGATTCAAAGATATCTTCGGTGTTATATTCCTCCTCACGCATATTGCCATGCGCGTGGGAAATACCTATTCCCTCTTGAACCATTGTAACCATGTTATCTCGAGCACTCAGTTCAACAGGTATAGGTATATGATCAACTAACATATCATCCCGTGGAGTATTTATATTGCTGGCACCAACAAAAGTTTCTCCATGAAAAATCCAAACTTTATATGTCTTGTCAAAACCATGCATCTCAATGTGATCTCTCACAGTTTGTCGAGCATGGTACACTCGATTTGCACATCTCTTACAGGGGCAATAGATTTTCGTTGTCTCTCAATCCCATTAATGTATTCCTTTGAACACCGATTGCGAAAATCAATCCAACTCTTATCCATGGTTCCCATCTATGAATCTAAAAAAAATGTCAGTAAATTTATATTTCATAATATAAAGATAAAGATATTAATAATGTTTTCGCAAGATGATGAAAAGCTAAAAAGATTAATAATGGCAAACATGAATTCCTAAAAAGATTAGCACATAAATGGAGAACAAACTATAAAATAAGAATATAATTCATCACATCAATTTAAGTATTATTATGGCTAACTAAACCGAGCAATTCAAATTTGAAATACTGAAGTATTAATGCACGCATGATAATGGAAACTATCAAACAAAAATTCACACAATCAACTAATTAACATCTACATCACTAAACATTTGCACATTAAAAAACTCACAAGGCACATACCCATTCATCCTCGTTTGAATCCGTATGCTCATTTTCTTCTTCACGTGGCACAAACTCGTCATCATCACCATTGATTTTTTTTACTCTTTGAACCACTTTTTTTTTTTTTTTTTTATCTTTGTTTTGAATTGCTGAATACAATTCATGTATTCCCAATTCCTTCAATTTTGCTCTATTCTCTTCCTCTTTTCTTTCTCGTACTCCTTCATTGTCACAAACTTTTTCTGAGAAAAGATATGTAATTAAGAAGGAATGAGACTCCTACTACTTCTTTGACATGTTAATTTCATTTTTGTACTTGCTCTCAAAGTAGTTGTAGAACTTTAATGACTCATTTGGTTAGAGGTTTGGAAAAGGAATTTAGGATTCCTGGAATTTAGAATTCCCCTCATCTAGAATTACAATGTTTGGTTGGAAATTTTGGAGGAACTTAGAATTACTGGAATTTATAATTTCCACAAAATTGGAATTCTCATTTCCCCTCTAAAATGTGGGAATCATATATTCCCGGGCATTCTAGTTTACTTTTGTGGTGAGACAAAAATACCACCTCACATAAACTCTCACACATACATTATCTCTCTCTTACACACACACACACACACACACACACACACACACACACACACACACACACACACACACACACACACACACACACTCTCTCTCTCTCTCTCTTTCACACACACACACACACACATACACTCTCTCTCTCTCTCACATACACACACACTCTCTCTCTCCTTTTCTCTCATATACATACACACTCTCTCTCTCTCTCGCAACACACACACATAATCTCTTTCTCTATCACTCTCTCTCTCTCTCTCTCTCTCTCTCTCTCTCTATCACACACACACACACACACACACACACACATATACACGCGCTCTCTCTCTCACACACACACACTCTCTCTTTCTCTCACACACTCTCTCTCTCTCTCACACACACACACACACATACATATACTCTCGCACACACACATATACACATACACACACACTCTCTCACACACACACTCACCACACATTCGTTCGCACACACTCAAATCAAGTAGAAGGGTATTTTAATTAAATGATATTTATTCCTAATATGGGAAAATAATTAGGATGCCGAAAAAAAAATTCCCTTTCGAACCAAACAATGGAAAGGAATTCAAGATTCCAGGGAATCAAGAATTCCCATCCCTTTTCTAAACCTCGAACCAAACGATCCCTAAATCATTTTTATCCTTGCATTTAGCTTTGTAGTAATAAGACCCAATATCATTTAACTTCATTCTTAGAAATACATAAAAAAAAAGATCTACCAATCATAACTTTACATCAAAAACCTAATCAATCGTTCTACAAACCTCAAATACATTAAAAAAAACATTAATGGTTTGGGAGAAGAATAATTTTAGGATCTTTGAATAATTGGTTCATGCATTTAAGAATTTCTTTAAAAATTAAATAAAAAACTATTATAGAATCATTGAGCCAACATGAAACATAATGCTATATAACATCAAACAAAATAAATAGCCTATTATAGATCTTCTTATTAGGTCACATTGAAAGCTACAAAAAAAATTAAAATCAACAAATAAGTATCCACTCTTTATTTACATTTTATATAAGTATTATACATATGGTTATTTATTTACAGTTTTATGTATATGGCATCATTAATTATGTCTAAAGAATAATTTTTTATCACCAATTGTTACCATTGTGCAACAGACTATTTACAGTAGCATATTTTGAAGAAGAAAAATAATAAATAAATTAATAACAATAATGTCTATGCTGTTTTCCTCAAAAAAAAAAGTAAAGATGAAAACTTACCATGAAAAGAAAATAACGGGAGAAATAACGCAGCTGGGGGATGGAGAGAACATAGTTGTGGTGGGGGGAGAGAGAACGCAACTGCGGTGGTGGGGAGGGAGAGAGAACGCCGCTGTGGGCTGGAGAAGAAACAGCGGCGGCGGGGGGGGGGGGGGGGGGGGAAGGGGGCGGTTTGGGTTTGTACGAATTGGTTAGAGAAGACGATTTGGGTTTTTTGTTTTTTGTTTTTTTTGAGGTGGGAAGTTAGGTTAAAGTGTTAGGGGGGGAGATGAAAACAATTAGTGGTGAGAATCAATTTTTTTAGCCGTCTTATTCGGTTTATCTTTTGATACAGTAAGTATTTACCATCTCATTTGCTTTACTTTATAAGACGGATATAATTAATCGTATCAAAAAGTGACTTTTTTGAGACAAGTATAATTAACCGTATCAAAAAATGAACTTTTTAGACGGATATAATTAGCAGTCCCAAAAAATAATAGTTTTTGAGACGGCTAATTATATCCGTATAAAAAAAGTATGTTTTAAAGACTATATTTTGTCTGTCTCAAAAAATAGGGTCTTAAAAGCAACTTTTTTTTGTAGTGGTAAGACAATGATGTATAGTGGTTCAGCCAATATGGCCTACATCCACTGTGAATGTGTGATCCACTAAATGTGGGCACTAATGGTCTTGGATACAATGCACATAAACTCTCTCTCTCTCTCTACTATGTGTATAAGCAGAGTTTTTGCTAGGGTTACCATTATCGATCCCTTTGCAGGGTTGTAGGCGATAAGTATATATAGGTCTTGGGGGGTGTAGTGTACCCCCCAAGCATGCATGGTGCATGTGAATGATGATCTAGCCAATCCCCTGCTGACACATGTAGATGCCACTTGTGATTAATGATGACATAATATTCCCTCACATGAGAGGGTGATATTATTATAACGGTCTTCCACGTGCCATGTGAGTCCCACGCGCATTGTTCCACGCGTCTCCCAAATCACGCGCTGTGATGACGTCACCCTCGGCCTATGATATGAGGCCGAGGGCAAAGTTCCTGGTGGCAGTGAGCCTGGCCTAATGCAGACCTCGTACTATCGTACCCTCGTAGGGTCGTCTGGACTATGTTGAGGGGTCGGCCCCTTGAAGGGTCGTGTGGGACTGATGAGGGGTTGGCCCTTTGAAGGGTCGTTCGGACTATGATGATGGGTAGGCCCCTTAAAGGGTCATCCGGGTCTGATGAGAGTTAGACCCCTTGAAGGGTCATCCGGACTATGATGATGGGTCAGCCCCTTGAAGGGTCATCCGGACTATGATGATGGGTCGTCCCCTTGAAGGGTCGTCCGGACTATGATGATGGATCGACCCCTTGAAGGGTCATCTGATATTGGTTGAGAGATCATCTTGGCCTCGTCTAGGTGGAGTACGCCCTCGGCCTGGCCAAGGGTATATATGGATATATCAATCACCCTCAGCCCGTATCCATTAAGGTTGTTGAGATGGCTGAGGGATAGTGTTGCTTTTGAGATGAGTGTATGATCAGTTTGGTGAGTGACACATGTTAAGCTGATGTGACACCTAGGCAGATATCCACTATCGTTCCAGTTTCCTAGGCGTGGCAGCTACACACTTGGCCTGGGATTTTGTGCCCTAATGATGCCCTCATCGTGGGCCGTGTTTTGCCTTGGTTAATGGGCGCACTCATTAGCAAGGTATTTAAACAATTTTTTGAAGTTATTTCCCTTCTTCTTCGCGCCTTAACTCTCTCTCTCTCTAGCTTCTCAACAACTCCATAGCCATTTCTGCGATTTCTCCTACATCAAGCCTCGTTGTCTTCGTCTCCATTCTCAGGTAACCTTTCTTTATTTTGGATTCTTGCTTGAGCCTTCAACAATAATTTGCATTTGGGTTTCTTTTCACTTTCTCCTTAGTTATTTACTTTTTTTGACATTCTCCTCCGGTGAGCTGTTATTCCTGTTCTTTGAGTGTTCTTGATTAAAACCCTTGCTTTCCTTAGTTTTAATCCAAAAGTCCAGCTTGGTCAACACCAAACTTGTTTGTAATTAGGCTAGCCAAATTCCTTTAAGTGTTGGGTCTTCCCCTTAATGCTTAGGAGGCTTTATGATTTAGCCGCTGAATTCCCATCCCTGAGAGAGAAGTTCTTCGTGGAGATTAGACGAATAGACGAAGAGGAGGAGAGAAGACGAAGGGCCAACCCTAATTGGGTACGACCCATTTTTCCCATTCCATTATCCACTATCATACCCCCTAAGTCCTGTAGGTCGTCTAGTCGTCCAGCCGAGAGTCAATCGTACGAAGGAGAAATGGATCAGAGAGCATCGTCGCTGATAAGTGCTGGCCCTTCCGGGAGGGGAGAGACATCCACTCTCAGCCCAGGCCGACAGGCCGAGGGCACAACCCCTTCTAAGGTTGTCCCTGTAACAGCGCTGTCCCCTTTTAAATTTCAAGTTGCCTTTCCAGATGGTCCCCCAGAGGTTGGGGGATCTGGGGATGAGAGAGATGAGGACGATAGTGAGGGTTCTTCTGATGGTGATAATAGTCAAGTTGACACTTCAACTGCTTTGACTTATGTATCGTCAGTCAAAGACCGTGATCTCTTAGTGTGGAGGCATCTCTTTAGCATACAACCCAACATAAGTATGAGGGTCCCCACTAAATCTGAGAGAGTCTTCGAGGGTGACGAGGGAGAGATTGCTGTCTATGAGCAGATGTTAAGGGTAGGTGTTAGGTTCCCTTTACACCTTTTTATAGTCAATATCTTGTCTTCCCTTGGGGTTGCCCCTTCTAAACTTCCTCCCAACTCCTGGAGGACCATCCTCGGTTATGTCTCCTTGTGGAAAAATACCTTCACCGACGAGCCTTCAACCGATGTGTTCTTAGCTTGTTACAATATCACTTCCTCGTCCAAACAGCCTGGTTACTATCATCTGGGGGCAAGGAAGTCCAATAAAAAACTTCTCTATGTGGCACAAACCTCTAACCATGACTGGAAGAAGATATTTTTTTTCATTTTCGGGGATTGGAAATTCACCCCCGGGGTTCAACCTTTGGACGATGATCCGAGAGTTCCAAGGAGATGGTCTAACCCTTCTATGAAGGCTAGGTCAGACCCCGGACTTAGTCCAGATGAAAAGGACATAGTCGAGTATCTGAGAGAGCGAGGGAAAGAGGGCGGACTTGCAAAATTTGAAGATTTGATGACCTCTCGCTTCCTCAAAGAAGTTGGTCTGAGGGTCGGTCCCTTGACAGAACTATGTGAGTAATTTTTTGCTCAATCTTTGATTATTTTTCAAGTGTTTTATCTGTCTCTGTATCTTTATGATGTGTCGTCTCCTTTTCAGGTCGTCTAGAAAATATCTCTGACCAACTTTGGGAAATGACTGCTCCAAGCTTGTTGTCTGGTCTAGGCAAGAAGAAAGGCAAAGAGACTCAGCAGGCTCCGAGGAAGTCAAAGGTCGTGGCACCGACACCTGTTGAACCATCTGTCGACAGCCACAAAAGAAAGGGCCCAGAAGTTCCTACCGACCCTCGGACGGATTCTAGGACGAGGGCAAGGGTGGAGGCGTCTGAGGGGGGGATCCTCTTCCAGCATGGGGGCGTTTTGGTCCCAGAACTTAACATTCTTGAAGGCTGAATCGTCTTCCCTCATAGCCAATCTGAGGGCGGCCAAGGCTTCTATGTTCTCTGCTCCCTCAGCTGTCGACTACGACTTTCTGTCCAAGATGCCCCTGGCAAAGGTGTATGACTATGGTCTACATACTCTGGCCCAGGTATTTGTTTTTACTTCATTTCCTCAGTTGAGCTTTTCACAAACTGTTCCCTCGGCCCCTTAACATGTGCCTTCTTTTATGCAGTCTGTTTGTGCCTTTACATCAGCTACCAAGTGGATGGCCGAGAACCAACAGAAATTTCATGAAGCCGAGAGGGCTATTTAGAATGAGGTTGACCTGCAGGCCGAGCTCGAGACTGCAAGGGCTGAGTTGGAGAGTGCGAGGATCGAACATGCAAGGGTCCTGGATGAGCTGACAAAGCAGCAAAATGCAGATCTGAAGGCCAAGGACTTACTTATTAAAGAGAAGGACGAGGCCTTGATCAACCCGGGGGCTCAATTCAAGACTGAGCTTGAGGGGCCAGTAAAGAAAGCCGAGGCCGATGCTGTGGAGGCCTACAAACTCTCAGACGAGTTTTAAGGCTTCGGTCTTGAGTACTTAGAGAGGGGTATCAGGACGGCCTGTCGGTGGGTCATCCTCAAGTCTTTTAATGCTGTCTCTTCAGTCCGCCCCTCTCTTGAGGCGGTTCAGCTGGATGACCCCCTGATTGTCGAGGCCTTAGCTCAAGTGGAATCTCAAGTGCATGTCAAAGGTACCGCCATGTATGAGGGTCGGCTTGTCTTGGTCATAGAGGAAACTCCTATTAATGTTGAAGCCTTGCCCTCCGATGACGATCAATAGGGTGGCTGTCTGTAGCCTATACGCTCTCTTGATGTAACAAATATTCTTGTACTTTATTTTTGTTGAACAAGCATTTGTAACACTCTTTATAATATCATGTCTCTTTCTGTCTTCAATGCTGGTCTCTTGTATGATTTATCTTGTGACGTTGTTTATGACTCCCCCCTCGTCTTTCTTGAGGATAAATGAGGGGTCTTCCCCACCATTTCCCTCATCATAGTCGAGGGTGGTTTCCCACGAACTTAGTGGTTTTAAATTTCAAGTCCCCCCCCCCCCCCCCCGTCTTTTTTGAGGGTAAATGAGGGGTCGTCCCCACCATTTGCCCTCATCATAGACGAGGGTGGTTTCCCACCAACTTAATGATGTTTTAAATTTCAAGTCCCCCCTCGTATTTCTTGAGGGTAAATGAGGGGTCGTCCCCATCATTTTCCCTCATCATAGCCGAAGGTGGTTTCCCACCAACTTAATGATGCTTTAAATTTCAAGTCCCCCCTCGTCTTTCTTGAGGGTAAATGAGGGGTCGTCCCCACCATTTGTCCTCATCATAGCCGAGGGTGGTTTCCCACGAACTTGGTGGTTTTAAATTTCAAGTCCCTCCTCGTCTTTCTTGAGGGTAAATGACGGGTTGTCCCCACCATTTTCCCTCATCATAGCCGAGGGTGGTTTCCCACCAACTTAATGATGTTTTAAATTTCAAGTCCCCCTCGTCTTTCTTGAGGGTAAATGAGGGGTTGTCCCCACCAATTGCCCTCATCATAGCCGAGGGTGGTTTCCCACAAACTTAGAGGTTTTAAATTTCAAGTCCTCCCTCGTCTTTCTTGAGGGTAAATGAGGGGTCATACCCACTATTTTCCCTCATCATTGCCGAGTTTGGTTTCCCACCAACTTAGTGGTTTTAAATTTTAAGTCCCGCCTCGTCTTTCTTGAGGGTAAATGAGGGGTCGTCCCCACCATTTTCCCTCATCATAGCTGAGGGTGGTTTCCCACTAACTTAGTGGTTTTAAATTTTAAGTCCCCACTCGTCTTTCTTGAGGGTAAATGAGGGGTCGTCCCCACCATTTGCCCTCATCATAGACGAGGGTGGTTTCCCACCAACTTAGTGGTTTTAAATTTCAAGACCCCCCTCGTCTTTCTTGAGGGTAAATGAGGGGTCGTCCCCACCATTTTCCCTCATCATAGCCGAGGGTGGTTTCCCACCAACTTAATGATGTTTTAAATTTCAAGTCCCCCTCGTCTTTCTTGAGGGTAAATGAGGGGTTGTCCCCACCAATTGCCCTCATCATAGCCGAGGGTGGTTTCCCACTAACTTAATGATGTTTTAAATTTCAAGTCCCCCCTCGTCTTTTTTGAGGGTAAATGAAGGGTCGTCTCCATCATTTGCCCTCATCATAGCCGAGGGTGGTTTCCAACCAACTTAATGATGCTTTAAATTTCAAGTACCCCCACGTCTTTCTTGAGGGTAAATGAGGGGTCGTCCCCACCATTTGCCCTCATCATAGCCAGGGTGGTTTCCCACCAACTTAGTGGTTTTAAATTTCAAGTCCCCCCTCGTCTTTCTTGAGGGTAAATGAGGGGTCGTCCCTACCATTTGCGCTCATCATAGCCAAGGGTGGTTTCCCACCAACTTAGTGGTTTTAAATTTTAAGTCCCCACTCGTCTTTCTTGAGGGTAAATGAGGGGTCGTCCCCACCATTTTCCCTCATCATAGCCAGGGTGGTTTCCCACCAACTTAGTGGTTTTAAATTTCAAGTCCCCCCTCGTCTTTCTTGAGGGTAAATGAGGGGTCGTCCCCACCATTTTCCCTCATCATAGCCAAGGGTGGTTTCCCACCAACTTAGTGGTTTTAAATTTTAAGTCCCCACTCATCTTTCTTGAGGGTAAATGAGGGGTCGTCCCCACCATTTGCCCTCATCATAGCCGAGGGTGGTTTCCCACCAACTTAGTGGTTTTAAATTTCAAGACCCCCCCCCCCCCCCCCCCCGTCTTTCTTGAGGGTAAATGAGGGGTCTTCCTCACCATTTTCCCTCATCATAGCCGAGGGTGGTTTCAACGAGTATAACCCCAATCATACTAGAATTAATCAAACACAAAATGAGGGATTAATGTGACATTATCATTAACATTCTAAGTGTTCTGTTCGAGCAACACATTCATTACAGCCGTGGTCCGATAGGACGTTACAAAATTATTGATAGTATCTCTTCAAATGATCTGCATTCCAGGGGTTGGAAAAGGGTTCCCCTTCTAGGTTTTCTAGTCTATAGGTTCCAGGGACAACCTCATTAATGACCCTATATGGGTCATGCCAATTTGGGTGGAGCTTTCTAGGCTTTTGCCAAGTCTTTTTGAGGACTAAGTTCCCCACTGTGATTGGCCTTTGCTTCACCCTCTGGTTGTAAAATCTGGCAGTCCTCTGCTGGTAGGCAGCTTGCCTAATCTCGATGTCTTCCCTCCTTTCCTCGATCAGGTCCAAGTCAAGTCTCCTATCTTCCATATTTCTCTGGGGGTCATATATTTGGACTCTATGGGTAGGAAACCCAATCTCGGTGGGGATGACGGCTTCTGATCCATATGCTAGCATAAACAGGGTTTCTCCGGTAGGGGTCTTTGTCATCGTCCTGTAGGCCCACAGTACAACGTATAACTCCTCAACCCATCTTCCTTTTGCCTCCTCAAGTCTTTTCTTGATCCCGTCTAGGATTGTTCTGTTTGTTACTTCAGTTTGCCCGTTGGCTTGAGGTCGGCCTGGTGACGAGAAGAATTATTTGATACTCACCCTTTCACAGTACCCCTCTAGAGATGTATTCTTGAATTGAGTGAAGACCATATCTGAATATAATGTTTTTACAGACAAACTGGAAGGTCTTCTGCTCGGTGATCGGTACCATCGGCTCTGCCTCCACCCATTTTGAAAAATAGTCAATTGCTACGATAAGGAACCGATAGTTATTGACGACCCTATGCAAGGGTCCTACCAGGTCGATCCCCCACACTGCAAATGGACATGGGGATGTAATGGAGGTAAGAGGTTGATGGGGCTGGTGAGGGATGGTGGCAAATCTTTGGCATTTATCACACTTTTTTACATATGCCGTGGCATCTTTCCCCAAGGTCGGCCACCAGTACCCCTGGGTTACTACCCTCTTCGCCAAAGACCTGCCCCCAATGTGGCTTGAACATGATCCCTCATACACATCTTGTAAGATGTGTGGGACTTCAGACGGGTGCACACACCTAAGTAATGGGAGCAAGAACCCCTTTTTGTACAAAGTGTCTCCGATGACAGTGAATTTCGCAGCTCTGTATCTCAACTTCTTCCTTTCTTATTTTGCTTCTGGAATCTCACCCTATTTAATGTATTTTATTAGAGGGTCCATCCACGAAGCTTACCTGTGGATATTTAATCAAGAGCCAAGTGTTCCCTCTCCTTCTTCAATCGTTGGTCAAAGCAGAATTTCTACTGGGACTGTCCTGATGTCTGTCCTAGTTGCCGAGGCTAGCCTAGTAAGTGCATCGGCCCGACCATTATCAAGCCTAGGTATCATCTTCAACTTTACTTCTCTGAAGCTCTTCAATAGTGCCCTTACCCTTTCAAGATATTTGGCCATTCTCTCATCCTTAGCCTCTTAGGCTCCTAGTATCTGATTCACTACTAATCTCGAATCACTATGGACCAAAACCTGGCAGGCACTAAGAGACTTAGCCAAGGAGAGGACCACTATCAGAGCCTCATATTCGGACTCGTTATTGGAGGCTTTGAATTTGAACCTTAGGGCGTACTCGATGTCTGTACCGTCTGGTGCTGATACTATTAATCCAGCCCTACTTTCACTATCGCAAGAGGACCCATCAACGAAGAGGTTCCACACTGTCTTTTCCTCTGAGAAATTTCCCTCGGTGAGGGACCCTTGTCTAAAGAGATATCTTCCCTCTTCATTTTCGATAACTTTTTCTCTAGCGGTGCTTGTCTCAGCCTTGTCTGCGGGCATTTTGGTGAGCCTGCCTTGTCGGGTATCTGTCTTCCCGAGGCTCTCATCTTCAGCTTCATCATCTTCCCAAGTTAATTCAGCCACAAAATTTTCCAGTGATTACCCCTTAATGGCCGTCCTAGGTTGATACACAATGTTGAACTCCCACAGCTCTATACCCCAGGCCATTAACCTACCTAATTTTTCTGGCTTATGTAAGACCTGCCTAAGAGGAGAGTCAGTGAGGATGACCATTGTATGGGACTATAAGTATGGCTTCATCTTTCTTGATGCATGGATCAAGGCGTAGGCTAACTTCTCCATCCTTGGGTATCTTTGCTCTGCCCCCTGGAGTGCCTTACTGTTGAAATACACTGGCTTCTGTACTCCGTCCTCTTCTCTCACAATGGCTGCACTGATAGCTGATTCTGAGACGGCCAGGTATACATGTTGCCACTCATCCTGTACTAGTCGTGACAACGGCAAGGGAGACCCTAGGTATGACTTTAGCTCCTTAAAAGCCTCATCACACTCCTCACTCCATTTGAAGGCCCTTATGAGAATTTTGAAGAATAGTAGACACCTGTCTGTGGCCCTGGACACGAACCTATTCGAAGAAGCAACTCTCCCTGTGAGCCTCTGAACGTCTTTAATGGTCTTGGGGGTCTTCATTTCTATGAGGGCCTTTATCTTTTCAGGATTGGCCTCAATGCCCCTTTGGTTGATGATAAATCCCAAGAACTTCTCTGCTCCGACCCCGAAGACACATTTACCTGGGTTAAGCTTCATTTGGTATTTGTCCATTGTGTTAAAGGTCCTCTCAAGGTCGGCTAGATGATCCTCTTCCTTCAAACTCTTGGTCAGTATGTCATCTACATAGACCTCCATAGATTTCTCGATTTGGTCTTCAAACATTTTGTTCACAAGGCGTTGGTACGTTGCCCCAACGTTCTTTAGACCAAAGGGCATGACCCTATAATAGTATGTCCCCTTATCGGTAATGAAAGCCATTTTCTCTCAGTCTTCAGGATCCATGAAGATTTGGTTGTACCCTGAATAGGCGTCCATGAAGCTCATGAGCTCATGGCATGCTGTAGCGTCTACCATATGATCAATATGGGGGAGAGGGAAGTTTTCTTTGGGACAATGCTTGTTGAGGTCTGTGAAATCTACACACATCCTCCACTTCCCATTAGCTTTTGAGACAATGACTGCATTGGACAACCATTCGAGATAGATGACCTCTCTGATAAACTCTGCATTTTTTAGCTTCTTGACCTCATCCCTGATGACCTCATACTTCTCCCGAGAGTAAATTCTCATCTTCTGCTTTACTGGTTTCACACCCTCTACCACGTTGAGCTTGTGGCTCATAATTTTAAGGTTGATCCCCGGCATATCTGCGTGGCTCCATGCAAAGACACCTTGTCTTCTCCTTAGCAGCTTGATGAGGTCTTCTTTTATGTCTATCTTCAGAGCTTTGCCGACTTGGATGGTTTTTTATAGCTAATCCTCATTGAGGATGATGGATTCTACCTCTTTCGCGACTTCTCCTTTCTTGAGTTTTTTCTCATCCCTGGGGTCAAGGGTGTCAATGTTATAGGTGGCTGTTGCCTTCTTGTACGCCTCTCTTTTTTCGACGGAGTTTAAGTAACATTCTCGCGCCATCGTATGGTCTCCCTGAACTTTCCCTACCCCATAAGGGGTCAGGAATTTGATCATCTGATGAACCATAGACGGCACAGCCTCAAACCCCTTGAGAGCTACTCACCCCAGTATAATGTTATAGGCCGAGAAGATATGTTCGTCCATCATAAAGAAACTGACCTTCTTGGTAAGCCATCTCGGCCATTCGTCCCCCATCCTGACATCGACCTCATACACTCCTAGAGGGTGAACTTTTTCCCCACTGAACCTAATCAATGGGTGATGGTATGGTACGAGTCTAGCACGGCTGAGGCCTAAGGCTTTGAAGCACGGCCAAAACATCACATCTGCAGAGCTACCCCCGTCTACCAATATCCTCGTCACCTCACATCCATGCACCCTAGTAGTGATGACGAGAGGGTCATCATGTGAGGCTAAGAGGCCTTTGAAGTCCATTCTTGAGAACCCCACTATCAGAGTATCCATATCAACCTTCTTCCTCTTTTCTGACTTTGCTTCAATAATGGTTGAGTGTACAACTTTTGTCACTGCCTTAGCTTCAGCTACATGGGTCTTCCTGTCTGCGACCTCTGACCCTCCTCCTGCTATGCCCCCATAGATCATTCCAATATCGAGCGAGATCATATTAAGTCTCTTTACAGGGTCGTGGTCGTCTCTCGGAGGGAGGTCAGGGTCGTCCTCATCATCCGAAGGGTCGTCCCTCCTGTTGGGAGGATCTTCTCTACATGTATCACCTCTCTTCTTTCTGGGGTCATCCCCTCAGCCCTTCTTGAAGGAAATCTTATCAACGTACTTCCTTAACTTCCCTTCTTTTAACATTTTTTCAATCTCATCTTTCAGAGCAAAGCATTTGTCTATCACGTGGCCATGGTCTTGGTGAAATTCACACCACAGGTTTTTGTTCCTCTTATGGGGGCTTCCCTCAACTTCTCAGGCCACTTCAGGGACCGATCACTCTTTATCTCATTAAGAATATGTTCGCAACTGACCGTCAGAGGGGTGTAATCAGCGAACTTGTCATTTGTAGACCTCTTCCTCCCCTTTTTGTTCTTCTTCTGGTACTTGTCCCCACTGGTGCCTCCTTTTTCATCTTCGTATTTTGTGGCCATCGCCTTTTCGGCGTTCATCACCTTTCCTTCTGTTGACAACAATTCAGCCATTGTCCTCGGAGGGTCTTCAACAAGCTTCCATAACAGCTTCCCCTTCTGGAGTCCTCCAATCAGGGATGTCATAGCTATGCTCTCCTCATAGTCTTCAACCTCTAATTTTTCTTTGTTGAATCTGGCTATGTAGTCTCTTAGGCTCTTATTCTTCCCCTGCTTAACATAGAGCAGGTGTGTGGTCTTCTTCTGTGGCCTCACCCCAAAGCAAAAGTTATGGATAAATCGGTATGCCAACTGCTTAAAGCTTTCAATGGAGTTTTTCATAAGAGACATGTACCAGGCATGTGCAGCCCCAGTTAGAGTGCCAGAAAAGGCGCGACACCTCATCTCATCTGAGATAGAGTATATATCGGTCGCTGATTGGTATATCTCAATATGGTGAATGGGGTTGGTACTCTCGTCATACCGAAGGGTGATCATTGGTGGCTTGAACTTGGATGGAATTGGGAAGTTGAATATCTTCTCCACAAAGGGTGAGCCTATGGAGTATCCTCTCTGAAGAGGGTCTCGGCTCTTCAGGATATCACCAATCTTATCCTCCAGTCGCTGGATCGAGTCATTTTAGGGCCTCGTAGGGTCGGCTTGGCTGATGTTATCACATGCCGCCTCTTTGAGGTAGACGGAAGGTTCTGCTGTAGCAGGCCTGTGTCGGCTATTTACTTCTCCCTGGCCGTCGTCCCGTTCATGGGGTCATCCCCCATGAGGTTGGCCATCTGCTGCCTCCCTTTTGGACCTCGCAACACTTCTCGATAGGGATAATTTTTCTCGCAAGTCATTTTCTGGGCCTAGCCTCTCAAAGGCCGACCCTCTACTCAGACGATCGAAAGCAGAGCCCCTCGGGCGATCGCCAGGATTTTGTCTTCCACACTTCCCTCTGCTCTCATGGAGAGGTCGCACAGTATTGTTAGAGACCTCATACGGCTCCCAACACTCTATGGGGACCGCCTCCTCCTCCAGATCATCATACCTGTCTTCTGGGCAAGGTTTTCCTTGCCTCCCCAGGCGTAGACGTCGGGGGTCAGCAACATCCCTCCGCCACTGAGGAGGCGGCAAGTCTTTGCGTGGTTCCTGGGGTGGTCCCCTAGCCTCGTGCTGCCCTGGAGCTGCTGCCGGAGTAATCATCTCTGGTGAGACTCCCGGTGGTCTTAGTATGTTTTGACTAAGAGTTGTGAACTGCTCCTGCATAATCCGCTAGCTTGCTGCCAGAGACTTCAAAGCAGCGGCCACATCAGCCATCTCAGACTGAGGTGGTGGTTGACTAGAACTGGGTCCTACTCCACTATCTGGTGGAGGAAGAGGTGGTGGTGGCATCTCCGGTGCCATGTATATGAGCTATAGAGAGCTGAATGATCAAAAGACTGATGAGCTTGAAAACCTTAATGGTTCTCTTTCAATGGTTAAACAACTCCACAAAGGGGCAGATCTGGTTCACCACCAGAGTGCTCGATGAGGTCAAGCTGCAGAAAGGAAGAGATGTATTCTCGTTCCCACAGACGGCGCCAAACTGATGATGCTAAGATTCAGCACCACCGGATAAGTGATGATAAGCTCAAACAGTGATAAGCATGGCAGCCATAGAGATATATATGTATAAGTATACAGAAGGGGGTGAGTATAAGAGGAGTAAGACAATGATGTATAGTGGTTCAGCCAATATGGCCTACATCCACTATGAGTGTGTGATCCACTAAATGTGGGCACTAATGGCCTTGGATACAATGCACATAAGCTCACTCTCTCTCTCTACTGTGTGTATAAGCAGGGTTTTTGCTAGGGTTACCATTATCGATCCCTTTGCAGGGTTGTAGGTGACAAGTATATATAGGTCTTGGGGGGTGTAGTGTACCCCCAAGCATGCATGGTGCATGTGAATGATGATCTAGCCAGTCCCCTACTGACACCTGTAAATGCCACCTGTGATTAATGATGACATAATATTCCCTCACGTGAGAGGGTAATATTGTTATAACGGTCTTCCACGTGCCGTGTGAGTCCCACGCGCACTATTCCACGCGTCTCCCAAATCATGTGCTGTGATGATGTCACCCTCGGCCTATGATATGAGGCCGAGGGCAAAGTTCCTGCTGGCAGTGAGCCTGGAGTAATGCATACCTCGTACTGTCGTACCCTCGTAGGGTCATCCGTACTATGATGAGGGGTCGGCCCCTTGAAGGGTCGTCTGGGTCTGATGAGGGGTCGGCCCTTTGAAGGGTCGTTCGGACTATGATGATGGGTCGGACCCTTGAAGGGCCGTCTGGGTCTGATGAGAGGTCAGGCCCTTGAAGGTTCGTCTGGACTATGATGATGGGTCGGCCCCTTGAAGGGTCGTCCGGACTATGATGATGGGTCGGCCCCTTGAAGTGTCGTCCGGACTATGATGATGGGTCGGCCCCTTGAAGGGTCGTCTGATATTGGTTGAGAGATCATCTTGGCCTCGTCCAGGTGGAGTACGCCCTCGGCCTGGCTGAGGGTATATATTGGTATATCACTGACCATCTTAGATATACCTGGTAAAACACCAAAAGGCCCTAACTGAGGAACCTCGGGGGGAGTGACCATGAGTTCCATCGGGCATTGAGTTACGAACCAAACAACCCTCTAATTAATATCACATCTACTTTAGGTGATGTCACTAGCCAACTAGACAATGTCAAATCTGCACTTAAGTAAACCACCGTGGTATTTGGGGCTGTGAGACAGTTAGTAAGCCACCTCTGTGACGACAGCCCCCTGACACACAGTGGTTAGGCAAAAGGCATGTCTTGGCACTTAATATTTATGACGTGGAGCTAACTAGTGCATCAGGTATTTAATGTTTGTGATATAAAGTATGAGGGATGTCTTTCACAGTTATTAAATCACTGAGTTATCTCGGGAGTGGTGTGGGGGCTATTTAAGGGCCCCAACCACCTCTGAGGAAGGGATGTTCTTTTTCGAGAGTTCAGAAGTTATTACTAGAGAGAATATACATCAGAAAGAGATTTATTACAAACCAGAGAGTTTACTCACCCACCATTGTCATTTATCATGAAACTTTAATATTTGACAGAGATCTTAAAGGGTGGTTAGGGTGTTTGGATGCCAGCCAAGGTGTATCTAGGGTACTTACCTCTCTCTCCCTCTAAGTGAGTTACTTTTGAGTTCATTATTGTCATTTGAGTCATACACGAGAGATTTGTGAGTTCAAACCGAGTTTATCTTCTCTAAGTTGTGTTTACGTGTCTTGTAGTTAATCAATAGCGTGATTAGTTAACTTATCATTACTGTACTCAAAAGGGGTACGCCTCCATCTGATCTAAACTACCCTCTTACAACATTACATCATAATATCCATTTGTCCCCTTTATTTTATATTTATCTCAAGATAAAATAAATTACATATATCATTTACAATGCCCACCCAAAAAAAATTAAAGCAACCTAATCATTACATTTTATGGGGTATATCGTAAACTATCATGTTTTTGAATAATGGCTTTATGTTAGCGTCGCTCAATATTTGCTCATTCAGAAGCCTCTGAAAAATAGTATCTTTCTAACACAATGACATAATATTGTGAAGGGTTAGTAAAACTCAGGAAATATCCAAGTACGATTCTCATTATGCCCCCTTTGTTTTATTTTATTTTATGTCATAAAATAAAAGTCAATTAAAGTTCGGGGATATTTGTGTAATGAATTATAACCACCCATACTCGTAAGTGTATAGTGCACAATTTAATGTCGTTTAATCACAAGTCCTATCAAACTCAAGAGTGTGTAAAATATCAAGGTGAATTAGGAATCGTGAAATGCTCAAGCTGTTTCGTAATATATTAGTCATGTTCAACATGGTCTCCAACTATTAAATAACATTTACAAAATGTTTTATGAAAACTCGGTATTTAAATGAAGATTTAATACAGTCCCTCTAACTCATTTTTAGCCTTACATTATAACGCAATGCATAGATATATCTTTCTATTAATTCTATAGCAAACCCCAATAGTTATATCACATAGAAAACTCTAATAGCTGTTGTATCTCAGGTGAAATAGTTCATCGTATACACAAGATCCAAGTGTATCGTAAGTAAATTCAAGAACGATGTTCCATGTTCAATATATTCTAAACTCATAGAATGATTTTGCAAATATTTACGAGATGCCAATAAAATATTTGAATATACCCTTTGGTTGTATTTTATTATTATAAAATAAACTCAAAATAATAAAATTTATTTCCTCGGATCTTAAGAAGTAAATATATAGCTAATGAATATTGAACTATTCATTTTAATGGTCAGTTCTAAATCTACATAACTCATTGGATATCTCTACACAACAGAAAATCACGTAAGGCGCATATACTCTTCAATGTACAGTCAAATCGCATATCAAAGTACCAAATATATCTTAGCATTTGAGCTACAATTAGATACTATTTTCTTTCAGCAGTTGACAGTAAAATATAAGATTGAAGGTACCATTTGTCTTTTCAACCTTGCCAACATTAATGAGAGTTGTGTACTTGGTATTAATAATGATACAACATTATCTATCAGTCAATCAACCAAATCTCTCCATTGGAAGAGCCTCACGACTATATCTATAGGTAAGGTGTACTTTTGCTTTTGGCCATAGTTGTTAACAACCATTTCCTTTATGAATGACTGGGTATTAACATTGGTTATCTCCCTTTCCTATTTCAAGACGTCAAAATATATTACTATATATTTTTTTTGTACCTCACTAGACACGATGTATTTTTCGACCCAACACGCATAAGTGTAATGTCGGATTCTCTCGAAAACTGTGTTCGTCAAAGTTGTACCGGAGGTATAACGCGAGGGGGAGAGGTTTTGTATGCTTGATCGAGCTCCATCTTCAACGAACGAGGTTTGTCATTTTTCGCCTTTAAGTTAAACCCATTTGCACAAATCGTGATGGGTAGATTTTATATATCAGACATGGTGAATCGCCCACCACCGGCATGATGGAGGGCAACGGGGAAAATGGTTCGGGATTATCAGGAAAACAAAATAGTGAAAAATCTCCCATAATTTGTTTTGAAAATCTATCAGAGCCACATGTACAAACCAATACAAATACACACCATTACATCCCACCACGCATACCACAACACGCCGAAAACCCAATGCCGGAGACGATTAGCTCCGCAGATCTATCACGATGAACCCAGAAAGAGATGACCGACTTTAGAGGGTTTGGTGAATTGCCCATTTCAAAAATAAAATATAAATCAATAAAAAACCCAGAAAATGCTCTGGCAGTTGGATCTATTAGCGACCAACACGTATCATTTGAGCCGGCTAGGAATCTACAACGGGATTGGATTAAATTTTAGCCTTTAGCCAGAGTAGAGCCTAGAATACTTTGAAGTTGGAAAAACTATTATTTTGAAGTCAACGTTTTGGCAAGAGCTATCAATCTTAAATGACCAGCACACAAGAAATCAGTAAGTTTTCTTGACACAATCATATATTTTGAACAATTCACTATCCTATCAGTTTTATGGAAATCCAAAATATGCAATCTCAAGATATAAATGTCAAACGTTTTTTTTACTCTATCAAGGACATCTGTTTGTTTTGTAAATAGACATTTAATGCCAGACATAAGATATTATAAGTAAGAAAATCAAATACTTATCCCGGATGAAGTTGTTTATTTTTTCCATAAGTGTTTGAGCAGAAGTTGTGTTGTCAACCTCTTTTCTCCATCTCCATCCACTTTTTCGAGTGCAAATGAGGTGTTACACGATAAAAAAATAGTGAATACCTCCCCAACAGAGTCTTCAAATGTAATAGGGGAGTTTAATATGGGGAAATACCAGATTTTTGTATGTGTTTGACTTGAGCAACATCGGTTGCGCCGACGTATCCGTCATAGTATGAAAAAAAGTTAGCGTAGTTCGTGGGTCCGTACTATTCACCGAAAAACTCATTGTTGTGGTTTCTCGGAGAGGAGATAGGTGGTGAAACTCATCTCAAAGCTCTTCTCCAAAACTCTTTTTCTCCTAATAAGCTCTCCCTCAAATGTATGCGGGTGAGGCATATTTATAGCTAAAACCAACACAAGTGGTCGCCACATGTCAAATAACCCGTGATGACACATATCCCATTTTAAATGGCATGTGTCCCATAACATATGTCAAAATCTCAACACTAGAATATTGTTTAGTTAATGCGTAAATAATACACAAATATGCGTGATATATCCGACGCGCATAACAGTACTCCAGTCGCATAAACACATGGACTTTTATCAATATTAATCATCTCCAATCTCATTTAATAATTAAATTAGATTCTTATCATTAATCTCCTCCTACATTTTCCCCCTCGTGCATATAGTTGATATATTGATGCATGTCTGAAACATATCGACTGTATGTACGAAACACCTTTAATCGGTTTTGATATTTTTTATCAACTCGTGAATCGTGGGTAATAATCTCATATCTCATTTCATCTTGATGATATACTTCTATCTTATATCTCACATTTTATGATATACTGCAACCTCATTTTTTATTTCTTAAATCTCATATTTTAGGTTTTGATCTCATGGGTTATTCCGAAGGACCTCATGATCATTCTTTTTATTCAAATGATATACTATGAGTGTTGCCCCCATTCCTTTTTAAATGAACATGCATCCACGATTTATTGTGGTTGTTCGTAACTCTGCTTTGGTAAAAAGTATTATCATGGACACATAATAACTACTTCATCATTCTCTTTCAATATTCTCAACAAAGCTATTTGGAAGTATATTATGATCCCATAACAACTACTTCATTGTTCAGTTTCATCATTCTCAACCAAACTTGGTGGAAGTATTTTTTATGGTTTACATAATAACTACTTCTTCGTTTTCTATTATCATTCTCATCCAAGCTTAGTGGAAGTATTATTATGGTTTACATAATAACTACTTCATCGTTTCTCTTTTATCTTATAGTGTATGCACGTGTTTTTAGCTTGTCTTAATCATGACGAGGCTTCTTGTGCATGTACGTGTTATTGACTTGCCCAAATTATGACAAAGTTTCTTGTGAATGCACGTTTTATTGACTCACCCAAATTACCACTTTTTAATGTTTTTCGCAAACTCACACCCACGAGGTGACTTAATAATGAAAACACACTTGTTGAGGTTTTTCGTAAACTCCGCCGTTAGAGGTGACTTAACAATGAAAACACACTTGTTAAGATTTGTCGTAAACTCTACCGTTAGAGGTGACTTAATAATGAAAACAAACTTGTTAAGATTTTTTTCAACTCCACCGTTAGAGGTGACTTAACAATGAAGATTTTTGGTAAATTCCACCGTTACAGGAGAGTTAATAATGAAAACACAATTGTTAAGTTTTTTTGTAAACTCCGCCTATAACGGTGATTTAACAATGACAACCACTTGTTAGAATTTTTCATAAATTTCACCGTTATAGGTGACTTAACAATGAAAACACACTTGTTAAGATTTTTCATAAACTCCACCGTTAGAGGTGACTTAACAATGAAAACACACTTGTTATATTTTTTGGTAAACTCCACCGTTAGAGGTGACTTAATAATGAAAACACACTTGTTAAGATTTTTGGTAAACTCCACCTATAACGGTGACTTAGCAATGAAAATCACTTGTTAAGTTTTTTTCGTAAACTCCACCTATAACGGTGACACCCATAACGGTGACTTTACAATGACAACTATTTGTTAAGTTTTTTTCATCAAATTCCACTAGTAACGGTGACTTAACAATGAAAACACACTTGTTTAAGATTTTTGTAAAACTCCACCAATAACGGTGACATCCATAAAGGTGACACCCATGACGGTGACTTAACATTGACAACCACTTGTTAAGATTTTTCGTCAAACTCCACCAGTAACGATGACTTAATGAAAATCACTTGTTAAGATTTTTATAAAACTCCACCAATAGCGGTGAAACCCACAACGATAACTTAACAATGACAACCACTTGTTAAGATTTTTTGTACAACTCCACCAGTAATGATGACTTAACAATGAAAACCACTTCCTAAGACTTTTGTAAAACTCCACCAATAACGGTGACACCCATAATGGTGACTTAACAATGACAACCACTTGTTAAGATTTTTCGTCAAACTTTACCAATAACGGTGAATTAACAATGAAAACCACTTGTTAAGATTTTTTTTAAACTCATTCTTCTATATCACTTTTCAGGACGGGAGCCCATACCTACCGAATGAAAAACTGACTGTGGTCTTTCGTCTATTTCCATCAATGACAAACTTCTCTGGATGAGTCAAGTCACAACGACCGTGGTTTAACCACTTACCAATTTCATCGGGTTTTGGGGAATATAATACACTTTTGAAGAAGATTTACCACAATACTCGCAAAGTTATTATAATACGATGTCATATCTGAAGGATGACTACGACTTTGTTAATCTCTAAGTGGCAACTATATTTAATTAGTCTGAACTTTTTGCGAAAGAAGTTGGAGAAGCTTTTGTAATGGTCTACTTGGACGTTACTATACTCTGAAGTTTCATAAATCTAACCTTGTCGTGGATGATGTCGAAAAAGCTTTAAACTACAAGCTACATTATATCATAATATCCATTTGCCCCCTTTATTTTATCTTTATCTCAAGATAAAATAAAATAAATTACATATATCATTTACAATGGCCACCCGAAAAAAAATTAAAGCAACCTAATCAATACATTTTATGGGGTATAATGCAAACTATCATATCTTTGAATAATGGCTTTATGTTAGCGTCGCTCAATTTATGCTCATTCAGAAGCCTCTGGAAAATAGTATTTTTCTGACACAATAACATAATATTACAAACGATTAGTAAAACTCAAGAAATATCCAAGTACAATTCACATTATGCCCCCTTTATTTTATTTTATTTTATTTTATTTTATGTCATAAAATAAAAGTTAATTAAAGTTCGGGGATATTTGTGTAATGAATCATATCCACCCATACTCGTAGGTGTATGGTGCACAATTTAATATCATCTAAGCACAAGTCCTATCAAACTCAAGAGTGTGTAAAATATCAAGGTGAATTATGAATTATGAAACATGCTCAAGTTGTTTCGTACTATATTAGTCATGTTCAACACGGTCTCCAACTATAAAATAACATTTGCAAAATGTTTTATGAAAACTCAGTATTTAAATGAAGATTCAATACGGTCCCTCTAACTCATTTTTATCGTTAAATTATAACACAATGCATATATATATCTTACTATTAATTTTATAGCAAACCCCAATAGTTGTATCTCATAGAAAACTCTAGTAGTTTTTGTATCTCAGGTGGTGTTGTTCATCGCATACACAAGCTCCGAGTGTATCGTAAGTAAATTCAAGAATGATGTGCAATGTTCAATATATTCTAAACTCATAGAATGATTTTTGAAAATATTTATGAGATGCCAAAAAAATATTCGAATATACCCTTTGGTTGTATTTTATTATTATAAAATAAACTCAAAATAATAAAATTTATTGCCTCCGATCTTAAGAAGTAAATATGTAGCTAATGAATATTGAACTATTCATTTTAGTTGTCAGTTCTAAAGCTACATAACTCATTGGATATCTCTACCCAACAGAAAATCCGGGCAACTATTCATTTGAAGGTGGCATTATTGAATTTTGTAATGTGTTGAGGAGATACGCAATTAAGGTTAGATTTGGTTCCAAATACATTAAAATGATAAAATTCATGTGATGGTAGAATGCACTAGTATAACATCAACATGATGTATGTGGCATGTGCATGGTAGGGTAGAGAATAAGAATGTGTGTTTCTATATAAGAGAATTGGTGAATGAGCACAGTTATGGGGTAGCTTACAAAACAAGTAATCATTCTCGAATGAGTTCAAATTCAATGGCATTGGAAATAAAAGAGTGTGTTCGAGTCAAGCCTTTGATGAGACCTATTGGAGTTGTTGACTTATTTGCAAATAATTATTGTATATCCGTAAATTATAACTGTGCAAGGTGGGTGATTGAAAAGGCGAGGAAAGAAATTTTTAGTGATCGATCAAAATCTTTTGACAAATTACGATGGTACATTGATGTTGCAAGACATTTTAACCCGGGAAGTCGTTTGGATCTTGAGCAAGATTCATCATCGGGGAGTTTTAAGAGGTTGTTTGTAGATTTCAAAGCATGAAGTGATGGATTTTGTTATTGTCATATATTTCTTGATATGAAATTCTAAAAAAATTGGTACAAGGGTACTCTTCTAACAGCTATTCGAAAAAAATTACAAATCAAGTTAAATATCACGCCTTTATGTTTTTAATAAAACATGAGTACTTATATCTTACATTAAATGTTATGTTAAGTAAAGTAATTTATGGTCAAAGTAAATATTAATTGTGAGGTATTATTTGTATATAGAATATGTTGTTTACTGTACTGTTTAGATTATATTAAATGAGAGAGCATTTTAACTTGATGTAAATGTTGTCTTTTACAGTTGATATAATTACAAAATATTTTTAGATATGTTTCCACTAGAATTTGCTATTTTTGACTCAGAGAATGATGATAATTGGTAGTGGCTTCTTGTACAATTGTCAGAATTTCTTTTGAAGTCACACGTTTTCACATTCGTTTCGAATAGGAATAATGGTGAGAAAGAGGATTCGTATCTTATGCTACACGCACGAATTCACTTTTTAAACAGATTTTATCTTAGTGTAATTTAGTGAACATGTAATATTAATTATGAAGTCAAATTCCAAACTAAACAAACATGCGAATAAGAAAACTGAGGAAAAGTCCCTTTTGGGCAAAACCTTTAATTTCAGTACTGTAAAGCGTTTGACAAACACAATCTACTTACAGACCTAGGTCCAATAATCATAACACATAAGGTCTTCAAATCTTCTATAGAATACGACACAATCCAGCGCCATCAACGATAAGCAACGCTTACCTTAGTATCCACTGATCAGCCTCAGGAATCTTCAATTCCTTTCTTTTTCAGCAGTAAAGCCTCGACTCCGCAAATTAGCAGTAAAGAAAATATCTATTAGGGTTCTTGAACTTGGAATATGTTCTGCTTGATTTGGTAAGGTGATACTTAAAGATCTAATGGGTTTGGATGAAAAAAATGGTAGAGTTTAATCACAAAAGGAACTCTAAAAAGGCTTAGAAAAAAGTCAAATCCCGTATCTCTATTAATAGAAAAAGTTGTTGCAAAGAGATAGGTATTAGAGATTTAGATCAGATTTGCTTAAAAAATAAAAATTCACGTACTCGTTTGAATGACTTGGTACGTCGTTCGAATGATGTACCCCATATCGTTCAATCGCTTTTCCAACAAAACATCGAACGATATTCTAGAGTTTGTAAAAAGGCGTCGCGTCGGATCTCATTTTAACGTGGGAAACTCGTTTTAATGACATACCTAATATCGTTCGAATGACATCCAACGAAACTTCAAATGACATTCCAGAACTGACCAAAAGGCAATGTTCCAGATTTTGTTCAAATGAAGGAACCTAGTTCTAACGATACTATGTAACTCGTTCGAATGAGTTAGCGAGTTTTCAAAAAAAAATTATAAAAGCATTTAAAAAAATTTGAAAACTTTTAATGCAAACTCTGATTTTAAAATATCCCCTAGGTAATTAAAGACTTTACTAAACAACCTCATAACTCTTCTGAATGTTGTTGTGATGAACAATCTTCAATCTTCTAAATGTCATCAACTTCTTGTCTTCGATTACGTGAAAGTAGCATGAAGGTACAGTGGGGTGTAATGGGATAAGCTAAATAAAAGCTAAATTGAGAAATTATAAAACTTGCTCTTATAAGTCTCCTCCTTTGGTTGTTCTAGTACAAAATACCAGTTAACGATAAATTAACTCCTAAGACTAATACAACTAATGCCCTCATAAATCAAGAAATAGAAAATGCATAAATTTATGAGTTTTCCGCTAAAAAGTCTTCCTAGTATGCTCTCCAAGAAATCATCATCAAAGCTGAATGACCTATAAAAATATGACAAATGAAGTACCATGATGCGTACGAGTTTTTAGAAAATCAATAAACTATCCCTCAATTTTTTCTCCCACCTTTTCTCCGTAATAGACAAAGGGTTAGAATCTCATCATGAATAATAATCATCATATGAAGAAGCAAAGATATGATCACAAATATAATTATTGAATCACGTGAGATGAAAATCCAAAAGGTATACCAACTATCTTTGAAATTTTTTAAAATTTTCAAGTATAAAATATATGTATAAAAAGTATATATGCGTACAAAAACACATAGTCACCATGGACTAACAATAAAATACCCGAATCATGAAAACGAAATAAAATTGTGTGAATATTTTTCATAGTCAAATCAACATAAGCATTCATAACATAGGTGCACGAAGTTATGAGATACTCTTAAAGAAATAACTCAATTTCTACCTTAGGTGCAAAATGTTGAAATCAAATGAAATTGACTCGACTTATGCAGTATGCCATGAATTTAAATGATTCTCAAATCAATAACACCAAACTATTTAATGCTTTTCAAAAGAGTCTGTTGTGCAAACTCACTGGTCTTATACTTTATAACACCCTCAAAATCTCATATATATATATAAGAATTCACTATCAAATATTTTGAAGATATCATAATGCTCATATGTAGCGAAGTATCCATGAATATAAAATAAATGGCCTTCGCACTTCTATTTTTGTGTGTCGTTAAACTTTTTAGGATCTTTTTGCAAAATGTGACTTTTAACGCAAAGTGTATTTTGCTCTTTCATAGCCCATTTTCATTGCTTAACATATATCAATATTTTCTAAGAAAAAAAATTCGGGCAATGGTTCTTACAAGCACAACTTATCTCTTTTTACATTTGGTTCGTTATTAAGCACGATTGAGATGAGTTCAATATATTTGACACATGATAAGAAAGTACAATGTTAAAAAAAGTCCATGCACGTGTACAATAAAGGTGACAATGAGTCTAACATTTAGAAAGTAATCATCAATGATTAACGAAATCCTATCGACTCATTATTAAGCACACTAACGAAACAAAGTCAAACACTACGGAAAAAGTCACGTGAATGGATGGAATGTGGGGGTGATCTGAATATCTTAAATATTCATCCATATACGGTGAACAACGAAAATACGAAAACCTTTTTGTCTTTTTCAAAATTTTATCAAAATAAAATGTTTTTCAATTTTTCAAACTTTTTCTTAAAAAATAAAAATCTTTTTGTAATTTATCAAATATATGGAAAAGAAAAACATATGAATACAATATAAATACAATCTAGCAATAGGGATATAAGATATGAAAATGATAATCACCCTATTCTAGAAACAAGTCTCTACCTCGATTGTTAAAACTGGAGGAGTACTCAAAAGGAGAAGACATCCTATGGAATTTCTCTATCAAACGTCGTGAAGTCTTGACTAAATACTCTACTTTCTCTCGAAAAATCTCAGAATCTCAATGGTGATGTGCGGGAGCATGTCGAGCAACATGAGTGGCAGTGCATGCAGAAACATGTGTAGGAACTCAAGTGGGAGCATAGAGGGGAACACGCGTGTGAGAAACTCTCCCTAACTTAAAATAAATTTCTCAAAGGTGACCTCTTTATTTGCAATGGGAACAAACATAAATGGTCTTGGTTCTACCTTGATCAAAATGACTAGAAGGAGCTCTCTTTGGTAGTTTAGGTTGCCTTGGTGGGTTAGGTTGAGGCCCATAAGGATCCATCACAAACTCAGGAACCGGCTCAGGTGCGATATTGGAAGTGGACGCACTGTCATAACTTATTCCTTGTCTCTCGTTAAAACCTAACATGAGAGCAAGGAGCGTCTTTTCAGCCCTTTTAAATGTGTCCTTTAAAGTTACCTTGACCTCCCAGACATGTTTGAGATCTTTCTCAAGTTGCGATACACGGGCTTCAAGTTTCTCACAAGTCTATAATGAAGCTTGAAGATCTCTCGTAAGACTAGCCACAATGTTGGTTAAATTGATACTTTCCTTACCAACCATAATCAATTACTCACACAAAGAAACTTTTAACTTCTCGAGTTGACTCACCGACGCCTTACACTCTCTCAAAACGTTCACTTCCTTTTCTAAATCGAACAACCTAAGAGTTAAACTTCTATTTTGCTTTTTGGTTCTCAAAGACTCTTTGTAAAGTTCGCGGTAGGCACGTTGAAGTCCACCTTCTCCCTTACTCAAATTATCATCTCTCTCACTTTTTCTGAATTGACTACAGTCAATGTCGAGGTCATCACGTTTAGCCACTTCTTCATCGACGTGAGGTGTACTTGATGTACTAACATGACTAGCCATGCGGTGATTCGTCCCCAAAATCTACCGACTTTACGTCACTATCGCTAAGAGTGGCTTTATATGCAGTTGTTCCTTTGCCCGATCTCTTTATCCTAGTGGCACACCCTTTCCCTCACACTCATAGCATCTCACCTCTTCTTTCTCACAAACATTCTTGTCCTCATTGCCATTTCTATTTTTCTCAAAACTTTTGTTTTCTTGGGAAGAATTTTCTTTATTATTTGAGAAATTTTTTGATTTTTTTTGCAAATAAGGCAAGATCATCAAGTTCAAAATCAAACTCCGACTCAGAATTGCAAACTTTTTCCTTTTTCTTTTTAGACTGGGTTTTCAAAATAATTCTTATTTCCTTTTTCTTTTTAGTTTTGGGGAGTATGATTATCTCATAAGTTGGAAGGTCTCCTACGAGTTCTTCTAACCTAAGTGTATCTAAAATACCCAATGAATTAAGAACATTAACTTTAGCAATAAAAGGGGATGGAATAGATCTCAAAATCTTTTTAACTACACTCGTCTCAGGAATTTTCTCACCCAAATTAAAAATAGAGTTAACGATATCAGACTACCGTGCATAAAATTCATTAAAACACTCAGACTCTATTATGGTAAATAGTCTCAAAATGTGTGGTGAGGTTTTTAAGTTTAGAATATTTTATGGAATTGGTACCCATGTGAGTGAGTTGAAGTATATCCCAGGCTTCCTTAGACGTGGTGCGTGTCGTGATGCGGCAAAACTCGTAGGGGTGACAACTACAGAAATGGCACTTAAATCGCAGGAGTTAAATTGACTCTATTTAAATTCATCTTATGTCCAAGTGGTGATGGGCTTAGGCCTTATGACATCGTCATTAGTCACAGTGGGTAGTGTCCACCCTCTTTCACAAACAAGCCAGACAAGCTTATCAATCGCTTTCAAAGCCGACCTCATTCGAGCTTTCCAATAAGCATGATTAGGCCCTTCAAAAGTAGGCAGCCTATTAGACAAATTGTCCGTAAAATCCATATTTTAAAGGATCACCCAAAAACTTAGTGTAACCGAATTTGATACCAATTTGAGAATTGGTATCCTAAAAAAATTCGTAAAATCAGGACCACTCGATATTTTAGTGCAACCTGCTTTGATACCAATTTGAAGAAACGAATTTGTATGAATATATTCATGTCTTAGGATACACACATAAATTCACTTTTTAAACATATTTTATCTGATGTAATTTAGTGAACAGGCTATATGAATTATGAAGCCAAATTCCAAACCAAACAAATATGCGAAGAAGAAAACTGAGGAAAAATATCTTTCGGACAAAACCTTTAATTTTAGCATTGTAAAGAGTTTAACAGACATAATCAACTTACAGACTACTTAGATCCACTAAGCATAATGTGTAGGGTCTTCAAATCTTTTACAGAATACGGCATTGTCCAGCACCATCCACAGGAAGCTGCTCTTGCCTCGGTATCCATCAATCAGCCTCAAGAATCTTCAATTCCTTTCTTCTTCATCAGTAAAGCTTCGACTCCACAAATCAACAGTAGAGAAAATCTGAGTTCTTGAATTTAGAATATGTTCTGCTTGATTTGGTTAAGAGATCCTTAAAGATCCAAGGGGTTTGGATGGAAAAATAGTAGAGTTTGTTCACAAAACGAACTCTAAAAAGGCTTAGAGAAAAGTCAAATCCCATATATTTATTTATACGGAAAGTTATTGCAAAGAGATAGATATTCAAAATTTAGATAAGATTTGTTTAAGAAACAAAAACTCGTGTACTCATTCGAATGACTTGGTACATCGTTCGAATGATGTACCCCATCTCACTCGATCGTTATCCAATGAAACTTCGAATGAAATTTTAGAGCTTGCCAAAAGGAATCGCTTCAGATTTTTTTTGAATGTGGGAAAATCGTTTTAATGACATGCCTAATCTCATTAGAAACGACCTCCAATGAAACTTCGAACGACATTCCAGAACTAACCAAAAGGCGACGTTATAGATTTTGTTAGAACAAAGGAACATCATTCTAATGATACTATGTAACTCATTCGAACGACCAATCAAACTCGTTCTAACGAGTTAGGGATTTAAAAAAAATAATCATTTAAAACATTTTGAAAGCTATTAATGCAAACTCTATTTTTAAAATATCCCCTGGATAATTAAAGACTTTACCAAACCTCCTCATAACTCTTCTGAATGTTTTTTTGACGAACAATATTTAATATTCCAAATGTCATCAACTTCTTGTCTTCAAATACGTGGAAGTAGTCATGAAGATTCAATAGGGTATAAAGAGATAAGTCTGATAAAAACTAAATTAAGAAATCATAAAACTTGCTCTTACAAATGGCATATTCAAATCTTTTCCAAGTGTTTTCCCACATAGATACCATGCCTACTGTGTATGTCATTTAAAATGTAATTTATGGGATAAAGTGTTAGGCATGAATTCTATTGCAAAGGAGAGGGTTATGACATTGTTTTTATTATGTGTGTATGCGCCAATGGAGGCCATTTTTAAGCGATACTATATGTTGATGCTTAAGGAATGTGGTGAGAGGGTAAGAGGGTTTTTAGAGATAATTTCAAAATAAAATGTAGTAATGCCTTTTTTTAAAGGAATGAGGTATGGAGAAATGTGTTCTAATGTTGGAGAGTCATATAACTTTAGGATTCGTGATACTATGAACCTTGCTATTGCAGATCTTGTTAACGCTATACGATCACAAGTGATGCAAATAGGTGAAAAATGTAGGGATGAAGCTAAAGGATGGAAGAGTTATTTGTGTCCTGAGATTGATCGTCTTCTACAAGAGTCTTTAAAGATTGAAAGAACCTGGAATATTAGCAAATCATATAAAAATGTATTTGGGGTAAAGGAGAAACATCCATTTAGTGTTGACACATTGAATTGAACATGTTCTTGTAAAAAATGGGAGATTAATCTGTTCCCATGTGACCATATTGTCATAGCAATACAAAAAATTCAGAAAGATTTTCATTTTCATGCGAACGATTGTTATTCAATTCAAAAGCTTTTACAAATATACTCTTAGGCAATCTCACCTATAGCTACTTTTGGGAGGGAATATGCAATTGATGATAGTTGTATCATTGAACCACCAATTTGCAAACGACCTCTGAGAAGGCCAAAGAAAAAGAGTATCCCCTCGAGGGGTAAAGAAGATGGGATGTGTATCAGATGAAGTCATTGTGGCATATTGGGATTTCATAATAGGCAGTCTAGTATAGAGATAATTTGTGATTGATTCATAAATAATTGTGTAGTTGGATTTGGTCACTTGTTTTGTTTATGATGTTTTCATTTAAAGTTTAACCTGCAAAATATTTTGTTAATAAATGACAATTGAAATTGTAAATATCAGATTCTATTTTTCAATTTTCTGTTATGTGCTGATTTTTGTATAGTTATATAGATTTACTTACTCTGTTTTTTCAATAATGTTTTACCTTGAGTTGTTTTAATATATTAGAGTCACAAAAAAATTGAAACTAAATATATACGTTGAAAGATTTTTCCTTGGTAGAAAATCAGATTAATTTAGAACAAATTTTTACTTTGAGTTAAATGTAAATACTCCAGCCAGGGAGATAATTAAAGTAAATACATAGTTTAAGTAAGTTTTGTGAATATCATGTACATAAATCTGTGCAACTTTTGAAATATGAAAGCGGTGAAGAGAGTGAAAGGGATATTGGAGAATTTTATATGTCCCCAATATTAGTTTACCTGATTTAAACTTTTACACAGAAATTAGTTGGAGAGTTGTGTGAAAATGGCAGTTACCTGGTTGCATATTTGTAGGAATAGTTACATGAAGAAATATAAGCCAAGGCGAGAATTAAGTATTGTAGAGAGTAGATATGTGTATAATGTATTTTTCAATTCAGTGTGTTTCAACGTGGTCAGATTAAGTAAAAAAAATTATGATAGAGACTCATTCATTTGAGGTTTGCCCAGAATAAATTCGAAGTAAATATATACATTAAACTTTTTTTGTTTAACTGTAGAGCAGATTAATTTAAATTAAATATTTATTTTGAAATGTTTTGAATTATATTCCAGTTGAAGATGATCCAGTGTAAATATATACTTTTAATATTATTTGGTAATTTTAGTTATGTTAATATATATATATATATATATATATATATATATATATATATATATATATATATATATATATATATATATATATATATATGCCACATATATGGGTTTTAATAAAAATATGGGCTCTGATTTTTTAGATTGAAAATAAGATAAATTAGACAAATAACAGTAAACTTGAAATATAAGTTAAAATTTTGTTAATTTGAAGTCAAATGGGTTATATTTATCTTACTATAATTTAAGACAATAAATGTGTCTTTGATGGGCACATTCACATGTGAAATTTTAATAGCGAAAGTAATTTGGAAGTCAGTAGCAATACTTTTCCAACATATACAAACATAAAAATCAGCGTTTTACATCTAATTGTCTGATAAAATTATCAGAATTGCACAACTATAGATTGAAGAAGAAGAAAAGTTGTGTGATATGAATTTGAGAACATATATCAATTTTCATTTGCAATTTTTTCAGAATGCAACGTCTCCTTTATGTATGTTCTTAATTATCTTTGCACGATATCTTCTCATAACTTCATTTGAAAATTCAAGGGCAAAAGGCTGATGCTTTGAGATGTGCTCCATGTAGTAGCAGATTACAACACCATAATCAACCCTACAAAATTTTAAGGAAATGTTATTTTTTAATTTAAAAATCATTCAATATAGATATTTACTATGAATTGTTTTCTAGTGGTATATAAGTTTAGTGAGTAAAATGTTATTTAATATTTAAAAATCAATCTGCAATTACCATCTACTCTGAGTATAAATATTAAATATTTGTATTCAAAGTAACTATTTATTATGAACAAATATTGTAAAGACAAATTTTCAATGGAGTCAATTAATTTATTGGCTTAATTCTGGACAAAAAAACTGAGTCATAGGTTAGGCTTATATGACGTGTTGATGAAGGCGTAGCAGCAAAGCTTCAAAGATTGTTATCCATCGTGTCATGATTCATGCCAAGTTTATATTCATGTTTTTGAGGATCTCACAGGTATGGATGCATTTGATTATGATCTTTGGAAATTTATTTTGGGTGATTTGTTTTTGAACAAAATCGTTTGGAACTATTTTTCAAATATTTTTTGAAGAATAATATTTTTGTGAGTTCGTTAGAATGAATGTTTAACTTTATTAGAACGAAAGGGGAATTTCGTTAGAATGAGGTTTAGACTTCGTTGGAATGAACTTTGAGACTTTATTAAAACTAACATCTAAATAACTTCAAATGGGCACTCTGTCAAATTGAAGGTTGGCCATTGGAAGCTCACGGCAAGATAGTTGGAACGAATATGCATGTTCGTTTGAATAAGACTTGTCTTCTTTTTAAGGAAATAAGCATTTCATTTAAACGAGACCTATGTTTTCATTCGAACAAACCCTTTGCCTTGAAATTCGTGTTTTATAATTTTTAGGTGTGCTAGATTCAAATTTTTCAAGAATTTTTGGCAAAAAACGTGTTACCATCTTTATACTGAAGTTACCAAACCCTAGTTTCACCCAAATCATTTAAAGATCCAAGTTTCATTGTTCTTATGCTTTGAGATCTTCATTTGTGGGCACTAAATTTTATTTCTCTCATCACCTAGATAGAGAAAAGGTTTTATGCGGGGGACTCCGTAATTGGTTTGTTTTATTGCGGTGAAGAAATGATGATTTTGTGTACCGACTCTATTGACGATTGTTGAGCCTCATTGGTAGATACCGAAGTATTTGTGGTCTCACACATTGTGGTAACTTGGGTGGGTAGGCTCCTGCGTTGCACTGTGGAGGAGAGGTCGAAGATAGAAGAGTGTCAAGGCTTTCAAGGGCGACGAGTCATTGTGTAAGTCTACTGTCCGTCTTTTATAAAACCTTATCATAGTGATCTGTTTGGCTGGGGAATTCGAGGTTTTTTCCGTTGTGGATTTTCCTCGTACATCAGTGTTTTGTGCGATTGTTTTACTCATTTTATCTGCTATTCACCGAGATGTATGTTTTATGTTAAAAAGATAGAATTGGGTAAACCATTTTATCGCTATAACTCAATTTAAATTTGGTGCACTAGTTTTTGTTGGGTTAATCTGTTTAAAATTTTATTCATTAAATTTGAATAATATAAAAATTAGGCTTTTGTTATCTGGACTATCCATGCCTAAGCTATTCTATCTTCTTAAATTGGTATCAGATCAGGTTGCACTAATTTATTACGTGATCCTTATTTTAAGTACGGATTCTTTTTTAATACCAATTTCCTCAAATTGGTATCAGAGCAGGTACACTAAGTTATTGTGTTTAGACCCGTATGTTTTTAGCCATGAATTTTGATAGTTTTGATGGTCATAGGGCTCCGATGTTTGATGGGTCAAACTATGCATATTGGAAAATGCGTATGATATCAGCACTTAAGGCAATATGAGAATGGGTAAGATTGCTCTGATACCACTTAAAGAGAGTGGAAGGCACTGATACCACTATGAGAACGTGGAAATAAATGTGCTTAGCAAGGATGGTCACAAATAAAGATTTCAATTTTTATCTTAATTAATTTTATCTTTTTATCTTAAACATACATCTATGTGATAAAATAGATAAAGCAAACTAAGCATTCTACAAAGGCAAAGTTTCAAGAAAAAAAAACTTTCGGGTAAAACCTTTTATTCACTTTATAAAATTTACAAATCGTAACTTATAAATTTTATAAATGAATCTACTATGATCCTCTCAAGAATCACAAAGCCGCGTCCTTCTTCAGCAATGATCCTCGCAAGAATCATAAGAACCGCAGACCTCCTTCAGCCTCAGCCTTTGTCTTCAGCAGTGATCCCCTCAGGTTTCACAAGTCAACCATGGAGATGCCTTCTCCACAAAGGTGTATGCAAGATACTAAAACTTTATAGGGTTTAAACGAATTCACAAGAACAATTTTTAGGATGTGTGTTATGAATTAAAAGTGTTTTAGAACACTAAACAATGAAAAACTTCTATAAAAGATATTCACAAAATGATCTGGCAAAAGTCTTAGAAAACCTTAACATGAAACAGGTATTTATAGGTCATTCATAATTTTTTGGGGGGCAACTCGTTTGAACAAAATTCAAGGCTCGTTCAAATGAAAAAAGAAACTCGTTTGAATGAAACAAATTCTCGTTTGAATGATAACGTGTTATCGTTTGAACAGGTTTCAAATGACCTTCTGACGTGTCAAAATAGTACGCCCTCTATTGATGTTCGTTAGATAAAACTTCGAATGACACTTCTAACAAAAACACATTCTCTTTTGAACGAGATTTCCATCTAGTTTGAATGAGGTTCAAAATCAAAAATATTTTTCTTTTAAAATAAAAAGCCCTATTATGTTTTGATAAATATAAACATCCCAAAAATAAATTTTGTGAATTAATTTAAACTCTAAATTTCTTTATACCTTTATAGGATGTAGGGAAGTCTTCAAACTTGGAGATGCTCGAGTTCGGTTTGTTTTGATCGTGCGTTACGATTTATAATCAGATATGTCAAACTATCCTAAATTATAAAAAGGCCTATATTATTAACAATATTAGATTTTTTTTTATTACAAATCTCCCCCTTTAGCTATTCTTGTAATAAACAAACAATCATTACCGAACATCAAATTAAGATCAAAATCTCCTATGACAAAAATCCTACTACCCTTTCCAAACCCTAGAAATGGAATGGCATAAGACATTGTCTTCAAATTTCCAGTTGTTCTTCCCTTTGGTAAACTTTGTCTTCCTCTGGTGTGTCTTGATTTTCACTTTAAGTACCTACACACATGAGACAAATAAATATACCTCGTGATGCATCGAGTTTTAAATAAGATAAAAACTTTAATTAAATTTTCCCCATAAATCAAACTCATCAAATCTCATTTTTTTAATTTGCTACCGGTAACTCAAACTCTTCAAATCTCATTTTTTATTTTACTCCCCCACCCCTTTGTTTTTATCTGAAATAGACAAAGAAGTGGAGACATAGGCATGAAATACGAAGCATCGCGTAGAAGATAAGATATCATCATAAAAAGATATAAATCAAGCACGTGTAATGATAATCCCAAAGGCCATTAACACCAACTATTTTTGAAAATTTTCATTTTTATCTCAAAAATAATGTGAATTTTACAAATATAACAAGATGCCATATATAATATATGAAAAATATACCAAAAAAAATCCGGCACACATATATAGGTATAAATGACCACAAAACATGACACAAAACACGCAAGTCTTATGCACTAGCATATATCGATGTCTCTAAACATGTGGGATGGAATGAATGGGTGTGAACTAGATACAAATAAATTATAACTCGAACACTTATATATGTTCAAGAAGTCCTAATTGACTGTAAAACTTTACCAAACTAAGCTTTAGCCTCAACTGACAAATAAAGTTGAACTTAATGAACAAAACAAGTATAATGCACACAAGCCTAGAATAATGATTATTCTACAAATCAATCGCGTTATGATAAAATAAGAATAACTAGGATTCATTGTGCAAACCCGTTGATCTTCAACTAAACTCCCTCAAAAGATAAACTTATATCATATTTTCTTTTCTTTTCTTTATTCTTTTGAAGTTATTTCTTTTGAATGATCAAACAAACTAAACTATGTTGGCCCCTTTTTGACAATTTTTTCTTAGACTCTTTTCAACGGTGGCTTTCACGCAAATTCAACCTCTTTTTCGCAGTCCTATCCCGTGTACATTCATATTTTTCAATACTAAATAAAATCTCTCACATGCAACGGTTCTTATATGCACAAATCTCCTATAGTTACACAAACATGTAGATGAGAAAATTGATGGGAGAACATCTCACCAAGCTCAGATATATATAGTGAAGTAAACGTTTAAAAATCTCGTGCATGTGTGTACGGAGGCATATAAAAAGTTTAATCCATAATGAAAATCAAGTTCAAAACAACTCCATAAATATGGTTAAGAATAATTTAAGTATTTATGATCATAACTGAATGTTCTGGTCACATGGAAATTGCAGAATGAATTTGGATTTAAACACACCAATATGACATACCAAATATGTAAAACTAAAATAAACAAAAACCAAAAAATGTTTTTGTATTTAATTTTTTTTTATCAGGGTAAAATGTTTTTATATTTTTCAAATATGACTCAATAAAAGGAAAATATAATACAGAAGATACACACGTCATAACACTACCAAACACATATCATGAAGCACAACTAGAGTATGACAAACAAAATCATTCAAGAAATCACCTATAAGATATAGCATGTGAAGAGTCATATGCAAGCATGAGAGAATCAACAAGTCTAATATCTAACGTCTCTAACATATATTTCCTAACCCAAATAGATGTATAATTAACGCGCCGAGTTTTGGAAACTAAGGGAACACTAGACTTTAACTTCTTAGGACCTCTTCTAAGATCATAGCAAAATTCCCTAAGGTGACCTTTCCTGCCATAATGTGTACATGTGTAGACTTGAGGAATATTACCTAAGATTTGACACCTTTTCTAAAGTACGTGGATGCGGTTGACCCTCTAAAATAAATAATGGTCTTTTCATTAGCATTGGAAGTATTAGAAATATGGGAGCTAGTACCATCAGTACTAAAATTACTTGAGTCTTTTAAATCAACCTTTAACTTCAAAATTTTAGACTCAAGCAAAGAATTTGACTCTTTCAATTTTAGGGACTCCTTGTTCATATGTTCAATCATTCATAGAAGGTTATCTCGCTGCCCCTCAACGAATGAAAACTTATCCCTAAGAGTCTTCTCACGTGCCTTTCTGTTACTCCAAAAGAACATATTGAAGGGTTTATTTCCATCTTATACTTGCGGCACCTTTCAAACACCCTCCTTAGGTTTTGGATGTGCTTGCTCTCCTTCTTTGATTTCACCACTAGGTCATCCACGTAGAACTCCCATATGTCATGAAACACATCATGGAATATTTCCATCATAGTATGTTGGTACGTGGCTCTCGCATTCTTTATCCCGAATGGCATGATCGTATAATGAAAATTTCCTAATAGTGTGTGGAAGGTAATCTTTTCCACATCGGATGGATCCATTCTGATATGATTCTAGCCAACATACCCGTCCATGAAACTATACATTTCATGACCCACGGTAGCGTCTACTAGACTATAAATATTGGGTAATGGAAATTCATACTTTGGCCAGGCTTGGTTAAAATCACAGAAGTCCACGCAAATTTCTATTTGACTCTTGTCTTTCTTTGCTACTAGTACAATGCTGGAAAGCCATATCAAATGCTTGATGCATTTGATGAACCCTGTTGTTAATAACTTTTCCACCTCTACCTTGATCTTGAGGTCCATCTCTGCCTTATATGTGCGAGTGTCTTACCTTACTGGTAGAGCATTGAGAAAAACATTTAGTTTGTAGGAGCTCACCTACGGATCTATCCTAGACATTTCTGCGTATTTCCAGGCAAACTCATTTATGAATTCTTTGAGCAAGCTGATGATCTCTTCTCTTTGCTTTGAGTCCAACCCCTTGGAAATTAGAATGGGTCTACCTTCCTCCCCTTCTAAACCCACATGATAAGCACCCAAAAGTATTTAAATAAAAACTCAAATAGACGATTTTTAATTGGTAATTCTCAGTAAAATGGGCCTTATGCGCTTACATGTCTAGCTTGTAGGTTAATGTTCATTTGCGGTATCAAATGCTCTAAATTAAGGCAAATACAACAATAATATGGTTAAAGGAGGTTGAACCCACTCCCGTAGCCTTACCCTTTCCCCTAATCGAGCCCAGACCTCCCTAATCATGTCTCAAGCCCTGTGTGTGTTTAGTTTGCACCTTTTAGATTTTTTAGATTTTTATTTGTGTCGTTTAAAATTTTTAGAATTTATTTTATATTTTGTTTTGAGTCATGCATATTTTTAGAATTTATTTATGTGTAGAGTTGTATATATTAGAATCCATATTGTGCGTCGTGTGTGTTTTTAATATGTTATTTTATTTTATTTTTACTGTTCTTATAGTTTTATAGGTGTGCGTTTTATTTGATTTTTATATCATTTATTTTTAGTCTTTAGTTATTTTAGTTTAGTTTTATTATTATTTAATTTTGTCTTATTTGTTTTTAATTTCGTTAGGTTAGTTTTATTATTTTTTATTTTATTTTATTTTGAGTCTTTTTATTAATAGGTTAGAATTTTTATTTTAGTTTTTAAATTTTAGTAGATTTTATTAGTCCTAATCAAGTCTTAATTTTATTGTTTTTAAGTACAAACAAAACACACACACACACTAAACCCCTACACTAACCTAACCCTTAACATTACACCCTCACACACACCATATTATCATACACATCACATACACCCAATACTACCCCTCATCATCTTCTCAAGCTCAGCAACCACATTCACTATCATCCCCTATATCCATTACCAAAAACCCAACTCACCCCAACTCAAACCACCTGCCACTGGCGCCACCCAAAACCCGGAGCAACCGACCTAAAACCCCATATCTCCAGTCAAGATCTGGTCAAAACCCGAATACCATAACCTGAGTTACAATCACTTCAAACCGAACTCTCATACCCATTAAACACATATCAAACCGCTACTGCCTTCCAACCCACGCCAGCGATAACCCGAAATCCGCCGGACTTACTTCTCCATCTTAACCCACTAAGACCTAAATCCAACCACCAATCTCGGAACTCATCTTGACACCCCCATCCCGGTTTGAAAACTTGAAGCAAAAATCCATCTCCAACCCGATTTCTACCTTATAGCTTCCAAACAAATATAAAATAAAGACCAAAACAAAAATAAACCCACATGTTTAAAACCTCATATCCCTTTTCCCCAAATTCCCCTCATCACTTCTCTCACATCCACATCCACCCCTTATTACTAAAATTCCCTCAATAACTTACACACCTCAAGCACCTTTATTCTTCTAACTTTGACCCTTGCTCCATTTTCAGCATTATAAAAGAAAATCCAAGGCCCATTTGAAGGAGAGAGGCTAGAGAGGAGAAGACCTTGGAGAGAAAAATACCATTTTAGTGTAGTTTTTAGATTATGATTTATTTTTATTTTTTATTTTGTTTTATTTTGTATTAGATATTGTGTGAGGGAATTAAAGTTGAGAGATAAATTGTGAGTTTGAAGCTTCATTCGAGAATATTATTAGTTTGTAAAAACTTAAATTTATTAGGCTTGTTCTTCATTTCCATAGTTGAGAACTATTTAGTTCAAGGCGTTTTGGTTCAAATTTTTCTCTTCTCTCTTCTATTATTCTTATGCCTCTTGTTATGATATAGTTCCATTTTATGTTTAATAATATCCTAATGTTAGGCTAAACACCACTTTCAAGGGGCGGGATGAACCCTTATTTGATGTTACTTTAATTATTTAGTTTGTTTATTTGAAATTCCCTTTGAATGTTAATTTTGATCCTTCACCTTTCAATTTATGCGTTGAGAGAGGGTAAATGATTTTTGAGAGAAAATCAAAATTCGAGATATAATACCCATTTTAGAATCGAACTAGAGATAGAGGTTTCTCAAGTGTGGTATTATTCCTTGAATTTCTACTTTAAATTTTATTTTCAATGATTTATATGATTTTTGATGAATCGATCCTAGCAGATGATTTATTAAAAGGAGTGTAAATCTATTTTCTAGAGTTGTGGGGGGGGGGGGGGGGGGGGTTGAACTTAATTTTCTAAAAGGGTAGTGTTTAAATTGCATTTGTGATGAGAGTTGACTTGCAACTTTAACACTAATTTGGGAGATTTCAAATGAGTAAATTAATTAATTAGAATAACTAGAATTTATGGCGTAGTCCCATTCCTTGATTGTTCTCACATTTATTTACCTCACCTTATCTCTTATTTTAGTGTTTGATTTTGTTCAAATTTTTTAGTCACTTAGTTTAGTTATTTCACCACTCCTTGAAAATTACTTTAAAATAAAAAATCCATAAAAAAATAAAAAAACAAAGAAAAAGTAAAAAAAAAAATCTAGAAAGAAAATAACTAGAAATATGAATAACATGACTTTTCTTGTGTTTCACTCCTTAGAGTTGGATTGACATCCTTACTTACCGCTATGCAAGTTTATATTATGTTTGTAAGTTTTCAAGGATTTTGATTAGCTTGGATTTGCAACGACTCAACATACGAAAAGTTCAAGCTATCTCCAGGTTTATCTCTTCCATCTCCTGTAGCTGCTCTCTTGGACTGTCTTACATGCATTTGAGCACTTCCTGAAGTTCCTCTACATGCTCTATAATATGTGACTCATATACCAAGAAACATATTGGTGTTGAGTCGATGCTCTCATCCCAGAATGCCTCCCGCGCAGATCGTTATAAATGGTATATTACATTTTCATTTGGGAGGACGACCTTCTTGCATGTTCTAGGGGGCTTGGCTACCTCTTCCGCCTTACTTTTTCCTTTTTCTATTTGGGGGATCATCCTTTGACCCAAGTGATCATGAATAGAAATCCTTGTCTAGGTATCTCCTCCAACCACCTCCATCCCCTCTAATTTTCTTACTAAGATCTTTCTCTCTTCGTCAAGCCCAGTATAGAATGCCGTATCCACCAGATGGGTTTCCTCAACAAAAAATGGTTTTTGAGTTATTTTTATTACAATTTTGGTACCTCAAATGTTGGCTTTGGCACATTGATGATACGTGGAGGGAACTATCCCATGAGTGTGCGCCCACACTCGCACCATGAGAAGTTGGTAGCAGGTATTAGCATTTATGACATGAAATTTAATGTGGGAAGTGAAGTTCCCTATCTTAATTCCCACATTCAAGTAGCCAAGTGACTGCAAGCCTGCAGTGTCAAAACATGAAATCACTAATAGTACAGGCACTATCTTGTCTTAAGAGATACCAGTATCATATAGAGTAGTGATGGCCATGATATTGATGGACAATCCTCTATCCATCAATGCCCTGGGAAAAACATTAATCAAATTTGTCACATAGAGTGGGCGGTTGCGAAAATATAGTACTTATCTATCTTCCTCGGAAAAGATCACCACTGAAGTGTATCTTTTAATCAATCGCCCGATGGGTCACTGCCAATTCAAAGAGGTATCCCCTCGATGTTGCACTAATTCCAGAAACTTTTTTGTAATGACCACCCGGGTGTTATACTTCACCCATATTTGGTTGAAAACCCATTTTAACTTAGGACTCCTTGTTATGGCTTCACACTCAGAGTCCAACTCCACTTCAGAAGTTTTAGCATTGCAGATGTACTCTACTTCATATGTTCCTCCTTCATCTAGAGTAAGGACTACATTTGCTTTACCTTCTGGGGGGTTCACTTGCTCAACCCCCTCATGTTCAACTTCTTCTTTATCAGGGCTGAGAAACTATTCTTCACGCATCCTCTCATTGCTCCACCACTTTATCGATTCTAAATCTTCCTCTTCTTCATCATATGCCACTACCATATTGGAAGTGCCATAATGATGTGCTGGGAGTTGGTTTTTGTTGACATCAGCAGGTGGTATTTGCGAAGTACCTGTGACACCCCGCCTAATTAAATACCGGGTGATTAGGCCTTCATTAAATTAAAACAAGTTTCCCATTTGATTCTTTCTTAGCATCACTGTCGATAACCTTTTAAAAAATTTACTAACCACCTAGTATTCAAAAAAGTCAGTGCCAAATTTATATTTTTATTAAACAAAACAATATGCGAAAACAAATACAATAACTAACCATCCACGTAATAATTGAATAAGTTGAACAATCATCTGATAAGCAAGGATATAAAATAATACCGAATAAACCTTCAGTTCCCAAATCCAAATAAAAGTCCAATATAAATAAAGTTCAAATACATAGTCTGGCTAACATAAAGAAATAATTGAGGGCCAAAATGCCTGAATGAAATACTGAGTTGCACCCTACACTAAGAATGAAGTAACTAAAGTGTCTAATTCAAAATCCCGCAAGCATTCACAAGTGCTGGAGCTACACATCCCTGGAACAGATCATTCTGCTTGGCATCCCTGCGGTTGAACACCTAAAAGGTTTTGGAAAAGGTTTTTTTGTAAGTACGGGTCAGAGCCCAAGTAAAAATAATTTAAAAATATTTAGCAAACATTTAAATATCAATTTAAATGAACAGTTATTAAATACACATGTTAGGATGCGGACACTCCCTTGAGTTTCCTCACCTCTCATCTATAGTACACACCTAACGTCCCATCTAGTCAAGCTACCCAATCTAACTTGGTCTCAAGTATCTAATAAGCCTCAAATCAGTCTAGCTCACCCGTACCGCCCATACGGTATGTTACCCAATACCCTGAACTACCATTTAATCATAGTTAAGATTCTCCTTAACTTACTCGTACTGCCCATACAATAAGCTACCGAATAACCTTAATAACTAACATATCTCCTCTGTTATTATTAAATCAATGTTACAATTTCACATATTTTATGGTACAAGCCTTACCATTTAAGTTTCTATACTTAAACTTTATTTTAGATATTCACCATCCATCTTCCTACTATTTAGGAATTTATGTAATTTGTAGAAATTATTCAATTTGGATGATTTAGATTTAATATATTCAGTTTAAGTTAATTTCACACGTGACGTAATTTAACGTGAAAATAAGATTATTTTAAAAGTAACTTTTATGGTGATTTTGAGGTCACGATTGATTCTGAAATGATCGAAATAGTAAAAAAAGTGTACCCGAGGGTATAGTTTGGGCCCCGGGACGATTTTAGGCCAACCCGACACTGTTTAAAGGCTTTTCGATCATTCAAGAGCTTGTGGTTTAGAGAACTCCAAAAATACTAATTTTTATATCTGATATTGGAGAAAGGAACTAGGGTTAGCACAATCATAATAGAAGAGAGGCAAGAGGAGAGGAAGATGTAACAACCCGCATAATTTTGGAGGTATTTTCAAAATATAGAGGAAAAATAAATTTTTGAAATTTAAAATTTTTGTTAGTTAAATATGTTGGTTATGATTTTAGAAGATTAGAACTTCAAGCAGAATTGAAATCGGATTTAAAATGGTTTTTTAGTGGAATTTTTAATATTTTGCCTTATGGCATTTTTAAGGGAAACTGTCAGATTTTAGGCATGATCAATCGATCGATGATTTTCATAGATCGATCAATGTTCCCAAAAAAGGTGAACAAGTATTTTTGAGGAGTTGTGGTTTGATTCAAACTCTTATATTTTTTACCTTATAAAAAGGGATCGTTGGCTATTGTTTTGGAACAGCCTTGGAGCACAAAAATACTCAGAAAACATATTTTTATTTCCTCTCTTTTTATACACAAACATGCCCTTTATTTTATGCATTCAACCATAGGTTTTTGGAGGTATTTTTGGGGCTGTTTTGAGGTTGTTATTGGAGGAGTTCTTGGTGATCTTTGAGGACTGTTTTGGTGGATTAATCTGTGTTTCTGGGCAGATTGTTGTTGGTTCTTTTTGATGGTTTAAGGTATATGCTCCTTAATCTCACAAGTATTATTCTCGTTGTTTTCTTGTGATTATTGACTCATAATTGAATTGCTAAATTCATTTGGAAATATGGAAAATTGTTGTTGGAATCTAATTTTGGATTCATGTGGTATTATTATTGGTGTTGAGCTTGTTGTCATTAGATTTTAATATGGCAGTGAGGTTGGGTACCCGCCAATATTCCTTTTTCCTAATATACTTACAAATGCATAGGTACGGTACGGTGGTGAGGCCTGATGACCCGGTTAATGTGTTGTTGAGAAATTATATTGATATAATTGCTTATGAGATTCGCTTTCGATTTGAATATTCGTATTGTGACATTTTATTCACCGCTAATATTTGTTGAGCATATTTTCTGTCGTATTGTGTACTTCCCTATATTTTCTTTTAGTGGCAGGTTAGGGCGGATTTTGGGAGCTTGGGATTTTTGGAGATGGATTTTAGCGTGGATTATTTTTAGGAAGATTTTAATACAAGAGAGAAGACTTGTATTTATTTTGATGTATAGAGCATTTGGAGATTTATTTATTTTTGAGATAGTTAGATTGTTGTAATTATTTCGAGAGAATGGTTGTATTTCTTTGAAGATGTTGAGATTTGTAGTTCTCTTTGTATTGTGGGATTTAGATGCTCTATACATTGTGATTGGTGGATTTGGTTAGTTTTATCGACAGTAGCGCTTCGTTCGCTCTCCCCGGGTGGGCGGGGTGTCAATGGTATCAGAGCTTAGGTATACGATAACCCTCGGGTCTTGGGTTTTGGGTCTGTTGCGTTTTTGTGGCGCGTATTTTGGAGATAGAAATTTTTAGAGAATCGTTTCACGTTAGGCATCTAGATTAGATGTGAGGAATTTATTTTTTGGTGATGAGATTATTTTTGGAGATTATTGGCTTGATTTTTGAGAGTTAGGTATTCGGCGAATTTCGAGGGCAAAATTTCATTGTTAGTGGGGAAGTGTAACAGCCCGCGTAATTTTTGGGGTATTTTCAAAATATAGAGGAAAAATAAATTTTTGAATTTTAAAATTTTTATTAGTTAAATATGTTGGTTATGATTTTAGAAGATTAGAACTTCAAGCAGAATTGGAATCGGATTTAAATTGGATTTTTAGTGGAATTTTTAATATTTTGCCTTACGACATTTTTAAGGGAAACTGTTAGATTTTAGGCATGATCGATCGATCGATGATTTTCATAGATCGATCGATGGTCCCAGAAAACGTGAACAACAATTATTTTTGAGGAGTTGTGGTTTGATTCAAACTCTTATATTTTTTACCTTATAAAAAAGGATCGTTGGCTATTGTTTTGGAACAGCCTTGGAGCACAAAAATACTCAGAAAACATATTTTTATTTCCTCTCTTTTTATACAAAAACATGCCCTTTAATTTATGCATTCAACCTTAGGTTTTTAGAGGTATTTTTGGGGCTGTTTTGAGGTTGTTCGTGGAGGAGTTCTTGGTGATCTTTGAGGACTGTTTTTGGTGGCTTAATCTGTGTTTCTGGGCAGATTGTTGTTGGTTATTTTTGGTGGCTTGAGGTATGGGGTTTTACACAATATGCTCCTTAATCTCGCGAGTATTATTCTCGTTGTTTTCTTGTGATTATTGACTCATAATTGAATTGCTAAATTCATTTGGAAATCTGGAAAATTGTTGTTGGAATCTAATATTGGATTCATGTGGTATTATTATTGGCGTTGAGCATGTTATCATGAGATTTTAATATGGCAGTGAGGTTGGGTACCCGCCAATATTTCTTTTTCCAGATATGCTTAAAAATGCATAAGCGCGGTACGGTGGTGAGGCCTGGTGACCCAGTTAATGTGTTGTTGAGAAATTATATTGATATAATTGCTTATGAGATTCACTTTTGATTTGAATATTTGTATTCGTATTATGACATTTTATTCACCGCTAATATTTGTTGAGCATCTTTCCTATCGTATTGTGTACTTCCCCATATTTTTTTTAGTGGCAGGTTAACGCGGATTTTGGGCGCTTGGGATTTTTGGAGATGGATTTTAGCGTGGATTATTTTTGGGAATATTTTCATACAAGAGAGAAGACTTGTATTTATTTTGATGTATAGAGCATTTGGAGATTTATTTGTTTTCAAGATAGTTAGATTGTTGTAATTATTTCGAGAGAATGGTTGTATTTATTTGAAGATGTTGAAATTTGTAGTTCTCTTTATATTGTGGGATTTACATGCTCTATACCTTGTGATTGGTGGATTTGGTTAGTTTTATCGATAGTAGTGCTCCGTTCTCTCTCCCCAGGCAGGCGGGGTGTTACAGAAAAGGAGAAGAAATCCAAAGGTTCCTACACAGTTTTTTGCCCCGAACGTAACGGAATCGAGATCGTAGAGAGGGGAGAACCACCACACCATCTTATCAACGAATTTAAGACCTTCTATTGAGAGGCAAGTATTTGAATGGCAATTTATATTAAGCATGTTATAATACCCATGTAGATTAGGGTTTGATTTCATGCTTTTGGAAGTTTTATATGAATTTGGGAGGGTTTAATTCATAAACTAAAGTAGGAATGTAAGTAAAGATGTTACTTAATTATGATAATATGAAATCATTGGGTTTGGGCTGGTTAATAGGAGAGAAATCTTAGTTCTTGATTAATAAAGACGATGAACATAAGAAAACTAGGGTTTTAGGTTTATTAAAGGATAATTTGATTCTTGGATTGAATCATTGAAGTTATTTGTGTAAACTTTTCATCAGAAATTATCCCTATGTGAAGATAAAATGATATTTGAATATATTTGATGATTAATATTGAATCTTAATGCGTTCTTGGTTGAATAACATGAATCTTGAATGACTTAGGATTTAATTGATGAACACAAAATGTCAATTTTCCAGAATTTTTTACGTAACTTTAAACGTATGCCATTTTAATTGTACTTAGAGTTAGAGTGATAGCGATAGATTACTGGAAATATCTATGTCTTATATTTCTAATGAGTTTTGAATCAAGTCAATAAGAGTTCGGTAGAGGGAGTAATCGATGTTTTACTATAGGGTGTTTGATCTTCCAACATAGTAATCTGCCAGAATTGTTGATGTAAATTAAAATGTATTCCATTTCAATTGTACTTAGATTTAGAGTGATATCCATATATTACTGGAAATCTATATGTCTTAGCTTTCTAATGAGTTTTGAATCAGGTTAATCGGAGTTCTGTAGAGGGAGTAATCGATGTTTTACTACAGGGTATTTGATCTTCCAGCATAGTAATCTACCAGAATTTTTGACGTAACTTTAAACGTATGACATTTCAATTTTCCTTAGAATTAGAGTGCGATCCATATATGGATGTAAATATATATGTCTTAGATTTCTAATGAGCTTTGAATCAGGTCAATCGGAGTTCTGTAGAGGGAGTAATCAACATTTTACTACAGGGTGTTTAATCTGCTAGAAAATTTACGACTCTATTCGGTTTACAAGATTTTGAAAATTTTCCCTTTTTAAGCCCATAATTTGCGGATAACTATTGGGGGAATTTTTGGAACATATTTAGAATATAATGAGGGATATATTGTATGACAGTAGGCCTTGATAGGTTTGAGACTTAGTCATGTATGCGAGAGTTAAGGCTAAGGCTAGTTGGGCTTAATTATTAATGTAATAATTCGAGAGAATGAGAATGGATCGTAGAGAGGATAAGGGAAATTATGAGGTAGACCAATAGGAAAATTGTGGATTAACTACTGAATTAACTTGGGGGTTAATAATAGGCCCTTCGGGTAGAGAATAATACTCGAAAATATACGATATAGAGTATATTTCAAATAAAATTGTACAGTGAGCATTCGATAGAAAAATACTATGTACGGGTGATAATCATAGGTTGAGTGTATATCTATATGGATTGATTTTGAGTGTATACCTATACGGTTTTATTATTATAGGTCGTGTGCGTACCTATATAGAATATACATATGGATAGGTTATGTATATGCCTAGTATGTATTATTATGTGTATGACATACCTCCACTGCTTGCTATCGGGGGGAGGTTCCGCATCGTGGACGGTCTAATCCTGATGAGCCCATAAAGGGGATTTTAGACTTGTACCCATAACATAGGACCTTGGATACGTACTATATGAGAGTATGATAGTTTCGACGGTTGAATGGGAGCATAGGTATGTGTGTGACCCATTTGGCTGGAGACTATGTTCGCCTCCAATATGTGTGATTTGTATTTTGGGTTCAAGGAGACATGCCGAAGAACCATTTGTCCGTGATATAGTACGAGAGCTACTTGGACTGATAGCTGAGTACACGAATGTGCATCATGGTGGCTAGACCGATGGACGCTATATTTATATATATATATATATATATATATATATATATATATATATGCTTGGATATTTTCTCCTACTTATGTGTGACAGTAGTGAGGCTAGATAATGTGTATTTAAACAAAGATTTATCTACTTATGTGAGATAATAGTGAGACAATATAGTATGTATCTAAAGAACGATTAATCTACTAAAGAGTAAATAGTAGGAAGATTAGATAGTGTAAATCTAATTACTGATGAATTTACTAAGGTGTAAATAGTAGGAAGATGGATGGTGAATATTTAAAATAAAGTTTAAGTAGAGAAACTTCAATGGTAAGCCTTAAACCATAAAATATGTGAAATGTTAACGTGGGTTTAATAATAACAGAGGATAGATGTTAGTTATTAAGGTTATTCGGTAGCTTATTGTATGGGCGGTACGAGGAAGTTAAGGAGAATCTTAACTATGACTAAATGGTAGTTCAGGGTATTCGGTAATGTATTATATGGGCGGTACGGGTGAGATAGACTTATTTGAGTCTTATTAGATAGATAAGATATAAATCTTTCCAGATATGTATGGATCGCACTCTAATTCTAAGGACAATTGAAATGGCATACGTTTAAAGTTACATCAAAAATTTTGGTAGATTACTATGCTGGAAGATCAAACCCCCTATAATAAAACATTGATTACTCCCTCTACAGAACTCCGATTAACCTGATTCAAAACTCATTATAAAGATAAGACATATAGATTTCCATTAATGTATGTATATCACTCTAACTCTAAGTACAATTAAAATATCATACATTTAAAGTTACGTCAAAAATTCTGGCAGATTACTATGCTGGAAGATAAAACACCATATAGTAAAACATCGATTACTCCCTCTACATAACTCCAATTGACTTGATTCATAGATCGTTAGAAAGCTAAGACATAAAGATTTCCAGTAATGTATGTATATCACTCTAAATCTAAGTACAATTGAAATGGAATACGTTTAAAGTTACGTCAAAAATTCTGACAGATTGACATCTTGTGTTCATCAATTAAACCCTAAGTCATTCAAGATTCATGTTCTTCAACTAAGAACGCATCAACATTCAATATTAATCATCAAAGATATTCAAATATCATTTTATCTTCACATAGAGATAATTTCTGATGAAAAGTTTACACAAATAACTTCAACGATTCAATCGAAGAATCAAATTCTCCTTTAATAAACATAACACCCTAGTTTTCTCATGTTCATCATCTTTATTAATCAAGAACTCAGATTTCTCTCTTATTAACCAACCCAAACCCAATGATTTCATATTATCATCATTAAGTAACATCTTTATGTTCATTCCTACTTTAGTTTATGAATTAAACCCTCCCAAATTCATATAAAACTTCCAAAAGCATGAAATCAAACCCTAATTTAAATGGGTATTATAACATGCTTAATATAAATTTCCATTTAAATACTTGACTCTCAATAGCAGGTATGAAATTCGTTGATAATATGGCGTGGTGGTTCTCTCCTCGCTCCGATCTCGATTCCGTTACGTTCGGGGCGAAAAACTGTGTAGGAACCTTGGGATTTCTTCTCCTCTTCCTCTTCCTCTCCTCTTGCCTCTCTTCTATTATGATTTTGTTAAACCTAGTTCCTTTCTCTAATATTAGATATAAGACTTAGCATTTTCGAAGTTCTCTAAACCACAAACTCCTGAATGACCAAAAATCCTTTAAACAGTGTTGGGTTGGCCTGAAATCATCTCGGGGCCCAAACTATACCCCCGTGTACACTTTTTCGACTATTTCGACCCTTTCAAAATCAACCATAACCTCAAAATTACCATCCAAGTTACTTTTAAAATCATCTTATTTCACCTCAAATTATGGCACGCGTGAAATTAACTTAAACTGAATTAATTAAATCTAAATCATCCGAATTGAATAATTTCTACAAATGAAATAAATTCCTAAATCACCAATATAATTAATTTCCATATTCCCCAAAATACGGGGTGTTACAGTACCATTGACCACTTTCTCACCAATGATCTTCTATATGTAGAAACAATCTTCGGTGGCGTGCTTCACTATTTGGTGCAACTCCCAATATTTGGCATCTGTTGTTGGTATTTGACCGTTAGAGTGGGGTAGACTTGCTACCCCCTCTCTCACCAAAGTAAGGTAACCATCAATGGCCTCCGCTGCACTACAAGGTAGCGGTGGTGGGATGTCATCTTCAAACTTCCTTTTGTTTGTCGGGCTATCTCCTTTGAACCCCGAACCTCCTTTCTTATCCTTTGATTTCTCATCCACATAGTTAACAACTTGTCTCCTAGAGATATGGAATATCCCTGAGGTTACAGGAACCTATGTCCTCCAATTTGACTGTCTTGATTTTATAACCATGGTAATATTACTAGATGCTCACTTGAATTCTCTGAAAGTTCCATTTCTAGTCTCATTTAATAAATGAAGTTTGTACTCCACTAGGATCCCCTCAACACAGATCTGCAGTAACCTCTCTTCAGCTACGCCTTTGTGAACATCCAATTCCCTTTCAAAAAAATATTTGATGTACTACATTAGTTCTTCATCAAACTTCTGCACTTCTTAGGCGAGGTGCCTCAATGTGAAATCATCTTCCGCCATGAAAAACTTTTGGAGGAACTGCCTATGTATCTCCTCCCATATGGCCATGCTATTGGGTGCAAGGTGGGAATACCACGTATACACCTTTCTAACAAGAGTCTTGGAGAACTCTTGCAGGTTCAAGTCCTTGTCATTCCCTTTCACACCCAAATATTCCACAAACCTCTTTACATGCTATCTGGGATTTTCTCCCTTGTCATTGACTTTATGAACTTCGGTGGAACATACCCCTTAGGGAGGGCTTCTCATTAATGCTCTATGGGTAGGGATTTTACAGCTCCTCATACAAGTGAGAGAATTCCCTTTGAGAGGAAAGCAACTTCTTCACTTCCTTTATAATAACGGATTTGGAGGGAAACTCCTCCAAGCTAACTTTCTTTACTACTGGTAAACTCACTGGTGTTGCTACTTACTCCGGCACCACCTTCTGTGTTGGAGTCATTCCTATGGTTGATGTTGTTGCAGCGGCTACTCCTCAAGCTGGGGCTACTGTCGATGTCATATATGATTGACTCAAGCTTGCCAAATCAACATTTTTTGCTTTAGAAACTCAAAAAATATACTCATCAAGCTCATACATGTCAACGGGGTTGCTGCTACCGCGCTAGTATATCCTACTTGAGGAGTAGGTGCTATAGCTCATGTCACTACCACATCTTCTTGTGTGGTCTGGTCGCTCTGAACTCCATTATCAGTCGGAGTATCTTTAAAAATAAGTTGCTTAGAAAAATTATAGTCTTATTTGTCCATGGTAATGAGGATACCTACCCAGTGGAGTCTCCAAATATAGGAGGGTGCTGTAATTGATCTCTATGAAGAACTAAAATGGGTGAGGCGTGACCCACTCCAATGGACTCTGTTCTCAAGGTCTTCAACATCTCAAGAGCAGCTGTATGAGTAAACCTTCTATTTCTGGTAAAAATGGATTAAATGATATGATGAAGAACTTCAAAAATAATAATGGTAACTTAGAGAGAAAGATCTCCTGAGAAATGGTTGTAATTATGGGAGTGAAGAGACAAGCATTTATCACTTAGAGAGAGAGCATGGAGAGAATACTAGATCTGGTGTGATTTTGGCAGAGTAACGAATTAACTTAAGTTTCTATTATGATTTGACCTTACCAAAGGGTCCTATTTATAGGTGAATACTAGGATGATTTAGGCCTTTTGGGGTGCCAAAAATGAGAGGGAACGTTAGGAACAAGGTGTGCAATGTACCTTTTATCCCTACCTGTCTGCAGCCGCCTGTTCCCTCTGACAGACGACATATGGTACAAACCAAAGTTAAAAAGAAAATATGTCTCCTAATGGTGACAAAATATGTGATTTGGTAAATATCATTTTAAACGATAACTAGTTGTACAAACTTTTTAAAACTTGAAAGTAACCTTGAGGGCTACCCTCTCTAAAATCATTTTGTAAAAGTGTTTTTTTAGCAACCTCTTGGATACTCACTTCAATTATAACTAAGTGTGGGTCGTGTAACGGATTTAATGACTCATAGAGTCCCTCTACTAGTATTATCTCTATCTTAAAATGCCAAGTGGTTGAGCTTGCTTAACAAATCTTGCCTCTCAGCCACTAAACCAAAACTCCAAGGCGATCCCAACTGTCCTGCTTGAGCCATACTTGCTCAACTAGGCTACTTGTGTAAGAAAATAAACATTAGTACTTTGTTTCTTAACAAGTAAATAATTCTTAGGACAAGGGGACACTCGTGGTGGACCCCCTCGCCCTCAGTCATCTATTTTTCTGTCATTTTTTATGGACAGAGAGGCCACTCATGGTGAGTCCCCTCACCCTAATTTATTTTACCTTGTTTCATAATTTATGCAGTGAGAGGGAGTCACTAAAGGTGGAGCCTCTCGTTTCTATGTCTGTTTCTGTCAGAGGGGTCACTTATCTTGGACTCCTTTGCCATAAATCTACTTTAACATTATTTGTGATTAAGGGGCCACTTTTGGTGCACCTTCTCACCACCAACTGTAATTGTTTACATTGCTCTTGGTCGAGGGGCCACTCGTGGTGGACTCTCTCATAAAAAATACACTTTGAATATCTTGAACAAGGGGCCATCTGTGATGGACCCCCTCGCCTTTCAACCTTTATTTTAACTCGTCTTAGTAGAGGGGCCACTCGAAGTGGAACCCCTCGCTATAAACTACCTTTTTTACTAAGTTTGGCAGAAGGGGACACTCGTGGTGAACCCTCTCGCCATTGAGGTGTTGATTTTTTCTCCTAGTGATACCCTTATATAATAATGATTGCTAATGCATGCATAATCCTTTTATTCATTTAAATGATGAAGCAGACCATCGTTCTTGGTAGGAGAAAATGATTGTATTATGTGAGAGAGAAAGGATCGCGCCCATGTGTGTCTTATGGGTTACATATGTACTTTTATGGCATTTGAAAATTGCGAGCTTCTCGATTTTGAAAAGGGGTGATTGAGTGAGGATCAGGTCCTAAGTAGTTCTGAGTAGAGTGGAGGGAAGATATTTTTTTTAGAATAGAATGAGTTGAGAAAAGTCATAGTGCCACGAGAGTTCAGACCAGGGTGAAATTTTTTAAGACGGTCTAAATTGACTGGACGAGTCATTTCTTCTCCATCGAGGCGCCGTCGGAGAGGATTTTAATGATGTAGGGGTCACTTCAATTGGGCTTGAATTTTCCTCTTGAATCCCATACGGGTTCTACAATTTCCTTGAGGGCAGGATCTCCTTCTTGGACACCTCATTCCTTGAGTTTTTTATTGAATGACCACAAAATATGGCAATGGTGCCCTTGTATATGATAGAGTTCTTTCAACCTCCTTTCGTCTAAGAGCACAAGTTCGTCGTAGCCGTTTTAATGCCAATCTTCTTCACTGACTTTACTTTCGACCATAACCCATAAATAAGGTATTTTAAGTTCGACAAGGAGGACCGCTTCCATGTCATATACTAAAGAGTAGGTAGTAACCCTAGTGGGTGTTCTGAGAGAGGTATTGTATCCCCAGAGGGCATACGGGATTCGATCAACCCAATCTCTATAACTTTCAGTCATCGTGCTAATAATGTTCTTAAGGTGTTTATTGGCGGCATCGACAACCCCATTAGTTGCGATTGGTAAGGAGAGGACAAGCCTTTGGTTCCATAATCATCAACTAGTTCTATGACCTCAACTTTGAAATGGAGTCCATTATCTGAAACTAACTCATGGGGGACTCCGTAGCGACAAATGATATTCTTTCTAATGAATTTGGCCACTTTCTTCGCATTTAATATTGCGTATGACTCGTCTTTGACCCATTTTATGAAGTAGTTAATGGTGACTAGTATGAATTCATGCCCATTTGAATCTTTGGGAGTGACTTTCCCAATGATTTTTATGCCTCAATGGGAGAAGGGTCAAGGAGCAGTCATGTTGTACAACTCCCGAGGAGACAAGTGATGAATGTTAGTGAACTGTTGGCATTTGAAGCATCTTCGAAAATAAGTAGTTTAGTATTGAAACATGGAGGTCCAGTAATAACCTTGATAGATGATCCTCTTGGAAATCATGTGACCATTCATATGGAGCCCACATCCCCCACTGTGGAACTTCTGCATCATGTCTTCGATCCCATCCCCTGCTATGTAATACAAGTGGAGTGCCTTGTCACAAATGATGTACTAAGCAACCAACTTACGAAGGGTCGCACGGTTTTTCTTATCAATGTCTCAGGGATACCTACCATGTTTGAGGAGGCACCGAATGTTATTATACCATAATCCAACCATGTTCGAATCTTCTTCTGTAATGAACTTAATATAGTAGCAGTGAGTGGGTACAACCTGTTTCTATATTAGAAAGGGGGCCATCGTTATCCCCTCAGGCATGTCAACCATGGAGGCCAAGGTCGTCAGTACATCAAGTAGGATATTCCTCGAGAAAGGAAGGTAATGGAAGGTGATATCTTTGAATTGGGAGGTGAGCTCTTCTAATTGAGCGTGGAAGGGTAGGAGCTTCTCGTCTTTGAATTTCCATTTCTCGAGGAATAGCTCCATGATGAGGGCGGAGTCTTCATAGACACCCATGAATTTGATTCCTTTATCAAGGGAGATCATGAGCCCTACGGTGCATACCTCGTGTTTTGTTATGTTGTTGGTGTAAGGAAAATCCAATTTTATAGCAATAGGCGTGTGAGAATCATCAGCGGCGATTGGGAGTATCCCATTACCATACATTTTCTTGTTTGCACCTCTGTCAAAATATATCTGCCACCTGAGGTCCTCGTAAGAGGTTCAGAGGATGTCTTCATATAATAATTCAAAAATCCAAAGCTCAGTTCCCTCCATGGGATTATCGGCAACGTAATTGGAGATGCATCTTCCCTTGATAGCCTTTTATATGACATATGTGATGTCAACTTCAGCGAGTAATATTATCTAGTGGGCCATGTGGCTAGAAAAGGTGGGATTTTCTAACAGGTATTTCATTGGATCCATTTGGAACACCAGTTTGATAGGGAATGCAAGCATGTAGTGCGGAGCTTTTGCATAACCGAGACCAAGGCGACACATGCCTTCTCTAACGTAGTGTAGTTTACTTTATACCCAACTAGATTTTGACTAGCGTAGTATATTTCTCTCTTCTTATAAGATTCCTCAATGTACTAGTCTAGTATAGCCCCTATTGCAGTGTCGGTGATAATCAAGTATAGGAGGAGGGGGAGACCTTGTTGTGGAGGCACGAGTATCCAAGGTCAGGTGAGGTATCGTTTGATTTTATTGAAGGCTTCCTGGCACGCCTTATTCCAAACTTTAATTGAATCCTTACGAAAAAGCTTGATTGGCTTGCAGATAAAGGTCAATTGGCTGATGAATCGACCATATTAGAGCTTACCTAGGAATCCACACACTTCTTTATCCATCAGGGGTCGTGGAATCTCGAGTATTTCTTTTAGTTTGGCAGGATCCACCTCAATACCATTTTCGCTGCGGGTTGACTTCCTTGTGGATAAGATCGTGCAGGATGGTTGGATCATCCCTTTGGTAGGTAGCCACGACATTCTTGAGACCAAATGGCATGACTGTTTAGAAAAAAATTCACCACGGGGTGATGAAGCCGGTCTTTTCCTGATAGTCAGGTTGTGTCTTAATCTGATTATACCCAACGAAGACATTGACAAATGACTTGAGGGCATAACTAAAAGTGTTATTTATGATCATGTCGATGTTAGGTAGAGGATAATAATCCTTTGGGGATGCCTTGTTCAAATCTCGATCTTCGACGCATATGCGTACTTCTTCTCCCGATTTCGACACGGGGATGATGTTTGCAAGCCACGTAGGATATTTGACTACGCGAATGAAGCCTACATTTAAATGTTTCACCACTTCGTCTTTAATTTTGAGGGACCACTCTAATCGGAGATTTCTTAATTTTTGCTTGACAGGTTTACTGTCTGGGAAGATAAGGATCACGTGTTGTGTTATTTCCGGGTCAATGCTATGCATGTCATCATAAAACCATGCGAAGACATCCACAAACTCTTTCAGAAGCTCTTTAACCTACGACCACTCATGATCATAGAGGGTGGACCTTATCCTAATCTCGTACAGATAAATAATAGAACCAAGATCAATAACAACAGTCTCATCATTGTTAGTTTGAACGCAGTTATGTTGTTTCATTTTTTCCTTATTGAGATAAGTTAAGAATTATTCATTTACTAAATCATCTTCATCGATAGTTTGATTATAATCAAGACAATTAATATGAGTCACAACAAAATACTCGAAATCATTTTTTATTCATTCAAAATGTTTCCAGGGGATACAGTAGTGAAAACCTCATCAAAGGAGGCCTTGTTCACAATAACATCAGAAATGGAAGAAAAAATAATAGACTCGGGTATTTATTAGATAGGATAAAAAATGAGGTTCAGGTTAACTTGTGTCGGCTAGACAGGAATGGCATGCCAGTTGAGGAGGGGTACATCAGCAACGGTGATCTTCTTGGACGGGTCAGACAGTTCAACTTTCAAGTGGTCCATGCGGAGATCTAGCCTCAGTGTTTGTAGGTCAAAGGATCCATCCGTATAACTGTCCTCAGATATTGTGGTGCCTTCCATGGATTTATTTGTTAGAAGCTCTACCTCATTCTTTTACCCTTTATCCCAAGCGACTTCGTCTTCAAAGAATATCTTTATCTGAAAAGTGCGACTGTGTGATAATTGATTTATATTAAATTCGCAAGTTTCCAATCAACCTTTATTTAATTCATCCCTTAAACATACATCTAAGGTGTGTGTATCAAACCATAAATAAATAAAGCATGTGACACAAAAATATGCTGAGACACAGATTTCAGGAAAAAAAAACCTCTTTCGGGTAAAACCTTTATTTCACTATGAATATATAAATCACAACTTACAATTACATAGAGAAATCTGCAATGGATCAACGCGCAGCTAACCCACAAAGACACGCAGTCTTGAACTCAACAAGAGAATACACGCAGCACCCTCCAAGGACTCGCAGCCCAAACAACAAAGGAAGAACCTCAGCTCTCCTCAATGACACGCAGCCATAACACTTTGTAGAGACTCCCTCAGCAGTGACACGCAGCCCTCGGTTGCAAAGATCTCCCCACAAAGATTGTACAATAGAAAAGCTTGTGTTCTAGGGTTCCAAAAGATTCACAAAAGTAATTGGGATTTTTGTGTGTGAATCAAAAAGATGTTTGGCACATCAAAAAACGAAGTCTTGTTGTGTTTGAACTCTTAGAAACGTTTTCTCAAAGACTCAAAAAATATTCCACCGAAAAGGTATATTTATAGCAAATATGAGTTGGTGGAAAGAATTCTCACGGAACTGTTCGAAATTATCAGAAGCGGATCGGTCCGTCTTGGAGGCGAATCGGTCCGACCTCGGATCGGTTTGTTTTTTAAAGAGGCTTCTTCGGTTTGCCTGCAATTCGGGGTTTACTGGTTTTGGTGCACAGCGTATCGGTCCGTTATGGAGGCAGATTAGTCTGGAGGTGGATCGATTCGTTTTTAATATGGGCGGATCGGTTCGGTTTACTAGAAAACAAAAAATCTTTTTAAAAAAACCTCATTTTGCTTGAAAAAACTTACTTCTTATTTTTATAAAAATATTTTATAAAAATTTCCCAATACTAAGTATGAAACTTTAAGGGACTTAAAAATAAAACTTTACCAAGTTCATTCTTAAAGAGGTTCTAATGTTGAAGACACTTTGATATTCGGATCCGTTGATGTAGATGCGATCTTGAATTTCTTCAACGGTGTAACGACGTACGACATACAAATTGATAATGGACAAAAGTATCCTTAAAAATCTCCCCCTATGTCTATGCCGATGCATACATAAAAAATATCCGAATTATCAACTAATGACCTATACAAATCTACCCTCCCATGAACCGTAAAGATGGAAAGATACAAATGTTTAAATCTTCATCGTTTGTTCTTCAATCTTCAACAATCATCAAGGATCAAAGCTTTTCTCATCAGGGTGTGCAACATATTGATCTTCAATCTTCGTACCTACACACATGAGACAAATCAAATACCACGTGACATATCGAGTTTGAAATGAGATAGACATAGATACCAATTTATGATAAAAACTCAAAAACATAAGCTAAATCTCAAAAACTACCCCAAAATTCAAACTCCCCCATAATATGATAATTCTTTCTCCCCCTTTTTATGATGTCCCCAAATAGACAAATGAGAAGAATGAATCAAATAAGCAAAATCGAGGTGTCACGGTACACAAAACAAGGCATTAAACAATATGTCAAATGTTCATCTTGCAAGGAGATGCAAAAACAATTCACAAACTCTTTTTGATTTTTCATTTTTTTATACAAAAATAAGATACATTTGAAAAAATATGCTACAAAAATCACACCATGGATTTAGACTCAAACAACCAAGTCAAGGAAATGGAATGAATGGGTGTGAACACATTTGATAGGTAAATTAACTCAATCAATCATATGTGCATGATGCATATGTGTACCGCAAACGAATGAGCATCAAAAGTATCCTTAGGTGTAAAATATTGTTGAATTTAGATGACATCGTCTTATGCAAATCAACAAAAAAAGTCAAAGTGATTTCCACACCAATAACGTCCAAAACTATGTAGCGCATTTTCAAGCATTTTAAGGACGTGCAAACCCTTTTTAAATTCTCCAACCAAACTCCCTCAAATATATTTTCTTTTAGAGGTAATCTAAATTCTCAAACTTTGGAGAATTGGTGCAAAAACCTAAATGGCCCATATTTGGCATGAATTTCTTTTTATTGTCTTTAAATATTTTCGGGCTCTTTTAACCTCTTTGGACCTCGGATAATAAAATTCCTCCATTTGTAGGTCCAATTTAACGGTGGCTTAGTATTCGCAAAGGCAAAATGAACCTTTCGCAGCCCTTCCCCGTTTTTCAAACAAAGCACACAAACTCACAAAATGGTTCTTATATGCACAATTTCCTTATAAACATTATCACACTTGGTTCGTTTTAAGGACAGGATTGAAGTGAAAACACCCAACCAACATGTGATAAGACAAGCACAATAATCAAACAAATCCGTGCTTGTGTGCAATAAAGGAAATTATGAGTCAAACATGTAGGAAGAAACACTTAATTACATCTTAATGACTCCAAACATTATAAAGCACAAGGATGAATTGACCTATTATCTCAAAACACTATCAAATAGTCACATGAAAATAATGGAATGATGTTGTGACTCAGTCATTCTAAGTATCCATCCATAAACGGTGCAAACAAAATACAAAAATCTTTTTGGATTTTCTCAAAATTTTCTCAAAATAAAATCTTTTTGTATTTTTCAAAAAAAAAACATACAAAATGATACATACTAGCAATAGGCAAACAATGTCATCATGAAAATCATCCTATGCTAGTAAACAGGTCAAACCTCAATCATTAGGTGTGGAGGGGCTTTCCAATGGTGGTGACAACTTATGAAAAACCTCCATCAATTCTTGTGAAGTTTTGACTAAAAACTTAACTTGCTATCTTAAATGTGCAAAATCTCTCATGTAGTCTCCGGGAGCATGTAAAGTATCATGTGTGGGTGCATGTGTGTCAGAAACATGTGTAGAAGCAAAACGTGACACATAACCCAACTTAAAGCAAAATTCCCTAAGGTGCCCTCTACTTTTGCAATGTGAGCAAACATAAATAGGCCTAGGAACACCTCTCTCAAAAACTCTAGGACGCACTCTCCTAATAGGAATGGGACGCCTAGGTGGGTTAGGGTGAGACTCACGTGAATCAAACATTAAAGTGGGAACCGGCTCGGGTGCTAATTGGGAAGTAGAAGCACCGTCATGACTTATTCCTAACTTCTCACCTTTACCCTTATGAACCACCTTTTCAACCTTCTTAGGTGCGTTCACAAAATTGACTTTGACCTCCCTGGCTCGTTCGAGATCACTTTCGAGTTGGGATATATGTGTCATCAGACTAGACAACGTGTTGGTCAAATCACACTTCTCCTTTCTCAAAACCTCCTTCTCTCTCCCCAAATCTAAAACCCAACGACCTAAATCTCGATTATACTTCTTTGTTTTCAAGGTCTCGGTGTACAAATTTCTAAAAACTTTTTGGAGCTCACTTTCATCTCCACTCTCAAACTCGCTCTCATCTCCACTAGAAACACTCGAGTCATCACTGGTGCTCTCATGACCTTTATCAACGTGAGACAAAGTGGGTGTGCTCACACGACTCGAAAAAGCTACAAACTTCTCACCACTAGTCTCATTACCCTCACCTTCACTACTATCACTAAGTGTGGCAGCATGGCTACTTTCTTTCCTTTCTTTCTAAGCCACGTAGGACACTCAAACGACTTATGCCCCTTACCCCCACATTCAAAACAAGTCACATTCTCAAAATCTTCCTCACACTCCTTATCGGAGTCATTCTCTTTTTCCCTCTCACCACTTTTTTTGTCCTTTCCTTTCTTTTTATTTTTCTCAAAAAAATTCTTTTTATTGGAAGAATTGTTTTTGTTTATGTTGAGAATTTTTTTAAAGTTTTTCGCAAAAAAGGTCATATCATTAAAATCAAAGTCTCCCTCAGAATCGAACTCACAAACTTTTTCTTTCTTTTTCTTAAAATGAGTCTTTATAGCAATACCATTATTCTTAGCCTTAATTGTTTTGGAAAACATGTCAATCTCATAGGTTTGAAGATCTCCTACAAGTTCTTCCAACTTAAGTGATTTTAAATTTCCCAAAGAGTTCAAAACAGTGACTTTAGGAATAAAGCATTTTGGGAGAGATCTCAAAATCTTTTTAACGACACGCGTGTTATCAATCACCTCACCCAAATTAAAACATGTGTTAACAATGTCTGACAAACGAGCATAAAAATTATCAAAGCATTCAGACTCAGACATGGTAATAGTCTCAAATTGGGTGGCCAAATTTTATAATTTTGATTCTTTAATCACGTTCGTACCCTCATATGTCAGTTTCAAAACATCCCAAGCCTCTTTAGACGTGGTGCACATCATAATTTCGGCGAAACTCATCAGGAGAGATAGCTCCAGAAATAGCACTCGGACCACGGGAATTAAAATTGGACAATTTATAATCATCTTCAGTCCAGGCTGACACGGGTTTTAAAGTGGTGATGTTATTAACAGTGACCGTGGGAGGAGTCCAACCATTTTCGCAAAGAAACCAAACACGCTCGTCAATAGATTTTAAAATCGATTTCATACGATCTTTCCAGTAGGCATAATAAGACCCGTCAAAAATAGGCATCTGATTATATAAGTGCTCCATAGGAAAAATTGCGAATATTCACAAACTTGATTTAAAAAAAATCAATATCACACAAATTTTGCGAAAAATAGGAATACGCGATAAATTAGCTCAACCGGCTCTGATACCAATTTGAAGAGTGCGACTGTGTGATAATTGATTTATATTAAATTTGCAAGTTTCGAATCAACCTTTATTTAATTCAGCCCTTAAACATGCATCTAAGGTGCGTGTGTCAACCCATAAATAAATAAAGCATGTGACATAAAAATATGCTGAGACACAGATTTCAGGAAAAAAAAACTCTTTCGGGTAAAACCTTTATTTCACTATGAATATATAAATCGAAACTTTCAATTACATAGAGAAATCTGCAATGGATCAACGTGAAGATAACCCACAAAGACACGCAGTCTTGAACTCAATAAGAGAATGCACGCAACACCCTCCAAGGACTCGCAGCCCAAACAACAAAGGAATAACCTCAGCTCTCCTCAATGACACGCAGCCATAACACTTTGTAGAGACTCCCTCGGCAATTAAACGCAGCCCTCGGTTGCAAAGATCTCCCCACAAAGATTGTACAATAGCAAAGCTTGTGTTCTAGGGTTCCAAAAGATTCACAAAAGTAATTGGGATTTTTGTGTGTGAATCAAAAAGATGTTTGGCACATCAAAAAATGAAGTCTTGTTGTGTTTGAACTATTAGAAATGTTTTCTCAAAGACTTAAAAAATACTCCACCGAAAAGGTATATTTATAGAAAATATGAGTTGGTGGAAAGAATTCTCACGGAACTGTTCGAAATTATCAGAAGTGGATCGGTCCGTCTTGGAGGCGGATCGGTCCGACCTCAGATCGGTTCGTTTTTGAAAGAGGCTTCTTCAGTTTGCCTGAAATTCGGGGTTTACTGGTTTTGGTGCAGATCGTATCGGTCCGTTATGGAGGCGGATCAGTCTGGAGGTGGATCGATTCGTTTTTAATATGGGCGGACCTGTCCGGTTTACTAGAAAACAAAAAATCTTTTTAAAAAAACCTCATTTTGCTTGAAAAAACTTACTTCTTATTTTTATAAAAAATTCCCAATACTAAGTATGAAACTTTAAGGGACTTAAAAACAAAACTTTACCAAGTTCATTCTTGCAGAGGTTATGATGTTGAAGACACTTTGATATTCGGATCCGTTGAAGTAGATGCTATCTTGAATTTCTTCAACGGTGTAACGGCGTACGACATACAAATTGATAATGGACAAAAATGTCCTTACATTATCCTCGATTTCATATTTTTCTCTGCGGGGTCGTACCACGGTTCGAGGAATCCACAAATGGGGAAATTTTCACCTTCCTTAAAAAACCTCCCATTCACATAGTCTCCTGAGATTGTATCCTTGCCTTTTAAGCTTCTTTTTTTATATGGCTGAAGAAGTGCCTTGATTTTAGTTAGGTCACACGGGGAAAGGCTTCCTTCAGGACTATTGGCTCGAGGATTCCCTATTGACGTTAACCCAACCCCATTTCGGGCATGAATAACATGTTTTTGAAAATCTGGATTACATTTATGTTCCCATGTTGGATGTGCTCTGGACACATTCGATCTTTGAAATTATCCCGAACTGGGATAAAAAGTGGGTCAATCTTAAAATTGGAGAGAAACATGTAATGAACCTCATGCTGAATCTCTAGAACTAGATTATTGGGTCTGGTACAATCTGAATTGTCATCATCCTCGAAAATTATGATGACTTGACCATTAAAAAAGAACTTCAATTTCTGATGAAAATAAGAAGATGCCACCGTATACTGCGAAGCCATGAGCGACCAAGGAAGAGGTTAAAATTAGTGAGTATATCGATGACATGGAATTCTGTCAGAGGGCGGATAGGGCCAAACCCTAGTGTAAGCTTTATGAAACCCATAACTTCTCGATGAGTATTATCATAAGGACGCACAATGGAAATATTGTAGTGAGATCCCTGAACTTTATGCCCAAGCAATTAAGGCTTCTGAGTGGGCAGACAATGAGGGATGACTCATTATCTACAAGTTCCAATGTAACCATATTCCCCATGACTTCAACGGAGACGTTTAGGATATAGTTTTGATCAGGGCTGATTTTTAGAATTTCCTCTTCGAAGAACGAGATGAGTCGGGTAGTAGTCATAGATCCAACCATATTCACTACTTCTTTAGGAGTAGTGGTGGGAGGAACCGTGGGTCCTATAAGGTGCTTTATTAAGGCATTCCTATGTAACTGGGAGGACACGAAGAGCCGCTACATGGTGATGTTGTTCTCGGTCTTTTTGAGTTGGTGAAGGATCCCACTTTCTTCAACTATCATCTCTGGCATAGAGAATTCCTCAACGAATCCCTTTCCCTTATTCGTTCTTGCTGACAGAAGCATTGGATTCTTATAGTGTTGCTAGAATTGGGTCATGTGGTTAACGGAGGTAGGGAAGAACAAGAACCCTGTATCTTCATTTACTTCGGGTGTTATAGATACCTTGTTGACCCTTCTAAGAAATTCCTCGAAGGAAATCATCTCACATAAAAATGCGACTGAATTGGCTTCTTTATAGTTTGATTCGTCATCTGAACTATCAAAATCGTCCCCATTCGGTGGAAATGATGTCATCTTTCCATGAAAAATCGATGCACTTAACAACCTCTACGGATTCATTATACAAATCATCATAACCAGTGGGGAAGTGGAGGAATAAAGGCCCCAGGCGCCTATGGAATTTATAAATCATGAGCAACTTGGAGACTGCATATTTTTTACTTCTTAATGAAGATTGTGGACATCCCGGGCGGCGTCAGTGGAAGATCCCTTGAAAACACTGCATCGCGGTCTCGCACCTCTTTAAAAGGTGCTTCACCATCGTCGGTGTGGGGGTAAATGTGAAGAGATGGAGTCGCCAGCCTATTTTGTACAAAACATGCAAAAGAACATGTTGCCACTTCGAGTGAGCAGCATCAAGGACAAACTGATGCATACGAAACCAATAGTTCGAAGGTTCGGGGGCTAAGTTACGGAATGGGAAGGTGTTAAGCATCCATCACGTCCTTTTGATCTCTCATGGGCTAGTGCTATAATATTCCTTTATATCCCCATGAAGTGTGTGTGTACATGTTTATATAATGGAAATTGAAATCATTCAACTCATACTATAGACAAGGTAGAGTGAGGTCATCCGTAGGAATGTTCCCAAAATGACATATATAGAAAATATGATTTGTACGTTTATCATGATATTGATCGTTATTAGGAAACGACAATATGTGTTGGATGAAACGCAAACAAGCATGATATATATAAATATGAAAATGTGAGATTTTAAAAAATTAGGGAATTTGGGAAATTGGAAAGTTGGAATCTTGTCTCGAATTTTAATCTGAGACGCCTACGTATCCTATAAAGGCAACAAAGTCCATGTAGTTCGAATGTAGCATAGGGGGTGGGGTTTATCCCGTAGATTCAAATGGAATTTTATTATATGTGTACGTGTAGAAAATGTGTTTTTTGGTTTTGGACAAAATGTGATGGATAATTTCGTTCGGCATTTACGGGTATTACCCTCTTTTATTTGTTTTTGGGATTTTTGTAGAAAATAAAGTATGTGAAATATACTAATAAAAGTGTAGATATTGATGTGTATTAACTAAAGTAAGAACTAGATTATGAATCTAATGTATATTATGCAAAAATAAGGAATTTAAGGAGAAAGGAAAAGAAATTGAACCTTCTTTGAAGCTTGATCTTTGATCTAGAATTAACTCCATTGAGTGTTGATGAATGTTGATGAAAGAGAAGGATATTTTGCCAAATGGGGTATGAAAAGGATGGGACTATAAGCATGAATGGAACTTCACATGAGGAACTTCGCTGATTTCGAGGGAATATTGCTGAGATCACTAATGCTGATGGATATCTTGTGTTGGTGTGCTTGGTAGTGAGGGCATGCCCTTATTTTCTTAGGTCAGGGAGTTTCCAATCAGCACTACCCTTGTCCTACCTATAGACAGGTGACCCTAGACACACTATCGATAGGCAAGGATCTAGACCTGCATAATAGCAGTCTCGTGCAGATTTTCCTGAAAAAATGGTCGTAGAATATAATTCGTTGATCCAAATTATGCACGTGTAATACCAATAGAAATTTAATTTAGATACCTTTAAGATTCCTTCGGACTGCTCCCAGGTCTGAGAGTTGACTTTGGGTCAATTGTGGCTTAGAAGCGCAGGTTGGTCCTTTGGACGGGAGATCATCGAACAAAAACGGATCATTCGTCCGTATGGTATGTCAGAATCATGCACGGGGTGGATATTTGGAAAGGTTAGGAGATTTAATTTGAAATTCCAAAGAGTTTTTCTCGGTTCAGAAGGTTAACCTTGGTCAATCGACGCCCGAAAGCGCTCGGGGACCACTCCGAGTAAAACGAATCATTCATCCGTACCATAGGTCAGAATGGCATAGGGGCGGACCATTGGAAAGGGTATTCAGTTCCATTCTTAGATTCATTCATTGTCATTCGAGCTGAAGAGTTAACTTTGGTCAAATGGAGCCCGACAGCTCCCAATGGCCTCTGAATCAATTTTTGAGGGAAAACTAATTGTTCGTTTAAACGATTATGCTGGTTCACGCACAGGGAAGACCATTGGAAAGGGGTTTCAGTGCCCTTTAAAGATTCATAAATATTTTACTCTGACGATGAAGTTGATTGGGGTCAATTTGGGGCTCAGGAGTGCCCGATGGCCTCCAAATCAATATTCGGTAGTAAAATGGTTCATTCATCTGAACCGTTATGTCTATTTGTGCATGGGGAGGACCATTGGAAAGGGTATTCAGAGCCCTTTAAATAATTAAAGATCTTTTGCTCTGACGAGATCGGTGTCAAAAGTGGTATGGGGGCGCCCGATGACCTCTAAATCGCTACACGGAGTGCGACCTAGGGTTTGCAGTGAGATGGGGAGGTTCTAGGGACATAAGGGGAGACTTATGGGGTCCTAGAATGTGGTTTCTATAGAGACCCTCGATGGTTGAGCTTGGAACAAGTGATAGCCATCGAATAGACACCACATGATAGAGGTCAGTTTTGTGGACATAAGGGATGAGGATGACCGATTCAGAGGGTCGAGGTCGATGCTGAGGACCTAAGGTGATGTTGGGGCCGCCGACTCTGAGGACCTAAAGTAGGTGATTAGTATAGAGGTGACCAATTCTACGGGCCTGGATTAGTTCTGAGGATCTAAATTATAGCGACCAATTCTATGGGTCGAAGCCAATTCTGCGGGCTTAAAATAGAGATGACCAATTATGTGGGTCAAAGATAATTCTACGGGCTTAAGTAAAAATGTCCAATTCAGAGGGTCGAAGTCAATTCTGAGCGCTTATTTGGGGTGACCAATTCTGCAGGTCAAATATAATTCTGTGGGCTTAAGTAGAGATGACCAATTCTGAGGGTCGAAGCCAATTTTGCGAGCTTAAGTTAGGGTGACCAATTCTAAGGGTCAAAGACAATTCTGCGGGCTTAAGTAGAAGCGACCGATTTTGAGGGTCGAATCCAATTCTGTGGGCTTAAGTAAGGGTGACCAATTTTGAGGGTAAAATCCGATTCTACAGACTTAAGTAGAAGCGAAAATTCTGAGGGTCGAAGTAAATTCTGTGGGCTGAAGTTAGGGATGACCAATTCTTCAGTTCAAAGCCAATTCGGCGGGCTTAAGTATAAGGGAACAATTCTGAGGGTCGAAGCCAATTATGCGGGCTTAAGTTAGGGGTGACCAATTCTGTGGGTCAAAGAAAATTCTGCGGGCTTAAGTTAGGGGTGACAAATTCTGAGAAACCAATTCTGAGGGCTTATTTTGGGGTGACCAATTCTGCGAGTCAAAACCAATTCTGTGGGCTTAAGTTAGGGGTGACCAATTCTATGGGTCGAAGCCAATTCTGAGGGCTTATTTGGGGTGACCAATTCTATGGGTCAAAGCCAATTCTGCGGGCTTAAGTAGAAGCGACCGATTCTGAGGGTCGAAGCCAATTCTACGGGCTTAAGTTAGGGTGACCAATTCAGAGGGTCAAATCCTATTCTGCAGGCTTAAGTAGAAGCGATCGATTTTGAAGGTGGAAGACAATTCTGCGGGCTTATGTTTCATTTGGTAAGTTTGGGGACTCCACTGTGGATGTGCAATATTTCTCTGCGGATTTGGGGAAGCATTTGATTTTACGTTCCGTTGGGGAAGAGGGAATTATCCGAGTTTTTTTTTCTTTTAGCTGGGAAATTTTTAGAATTTGGGAGTGTCCTCTCGAGACGTTGATGGGGAGAATTGTTTTCTGTCATTTCACTGGGTATGTAAAAAAACATTTTGCTTGGTGAAAAAGGTTTTAAAATTAATTTGTTAATTTTAGGAATTTTTCGAGGATTTTTCGAGATTTTCTGGTATTTTTTTGGACTTTTTGTACGAAATTTAAAGGGGGGTGCCGACCGGCATAGATGGAGGTGTGACAAACGACAGTGGCATGGTCTTTTGGGGTACCTCTAGCAGGTGGACGGTCAGTGTCAATCAGTGGGTGGCAGGGAGATGCCGATTGGCATCCCCCTTAGCCTCTTATAAAAAGGGGGCGGGTTCTCCTCATTTTTCACAACTTTTTGACTTCCCTTCTTCTGTAATTAATTTCTATAAATCGTTCTAATGTCCGAAATGGCCGATTTCTCAAGTAGCAATACTCACATGACATGTCTTAATGCCGATGATTGGGCAATGTTGGAGTGGAGGGCTAGGGTGCCCCTTGCAGTGGGCAATGAGAACTCATTCGACTCATTCGAACCGGTGGTAGATGATCGGACTCTTCTGTGTGAACCTTCATGTCATCGTTCTTCTAAGGTGGTGAACCATGGTGTCTATGTAAGTATTGAATAACCTTTGGTATTCTTTTCCTTGTTTCTTGATGAGATTGCTTTACTTCTTGAATTTGAAAATTGTTTTCTTGTTTCTTCGACAATCTGATGTCTCCATGTCGACTATACGTGTGTGAGGGAATATGGGGCTTAGGTATGTTTGGGAGCACCTTCCACCTGTGGTGCGCTGGATGGTGTCATCAGCCTTCTTTGGGAGGCTAGCATCTGTTCTAGACGAGATGCCCAATTCCACTAATGTTATGTGTGCTCTGGGGGAGAGGTGGTGGGACACTACCCACACCTTCCATTTTGGCTTTCGGGAGATAACGGTGACTCTCATTTATAAGCAACAGCTGCTGGGGATGAACTGCTGTGGTTTGCAGATTGAGGTGGATAGGACGTTGAGGGTGATGCCGGAGGTGGTGACGGTGACATTAGGTGATGTGAGAGGGTGGTTTCTGGGGAGTCTCTCTGTTTGTCTTTATTGAGGGAGCTGTTGTTGAGGGGGAGGATCGATGAGAGCAATGAGTAGCAGGTGCGCCAGATGGTCCGTCTATTTATTTTGTTGGTGTTGGGAGGTTTTCTGGTGGCGACGAGTGGCAACGTCGTCCACTTGTGGTTTTTGCCATTTTTTGGGTATTTTCGAATATCCGTCTTTGTGATTGGGGGAGCTTGACTTTGGAGACCCTTTATTATTCCCTTGACGCGTTCATCTGGTGCTAACGATATACTTTTACTGGAGCCACGTATCTTTTGGAGGTATTCTTTATTTTTTTGTATTTTTCCTTTATGCATTCCCATTTTCCTTTATGCGCTTTATTCTTGATTTATTAAATGTTTTCCGTTGCAGACGTGGTTTTATGAGGTGATTGGGTTAAACATCCAGTTTATATCTTTGAATGATGACTGTGTTGGGGACTTCTGTCGAATGTACCAGTCGCAGAAGTCCAACCGACAATCGAAGAAGTCTCTCTCTCTGGAGATGGTGCGTCAGGTCTTTAATGGCCTGACGAGCGAGCGTGTAAGTCTTCTTTTATCTTGAGACTGTCGTTTCCTTTAATGATATTTTATTGATATTGATCTTTTGCTCCTATTGGGGATTTGCAGGTGACCTTTTATCCCCGGGGGATGTCCATTCAGCACATTGGGTTGACTGGGATACATGCACAGATGCGGTGTCTGGTGGCACATGAGTTTGGCTATGTAACAACCCGCGTAATTTTTGGGGTATTTTCGAAATTAAGAGGAAAAATAAATTTTGAGATAAAATTATTTTTATTGCTCAAATATGTTGGATTTTATTTTTAAAGATGAGAATTTCAAACGGTTTCGAAATCGGAATTAAAATGGAGTTTTAATTGAATTTTTATTATATAGAAGAGTCCTCAAAACATAAAACTCTCTAAAGAAAAAAATATTTAAAAATATTGAACGGTCCGATCGAGCTGAATTTTTTTATAGCTTCCACTCGTCTTCAGCTAATTCTCTGTAAAAATTAACCCAATTCCAACGGCCCGATCGTCTGGAATAAAATCTTTAGTGTTTGTATCTAATTAGAACTCTTTTCTTAATCAAACTCTTAATCCTTTATATATCAACTAATTCGTGGCTTAGCTTTTCAAATCCCTTTTTCATAAACTTTTCAACCAGAAGAGCTCTTTAAAATTACTCCCTTTCATATACAAACCATAGCCCCAAACTTATTCAAGATTTCAACCTTAGATTAGAAGGCTTATTTGGTATTTTCTCGAGTTTGGGCTAGAACGAGATTTGATTGTTTTTACGAGAAGAACGTGATGGTGTGTTTAGATTTTGAGGCTGGAATTATGTGATGATTCATGTCATGATTTTGAGGTATGGGGTTTTACACAATATGCTCCTAAATCTCGCGAGTGTTATTCCCTTTGTTTTCATGTGATTATTGACTCATATTCGAATTGCTAAATTCATTTGGAAATCTGAAAATTTTTGTTGGAATCTAATTATGATTCATGTGGTATAATTTTGGTGTTCAGCATGTTGTCATGCGATTTTAATATGCCACTGAAGTTGAGCACCCGCCCATATCCTTTTTCCGGATATGCTAGAAAAATGCATAGGCGCGGTACGGTGGTGAGGCCTGGTGACTCGGTTAATGTGTTGTTGAGAAATTGTATTGATATAATTTCCTGTGTGATTCACATTTGATTTGAATATTTGTATTCGTATTGTTACGTTTTATTCATCGCTAATATTTGTTGAGCATCTTTCCTATCGTATTGTGTACTTCCCCATATTTTCTTTTAGTGGCAGGTTAGCGCGGATTTTGGGGCGCTATGGTGATTGATTTTAGCAAGGATTATTTTGGGAAGATTTTTAATACAAGTTGGGAAGATTGTATTATTTTGATGTATAGAGCATTGGAGATTTGTATTTTATTTTCGAGTTAGATGCTGAAATTTATTCGAGAGAATTGTTGTATTTATTTGAAGAGATTTGAGATTCGTAGTTCTCTTTTATTTTATTATATTTAGATGCTCTATACCTTGTTATTAGTGGATTTGATTAGTTGTATCGATAGTAGCGCTCCGTTCGCTCTCCCCGGGCGGGCGGCGTGTTACAGGCTATTCTTGCTATCTCAGGGAGAGGGTAGTATGACAAATTGTGGAGGACAAGTTTGTGGTGCTGCCGACGAAGCCCCCTATGTTCATGAGGTGAGTACGAGAGATGTCAGAGGATGCCCGGGTGGCGACATTGATAAGAGAGTCGTATTCATTGTATACCGACACAACGATGATGTGCGACTACATGGATTTCATGTCGAGTTGGCTGGTGCCACCCAGTATATACGATGCGATGCCTCTCCCTCAGGTGGGCTTGAGTCGGCAGGTGGGGTCCTCCCAAAATGCAGGTGGTGCGTCCATGTCAAAGGCTTTGTTTGTGCGTCTTCCCTTGCTCGATTACAATATTCAGCGAGTTGATGGAGGGTCGGTGCGTTTACAGCATCATCCTAACGCAATGGACCTGGAGGAGTTGGGCCTAACAGAGGAGCTCCTTCGACCTGAGGCATACTTTGTGTTTCTTTGTCTTTTGATTTACTGACTTCTTCCTTTGCCTCAGACTGACTGATTTTCTATTTTCCATTTTCCTTAGCAGCATATCAGTGTTTCCACTACTTAATTGAAGGACATCAGGGACTGGATATCTTTGGCGATTGCCTATATTCATGAAGTGGTTACGGTCTCTTCTTTCTTAGTTCCGTTTGCCTCGTCCGGGGAAGGGTAGGGCTCTAGAAGTGGTGGCACATTATCTCACCGCAGGGGAAAAAGGGCGCACTGTAGGTATGGAGGCTCTTAGAGAGAGAGAGAGGAGAGAGAAAGAAAATTCGATTCGAGCCGAGTCCTGTTGTTTTTCTGTTTTTCCTGCAAGATATCAATGTAATACAAAAAAGAATATATGCAAATGAAAATGAAGTTTTTGTTAATTTCTGTTTCAGTGATTAATGCAAATGCTCTTTTTACTTTGTTGCTGAGATCGTAAAAAGAATTTGAAAATTGATTTGAGAAGGATTTTATTTTAAAATGGGATAAGTAAAAGCATAAGGAAATTCGAAATTCCCTTAAGATAAAAATTATTTTTATTGGGTTTTTTTATTTTGATAAAAAAGGAAAAAGGGAATTTTCCCAAAATAGGGAGTTTCTAATCGACATGACCCTTGTCCTGCCTATCGGCATATCAATCCAGTCAATCAAAGGCTTTAATTGCATTTGTTTGGTACTTGGTAGGGTAAGAATCCCTCCGATTTCTGCAGGGTTCTTTGTCTTGGTTTACTGATTTTAAAGTATAAATAAAGGTGTAGATGGGGATTTCCCCTCACACTTTCATTTCCTTTCTTTCTCACATTCTTACTTGCTTATTATCTCTTTGTTTTCTAAGATGGCTCTCCATGGTAGCATTGAGTTCGCCAACCACCTCGAAGCCTTAGAGGCGATGTGTTCTTATAATATTGATTATGACGTTTTCCATATGCGATGAGTCTCTTTATAGCGTAATCGGACCATTAAGTGGAACATGCTGATGGCGACAATCGAGTTTTGGTATCCCGAGGATCATGTCTTTCTTTTCGGGTTGGATGAAATATTTCTACTTACGAGGAATTTTCTTCCATACTGAGGATAAATCCCAGCGTTGCTGCGACTTTGCCTAATTTTTTCTGTTCTCTCAGGGAATTATTGGCTGGACTTCTCCATATCTCGCCTTTGGCAGCCAGGCCATTGGTTATGGGAGGAATGATTTCTCTTCTGGCGGTGCTGCGGTTTGTGCATTCATAGCATGTGGGCGATGCTAAGGCCATTATTATGGGGCTAGTTTCAAAAGTGTTATTAGTGACTTGGGAAACGCTAGTGGACCCCCAACTTGCGGTTATCGTTTCCTGGATGTCGTACCATCACAATCCTGTAGCGGTGATATTAGTAGAGACTTTAAATAGCCTGGTTGCCTGGCGGGAGGGTTATTCTGACTTTCTGAGAGGGAGCCCCGTGATGTTGTTTATGTGGTAGTCTGAGAGATTTAGCATGGTGGTCACACCTGAGTATCCTTTATCGGTTGTTTCAAACCTCTTCTCGCACTATTTCATTAGTGTAGGCCGGGACATTGAGAGTTGTGGGAACTGGTTTATAGAGCATGAGGCTCTATGCTTGCACTGGTATGTGCCTTGTTGGGGGAGTTGTTTCCCATTCTGGAGCTCGGGGAGTACCAGTTTTTCCGGTTGGTTGGCCTTAGGCAAATATTTTTCTACTTTCCTTGGCGACTTCTGAGCCAATATGGTTGGGAGCAAATTGTAACACCACAGGCACTGGATTTCTTTCCTGTAGAGGACCTGACGAAGCGTATGCACATGCGGCTTGGATATTTATGGGAGAATCATCGTCTGTTGACCCATCCTTCTCAGTCTACTGGGCGAGTCTGGCATGTCTCATGGATTATATGAAATGGCTCTGGAGAAGAGTGGTCGTCAAGATGCTAGTTGTAGAGACTAGAGAAAAGTGGTTTGCTATTTTTGACACTATGGAGGGAGGTGTTGTGGTTTTCCCGAGGCTGGTTCGTGCTTATTGCTCAATGGAGTGTTAGCAGCATTCCCTTTAGGCACGGAAGGTTTAGGGACCCCAGGATATGGGTGATAGAGGCAGTTCTTCTGGAAGCTGTGGGTAAAATTTATGAAGCTTTTATATGTTGTTTGGTTTTGTTTATGGTTATTTTGGTTATACTGTGTGATAATTTGAGGAGTAGTGGGGCTTGGTTTTATCATGATTTTTTAGGAAGGTGGGTGTAGGCTGGCCAGGTAAGTCCTTTGATTCCTTCCGCCGATGTAATTGTACCAAAATTTTGAATAATGAAATAAAGAAGTTTTTTATTATCTAGTTGTGCCTCTTGATGACTTTTGCATTTTGAATTATCTATACCAATCGCTAAGGAATACATAATCCTTTTGTTCATGTATATGTTAAAATGAACCATTGTTCTCGGGGATAAGAAAAGAATAGAATTTTGTGAAAAAGAAGGGGGTCGTGATCATGTAAACGGATGAGCTGCCTACGTACCTCTAAGGGTTTTGAAAAAAAATGAAAAATATTTTTAGAGGATCAGGCCCCACGTAGTTCTGATTAGGGGGAAATGAAGATTGATTTTTTTTCTTTTTTTAAGATGGAAGATGAGAAGAGTCGTAGCGCACCAAGATTTCAGATTAGGGGTAGAATTTCTTGAGACGACCCAGGTTGACTGAACGCGCCATTTCTTCTCCATCAAGGTTGGTGAGCACAGCGGCGTCTCCTGATAGGATCTTCTTCACGATGTATGTGTCTCTCTAATTGGGCTTGAATTTCCCTCTGGGGTCCCAGATGGGTTCTAGTATTTCTTTAAGGGCAAAGTTACCTTCTCGAACACCACGGTCCTTGACTCTCTTATTGAATGATCGTTCTATATAGCGATGGTAACCTTGTATGTGATATAGAGCTCTCAGTCTTCTTTCGTCCAAGAGGGACAGCTCATCAAGATAGCTTTGGTGTCAGTCTTCCTTGCTGACTTTGCTTTCTAGCATGATGCGTAGCGAAGGGATTTCTAACTCTACCGGTAGGACTATTTCCATTCCGTAGACTAGAGAGTAAGGGGTAGCCCCAGTAGAAACTTGAACTGAAGTTCAGTAGCCTTAGAGGGCGTAAAGGATCCTGTCGTCCCAATCTCGACAACTCTCGATCATTTTACTGATGATGGTTTTGAGGTTCTTATTGGCTGCTTCGACTGATCTGTTGGTTAGAGGTCGGTGTGGAGAAGATTTGTGTCTTTGAATACTATACTCGTCGACCACCTCTATAACTTCTGCCTCAAAATGTTGCCCATTGTCTGATACTAGCTCGTGAGGGACCCCATATCAGCAGATGATGTTCTGCTTAATGAACTTAGCCACTTTCTTAGAATTCTGAACTGCATATGACTCGTCTTTAACCCATTTGGTGAAGTAGTCAATGGCGACTAGAATAAACTCATGCCCATTGGATGCTTTCGGTGTAACTTTCCCTATGATGTCAATGCCCCATATGGAGAATGGCCAGGGAGAAGTCATGTTGTATAACTCCTGCAGAGGTAAGTGTTGTAGGCTAGAAAACTGTTGGCATTTGAGGCATCTTCGAACGTATGTTGTGCAATCTTGAACCATGGTAGTCCAGTAGTAACCCTGTTGGGTGATCTTCTTGGTGAACATATGGTCGTTCATGTGGGGTCTGCATTCCCCGTTGTGGATTTTTTGCATCATTTCTTCAATATCAACCCCTACGATGCAGTGTAAATGGGTTCCATTTAAGTTTCTCTTAAAAAGTGCTTTATCACAGACAATGTGCTGGGCAGCCAGTCTGTAGAGAGTTTCTCGGTCTTTCTTATCATATCCTTAGGGATACCTACCATGTTTAAGGAGGCGCCAAATATCATAGTACCAATAGTCGACTATCTCGGGATCTTCCTCTATGCCAAGCTCAATGTGGTAGCAGTGGGTTGGTTTGTCTTATTTTTGGATAAATAAAGGAGCCATGGTTATTCCTTTGGGCATGTCAATCATGGAGGCTTAGGTAATAAGGGCGTCGTTTAGGTTATTCTTTGCTCGAGGCAGGTAATGGAAGGTGATTTCTTGGAATTGGGAAGCTAACTCTTCTAGATGGGCATGGAAGGGTAAAAGTTTCTCGTCTTTAAATTTCCATTTTCTAAGTACTTGACCAATGATGAGGGTTGAATCCATATAGACATCGAGGTATAAAATTCCCTTCTTGAGGGAAACTTTGAGGCCTATTGTTCACGCCTCGTATTCAGTCATTTTGTTGGTGTAAGGAAAATCCAATTCAATGGCAATGGGAGTGTGAGAGTCATCAGGGGAAATTAGGAAGATCCCAATGCCATACCCTTTTTTGATAGCAGTACCATCAAACAACATTTGCTAATGAAGGTCTTCTTGGGAGGCATAACGGATATTCTCATCAGGGAACTCAGAAATCCAAACATCGACCTCTTCCATAGGGTAGTCAGCAAGGTAGTCAAAGATGGCTCTTCCTTTCATGACTTTGACATAGGTACTATCGAATTCAAATAGATACATCAACTAACGGGCCATTCGGATGGATAGGGCGGGCTTCTTTAGTAGGTACTTAATGGGATCCATTCGGGATACAAGCATGATGGGAAGGCGAGCATGTAGTTCCAAAACTTTTGGGTAACCCAGATAAGAGTGAAACATGCTTTTTTCAAGGCGGTGTAGTTAACTTCGTAATGGACCAGCATTCGACTAGCATGGTATATGGCTCTCTCTTTGCCGGTTTCTTCGAGGTATTAGGCTAGCAAAGCTCCAGATACAGTATCGGTTACGATTGAGTATAGGATTAAGGGAAGATCAGGTTGTGACGACATGAGCACCGGAGGTTGGGTTAGGTATTGCTTGATTTCGATCGAAGGCTTCTTGGCAAGCTTCGTTCCAGACTTTGGTTGAATCTTTTCGAATGATTTTAAAGATAAGTTCATAAATAGAAGTCAATTGTCTGATGAACCGGCTGATGTACTGTAATTTCCTAAGGAACCCCCGAACTTCCTTCTCTGTTCGAGGTGGTGGCATCTCAAGTATGGCTTTTATCTTATCAGGATCTGCTTCTATCCCTTTCTCACTAAACATGAATCCAAGGAGTTTTCCCTTAATAACGTTAAAGACACATTTATGTGGTTTAAGACACATCTAGTACTGTCGCAGTCGTTCGAAGAACTTTAAAAGAGCGAGAACATGGCCTTCCCTAGTCTTTGACTTAATAATCATGTAATCTACATAGACCTCGACTTCCTTGTGTGTCAAATTATGCAGAATGGTTGTGGAAGCCCTCTAGTAGGTAGCCCCTACATTTTTTAAACCAAATGGCATGACAGTGTAGCAAAAGGTTCCCCAAGGGGTGATAAATGCAATTTTCTTTTGGTGATCTGGGTGCATCTTGATCTGATTATATTCGTAAAACCCGTTAACGAGTGATTTGAGAGCATGACTGACCATATTATCCATAACCATATCGATGTTGGGGTGTGGGTAATCATCTTTGGAAGAGGCCTTATTCAAGTCTCGGTAGTCGACACACATGCGAACCTTCCCTCCTGATTTCGGCATGGGTACGATATTGGCTAGCTATATGGGATATTTGATCACGCGGATGAAGCCCACGTTTAGTTTCTTGACTATTTCTTCTTTAACTTTGAGTGACCATTCGGTGCAGAGCTTTCGCAGTTTCTGTTTGACTGGTTTGCAGTCTGGGAGAGTTGGAATCATATGTTGGGCTATCTCAGGGCCAATGTCGATCATATCATCATAAGAACATGCAAAGATATCCACGAATTCCTTTATTAGTTCTTCGAGTTGCACACACTCATGCTCATTAAGGGTGTCCCCTATACTAATCTCGCGCATTTAGCTACTAAATCCGAGATTAATAATAATAGTTTCATCTTTATTAACTTGAACGTCCTTATGTTGTTTGTTATTAACCTTATTTAGATCAGTTAAGAATTGTTCATTTTTAAAATCATCATCATCAAGAGTTTGATTAGAATCAAGACAATTAATATAAGGCACAACAAGATACTCAAAATCTTCATTTATTTCATTGATAGGAAAAATAGCATTAAAAACCTCATCAAAGGAGGTATCGATTACATCAGAGTGAGGGGAAACAACTAAGGGCAAATGGGGTAAACATCGGGGTTAGGTTGAACATTAGCAGGTGGCACAGGTGCAGCATGCCAGTTGAAAAGAGGCACATCAATATCTTTGATGAGGTAGGATGGATTCGAAAAGGTAGCCCCTGAGTGGATCATGTAGAGTGTCACCCCCAGTGTCTGAATAAATCCTCAGAGTCACTTCCATCAAAATCTCTGGTATCGTTTATGGTTTCCTCGGTGAGTGGTTATACGCAATGATAGGAACTCTCGACCCATGGGTAGCTATCTTGAAAGAAGATCGCCATTCCGGGTTTGATCCTCTTGTCTACATGGTCATACCAAGGTTCAGGGAAGCCACAGATGGGGAAATCTTCACATTCTCTGATGAATCTTCCATTTAGGGAATCTCCTGAGATAGTTCTGACGCATTCTAACCTACTCTTCAGTTGAGGCTGATGGATCAATCTGAGTTCTTCTGATGGCTGATAGCCCAAGACACAGGGAAGAAAAGCCTTCTTCAATACAATGGGTTTAATTATACCTTGATGTATTCGCCCTAGACCCAGTTCGGGCATAAAGTGAATGTTTTTGAACACCTGGATTACATTGACATTTCCATGGGGGTCATATTCCGGATAAACCCTGTCTTTGAAGTCATCCCTTACTGGGAGTAAGAGTGGTTCAACTTGGAATCCTGATAGCAACACATCCTTCACTCGTGTTGTATCCCAAGTACCAAATTATCATTGCTTTCATTCTCGGTGTTGTCACTGTCTCCTAAGATAGTGATAACTTATGCATTGGCAAAGAAATTTATTTTCTGATGAAGGGAATAAAAAACCCCTTTGATGCTATGGAGCCATGGTCGTCCAAGCAGCAGATTGAAACAGGATGGGATATCAATGACTTAGAATTCCACAATGGGGTTTATATGGCCAGACCCTATTGTAAACTTGATACATCCCATTACTTCTCAGCGGGTGTTGTTGTTGGCAGGTATGGTAGCAGAGGTTGGAGCGAGGTCGCTTACTTTCAATCCCAAAAAATTTAGAGTTTATAATGGGAAAACATTCAGAGATGATCCATTATCGATGAGGGAGAGGGTGGAGGTTTTTCCCACGACTTTAACAGAGATATTAAGAGCATGATTGTGGTTGGGACAAGTCTCAGGGATTTCTTCTTCGGAATAGGAGAGCATTCGAGTAGAGGTCAAGGATTTGACTAGGTTCATTGCTTCTTCTGGCATAGTTGAGGGAGGAACTTTGGTCCTGTGAGTATTTTGATTAGGGCATTTCGGTGTCATTGAGAAGACATAAAAAGCCCCCATAAAGTGATGTTAGCTCGAGTTTTCTTCAGTTAATCAAGGACCTTACTTTCTTTTAGTGTCATTTCTGGCATAGGGATATTCTCAAAACCCTTCCCTTTATTACTTGTTGATAATTGAGGTTTGGGATTTGGTAATGTCTTCCTGACCTGGTCAAGTGGTTCACAGAAGAAGGGAAAATAGAAGTCCTATTTCTTCATCATTATCGGATTGTTTATCCAACTTGTTAATCTCTCCTAGAAGCTCCTCGAATGATATCATCCTGCATATATTGGCTATCAAACTAGTCTTTTCTGAATCTTGCTCTTCATTTGAATCTTTGAAATTGTTCCCCCATTCGGTGGCAATGATATTGTCTTTCTATACAAAGTCAATGCACTCCATAACTTCAATGGCTTCTTCGTATAATTTCTCCCATTTGGTAGGCAAATGCAGAACTGAAGGGACCGACCATGTCATCTAGACTGACTTTGTCAGTTGGCACCACCCATTTGTCTGACTCTCGGACCCATGAATAACCCACTAAATCTATGACAGTTGATGGTCATCTGGGAGGGCAATTTTATCCTGAACTTTAAGAGTCGGTTCAGCACTTCTGACAGTTCCCTATCTTTACCTCCAAAACGGGTGCGGACAGCGAAGCATGCTTTGGTGAGGAGGGATAAGTCTTGATCGGTAAAGCTGGTAGGGTGTAAGAGGAAATATGGGCATGTTTAGACAGGTTTAGGAGAGTATATGGGTATAACTAGTGATTTACTCGTCATGATTTGGGTGGATGGATCAAATTATGAGTCTTCTTCTAGTAAGATGGCATTTTCATGATTGGGGAGTGGATTATGGGTAGTATTTGGTTTTGGATTAGCTGGTGGGGCTAGGACACACCGTTCAATTAGGCCCTGGATTATATTTCGGAGATTGAAACATTGGTCGGTGGTATGGCCAGCAGTTTGATGAAAGTCACAATGGGAATCAAGTTTAAAGTTTTTCAAAAGTGGGTTTGGTAATGGATGGGGGTCCAATGGTTTGATTAGATTTTGGATCAAGAGGGCTGGTAGACTTTGGCCTGGTAGACTTTAGAAAAACCTACTAGTACCACGATTGTTGATGGTAGAAACCGTGGTACTAGTAGGTTTTTCTAATTTTCTAGGAGAAAACTGTCCAGAGGTTTTCTTCAGTTCAACTTTTGTCTTGGCAAGACTTTCTTCAATCTCCACTCCTGCTTCTCGGAGGCCTCAAAAGTGAGGGTAATACTGTCCTCCCATTATTTCTCGAACCTGGGTTAGGAAGTTCTTCTTTACGATACTGGCTTGTTCTTCTTCGAAAAGTCGATTGGTCATGGCAGTTGCTTTCTCTCTCCACCTTGATATGAAGTTGCTGGTTGATTCCCCGAGGTTCTGCTTAAGTAGATCTAAGTCACGGTGGGTAACTTCTAGCTCTTTGTTGTACTTGTATTGTGACATGAACTCACGGGCAACATCTTCCCAACTACGAATTCTGAATTCCTCAAGGGATAAGAACTAACAGAGAGTGTTATCTTTCAAAGTCTGCTGGCACATCTGGACCATTATTTCTTCATAAGCCCCTAGGAGAGTCATGTCTCGGTGATAGATACGGAGATTAACGATCGGGGGTCCACTGCCTCCGAACTTCTTGATATTGGGCATCTTGAATTTTTTCCATAACCTGGATTTAGGATAGTGAGACATGTGGGTGTAGTCCATGTACTTCCTAGAGAGTCTGACTTGATCGAACTTCTTGGTCAACATCTTGAGGTCTTCCTTGACCTTATTCAATTCTTCCTCTTTCGGGTCAAAAGTCACGGGTAAGTTAGCCCCTGGCTGAGCAAGGTTTGGCATAGGAAGTTAGGCTGGCGGCGTCCCATTAGCAGGAGGAGAATGGGGAGCATGCTGGTATTCCTCAGGAACCCAAATAGGCTCGGGTGCAGGTGGACCCATAGCACGGGGGAAGAGGACCTCGGGCTCTTTGGGGATAAGGACCTACTTTCTTTGAATCTCATGAACCTCGGTTTCAAGGTTGTAAATTTTGGCAATGAGCTGAGCTAAAATCGTCAACAAATCCGACTGTACATTCAACACTTGATTCGTGTTCTCCATAGCAGGCGGTTGAATCTCGGACTCAGAAGAAGTAAAGGGACTGACAGAACTTCGGGGAGGTTCGACTGAAGGCCGAAGCCAATAGGGAGCCAGGCCAAGGGTATGCGATTGACCTGATAAGGAGAAAAATTGGGATTTATTTTCGGAAAAGAAAAAAAAAAGGGAAATTTGTTATTTTTAAAAAAGGAGGAAAATGTTTTTGACATTCTTGGAAAATATGAGGACAAAAATATTTTTTTTTGGAGGAAAAGAAAATTATTTTCGTGTTTTTCATAAAAGAGGAAAAATGTTTTTGGACACTTTTGGAAAGAGATGAAAAGACGAGAGACGGGTCTCAGCATGATTATTATGTTTATTAGGTTCTCACTTGTATTAAGTTTGCCTAGATGCAAAAAATATATGCTAGACGGGACCCGAGCCTAGAAATTTTGGGTTTGCAACATTTGTAAAATCTAGGGTTGGACTTGTTAGATACCACAATAGAATTTAGGGTTGGACTAAATAGAAATACATTGTGGAATAAACTAAACGTAGAAATACATTTGTAAAATCCAATAAACTAAATAGATACCACAATAGAATTTAAAGGCAACTGGAATAAACTTTCCAGAAAATATCACAATACAAAAATCCCAACAATAGTAAATGTATCACAACGACACGAGTATAAAATCCTGACTCAAATAGAAAGGAAACAACTAAAATCCTCTAGGGAGACATGCCCTAAATGAAAGATCACTACAAAGTGTGAATTAAATAAATGAGGGCGTCTAACAATCCTCCATAGATCCATAGCTCGTCAACCATCTTAATCCTTTATGTCTGGCATCCCTGCGGCTGGACACCTGATATAGAAAATACAAGAGAGAAAAGAGAATGTGCAAGGAACCGGGTCAGAGCCCGATGTAAAAATAATTTTTAAAACAGCAAGTGAATAATTTCAATATTTATCACTTATAATATACATGTTAGAATATCGAACTCTCTCTTGAGATTCTCACATCTCATCTAGAGTGCACACCTAATGTACCTCTAAGCCATCCTAGTTATAGTCCCCACGTAAACTAGATTAACCACATGTATCCATTCTTTATAGCCCAAATTATTCCCACGTATTAACCCTAAAATACATATAATGATGTTATAAACATATATATCCATTTAGATTCGAGATGGATAAGTCACTTATTAATTCAATTCAATTAAGTGTTCTCATACGTAACTATCTTACATTTCTACTTTTGCCGCATAGTAGATATCATCACATGTATATATATATATACATTCACTATATTATATATATATACTATACTGCACCCCGAGACACAGCTGCGGTGCTGCATTACTCTGCTATCTTGTCCCAATACATCTCCTCACTGTATAGGGGACTATAGGTTCGGTAAAGATCCCTCGAACCATAAATATCAAATCACAAATAATGGATGTGAACATATTTCTAAGCCTTTGGGCTACGCACATACCTACACATCCAAATGACCGTTCTATACCATTGTTCTCACTAATGGTAATCGACCTAAGTCCTATGTTCTCGAGTGACAAGTCGAAGGTCCCATATATTCATCAGGATAAGACTGCCCTCACGCGTACACCTCCCGTCGATATCAAGTAAGCTAGGTATGTCATACACATAAATTATCAATCAATTAAATAGGCATTATCATCTACCTATATAAAATTAGGTACTTACACTACCTATATCATATTAGGTATTCATCACATCACAAGTACCAGTCGTATTTATTGAATACTACCCACACTTATAATCATTATTATCATCATATTTTTTTTATGTAGTTATCACTCACATAATATTTTATCCGACCCAAGTACCTGTAAATATATCATCAATATTACCCTTGCTTGATATAACGATTATTCTCCTCTAAATCGTAACATAATAACGTAGATATCTCTCACAAAAATTTAATCCTCAAATCCAAATAATTTTCCAATATTAACCCAAGTCCCTCTCTCCTTTTTAATGTACCAAAATTAATAAAATCTCACTGTGGGCCAAATTACCATTTTCCAATTATTTTTTTTTCGATAAAGGTTCATTCTGCCAGAAATATAAAATTATAATTTTGCAGCTTTTCTGCTCCGATTTTGAAAAAACTTAAAACTGTAAAGTTGTGTAGAATGTGATTTTATACAAAAATTCGCGCGCACACTGCCAATTTTCTCTTAAAACAATCCTAAAATTACCATACAATGTTCGTCCTTTTCACAGTTTTTTTCATGCGCTTTATCCATTTTCTTTCTCATCAAAACTAACACAAATCCATCCAAAACTTCCCCTAATTCATCTCAAATGATATATCAAGATATATGACGAGTTTCTAATAATTAAACAAACTAAAATCATCAAATAGTTTGGATTAAATCCTATTATTCCCAGAATTCTCATAGGTTCTTATTTCTCCAAAAATCATAATAACGCAGACTTCTTCTATCATTTTAAACCCAAAATTCATGGATTAAATCATTTAAATAGAAAGAGATTTATTTTATCTAATTTTCATATCAAGAACAAATTCCAAAAACTCTATAATTCATCCTTAAATCGTGTAAACTCATACTTCTTTCTTATCCTATCTAGCATGAATATTGTAAGCAATAAAATAAAGCAAGAATTACACTTACCTTAATTATGTAGGTCTGATCCTTTGGTGATTATGGTGTAAAATTCCTTCTTTGTTTTCAGGCGACTTTCTAGTGGTGGTGGTGGTGCTAGTAGTAGAAGGTTGTTAATCCCCTTTGGCTTGCCCAAAAGTCTCTCCTCCTTCCTAAGCAACCTCTTCTCCTCCCAAGGAACTCTTCACTTTCTCTCACATTAATACCTCTCAAGTGTTTTGTGATAAAATGAAATGAACCTACGTTCCTCTAATCCATCACCTTTATAATAAGACAAAATCTTGAAATTACTATTCATCTCCCATATAAAATGAATAAAATGCCCCTTTGAGGTGTCCTTTCATCTCTTAATTGACCCGAGACCCAAATCCAACGCCCGAATAAACTTTTCTGACTATTTTGATCCTTCTGTACGCAACGTCGCACTCAAAATGATCATAAGGTTGATATAAATAATGTTTTCTTTTTATTCATTTAAATTAGTCCCAACACGTCCCATACCGCGTCCCGACTACAGTTTCATTATTACCGTATAAGTAACTTACGGCAATGTAAATAACATCATATTCATATATTACTCAAATATCACTAAGTAATATTCAGAATCGTATAATTCATTATCCAAAAGTAATATAAATTCCGGATTAATCCTAATTAATTCATTTATAATTAATTCCAATTAATCCCATTAACTTTTAATTTAACTCATTTTAAAAGTCATTAAAATTATGGGGTATTACATATTTCCCCCCTGAAAACAGAATTTCGTCCCGAAATTCGGAAAATAAAGCATAACTGGTAAGGACAACTCTGGGTATTAATCTCACATCTCATGTAATCTCCGTCGTACCGCCCATACAGTACATTACCAAATGCCCCCACTAATGTTATACACCAAGCCTTACCATTTAGTTTAAACTGTCTCAAGTTATACTTTACCCAATCCTTCATATACCATCCTCATGGCAAATTTTGGGGAGTAGCGGTCCTAAATCATCAAACAACTAAATTCTGAAGTCACGACTTCTATTTTTATTAACCTCAAGAATACTTACTGTGTCATAATTATGGAAAATACTACAATCCAACCATCCAGGGCGCCCATACACCCTATGTGTGTACATTCCATCATAACATCTAAAAGAAAGAAAATTCCTCTATAAGGTTTCCCTTAATTAACTGACAAGCTAGTTTATAATCCGTATTTCTATGATTTCCTCATTCCCATTTGTCAATTCCATTTTCCTCAAATCATGATACAACTCATAACTCTCTGATAAATATATATACATATACAATAACAAAGGTTATAAACTCATATCCTAAAGAACCAACTTACTTCGACTCCCAACGTTCACTAGTTTCATGCGTAGGGTGTCTCGGAGAGCGAAATCCAAACAAGGAACCCCCCGATACACTACTACCTAAAATAGTAAGTCATCAAAACTCCTCAGGTCCTTAGTCTATAGTATATAACTTACCAACAAGTTTGATCTATGTATATAAAAGTGTACTTATTCACTCTCTTGTCAAAGACAATGCACTGGCCATAACGGTCAATCTTGGCCTCATATGCAACAAGTTAATCCATGCCGATAATCACATCATACTCGGACATGTCTAAAACAAGTAAATACTTGATAAATCAGACTCACGTTATGATATACAAGAAAAATAATAATAGGTGTCCCACTACCCCTCGGTGAGTCTACATAGATAACAGTGTTATTGGCCACGTCTAGTAACACTATGATCCACGCAATTCTAATCGCTACCAATGAATGTGAGGTCTTTATGTAAATCAATATGCGCCCCATAACCCCATAGATAAAACGTACCCTCATTCGTGGGTGGTGGTTGTTGAATTGCTTCCCGATGGACGTTATATACACGCTCATACTGACCCTGTTGTACTGGAGCTGCTGGGATGGGAGGTAATTCTAGCACCTGAGCTGGAGATGGAAGAGCGGCTGGTGGAAACACCGGTATCTGTGGCTCCTGATGAGAATTTTGTTGCTGAAGAAGTTTGTCTTTATCAGGACAATCCTACCTCTTGTGGCCCATCTTACCGTACACAAAACATTTACAAGTGTACTTTCCCCCATTTTCCTTTCCTGTCCCTAGCCCTGCTAGCCGTTACCTCCTCTCACTTGGCCCTGCTGGGCCTGCTGCCCCTGCCCATTACCTCCATACCCAAACTGAAAACCTCTTGATCGTAAACGATTAGCATAGCTCCCTGACTGGGAACTCTGCTCACCCTTACGTTGCTGACTCTGACCTGGTGGTGTCCCAATAGAACTTCTCCCATTAGTCTTGCCCTGCATGCTTGACCCAAGCCCCCTCTTTACACCCTGAGCATGTAAGAGATTATCCTAACAGTGAAGCATTACATCATTAAGAACATCTGCGTAAGTGCATAGTGAGAGATTACCCAATAAATGTTGGCGAATCTTATAGTTCAGACCATCAGTGAACATTAGAATTCTCCTCTCCTCGGTGGGTACCTCTGCTGGTACCAAATTAGTCAACTGAGTAAATTCTTCCTCATATTCTGCCACTGTCCTCCCTTCCTATTTTAGATCAAGTAATTTCTGCATCATCTCGATCTGGACGGCGAAAGGGAAGTACTTTCAATCAAACCGTACCCAAAAGTCCTGGATAGTCATTTTATCTCTCTCCTCAATAGTGGTAGTAGCCTCTTGTGACACCCTGACTAATTAAATATCGGGTAGCTACTCCTTTATTTAAATCAATGAAAAATGTCAAGTTGGTTCAGTTCATAGCATCACTGTTGAAAATATTTAATTAATCATTAACCACCTAATATTTAAAATAGTGAAGTGACAAATTTTATTAAATTAAATTAACATGAAACCAATTAATTATAGGCTAACCATACAACATCCACATCATAATCACAACAGAATAATAATGGAATAAATAAAATGAGTCCGGAGTAACACTCCCCTGAATAATCCAAATGCTGAATAACTCCCAATACAAAAATCAGAATAAATAGATAAGTCCAAAACTGAAATAAAACTGAAAGTCTGAGAGTGTTATCTCTAATGGAAATGGGCGACATACCTTAATAGATGAGTTACCCTGAATCGAATCAAGTGCAGAATGTGGAGGCGTCTAATACCGAGATCCTGTAACTTCCACAGCAGCTAAAGCACGTCAATGTATTGAAACTCCTATGCTTGGCGTCGCTGTGACTGAGCACCTAAAAAGGTTTTACAAGAAAAATGGATTTGAAAGCAAACGGGTCAGAGCCCGAGGTGAAAATATTTTAAAAGAAACAAGTGTTTAAATTACAATATTAAACAACACATATATTAAACATGTTAGTCACGTTCCCTCACTTGAGATACTCACCACTCAACTATTGTGCACGCCTAACGCATCTTTTAAATACCACCTAGTTATACCACCATCTGTCTAGTCTATTCGACCCCCCATCCAGAAGGCTCTTAATTTAGATGCCACCTGTATTATTTAAATAAAATATAATCGTAACACACGCATTCAGAAATCAGACTACTTAGCTCAAGTATTAATTAAGTCTACAATGTTCTTAACTCAATTAAATTCCTTAATTATTCGCATCTATTAAGTTGTAGTGAATCAGTCACAAGTACATATAAAAGTCACCCATTACATATATACACATATGGCACCCCTAGGCTAAGCTGCAGTACGCGCATACTCTGCTATCGAATCCCGGTACATCACGTACATAAGAATCACGTGTTTCAAATCACTCAGGTACCATTTCAATACAAATCACACATAGTGGAGGCGAACATAGTTCACATACCCATGGGTCACGCACATACCTACGCTCCCATGGTCGGCTGACTTATCAACTCACAAATAAGTCATTCACAGTCCTATGTCCTTAAGGTACCAATCTAAATCCCCCCGAAGGCATATAAAGATAAGACGGTCCTTTCACGAAAATCAACCTCCCGTGATAGCAAGTATGGTAGGTATGGCGTACACATAATAATCCTTATAATAAGTATTCACACAGCTTAGGTAATCATCATTTTAGTATAGGTATATTCGAGCCCCATATCATATGTCTCGCACATATAATAATATCGTCCCATTTATTCTACACAATAGGTTTAGTGTGATGATTCTCGACGTATAACTCCGAGTACATACCCTATCCCAAATAAGTTACTAAGTCCCCCGCTAATCTCTAAGGTTATCTCAGTATTTAAAGTCCCTCCGCTACTGGTCCTAACCTTACATCATCATCCACCCAAACTCACTCTCAATTTAAGTAATTTCTAACCATACCTCACTCGGTAAGCATCCCTAAGAATCCCATTAAATTCCATAAGGTATAACATATTTCGGGCACTAAATACGATCCTACTGACCTCAATCAAGTCCCACAATCTTTTATAAGTCACACTATAATTTCTTACAAGCTTGGGATTCGCCAAACTTTAAAGGGAAATTTTTTACAAAAATCAGAAGGGGTCGATAGATTAATGGTCGATCAACCCATCCATCGATCGATCGATCAAACAGGTATCTGCCCAGAATTTCCATTAACAGTTATGGGTTCTCTATATTTTACACCAAAATCTTTCATTACAACGTCCCAAACTCCCAACCAAGTATTCTAATCATCAAACCAACATTTATGCATAAACTTTAACGTATCAGAATCATTAAATCAACAAGGATTAACAGTTTTTTGGGATCAAATCACCTATTTTTCATAAAAAAACCCTATTTCTCCCATTTTTCTTCAAGATCTTCATAAAACACAAAATAAATTTGTGGTTCTTTACACATGGATCATGATTTCGGAACTAGTATATGACCAGGCATGTATCTACATTCAACCTACTCACATTAAAGGTTTAATTCTCAAATTTCACAATTAACATCACTATTTATGGTAAGACATCAAATCTACACTATCATGTAAAGTATATGCCTTGAATATTTGCAAGATAATTCACTTACCTCTATTTAGAAGTTCTGATCCTTTGATGACGATAAAGGTTGGTTCTCCTTCTCTTTTCGGTCACAAATCCGGCGATAGTGGTGGTGTGTGGTGGTTATGGCCTTGGAAACCCTTGTAACTTCTCCTCTCTTCTAATGTTTCCCACTATTTGTTTTTGACAGATAATGGCCCTAAGGTTGGCTGATAAACCAAACCCAAATTTCGTAGGTTACTATTCATCAAAATTTAAAATGACTAAAATACCCTCTCGGATTGCCAATTAGACCTAAAAATGCCTCGGGACCCTAACTAAATCCCCGACAAGTGTTTACTGACTCTCTCGACCCTTCCGAACACGTTTTTGCACTCGAAATGACCATACGGATGATACAAGTATAATTTACTTTAAAATACATTAAATTAATTCCTGACACGACTGACGCGCGCATCCCAACTTAATTTCTAAAATTGTCGTATTTATAACCCACGACAATATTAATAAATTCATTAATCATATATTACAAAATTCACTTAGTAATATTCAACATAATTATCATAATCAAATACCAACTCTCGTCTCGCTAGTATTTAAAATCCGGATTAATTTCCAAATAAGTATCCCATTTAATTTAATTAATCTGATTAAATAACATCAATAAAATTAAGGGTATTACACCTCCCACCACTGCAAAGCTACCCCTACTAGCATGGATGTAGCTAGTAATTGACACTGAACCTCTATACATTCGAGCATTCTCAAGTGCCTCTGGATATCCCTCTTCCATTGGCTAGCAATTACGACATCATATCCTCTTTGAAACTCTAGTGGAAGTGCCTTCTGAAAGGCATCCCTAACACGTTCCCATGCAGTAGGAAACATTTGCCCTGGAGCGGGTGGCACAGCTGGTGTCTGTGCTGGAACCTGTTGAATAGTAGCTAAATCTGCGTTGACTGCCTAAGCGATAATTGCAGCAATTCGGTCGTAGTCAATGTATCCTGAGTTGGGGCGGGCTGAAGTGCACGTCGAGGAGGCGTCTGAAATGAGAATATACCATCAGTATTCCATATAATAGAATAACTGAATAACGTAAGCCTAAATTGATATGCAACAATCCTAATGATAGGGCTCTACTTCAAAGAATTCTAAGCTGAAAGAACAGTAAGCCGTACAGACTCTAAAGGACACTAAAACCTGATGCTCTGATACCACTTGTAACACCCCCACCTAATTAAATACCGGGTGATCAGTCACATACCTAATTAAATCAGAATATACAGTTGGTTCGTTTTTAGCATCACTGTCGAAAACATGTTTTTCCTATCACCTAATACTCAATTAAGCTGGTGTTAAAAACTTTCCAATTTTACTTTAATAAAATTTCATTTTACCATAACGAACAATTCCTTACATTCCACAACACCAATAAACTGAATAGATACCACAATAGAATCTAAAGGCAACTGGAATAAACTTTCCAAAAAATATCACAATACAAAAATCCCAACAATACTAAAGGTATCACAACGACATGAGTATAAAATCCTGACTCAAATAGAAAGGAAATAGCTAAAATCCTCTGGGGAGACATGCCCTAAATGAAAGATCACTACAGAGTGTGAATTAAATAAATGAGGGCATCTAACAATCCTTCATAGCTCCATAGCTCGTCAACCATCTTAATCCTCTATGGCTGGGGTCTTGCGGCTGGACACCTGATATAGAAGATACAAGAGAGAAAAGAGAATATGCAAGGAAACGGTCCAGAGCCCGATTTAAAAATAGTTTTTAAAACAGCAAGTGAATAATTTCAATATTTATCACTTATAATATACATGTTAGATTATCGAACTCTCTCTTGAGATTCTCACATCTCATCTAGAGTGCACACCTAACGTACCTCTAAGCCATCCTAGTTATAGTTCCCACGCTAAGTCGATTAACCACATGTATCAATTCTTTATAGCCCAAATTATTCCCACGTATTAACCTTATAATACATATAATGATGTTATAAACATATATATCCATTTAGATTCAACATGGATAAATCCCTTATTAATTCAATTCAATTAAGTGTTGTCATACGTAACTATCTTACATTTCTACTTTAGCCACATAGTAGATATCATCACTACATTATATATATACTATACTGCACTCCGAGACACAGTTGCGGTCCTGCATTACTCTGCTATCTTATCCCAATACATCTCCTCACTGTATAGGGGACTATAGATTCGGTAAAGATACCTCGAACCATAAATATCAAATCACAAATAATGGAGGCGAACATAGTCATAAGCCTTTGGGCTACGCACATACCTACGCATCCAAATGACCGTTCTATACCATTGTTCTCACTAATGGTAATTGACCTAAGTCCTATGTTCTCGAGTGACAAGTCGAAGGTCCCATATAATCATCAGGATAAGACTGCCCTCACGCGTATACCTCCTGTCGATAGTAAGTAAGCGAGGTATGTCATACACATAAATTATCAATCAATCAAATAGGCATTATCCTCTACCTATATAAAATTAGGTACTTACTCTACCTATATCATATTAGGAATTCATCCTATCACAAGTACCCGTCATATTTATTGAATACTACCCACACTTGTAATCCTGATTATCATCATATTTTTTTTATGTAGTTATCACTCACATAATATTTTATCCGACCCAAGTACCCGTAAATATATCATCAATATTACCATGACTTGATATAACGATTATTCTCCTCTAAATCGTAATATAATTATGTAGATATCTCTCACAAAAATTTAATCCTCAAATCAAAATAATTTTCCAACATTAACCCAAGTCCCTCTCTCTTTGTTAATGTACCAAAATAAATAAAATCTCACTGTGGGCCAAATTACCATTTTTTAATTTTTTTTTATAAAGGTACATTCTGTCAAAAATATAAAATTATAATTTTGAGGCTTTTATGCTCCGATTTCGAAAAAACTTAAAACTGCAAAGTTGTGCAGAATGTGATTTTATACAAAAAATCGCGAGCATACTGCCAATTTCTTCTTAAAACAGTCCTAAAATTATCATACAATGTTCATCCTTTTCACATATTTTTTTTCATGCGTTTTATCCATTTTCTTTCTCATCAAAACCAACAAAAATCAATCCAAAACTTCCCCTAATTAATCTCAATTGATATAGCAAGATATATGATCAGTTTCTAATAATCAAACAAACTAAAATCATCAAATAGTTTGGATTAAATCCTATTATTCCCAGAATTCTCATAGGTTCTTATATCTCCAAAAATCATAATAACTCGGACTTCTTCTATCATATGAAACCCAAAATTCATGGATTAAATCATTTAAACAGATTTATTTTATCTAATTTTCATATCGAGAACAAATTCTAAAAACTCTATAGTTCATCCTTAAATCATGTAAACTCATACTTCTTTCTTATCCTATCTAGCATGGATATTTTAAGCAATAAAATAAAACAAGAATTACACTTGCCTTAATTATGTAGGTCTGATCCCTTGGTGATCATGGTGTAAAATTCCTTTTTTGTTTTTCGACGACTTTTCGGTGGTGGTGGTGCTGGTGGTAGAATGTGGTTAATCCCCTTTGGCTTGCCCAAAAGTCTCTCCTCCTTCCTAAGCAACCTCTTCTCCTCCCAAGGAACTCCTCACTTTCTCTCACATTAATACCTCTCAAGTGTTTTGTGATAAAATGTAATGAACCTATGTTCCTCTAATCCACCACCTTTATAATAAGACAAAATCCTAAAATTACTATTCATCTCCCAATAAAATGACTAAAATGCCCCTTCGGGGTGTCCTTTCATCTCTTAATTGACCCGAGACCCACATCCAACACCCGAATAGACTTTTCTGACTATTTTGACCCTTCTGGACACAACGGTGCACTCAAAACGATCATAAGGTTGATATAAAATAATGTTTTCTTTTTATTCATTTAAATTAGTCCCGACAAGTCCCATACCGCGTCCCAACTAAAATTTAATTATTATCGTATAAGTAACTTACGGAAATATAAATAACATCATATTCATATATTACTCAAATATCACTAAGTAATATTCAGAATCATATAGTTCATTATCCAAAAGTAATATAAATTCCGGATTAATCCCGATTAATTAATTCTAATTAATCCCATTAACTTTTAATTTAACTCATTTTAAAAGTCACTAAAATTAGGGGTATTACAACTACGCCGCAGTCTCTTACCCCTCTTTGAAAGGTACTTCGGTCGTAGTCGGTGTGGGGTTAAATGTGTAGAGATGGAGTCGCCAGCCTATTTTGTACAAAATATGCAAAAGAACAAGTTGCCACTTCGAGAGAGCGACATCAAGGACAAACTGATGCATACAAAACTAATAGTTTGAAGGTTCAGGGGCTAAGTTACGGAATGGCATGGTGTTAGACACTCATCCCGCCCTTTCGGTATCTCATGGGCTAGGGCTTTTATTTTCCTTTCTATCCCGGTGAAGTGTGTGTACGTATTTATATAATGAAGGTCGGAATCATTCAACTCATACTGTGGACAAGGTAGAGTGAGGTCATCCATAGGAATGTTCCCAAAATGACATATATAGAAAATATGATTTGTGTGTTTATCACGATATTGATCGCTATTAGGAAATGACAATATGTGTTGGATGAAACGCAAACAAGCATGATATATATATATATATATATATATATATATATATATATATATATATATATATGAAAATGAGAGATTTTAAAAAATTAGGGAGTTCGGGAAATTGAGAAAATTGGAAAATAGAAAATTGGAAAGTTGGGCTCGAGTCTCGAATTTTAATCTGAGACGCCTACGTAGGCTATGAAGGCATCAAAGTTCACTTAGTTTGAATGTAGGATAGGGGTGGGGTTTATCCCATAGATTCGAATGGAATTTTATTACATGTGTATGTGTAGAAAATGTGTTTTTTGGTTTTGAAAAAAGTGTGATGCCTAATTCCGTTCGAAATTTACGGGAATAACCCTTTTTTATTTGTTTTGGGGATTTTGTAGAAAATAAAGTATGTGAAATATACTAATAAAATTGTAGATATTGATGTGTATGAACTAAAGCAAAAACTAGATTATGAATCCAATGTATATTATGCAAAAATAATGAATTTAAAGAGAGAAAGAAACAAATTGGACCTTCTTTGAAGCTTGATCTTTGATCTTGGATGAACTCCCTTGAGTGTTGATGAATGTTGGTGAAATAGAAGGATATTTTTTCAAATGGGGTATGAAAAGGATGGGAATGTAATCTTGAAGGGAACTTCACATGTGGAGCTCCGTTGATTTTGAGGGAATGTTGCTAAGATCACTGATGCTGATGGATCTTTTGATTTGGTGTACTTGGTAGTGAGGTCATGCCTCCCTTTTACAGGGTCAGAGGGTTTCTGATCAACACTTCCCTTGTCCTTCCAATCGATAGGTGACCCTAGACACACTGTCGATAGGCCGGGATCTTGGCCTGCCAATTAGTGGTCTCGTGTAAATTTTCCTAAAAAATGACCGTAGAACGTAATTTGTTGATCCGAATTGTGTATGGGGAATAACATTAGAAAGGTAATTCAGAGACCTTTAAGATTCCTTCGGATCACTCCCGGGTCCGGTAGTTGACTTTGGGTCAAATATGGCTCGGAAGCGCACGTTGGTCCTTTGGACAGGAGATCGTCGGACGAAAATAGATCGTTCGTTCGTATGGTAAGTCAGAATCATGCAAGAGGTAGATCTTTGGAAATTTTAGGATATGTAATTCGACATTCCAAAGAGTTTTGCTCGGTTCGGACGGTTGACCTTGGTCAATCGGGGCCCAGAAGCGCTCGGGGAACTCTCGGAGTAAAACGAATTGTTCGTCCGTACCGTAGGTCAGAATCTTGCATGGGGTGGACCTTTGGAAAGGGTATTTAGTAACCTTCAAAAATTCATTCAGTCTCGTTTGAGCTGAAGAGTTGACTTTGGTCATACGGAGCCCGAGAGCGCCCAGTGGCCTTCGAATTGATTTTTGGGGGAAAACTGATCGTTCGTCCAAAAGGTTATGCTATTTTGTGCATGGGGTGGCCTGTTGGAAAGGGGTTTTAGTTACCTTTAAAGATTCAAATAACTTTTAATCTAACGGTGAAGTTGATTGGGGTCAATTCGGGGCCCGGGAGTCCCCGGTGGCCTTCGAATCGATTTTCAGTAGTAAAATGGTTTGTTCGTCAGAACCATTATATTGATTCACGCATGGGGTAGACCATTGGAAAGGGTACTCAAAGACCTTCAAAGATTCAAAGAGATTTTGCTCTAGTAAGAGAGTTGACCGGAGTCAAACGAGGCTAGGGGGCGCTCGATGGCCTCTAGATCGGTACTCGAGTGCGACCTAGGGTTTACAGTCAGATGGGAAGGTTCTAGGGACATAAGGGGAGACTTAGAGGGTCATACAATGTGATGTTTACAAACATATCTATCATTACCTGCACATTATTATCTAAACTGAATTCTTCCAGGGGTATAACCCATTCATCTGATTATCAGGCCTAATTTTGAGTTTCCATGAATGGGTCACTGATCCTTTCACAGTCAATGGTCATCTCTGAGAAGAATTTTTTCCTGAACTTTGGAAGCTGATATAGAACCGTTGGCAGTTCCATGCCTCCCCCTTCTGAGCGGGTACTAACTGTAATACAGTGTCTAGTAAGGAGTGATAGAGCTTGGTTAAAAGAATTTACAGAATGTAGGAAAAAGGAAGAAAAGATTTGAGGGGTTTAGGTGAGATGGTAGGTATATTGGAAGTTTCAGTGGGCTTAATTCTGGTTAAGGGGTCAAATTCTGGATCTCCTTCTAAAAGGACGACATTAACCTTTGTTATGTGTGCTAAGAGATAATTATGGGTCGTATTGGGCTTAAGATTGGCTAAAGGGGAATTTATCCCTATTTCTATGAGACTCTGGATAACATTCTTGATATGGAAGCATTTATTAATGGTGTGCCTAATGATTTGGTGGAAATCACAATAAGCGTCATGTTTGAGGTTTCTAGGTAGAGTACCTAGCTACGGCCGGGGTTCTAAAGGTTTGGTGAGGTTTTGAGTAAGAAAGGCTTGTTACACTTTTAATAGGGGAGTATGAATTTCAGTGTACTCCTTTTTGTCTAGGTTAGGATGACTTTCGAGTGTCCAAGATGTGGCAGGTTGGATATGTTATTGATGGTTAAGACTGAGATGACAGATAGCTTATCATACTTTCACGATGAAAACTTCCTAGTTAATCTTTTTGGTTCAGGATCTGCTTTTTGATTTGCGACCCTTCTTTAATTTCTACCCCAACCTTTCGAAGGGATCTGAAGTGAAGGTAGTATGAACCTCCCATTAAAGCTTGGATAAAGGGCAAGAAGTTCTTCATTACTATGCTCACCTATTCTTCCTCTAACGGTCGATTTATCATGGTAGCTTCTTTCTCTCTCCACCTCCTAATAAAGCTACAGGTTGATTCTCCTGGGTTTTGTTTGAGTAGTTTTAAGTCTTTATGGTTGACTTCCAACTCTTCATTATACGTGTATAGTGTCATGAACTCTCTGCGTACATCTTTCCAACTACGAATTCTAGAATCTTCGAGGGTCAAGAACCATCTAAGGGCACCTTCTTGAGGGTTTGCTGGAACATATGTGCCATTACCTCCTCTAACGCCCCGAGGATAGTCATGGCACTACGAAGTGAATAATTGGAGGCCCACTGCCTCCTAACTTCTCACTGTCCAGTATTTTGAATTTCTTCGATATTCAAGCCTTGGGATAGCGGGACATGTGGGTGTAGTCCATGTAGTTCCCTAAAATCTTAACTTGGTCGAATCTTTTAGATAGAAACCTAAAGTCCTCCTTGACCTTGTTTAATTTCTCCTCCTTGGTATCAACTGACACTAGTAGATTAGCCTCTGGTTGGGCAAGATTCAGTATCGATAACTGAGATGGTGATAGCCCATTAGAAGGTAGGGGCGCGGTGTTTGCTGATACTTTTTAGGAACCCATACTATTATGGGAGCTAGTGGACTCATGGCACGGGGAAATAGGATTTTGGAGATGGAAGTCTGAATCCAACGTCGTTGCATTTCCTAGACTTCTACCTAAAGGTTGTCAATCTTAACGCTGAGCTGGGCAAGGATTGTCATCAGATCTGGTTAGGCATTCTCAATCTAGTCAATGTTCTCCATGAATAACCTTTGGAGGGATAACTCAAACCCTGTAGAAGTATCAATGAAACTTCAAGGTAGTTTAACTGAAAACCTGAGCCTAAAGGGAGCTAGGCCAAGATTGGTGTACTCGATCGTACTTGAGAAGAAAAATGATTTTGGGTTTATTTTGAGGGAAAGAGGAATATTTTTGGTACATATGTTTTTATTTTTAAAAAGAGAGGAAAATTTTTTGGTAATTGATTTTTGAAAAGAGGGAAAAAGGAAAATCCTCAGCATGGTTATTATTATTACGTTCCACTTGTATTATCTTTTTCCTGGGATGGAAGAAAAATACTGGACAAGAATTGAGTCTGGGGAAAAGATAGGGCACATGATAGACTCACCGATAGGGTGTTATTTCAAAAACGGGAGAAATAGCGCAAAAATTCTGGTGGTAAGGTGACCTGAAATTTCATCAATGTTTTGCATTGTAACAAAAAAAACTAGCTTTGAGTGTCCTAGGGACGCCTATATTAGTTTGATGCAATTGGTGGGTAGTGGAAAGGTCCCCCCCACCCCACCCCCACCACACACACATACAATTTGGCATGACTTCCACGATATACCTCTTGCCTATAAGGGAAATCATTCATCGGTACGTGTGGACAAGACATTTGATATACCCGAGTGTATATGAATTGCCTCACGATATACCTCATGGAGATGGTACGTGTGACAGCGTATTTGATATACTCAATGTATGTGAACGAGTTCCCTTCTATATACCTCTCTTCGTGAATTCGGTCAAGCGGTACGATGCGAGGGGAACCGTTTAATATACATCGAAGGTACTAGACCAATATAAGGTGAGAATCAAATCGCTTAGGTTAACCGCACCCTATAGGACTGGCACCCTTCACGAAGTGACCCCCTAGTTTGGGACAAAAATTTTGTCAATATTGCAATGCTTAAGTGATGTAATGTGATAGGGTAAAACCTGGTGAATGCTCTGATACCAATATGAGAATGCAAAAATAAACGTGCTCGACAAGGATGGTCTCATACAAAAATTCTATTTTTGTGTTTATATCAATTTAATACTCTAAGCATACAAAACCAATTTTAAACAAATTTTCGTCTTTGATTAAATTAGTTATGAAGGCAAATATGTGTTCAGAACAATATGAATATGCTACGCATTCATGAACACAAAGATTGAGGAAAAATCCCTTATGGGCAAAACCTTTATTCAGCACTTCAAAAATATTACAACAGAGTCGACTTTCAATACTACTTGATTACCACCATAACCATAACACGCTAGTCTTCATAAATCTTTAAATAATAATACTTGTCTCGAAGTAGTCCACAAGTGACATATTCGCTCCTGGTATCCACCGATCAGCTTCATCCTTCTTCTTCAGCCGTGATCCCTCCGGGTTCACATATCATCCATGGAATACCTCTCCACAAGGTGTATGCAAGTATACAAATATTTCTAGGGTTTAAACTGATTCACAAAAATTATTTTGGGAATGTGTGTTGTGAATAAAAAGTGGTTTATCAACACAAAACTTTGAAAACTTTTGGAACAGATATATAGAAAGCTTTCCTTCAAAAGTCTTAAAAATATGAACACGAAATAGGTATTTATTGGACGTTCACAAATTTTGAGGCGATGACTCGTTCAAATGAATTTAAAGCTCGTTCGAACGAGAATAGAAGCTCGTTAGAACGAAATAGGATCTCGTTTGAACGAATGAGCAATCTCATTTGAACGAAGTTTAAATGGACTTCAAACACCTAAAACAGTATGCCCTCGTTCGATACACATTCGATGTAAATTTAAAATGAGCCTTCATACGAAAAGGACAACTCGTTTAAACGAGAATCTGATCTCGTTTGAACGAGAATCTGATCTCGTTTGAATGATGTCTTTGAAATTTTTTAAACGAAAAAATATGCCTCGATTTTTCAATTTAAAAATCTTGTTTCGATTTAAATAAAAATTCAACATCCCAAAATAATTCTTATGAATAAAATCAAACACCTAAAAGCTTTATACCTTGTGGTATGTAAGGAAGTCTTCAAACTTGGAGATGCTTGAGTTCGATTCGTCGTAAAGGCGCGTGACAGTTTGTAACGGGATGCGCCAAACTAGATTGAAATATAAAAAGGCCTATACTATGAACAATATTTGAAAAATTATTCTTACAAATCTCCCCCCTTTGGCTATTCTGATACAAAAGAAACAAACATAAACTAAACTCAAATTAAAATAAAAAATCCCTTACAAAAAAAATCTTACTACCCTCCCAAACCCTCGAAATGGAATGGCATAAGACATTGTCTTTAAATCCTCACTTATTCCTCTCTGGATCTTCTAATCTTCTAATCCACACCCAAGGGAACCTACACACATGAAACAAAAAACAATACCTCAGAACACATCGATTTTGAAATAGAAAATAAAAATTTTAATTAAATATTCCCCCATAAATCAAACTCATAAAATCTCACTTTTTTATTTGCTCTCCCCTTTTGTTATTCTATGAAATAGACAGGGGAGTATAAACATAAACTTTAAATCAGAGCATCGCGAATATGAACAAGATATCAACACAAAACATATAAATCAAGCGAATGTAATGATAATCTCAAAGTCCATCAACACTAACTATTTTTGAAAATTTTCAAATTTTTTAAAAAGTGTAAATTTTAAAAATACAACATATAACACGATACCATATATAATATATGCATAATATACCAAAGAAAATCCGGCACACATATATAGGTATAGATGACCACAAAACACGACACAACACACATAAGATTTGCACACCGGCGTAGTATCAATGTGTCTAAACATGTGGGATGAAATGAATGGGCATGAACTAGATACAAATGAATTATGATCCAAACACTCAAATATATTCAATAAGTTCTAATTGACCTCAAAACTTTATCAAACTAAGATTTCATCTCAACTGACAAATAAAGTTTAATGAACAAATAAGCACAATGCACACAAGCTTAGAATATTGATGATTCCACAAATCAATAGTGTTATAACAAAATAAGCATACTAGGATTCATTGTGCAAAACTGTTGATCTTCAACTAAACTCCCTTAAAAGATAAACATATCTCATATTTTCTTTTCTTTGTTCTTTTCTTTTGAAGTTATTTATTTTTTAATGATCAAACAAACGAAACTATGTTGGCCCCTTTTTGATAATTTTTCTTGGGCTCTTTTCAACGGTGGCTTTTACACAAAGTCAACCTGTCTTTCGTAGCCCTTTCCCTTGCTCACTCATATTTTTTTCAATACTAATCAAAATCTCTCACAAGCAACGATTATTGCATGCATAAGTTTACCATAGCCACATAAACATGTAGATGATAAAATTGATGGGAGAACATCTCACAAAGCTCAAATATACATGTGAAGTTCAAATTCAAAAAGCTCGAGAATGTGTGCAGAGGCATATACAAAGTTGAATCCATAAAGCAAATTAAGTTCAAACCAACTCCATGAACATGGTTAAGATCAATCTAAGTATCTAAATTCATAACCAAATGTCCTAGCCACATGGAAAGTACGGAGCGAATTGGATTGAAACACACCAAGATGCCATATCAAATGTGTAAAACCAAAATACACAAAAACCAAAAATCTTTTTGTATTTTCAAAAAATTATCAAAATATTTTTTTTTGTATTTTTTCAATATGACTCATTAAAAGAAATAATATCATACAAAAGATACACATGTCAAAACACTAGCAAACATATATGTAACAACCCGCTTAAAATAATAACGGGTGGCTAGCCCTATACTATATTATATCAGGAGTCTCAGATGGCTCTGTCTCGACATCAACTGCCAGTACTACATAATATATGGCTAACTACCCGATATCATATAAGCGAGATGTTAAAATTAAATAAAATATGCCACACGTAACAAACCAACACTATAAGCTACTAACAAAGAAGAGAAAGATGCGCATACAAGAACTATAATAAATGAAGTGAATAGTATAGAATAAAATGAAATAAGTAACTACAACCAAAATATATCATAAGGAAGTAAACCCGAATAAGCTGTCGGGTCACAGCCAATACAACAACTGAAATGGAATAAATATAACATGTATATAAATATCCCTTGGGTGTAAACCCGATATACAACATGAATCCTACCTAGATTTTTAAAGAAGTAGAAAGCGACTACAATCTATGTCCCGCAACAGTCCGCACCTGTCACGGCTCCCAAGACACTGGATGGAAAGTCATCTGGCATCCATGCGGTAGGACACCTGTAATAATATATATATATATATACAGACAGGAGAGAAAAGTAAACGGGTCAGAGCCCGAGTTGTGAAAATATTTAGCAAGTGTGTTAACCGTGCATAATAAATATAAATGCACTTATTTCATAATTAAAGTGGAATTGCACTCTCGTGAAACCCTAACTCACGTCTCATCTAACGGCGCGCACCAATTCGCGTCCTCAAAATTTTAGTTAAGTTACCCCACCCAAGGACAACCTAACCTACCATAGGCATAGCTTATATCCACAAGACCTGCCTTACTATCATAACCCAAGAACCCTCTATTTCTAAACACACTATAAATTATTTATTTTCAAACATGTATGACATACAAGGCTTAATGGATTCCGGTCTATAAATTAATCAATATTAATTCTTAATACCTTACCCATACATGGGTTGAAACATAGAATTAAATTCTAAATAACATGCATACATAATTATTGGCAAAACTTCTCTCCAATATCAACACTGCACTACGTTTCATGCATGGGGTGTCTCGCAAAGCGAAATCCAAACAAGGAACCACCCCGTTACACTACTCCTTGACAATGTCGATCCTAGAGATCCATTATGCCATACATACAATATAATACTACTACAACTACTAAATTTAGATTACCATATAAAACAACTTAAAATCTCCAATAATATCCTTGGGATGATGTAACCGAAATATTCCTCAAATGCGATACATTAACCCCCAATAATCTAGTACACCATAATCATCCAAGATGTACTCCAACAATATTCCATATCATTTCATCTATAGGATATACATAAATATACATAGGCATTCATTCTAACCATATATATATATACCATCATCCAATCCCACGACCAAGTGTACATACCACATATGACGTACAATGGCCATGCACATATAATACACGGCTATATATAACGCCGATAAACTGCATCATTTTATTTTAAAACTTTCCATTTCCTTTCTCATATCCAGGAAATGTATTTAAAAGCCATTTTTATTATTATAAAAACGCTTTTACCATATCATATGCTTCCACATCCCTTCTTCCATTCGGGAAATGTTACCGAAGCAAACCATTTATCCCATTTCCCTTCTCATATCCGGGAAAATATAATTAAAGCCAATCCATTATCATGAATTGCTTTAACATATCACATAACGCGCTCTAAGACCGCCCGCCTGGGCGCGACCCTAAATGACCATCAAGTGCCTATCAATTACGACACCTGGGCACCTATACGTAAAATCGTCAAGAAGCGGCCATATGCCTGCGGGCTAGTCATAACAACACCCAAAGTTACCTAACCATCGCAGAAAACATAACATAAATGCTCATATGGCCTAGGACTATATCCACCCTGCATTCACTAGCCAGGGGGCTTCACCTCACGCGCGAACTTCCCTTATGATGTCATTTAGAGAAGGTGTTAACCATAAATTATTATTTATGAAAATTTAATTATCCATCCATTTTGAAAACATTCATTTTCACATTTTCAAAAGCCATTTACACCATCTCATATATATCCACAACATAAATATATCTATATATTCATATCTATACGGATATATATATATATATATATATATACATATATTCACATATCCAAATCTATATATATACAAACTAATTCTCGTTCATATGTATAAGATATATCCACTCGACCATAAGTATACGTAATCCTCGATATACAAGTCGTCACCACAAACTCATTTAATTTACCTCGATATGTGAATACAATCTCTTACCTAAGAATATTCATCTATTTTTCCTATGATGATTAGTCTCCCAAAAATATATATACATACATTCAACATTTGGGTTATCACCCAAAGTTTAGTGTAGGGAACTATCACTACACCTTTCGTCTCTAAATTCGAAAGTACATACTTATCTTTAGTACTATTTGACCATTGGCATATATATGACTAATAGCCTATAAACCTCAACTTATTCCAACTCATTTCAAACATTGGAGTTCCAATGGTTACAACCACAAAATCGTGTATGAACTATCCTGACTAGAACTATACTACCACTTATTCTAGATGATAGTACGATCCAAATCTTTCCCAATTTCACCTACGGTTCAAATAATCTTGTGAAGCCTTACTCCCATTGAGATTACCTGATGTTCCTTAATTTAAACGTTTCTAAGGATACGTGACCCCTCTCACTATTTGGTCCCCAAACCTTAATCTCAATAGAATCCTATTTACCATAAGGATTTGTCACTACCCTCGGCTTATAATTTCTAGCCATACCCTCATAACTCTCTCTATAAGAGCCCTAAACCTCAAATTCTATCTAAACTCACTTATGACCTTAAGCCAGAACTCCCATCCTCACTGAGATCCCCCACTAGGCCTCTGAGTATCCATTTTTAATACGCACTTAATCAAAAAGGGACTATCTCTATCATTTACAACCAATCCATAATTTACCACCTCTATCGTAATAGAATAATCCGCCAATCACTTCAGTCCCATATAATATTTCATTACTAAAAGAGGTATTCCGCCCTCCTAAATCAATTTAACATAGACCGGCAAGTCCCTATTCGACCTAAGGCCCTATTCCCTAAATCTAATATCCTAACCCTTCATAATAAACCCATTAAGAAAGTCCCTAAGAATAAAACTCCAAAAGAAAAGGGAAAGAAAGAAATCCAAATCTTGGGATAAAAATAGGGGACCGATCAACCGGTCCCAGACCCCCGGTTGACCGCGGGTCAAAATTTTGCCTACAAAGAAATGCAGTAGGCTTTTTCCTTAGGGCGCGGTCGACCGGTCCCCTGGGCGCGGTCGACCGGCAATACCAGTTATCTTAGCCGATTTTCCCATTTTCAGCAAACCCTAAATCCTTAAACACCCAAATATTATCACCAAACTCCCAAATCTTTAACACAATAATATTCTTAACATCTGAACTCATCCTACAATTCATCCCAACAATTTATATGTCATCAACCCATGTATAATCATTGATTTCAAAATTTAAACCCAAAAATCTTGGTTTTGATATTTATACCAAAAATCCATTTCTTTAACCCACAAATTATGAAATCAAATACACAAACAACTTATTTAGCAAGATTAAACACTTGCCTCAGATTTGTAAAGGTTGGATCGTCCTCGATGTCGCGTTTGGGTCGGGATCTCCAAGCTTTTCTTCCTCTCTCTCTTCTTTTCTTCTTCTTTCCTTCTTCTTTTCTCTCTTCTTTCTCCTTTTAGGGCTTTTTCTCTCTTTCTCTAAATGAGAAGGCTTGATCCGTAAGCCTTTAAATCCCTTAAAATAATAAACCCACTTTTAAAAGTTAATACACACTTTAAATGACACGTTTACTCCAATTGGAGTCAAACTGACTTAAAATATTTCGTAGCCGAAATAAAACCCAATGACAGTCATTTTGACTATCTCGACCCTTCCGGGATCGATGGTACCCTCAAAATCATCATCCGGAATACTTTGAAATAATCTCTATTTTTTAACCTCAATTCCCGAATTTTAAAATTCTCCAATTCAATTAAATTTTATTTTCCCAAAAATTTAATTTCTCAATCTCCAAAGTCAAGGGTTGTTACATACTTCCCCCCTTACAAAAATTTCGCCCGCGAAATTTAAGATATGCCCAGGACTTCAATTTTTTATGTAGTCCTTACATCAACCCTTAGGATCACTATACCGATCCTTCCTGATTCTCACGTCGAACCATATAAATTTTAAAATCAACTAACTACCCAGGGCGCCCATACACCCAGTACCCGAGTTCCACTCGTAAAATTATAATCAGGCTCCATTAGCCTCAAATTGTAGTATATCCCTCGGCAATATAATCTATAACAACATATTAAATGTATGAAAGTTTGAAATTTCCCATGGTTGAACTCTCCTCAATTCCTGACGCTAGCTACCTTCATGCGGGGGAGGTCTCTCAAGCAAAATCCAAACAAGGAACCCTCCCAATACACTACTATGTAGCTAGGTCGGGGATTGAGATTAGTTGAACCAGGGTTAAGGTTTTATAAAAGATTTTCATATTTTAGATATTGCCCGAAGGCCTATACAACAATACAATATAAATAAATTCCGCGTCTTTCGACACACCAAACAAACACCTTATGCTTTGGACACAAGGCCTCAACAAATATAAGACTCTAACCAATACCTAGTTCTCAAAACTAGCACAACTATGAGCTAATTATCCACTCAACATAAATCTACTAAAATCTAAACCTCTCTGCTATACTAATCCCTTGCATGGCATCAAAGAATTTTCCACAAGGTAGGTCCTTCCCTCATCGGACCATTTTAATTACATACACTAACCCATCCATAAGACAATAGTCTCATAACCACTACTTAACAACTCCAATTGTCCTCACTTCCGGAACTCAATCTCATAACTCCCTACTATTTCTTTACGAGAAGGTGTATTATCTCCAAAGAGGCCATACCAAGGCCATACTTACTCACTTCTTCCTCCAAGGAAAATTCTATACACCCCGTCCAAGGATCTCAATTCAAGATCCTCTACTTCTTCCAGGAAAATCGTTATTCCTAAACTTACTTCTCCATAAGAGAAACATCTTCCTCAAATTCCTCCTTAACCATTTTAAAGAACAAAACGCGATTGCAACTACCGAAGACTCCCTCAGTCCTACTCAACGAACCCGAGCCTCCAATTTCTTACGCCCCTCTTAAATAAAGGCGATGCCCCTAACGATAGGATAATGCCACTTACCTTCCATCGATAAAAGTCAGCTTCATGAGGCTTCCCAACAAAGATTGATGGGTTTCTCAATCTAAACCTCCCAAGGACTACGCTACTCTCTCCTCACACTTACCTTACTAAGTCCAAGATTCTCCCTTCGAGTAAAATTCTCTTTCTTACTCAACCACCGATAGATCACTGTGAACCACTGCTAGAGTTCTCTTTCTTATTCCCACTTGAATGGAGGAAAATAAATACCCCCATTCAAAGTGTACCCAAAATCTTCTATGGGTATTATATCTCTAATCTTGTCCTTTCCTAGACGACATAATCTAGGCGACGTCTGAAACGAGAGCAATTGTTATCGGAATGTCGATCAAGTGAATACACTTCACAAAAAAAGATAAACGCGGTGAACACAACAATCCTAATAGTAGGGCTTTATATCAAGAACGTTAACGGAAGAACGCAGAAAACCCGCACAGATCCTAAAGACTCTAGAACCTGATGCTCTGATACCATCTATAACAACTCGCTTAAAATAATAACGGGTGGCTAGCCCTATACTGTATTAAATCAGGAGTCTCAGATGGCTCAGTCTCGACATCAACTGCCAGTACTACATAATATATGGCTAACTACCCGATATCATATAAGCGAGATGTTAAAATTAAATAAAATATGCCACACGTAACAAACCAACACTATAAGCTACTAAGAAAGAAAAGAAAGATGCGCATACAAGAACTATAATAAATGAAGTGAATAGAATAGAATAAAATGAAATAAGTAACTACAACCGAAATATATCATAAGGAAGTAAACCTGAATAAGCTGTCGGGTCACAACCAATACAACAACTGAAATGGAATAAATATAACATGTATATAAATATCCCTTGGGTGTAAACCCGATATACAACATGAATCCTACCTAGATTTTTAAAGAAGTAGGAAGCAACTACAATCTATGTCTCGCAACAGTCCGCACCTGTCACGGCTCCCAATACTCTGGATGGAAAGTCATCCGGCATCCATGCGGTAGGACACCTGTAATAATATATATATATATATATATATATATATATATATATATATATATATATATATATATATATATATACAAAGAGGAGAGAAAAGTAAACGGGTCAGAGCCCGAGTTGTGAAAATATTTAGCAAGTGTGTTAACCGTGCATAATAAATATAAATGCACTTATTTCATAATTAAAGTGGAATCACACTCTCGTGAAACCCTAACTCACGTCTCATCTAACGGCGCGCACCTATTCGCGTCCTCAAACTTTTAGTTAAGTTACCCCACCCAAGGACAACCTAACCTACCATAGGCATAGCCTATACCCATAAGACCTGCCTTACTATCATAGCCCAAGAACCTACTCTTTCTAAACACACTATAAATTATTTATTTTCAAACATGTATGCCATACAAGGCTTAATGGATTCCGGTCTATAAATTAATCAATATTAATTCTTAATACCTTACCCATACATAATTGGGTTGAAACATAGAATTAAATTCTAAATAACATGCATACATAATTGGCAAAACTTCTCTCCAATCTCAACACTGCACTATGTTTCATTCGTGGGGTGTCTTGCAAAGCGAAATCCAAACAAGGAACCACCCCGTTACACTACTCCTTGACAATGTCGATCCTAGAGATCCATTATGCCATACATACAATATAATACTACTACAACTACTAAATTTAGATTACCATATAAAACAACTTAAAATCTACAATAATATCCTTGGGATGATGTAACCAAAATATTCCTCAAATGCGATACATCAACCCCCAATAATCTAGTACACCATAATCATCCAAGATGTACTCCAACAAGATTCCATATCCTTTCATCTATAGGATATATAAAAATATATATAGGCATTCATTCTAACCATATATATATATATACCATCATCCAATCCCACGACCAAGTGTAGATACCACATATGACGTACAATGGCCATGCACATATAATACCCGACTATATATAACGCCGATAAACTGCATCATTTTATTTTAAAACTTTCCATTTCCCTTCTCATATCCAGGAAATGTAGTTAAAAGCCATTTTTATTATTATAAAAATGCTTTTACCATATCATATGCTTCCACATCCCTTCTTCCATCCGAGAAATGTTACCGAAGCCAACCATTTATCCCATTTCCATTCTCATATCCGGGAAATATAATTAAAGCCAATCCATTATCATGAATTGCTTTAACATATCACATAACGCGCTCTAAGACCGCCCGCCTGGGCGCGACCCTAAATGACCATCATCTTCCAGTGCCTATAAATTACGACACCTGGGCACCTATACGTAAAATCGTCGGCAAGCGGCCATATGCCTGCGGGCTAGTCATAACCACACCCAAAGTTACCTAACCATCGCAGAAAATAGAACATAAATGCTCATATGGCCTAGGACTATATCCACAATGCATTCACTAGCCAGGGGGCTTCACCTCACGCGCGAACTTCCCTTATGATGTCATTTAGAGAGGGTGTTAACCATAAATTATTATTTATGAAAATTTAATTATCCATCCATTTTGAAGACATTCATTTTCACATTTTCAAAAGCCATTTACACCATCTCATATATATCCACAACATAAATATATCTATATATTCATATCTATACGGATATATATATATACATATATTCACATATCCAAATATATATATATACAAACTAATTCTCGTTCATATGTGTAAGATATATCCACTCGGACATAAGTATATGTAATCCTCGATATACAAGCCGTCACCACAAACTCATTTAATTTACCTCGATATGTGAATACAATCTCTTACCTCGAGAATGAGGAAAGCCCTTTATGCCACTCGATTTGATCTTCATGGGATGCCACGGATATAAATCGTCCGTCGTCAAGGGGGAGAAAAATTTATAGATGAAGTCGCCAGCCTATTTTGCTCAAAACGGGAAAAAGAATGAAGTTTCCCTAGAGAATGGCATCAAATGACATACAAAAACAAATAAGTCGGGGGTGTGGGGATTAAGTTACGAAATGAGAAGGTGTTAGGCACCCATTTCGCCCTTTCGGTCTCTCATGGGCTTTGATAAATTTCTCCTTTTCTCCAAAATGTGGTACGTGTGTACATGTGTATAGTGAGTAATGAGAGAAAAAATCATTCGACTCCCATCATGGAAAGGATAAGGCGGAATCATTCTAAGGAGTATGCAAAATAATAACATAAAAATATAATATGAGTGTCCGTCAAATCATAAATCACTATGAAGAAGTGAATATGTATATTGAGTGGTAACACTAATATGTAGGAGTATGCATATTCGCAATACTACTAAACATGAGAATACATAAACTGATTAAATGAGAAAATAGGACTCGAATCCTAAGATTGGCTTAAAACGTCTACATAGCCAAAAGGCATCAAAGTCCATGTAGTTAGATAATGCACAAGGGTGGGGGTTTACCCAAAAATATAAATTACTACTTCCTTTAGTTTTTTTAAATGTGCACAAGTGTAAGGAGTGTAGAAAATAAGGAAATTTTAGTTTAGGATTTATAGGAAACCCCTCTTTTTGGATTTTTATATTTTATGAAAATAGGTTTTGTGTGCGACAAAGTAATAAAAAGGGAGATTAGTTTTGAAGTGAAGAAATGAAATAAAAGATATATCAAAAGTGAAAAGAAAATAAAATAACTAATACTAATTAAATGAGTTATAAAAGGATGAGTGAAGACCTTTTATGGGACTTTAATTCTGATTTTGTAGTTGTAGAGGCTGATTTTTAGGTGGTTGGATGATGGTGAGGTAAGAATAAAAATGTAGTGAAAGATGGATCAAAATGATGCAAGAAAATATAGAGAATGTTTGGAAAAATGCAATTTCGATGAACTGATTTCGAGGAGAACGTTCTAATTTCAGAAAGGGACCCTTGGGAATTAGGTCATAGTTTCCTTAAATAGAAAAAAAATTAGGGTTTGGGGGGGTGCCGATCGGTATGGCCCTTGGTCTAGCAATCGGCATACCCCTGCCTTATTGGCGAAGAAAATTACGCCTTGCCGATAGGCAGGGGGTCTAGATGCCTATAAGCAATCTGGAATAGACTTTTTCAGAATAATCAGCATAAAATGTGAATCGTAAGTCCGAATCATGCACAATCAGGACCTTAGAAAGGGTATTCATAGCCCCACATAAATCCATGATCCATACCAGGATTTGATAGTTGACCAAAGTCAAACAGGGCTCGAAAGCATCTGATGGCCTCTGGATGGGGGTTCTCAGAGTGAAAGGCAAGTACGTGCGAATCGTGAGGCCGATTAACGCATGGTATGGACCGTTTGAAAGGGTATTTAGAGCCCTAAGATATTTCAATGAGATACGCTCGGCTTGGAGGGTTGACCAAGGTGAAATAGATCCCAAAAGTGCTCGGTGGCCTCTAGATTAGGTCTCGAAGTAAAAATATGAGTATACATGAACCGTGAGGCCGATTCGTGCACGGTATGGACCATTAAAAAGGGTATTTCGAGACCTATAAGAGTCCTATGAGATCGGACGGGCTCTAAATCACCCGATGGCCTCTAAATCAGGGTTCGAAGTAAAAAGGTGGATAAATGAGAACCACGAGGCCAATTCACGCACGGTATGGACCTTTGGAAAGGAAATTAAGATCCTTGTGAGATTTAAATGAGCTTCTTTTAGGTTAAAGAGTTGGCTGAGGTCAAACAAGGCTCGGGAGAACCCAGTGGCCTCTAGATCAAGGTTCGGAGTAAGACCTAGTGTCTTATGGTGGAAGGAGGATTTGTAGGGACCTAAGGAGGTATTTATGGGGTTCAAGGATAGGGTATCTACATCCTCCTTCTCCCAATGAATTGCTTTAATTAGTTAGTTTCCTAAAATAACAATTAAAAAACCTTATTTAATTAAATTGCAATTAAACATTTTAGTTTAATTCTTTTGCCAAACAAAACCCAAATTTCCAATTTATTTCCAAATCAACCTCAAACTTCTTATAACACATTATTTATCACTCAAATAATTATAAAATTTAAGTTTCTACTTAAAATAATTATTTAATTTCTCCAAATTCTAAACTAATTAGGTATTTTAATTAATTAAAATTCTCTTAAAAATACGGGGTATTACAATCTTCCCCCTAACAAAATAGAATTTCGTCCTCGAAATTCATAATTAAACCCTCATTTATCAGAGTCAAAGGTATATCAAGTTATAGTATATGAGTCCAAACTATCTCCTCATATAATATGGGTCAAAATATATCTTCTCGTATAGAATTCAAAAACTATCTCCACATATAGAATGAGTCAAAATCATCTCCTCATATAGAATGGGTCAAAATCACCTCCTCGTATAAAATGAGTCAAACTAATAACACCACTTATACCTGAGTCAAATAGATGGGGATATTGTTGCCTCATCCAGTCCTCGTGCTGTCAAGTTTATTTCTCCTCGTTATGTGATTCCACTACACTCGCACCAACGGTATCTCCTTAGAACACAACTTTTGGATTCTTCGATCCAAAATACTAATTAGTTGCTCACTAAATGATGCATTCGAGTCCAACTCAATCTCACCCAAATCAATGCGAATAAGAAGCCTTATGGTGTAAAAATTTGGTGTGGAAATTCGTGTTTTTAGGCCTCGATTGTAAATAATTGATAATGGAACCCCATGTAAATGGATAATATCGACAACATATAATGGCGCAAGCTGCTCGGTCGAATAATCTATGTTAACAACCAAAAATTGTGCCACCTTTGTGAGGGGGTCAATAATTACCCAAATAGAATCGTGTTGTCAGGGAGTTAAGGGTAGCTCCATGATGAAATACATAGAAATGCTACCCCACTTACACTCAAGAATGGGTATAAGCTGAAGCATACCAGCCATCTTCTGATGGGCCACCTTCACTATCTGATAAGTAGTGCATCTCGATACGAACTCGACTACATCGTTCTCCATATCGTCCCACCAATACTGTCGACTATGTGTGTCCTCCATAACGGCCCATCTCAATTCCTCATCCAAGGGTACCACCAACCTACCCTTATAACGCAACTGAAAAGAAAGGTACACCGATAGTGTAAGGACATATTTTCATAGGTCCGTTATCAATTAATTATGTCGTATACCGCTACAAATCGTCGAAGAATTGTGAAGATTGCATCTACAAAAGGCGGATCCGAATTACCAGTTGCCTTCAACATTCAAGCCCAACAATATGAACTTTGGTAAGATATTGTTTTAAAGTTTCATTTACATTTCATATTAAGAGTGTTGGATATTTTTTATAAAAAAAAAGGTTTTAAAAATCTTTTATATAAAAATATTTTTTAAAGAGGTTTTATAAATGTTTGTGAAAAATTGCTTCAGCAGTAAACGTACCTCGGCTTCGACGCCAAGGTCGTTCAAGCGAGATCTCAATATCGTTTGAACGACAATGGAAGTCGCGCGTAGTCGTTCGAACGACCTGTGATCTCGTTTGCGCGAGATGCCATTCTCGTTCGAGCGAGATGACTTTTTGGCTGACACGTCTGACTTCGTCCTTATCTTTGACCGACTCAAATTTCGTATAAAAAGAAATGTCAGCCTTTGATTTTAGACGTGGAGATCAGTTTCAACTTTTAAGAGCCTTATTCTTTTGAAATTTTTGTGTATCTTCCTAGATTTAATTCAATACCTTTTGGCATAAAGTTTTTCTCCAACAATTTTAAGGGTTCAAATGTTTTGTTTTTAATTCACAAAATCCCAATTACTTTTATGTGAATTATTTTGTGGAACCCAAGAACATATTTTGTTTTTGTTCATACTTTGTGGGGAGAGCTCTACAACCGACAGCTGCGTGCTATTGTGGAGGGAGTCCTTATAAAGTTCACATCTTGTGGAGAAGTCGTTCCTAAGAGCTAACAGCATGGGTTACGATCACAAGCAGTGACCAAATCATGATTTGAGTCATGGTTGGTCACGGTCATGGACCGTGGCCCCGGTTCTATTATAATATATTTTTTAAGTATTTTATGGTCACAGTTTTTTATTGTGACCTAATATTTTTTTTTAAATTAAATTAATTTTTCTACATCCTAAAAAAATCTGTACATTTTTAAACCTATTTATATTTCTAGAGATTTAATATTTCACTGATATGTAATAAAAATTAGCATACGCATGCTTGCGTAAATATGTAATATTACAACAAAAGTTAACTAACGTATATCTGCGTCAATATGTAAAAAAATACAACACATGAATTTGTATAACACAAAATAAAATACAACACATGTCTGCGTGAATATGTACAACAGAAATAAAAATACAATGAATGCTTGCGTGAATATATTCCAAATCTTTCTTATCCATTGAGGCCTATGAACAAAACTTCAAAAATGTTCCAAGTGGTAAGTAACAAAGGACTTGTATCCCAAAAATAACTTTGGAATGCCTACGTAGTAAAAAATCGCATCAAAGTTCACGTAGATCGTAAGATTAACAAGGTTAGGGACTAACCTATGATGACATGTTTTGAAGCCTATGTCTACCCCCTTGCAAGTTTTGGCCATGTTCTCAAACCGAGAGTCACGTGACTACATGATCAGTTGTTACGTATTACATTGGTCCCATTCGAAGTTTTTCTGCCTCTCATGGGCCTGTTTGGTGGTTGTTTTTCATTTTCACCCTTCAATGGTATGTTTTCAATCCTAAATCTACCTACTTACATGTTTTGGTTATGTTCTTGAATCGAGATCCCCATGGCTATCCGGTCAGTTGTTACATGTTATGTTGGTCCCGTGCGAGGTGTTCATGTCTCTTATGAGGCCGTTTGGGGGCTGTTATGCATTTTCCCCCTTCAACGATATATTTTCAAGCCTAAGTATACCTACTTGTAAGTTTTGACCATGTTCCTGAATCGGGAGTCGTCCCGTGCAAGGTGTTCATGACTCTCACGTTTACACTTTCGCCCTTCAATGACATATTTTCAAGCCTAAATCTACCTACTTGAAAGTTTTGTCATGTTCTCGAACCGAGAGCCCCTTGCCTACACGAATAGTTTTACATGTTACGTTGGTTCTTTGCAAGGTGTTCGTGCCTCTTGCGGGACCGTTCCAGGGTTGTTTTGCATTTTTGCCCTTCAATGTAATATTTTCAAGATTAAATCTACCAACTTACAAGTTTTGGTCATGTTATCGAATCGAAATTCTCGTAACTACGTGGTTAGTAGCTACATGTTACATTAGTCCCGTATAAGGTGTTTATGTCTATCACACAGCCATTTGGGGGGTGTTTTGTATTTTCACCCTTCAATAGTATGTTTTCAAGACAAAGTCTACATACTTGAAAGTTTTGCTCATGTTATCGAACTAGGAATCCCCTGACTATACGGTCACTTGCTACATGTTACGTTGGTCTCATCGAGGTGTTCGTGCCTCTCATGGGGCCGATTTGGGGATGTTTTGCATTTTCAGCAATCAAAGACATGTTTTCAAGCCTAAGTTTACCCACTTGCAAGATTTGGTCATGTTCTTGAACCGAGAGTCCCTTAACTGCGCAATCAGTTATTATATATTACATTAGTCCCATGGGAGGTTTTTTTGCCTCTTCAGGGGCCGTTTGGGGGCTATTTTGCATTTTTTTTCCCTATAACAACATGTTTTCAGGCCTAATTCTACCTACTTGTAAGTTTTGATCGTGTTCTCGAACCGAGAGTCTCGTGACTATGTGATCACTTATTATGTGACATATTGATCCCGTATGAGGTGTCAGTGCCTCTCACAGCACCGTTTGGTGGATGTTTTGTATTGTTGCCCTTCAACGGCATATTTTCATGGCTAATTCTACCTACTTATAAGTTTTTGTAATGTTTTCAACCAGGAGTCTCGTGACTATGCTATCAATTGTTACGTGTTTGGTTGGTCCGTGGGAGGTGTCCGTGCCTCTCGCGAGGCCATTTGGGAGATGTTTTTCTTTTTCTCCCTTTAATGGCATGTTTTTAAGCCTAAGTCTACTTACTTGCAAGTTTCGTCATGTTCTGAAACTGGGAGACTTATGACTACGTGATCAGTTGCTATGTGTTACGTCGGTCCTGTGCGAGGTGTTTGTGTCTCTCGCATGGGCCGTTTGGGGGCTATTTTGCATTTTTTCCCTTCAAAGGTATGTTTTGAAGCCTAAGTTTACCTACTTGCAAGTTTTGATCATGTTCTCGAATCGGGAGTCCTATGACTACCCGTGGGAGATGTTTGTGCCTCTTAGTGTGCCGTTTGGGGGCTATTTTACATTTTTTCCTTTAACGACATGTTTTCAAGCCTAAGTCTACCTACTTGCAAGTTTTGGTCATGTTCTCGAATCGAAATTCTCGTGACTACGTGATCAGTTACAATGTGATACGTTGGTCCTACATGAGTTATTTGTGCCTCTCACGGTGCCGTTTGGTGGATGTTTTTCATTTTCCCCTTTAACGTCATGTTTCCAAGCCTAAGTCTACCTACTTGCAAGTTTTTAAAATGTTCTCGAACCAGGAGTGCCGTCATGATGAAATCGGTTGCTAAGTGTTAGGTTGGTCCTGTGCGAGGTATTTGTGCCTCTTGTGGGTCCATTTGGTAGATGCTTTGTACTTTTTCCCTTTAACGGCATGATTTAAAGCCAAAGTCTACCTACTTGTAAGTTTTGGTCATGCTCTCAAACCGATAATCCTGTGATTACGCGATCAGTTGCTATGTGTTGTATCGGTCCCGTGCAAGATGTTCATGCCTTTAGCGGGGCGATTTGGGGACTAGTTTTCAGTTTTACCCTTCAACGACATGTTTTCAATCCTAAGTCTACCTACTTGTAAGTTTTGGTCATGTTCTCAAACTGGGGGTCCCGTAACTACACAATCAGTTGATACATTTTATGTTGGTCCTGTGCGTGGTGTTCGTGCCTCTCGTGGGGACGTTTGGGGGGATGTTTTTCATTTTCATCCTTTAACGACATTTTTTCATGCCTAAGTCTACCTACTTGCAAGTTTTGGTTAGGTTCTCGAACCAGGAATCTCGTGACTACGTGATTAGTTGATACATTTTATTTATGTCCCGTGTAAGGTGTTCATGACTTTTGATAGGTCATTTGGCGCTATTTTGCATTTTTTCCGTTTAATGACATGCTTTAAAACCTAAGTCTACCTACTTACAAGTTTTGGTCATGTTCTCGAATCGAGAGTCCAATGACTACACAGTTAGTTACTATATGATACATTGGTCCCATACTAGGTGTTCGTGCCTCACGCGATGCCGTTTGGTGCATGTTTTACATTTTTGCCTTTCAATGGCATGTTTTCAAGCCTAAGTCTACCTACTTGCCAGTTTTGGTCCTGCTCTCGAACCAGGAATGTCATGACTATACGATTGGTTGCTACATGTTAGGTTGATCTCGTTCGAGGGGTTCGTGCCTATCGCGGGATCGTTTGGGCGATGTTTTGCATTCTTGTCCTTCAACGACATATTTTCAAGCCTAAATCTACCTATTTGTAAGTTTTTATCATATTCTTAAACTGGGAGTTCTGTGACTACACGATCAATTATTATGTGTTACGTCTGTCCCATGCGAGGTGTTCGTGCCTCTCGGGGGGCGTTTATGGGTTGTCTTACATTTTCTCCGTTCAACGGGATGTTTTCAAGTCTTAATCTACCTACTTGCAGGTTTTGATCATGTTCTTAAACCAGGAGTCTCATGACTACACGATCAGTTGATATGTTTTATATTTGTCCCGTGCGAGGTGTTTGTGCCTCTCACGGGGCCGTTTGGGGGTTGTTTTAAACTTTTCCCTTCAACGGCATATTTTCAAGCCTAAGTCTACCTACTTGAAAGTTTTGGTCATATGCTCGAACCGAAAGTCCTGTGACTATGCGGTTAGTTACTACATATTTTATTCATCCCGTGCGAGGTGTTCGTGACGCTTGGTAGTAACTATGTAGTAACTACATGGTTCGAGTGGAAGTCCTGTGACTATCGAAGTTTTATCCCGTGCGTGGACTTCCGGTAGTCACAGGACTATGTAGTCACGGCATGTAGTAACAACCGAAAGTCCTGTGACTATGTAGTAACTATGCAAAACAATCGTGTAGTCATGGTGATTGTTTTGCATTTTCTCCCTTCGACGGTATATTTCAAGTCTAAGTAAACCTACTTTCAAATTTTGTTTATGTTCTCGAACCGAGAGTCCCATGACTACGCGATTAGTTGATAATTTCTATGTTTGTCCCGTGCGAGGTGTTCGTGCCTCTCGCGGGGCTGTTTAGGGGTTGTTTTGTATTTTCGCCAGGACATGTTTTCAAGCCTAGGTCTATGTACTTGCAAGTTTTGGTCATGTTCTCGAATCGAAAGTCCCGTGGCTACGCGATCAGTTGATACGTTTAATGTTTTTTCCGTGCGAAGTGTACATGCTTCTCACAGGGCCATTTGGGGGATGTTTTGCATTTTCGCCCTTCAACGACAAGTTTTGAAGCCTAAGTCTACTTACTTGCAAGTTTTGGTCATGTTCTCAAAACATGAGTCTTGTGATTACATGATTAGGTTATACGTGTTACGATATTGACATTTTAACATTCGACACAATCAAACAAAATAAATGAATAAAAAATCAACACATATCTAGGTCCCCATATATAACTTTCAACAAAAAATTTTGCTTGAGTGGAATTAAGTGAAAGATGAATACAAACCCATCATAGCATAGATGATAAGATTGAGATGACAATGTCTCACCAAGCTCAAATATGCAAGAGTAGTCAAACATCCATATAAACTCATACATGTGTGCAATCATGGCATATATACAAAGTCGAATCAAAACACATATCAACTTCGAAACAACCCCGTAATACAATGGTTAAGATCATTCTAAGCATCGATAATAATGACCAAATGTCCTAGCCACATGGATAATGGAAGGAAGGGGTCCAAGCACACCAATATGCCTCATCAAACATGTTAACTCACGACATAAAAACAAAATCGAAAATCTTTTTTGGCTTTTTCAAAATATTTTGACTCAAATAAAAGCAAAATCTTTTTGTGTTTTTCTCAAAAAATTTCAAAACCAAGAATCTTTTTGTATGTTTTAAATAAGATGGAATAAATAAAAATGTAATACAAAATGATAAATACGGTAATACACTCAACCTTTATATTTAGCATGGGAAGAATCAAGTGCAACCAAATGAAAACCATGAAGTTTTAGTCCTAAAGCCCCTAAGTCTCATTTCCTAACCCACGTAGGTGTAAGATAACGCATGGGGGTTTTGGGAATCGACACGACTTCATTCCTAAACTTCCTAGGAGCATTCCTAAAGTCATAGAAAAAACATCTAAGGTGACATTTTCAACCACAATGGGAACACGTGTAAACATGGTGGGAATTATTACCCAAATATCGACCTGAATTTTCTTTCGTAGTGTGCTCTCTCACACGAATAGTATTGGATTTGGGGTGGGAACTCTCTCTTTGTAGCCTATACCAAACCTATCTTTCTTGACTTAGATGGTGCCTAACATCCTATCCAATTTCTCTTACCTAGACTCCAAGTCAAACTTAACTTTATACGAGTCTCTCAAACTCTCGTCCAACTCCTTAATCCTAGATTCAAGCAGATGCCTAGACTCCTCAAACGCTAGCAACTCATTTTTCAAAGCCTCCATAAAACCTTTAAGGCTGTCTATATCTTTCTCGACGTACTCTAGCTTCTCCCTAAGCTTCTTTTCCCATGCCCTAATATCCTCAATCAACGCATCATTATTTTCTATGGAACGCTTATTCAACTTAGCTTGCAATTTCGAGTTAGCCTTTTTCACCTTCACTGTCTCCTCAAAAAACTCTAAAAATGCAACTTGTAACTCACCTACGTCGATCTCCTCATCCTCTCTCATCACCCTCACCCTCTTGGGAATCACTCTCAATAGCCTCGAAAGTGTCATGTACATAAGTATCCTCGGGGAAAGATATATCGTCGTCGCTCACATGACATGCCATAAACGCAACAATGTTACGCTCAATGGGGTAACTCTCTCCCTCTTCCGGTTCACTATCACTTAAGTGGCATTATATACTATCGGTTTCTTGCCCTCTTTCTTAAGTCTAGTGGGGCGCTCAACTACTTTGTTACCATACCCCTCACAACCAGAACATGTATCAGACTCATCTCTTTTTGGTTTCTCACTATTATCCTTAGGGGTGGAGTCTCCCTTGTTTTTTTACTTCTCAAACTTTTTGGCATCTTTCGATTGATTTTGAATTTAAAGAAACATCCTGAACTTTCTTGCCAACAAGACAACATCCTCAAATTTGGAATTAGAATTGTCATTCGAAACTTTCGTTTCCTCCTCAGGGCTTTCAAAGAAATGACCTTTTCTTTCTTTGGCACTTGGTTGGAGGTAAACATATCGAGTTCATAGGTTTGTAAGTCACCTACAATCTCTTTCAGTTTCGATGAGTTAAGCAAACCAAGGGAATTCATAATGGTCACTTTCGCATCAAACCTACTCGGTAACGATCTCAAAATTTTCTTAATCACTCGGTTATCAAGAATCTTCTAACCTAGGTTAAATGCCACATTAACAATAGTGGACAACCTAGTGTAAAACTCATCAAACTTCTCATTCTCTAACATCTTAATCGTCTCAAACTATGTAGTGAGATTTTGCAACTTAGACGCCCTAACCATGATTGTGCCCCAATGAGTGAGTGCTAGTGTATCCCAATCTTCTTTCGAAGTTTAACAAGTCATGATACGATTATACTCTTCAGGTGTGACATGTGAGGAAATAACTTACAGACCTTTAGAGTTATACAGTGCAAGCCTATGTTCAGTCTCAGTTCATGACTCGATGGGTTTCAAACTAGTGACCTCACCCTCTCATGTGACAGGTGATGTCCACCTTTTTTCAACCGCTAACCAGACACGTTCAATAATAGATTTTAAGGCACTTCTCATTTTCATTTTCCAATAAGCACAATTAGTGCCATAAATTAAACAACAAGAGTGCGAAAACTATCATAACCTCTAAAATTCATCCTTACAAGTAAAAAGGGATCAAACACAATAAAAATTTATTTCTAGCTCCGATACCAATTTGTAGGTCCCCTTATATAACTTTTAACAAAAACTTTTGCTTGAGCAAAATTAAGTGAAAGATGAATACAAACCAATTTTCTCTTTTAGAAAAACCTCTTTTCAATTTTATCAAACCGCACCAAATTGTGAATCAAATTAACTTAACCAAATTTTATCTTGTTTAACCCTAAGCATGCAACAAGTGATTAAATCAAGTAAAATAAAGTAAAACAATACTCACAACGCTGATGTACGAGGAAAATCCCAATCGGTAAAAAACCTTGTAGGGCCCAGGCCAGACAATCACTATGACAATGGTTTTACAAAGTCAGATGGTAGTCTTATACAACGAATCGATTCACCCATGAGACTTGAGGCACCTCTGATCTTTTACCAATCTTCACAGTACCCATGGAGCAAGTAACCTTCTTCTATGATGTTCATCCACAACAGTCGCCTCCACGAATGCCTCGGTATCCACTGATACGACCTTGTGTCATCTACGATGTTGAACACTAAAGTAACCTTCTTCGCTTCTCCACCACAAAACCTGTAATGTTCAAGTGTTAAAAAAACCAACTTGGTGCAACAAAGATCACATAAACATATGATAATGATAACTCACATCTTTGTAAACTCTAAGAATTTTTTATAGTGAAAACACTTAGAAAACATTGTGCATAAACCTCTTTGTATGGTAAAAAATTTTCCGTACTGTACACACTTCGAGAAAAGTGAACATGCCTATTTATAAATATTTTAAGGCTGTGGCATATCTCGTTCGAGTGATATACTGCGTCATTCTAACGACAGTAACTCTCGTTCGAACGACTGCGTTTGTCATTTGAGTGACAGTCCCCTGTTTAGAGTCCAAACCAACTTAAACTCTAATATAATCTTATGAGTTCTAAACGAAGTGTAAACAATTAAAACACTTTTAAAAAATTAAAAATATTTTCTTTTAAAAATAAAATCATTATTTGTATAAAATAAAATTCCGAGTTTCATTAACATTATGCATTCATACATGAGTGATCTTTAGAATGCAATTAATATTTGAAGATGAGAAATTTGCACCAATTAAACTTTGGCATAATTAATTCCTTGTAGCTTTGCCACAGCGTCTTGAATTAATCTTCGACCTATCATAGTCTCTTAGTGGATCGTACTAATAAAAATCTACCTATGACTGATACGCATTTTGTTTCGAGAATAAGTCAAAACTATAAATGGACTCAATTAAAAATTTTGTCCATACAAGATACCTCTATTGGACGAAGATAAAACTCTCTCTCTCTCTCTCTCTCTCTCTCTCAAAGATCCTCATAATGTATTACAACCAATATAACCTTGTCAAACTGGAAACAGTTGATGAGTCTGATTTGAAATAAAAAAAATTCACTGTAATTCATATCGACCTAGTTGTAGTTTTATGTAAGAGTGGTGCTAAAAACACCCACTCTTAGCATGAACTACTGAATGTATATTGCACTGTTGTTTAGTCATTCAACATACAATGCATTTAAAAAACATTTATTATTAGATAAGTGTTAAGAGTAGGTGTTTTTATATATAATCTTAATGTATATATTCTTTATATATCTACTTAGTTTTTATTTTCTTTTTTATTGCAAAAAAATTGATCCATACACAACATTGACCAATAACTTCAATTAATGTCTACCAACTGAAGTCCTTGAGTTTGAAAATTTTCAATTTTTAGAATATAACAACCTCATTACCAACTTAGAGGATTTCTGGAATGTCAAAATTGAAGAATTGCACATTTTTAGCAAAAGAGAAGAGTTTCATATTAGCAAACCTTCTCATGCCACAAATGTATATATATGACACCGAAATCCATGCCCAACTTTTTTTCAGGTAGTTAAACGTTACATCTTTTACACAACTTTTGATCTCAGGGAGCGACCCACAAGGGAGAAGAATGTTGATGATCAACCCTCAAGCAGGAATTATCAAAATATACACACATATTCATCAACAATATGTGTGTATAATACATCCTTTCAGGAATGATCATAATGATCATAATTTACATTTAGTCCAAGTATTTATCACACAATTAATACTTACATTACCATCTCGCTACTCAAAGAAACACACACACACACTGTCAGGAATACGGAAATAGCTTACAAAAAAAATCCTCAAGTTTGAATACATAACCACTTCGTACGGGACCAATGCAACTCATAGGAACTCACCGCATAGTCACAAGACTCCCTATTTGAGAATGTGATAATAGTTTGCAAATATCGAAACTTTAACGTAAAAACATGTCGTTAAAGGGAGAGAACCCAAAACAACTCCAAACAACACAGTAAAAGGTACGAACACATTGCATGGGACCAATATAATCCATAGGAATTGAGCGTGCCATCACGGGCATCCCGGCTTGATAATGTGTCAGGCATTTGCAAATAACTAAAATTAGAATAAAAAAACATGTCGTTAAAGGGAGGAAAGTCCAAAACAACACCCAAACAACTCTATAAGAGTCATAAACACCTCGCACAGGATTAATGTAATTTATAGGAACTGATTGCGTAGTTACGAGACTTCCATTTTGAGAATACGATGATAATTTTGAAATATTTGTGCTTAGGCTTAAAAAAAGGTTGTTAGAGGACAAAAACCAAACAACCCCATGAGAGGCATGAACGCCTCGCACGAAACCAATTTTACTCGTAGGAACTGGCCGCATAGTTACGGAACTCCCAGTTTGAGAATATAACAATAATTTTTAAATATCTATGTTTAGGCTCAAAACATGCCATTAAAGGGGGAAAAATCCAAAACAGCCTGCAAACGGCCCAATTAGAGGTATAAACACCTCACATGAAATCAATGTAACTCGTAGGAACTGGTCGCGTAGTCAAAAGCTCCCAATTTGATAATATAATGATAATTTGAAAATATATAGACTTTGGCTTAAAAACATGTCTTTAGAGGGCGAAACCCGAAAATAGCTCCCAAACGACCCCATAAGAGGCACAAACACCTCGAATGAGACCAATATAAGTCCTAGGAACTGTCCACATAATCACGGGAATCCCGAAAATGAGAATATGATAATAATTTGAAAATATCTAGACTTAGTCTTAAAAATATGCCATTAAAGGGTGAAAACCAAAAACAACTGCCTCCCTAAAATGGCCCGTAAGAGGTGAGAAAATCTCGTACGAGACCAATGTAACTCATAGGAACTGACCGCGTAGTCATGGGACTCCAATTTGAGAATATGATGATGATTGAGAAATATCTAGACTTGGTCTTAAAAGCATGCTGTTAGAGGGTGAAAACCCAAACTAACTCACAAACAGTCCCGTAAGAGACATGAACACCTCGCATAGGACCAATGTAACTCGTAGAAACTAACCACGTAGTCAGGGGACTCCCGATCTGAGAATATGATGATAATTCGAGGGCATAAAAACATATTGTTCGAGGGCGAAAATCCAAAACTTCCCCTAAATGGCCCTGTAAGAGGCACGAACATCTCGCACGGGACCAATGTAACTTATAGGAACTGACCACAAAATCACGGGACTTCTAGTTTGAGAATATGATGATAATTTGAAAATATTTACACTTAGACTTAAAAACACGTCGTTAAAGGGCAAAAATCTAAAATAGCCCCCAAACGGCCCCGTTAGACATACTAACACCTCACACGGGACCAGTGTAACTCATAGGAACTCTTCTCATAGTCACGAGACTCTTGATTGGAGAATATGATTGTAAGTTGGAAACATCTATACTTAGGCTTAAAAAGTGCCATTAGAGGGCGAAAACCCAAAATAACCCCCAAATGTCCTCGTAAGAGGCATAAACACCTCGCACAGGACAAATATAACTTGTAGGAACTGACAGCATAATCACGAGACTCCCTCCTTGACAATATGATGATAATTTATAAATATCTACACTTAGGCTTAAAACCATTCCACTAAAGGAAAAATATCCAAAACAGCCCCCAAACGGCCCAATAAGTGGTACGAACACCTTCGACGTGACTAATGTAACTTGTAGGATATGACCGCGCAATCAAGGGACTATTGGTTATATAATATGATAATTATTTTATAAATATATAGACTTAGGCTTAAAAACATGCCGTTAGAGGGCAAAACCCCAAAATAGCCCCGAAGCGTCCCTCAAGAGGCACGAACATCTCGCACAGGAAAATTGTAACTCGTAGGAACTGACTGCGTAGTTATGGAATTCCCTATTTGAGAATATGACAAATTTGTAAATATCTAGACTTAGGCTTAAAAATATGCCCTTAAAGGGTAAAAATCCCAAACAGCCTAATTAGAGGTACGAACACCTCGCACGAGAGCAATGTAACTCGCAAGAACTGACCACATCGTAACGGGACTCACGATTTGATAATATGATATATATATATATACACACTTAGGCTTAAAAACATGCCTTTAGAGGGAAAATACTAAAAACATCCTCGAAACAGTCCCGTAAGAGGCACGAGCACCTCGAATAGAATTAATATAACTCGTAGGAACTAGTCGTGTAATCATGGGATTGCCCGTTTGAAAAAATGATCATAATTTGTAAATATCTAAAATTAGGATTAAAAATATTTTGTTAGAGGACAAGAACCCAAAACATACCTCAAACGGCCTCGTAAGAGTCACGAACACCTCGCACGAGACCAATATAACTCATAGGAACTGACTGCGTAGTCATGGGACTCTCAGTTTGGAAATATGGCTTAAAAAAATTTGGAAATGTCTAGACTAAGACTTAAAAAGATGTCATTAGAGGGTGAAAAGAAAAAAATAACCCTCAAATGGCCGAGGAACGTACACCTCGCACAATACCAATATGACTCGCAAGAACTGACCACATTGCCACATGACTCCCAATTTAAGAATATGATGATATTTTAGAAAAATTTATGCTTAGGCTTAAAAACATGCTGCTAGAGGGCGGAAACCCAAAACAAGCCCCAAACGACCTTATAAGAGGCATAAACACCTCGAACAGGACCAACGTAACTTATAGTAACTGAATGCATAATGACAGGACTTTTGATTTGAAAATATGATGATAATTTAAAAATATCTAGACTAAGGCTTAAAAACATTCCGTTAGAGGAAGAAAACCCAAAATATCCCCCAAACGACCTCGTAAGACTAACGAACACCTCACATGGGTCTAATGTAACTGGTAGGAACTAATCGCGTAGTCACGGGACTCTCAATTTGAGAATATGATGATAATTTGTAAATAGCTAGACTTACGCATAAAAATATGTTGTTAGAGGGCAAAAATCCAAAATAGACCCTAAACGGTCCCCTGTGAGGCACGAACATCTCAAAGGGGAGCAATGGGATTCGTAGGAACTGATCATGTAGTCACGGGATTCATGCTTTGAGAATATGAATATTACATTTAAATAGATATACTCAATCTTAAAAACATTTCGTTAGAGGGAGAAAACCCAAAACAACCCCCAAATGATCCTGTAAAAGGTACGAACACCTCGCACGGGATCAATATAACTCGTAGGAACTGACCATGTAGTCACATGACTCCTGATTTAAGGATATGATGATTATTTATAAATATCGAGAATTAGGCTTAAAACATGATTTTAAAGGTAGAAAACCCAAAATACCCCCCAAATTGCCTTGTAAGAGGCATGACCACCTCGCAGAAGACCAATGTAGCTCATAGGAATTGACCACATAGTGAGGGACTCCCGATTTGACAATATGAAAATAATATGGAAATATCTATAATTAGGCCCAAATGCCTCGTAAGAGGTGCGAACACCTCGCATGGTATCAATGCAACTCGTAGTAGCTCCCGCCTAGCCACATGAATCTAAATTTGAGAATATGAGATTAATTTGGAAATACCTATACATAGGCTTAAAAACATGCCGTTAGAGGGAAAAAACCCAAACGGCTCCGTAAGAGGCATAAAAACCTCGCACGGGATAATATAACTTGTACAAAATGATCGTGTAGTCATGGGACTCCCTATTTGAGAATATGATGATAATTTGGAAATATTTAGACTTGGGAATAAAAATATGCCATTAGATGGTGAAAATGCAACACAACTCCCAAACGTTCTCGTGAGAGGCACGAACACCTCATACGGGGCCAATGTAACTTATAAGAACTGACTGCACAGTTATGGGACTCCCATATTGAAAATGTGATGATAATTTGTAAATATCTAGACCTAGGCTTAAAAACATGCTATTACAAGGCGAAAATAAAAAATAGGCCCCAAATGGCTCCTTAAGAGGCACGGACACCTTGCATGGGATGAATATAACTCGTTAGAACTCACTGTGTAATCTATGGACTCCCCATTTGAGAATATGATGATAATTTGAAAATATATGGACTTTGGCTTAAAAACATACCGTTAGAGGGTAAAAATCCAAACATCCCCAAACGGTATTTGAGAGGCACACGAACCCTTCGCAGGTGACCAATTAACTCGTAGGAACTAACCATGTAGTCAAAGGACTTTTGGTTTAAGAATATGATGATAATTTGTAAATATCTGTACTTAAGCTTAAAAATATGTCGCTAAAGAGAGAAAACCCAAAACAATCCCCAAACGGTCCCGTTAGAGGCACAAATACCTAGCACATGATCGATATAACTCATAAGAACTAACTGCATAATCATGAGGCTCCCGATTTCATAATATGACTATTACTTTCAAATATCTGTACTTAGGATTAAAAACATGTCATTAAGGAGCAAAAACCCAAAACCGCCCCCAAATATCCCCGTGAACGGCACGAACAGCTCGCTCGGGACCAATGTAACTCGTAGATACTGACCGTTCAGTCCCGTGGGTCCTGGTTTGAAAATATGATGATTATTTGAAATATCTAGACAAAATTAAAAATATAGCGTTAAAGGGGCAAAAACCCAAAACAGGCCCCAAATGGCCCCGTAAGAGGAACGAAAACTTTGCACGGGGCCAATGTAATTCGTAGCACCTGATCGCATACTCACGGGACTCCCGATTTGAGAATATGATGGTAAATTAAAAATATCTATGATTAAGCTTAAAAACATGTTATTAGAGGGAGAAAGCCCAAAACAGCTGCCAAACATGCTGTAAGAGGTACGTACACCTTTCACAAGATCAATGTAACTTATAACAACAAACTGCATAGTCACGGGATTTCCGATTTGAGAATATGATGATAATTTATAAATATATAGGCTTGGGATTAAAAACATATCATTAAAGAGAGAAAATCAAATACAACCCCTAAATGCCCCTATAAGAGGCATGAACACCACGCATGGGACCAATGTAACTCATAGGAACTGATCGTGTAGTCACGGGACTCTCAGTTTGAGAATATTATGATAATTTGCAAATATATAGACTCCAACTTAAATATGACGACAATTATACCTAATTTGTCTTATTGAATACAACTTTTAAATAATATTTGATTATTGATATCACCTTTTTTTGTATCCTATATTTTTTATAGGATAACATTTCAGCGTTAGCTTTTATCCACGTGGAATACATGAACAAGTCAATGGTTTGCACTAGAGAGATTATTTATTTATTATTGTTGACATTCGTGATTGTTGTTTTTGATGTGTTATGGTTGTGCGGGCTTTTGTGAGTTTATTATTTAATTTTATGATCGGGTTGGTTTTTGTAATTTTATTATTAAATTTTATGATCGTGTGGACTTTACTTTAAAGAAGGTTTTATATTAATATCTTTCAGAATGTCCAGAAAACGCAAGCAAATCTGTCCATTTTTTGTTCTGTGAACTTTTAGGACTTATAATATTTTGATTTTAATATGTACATTAGTTAATCAATAACAACCTGCCAAATTTGCAATTTGTGATTTATTTTTTTTGTAAATAATAAATATTATTTTGTCTGATTTCCAATTTGATGATTCTTTTGATTTTTTTGTAAATAATACATATTTTTTTATTCATTGAAAAATTTGCACGATTTAAAATTGTGCCAAAACCATGTCAGATTGTCAGATACGAGTATGCATATGACACAATCTGGCATGCTTTATAATCATGCCAAAAGCATGCCATAAAATTAAAATCTGACACGGTTGATTCTGGCATGATTTTAAACCGTGTTAGATTGGGTTTGGAATGGTTTAAAACCATGCCAGATTTGACATGTCAAGTTCATCTAAGACTCAATTCCAACCCCAAAAGGAAAAAGTACAACTTGATCAATTGATACACCTTAAGTAGCTTTGCTTGCTTGTAAATTTAGTCTCGTGTTACAAATGTGCACAATTAAAAAGACCTTCAAATGCAAAGATAATATAATAATATATGATAACTTCCTAAGAATAAACTTTCACTATGTCTAATGATCCCCACCTAGGTAGTACGTCTCCACTTAAGATAAAGATTTCCTAAATCTAAAGTGAAAGATACTATTTCTCCCCTCTTTATTGGGAAATAGACAAAGAAAGAATACATAATAAACCATTTATCTCCATAAACCATGTCTCTCCAAAAATGTGAGAACATGTGATACCAATTGTAAATGAAGAGGAAAGAATAATATCATTCAATGGTGTAAAGTGCGAAAAACACAACATGACAACACAAGCATAAATAGTCCAAACAATGATCGATCAAAACTAATTCTGATGCAAAAAAGATACCAACTTGAATACAATATGAAGAATGAGATACTAATGTAAACAAGCAACAAGAGATACCAATATGATCATATATCATGCCAATTTGATTAAAAGATAAATCACATTGTAGCATGGATTAAATGCCAATGTAAAGACTCAAGACACACGATACCACATATGTAAATATGTCAAATATACCAATGACGCACAAGCACATATACATAGGTATAAACACCATAAACAAGACACAAAACACAATAAGGTTTACACACTAGCATAGTATCGATGAGTGAAGGGAAGGGAATTAAAAACAAATAAATTATGACCCAATTACTCCAAAATGTCCAAGGAGTTCTAGTTGACTGGATTAACTTAAAGATTAAACCACAAAGTGAGAGATAAAGTGAACTCAAAATGGACAAACAAACACAATGTACACTAGCCTTAAAAATATTAATGATTCTCAAATCACTAGCGTTAAATATGATTTAACTAGGACACATTGTGGAAACCCATTGATCTTCAAATTATAACACCCACAAAATTTAGATATATCATTTTTGTACCCTCAATTTGAATATACCAATTTAATTAAGAATCAATGAAATAAAATTTGGTCTTAGCAATATTTTTTGTTTCTTTTGCCTCTTAATTTTTTTAGGCTTTTACCAACGGTGGCCTTTTACGCAAGGAAGATTTCTTTCTTCGTAGCCCTTATTACCCATGCACACTCATATTTTCAATAAAATAAAAAAACTCATGGGCAACGGTACTTACATGCAAAAATCCCCCAATCATATATATATATATATATATATATATATATATATATGATAAGATTGTTAAGAGAACATCTCACTTAACTCATGTAACGTATGAAGTTAAAATACAAACGAGCTCGTGCATGTGTGTGACGAGGCATAGGCAAAGTGAATCCATTAAGCAAGTCATTTTCAAACTAATCCATGCAAGTATGATTAAGAGCAATATAATCATTGAAAATCATAATCAAATGTTCTAGACATGTGAAAATATGAAATGAAGTGGATTCAAACATACCGATATGCCACACAAAATGTGTAAAACTAAACTACAAATAAACCAAAAATCTTTTTGAGTTTTTAAACCTTTTTTGAAAGACACCACATGAAAATAAACTTAAGAGACAAAAAAAATCTTTTATATTTTTTTAGTAAGACCCAATAAATGAAAAATCAAAATACCAAAGACTCATACCACATAGAAGTAGCAAACACATGTAACATGAAGTAAAAAAGCTTGTGTATCTAAACATGCGAACATATTTAATCATTAGATTTATCATGATAAGTATCATATGCAAACATTCGAGAATCAACCAGTCTAACATTCATTGCCTTTAAAATCGATTTCTTAACTCAAATAGATAAATACTTAACGCGTCAAATTTTGAGAACCATGGTGAACTAAATTTAGACTTCCTAGGGCCCCTTCTAAGATCATAACAAAACATCCTGATGTGACATTTCCTACCACAAAGAGAATATGTGTAAACATAAGGAAGACGACCTTTGGGTTGACCTTTTCTAACATCTTGGGCTACGGTTGACACTCTAAAATAAACGTTGGTCCTGGCTTTAACAACTGAAGAATTTGAATCATCGAAGTGAATACCAACACTGCTTAAGTCTTTCAATCATCTTTATACCTAAAAATCCTAGACTCAAACTAAGAATTAGACTCTTCAAATGTAAGGGACTCCTTCTTTAAAATTTTCAATAATACCTAGAAGGTTATCTCACTCTCCCTCAATGTAAGAGAACTTATCACTAAGAGTCTTCTCACATGCCTTTAAAAATCTTATCAATTTATCATTATCCTCAATGGCGCGTTCATTTACCCTAGTCTCTTAAAGTCCTCTCATTCTATCTCTAAAGCATGGGCTCTATCATCACTCTCTTTCTGGGACATTTTTAAATTTTATAAGTCCCATTTCATGTCCATGAGCTTCTCACGAAAGATATCCCTTTGAATTTGAACAGTTTGGAAAAATTCAATTTCAACGTTAAAACACAAAGTTTCTTTTTTTAAAAATTCAACTCTTTTTGCATATTTTAAATTCAAATGAGTTAATTTTTCATCATGGTTAAGAACCTCATAAACTCCTCTTGAATACAAAATCATCGTCATCACTAGAAATATCATATAATTTATCACATTGGTGATCCATCATGACAAAGCAACCAATCTAAACCAACACAAAATACAAATCAACATGATAACTTATTTGTAACACCCCGTATTTTTTAGTATTTAAATTTGAGCATTTTAAATTACATGCATTCACGTAATTTAAATGATATAAGAAATAACAAGAATTTAATAAATATTAATTAGTGAGAAAAATATTGATATTTATGTGATAATATAATTACTAGTGAAATAAGTAAATAAAATTAAGTCAAATGGTATTACGTCGTAAGTGAGTAAAATCGACGAAATTTGACGGTATCTCATTCGGAATGCGCATGTGGGGTCATGTTAGTAATGAGATGGGAAATTGATGATAAGTGACTTGAATGGTGATTTCAAGTGCACGAATGATCCGAATTACGTCAAAATAATCAAAATTAAGTACTTGGGGGTGGTAATTTGGTTCTGGGGGCTTTTTAGACTAGTTGGGACTCGCATAGGGGTATACGAGTCATTTTACACTTAGGAAATAACCTAATTCGACTTTAACCTAATAATATGGGAAGGTGGATGGTAGGGGGAAGCCACAACACCATTCTAAGAGTCCCCAATAGAGATGAGAAAAGAGAAGGGAGAGACCAAGGGAGATCAAGAAAAGATAATCCGGGAAGGATTTCGGGGACAATTTTCTAGGTTAAGATCATCACGCACAAAGGATTAAGATCCTATAGTGATAAAAGGCAAGTGTTTGTACTTGCTTTAATAGTTCATGAATGTTATAAGTTCATATCATAGTTGGTATAAAAGATATGATTTTTGGGTGGGATTCATATGTGATAAAAAGGGGTTTTGGGGACAGAATTTATAGAAATTGATTTGAGTCATTTATCAATTGAAATCTGAGATGTAATCCCACATAAAATTTATAAACTGGATTGAAAATTTGATTTTGAATCATGATGAGAATAGATGTGATATGTGACACCCCGTCTATTAAAATAACGTGTGGCCAGCCCCTACTAAAATAAAACAAGAGTCTCATATGGATCATTCTTAGCATCACTGTCGAAATTCTATTAATTACAAACCTACTATTAGTTTAACAAGTTGTACCAAATTTTAATCTTGAATTTAATATACCAAATAAAAACCATTCAACATAAACCCATGCAGTAAACTATATAATCATTCACACCAGTAAAGTATCTAAATGTGAAAATAAATTAAAATCAAGTACCGAATAAACCATTGGTTACTACAATCCAATACAATCATTTGAACTGAAATAAATAAAACTGAAAATAAATCAGTCTGATAAAAGGACAACATGTCCAACTGATAACTTAAGAGAGATCTTAATCTAGGATAGAAATAATGGAATCGTCTACTCCAAATCCTGTAAGTCACCACATCAGCTGCAGCCACGTGATCCCTGAAAGAAGAGTCATGCTTGGCACCCCTTTGCCTAGACACCTAAAAGTTATTTGGACAATACTTGACACAGGTTAGAGACCAAAACTTTTGAAAATATTTAGCAAGTGTATAAATTACAATAATGAATATGTAAAGTAACTTTCCATATTTAAATTGGTGGTGCACTCGCATTAGATAATCCTCACCCCTCATCTAATTTGCATACCTAATGTATAATATTAACCCTCTTAGTTATGCTACCCGGCCTAACTAGTCTCATCACTGATTTCAATGTAACGTACTACCCTGTCTTGAGTATTATTTATCATTGATTTATTACTTAACTTACTTCTCTGCTTAATTATTTAATCATCACACCATTATTATTCATTCTCATAATCTTACTCTGGTTATTATTAATATTCACAATTAACGTCTTATGCCCGTATATAATTATCTAACTTTTTACAACGTATAATCGAAACACATCAAATGTATATAAACACATATATTGCTCACTATATATACATATATATATAAAACTGCCATCCCTTCAAGATTTACCCTAAGTGGATATGAAATCACAATCATGTTATCAAGCTCCAGGGAGTCCACCAAAACCTGGGTAACCGGGTAGAAATCTCACCACCAAACCCAAAACATAACTAAAATCGGAGGCGGTCATGATCTTAAGTGCATGGTCATAACCATACCACATTATTCCACGGGACTCCAACCCTACACAGCGTGGGCATGCACAGACCTATAATCCTAAGGAATGGTAATACCTATGCTGAGATTTGTCCGAGTGACCTCCCACAACGTGCAACCTCGATCGATAGCATATCCGCTAAGATGGGTATGTTTCACATAAATATTATACACACAGATATTATTGACCACACACACACACACACACACACACACACACACACATATATATATATATATATAATCCTAAAGTTTGGTTAATTCGTGCCTAACTTCCCAAAGCACTAACCTAATTTTCCCGAGTCTAACCCGACTCCAAAATACATAATCCCTCATTATTTTGATTACACAAATAGTTTATTAATTATGGGCACTAATTCCTTCATAACCATCTCGTGTCCTTCGTTATCCTAATTTCCTCCAAATTTATAGATTAAATATTTCGTGCATTGTTCAACCTAAACACCCCTCCTACCTCACTCCGGATTTTTTCCTAACCATACTCATAATTGATTTCTGTGTAAAATTAATTTTTAGAAGTCCTATTTCCATTTATGAATGTCCTAAAATTTCCCCGACTCCAAATTAATTTATATATCGATCAAACAAAATAACTAGGATTGGCAAGGGAATCGAACTAGTTCGCCTTGGGGCGAACCCCACAGACCTACTACAATTAATACGAGTTTTTCCCCACTTTTTCATTCCAAAGTATTTATAATCTTCATTCCAAGATAATATATCCTAACCCTGTCAACCACTAAAATGAATATATATATTAATTGACGTGAATTCATTAAAACTAGATTAAATCATGGAATTTACATCATTCTTTGTCCAACATCAATTATGTCATAATTTCTAATGAAAATCCTAAATTCACGGTCAAGGTTTCATATTTTCAATTCAAGATAATGTCATTCCATTCAAGATCAATATCTCCAAAATTTATTCATGGTATTCTCTAATCAATAAAAAAATTTCACGTCGGATTTTCTTTTAACAAGATCATAAGAACACCATAATATTCATCTTTCTAAAATCCCTTTTTTCCATATAAATCTCACACCCAAAATTGGTTTATTTGTCTACTAAGTTTTGGTATGGATCATAATAATCATAAAAATATAAATCAAGTTTAAACACATGCCTTTGTATTAGGAATAGACGTGGATCTTCTTCTTTGTAGGGTGGATCAAGTCAAGAACTCCAATGATTGGCCTTCAATCAAGCCTCCTCCAATCTCCCTTGTGTTTTTCTCCTTCTTTTCTCACCAAAAGAACTCTCCGAGGTTTTTATGTGTAAAGTGGCTACCTTCGAATCTTTAACCTCATATTTAAAGCCCTAATACCTAAATTGGGTTAACTTTTCTACGTAAAATGACCCATATGCCCCCGAGTAGGACCCGACTAGTCTAAAAACCTCCCGAGAACCAATCTGCACACCTGGGTACTTGATTTTGACTATTTTGACCCAATTTGTATCAACCGTGCACTCGAAATCACCATTTGAGTCACCAAACATAAATATTCTATCTCAACCCAAAAATAGCCTACTTGATGCCCCGATTGAGATACTGTCAATCCCCGTCGTTTCTATTCACTACGACGTACCAACAATTGAACGAACTTAATTTACTTAATCACACTTAGTAAATTTTATTTCCACATAAATCTTAGTTTTATTCTCGCTAATTATCATTTATTAAATATGCGGTAATATTACGAGCACACGTGTATTTGAAATGCTAAAATTAATTATTCAAAAATACGCGGTGTTACATGATCTTAATTTACAAATGTGGAAAAATAGTGTAATTTGATATTAAAATTAAGATGTGAATTAATTCTGGAATAATTAATGAGTAAATCCCATGATTTGGAATGAGTTTTGGATGATTTGAGTTCATAAAACTTGTACCCTTATGATTGATATTGATAGGGTAGTGTTAAATTGTGTTTGGATGAGTTTTGGGACTGATTTGGGTTGTGAAATTAGGGAAAACTTCGTAACTGTTACAACAGCCCCGTCTTGGCTAGTGTTTAGGGGCGAACCTATTCGCCCCTGGCCAAACCAGTTTGGCTAAGCTTGTTTATTTAAATAGTTTTGTTGATCGGGTAGGTTTCGAGTCTTTCGGGATGTCCGTAGATAAAAGTAGAACTCCTGAAACTATGTAAAAATATTACTAAATACCGTGTGATAATGGGGGTCAATTTCGGGGTGTGAAATTATGGGTGTTAGGAAAGATGACACTAAAAAATTATTTAACGTATTTGGTTTGGAAATTCGATTATAATGGTGATACGAGTCGTATATGAGTATCTTAATATCGAGATTACATATTTTAATTACGAATCAATTAAGTAAGATATTACTTATATATTCGGGAGTCGAGATTAGAATCGAGAATTCTGGGCTAGTGCTACGAGTGACATATGCATGTTTAGCCGATTTGATGTATATATACGGGTATAGAGACAGTATATATATTTATAAATATATCTGTGTGATTGATATATGTGAAGCATACCTACTCTAGAGCTATTATCTATGGAGGTTAAGCATAGTGGGCGATCCACCCTGGACTTGATCAGCAGGTGTAGGATCGATCCCTAGGTCATAGGTTTGTCGCACGACCATTGTATGTGAGTTTTGAGTCTAGTGGGGTAATGTGGTATAGTTATAACCCACGAATGTATGACTATGATTGCTTTCAATTTTACGTTAACAATTTGGGTTCAGCAGCGAGATTCCGACATGGTGGCCCGGGTTGAGGTATTGTTCCTGGAGCATGATAGCATGCTAGAAAATGAATCCACGAGGCCATGCTCTAAGGATTGCGATTATGATCATTTAGTGAGCGATATATATTTATGTGTATGTGATGAGAAATGAATATATGTATATAGACGTTACAAATACATGCGAGTGAATAAAATAGAGGTGTGAGTATTAAATTAATAACTGGCGTGAAGTTACATGCATTGACTAGTAATGAGAAGTAAAAGGATATAACATAGGTGTAGCTAAATAAGGATTTAAGTAAAGAAGATATATATGTGACACAGTTTTACGAGAAGGTTAGCATACGGGGCTAAGGTAACGGTTGGTACTAGTTAGGCATGATAGCCTAACCAAGATGTTTAACATACATGCTTTAGGTGCGCACTACAATTGAGGGGTGAGTATTATCTCATGAAAGTGAGACACCGATTTAAATATGGAAGAGTGCATTGCATGTTCATTATTTTATTTTAAACACTTGCAAAATATTTTCAAAAGGCTTTGGGCTCTGACCTGTGTCAAAATATTTTCAAAACCTTTATGTGTCCAGCCACAAGGACGCCAGACATGATATTTCTTTCCAGATTGATGGAGTTCCAACAAGTGTGGATGATTGCTGGACATCATTAGACTCATCTATCTTTGAGTTATTATATAGGAGTTCTTCAGTTATTATCTAGTCATGTGGGCCAATTGGCAAACATTTATTCAGTCTTTATTTTATTTCAGTAGTGATGGATATTTTTATCGGATTTATACCGATGTTTATTCGAGTTTTTAAACTTTATATTATTCCAGTATTCATATATTACTTGTGATGAATGTATAATTATTTATTTGGAATGGTTTGTGTTGAACGGATTTTCATTTAAAAATTTAATAAGTTTTAAAAGTTGGCACCGGAATCAATAGGCTATTAGTAATTAATTTAATTTTTGACAGTGATACTGAGAATGAGCCAGTTGAGATTCTTGTTTTATTTGAGAAGATGGCTAGCCACCGATTATTTTTATAAGAGGAGTGTCACAGATGGTACCAGACCATTAGGTTCTAGTTTCCTTAGGATCTTTGCAAACTTACTACATTTTATAGCATAGCGTTCGTTGATATCGACCCTTATTATTGGGACTGTTGCATTCAATTATGGAGTTTCAGATGTCGCCAAAGAGAGGACGACAAGCTAGGGCCAATAAGGGGGAGGCTCAGTAGGATCCATAGGGGACAACGACAGTCGCAGAGGTGGTCAATATAGTTGCACATGCAGCTAATGCCGCCATGATGGCCATGGCATAGTATTTCCCGCAGACTCAGCCACAGTAGCCGGTGACACCGGTCATCCAGGCCTGCCTAGGGCCATCAGTGTGGGAGAGGGTTCAGGAGGCCTTTCGAAAAGGGCATCCACTAGAGTTCTAGGGCAGTGCAGATGTGGTAGCTGCTAGTCAGTGGTAGAACGACATACAACATCATCTTCACACGGTTGAGTGCAGTGACACTCAAAAATATATTTAGGCTACATTCAACTATGTGGGAGCATCTTTACATTGGCGGGAGTCAATCATCACATCTTAGGAGTGGGATACGATGACTATATCAGTTCTCTGGGTACGATTTGACTGCAAGTATTTTCATTCGGAAATTCAGGATGAGATGCAAAGGATATTTTTAGATGTGTCACAATAGGGTCGGTCTATGACCGAGTATGAGGAGGAGTTCACCCGTCTAGCGAACTTTATACTCGATGAGTTGAACACTGAAGAGAAAAAGATATTTAAGTTCATGGATGGGCTTAATTAGAGGATTCAACAACACTCGTTGGGTAACCCGGTATTGAAGACGTAGACAGAGGTCATCAATGTCGCATTACTAAACTATTACGATCATTGCTTCCACGTGAAGGAAAGAAATAAAGCAAGGAGTCTATTCAACTGAGAAAGATGGGAGGAAATAATTCTAGTGTGGCACCGCTGCAACAGACTAGTAGACAACACGAGCGAGATTCCCAGTAGGGGGATCCGACTATGAGATTTCATTCAGGGGGATTCAGACTAGATGGTAATGGGTTTATATAAGGTCAACAGTATCAATGTGTTCCTCAGCATCAGAAAGGCCAAGGGAATAATGGGGGTGGCCAGCGGGGCCTGCGACCAAGATAGCCCCGATATGGCTAGCTGGGCCAAAGGCAAGGGGATTTCGCAGGCCGTTGCTTTGTCTATGGAGAGCTGGGTCACATGAAGAGAGACTTCCCGTAGAGAGCTAGGGTGAAGCAACAGGGTGCCCAATAGGGGCAACAAACTCAGTTACTACCATCAGCACCACCAGCTCCAACAGTCCCACAGTAGGAGGGACAGTTATAGTATGGGCGTGTCTATAACGTCCAGAATGTGATGATACCATAGGTTCCACAAGCGCCACTAGCTGTTAAGGGTACATTTTCTATCCATTGACATATGTGTCGGGTATTATATGATATTGGGGCATTGCATTCTTAGATTTTCACGCACGGATGGTTTATTAGAGACAACTGACATTATTATTATGCGCGTCGATTCACCTTTGGGTAGTGGGATCCTTATTCACTCCATTCGTAGAGGGGTGGGGATAGACATCAGGAGATTTTGTTTAGCGATCGAATTACTTGTATTATACATGACCGGGCATGATGCCATTCTGGGTACGGACTGGTTGATCGAGTACAGGGCGATGGTGGATTGTTTTGGTAGGACCATTGTGTTTTTCATCCCAGGGCAAGAGATGTTTCTGGTGGCGTTGCATCTTCCCGAGGGAGGGTCGAGCACACACGTGTATTATATTAAGGAGGATATTTCAGAGGAGGTTGTTATTTTATTATACTCGACCCCATTAGTTAGGGAGCTTTCAGATGTATTTCAAGAGGTTCCGAGTTTATCGCCAAGCCGGGAGATGGATTTTATTATCTATTTAGAGCTTGTGACTAGGCTAATTGCACGCGTGACATATCATATGGCCCCATTAGAGATGCAGGAGTTGAGTGACCAGATTCAGTATCTCCTAGGGTAGGGATTTATTTGACAGATTACATTATCGTGGTGTGCCCCAATGTTGTTAGTGAAGAAGATGGATGGTTCACTTTGACTGTGGATTGATTATCGAGAGTTTAATAAGGTCAAGATTCGGAATAGATATCCATTGCCTCAAATCGATGACTTGTTCGAGCAGTTGAGAGGAGAAGCGTGCTTATCAAAGATAGATTTGAGATCAAGGTATCACTAGTTGTGCATTAGGGAGCAAGATGTCCCTAAGACCGCTTTCCTGGAGCAGTATGGCTCGTATAAGTTCAGGGTTATGCCATTTGGGCTAACCAATGCTCCAGCTATTTTCATGGATCTCATGAACAGGGTGTTCAGAGATTTTTTATACCAGTTCGTGATGGTGCACATAGACGATATTTAGTATATTCTGGGACTGAGGGTGAACATTAAGAGCATTTGCATACGAATCTATAGACATTATGGGACCATCAGTTATACACCAAGTTTGAGAAGTGTGGGTTTTGGTTGCATAAGGTGCAATTTTGGGGGCATATTGTGTCTGACAAAGGTATTTCAGTGGACCTGAGTAAAGTGTTAGTGGTGAGGGAGTAGGGTCATCCCACCACACCGATTGAGATTCGTAGTTTCTTATGGTTGGTAGGGTATTACCGTTATTTTATTAAGTGTTTTACGAAGATTGTGGGTTCGTTGATGAATTTGACTCATAAGGGGGTGCCGTTTGTGTGGGATAATTATTGGCAATTATCTTTTAATGGGCTAAAGGACAAGTTGACTTCAATACTTATGCTTGTACTGTCTAGGGGAGGAGTAAAGTACCTTGTATGTACCGATCCATCCTTACAGGGACTTGGGAGTGTGCTATAGTAGGAGGACCAGGTTATAGCTTATGCCTCTCGCAAGCTTAAGCCCCATGCGAGGAACTACCCCATATATGATTTAGAGCTAGTTGCGGTAGTTTTTTCCTTGAGGATTTGGAGGCACTATCTCTTAGGGGATAAGTTTAGTCAGTTCACGGATCATAAGTTGCTGCAGTATCTGTTCACTCAGATGGATCTCAATATGTGACAACGTTGATGGTTAGAGTTCATGAAAGACTATAAGCTTGACATTCAGTACCATCCGGGGATGGAAAATATGGTGGCATACACATTTAGCCAATGTCCCTCAGGGGAGTTAGCGGCAGTCTAGAAAGCTAAATGGAGTTAGCTTCATCAGGATGACGCAATTTCCAGGGCATGTATGGTAGTTTTCACTATTACAACTGATATTATTATATGGGTTGTGAAGGCACAGGCCGAAAATTAGTTTTTCCAGGATAGGGTATGGCAATTATTGGCAGAGGGGGTGTAGTCTTACTCGATCAGTTCAGAGGGAGGCTTACACTTTAATGAGAGCCTTATAGTCCCAGAGGATGGGGATTTTCGACATGTTGTTATAACAGAGTCTCATGGTTAGAGATTTGTGGTACGGTCCGGTGGGGATAATATGTACCAAGACATGGGCAGACAGTATTAGTGTGCTGGAATGAAGAGGGACATAGTTGAGTTTGTCTCGAAGTGTGCCACTTGTCAGTTAGTGAAGGTTGACCATCAGAGGCCAATTGGGATGTTACAGCCGTTGGAAATTCCAGTTTGGAAGTTGGATAGTATATTGATGGACTTCATTATCGGGATACCGAAATCCCATGAAGGTTACGATTCCATATGGGTCATTGTGGATCGTTTGACCATGGTGGACCACTTTATCCTAGTTCAGATGGAATATATGACGGGCCAGTATGCCTAGCTCTTTATAGTCGAGATAGTGAGGCTACATGTGGTACTGATTAATACTGAATACTGTGTCTGACCGGGACAAGATCTTCATGTCCTATTTTTAACAGAGTTTCAAAGAGGCGATGGGGACTGAGTTGGGGTTGAGTACAGCTTATCACCCGCAAACTAATAGGAAGAATAAGTGGGTTAATCAGATGTTAGAGGATATTCTTAATATTTGTATACTTGATTTTAGGGGAGGTTAGGAGAAATACCTTCCCCTGGTAGAGTTTGTGTATAATAATTCTTACCAGTTCACTATTAGCATAGTGCCTTTTCAGGCTTTATATGGCTGACCTTTTTGTTCGCCCGCGTCTTGGTTAGAGGTGGGGGACAACAAGCTCCTTGGACCTGAGATGGTCCATGATACTTCTGCCAAGATCGAGCTTATTTACGGTCATATATGGATAATTTAAAACTGAGAGAATAGTTACACAGATGCTGATAAAAGTTATGTGGAGCTGGATGTGGGTGACCAGGTATTATTACGGGTGTCTCCTATGAAAGAAGTTATGAGACTTGGGAAAATGGGAGGCTAGCACCGAGTTATGTGAGGCCTTTCCCGATCATCGAGAGGATAGGGCCGGTGATATATAGGGTAGCCCTAGCAGGTCATCTGCAGCGTATCGCGACGTGTTTCATGTATCGTCGCTAAAGAAGTACCAGAGGAGCGAGAGTGAGACGACATTATGGCACAATCCTTTGTAGGAGATTGATTTGCTTCCTAACATCTCGTATGAAGAGATACCGATTTTCTATTCTAGATCATCGTGAGCGTAAGCTATGGTCAAAGATAGTATCATTGGTTCATGTTCAATAAGGGAATCACAATGTTGAGGAGTTGACATGAGAGCGGAGGATGATATGCAAGAGAGATATCCTGAGATCTATTTGCTAGGTATGTCCGAATTTTGGGGATGAAATACCTTTATATGGGAGGAAGTATGTAACACCCCGTATTTTTTAGTATTTAAATTTGAGCATTTTAAATTACACGCATTCACATAATTTCAATAAAATAAGAAATTGAGAATTTAATAACTATTAATTAGTGAGAAAAATATTAACATTTATGTGAGAATATACTTACTAGTGATATAAGTAAATAAAATTAGGTCAAATGGTATTACGTTATAAGTGAGTAAAATCAACGAAATTTGATGTTATCTCATTCGGGATGCGCGTGTGGGTTCGTCTTACGAATGAGATGGGAAACTGATGATAAGTGACTCGGATGGTGATTTCGAGTGCAGGGGTGATCTAAAATTGTTTGAAAAAGTCAAAATTAAATACCCCGAATGGTAATTGGATTCTGGGTGCTTTTTAGTCTAGTCGGGACTCATAGAGGAGTATACGAGTCATTTTACACTTAGAAAATAACCTGATTTCAGGATTAAACTAATAAGAGGGGAAAGTGGATGGTAAGGGTCAGCCACAACACCATTCTAAGAGTCCAATATATATATATATATATATATATATATATATATATATATAGAGAGAGAGAGAGAGAGAGAGAGGAGAAAAAAAAGGGAAAGACTAAGGGAGATCAAGAAAATACAATTTGGGAAGGATTTCGGGGACAATTTTCTAGGCTAGAATCATCACACACAAATGATTCAGACCCTACAGTGATAAAAGCAAGTTTTTATACTTGATTTAATAGTTTATGCATTTTCTAAGTTCATATAATAGTTGGTAGAAAAGATATGGTTTTGGGGTGGGATTCATATGTGATCAAAAGGGGTTTTTAGGACAGAATTTATGGAAACTGATTTGAGTTGTTTATCAATTGAAATTGTTGAAAATGTAGACCCCGAATTTTAAAATTCTCAAATTTTAATTTCCTTTTAAATGCGAAATAAAAATGGTTCAATACAACATACACAAATGACAAGTTTTGATTTATTTTAAAATTTAAAATTAAACTAAACACAAAGTGAATAAATTAAACAACAAATGGGCTTTTCACTTGAACCAAATTAATTTAACTCAAATCCTAGAAATTTTCCTAACAATAATTAATTCAATTTTGTAAATTAGGCCAAAACAAATTTTATCTAATAAAAATAATGACTTCAATTAAATTAATATTTACCCAAATTAAATTAGTACCAAATTAAATACTCCCCCTAAATTAATTCTCCCCTTTTATCAAATAAATGATCTACTTAGAAAGACGTCTCTCCCTAAGGTAAATCTCCCAAACTAAGATATGATTACAATAGGATTAGATACCACTTCTCCCCCTATCATTCACTTCTCCCCCTATCATTCTACCCCTTTTTGTTCAGGAATAGACAAAGGATAAAAGAACTAATAAATTACTCATTTCTCCCCCAATATAACTAAGGGATAAAACATTAATGTATATAAGGTGATAAGAAGATGAAAGCATATGGGAAACAATAACAAGAACTAGATACCAATTATGAAATAAAGCATAGATGGACTAGTAAGCAAGGCAAAGACTCAAAAATAGCAAAAACACCACTTATATGTATACATAATGAATATTACAAATGCACACGCACATATACGTAGATATAAACACATAAATGACATAAAATAAGATAATATAATTTTTTCACTCTTATGGCATAAATGTGTCATAGGGAAACGGAAGTGGAGGGGTGTGAACAAGATACCAATGAATTAAAACCCAATCACTTAAACATGTTCACGGAGTTCTCATTTGATTACAAAACATTATCAACTTAAGATTTAGCCTTATGTGACAAGATAAATTGAACTCTATGAACAAACAAACACAATGCATACAAGCCTAGCATATTAATGATTCTACAAACCAATAGATTCATGACAATGAAAGCGTAACTAGGATAAAAGGACATTATGCAAACCATTGATATACCATCCAAACTCCCTCAAAATAAGCATATATATTTTTGAATGACAATATCAATCTAAACAAATATAGGCCTTGGATAAATATTTTCTATTAATGTCATATTCTTTTAGGCCTTTGGACCACGTATTTCTTTTAGGTCCATTCCAAACGGCGACTTACTCGCAAAGGATAATATTTCCTTTCGGAGCCCTTCCCCGTACACATTTGTATATTTATCATTTTTATATCTCACACAAATCTTACGTGCAACGGATTTTAACATGCACTAGTCCTCCTAGGTCATATAATACGTATATGACTAGATTGGTAAGAGAACACCTCACAAAGCTCAAATATACATTTGAAGTTAAAAGTTTAAAATAGCTCGTGCATGTGTGTGAAAAGGCATATAAAAGTGAATCCATTAAGCAAGTCAAACTTAAGCTACTCCATGTAAGCATGATAAAGAACATTTTAAGGATTAAAATTCTAACCAAAAGTTCTAGCCCCATGGTAGCGGTATGAAGAATTCAAACACAAACATATGCCACAAAAGATGTGTAAAATCAAAATACAAAAAAACAAAATCTTTTTGAGTTTTTCAAAATTTTTAGCTAAACATGAAAATATATACTCAAAAGACAAACAAAAATCATTTGAATTTTCCATTAAGCCTAAATAACTCATAAGACAAGACACAAATGAAAAACTAAATCCTTTTGTATTTTTCATTTAATGTAAACTAAAATAAATATAATACAAAAGATAAACAAGTCATAATTTCTAGCATGAGATAAGAAATAAAGCAATGACTAGAAAATGACTAAACATGCATACACTGGCAATGATATATGATATGAAATACAAAAAGCTAGAGTATGCAAACAACTAACACATTCAACCTTTGGATTTAGCAAGGGAGGTATCGTGTGAAGATAAATGAGAATCAAATATCCTTTCTTGTAAAGCTACCAAGTCGGATCTCCTAACCCAAACTAATGATGAATGACGATCTCGGGATATGGGAATCTTGGCTACCTCGGTTGCCTTACGATGGTATTTTTTAGGACCTCGTTTAAGATCAAAACAAAATTTCCTAAGGTGACCTTTTCGACCACAATGTGAACACCTAAAGTATCGACGAGAAGATTTATCTAAGAAATGATCTTTAACATTGTTATTAGAGGATTATCCTAAAATATTGGTTTTGGCTTTATGAGTAGACTCATTATAAGTATCGAAGCCTAAACATCCGTGTCATTTTTAATTTGGACCATTCCTAAGATTTTATCAAATTTCTCCGAACGACTCTCCAAATTAAATTTGACTCTACTTGAGTTTCTCACTTTCTTCTTAAGCTATACAATCTTATACTCAAGCAAACCATTTCTCTCTTAAAACTCGAGAATCTCCTTTTTTATGGATTCCATTAACCCTCTAAGGCTATCTCTCTCGCCTTCTACATACTCTATCTTCTCTCGAAGAGCTCTCTCTCATGAACTAAGGTCATCAACTAATGCACTCTCATCGATAACCTTGGCAAGCTCCTTTAAACTTGATTCTAACTTCAAATTTTCCCGTTTTAATTTTATAGATTCAGCATATAATTCTTGAAATGAAAATTAAAGTTCACTCACATCAACCTCATTTTCACTTTCACTCTCTCTCTCTACTCCACTCTCAATACCATCATCTTTTAGAGATTCACAAACAAAGGCCTCAGAAGAGTCATGTAAATGTATATCTTCAAGTGAAGATTCATTATCGATGCTCACATGACTTGCCATGAACGCGATAAGGTTGCGCTCAATGGGGGAATCGGGTCCCTCTTCCTTTTCACTATCATCACTACGAGTGGAATTATAGGAAATTGGTTGTTTGTCTTCTCTCCTTAGTATAGTGGGGCACTCTCTCGCCCTATGGCCATACCATTCACAACCATAGAACCTATTTGACTCGTCCCAATTAATATTTTCATTATCGGAATTAGAGATCTTTTCAGCTTTTTCATGCTTAGAATTTTCAAATTTTTTAAAATCATTTTTAAGCTTATCTTTATTAAATTTAAAAAAAAATCAAAATTTCCTAGAAAATATAGCCATGTCCTCCGACTCACTATCACTCTCATCAACCACAACTTGTTTTTCCTCCTTTAGGGCTTTCAAAGCAATGCCCTTGTTAATTTTCTTTTCATTTTTAGAGGGGAACATATTTAGTTCAAAGGTTTGCAAATCACCTGCTAGTTCCTCAAGTTTGGTAGAGTGTAAGGTGGGTAAGTAATTTAAAATGGTCACTTTTGGGAATAAATCTCTTGGGTAGGGACCTTAAAATTTTCTTTACCACACGGTCATCGGGTATTTTCTCTCCCAAACTAAATGACGAATTTACTATATCGGAAAGTCTAGCATAAAATTCATCAAAAGTTTCTTTTTCATTCATTTTGATGGTTCCAAATTGAGTGGTGAGGTTTTGGAGTTTTGAAGCCTTAATGACACTAGTTCCCTCATGAGTGAGTTGTAAAATATCCCAAGCTTCCTTAGCAGTTTCACACGTCATCATACGTCGGAATTCATTCGTTGTGACCGCGCTAAATAAGGCATTTAAACCTCGAGAATTAAAATTAGTAAGTTTAAATTTATTCTCACTCCATCTATCTACGGGTTTGGGGACATGCTCATTTTCTACCAAATATGTGGGTGGGGACCACCCGCTAACAATTGACAACCAAACCCTCTCATCGATAGACTTTACTGTCGATTTTATGCGCGCTTTCCAATACGCATAGTTAGAACCATAAAAAACATAAAATTTTAAAAATGGGAAAATTTTTATTTTTAACCAAAAATATTTAAAAAGACCTTAACGCAATTAATTAGTGCTCCGGCTCTGATACCACTAGTTGGAAACGTAGACCCCCAATTTTAAAATTCTCAAATTTTAATTTCCTTTTAAATGGAGAATAAAATGGTTCAACACAACACACACAAATGACAAATTTTGATTTATTTTGAAATTAAAATTAAACTAAACACAAAGTGAATAAATTAAACAACAAATGGATTTTTCACTTAAATCAAATTAATTCAACTCAAATCCTAGAAATTTGCCTAACAATAATTAATTCAATTTTACAAATTAGGCCAAACCAAATTTTATCAAATAAAAATAATGACTTGAATTAAATTAATATTTACCCAAATTAAATTAGCACCAAATTAAATATTCCAATTTTATCTTTTTACGTAAGCATGCATCTAATGTGATTTTGCAAAAGCTAAAATAAACAAACCACTACGCCGCGATGTACGAGGAAAACCCAAACGGGAAAAACGTTGGACGACCCTAGCCTTAACTCCACTAAGTATGGTTTTATGATGATAAGACAAATGATTTACACAACTCGACTTGACTCCGTCCAAGCCCCTGACGCGTCTTATTATAACTACCTTCGCCTAGTCGATAATACTGAACTCCACCGGAACCTTGGAATCCACAAATGAGGCTTTTTGGACAATCATCAACCCACACACGAAGCCTTTCTCCAAGTGTAAATGCCACAGCAACAAACTTGTCTTCTTCTTTGCGAGATGTATAAGTAAACTCAAACAACTCTTCAAACGGCAGAGTAGAACCTGGTGCCAAACTAAATCCAAGCAAGATATATATATATATTTAACAACTTGAAATAAACATAAACTGATGGGTGTATGTGTTTTGGTATAAATTAATTCATGAAGGCTTGAAAACACAAAAACATGAACTTTTGATTTTGGAAATTCTCTCTCAATATTTCTCTCTCAAAGTGTGTCAAAAGTTGTATAAAAAAGGTTGGTTCCCGCACATATAAAATCTGGAAAAAGTTAGTGGGAACAAATGTAGTGAGAACATGGAGAAAACTACCAAGAACTGCCACAAAATTTTCCCGCCAAAAATCTCGTTCGAATGAGATTTTCGTTCGAACGAAGTCTCATTCGAATGACCATCTAACGATATTCCAGTGGAAAAAATGGGAAAACTCATTGGCAAACTTGTTCGAACAAAATTCTCGTTCGAACGACAATTTTGAACGAAATGCCAGAAAGTTCAATTTTCATTTTAAGACCAAAGACTTTTTATTCAAAGTTCTAAAGCAACCTTCTGAAAATAAAATTCATTTTAAAATAAATTTACACCCATTATAAAATTATTCCCAAGTCTCCCTATATACATAAAAATGCATTCATACCTTTTGGAGACTATGGAATCAATTGTCGTTCACGTAGAAACATGGCAGTTAAAACTCGATAATGATGAAGCTTTATAAATCTGGCCGCTACGTCTTCAACAAACACGTCATAGGCTTGGATGGATACACATGAACTATATCCTATGACTTAAATATTTTTCTCCGAAATTGAGCCAAAACTACAAAGGAGTCAATTTGAAATTTTTGTCCTTACAGAAATCTAAGATGGAATCCCACATAAAAGTTAAAATATTAATTAAAAATCTGAGTTTGAATCATAATAAGAATTTAAGTGATCTTAATTAACAAATTTCGAAAAATAGTGTATAAAGATATTAGAATTAAGGCGTGAATTAATTCTGGAATAATTAATAAGTAAATCCCAAGATTTGAAATGAGTTTTGGATGATATGAGTTCATAAAACACATACCCTTCTGATTGATATTGATAAGGTAGTGTTAAATTGTATTGGGATGAGTTTTGGGACTGATTTGGGTTGTGAAATTGGGGAAAACTTCATAACAGTTACAACAACCCCGTCTTGGCCAGCGCCTAGGGGCGAACTGGTGTGCCACATAGCCGAACCGGTTCGGCTACCCTATTTGTCCAAGCATGCTTATTTAAATAGTTTTGCTGATTGGGTAGGTTCCGGGTTTTTTTGGGATGTCCGCAGATAAAAATAGGACTCCTGAAATTATGTAGAAATACTATTAAATACCATGGGATAGTCGGGGTAAATTTCATGGTGTGAAATTATGGGTGTTAGGAAAGATGACACTCGAAAATTATTTAACGGATTTTGTTTGGAAATTCGGTTAAAATGGTGATACGGGATGAATAAGAGTAGCTTAATATCCAGATTGAATATTATAATTATGAATTAATTAACTAAGGGATTACTTATATATTATTCAGGAGTCGAGATTAGATGGGGTATTCTGGGCTAGAGCTACGAGTGACATATACACATTTTTCCAGATTGATGTATATATACGGATATAGATAAAGTGAATATATTTATGAATATATCTGTGTCATTGATATATGTGAAATATACCCACTCTGGGGATGCTATCAATGGAGGTTGTGTGTAGTGGGTGGTCCACCTTGGCATTTACCAGCATGTATAGGATCGATCCCCAGGTCATAGGTCTATCGCCTGACCACTGTATGTGAGTTTTGAGTTTAGTTGGGTAATTTGGTATGGTTATGACTAATGGATGTCTGACTATGACTGCCTGAGATTTTACATTTATGATTTGGGTTCGGTGGAGAGATTTCGACATAGTGGCCCAGGTTGAAGTATTGTCCGAGGAGCCTGATAGCATACTAGAAAATGCATCTGCGAGGTTATGCTCGGGGGATTACGATTATGAGTATATAACGAGCGATATATATGTATATGAATGTGATGAGATATGAATATATGTATATAAACGTGATTAATACATACGAGTGAATAAAATAAAGGTGTGAGTATTAAATTAATAACTGGCGTGATGTTATATGCATTGACTAGTAATGAGAACTAAAAGGATATAGCGTATGTGTAGCTAAATAAGGATTTAAGTAAAGAAGAAATATATGCGATACAGTTTGACTAAAAGGTTAGCATATGGGGCTAAGGTAACAGTTGGTACTAGTTAGGCAAGATAGCATAACTAGGGTGTTTAAAATGCATGTGTTAGGTGCACACTATAGTCTAAGGGTGAGGATTATCTCATGAGAGTGCGATACCAAGTTAAATATGGAAGAGTGCATTGCATGTTTATTATTTCATTATAAACATTGCAAAATATTTTCAAAATGTTTTGGGCTCTGACCCATGTCAAACTATTTTTAATACTTTTAGGTGTCCAGCCACATGGACGCCATGCATGATATTTCCTTTGAGGTTGATGGATATGCACTAGGTGTGGATGCTTGCAGGACTTCATTAAACGCCTCTATGTTTGAGATCTCAGATAGGAGTTCTTTAGTTATTATCCGGGCATGTCGCCCAATTGTCAGTCTTTATTTATTTAAGTGGTGATGGATGGTTTATTTTGTTATTTAGATTTTATATTATTCTAGTATTCAGCTATTACTTTTGATGAATGTGTAATTATTTATTTTGAATGGTTTGTGTTGAACGGATTTTCATTCGTCAATTTAGTAAGTTATAAAATTTGGTACCGGGCTTAATAGGTTATTAGTAATTAATTTAATTTTCAACAGTGATGCTGAGAATGAGCCAGCTAAGATTCCTAGTTTATTTGAGTAGAGGGATGGTCACCCATTATTTTGATAAGTGGGGTGTCATATTAGTGTACCCGTTTTGATACCAATTTGAAAGTGAGGATATACAGAAGAGTCTAGAAAAAAAGCCAATTTTTATTTTTTTTAAGTTTAATATTAATCTTAAATAGAATTACCCAAAATTAAATTTTGCACCAACTTTAAACGAAAGTTATGATTACATAAATTAACCAAGTTTATCATAACCTGAACATGCATCTAGGTGAGTGCAAGATAAAATGGGTAAATCAACCACAATGCCCGATGTACGAGAAAACCCTACAATAAAGAAAACCTCGGACAACCCAGCCATGCAAATTAACTATGTATGGAATTACAAACGGCACGACAGTATACTTAAAGCAATTTCTCAATGAGCTAATGTGACACCCCGCCCAATTAAATATCGGGTGATTAACCCTTTTATCTTATCGAATAGGATTCCCATTTGGTTCATTCTTAGCACCACTTTCGAAAAATTTATTAATTACTAATCACCTATAATTTAATTGAGTGGTGCCAAATTTTATCTTTCTTTATCATGAGGAATAAAATAACTTTAAACCATTCGCATAATAGTATAAAAGTATGAACAACCAAGTAATACAAATAAGTGTGGAATAAACCATCGTCTCCAAAACAAATCCAAAAAAATAAATACGAGTACGAATCTGAAATGAATAAGACTGAATAATGTAACTGTGGGGCTATAGTCCCCAAAAAAAGAGATCAGCATCCTAATCTAAGAATGAATAATGGAGGCATATAGTCCAAATAATGCATGCATCCATATATGATGCATCTATGAACTCCTGGAACGGATCTTTAAGTCTGGTGTCCCTGTGGCTGGACACCTAAAAGGTTTAAGAAAAAGAGAAATATTTTTACAAATGGGGCAGAACCTAATTATTTAAAAAAAATTCAAGAATTTCAATACAATAAATGAAATGCGTAGTATATAATGTTAATAATGGATTTCACAGTCGCACTCTCTTGAAGACAACCTCACCCCTCTTATACAGTGCACATCTATCGCATTTTCATCTAGTTATTACCATATCTAACTAGACCACAATAGCTATCTAAGCTATCCCGCTAATCACCCCGTCATAAGTTAAGCACGATCTTACAAATAGTATAACATATATGACCCTCATCTGTATGAATATACTAATTATCACATTGATAACTATCAATAGACAGTCACACATTATCTACAGATATATACACATATCACTCACTACGTATATATACATAGCATCCTCATATATTGGTCCGGTTAATGCATCTCACGTACATGTTATCGGGTGCCAGGCACATATCGTGTCACCTCTAGTCACCAGGTCAAAAACTCACCACTAAGCCCAAAACGTAAACAACAATGGAGGCGGTTATAAATACATATGCCTTAGGGTTTCAATACGCTTTCCTCTAACTCTGCGTAACATCCCCCTCTCATCACGTTAGGAGCCACCCAAGCATTATAACCTAGAGAAAAATTCAAAACCCGCTGGAATCGACAAGGTGGGACCGCCCACTACACACAACCTCCCACATAGCATCCTTGAGTAAAACATTTAAATATACACAATTTGCATTCAACTCACATGCATACATATATATAATCAACACTCTTATATATATTCCAAGTATTACCGAACTTGTACATAATATACACATTGTACGATTTCCTAACCTCGAAGCCCCACACGACTTCCTATATAATTATCTTACTAGACACCTCTTATAGCGTCCTAGTCCTACAAAGATATTTAAATAATTCAATAGATACACTCATAAATTTATTATTAACTATAAGATCATATAACCAACCTCCTATATACTCAGTTAGGTTCATATTAGTCTCACAATTATTCCCTACCAGTTTGGTTTCACTTCGGGGAAGTTCCATCACCCATTGTAACTTCAAGGGAATTTTATACTTTTCACAATGTATGCCCACTAATTTAATCATAATGAAAGAGTACTAAATTAAACTAGCAAAATGGACGCAAACAGCACGTCAATCCGAGTCCGGATGCAAAAGTTATGCACCTTTTATATTTTCCCCTTTAAAGGCCAAAAATGCACCTGAAAATATGGTAGCGGTCGACTGGCTCTGCACCCCCGATCGACCGTACCTTCCTTTATACGCTTACTATTTCTCCCTTAGGCTAAAACCGTGACAACCGATCGACCGGCCTGGGACCCCCGGTCGACCGGGCCTACCTGGGCAGCCCAAACGATGTTCATTGTTTTCCTTTCCCCCTTTTTCTTATATAAACTTCTAATCCCTTCTAAACTCTACCAATTTAATTACCAATGATTATGACTTCAATATCTTCATAAATTTCATGATTCCACTTTCTCATAAATTAATTTTCACATCCAAGTAATAATTTTAACTTTTAACCCATTTTACCAACAATTATTGATTTCACCATTAATGGATTTCTTCATTATCTTCAACCTCAATTAAAAATTTCCACCTTTAACCCATTTTATCAACAATCATTAATTTAACCATTAATATATTTCTTTATTATCTTCAACCTCTAGAAAACCCAGAATTTCTATCGATCTCTACATGGAAAATTTCTCAAAGGCTTCATCTAGGCAAATGGGTTTCAACAATTATCTTCAGCATAAATATTAGAAGGATTCATACTCATGAGTCTTTTAATTTCCAGATTGATTACCATAGGCTCAAAAATTAACATTACTAACTACAATTCACATAAAGCAAGAAAATACTTGCCTCTTTGGAATAAATCCGGCGATCTCTTGTTGAAAAGTTTACCTATAATGCTCTTTTCCTTCCTCTTTCCTTATTTTTCTTTCTCTTTTCTCTCCCCTCTTAACCTTTGGTGATTTAGGATGAGTAATTGCTGTCCAACTTTCTTAAACTAAGGTTAACTATCCCAAATCCCGAAATTAAGCATGTGGGCGAAATTCAAAAGACTAAAATATCTTCGTATAGGCCCGCTTATGTCTAAAAAGGCCCCGGGACCTAATTACTACCCCTGGGTAAACTATTTTGACTATTTTAGCCTCTCCGGTCCCAACTGCGACCTCAAAATCATCATTCAATTTAATCTATAAAAAAATCCTATCTCGACCCAGTTAGTCCACACGCGACTCCCGGTTGTGAGAAAATAATGCCATGTCACTATCACTAGCTATGGCATCAAATAACTGTTACCATTCACTTAGTAATAATATTCCAACGATATTAATCATTCTCTCTCTCTCTCTCTCTCTATATATATATATATATATATATATATATATATATATATATATATATATATATATATATATATATATATATATATTAGTATTTAAATACACGCATAATCATTAATCCAATTAAGTTATGACACACATTGTAATTTGAATTTATCCGAATTAATTAAACATTATATACTAAAAAATACATGGTCTTATATACTTCCCCCCCACAATGGAATTTCGTCCTCAAAATTCGGATATGCTAGGTATTACCACCTTGGATCCTTACACACAATTGTATCCGAACGTAAAAAAAAATTTACTCATAATAATCTTTAGGTATTTCCACTATACACACACCAATTGCACCGTTTTGACAGAAGGTTTACTCACTACAACTCATGATTAGCGACAAGTCCATTCAAACCCTAATGTACTGATATATTCCCTCATGCTTAAGGTCTCACTTACATAATGACATGCAAAAATATTATGAATCCGATAACAATGTCTCATAAGATGAGTGTATACTCCACTGGCACTATTATCCTTATGCTAGAAAAGGCCCCACTTCTATAGGTGTCAATTTCCCTTACTGTCATACCACGTCATCTCTCCTCATAGGAAAAACCCTCAATAACCCCTAACCTATCCTGTCAGGCCTTAAACGTTTGGTTCACGTCAACGTACTCTTACTGTGTTTCTGAACTACACGAAAGTGATGTGGATTAACTCAATCCTTGTCAATGGACCATGAATCACTCCAGATCCGAAAAACTTGTTGTCTCCCCATTCTCAACTATACCAAGGGTGGGCAAACATTTTCTTCATATGAAACTTCAGAAGTTCCTTCGTCGTTAATATCCTACTACGAGTCATCACCTGCAGCGCTACCAGTTACAGTTAATATTCGCAATTTCTTTAAGAATCCAAAACATGAATTTTCGCATTCCACCATATTATATGTCACCCATCCTGACTATCCATCAGCCTACGGTTGACACACCTAACTCAGGACGCAAATCCACCCACATTGCCTCCTGACACTCCTTATCCAAGGTGGGACTCAAGGGTTTTATCCAAATTTATAACAATATTGGGTGTCACGCTGTGTCGGTTCATTTCTTCTCTTTAATATCATGCTGGGCATACTTCCGGGTAGTATAACACAACCTAAAAATCCTGACCCCTCCGTGATTTTGATAATCTAAAAATTAACTTTATCAGTCTGTGTATCCATTTTGTCCCTTGAATCATCAATCTATCACAACATTCGGGTGGGAAATACCGGACCAACCTTTTCCCTTTATGAGTGGCGCACTTAGAGGCAACTTCAATAAATCGCACCCAACCCGAAATCCACACACTCAACGTCTCACATCATGTGGGACATCTTACTCCCCTTTTCTGAGACATATAAAAACTCACAGCCCGTGTGTTTGCTCCCGAACTGTGCGCTTCCTAAGATCTTTTCCATCCGTTAGAATCAACAATATATCTATGTTCAAACCACTTGAGCATTCGACTAGGTGGGACTCCGGTCCACTTCTCAAAATTATGGGTTTCTCCCTTGTAATGGAATACCTCTTACATTTACTTACAATGTCTTTCGACTTACCTCGATTTAGAGTTTTCTCATGACATACACACACTCAGACCACCTCCTTTCTTCGAATGAAGTTCAGTCCATCATATTATTCCACTTGTGTTTCTGACTGGCCCACAAATATATTTTCAACTCCTTTATAACCATGCCTCCTTATCACAGACGATACTAAAGGTCAAATCATCCAGGGCGCCACCCTATACTACGTGCACATATGCACAATCATCTCTAACGTCCCACATGTAAAATATTTATCTCAACCTGCATTCTCAGTGTGGTTATACCATATGGCTAACCTCAGTTATCCTACTAAAATGATTTGGTTTTTCCTTGATACTGCTCCATCCATTAACTAGTGGTGCAAAAATTTCTCAGTGCTCCCCACACAGCACTACTCGACTCTACAAGTCGTATATTATATAATAGCTCTCAGCTCAAAGTGTTTCCTCTAAATGTTCAATAATTAACATTTAAACCAATGCACTAGCATCCAATAACGTCTCACCCCTCCTAACCTTTATTAAGGTCCCTGCGTGTAACATCCGACAATGAAGCTCAAAAGAACTTTCCCCAATGCACTATTCCCTAGCATTATCAACGAAATTTGTGGGTCCCACACACATAACTAAGATATCAAAAATCCAGTCTCTCAACACATAAATCAGATCGATTATGCCCATGTCTCTCAAGGCGTCACATAATGCGGTGTTCTCACTATCACTAAGTTTTCAGCTCGTGAACAACAATGAGCTAAATCTCTCCGCTCAATAGTAAATCTGATATACCCTGAATCACATCAGTAAAAGTCGCCACGCACTGGGATCAAACGTAACGAGATAATTATATTCATCGAAATCTATGATACAATAAAATATATATGTAGGCTCGACCCTCATTCAGGTGATAAATCACGAAACAAAATATCTCACCCTAGCATAGCGAGCACAATAGTCTTACCATTTAGTCTACTATTGATCAAACCCTCAGTATCCAGTCACTACACAAGACAATAATATGCTCTCCTCTCATAAGCCTCATAAGGACAAAAAACTACCACATAATGTAAAACATCCTCTTAGTGTCCACACGTGCTCCCCTGCAGATGGAACCAAAGAGAGCCCTGCCACTCAACGGTAAATATATACACACTTTATTAATATTAACATCACCTCTACTAAACCCGTTTCACATGCGAATCTTGTATTAACAAACTACTGTGACTCGCTCGGGTCACATAAAACAGACCCCAATCACCCCTAGATAAAACTCATACTTCCAATTTCCAATAGCAATGACGATTCAAATGGTTCCTAGATATAACACCCTTATCCGAACAGAACAATAAAATTCTTATAACCGTTGCCCCTACTGGACATCCCGTTCCTGTCCCCCAATTCACTGTAGACAAGATCCACACATGTGTTCCTACTCTTTACATATGAGACACCTCTCTATGCCATTCCCCTTTCTCTGGCCCCACTGGCCATGTCGAGGTTATCCTTCTTACGGACCTGGTAGTCTTAATCCTGATTGTTTCCCCCCATATCCCTTTGGCTCCACTGGCCCTATGAGACTCATTGCAGGCCTTGACGAGCCTGACTGAATCCACCGTTACCTAGTAGGAATTATATTATTCTCAATCATTAAAATGGGTCCTTATTGGGTATCCCCTCCTATGGTGGCTCACTAGCACCATAAATCCAGTATTATCCTTCAGTTAGATTCTCCAACTCTCTTGGCTCCCTTCTCAGGTAAGTGTTGATATCAAATTGTGAAGGTACGATATTGATGACAATAGTCCCAGACGTTCTAGCCGAATTTCCCCATCCATGCTTGTATATTCTACTCATGAGTCCATTATTAACTTATGGACCTTTTTTATTCTCTGTATCCACCTCATCGGGTACGAAGTTTGATAACACGTTAACTTTCCTTCATGACCGACCACTATACGACCCATCTAAAATAAGTATTGAATACTCCTTTGCCTATCTATTTAAATAACTGATAAGAGGATTTGCGGTCAAACCGTAACCCAAATTCCTTGTTATTCATGGTATATCTCCATGGTTGTGGTGACTGACTCCTACCACTACAACACCGCTCCTATGAGCAAACTTTTGCCTAAAATTTAATCCTGGGTCTCACTGCACTCCACCCTACACAATTGCCTTTGTATTATCTCCTCCCATTGACTCATCACACTCCTTCTCTTCCCCGAATCCTTACGGATGGCTCTTCGAAAGAATTTCTCCGACTCCCCCCATTTTATTGACTATGCTGAGTGAGCCTGAATTTGCACCACCACTTTCTATGACAGTGTTTAGGGGAAACTAATTTTCCCTAGTGATTATCCCAACGTCATCTCCCTGAATAATAATAATCATGGTGACTTCTATCGCAGACACCATTCCCAGAATACTCTATGGCTTGTGTTGAGACTCTCCCATGTAGTCCTTTTAATGGCTCTCGTTGGTTGTCCAAAATTGTGTAGTATACAAAGTCCAATCGAACTCATATATGAATCACATCAACTATACTTAATAGAAGAAGAACTTAAGTCTCATACGTAAAGGAGTATAAAAATCTCTATATCAAAGAACGCTACGCTGAAACGTAAAAAGCCGCACAGATCCTAAAAGCACTAGAATCTGATACTCTGATACCATCTCTGACACCCCGTCCAATTAAATGTCGGGTGATCATTCCTTTATCTTATAAAATAGGATTCACATTTGTTTCACTCTTAGTATCACTGTCGAAAAATTTATTAATTACTAATCACCTATAAGTTAATTGAGTGGTGCCAAATTTTATCTTTCTTTAGCACACGGAATATAAAAACTTAAAACCATTCACACAATAGTATAGAGGTCTGAACAATCAAGTAACGCAAATAAGTGCCGAATAAACCATTGGTTCCAAAACAAATCCAAATAAATAAATACAAGTACAAATCCAAAATGAATAAGACTGAATAATGTAACTGTGGAGAAACATGCCCAAAAAAAGTATTGAGATCAGCATCCTAATCTAGGAATAAATAGTGGAGCCATCTAGTCCAAATCCTGCATGCATCCACATATGTTGTATCTATTCATTTCTGGAACGAATCTTCAAGTCTGGCGTCCCTGTGGTTGGACACCTAAAAGGTTTTAAGAAAAAGAGAAATACTTTTACAAATGGATCAGAGCCCAATTATTTAAAAATATTTAACAAGAATTTTATTGCAATAAATGAAATGCGTAGTATATAATGTCAATAATTGATTTCACGGTCGCACTCTCTTGAAGACAACCTCACCTCTCTTCTACAGTGCACACCTATCGCATTCATTTATTCATCAAGTTATTACTCGATCTAACTAGACCACAATAGCTATCTAAGCTAGCCCGCTAATCACCCCGTCACATGTTAAGCATGATCTTACGATTAGTATTACATATATGACCCTCATCTGTATGAATATACTAAATATCATATTGATAACTGTAAATAAATAGTCACACATTATCTATAGATATATACACATATCACTCATTACGTATATATACATAGCATCCTCATAGCTTGGTCATGCTAGATGCATCTCTCGTACATGCTATCGGGTGTCGGGCACATCTCGTGTCACCTCTAGTCACCGAGTCAGAATCTCACCACGGAGCCCAAAATGTAAACAAACAATGGAGGCGGTTATAAATACATAGGCCTTAGGGTTTCAATACACCTTCCTTGAAGCCTGTGTGATGTCCCCGTCTCATCAAGGTAGGAGACACCTGAGCATTATAACCTGGAGCACAATTCAAAACCCGCTAGAATCGCCAAGGTGGGACTGCCCACTATGCGCAACCTCCCGAATAGCATCCTTGAGAAAAACCATTAAATAAACACAATTTTCATTCAACTCACATGCATATATATAATCAACACTCATATATATTTTCCAAGTATTACTGAACCTGTACATAATATACACATTGTACGATTTCCCAACCTCGAAGCCCGACACGACTTTCGATATTATTATCTGACTAGCCCTCTCTTATAGCATCCTAGTCCTATAAAGATTTTTAAATAATTAAATAGATACACTCTTCCATTTATTATTAACTATAGGATCATATGACTCACCTCCTATATACTTAGTTAGGTTCGTATTAGTCTTACAATAATTCCCTACCTGTTTGGTTTCACTTTGGGGAAGTTCCATCACCCACTGTAACTTTAAGGTAATTTTAGACTTTTCATGATGTATGCCCCACTAATTTAATTACATGGAAGATTACTAAACTAAACTGGCTATGCATGGCCGCAAACGGCACATCGATCTGAGACCGGATGTAAAAGTTATGCACATTTTTATTTTTCCCCTTTAAAGGCCAAAAACGCACCTGAAAACAGGGTACTGGTTGACCAGCCCTGTACCGCCGGTTGATCGCCCCTTCCTTTGTACCCTTGTTGTTTCCCCCTTAGGCCAAAATTGTGACAATCGATCGATCGGCCTAAGATCCCCAGTTGACTGGGCCTACCTACGCAACCCAAACATTGTTCGTTGTTTTCCTTTCCCATTTTTTCTTATATATACTTCTAATCCCTTCTAAACTCTACTAATTTAATTCCCAACGATTATGACTTCAATATCTTCATAAATTTCATGATTCCACTTTCTCATAAATTAATTAGCACATCCAATTAATAATTTCAACTTTTAACCCATTTTATCAACAATCATTAATTTCACCATTAATGGATTTATTCATAATCTTCAACCTCCATTAACAATTTCTACCTTTAACCCATTTTATCAACAGTCATTAATTTCACCATTAATGGATTTCTTCATTATCTTCAATCTCTAGAAAACCCAAAATTCCTATCAATCTCTAAATGGAAAATTTCTCAAAGGTTTCATCTAGGCAAATGGGGTTCAACAATTTTCTTTAACATAAATATTAGAAGGATTCATACTCACGAGTCTTCTAATTTCTAGATTTATTACCATAAACTCAAAAATTAATACTAATAACTACAATTCACATAAAGCAAGAAAATACTTGCCTCTTTGGAATAAATACTACGATCTCTTCCTGGAAAATTTTGCCCAAAATTCTCTTTTCCTTCCTCTTTCCTTCTTCTTCTTTCTCCTTTCTCTCCTCTCTCAAGCTTTCGTGATTTGGGATGAGTAACTGCTGCCCAACTTTCTTAAACCTAGGTTAATTATCCCAAATCCCAAAATTAAGCATATGGACCAAATTCAAAAGACTAAAATATCCATGTGTAGGCCCGGTTAAATCTAAAAAGGTTGCGCAACCCAATTACTACCCCCGAGTACACTATTTTGACTATTTTGATTTCTCTAGACCCAACCGCGACCTCAAAATCGTGATCCAAGTTAATCTATTAAAATATCCTATCTCGACCCAATTAATCTACACGCGACTCCCAATTGTGAGAATAATGTCATGTCGCTATTGTGGCCATCCCCGATCCTCACGGCGGGCGGGCGCGTGAGGGAGGATCCTAGGTCCCGCACGTCCCTCTCGGGAGCGTTTCAACCGGCGTCATTTGGGTGAGGTGAAAATGTAGAGAGATAGAGTCGCCAGTCTATTTTACTCAAACAGACAAAAGAAGGGGAGCCATCCCGAAGGACATCATCATAAGACATACTGATGCATACGAAACCAAAATGATTCGAAAAGGGTCCGGAGGCTAAGTTATGAAATGGGAAGGTGTTAGGCACCCATTCCACCCTTATGGTATCTCATGGGTTTTTGTTATTTTCCCCGTGATATGTGTGCATGTGTATATATAGTGGAGGTAGGAATTATCAACTTGTACCATGGAAGAGGTAAAGCGAGTCATCCATAGGAAGGTATAAAAATATTAGAAAATAGGATTTATGCGATTATCCTTACGTTGATCGTTACGATGGAACGACAACGCATGTGGAATAATACGCCTCTAAGAACAAATATATGTATATATATGTGATCTAGGAGAATTGAATTTAGATAGAATAGGAGATTGAAAGAAAAAGTAAAAATAGGAATCGAATCTCGGATTTTACCCTGAGATGCCTACGTAGCCTATAGAGGCATTAAAGTCCACGTAGTTCACATGCAAAATGAGGGGTGGGGTTTATCCCATGTATCCAACTGGGGGCTTCTCTTATTTGTGTGTTTGTGTGTGTAGAAAAAGTGTTTTAGTTGTGAGAAAAGTGTAAGAAAAGTGCAAGAATTCCAGTTTGGAATTTATGAGCAAACCCTCTTTTTCTTATTTTTTGGGTTTTTTATTTGTATGAAAATAAGATATGTGCAATAATACTAAATAAAAAGTATATTAGGATATGTGAGATGAGAGAATAAAAGTGCTAAGTAATAAAACAAGTAAATGTGAATTTATGAGAATTTAAGGAGAAAATTAAGAAAATTGGACCTTCTACTCTTGGATCAGAATTGATCCCGGTCGCTGAGTCGTCACCTTCAGTTAGGTCAGAATTGACATTGGCTCTCGATCGTCATCTTAAATGTTATAGAGCAACCCTTGCACTTGGATGATGATGGAGAGTGGTTAATTCACCAAGTTTGATGAAAAGGATGATGAAAGTTGATGATTGAAAAGGGATTTGGATGTGGAAATCGTGCTGACTTCGAGAGAGGTTTTTTGGATTTGCTGAGAGTGATATGTTTCGGATCTGGGATCCATTTGAAATGAGGTCAAGGCCTCATTTTTATAGGCCCAAGGCATTTCCGATCGGCATATACATGTTCCTACCAATCGGTAGGTGCGTCTAGGCACACTGCCGATAGGCAGGGTCTGAGACCTAGCGTTTGGCAGTGTCTTTCAGGCCTTTTCAGAAAATCGGCCGCACAGCGCAAACTGTTGATCCGAATCATGAACGGGCGGACCATAGGAAATTTAATTCAGAGACCTTCGAAAGTACTTTTGACCGCTCCCGGGTTTAGGAGTTGACTTTGGGTTAAATGTGGCTTGGAAGCATCCGTCGATCCATTGGACGGGGAATCGTCGGACGCAAACGGATCGTTCGTCCACATGTTAAGTCTGAATTGCGCACGGGGCGGATCATTGGAAAGGTTAGGAGATTTACTTCGACATTCCAAAGAGTTTTATCTGATTCGGGGAGTTGACTTTAGTTAATCGGGCCCTGGGAGCATTCGATGACCTCTCAGAGTAAAATGGATTGTTCGTCCATATCGTAACTTAGAATCGTGCACGGAGCAGACCGTTGGAAAGGGGTTTCAGTGCTCTTTAAAGATTCATTCAGTCTCTGTCAAGCTGAAGAGTTGAATTAGGTCAAACAAATCCTAGGAGCATCCGGTGGCATTTAGGTTAGGTTTCAGGGGAAAATAGGTCGTTCGTCCCCATGGGAAGTCGGAATCATGCACGGGATGGACCGTTGGAAAGGGGATTTAGGGCCCTTTGAAGATTCATTCAGTCTCAATCAAGCTGAAGACTTTGGCTTTTTATCAAATGGAGCCTGAGGGTGCCCGATGGCTTCTAGGTCAGTACTCGAGGTATGACCTGGGTTTATAGTGATGAAGGGAGGTGCTAGGGCCCTAAGGAGAGTTTAGGGGGTAACAGAATGGGGTGTCTACAGATGCCCTCGATGGGTGAGTTTGGAACAAACGATAGCCATCGAATAGACACCGCATGATGCTTTTGCGAGAGGATGACCAATTCAGAGGGTCGAAGTCGATTATGAGGACCTAAGGAGGGAGGATGACTGATTCGGAGGGCCGAGGCCAATTCTGAGGGCTTGAGGGGGAATACTAGTGATGGTTTGAAGGAAAAAGTTTAGGTCAATTCCTAAGGAGGTGTTAGAGATACCCAATTCTGGGGGTCGAAACTAATTCTGCGGGCTTAAGTAGAGATGACCAATTATGTGGATCAAATCCAATTCTACGAGCTTAAGTTGAGATGACCGATTCTCTGGGTCGAAGCTAATTCTTCGGGCTTAAGGGTGATGACCAATTTTGCGGGTCGAAGCCAATTCTACGGGCTTAAGGGTGACGACCAATTTTGCGGGCTTAAAGGTAAGATGACCATTTCTGCGGGTCAAAGCTAATTCTCCGGGCTTAAGGATGAGATGACCATTTCTACGGGTCAAAGCCAATTCTGCGGGCTTAAAGGTGAGATGACCATTTCTGCGAGTCGAAGCTAATTCTGCGGGCTTAAGGGTGATGACTAATTCTGCGGGTCGAAGCCAATTTTGTGGGCTTAAGGCTGATGATCAATTTTGTGGGTCGAAGCCAATTCTCCGGGCTTAAAGGTGAGATGACCATTTTTGTCGGTCGAAGCCAATTATACAGGCTTAAGGATGAGATGACCATTTCTGCGAGTCGAAGCCAATTTTACGGGCTTAAAGATGAGATGATCATGTTTGTGGGTCGAAGCCAATTCTGCGGGGTTAAGTGGAGATGACCAATTCTGCAGGTCGAACCCAATTCGGCGGGCTTAAATGGAGATGACCAATTCTGTAGGTCGAAGTCAATTATGCGGGCCTAAGTAGAGATGACCAATTCTATGGGTCGAAGCTGATTCTGCGAGCTTAAGGATGAGATGACCAATTCTGCAGGATTAAGGATGAGATGATCAATTCTGCGGGTCGAAACCAATTTTACGGGCTTAAGTGGAGATGTTCTTGGGGAACTCTGTCGGGGAGATTTATCTTGTGGTTTTTTTGGGGATGGGGAGCCGATTGCTGGGGAAATCTTTTGCATCCTTTGAAGAAATAACCAAAATTCCACTGGGGAGGTGATTTGGTGGCCCATGGTTTGGATGTATTTCTTGGGGAAAGTTGAGACCTTTGCTGGGAGGATTTTTACTTGGTTTTTGGGAGTTTCGTTAGGGAAATAGGGGTTCTGCTTGAGGGAGTTCGAAATTTTCTTGGTGAAAATATTCTAAATCCTTCCTGGGATTTTTAGGAATTTTCTGAGAATTTTTCAGGGCTTTCTGGTATTTCCTAGGAATTTTTGTACGAAATTTTTAGGGGGGGTGCCGATCGTCATGGTATGGAGGGTGCCATTCGGCACTGGCACGGGCTTTTGGACTGCCTTGGGAAGGTAAGGGGACAGTGCCGATCGGTGGGGGGGTCAATGCCGATCGGTATGACCCTTGGCATCCTATATAAAGGGGCGAGTTCCTTTCATTTTTCACAGCTTCTTTCTTTCTTTCTATGATTTTCCTTTGCAAATCATTCTATCATTCCGATCTTTAAGAAATGGTCGCCTTTGTGAGCACTGCAGCGCATAGGGAATGGTTGATTGTTAATGATTGGGAGAACGTGGAGTGGAGGGCCAGGGTGCCTCTTGATTTGGGGAGTGAGAACTCCTTTGACTCATTTTAGTCGGTTGTGGATGAGTGGACCTTGCTACGGGAGCTGTCGCGTCATCGCTCTTCGAGGGTGGTGAGCCCTGGTGGTTATGTAAGTAACCTGACTTTTGGCATTCTTCTCTTTTTGGTGATTTTTCATTCTTTCCGGAATTTTTGACAAGGTTTTTTCTTTTGGCAGTCTGATATCTCTTTGAACAACATGCATGCCCATGGGACGACGGGGCTTAAGGATGTCTGCGAGCATCTTCCACCTGTAGTACGTTAGGTGGTATCCTCAGCGGGTTTTGGGAGGTTGCCATCTGCGCTGGATGAGACGCCTCGTTCGACAACAGTCTTATGCACTTTGGGGGAGAGGTGGTGGGATACTACCCATACCTTCCATTTCGGTTTGGGGGAGATGATCGTAACTCCAATAGACGTGCAGCAGCTGCTGGGGCTGGATTGTGATGGAGAGCAGATAGAGGTGGATTGTTCTCTATGGGTGAGGTCGGAATCACTGTGTGCGGCGCTTGGTGACGTAGGAAGGATAGTCTCTGGGGATTCCATCCGGCTGTCCTTGCTGAAGGATGTTTTGCTGAGTAGGGAGGTTGATTTGGAGGACGAGCTGTAGGTAAGGCAGATGGCTCGGTTGTTCATATTGTTAGTGCTGGGAGGTTTCATGGTGGCATCGAGTGGCGACGTCATCCATTTGCGGTTCTTGTCATATTTGAGGATGTTTTCGAACATCCCCCTCTATGATTGGGGGAGCCTGACTTTGGCGACCCTTTATTTTTCTTTGGACGCATTCAACCAGTGCTACCGACAAACCTTTACTGGAGCCACATATCTCCTTGAGGTATTCTTTAATTTGCGCATTTTCTTTTCATGCATTCGCATTTTCCTTATGCGTCTCCTTTTTATTGTGAATTCTTGTCCTTGGCAGACGTGGTTCTATAAGGTGATTGGGTGTAATACCCTGCTGATTGCTTTGAAGGACGAGACTGTTAGGGACTTCTGTCGATTGTATCGATGGCACAAGGCCAATCGGCAGTCGAAGGGATCTCTCTCTCTAGAGGCGGTGCATCAGGTCTTAAATGGCCTGACTAGTGGTAGGGTAAGACTCTTTCCTTTTCAGCCTTGATTTTTGCACATTCTGATTCTGTATTGACTTATGCCTGTTGGGGATTTTCAGGTGACTTTTTACCCTTGGGGGATAGTTATTCAGGATACGGGGGTGACCGGGGTGAATGCACAGATGAGGCGTTTGCTGGTTCATGAGTTTGGCCACTCTTGGTATCTCGGGGAGAGGGTGGTTCGGCAGATTGCTGAGGAGGAGGTGGTGGTGCCACCTGCGCAACCTCCTACATTTATGAGGTGGGAACGGCTGCTGCTATAGGATGCGAGGATCGCGGCGATTATCGGTTAGTCCTACATGTTGTATACTGATACGACTGCGTCGTATGACTATATGGACTTTATAATGAGCTAGATAATGGCACCCAGCATATATGATGCCTTGCCTTTCCCTCCTGCGGGTTCGAGTCGGGAGGTGGGGTCTTCCTACAGTGGCGGTGGTCCGACGATGGTCCGGCAGCGTCTGCGGCGGCGGTGACTTCAGAGGTTCCCTTTGTTCGATTTCATACCCCTTCGTACAACATTCGACGGGCTGATGGATGGATGGTGCCTATGTGCACCGTCCTCATGCGATGGGTCAGGAGGAGTTGGGTTTGAGAGAGGAGGTTCTTCGTCCTGCGGTATACCTTATTCCTCTTTTTGGTTCCTTTTCTGTTTTGATCCCTCTTTGATACTGATTTTGCCTTCTTTTTGCAGCAAGTATGGGTGTCAACAACTTGGTTGAGGGATATAAAGGACTGGATATCTTCGGTGACTGCCCAAATTCAGGATGTTGTCCCAATTCCTTCTTGCTTGGTGTCGTCAGCTTCGTCCGGGGAGGACTCTAGCTCGGGTAGTGGTGGTGCGTCGTCTCTCCGTAGGGGAATGAGTGTGCGTCGCAGGGGTGGAAACTCTTAGAGAAAAGGGGTGAAGGGTAGGTGAGAGAGAGAGAGAGAGAGAGAGAGAGAGAATGTGGGTTCGGGTTGAGTTCCGTTGTTTTTTTCTTTTCTTTTATTTCCTGTAATATTGATGTAACACAGAGAAAAAATATATATGAAATGGAATGGAGTTTTTTTTATTATCTTTTGTTAATGATGAATGAGTGAATGCATGCACGTGCGCTTTTTACTTTTTTGCTGAGACCGTAAAAAGAGATATTTTAGGATTTTGAAGGAAGGTTTTTTAAAAATGCGAAATTATATAGGGGTGGAAGAGGATTTTGAGATTCTGTTGAGAATATCAATTTATTTTTATTGAGCTTCTGATTTTGGCAAAAGAGGAAAAAGGAAAATTTCCAAAAATAGGGGGTTACCGATCGGCAAGCTCCTTGTCCTGCCTATCGGCAGTTAAGTCCAGTCCCATCAATTCAAAGATTTTATTAGTGCCCTCTTCATCCTCTTGTATATTGTGGGGTAGGATTCCCTTCGATTTTTGCAGGGGTCATGTTTTTTGTGAGGGTTCTCAAGTATAAAAATGGGCAAGGGTGGAGTGTTTTCATCACACCTTCAGTTGTCTACTGTTTCTTAGTTTTGCAAGATGGCTCTCCCTGGTAGCATTGAGTTTTCTAACTACCTCGAATGCTTGGAAGCAATGTGCTCTTATAATGTTGACTACAATGCCTTCAACATGCGTCGAGTCTCTTTGTGGCTCACTCGGCCCATTGAATGGAACATGCTGATGGAGGCGGTACAATTTTGGTACCCTAAAGACCATGCATTTCGATTTGGGTTGGATGAAGTTTGTCCTACCTACGAGGAATTTTCTGCCATGCTGGGGATAAATCCTAGTGTTGTCGCGGATTTACCCGAATTTTCTCGTTCTCCCAGGGATTTTTTGTCTGGGCTTCTTCGCATTTTGCCTTCGGCTGCCAGACCATTGGTTACTGGGGGAATGATCTCCCTTTCGGCGGTGTTACAGTTCGTGCATTTGTGGGAAGTAGGTGATGTTGGATACGTTGGAGCCGTTGTTCTGGGCTTAGTATCAAAATTATTGCTGGTGACTGAGGAAATACTGGTGGACCCATAACTTGTAGACATTACTTCCTAGATGTCATACCCTCGCAATTCGGTGGCAGTGATACTGGCGAAGACCTTAAATGGCCTGGATGCCTGGCGAGAAGGTTGTTCTGACTTCCTGGGGGGTAGTCCTGTGATGCTGTTCATGTGGTTGTCTGAGAGACTCCGCCAGGTGATTCCTCTGGAATACCCTTTGTCGGTTGTACCCAACTTATTTTCGCGCTATTTCATTAGCATTGGCTTGGACATCGAGAGTTGAGAAACTGGTTTATGGAGCACGGGGCTCTAAATTTGTGTTGGTCAGTGCCTTGGTGGGGACAGTTGCTGCCTATTCTGGAGCTGGGGGAATACCCGTATGTCCGGCTCTTTGGTCTTAGACAGACCTCTTTCTATTTCCTTTGGCAGATTCTGCGCTAATTTGGCTGGGAATAGGTCGTGCCACCTTGGACACTAGACTTCTTTCCGGGTTGACTGAGCGTCTTCGCATGCGGCTCGGCTCTATATGGGAGAATCGGTGTTCGTCGACCCGTCCTTCTCAGTTTATTGGGAGATTTTGGCATATCCCTGGGGATTATATGAAGTGGTTGTGGAGAAGGGTGGTCAGCAAGATGTTGGTAGTTGAGACTGGACAAAGGTGGCTTATTTTGTCAGATACCATGGAGGGAGGTGTGGTAGTTTTTTCGAAGCTGGTTCGAGCTTCTCAGTCCATGGAGCGCCTGTGGCACTTTGTTCAGGCAGGGGAAGTTTGGGGACCCCAGGATGTAGATGATGATGACGGTGCAGGCTCCTCTCGTAGCTGCATATAGGACTCTTGGAGAGGAATGGGGAATAAATGTGGGTATTTATTTGGCACTTTAGGAAAATGGGGGAAGGGAGTTATCCGTTCTTTTTCTTATGTAATCTGTACCGAAATTTCTTACTAGTGAAATAAATAAGTTTTTTATCATCCATCTGTGCCTTTTGATGACTTTTGTATTTTTGAATTATCTATACCGATCACTAAGGCATACATAATCCTTTTGTTCAAGTATATGTTAGAATGGATTGTCGTTCTCGGAGATAAGAAAAGAATAGTATTTTGTGAAAAAGAAAGGGTCGTGCTCATGTAAGGTGCATGGGCTGCCTACGTACCTCTGGGGTTTTTTAAAAGTTTTACTTTGTTTGAAAATTATTTTTGCAGAGGATCAGGCCCACCTAGTTCTGGGTAGAGGGAAATGAAAAGATATTTTTTTAGAATAGAAGGGAGATGAGAAAAGTCGTAGCGCACCGAGATTTCAGGCTAGGGATAAAACTTCTTGAGACGATCCAGGTTGACTGGACAAGCCATCTCCTCCCCATCTAAATCAGTGAGCATGGCAGCACCGCCAGACAAGATCTTCTTAACAATGTAGGAGCCGCTCCAATTGAGCGTGAATTTCCCCCTGGGGTCCCAGATGGGTTCTACTATCTCTTTGAGGGCTAGGTCCCCTTCTCGAACACCACGGTCCTTGACTCTCTTATTGAATGAACGTGATATTCGATGATGGTACCCTTGTATATGGTATAGCACTTTTAATCTCCTTTTATTTAGGAGGATCATCTCGTTAATACGGCTTTGGAACCAGTCTTCTTTGCTCACCTTGATCTCTAGCATGACGCGCAATGAGGGTATTTCCAGTTCCACGGGTAGGACTGCTTCCATGTCATAGACTAGAGATTAAGGGGCAGCCCCAGTAGAGGTTCTAATTGAGGTTCGGTAGCCCCAGAGGGCGTACGGGATCCGGTCGGCCCAATCCCAACATCTTTTGGTCATCTTATTGATGATGGCTTTGAGGTTCTTATTGGTGGCTTCAACTGCACCGTTGGCCTGAGATCGGTAGGGAGAAGATTTGTGTCTTTGAATCACATACTCGTTGACCACTTCCATGACTTATGCCTTGAAATGTAACCCATTATCTAATACTAGCTCGTGCGGGACACCATTCTGGCAGATGATATTTTTCTTGATGAATTTGGCCACTTTCTTAGCGTTTAACACCGTGTATGACTCATCTTCAACCCATTTGGTGAAGTAATCAATGGCCACTAGGATGAACTCATGTACGTTAGAAGCCTTTGGTGTAATCTTCCCTATGATGTCGATGCCCCATGTGGAGAACGACCAGGGAGATGTCATGTTGTATACTTCACGCGGAGGCAGATGCTGAAGGTTGGAGAATTATTGGCATTTGAGGCATCTCCGAACATAGGCGGCTAGTAGTAACCTTGTCGAATGATCTTTTTGGCAAGCATGTGACCGTTCATGTGAGGTCCGTATTCCCCATTGTGGATCTTCTGCATTATCTTTTCAATATCAGCCCCTGTGATGCAGTGTAGATGGGTTCCATCAAAGTTCCTTTGGAGCAGTGATTTGTGACAAATGATGTACTGGGCAGACAGTCTTCGAAGGGTTGCTCGATCTTTCTTGTTGGAACCCTTGGGATACCTACCATGCTTGAGGAGGTGCCAAATATCATAGTACCAACAACTGGCTATCTCGGGATCTTCTGTGGTGATGAGCTCAATGTGGTAGCAGTGGGTTGGTTTGTCTTTCTTTTGAACAAGGAACGAGGTCATTGTTATTCCTTCGAGCATGTCGACCATGGAGGCCAAGTAGCAAGGGCATCGGCTAGGTTATTCTTTGCTCGAGGTAGGTAATGGAAAGTGATGTCTTGGAATTGGGAGGCTAGCTCTTCTAAGTGGGCATGGAAGTGTTGGAGATTCTTATCCTTAACTCTCCACTTTCTGAGCACTTGACCAATGATGAGGGCGGAATCCCAGTAGACGTCTAGGCATTGAATACCTTTCTCGAGAGCAACTTTGAGTCCTACCGTGCATGCCTCGTATTCAGTTATGTTATTGGTACAAGGGAAATCCAGCTTGATGGCGATTGGATTGTGGGATTCATATGGGAAGATCAGGAGTATCCCAATGTCGTATCCCTTTTTGTTGGCAGCGCTGTCAAATAATATTTACCATTGAAGGTTGTCCTGGGTAGTGCAGAAGATGCTTTCATCTGGGAATTCGGAGATCCTGACATCGGCCTCATCCATGGGGTAATCAACGAGGTAGTCAGAGATGTCTCTTCCTTTCATGACTTTCTGTGTGACGTACACGATATCGAACTTGGTTAGGAGCATCAACCATCGGGCCATTCGGCTGGACAAGGCAATTTTCTCAAGCAGGTATTTGATGGGGACCATTCGAGATAGAAGTTTGATAGGGAAGGTGAGCATGTAGTGCCGTAACTTTTGGGTGACCCAGACAAGCGCGACACATGCCTTTTCCAAAGAAGTGTAGTTAACCTCGTATCCGGCCAATTTGCGACTAGCATAATAGATGGGTCTTTCTTTGCGGGAATCTTCAAGGTATTGGGCTAGTAAAGCCACAGCTGTAGTGTCGGTTATGGTTAGGTATAGGAGAAAAGGGAGATCAGGTTGTGGTGGCATGAGTACCGGGGGTTGGGTCAGATATTAATTGATTTGGTCGAAATCTTCTTGGCAGGCCTCGTTCCAAACCTTACTTTAATCCTTTCGGAGGAGTTTGAAGATAGGTTCGTAGATGGAGGTTAGTTGGCTGATGAACCGACTGATGTATTGTAGTTTCCCAAGGAAACCTCGAACTTCTTTCCTTTCTCACTGACCATGAATCCCAAGAGTTTTCCATTTGTAACGTTGAAGATGTATTTCTACGGATTGAGTCTCATCTGATACTGTCGCATTCGTTCGAAGAACTTTCGAAGATCGAGAACATGACCTTCTCTAGTCTTGGATTTGATAATCATATCATCCACATAGACCTTAACCTCTTTGTGAATCAGATAGTGTAGAATGGTTGTGGCATTTTTAAGACCAAATGGCATAACAGTGTAGCAAAAGGTTCCCCATGGGGTGATGAATGCATTTTTTTTCTTGATGGTCTGGGTGCATTTTGATTTGGTTGTATCCGAAAAACCCGTCGACGAATGACTTAAGAGCATGACTGGCAGTATTATCCACGATCATGTCGATATTGGGTAACATATAATCATCCTTTTGGAGAGGCTTTGTTCAAGTCTCGGTAGTCTACACACATTCGAACTTTTCCTCCTGATTTCGGCACGAGCATTATATTGGCTAGCTATGTGGGATATTCGATCACCCGAATGAAACCTACGTTCAAATGTTTGACCACCTCTTCTTTAACCTTGAGTGACCATTCGGTGCGGAGCTTTCTCAACTTTTATTTAATCAGCTTGCAATCTGGGAGAGTGGGAATTTCATGCTGAGCTATTTCAGGATCAATGCCGAGCATATCGTCATAGTACCATGTAAAGACATCCACGAATTCCTTTAGCAATTCTTCGAGTTGTGTATGCTCATGCTCGTTAAGGGTAGCCCGTATCCTAATCTCGCACAGTTGGCTACTAGAACCGAGGTTTATGACAACAGTATCTTCTTCATTAACTTGAACACGGTTATGTTGTTTATTATTAACCTCATTTAGATCAGTTAAGAATTATTCATTTACAAAATCATCATCATCAAAAGTTTGATTAGAATCCAAACAGTTAATGTAAGGCACAACAAGATACTCAAAATCTTCATTGATTATATTGATAGGAAAAGCGGCATTAAGAACCTCATCAAAGGAGATCTCGATTACATTTGAGCAAGGATAGACAACAAAAGAAGAAATAGGGTAAACATTGGGATTATGGGAGATTTTAGCAGGTAGAACTGGTGCAGCATGCCAGTTGAGGTGAGGTGTATCAGCAACTTTAATCAGTTGGGACGGATCCGATGATCTAGTGCCTGAGTGAATCATGCAGAGTGTCAGCCCAGTGTCTGTAAGTTGAAGGAATCTTTAGAGTCACTTTCCTCAGTCTCTTCGGTATCTTTGATGAGCGGTTGTACATGGTGTTGGGAACTCTCGACCCATAGGTAGCCGTCTTGGAAAAAGATCTCCATTCCAGGCTTTATCTTCTTATCTGTATAGTCATACCATGGTTTAGGAAAGCCGCAAAAGGGGAAGTCTTCGCCCTCTTTGATGAATCGTCCATTCAAGGAGTCACCTGGGATAGTTTGGATGCAGTCTAGTCCTTTCTTTGGTCGAGACTGGCAGATCATTCTGAGCACTTGTTCTGATGGTTGATACCCCAAACCACAAGGAAGAAAATCTTTCTTTAGTTCAATCGGATGGAGTATACCTTATTGTCTTTGTCCTAGCTCCAGTCCGGGCATAAAGTGTATGTTTCTAAACATCTAAATCACATTGACGTTTCCATGAGGGTCGTATTCTTGATAAACCCTTTTCTTTGAAGTCGTCCCCTTCCAGGAGTAGGAGTGGTTCAACTCAGAATCCTGATAAGAGCATATCATTTGACACGTGCTGTATCTCAAGAATTAGACTGCTGGTACTGGCACCCTCGGCATTATCGTCGTTGCCCAAAATGGTGATGACACGTCCGTCGGTGAAGAACTTCAATTTTTGATGGAGTGAGGAAGACACACCCTTGATACTATGAAGCTAAGGTCATCCGAGTAACAGGTTGAAACAAGCTTGGATTTCAATAACTTGGAATTTGACGATAGGGTTTATAGAGCCAGCCCCTATTATAAGCTTTATGGATCCCATCACCTCCCGATGGGTATTATCGTAGGCACGCACAACAACGAAGGTTGGAGCGAGGTCTCTTTCTTTCAGTCCAAAACATTTGAAGGTTCTCAGTGGGAAGACATTCAAGGCGGATCCATTATCGATAAGAGAGAGTGGCACAACCTTCCCATAACTTCTATAGAGATGTTGAGTGCATGATTATGGTTTGGCCCAATCTTAGGGATTTCTTGTTCAGAAAAGGATAGCATTCGGGTAGAGGTCAAAGATCCGACCAAATTTACTGCTTCTTCTGGTGTGGTAGAAGGAGGAACTGTGGGTCCAGTGAGAAACTTGATCAGAGCGTTTCTGTCCAACTAAGAATACATGAAAAGCCCCCATAGAGTGATGTTAGCTTGAGTTTTCTTTAGTTGATCGAGGATCTTGCTCTCCTTAAGGGTCATCTCTAGTATAGGGAGGTTTCCCACGTCCTTCCCTTGTCATTGGCTAGTAGTGAGCTTGGGATCTGGTAATGCCTCCCTGATATGGTCATGTGATTTACTGAAGATGGGAAGAACATGAATCCCGTTTCCTTGTCAACCTCGGGTTATTCCGCCACCTTGTTTATTTCTTCGAGAAGTTCTTTAAATGATATCATCCCACACATGTCGGCTACTGAGCCAGTTTTTTCTGAAGCTTGCTCGTTATTCGAATCTTCGAATTCTTCCCCCCATCCGGTGGCAACAATTCTGTCTTTCCATGTAAAGTCGATACATTCCACAACTTCAACGGCTTCTTCATACAGGTCTTCCCAATCGGTGGGGATGTGTAAGGGTGAAGGGACCAGACGCCCTTGTAGCTTCAAAGCATCGAATAACTTGGTGATACTGCAAATCTTGTTCGCTTGTCTGAATAATTCTGACATAATCTAGACAACATCATCCAGGTTGACTTCATCGTTCAGTACTACCCAACTATCTGACTCTTGGGCCATTGTCGTGCTTCTAAGAACAGCGTACTATAACTTTGGCACTCAATGATCATCTGTGAGGGAAATTTCAGCCCGAACTCTAGGATTTGGTTTAATACTTCTGATAATTCCATACTTCTATTTTTGGAACGGGTACGGACGGTGATGCATGCTCTAGTAAGGAGTGACAGTGCCTAATCAGTGAGGCTAGCAGGGTGTAGGAGGAAATATGGGCAAATTTGGAGAGGTTTAGGAGAGTATATGGGTGTGATTTGGGTTTAGGGATCAAATTTTGGGTTCTCTTCTAAGAAGATGGAATTGGCATGATTTGGGAGTGGGTTGTGAGTAGTGTTTAGCTTAGAATTGGCTGGAGGGGTGATGGTACCCCGGTCAATTAGACCTTGGATTATGTTTCGGAGATGAAAGCATTGGTCAGTGGTATGGCCAGCTGTTTGGTGAAAGGTGTAATGGGCATCTTCCTTGAAGTTTCTTGGGAGTGGATTTGGAAATGGACAGGGATCTAAGGGTTTGATAAGGTTTCGTCTTAACAGTGCCTGATAAACTTTGGATAGGGGAGCGTGGAGCTCGATGTATTCCTTTCGGACTGGGACAGGGAGGATTTATGGTGCCCATGATATGGTTGGTTGAGAGATGTTGTTGATGGTTAAGACTGTAGCACTAGCAGGTTTATGATACTTCCTGGGGGTGAACTGTCCGGACACCTTCTTTGGCTCCTCTATCTCTACTCCTGCTTCTCTGAGAGCTCGAAAGTGGGGATAGTACTATCCTCCCATTATTGCTCGGACATGGGGCAAAAAGTTCTTAACTATGCTGACTTGTTCTTCCCCAGAAGGTCGATTGGTCATGGTTGCTGCTTTTTCCCTCCATTATGCTATGAAGTTACTGACTGATTCCCTAGAGTTCTATTTGAGCAGCTCTAAATCACGGCGGGTGACCTCAAGCTCTTCGTTATATTTTTACTGTGACATGAATTCTCGAGCCACATCCTTCCAGCTACGGATTTTAAACTCTTCAAGAGACAAAAACCATCAGAGGGAGATATCCTTTAAAGTTTGCTGAAACATTTAGGCCATCACTTCTTCAAAAGCCCCTAGTAGAGTTATGGAACGGTGATAGCTACGGAGATGAACAATCGGGGGTCCACTTCCTCCGAATTTATCGATATTTAGCATCTTGAACTTCTCGGGTAACCTCTCTTTAGCATAAGGAGACATGTGGGTGTAGTCCATGTAATTCCCCGATATTATAAGTTGGTTAAACTTCTTGGTGAGCATCTTGAGGTCTTCTTTGACCTTATTTAATTCCTCCTCTTTGGGATCAATGATCATAGGTAAGTTAGCCCCATGCTGGGCAAGATTTGGCATTGGAAGCTGGGCAGGCGATGACCCATTAGAAGGAGGGGCACGTGGAGCATGTTGATATTCTTCGAGAACCCAGATAGACTCGTGTGGACCCATAGAGGGAGGAAATAGGGCCTCGAGATCTTGAGGAACAGAAACTTGGTTTCGTTGCATCTCTTGGACCTCAGTTTGAAGGTTATCAATCTTGGACACGAGCTGAGCTAGGACTGCCGTCAGATCCGGCTGCACAACGGGTACTTGATTTATGTTCTCCATAGAAAGCGAATGGATATCGGACTCGGAAAAAGTAATAGGGGAACGGACGGAACTCCGGGGTGATTTGATTAAAGATCGAAGCCAATAAGGAGCCAGGCCAAGGGTTTGCGATCGACCTGAGAAGGCGCAAAAATGGGATTTATTTTTTAGAGAAAGAATGAAAATATTTTTTGACGCTTTTTTTTTAGATTGGAAGACAAAATATTTATGGCTTTTTAACAAAGAGAGGAAAGAAATTTTTTTTTGGCTTTTCGATAAATAAGGGAGAAATATTTTTGGATTTTTTTCGGGAGACGGATCTCAGCATGATTATTATAATTATTATGTTGTCACTTGTATTAAATTCTCCTAAATGAAAAATAAAATGTCGGACGGCACCCGAGCCTGGAAAAGTTGGGTTTGTAATATATGCAAAGATATGCCTGGACTTGTGACCAGGCTCACAGACAGGGTCTCGTTTTAAAAATGTGCAAAAATTCGGGCGGCAGGCCGACCTAAAATTTTGACAGAGTTTCGAATTGAAACCGACAATCTTATATGTGTGTCCTAGGCTTGACACCTATATGCGGGTATGCAGTTGGTTGGGTGAATCGGAAAGGGTTCCCCCCTTTGGCGTGACTTCCACAATATATGTCTTGCTCTTGCGGGCAATCGGTACGTGTGGACAAGCCATTTGATATACCTGAGTGTACGTGAATTACCTCACTATATACCTTATGGGGACGGTACGTGTGAGAGAGAATTCGATATACTCGGCGTACGTGAACGAGTTCCCTACGATATACCTCCCGTCATGACTTCAGTCAATCGGTACGATGCGGGGGAACCCTTCGATATACATCGAAGGTACTTGGCCAATGGAAGGTGAGAGTCATATCACTTAGGCTCACTGCGCCCTGCTGGACTAGTACCCATCACGAAGTGACCCTCCAGTTACTGGACAAAATTTGGTCAATAACAATGATCTTTGGTTATGTCGTGTGAATCATGCATTATTCTCTTATTAGTATCTTATGATGAGAGTATCTTTCTTGATCATGCCCAACGGGGAGCAAAGTATGAGTACCAATGGTATACCAAGTATGGGTGATGCATGCAACATGAGGATATATGTGATCCTAGGTGCACGTGGTGTGAAGCGTACATGGAGAATTTTCTATAAGTGTGTGAATAGAAGCATAAGCATGGGGTACACATGAGTAATAAAGGGGAACATGCAAAAATAGGGGGGAAATATAAACAAACATAACACCCATGTAAATAGAGTCTAGCCCTCATGATAAATTTCTCCAGCAGAGTCGCCACTGTGGCCATCCCCGATCCTCACAAAGGGCGGGCGCGTGAGGGAGGATCCTAGGTCTCGTCCGTCCCTCTCGGGAGCGCTTCGGCCAGTGTCATTGGGGTGAGGTGAAAAATATAGAGAGATAGAGTTGCCAGTTTATTTTACTCAAAACAGACAAAAGAAGGGGAGCCATCCCGAAGGACAACATCAAAAGACATACTAATGCATACGAAACCAAAATTATTTGAAAAGGGTCCGGAGGCTAAGTTACGAAATGGGAAGGTGTTAGGCACCCATTCTGCCCTTACGGTCTCTCATGGGTTTTTGCTATTTTCCTTTATTTTCCCCGTGATATGTGTGCATGTGTATATATAGTGGAGGTAGGAATTATCGACTTGTACCATGGGAGAGGTAAAGCGAGTCATCCGTAGGAAGGTATAAATTTATTAGAAAATAGGATATTTCCGATTATCCTTACGTTGATCGTTACGATGGAATGACAACGCATGTGGAATAATACACCTCTAAGAACAAATATATGTATATATATGTAATCTAGGAGAATTGAATTTAGAGAGAATAGGAGATTGAAAGAAAAAGTAAAAATAGGACTCGAATCTCAAATTTTACCCCGAGATGCCTACGTAGCCTATAGAGGCATCAAAGTCCATGTAGTTTTCATGCAAAACGAGGGGTGGGGTTTATCCCATAAATCCAACCGAGGACTTCTCTTATTTGTGTGTGTGTGTGTGTGTGTGTGTGTGTGTGTGTGTGTGTCTGTAGAAAAGTGTTTTAGTTGTGAAAAAAGTGCGAGAATTCCCGTTTGGAATTTATGAGCAAACCCTCTTTTTCTTATTTTTTGGATTTTTTATTTTGGATGAAAATAAGAGATGTGCAATAATACTAAATAAAAAGTATATTAGGATATGTGAGATGAGAGAATAAAAGTGCTAAGTAATAAAACAAGTTAATGCGAATTTATGAGAATTTAAGGAGAGAATTAAGAAAATTGGACCTTCGTGAAGATCTTGAGCTTGATCTTGAATGTTGGAGAGCAGCCCTTGCACTTGGATGATGATGGAGAGTGGTTAATTCACCAATTTTGATGAAAAGGATAATGAAAGATGAAGGTTGAAAAGGGATTTGGATGTGGAAATCGCGCTGACTTCGAGAGAGGTTTTCTGGATTTGCTGAGAGTGATATGTTTCTGATCTGGGCTCCCTTTGCAATGAGTTCAAGGCCTCCTTTTTATAGGCCTAGTGCATTACCGATCGGCATAGCCCTATTCCTGCCAATTGGCAGGTGCGTTTAGGCACACTGCCGATAGGCAGGGTCTGGGACCTGCCGTTTGGCAGTGTCTTTCAGGCCTTTTAGGAAAATCGGTCGCAGAGCACAAATCGTTGATCCGAATCGTGCACGGGGTGGACCGTAGGAAAGGTAATTTAGAGACCTTAGAAAGTCCTTTGTACCGCTCCCGGGTTCGGGAGTTGACTTTGGGTGAAATGTGGCTCGGAAGCATTCGTCGGTCCATTGGACAGGGAATCGTCGGACGCAAACGGATCGTTCGTCCGCATGGTAAGTCCGAATAGTGAACGGGGTGGATCGTTGGAAATTTTAGGAGATGTACTTAGACATTCCAAAGGGTTTTATCCGGTTCAGGGAGTTGACTTTAGTCAGTCGGACCTTGGGAGCATTCGGTGACCTCTCAGAGTAAAACGGATCGTTCATCCGTATCGTAAGTCAGAATCGCACAAGGAGCGAACCGTTGGAAAGGGGTTTACTTTCCCTTTGAATATTCATTTAGTCTCGATCGATCTGAATAGTTGAATTAGGTCAAACGGAGCCTGGGAGCGTCCGATGGCCTTTAGGTCAGGTTTCGGGGGAAAATGGGTCGTTCGTCCGCATGGTAAGTCGGAATCACGCACGGGACGGACCATTGAAAAGGGGATTCAGGGCCCTTTAAAGATTCATTTAGCCTCGATCGAGCTGAAGACTTTGACTTTCGATCAAATGGAGCCTGGGGGTGCCCGATGGCTTCTAGGTGAGTACTCGGGGTATGACCTGGGTTTATAGTGATGAAGGGAGGTGCTAGGGACCTAAGGAGAGTTTAGGGTGTAACGGAATGGGATGTCTACAACTATCGATTGCTATGACATCAAATAATTGTTACCATTCACTTAGTAATAATATTCCATCGATATTAATCATTCCCTCTCTCTCGACTAATATTTAAATACACGCATAATAATTCTTCCAATTAAATTACGACATACATTGTAATTTGAATTTACCCGAATTAATTAAATATTAAATACTAAAAAATATGGGGTGTTACTGCTCACAGGCCTTGATGATTTTCATTCCTTCAACCTCCGCACAATGAGACACGGGAGTCTACACATGTCTCAGTATCTACCGAACAACTCAACAACCGTCTTTAGATCTTGAACACGGAGTCCAATTCTTTTTCACCTTAACACCACCACGGAGTCCACTATATATAAACAATAAATACTAAGTCACCATATGAAACGACTCTCAAAAGGATGAAAAGAATATACCAAAAGTGCTATAAATAGGATCTCAAATCATAATATGATAAAACTTATATCCTAAATAACTTGGGAGTAAAGTAGGGTTTTAAAGAGATTTTTGATGGAGTTAGGGAAATCAAAACATAAGTTATTGTCTCAAATAAAACTGCTTCACCGCACTCCTATTTATAAGATGTTTTTCAAAAATGAGTTTAGAATGAAACACTTTGATGGAAATCTTGAAATCATGAAAAATGCATTTGGTTGTTAGAACGACTTTGAACCTCATTCGAACGAAGTATAGGATCTCGTTCGAACCAGTATCCAATGAGATTTCAACGAAGGGCAAAGTTGGTTCGTTTGAAGTTTGTTGGAACTTATTTTCATGAGGTACTATGATATATTAGTTCTCGTTCAAACGACATCACAAAAAAAATTCCTGTAAAAAATATTAAAAATGATAAAATCATTTTATAAAAACCTAGCACCTAAATAAAAATCTCTAATGATCAAAATATTTACGCATATGTACTTGAGATATCTTTGGAACATAAAGATAGAGACGAGCATGAAATACGGAACGACGATGTAAATCTTCTAACTTGGGCGTTACATCTTCAAAAAACTAGCTCATAGGCTTGAAAGGTCAACACACTTAAGTCCTAACTTATGACTTAAACAGTTTTGTCCAAATACAAAATAAGCCAAAAATACAAGTTGACGTTATTAAGAAATTTGTCCTAATAATTTTTGAATGCACAAAAAGTCCGTCACAGAAGACATAAGTAAAGTGTATATAGGTTGACTGGAAATGTCAATTAAAGGTTTTAAATTGAACCATTGGGATTGATATAAGCAAATCCAAGGTTGTAAAAAAGAGGTTTTCGATTCCAATTACTAGTTAACCAGGTTTCTATAATTATATTGGTTGGTCAAAGATGGAGTATGTGGATCTAAGGATCGTAGGATCAAAATGAACATATACCAATTTTGAATTCCTTTCACATGGAAATACCATAATCCTCGTGAACATAATCTAACAGTTCTCACTATGCCATGCGTATCAATCAAATGGTTCTAAAATGTTTAAAGTTTAAGTGAGAGGGAGAAAACACACGATCCATGTCATCTTTGAACTTTCGGTCAAAATTGAAACTTGAAATTATTTATCAACAATCTAAATTAACCCACAATTTAATTATGACAACTCATTTTTCCTGTATTCTTTATGTTCAAGTAATTTATAAAAATTTAGGAAGATTATTAAACATCAGAAAAAATGTTTTTAATTTCTAAAACATTATGTTGACCAGTGTTTAATTGATTTGAAATGAAAATCCAATTTTCTAAGATTATTTAAAGAGTTATTTGGATTTTGGCTTCCACTAGTTATACCCATTTGACTTTTCAACCCCATTTAAAACTATTGTATGCTTGACCCCCCATGCTTTTGAATATTTTTTTAATACTTTTAGCGACATATTTTTTCTCAAAAAGTGTCGTTAAAAGCGAAAAATGGGAGTCAAACATCCAATATTTTTTAAATGAGGGCCAAAACTCAACAGATATAGCTAGTGAGGGCCAAAACTCAAAAAACCCTTATTTAAATTGTACTGCAATGTTATTTTGTGAATAAATTATGCATGTTTCCCACTAAGGCATTTTGCCTTCTTGCCCCTGATGACCTTTGATTTGGTGATGTAGAGTGTGCCTAATGTCTTCACTACAGATTTGGAATGTGAAAAGGTCAATGTTTTGGCACAAATAAACCGAACAAAATAACCAATTAGTGTAGACTCCCATGCCTATCGAATTCTTCACTAAATTTACGTCTTTTAGAATTCTCTCCAAGATTTGTGGCTGATTAAAGGACTCAGTCAAATATAAAAATTGTGTTTAATAATTAAATAAAATAGTAATAATATTAATTGTGCAAAAAATATGGTAACTAAAGAGGAGCTCAAATCAAGGACCAATCAAATACTTTTAATATTAAGTGAGCTTAGTACGGTTTCAACCAAGGAACTAAAGGTCGAATCCCGCCAAAGTTACCTCTAGGCCACTTGCTCCAAATTTCAAATTATTTATTTCATTCAATATATATATATACTCTTGCACGAATCAGTTCGTATTTTAAGAGTGCGGACCGAACATGTGTCACATGACGGTGAGCCAAGAAATTATCGTCTAAATTAGAGGCGCACCCTCTCTCGTTTTTTGACTCACCGCCAGGTGACACATGCCCGGTCCACACTTTCAAAATGCGAACTGATCCGCACAAGAGCAGGACTATATATATATATATATATATATAGGGCTAGGCTATCCCCACACCAACCAAGTATTCCACCACACCATTTTGGTGTCAAAAGACAATTATACCCTTACACATTTACAAAATCTAAATGTTTCAACTAAGATAAATGCATTTCAAAAATAATTAAAAATTTGTATTTTCAATAAAAAATATTTTTTTTATAAAAAATTTGTTTTTAATAAGAATCTGTTTTAATTTTTTTTTAACTTTTCATAAATGATTTAAAAAACATTTAAATTGTTTAAAAATTTGTTATATGTTTTTTAAATTAAATTTTTTTTATAAAACATAAAAAGTGTTTTATATAAAATAAAAACTGTTTTTACAAAATAGTACCTTTATGTAAATAGTGCTATTATGTAAGTGTAAAATTAAAAAAAAATTATAAACTTTATTTAAAAATTCAAAAAAATACAAAAAAGAATTCTACAAAATTGAAAAATGCAAAAAAAAAACTCTGAAAATACTAATAGATATTAAAAAAAAATAATGTCTGTCAGGAAAAAAAATGTTTCTCGCCCAAAAAATGATTTCCAACAACAACAAAAAATCAGCAACAAAATGCATTTCAAAAAGAAAGAAAAATTGTTTTCAACCAAAAAACGAATTCCAATAAATCAAAAAACTATTTTCTACTCAAAAAATGGCATCCAAGAGAAAAATAATAATTTCCAACGAAAACAAATTATTTAAAAAAATTAATTTCCTAACTAAAAATTATTAAAAAAAATTATTTCAAAACAAAAATTTAATTTTTTTAATATCTACTAGTATTTTTCAGAGTTTTTTTTTATAAAAAATAATTTTAATATCTATTAGTATTTTTCGGTGAAAAATAATATTTTTTTTTGGGTGAAAAACAGCTTTTTACTGTTGGAAATCATTTTTTTTGGTAAAAAACAGTTGTTTTTTCCTGCTAGACATTATTTTTTAAAGGCACTACTTACTTTTCAAATGTACATAAAGGTACTATTTTGTAAAAGCAATTTTTATTTTATATAAAACAATTTTTATGTTAGAATTCGTTTTTTGGATGAAGACAGTTATTTTCTTAATTATTTTTTAATATCTATTAGTATTTTTCAGAGTTTTTTTTTTTATTTTTCAATTTTATAGAATTACTTTTTTTGTAATTTTTAAAATTTTTAAATAAAGCTTTATAAATTCCGTTTTTTTATTTTACACTTACATAAAGGCTACTTTCCATATGTACATAATAAAGGTACTATTTTGTAAAAACAGTTTTTATTTTATTTAAAACAATTTTTTATGTGTTATAAAAAAAATTTAATTAAGAAAACATAAAACAAATTTGATAAAACAATTTAAATGTTTTTTTAAATCATTTATGAAAAGTTTAAAAAAAATTATTTTTATAACGGATTCTTATTAACAACAATTTTAAAAAAATATTTTTTTATTGAAAATACACATTTTAATTGTTTTTCAAAGGCATTTATTTTAGTTGAAAGCAAAAAAATGAAGGTTTAAATTTTGTAAATGTATAAGGGTATAATTGTATTTTGGCATCAAAATGGTGTGGGGGAAGACATTTTGGGAGTGGGGATAGCCACTCCCTATATATATATATATATATATATATATATATATATATATATATATATATATATATATATAGGGAGGGGTTCTCTAGTGGACCAAAAGAATGAACTTTTTAATAGACCTCGGGTGGGGGGGGGGGGGGGGGGGTAGTGGGGTGATGGTGGGATCTCGAGTGCCGCTGGCTCGGACTAATTACACTATAAAAATTAAAATTAATGTGTTATTATGTGTTTTTTTGTTAAGGTCCATTAAAAAATCAATTTTTTTGGTCCACTAGAGAACCTCTCCCCATATATATCCATATAATATGGAGCCATATGGGAATGGCCAAAATGCATGTATGATATTTTTGACATTTCATGCCCATGCATGAAATGTCATGCTAAAAGTAGTAGTTTTTTTTTTTTTAACTATTTGTTTTTTTTATGACCTGGGTTTTATCACGGGAGCAAATTTATCGCCGTACCCTCGGCACGGGTAAAATGGATGCTTTTTCTAATATACCAAAAAAAAAAAAAAAATTATTTTTTTTTTGTGGTGTTTAAACATTTTAGGAGACTTGTAAAAAAATTCACTCAAAATGTATTTTGTTGCTATTTTAAAAAATCGGGTCAAATATATGTCAGTTTTTAACAACTTAAAACTGACATATTTGGACATTTTTTTTAAAAATAGTAAAAAATTAATTTTTGAGTTAGTTTTTTTTTAACAAGGCCCATGAGATGTTTAAACACCACACCAAAAATATATTTTTTTGGTATTTAAAAAAAACACTCGTTTTGGGTGACCCCTTGGAGATCTTCTCTATAATAAATAAATTATATACATACATATATATATATATATATATATATATATATATATATATATATATATATATATATATATATATGTGTGTATATACGCACACGCAAACACACACACATAATAAAAGTTGCTCAAGTAATTCATGCAATGTTATATTTATATTGAAAAATAAAATTGTTAACAGGTTTTTATTTTAGTCCCTAACCAATAATTTTTTTTAGCTCTCATCACCTACGTATTTTTGGGCATTAAGGCCCTCACCCCTTAATGTATACCTTATAAGTTCAAGTATACATCAAAATAATTAAAGTGTGGTCTTAATTAACGGACCTACTAAATGGATAAATCTATTAAAAAGGTAAAAAATTAAACTTCTCAACCAAACTTGGCGGAAATGATCTCCATGATGAGAAAATCGTATACAAATATTTTCATCTGAAAATTCAACTCGAAAGTAGGTAAAATGCAAAGTTGACAAACATGTGCATTTCCGACCGGTAAAAGTTTGGACAATCATCTCATCTACTTTTCGATTGAATATTATGATGAAATTATATGTAGATGATCATCTCCACCATCCTTGGTTGAAAATTTTATTTTTTGTTTGGAAAAATAGTATATATATTAGGTCTGTCAATTAAGGTCCGCACTTCAAGAGCTCTGGGGTATACACATACTTAACACATGTATACTAAAAAACATTTTTGCATACATTATAACATTTCACATAAAAATTACAAAAAATGCATGTTTACATTACAAAATTTAAGGTATACATTGATGGAAAATAAAGTTTCCTCTAATGGTATCTTAACCCTCCAAAATTAAAAGGACCAGGGCGTTAAGACAAAAAAATAAAAAAATGTTTTTTTTATCATCTTTTAGTGATTAATGCTTTTACATAGCCGTTCCTATCATGAGATATTTTACCTTGTGATTTCATTAATTGAGCACTCTTTTTTTAATTGCTGATTGAAAACTCTTTTTAAACACTAAAATATAGCTCTACTATTTTTTTGAAGTATGTTTCTTTTTTGAATGATATTTCTATACTATTTAAAATAACTAAATTTATCAAAACATTCTTCTTTCTTGATGCTACAATTCTATATATTTTTCTTTCTTTCCAGATATCCAATGAAACCCACTCCGTCGTCAAGTTTTCTTGCGGGCTTGAGACAAAAAGAGTGGTTTAATGAGCGTTGCCCTATTGAAATTGGGCTTCGATGGACTTACGTTTTTTGCCCAAGAAGTTGAGTATTTTTTTCTAAAAGCATTTGGACCGAGAGTTTATTGTTGATAGACTTCAGTAGTTTTTTTTTTCTTCCATAACTTTAGAAAGAGAGAAAAAAAAAACTACTCTTCTGTTACCAAAAAAGTGACAGATTGGCCAAGGGGTGTTGATATATTAAATTCACATAATCTATATCACTCCCTAAATCCTAAATTAATAGATCTGCTATTCTTTTTAGGGTTAATTATTAAATAGTCCCTATTATAAATATATATTTTTTAAAAAGGACACATATTTTTAGTTTAACCCATTTAGTCCCTCAAGCACTCAATATCCTCTTATTTTTAGATGTCCGCGTCAGCGGCACTCCCTCTCCAAATATGTGGCAAAGGACTTTTTGAGGCAAAATAAAAAAGTTTGGACTAAATGGGTATTAAAAAATGTCCGAGGGACTATTTGGTATATGTCCCTTCTTTTTAGTTTATCCCACATTTAATTCTTGTATTTATAAAATAGTATATAAATTAGGTGAGCCTACAAAGTTACCCATCCAAACAATACTCTTTGAAGACAATGATCAAAATGGACGCCTTCTACCTATCAATTTTAGGAGGATAAATTTTAAAAGCAATTTTTTTTCGTAAAATGTTACTTTTATCCGAAAACTATTAATTTGGTAAGGAGAGAGTATTTATTAAGTGAGATGAAGACTTAATAACCAACTTTTGGTCTACTTCTAAAACTACTATAGCTATTTTTTAGCCTCGTGCGATGCGCGGACACTTGAAACATGTAAAATAATTCAAAATTAAAGAAGTTTGTATCGATCATGATTGCCCACTACTTATAAAGATGAAATCGTTGAGGAAATTGTTAAAAGTGGATAAGGTGGTTGGGTATGTTTTTCTTTCCAACAATGAGGTATATCTAATATAATCTAATATTACTAGGTGTGCCCACATGCGTTGCACATGCGACCACATCCGTGTAGACAATATAAGCATTAAAAGTAGGGAACAAGACATTACAAGTATATGTGTATATATATATATATATATATATATATATATCACCACCTAAGAAATCCATATCATTGTATATGTTATTGGTAAGTACGTATAATATATTGTAATAAAAATAAATTCATATACAGCTGAATAAAAATATAGTTTGAACATGAATTAGGTCCAAAACGTAAGTCGGGAGTCATAAAAAAACAAGAACGTAGAAGATCAAGAAATGCAGAATTTCAAAGCATCCCACTATTTAGGTGATTGAAGAACTCAAATTTTTTGTATTAAGAAAGAGAGTCAGAAAGGTTCTTCCACCAATGCTCTATGCATATGACTAAATATTTACATAAAAATAGACCAAGGTGTAAAATTCTATGATAGAAAACTTTGTTACCAATGTGCCTTATCATGCATTTATTAATGTCTCGACATGATGCTTATCGTAAACAAGATAAACTCAAATGTTTATGTTCATATTTGCAAACAGATAATAAAAATATAGCTAATTGTTCACTCATTTCGTAGTTTTACTATATATTTTTTATCTTGCACTATAAATAAATAGAAAACAAGAATTAAAGTAAAATCCAAGTATTTGTGACACCTTGCTCAATTAAATACTGGTTGATCAGCCCTTTTATTAAATTAAAATAAGATTTTCATTTGGTTCATTCTCAGCATCACTGTCGAAACCCATATTAATTACTAATCACCTATTAGTTAATTAAGTTGATGCCAAATTTTATCTTTCATTAAACAGATAAATACATGCGAAATAAAATAACTAATCCATACACCTAGTTACTGAGTCTAAAACATTAATGAATAAATAAATACAAGACTTATCGAATAAACCATCCGCTATAAATCTCAAATCCAAAATAATAATCCAACAGATGAGTAAATAATCCAAATACTGAGTCTGAAAGTAAGTGGGCAACACACCCTAAATGAAACTACAACTGAGATAAGGTTCCTAATTTAGGAATAAAGAAACAACGCGTCTAATCGAACTCCTGTATTCATCCACATGTCCTGCAACTGCGCGTTCCTAAAATTGATAATCAAAACTGGCGTCCCTGTGGCTGGACACCTAAAAGGTTTTGAAAATATTTGCAGTAAGGGTTATAACCCAAAATATTTTGAAAATATTTAGTAAGTGATTAACTTTGCAGTAATTAATATGCATGGATGCTCTTCATATTTAAGCTAGTATCGCACTCCCTAGAGATAATACTCACCCCTCATCTAAAGTGCACACCTAACGCTTTCTTCCTAACCCTCTTAGTTTTGCTACCCCATCTAACTAGTCTTGTTATAAATACTTCCTGACACACTACTCTAGACCGTGTAATCTTACTGTTGATTCATAAGTTATTTATCGCGTTAACTTAATTAAGAATTTTTAAATAAACTTATATAACAGTCTCACTAGTTATATACAAGTAATATCCTTTTAGTTTATGTAATCCACCCGTATATAAATATTTACTCTACTATAATACATATACGTAATAATATAATTGCATTGCATGTATTTAAACCGTATATCACTTCATGTGTTTTACCCGTGTATAAATATCTACACTATTATATACGTACAATTAATACTACAACATTCACACACATGTCGTATGTATATCCATCCTTCCGAGTATTAACTCACCGGATGCTTTCTCTAAAATGATATCATGTCCCATGTATGCTCACTCTAAGCCAGCTTGTAAAACCTACATGTGATAAAGATTCGAATAGATGTGCAAATTCCAATCACAAACTTATTTAATTAGAGTCAATTTATGAATCAAATTAGTTCAGCCCTTAACATCAAGTAGCTACGTGCGTGTAGTGTCAAACCAACATAAATAAAATATGCGACACAAATTTCAGGAAAAATCCTCTCAGGGCAAAACCTTTTTATTTAACTATAATTGTAAATCGCAACTTAAATGGTTACAATGAAATACAGTTGGTTGATACACGAATACCCTCAGGCGGTCGGCGTCGTGAGCAATGAATTACATGCAGCAATCCACAAGAACCGCAGTCCTACCTCAGCAAAGATCCACACGCTGTGTACCTCAATGACACGCAACCATATGATGTGAATATCCTCCCCACAAAAGTATGAACACCAGAAAAGTGTGTTCTCAAACTCCAAAATAATTCACATGAATAATTGGGACTTTTGTGAATTGAAAACAAAAGAGATTAAACTCTAAAAGAAGAAGCCAAAAGGTTCTGCTGATTTCGTAATATTTGCAGAATGTAAAAACGTACAAACTTATTATAGAAAACGGAGTTGAAGAGTCCCTTAAATAGGAAACTTAAGGCGGCGGGTCGCTCAAACGAGATGGACTGTCATTTGAATGAAATCCAGTGTCGTTTGAACAACAGCTGGAACTTCACGCGACATGCGATGTCGTTTGAAAATTTATGAAAAATATCCCAATATGCTAAGTGAATTATTAAGGAATTAAAAACATAGCTTTACCAAATTCATTTTGCGAAGGCTTGATTGTTGATGCAGCTTGATATTCGGACCGTCTCTTTGCATATTTGATCTTGAACTTCTTTGACGGTTGTAGTGGTATACGACATACTTAATTGTGTCAGACTATGTCCTTAAAAATATCCTCCTATGTCTATGCCGGTACATAATAAAAAATATCCAAATTATCAACTGAAAAATGACCTATGCAAATATACCCTCCGAAAAATAAAAGTGGAAAGATAAAATGACAAGTCTTCAAACTTTTCTTTAACAATCAACTTTATAAATTCAGGTTTTTCTCATCAGGGTGTGCAACATAATAATCTTCAATTGTACCTACACATATGAGACAAAGAAAATACCTCTTGACGTATCGAGTTTGAAATGATAGAAACATAAACATGTAAGCATAATCATTTCTCCCCATACATAAACTGCCCCATAAAATCATAATTCATTCTCCCCCTTTTTATTTGTCCGAAATAGACAAGGAAAAGAATAAACCAAATAAATCAAATCGGGGTGTCATAGCAAAGAAGGCAAACAAACTACTTTTTCTTTTTCAGATTTTTCATACAAAAATGTAAAAATGTTGTTACAAAAATCGCACAACATGAATTTATACTAAGATAACTAAATCATGGAAATGAAATGAATGGGTGTGAACAAATTCAATAGGAAAATCGACTCAGTCATGATATGTGTGCACGATGCATAAGTGTACTCGTAACGAATGAACATAAAAAGTCCTTGTATGTAAAATTGTTGAATTTAGATGACATCGACTTAATCATATCAACAAATCAAAGTATAAATAATTTTCACACCAATAACGTCCAAAACTATGTAATCCTTTTTCATGACTTTCAAGGACGTGCAAATCGTTTTTAAATTCCATCCAATATCTCTCATTAAAAGATAATGATTTTTATTTTTTCTTATAAGGTGATGAAACTAAACCTATTGGCCTATTTTTGGCATATATTTCTTTTTATTGCCTTTGAATTTTTTCGAACTCTTTTAAACATCATTGGACCCCGGATAACTTTTGATTCCTTACTTTTTTAGGTCCATTTATACGGTGGCTTAATCGCAAAGGATAAATGAGTACCTTTCGTAGCCCTTCCCCATTTTTCAAAATAAATCACACAAACTCACAAACGGTTTATATCATGCACTACTTTTTGTCAAGTTTTATCGCATTTGGTTTGTTGTTTAGACAGAACTGAGATGGAAACATTCAACTAACATGTGATAGGCAAGCACAAAAGTCAAACAAATCCGTGCATGTGTGCAATAAAGGACAAATGATTCAAACATGTAGGTAGCAACACTAAAACATCTCAAAGACTCCAAACTTTGTAAATCACATAAATGACATAACATATTGTCTCAAAACACAATCAACTAGTCGCATGGATATGGAATGAAATTGTGACTTGGTCATCCTAAGTGTCCATTCATATACGGTATAAACATAATACAAAACTCTTTTTGGATTTTTCAAACAATTTATAAAAAAAATGAAAATCTTTTTATATTTTCAAACACTGTTTAGAATTAACCCAAGAGCACCAAATAATATGGAAATATGAACTAGGAGACTGCAAACAGAAAAAAAACTCCAGGGGTCGCTCGAACGAAGTGCCATGTCATTCGAACGACAACGGTTCTCGCGAGAAACTGCTTCGCGTGATATGAGCAATCGCTCGAATGAGAACTCCTCTCATTTGAATGAGAAAAAAATCCACAGATTTCCCAGAATGTCATGCAGTTTTGTCCAGTGAAAAAATTTCATGAAAACAGTTCCTGGAATGGGCAATCAGATCCAAAACAGTTCTCAAACAGTAGAAAAAACAAGAAAACAATGTAAACTTCAAAATGATACATACTAGCAATAGGCAAAAGTGTCATTATGTAAATCATCCTATGCTAGCAAAAAGTCTAAACCTCATCTAGTAGGTGCGGTGGAGTTTTTCAAAGACGGTGACATCTTTTAAAATAACTCCGTCAAGTCATGTGAAGTCTTGATAAAAACTTTACCTGCTCCCCAATATGTGCAAACTCTCTTATATAATCATCAGCATCATAAGGTGTGGGTGGGTGCGTGCGTGCGTGCGTGTAGACACGTGTAGTAGAATTATGTGAGACATAACCCAACTTAAAATAAAACTCTCTCAAGTATCCTCTCTTTTTGCAATGGGATCAAACATAAATAGGTCTAGGTACAACTCTCTCAAAATGTCTCCTACGTGCTTTCCTAACAGGTATGGGACGCCTAGGTGGGTCGGGTTGAGAGTCATGTGAATCTAACACTAAAGTAGGAACCGACTCGGGTGCAACAAAAGAAGTGGATGCACCGTCATGAATTATTCCTATACTCTCGCCACTTCCCAAAATGGGATTGAGAACCATCTTTCCAACCTTCTTAGATGCGTTTTGCAAAGTGACTTCAGCCTCTAGGGCGTGCTTAATATCTTTCTCTAATTGTGACACGCGAGTTATAAGTTCACTCTTTTCCCTATTCACGATGATCAACTGCTCACTAAAACTAATATCCACCTTCTCAAGTTGACTCGCCCTAGCCTCAAAAACTCTCAAACTCTCAAAATCTTTCCCTAAATATCTCACCTTAAGTTAATTCTGGGATAAAACATTTAGGCCGCGATCTTAAAATCTTTTTGACCACTCGTGCATCAGGTATTGGCTCACCAATATTAAACTAGTGTTGACAATATCAGACAAACGTGCATAAAACTCGTCAAAACACTCAGTCTCTAACATGGTGATGGTCTCAAATTGAGTGGTCAAATTTTGAATTTTAGACTCTTTGATCGCGTTAGTGCCTTCGTGGATGAGTTACAAAATATTACATGCTTCTTTAGACGTGGTGTACATCATAATACATCGAAACTCTTCAGGGGTGACGTGTTCGAAAATTGAACTAAGCCCTTGTGAATTGTAAGTGCTCCACCTAAACTCTTCATCAGTCCCATCTGACATAAGTTTTAAACTAGTGACATTATTTGCGGTGACAGTGGGAGGATTCCAACCTCTTTTACAAATGATCCAAACTCTTTCATCGATTGCTTTTAAATGGGATTTCATTCGAGCTTTCCAGTAAGCATAATTAGACCAGTCAAAAATTGGTAATCGATTACATAAGTTTTCACTTGGAAACATTGCGATAATTTTAAAAATATATATTTTTTTAAAAATCAATATCACATGACTTTGCAAAAAATAGGAGTACACGATAAATTAGCTTAACCTGCTCTGATACTAATTTGTAAAACCCACATGTGATAAAGATTCGAATAGATGTGCAAATTCCAATCACAAACTTATTTAATTGGGGTCAATTTATGAATCAAATTAATTTATCCCTTAACATCAACTAGCGACGTGCGTGCAGTGTCAAACCAACATAAATAAAATATGCAACACAAATTTCAAAAAAAATCCCCTCAAGGCAAAACCTTTTTATTTCACTATAATTGTAAATCGCAACTTACACGGCTATAATGAAATACAATTGGTTGACACACGAATACTCACAGGCGTCGGTCGACGTCGGCGGCAATGAATTACTCACAGTAATCCATAAGAACCGCATTCCTATCTCAGTAAAGATCCACACGCAACGAACCTCAATGACATGCAACTATATGATGTAAATATCCTCCCCACAAAAGTATGAACACCAGCAAAATGTGCTGTTAAACTCTAAAACAATTCACATGAATAATTGAGACTTTTTTGAATTGAAAACAAAAGGAATTAAACTCTAAAACAAGAAGCCAACAGGTTCTTCTGATTTCACAGTGTTTGCAGAATGTAAAAAATGTACAAACTTCTTATGAAAAACGGAATTGAAGAGTCCCTTAAATAGAAAACTTAAAGTGGCGGGTCGTTCAAACGAGATGGACTGTCATTTGAACGAAATCTAGTGTTGTTTGAATGACAGCTGGAACTTCACGCGACATTAGATGTCATTTGAACAGCATACGCTGTCGTTCGAATGAGATGTATAAAATTCAATATTTCCCTTTTTGTTTTCATTAAATGCACCGCCTAAAACACTCCGAAAAATATATTTTTGACGAAAAACGTTTAAAGCTCCTCTCCAACATTAGAAAACATTTTATGAAAAATATCTCAATATCCTAAGTGAATTATTAAGGAATTAAAAACACATCTTTACCAAATTCATTTTGCGTAGGTTTAATTGTTGATGAAGCTTGATATTCGGACCGTCTCATTGCATATTTGATCTTGAACTTCTTTGACGGCTATAGCGGTATTATGTCCTTATATTGCTACCACGAGACGGGTAACTCACACCGAATCGGGAAAAAATAATAAGCGATGTGGAGGCGGTCATAGTTCCCCCGAGTGTGAGACTGAATCATACCCAAAGCATCTTACCTAGAAAAGAATCACACCATAAAATATTAGACGCTATGACCTGGGGATTATACTCTTCCTGCATTCACTAGCCTGGGGATTCACCCACATCGCGCAACCTCCTATGACAACACTAAAGGGGTATGTATTTATATAAATATCTAACACTGATATTTAAAGAGGACACACACACACACACACACACAGATATATATATATATATATTGTAACACCCCGCACTTTTGGGGATAATTAAAATTCATAAGTGAGTGTCATTTGGGAATTTAGGAAATTATCGTGAATAGTAATTTTTAAGGTTTTCAAGGATTAAATGATTTTCGATGTATGTTAAAAATTACTTTTGGGATTAAGTAAATGTGTTGGACTATTTCAAGTACATGTCGCAGTTGGGTAAAGAGACAAAGGATAATATTTTAATGGGAATACGCATTAAGTTATGTTGGGTTAAATTAGTGATTTGCGATTAAGTGACTCGGAGGTAAATTTCGAGTGCGCGATTGGTCTCGGAATGGCCGAGATAGTCAAAATAGAGTATCCGGGACTAATGTTTGGATTCCAAAAATTTTTGGATTAAAATGGACTCGTAATTGAGTAAACGAGTCATTTTTGGGCTTTAAAGGGATAAACCCTTGTTCTTTCCTATATAAGGCAAGAGAGAGAGGAAGAAAAGAAAGAAACAAGAGAAAAAAAAAAGAGGAGAGGAAAGAAAGAGAGAAAAGGGAGATTTCGGTCAAACTCCGCAGGATTTGACTCGAGGTCATCGAATTTTGTCCTCCAGGCAAGTGTTTACTTGCTTTATTTATTTTAGTGTATATATCTCATATCATAATTGGTAAATTATAAAAAATTTGGGTTAGGGACCTTAAAGTAAATTTTGGAAAAACTTGATTAACAGTTTAAAAATTGATGTATTGTAAACTCTAAATGATTTCTAGTGTTAAAACCTTATTAATGGAATGTAAAACTGAATTGAAATGGGAGAAATGCCAAATTAGGGTTTTTATGGTTTAAAAGGTTTAAACTTAAGAAAAATGGTTTAATACCACAAATTTATTAAAGTATTAGTGGTAAATCAGTGTTAGGATAATAATAGGGCTGTTGGTTGAGATTAGAAGCCATTAAAATGGAGTTTGGGTTGATATTTAGGTATTTTAGAGATTGAAAAATTTCCCAAATAGTGCCCCTCGAACAGGCCGAATCGATTCGGGTGTAGGTGGAATCAATTTGCCTAAGGGGATCTGTAAGGCTGCTTTGGGACGAATTGATTTGGATTTAGACCAAATTGATTCGCCCTTGGAGACCTGTTTGCATAACACTTTCCGAATCGATTCGGGTTGGGGGCCGAATCGATTCGCCTACACAAATCGATTCGCAATAAGGGCGAATGGATTCGATTTGTCCAATTTTGTTAGTTGTCTTCCCTAAGAGCATGGGGAGTTAAATTACAATTTATGGTTTTATATGTGGGATCCTAGTTATGATATCGGGACTCCTAAATGTTGGTTTTGAGGGTGAGGAAACCTTTTGATAAAAAAGAAAACCTTGGATTGGTGTAGGGCATAATCTAGGGAACAAACCTAGTAAACGTTCGGGACGAACCACATTTGAGAGAGAGTTCTTCTTTCGTTGGGCATATGTATTAACGTTACTCGAATGCATGTGAGCTGAATACATCCTAGTAAACCCTAGTATGCGATTACTAGGACTTAGTATTTTTGGGATTAGATGTGTGTAAATCCTTAAATGTGATTAAGGTGCGAGGTATATTTGCGTAAGAGAATGCTTATGGGATTAGTATTTAAGTAGGAGAATACTTAAATACTATTATAAGATTGGAAATTATAGCCAGATATATATTCGAGGAATGATATATATATATATATATATATATATATATATATATATATATATATATATATATATATATATATATATATATATATATATATATATATATATATATATATATATATATATATACACGCGATGTGAATACAGATAATGTAATATATGATACGATTACATATGTATCTATGTGTGATTGGTATATGTGTATCTTAGAGGTTGATTTCTACGGGCATTGCTTTGGTGTAGGGTTGGAACAGCCAGATTATATATTTTCTCCAGTGCGATCCAGGGAGGTTGCGCGATGTGGGTGAATCCCCTGCCTTGAGGAGCAGGGAGAGTATATTCCCAGGTTATTTCGCCCCCCATTCGAGTGCGATGTGTGTACTCCACTTGTAGAGGGAACATGACCGTCTCCACCATTGTGTATGTTTTACCATGACCATTGATTAAGTCTGACTTGGTACCGTGGTAGAGTGAGTAAACCCGGAGTTGGATCGAAACTATGAGACTACATCCTCGAGTTATAGCTCATTGGGATGGTTATTGTACTTGTGTGTTTAGTACATTACTTGTGTATGAGAGCAAGAATATATATATATATATATATATATATATATATATGTATCTCTTCCAGAGTAAAGAGATAAAATGAATATAGATTAAATCTCAGTCCGAGAGATCCAATCCAGATGTATATTGTGATATGTATATGAGAGTGAGTATGATAGCGTTTATAATTACATGAGTGTATATATATATGTTGTGTACTAAGGGTCTAATGGATCTCGATGATCGACACCGCCAAGTAGTAGTGTATCGGGGGGGTTCCTTATTTGGATTTCGCTTCGCGAGACACCCCACGCGTGAACATGGCATAATGTTGAGACTGGGAGAAGTTTAGCCCTTAGTACTCAGTTTACTTAAGACCTTTAGAGTTTGGGGGTGACGGATTAGTTAGGCAGAGTAGCATGACTAGGATGTTTAGCGAGATACGTTAGGTGTGCACTATTAGGAGAGAGCGGAGGGGTATCTCATGGGAGTGCGATACCAATTTAAATATGAGTTAAAACAAATTTTTCATAAATAAAGCATTTATGCACTTGTTAAATATTTTCACAACTCCGCCTCTGACCCGTTTATCTGTTTTTCCTCTCTTTCTCTCTCTCTCTCTCTCTCTCTCTCTCTCTCTCTATATATATATATATATATATATATATATATATATATATATATATATATATATATATATATATATATATATATATATAGGTGTCTAGACACAAGGATGCCTGGATGATGATTCCTTCGAGTTGTACGTCAGCTGCAGCAGCTGTGGATGCATGCAGGTTTCTTGTAGACGCTTCTATCCTTATAATCTAGATATGAGATACTGTATAAATATTCGGGCTAAGAACCCAACTACAGTTATTTATTCTTTATCGCTTTTCATGCGGAATTTAATTGGGTTGTATTATTGTTAAACCGAGTATTCGATTATTTTATTTCATCTGAGTTTCATATATATATGAACTATGTGGATGTTTTTATTGAATGGTTTGTTTAAAAAGATTAGTTAAGTAAAATTTTGACGCCAACCTAATAGGTTATTAGTAATTAATTTTATTTTCGACAATGATGCTAAGAATGAACCATATGAGACTCCTGTTATAATTTGGTACATGATTGATCTCCTGGTATTTTATTAGGCGGGGTGTCACAAATGGTATCAGAGCATCATGTTCTAGTGTCCTTAGGAATCTGTGCGGACGTACTACGCTTTTTGCGTTGCTTTCGATTTGATATAGAGACTTAGGATTAGGATTGTTGATTCCTCTTGTGAGATTTCATCCTCCTGCCATATTATAAGATTATAGTAATCCTTTTCATGCTCGTTCGAGATTCGTGTGCTGATCGTTGAAGGACGACCACTAAAGACCATTGCAAGGGTAACAAAAGGCGTAACTTCTTTGGAGCAGTTAGTTAAAGTCGGAGACTAGGACCGCAGTAGAGGTCACTCTCCTTGTAACATTTGTTGATGGTTGCAATGACCACTAAAGAATAATAGTTATGAGTATCCAAGTACCGCTGTAAGTAGATAGTGGTGTTGAACTTGAATTACCCCATGAAGTAAATTGGTAAAAAGGTTCGAAGGGTCTTTAATAACGACCATACGTTGAAGTTAAGTTATACATAGTAAGTGCAATGTGATTTAGCAAAAGTGAAAGGCTCGGAACTTTGGCTTAAAGCAGGGTGTAGAAACACCCATATGTGAAAATTAGAGGAAAATTTTTCACTCGTGGGAGAAATATTGACATGGTGGGAATGGTGGTCACCATATTCGGGGGAGCGGGACGTGTTGCTTGTAGAGAAATCTAATGGACGATTTTAGCCGTAAGTTCCTTTGGTTAATTAGGAACGAAGAGAATACAGTTCTGGATTACTCGCATAAGGATCGGCCAGAGGCCGACAGTGAATAAAAAGTGATATAGAGAAGTGAACCTAGTACCAAAGTAAGGTAGGTAGAATGAAGACAGAGCCCTTCAGTGAAATGTTAGGCTCACTAGATAAGTGTTGCTAACACTTGTGGAGAATTTGTATCCATAAAATCCCATTGGTGGACATCCACCCGAGGAACTTATTGAACCAGGGCTATCGAGGCCAGTGGCGGAGTTTCCTTCTAACGAAGAAGTTAAGGAAAATATGAAGGCAATTGTCAGGATCGAGTCTATAGAGTTTGAGATACTGATAACATTAACCTATTTAGTGTGACCACATGTGGGGAGTGCGTAATATGGAAGATAGAACCACGCGCTTTGACCGTGATTTGTACGAATTAAAGGACAAGATAGGTTGCCGAGGTGGGGCATCGATTTAAGTAGTTTTGTTTCAGTTAGGGATCATATCTAGGAACCATTTGGGTAGCTAAGGATATTGGTGAAGTTATTAAGAATTTCACCTCGGAGTAAGGAAGTATATTCTGTGTGACAAGATTGAGTCACAGTATTTTATTAACCCTAGATCCGTGTGTGATTCGAGTTTACTAATAGTATCGATAACTTTATATAGTATATGTTTATGTATTTATCTGCAATTACGAGGATCTATTTTCTTTCATTCGTTGTGAAAAATAGGTGTTAGTATTTTGAGTTTATATCAGATTTGTATTGCTCGTTTTATATGGTGTTATTTTGAGTATAATATGTTCTTCGTTGATCGGAGGGATATCAGGAAAATAATTTCAAGGCTATCGTGTCCGCAGTTTCAGGGTGGAACAAGTTGTTGTTGCGATATCTCACCTGGATACAGGTTGAGTTCTCTTTTATTATATGTATAGGTGAAACTTCGGTGAGCAGATGTTTCATTATCGTGATACGAGTGCGTGGCAACCTTAGATATGATTTAGGGTATGCAGGATTTATTGTTGAGCTATGAGATTAAGCTCATTATTGTTTGCGCAAGGGACGTAGTGTTAGTACAAGCGCTTGGTGGTGTGACTCCTAGAGAGAAATAAGAGTTCAGACCACATTTTATTGAAAGAGGGGATAGGGTTATCCCGATTGCATATTAGGACTAACAGACCTCCACGATCGATAAAGTTAAGTAGTAGTGTATTGGAGGGGTTTCTTGTTTGGATTTCTCTTGCAAGACGCTCCACGCATGAACCTTAAAGACGTAGGGAGTGGAGAGATGTTATGGGATGCGAGGATGTTGGTCTTGATGATAAATCATATAGTGTGGAGAAAACACTATAGACTGAGAGCCGTATGATGATTGCATGCTTATGTAGATAGAAGTGTTATGGAAAGAGCACTGAAATGGTTCTCTCACTGCAAGTATTTGGGTGAGGCAGGAGTTATATTTGAGGCTTATATCCAGGACTTGGATGAAAAAGGAAAATTTGGAGGTATTGTGTTCTGGGGTATGATGTTCGTAATATATTATAAGAGTGTCGGCGCCTCGATTAGTTAGATTTTACTTTCTGCCAAGGTGGAGGGATAGAGTGGTAGAAGAGCGTTAGTAGGTTAGTGAGGTAGGATTTAGGACGTCCCGCTGGTGTGCCTTAGGTCGTTATATCTCGATGACCAATGACGAGAGGTAATAGTGTAAAGGGAGGGCTCCTTGTCTGGATTTCGCTTTGCGAGACGTCCCATGCATGAAACCGAGCAAATGTCGAAAGTTGATAAGGTTTGGGGCACTGGGGATATATAGTTAGAATAGTACTATTTTACGTATGTAGGAAATACATCGATCGCAAGATTATTAGGAAGTAAGTTCAGCAGAATTAGTAACGCCGACGTAAGGAGTTAGTTGTGAGTTAACCACAAGAAGATTGGTTGGGTAACCTTGAGAAGAATTGGATTTCCAACTATAGTAAGAATTGAATTTTGCGGGTTAGGAAAACCCATGTGTGAGTATTACGCCAAGGAAATAAGGTCCATTGTTTAGAGAAAGTGTATGTGTCAGACGTTTTACAATAGTTGCGTAGAGAAGCACGGGTGATAAGGTGTGTGGGCACCCTGGTAAGTTGGTTTAATATACCGCCTGAGATAAAGGGCGTAGTATATAAGTTGAAGATTATGTCATGAGGCAATCATAAATGGATCTGGAGTATATTGGATGAAATGTCATAAGAAGTACGTTATAACCCAATTGTAGAGGGCAATAAGAGATATCATGCCCAGGATAAGCGACGAGACTGATGGGAATAGTCAAGCGTTAGAGTAATTTCCTTTTTAAGGGAAATTAGATATCCTAATGTAGATGAGCGGACGCTTAGAATCGTGATTCTTCGGTGAGATTTAGACGTTAGAGCGGCGGCTATAGGCTCGTTCACTCTATATGTAGTACTAGAAACGATGAGTGCGATGTGACGTTATTAGAGTCACCTTAAGACGAGGTAGTGTTGTAGCACATAGGGATTTAGTTAAGCTAGTGTGTTATAGTATGACCCTTGAGATAGGTAGGTACCGAACGAGTGTATGATTGAGGTGTGATTAGCGATCCTAGGTTGATGGTGTAGGTTATATCTGAATTTCTTGGACGAAATTCCAATGTAAGGGGGGAGTATATAACACCCTGCACTTTTGGGGATAATTAAAATTCATAAGTGAGTGTAATTTGGGAATTTAAGAAATTATTGTGAATAGTTATTTTTGAGGTTTTCAAGGATTAAATGATTTTCGATGTATGTTAAAAATTACTTTTGGGATTAAGTAAATGTGTTGGACTATTTCAAGTACATGTCGTAGTTGGGTAAAGCGACAAAGGATAATATTTTAAGAAAATACCGCATTAAGTTGTGTTGGGTTAAATTAGTGATTTGCGGTTAAGTGACTCGGAGGTAAATTTTGAGTGCGCAGTTGGTCTCGGAATGGCCGAGATAGTCAGAATAGAGTATCTGGGAGTAATGTTTGGATTCCAAAAATTTTTGGATTAAAAGGGACTCGTGATTGAGTAAACGAGTCATTTTTGGGATTTAAAGGGATAAACCCTTGTTCTCTCCTATATAAGGCAAGAGAGAGAGGAAGAAAAGAAAGAAAGAGGAGAGAAAAGAAAAAGGAGTGTTTACTTGTTTTATTTAATTTAGTGTGTATATCTCATATCATAATTGGTAAATTATAAAAAAAATTGGGTTAGAACCCTTAAAGTAAATTTGGGAAAAACTTGATTAAGAGTTTACAAATTGATGTATTGTAAACTCTAAATAATTTCTAGTATTAAAACCTTGTTAATGGAGTGTAAAACTGAATTGAAATGGGAGAAATGTCAAATTAGGATTTTTATGGTTTAAAAGGTTTAAACTTAAGAGAAATGGTTTAATACCACAAATTTATTGAAGTATTAGTGGTAAATCGGAGTTAGGATGATAATAGGGTTGTTGGTTGAGATTAGAAACCATTAAAATGGAGTTTGGGTTGATACTTAGGTATTTTGGAGATTGAAAAATCGTCCAAACAGTGCCCCTCGAACAGACCGAATCAATTTGCCTAAGGGGATATGTAAAGCTACCTTGGGCCGAATCGATTCGAATTTAGACCGAATTGATTCGCCCTTGGGAACCTGTTTGCAGAACACTTTTCGAATCGATCCGCCTACCCGAATCCATTCGCAATAAGGGGGAATCGATTCGCTTTGTCCAGTTTTGTTAGTTTTCTTCCCTTAAGAGCATGGGGAGTTAAATTATAATTTAGGGTTTTATATGGGGGATCCTAATTATGATATCGGGACTCCTAAATGTTGGTTTTGAGGGTGAGTAAACCTTTTCATGAAAAAGAAAACCTTGGATTGGTGTAGGGCATAATCCAGGGAACGGACCTAGTAAACTTTCGGGATGGACAACATTTTAGAGAAAGTTCTTCTGCCGTTAGGCATAGGTATTAACGTTACTCGAATGCATGTGAGCTGAATACATCCGAGTAAACCCTAGGACGCGATTACTAGGACTTAGTATTTTCGGGATTAGATGTGTGTAAATACTTAAATGTGATTAAGGTGCGAGGTATATTTGTGTAAGAGAATGCTTATAGGATTAGTATTTAAGTAGGGGAATACTTAAATATTATTATCAGATTGACAATTATAGCCAGATATACATTCGAGAATTGATATATATATATATATACGATGTGAATATAGTATATATATAATATATGATACGAATACATATAAATCTGTGTATGATTGGTATATGTGTATCTTAGAGGCTGATTTACACGGGCTTTCCTTTGGTGTAGGGTTGGAATAGCCAGATTATATATTTTTTTCCAGTGCAATTCAGGGAGGTTGCGCGATGTGGGTGAATCCCCTGGCTTGAGGAGCAGGGAGAGTATATCCCCAGGTCATTTCGTCCCGCGTTCGAGTGCGATGTGTGTACTCCACTTGAAGAGGGAACATAACCGCCTCCACCGTTGTGTATGTTTTAACATGACCATTGAGTAACTCTGGCTTGGTACCGTGGTACAGTGAGTAAACCCGGAGTTGGATCGGCACTATGAGACTGCATCCTCGAGTTATTACTCGCTGGGATGGTTATTGTACTTGTCTGTTTAGTACATTACTTGTGTATGAGAGAAAGAATACATATGTGTATCTCTGCTAGAGTAAAGAGATAAAATGAATATATATTAAATCTCAGTCCGGGAGGTCCTATCCAGATGTATATTGTGATATGTATATGAGAGTGAGTATGATAACGTTTATAATTACATGAGTGTGTGTGTGTGTGTGTGTGTGTCTATATATATATATATATATATATATATATATATATGTTGTGTACTGAGGGTCTAATGGATCTCGACGATCGACACCGCCAAGTAGTAGTGTATCGGGGGGGTTCCTTATTTGGATTTCGCTTCGCGACACACCCCACGCACGAACATGGCACAGTGTTGAGATTGGGGAGAAGTTTAGCCCTTAGTACACGATTTACATAGGACCTTTAGAGTTTGGGGGTGACGGATTAGTTAGGCAGAGTAGCTTTACTAGGATGTTTAGAGGGATACGTTAGTTGTGCACTATTAGAAGAGAGGGGAGGGGTATCTCATGGGAGTGTGATACCAATTTAAATATGAGTTAAAATATATTTTTCATAAATAAAGCATTTATGCACTTGTTAAATATTTTCACAACTCGGGCTCTGACCCGTTTATTTGTTTTTCCTCTTTTTTGCTATATATATATAGGTGTCCAGACACAGGGAAGCCTAGATGATGATTCCTTCGAGTTGGACGTCGGCTGCAGTAGCTGTGGATGCATGCAGGTTTACTGTAGATGCTTCTATCCTTGTAATCTAGATAAGAGGTACTGTATAAATATTCGGGCCAAGAACCCAACTGCTGTTATTTATTCTTTTACCACTTTTCATGCGGAATTTAATTGGGTCGTATTATTGTTAAACCGAATGTTCGGTTATTTTATTTCATCTCAGTTTCATTTATATATGAACTGTGTTGATGTTTTTATTGAATGGTTTTTTAAAAATATTAGTTAATTAAAATTTTGATGCTTGCCTAATAGGTTATTAGTAATTAATTTGGTTTTCGACAGTGATGCTAAGAATGAACCATATGAGACTCCTGTTATAATTTGGTATATGATTCATCACACGGTATTTTATTAGGCGGGGTGTTACATATATATACACTAATACACTATTCTTATATATATATAATAAATTAAACCGCCTAACCCATGCCTAACTCTCGTAGCACTAGCCTAAAAATATTAGGGTCAAATCCCCGACTCTTAAGTTAATTAATTTCACATTAATTAATTTATCAAAGTAGTGTCACCCAACTATAATATTCAGACACATTTACTCGACTCGAAATTTTAAACCTTTTTAGAATTTATCACTCCAAATTTCGTAAATAAATTTCACACTTTTATTTTCCTTCAAAACTATTTCTATTGACCGCTTAAGTCCCTAAGTAGGAGAGACATAAAAATTTCACTACATATATCTCTATAGTCCACAAAAGTCTTAGCCCCCCACAAAAAAAATGGCGAACTGTCAAGGTATTTCCAGCGTCGTTCGAATGACCAGTTTTTTTTTTTTTTTGCCACTTCTTCTTCAAACTACAATTTTCACCATGGATGAGTTCTACTAGCTTCAACCCAAAACTAACCCAAACATTTAACTTTCAACACTTTTTCCAATAGATTTAAGTCACGAATTAAACCTTATTAGTCATCAACAATTTTCTACCTCCAATAATTAATTTGCGATTTGGTAATCAATCTTCCATCTCAATCCGATCCTACACATATTAATAAATGCAATTACTACTGACTTTCAAATTATAACTTTATTTCTAGCATTAATACATGATTCCTCGTCATCTAATCAATGTCAAATCTACACATCACATATAAGTCCTCAAAACCACATTTTCATGTAATAACCCTCCCCCAAATCGATTTTTATCACACCCACTATGATGTGAATTGAATAAATGCAAATTAGATGAAAGAAAATTAACCACTTTCCTATATTGATTCGTAGTGTCTGATTTTCTTTGAGGTAGACGGTGGATCGACAAAGAACACGCCCAATTCCTTTTGATTTGGCTCCCAAAAGCTTCCTCAATTTCTCCCTCTTTTTCCCTCTACAAATCTAAGATTTTCTTTTTGAGTTGTGTTTGACACAAACTCCCTAATTTAGGTTTTATATTGTTAATCCCAAAATTAAGCTTATGTGCCAAACCCAAATGAGCCGAACACCCCCGTGTGAGCTCGGTTATACCTAAAAAAGCCCTGAGGCCTAATTACTGCCCCCGAGTACTCTATTATGACTATATCGACCTATTCGAAATCAACCGTGCACTCAACATCTTCATTCGAGTTACTGTAATACAATTCTCCAATTTTGACCTCAAATAACGACACATGTGGAATTTAAAAATAACTCGAATTAATTAAATTTTAATTCACTAAATTAATTAAATCCTCCAAAATAATAAAATCCTATATCACCAAAATAATTAAATTCTATGTCCTCAAAATACGGGGTATTACAGTATTATATTCCTTAATCTCTTTATGATTGCTACAAATAAAATTAGATCCCAATTTCCTCAATAAATAGGATTGTTTGCTTGAATGTTGACCATTGGCTAATCAATACAAATGTACGACGACTTATGTTTATAACGTAGGTTGGGACCAATATATGAATTCATACATATGATAATTGAGTAACTTAATTTTCTTACAATATGATATCTTAAGCCTCTCCAATGTTTCCAATAATTTAGCCACCTGAGAAAGAACAGGAAAAATAGTAAATTAAAAAAATTGGATTCCAATACTTCACTAAATGCAAAGTAAAAAAATTAGATACCATTACTACAATAATTCTTGTGTCATTCAATTTATTCGTAGTAACTGTCATTGTTATTCCTAGTTATACCCGTCGCAATGACCCTACAATCCACATAAATGGCGAATTATTCGTACATTATCCCCACTGGAAAATCCCGAACCCATTTGTGACACCCCGCTTATTAAAATAAGAGGTGGCCAGCCCGTTACTCTAGTAAAAACATGAATTTTAAATGGTCCATTCTTAGCATCACTGTCGAATAATAATAATAATAATAATAATAATAATAATAATAATAATAATAATAATAATAATAATAATAATAATAATAATAATAATAATAATAATACGAGAAAACCACCAAATATTTTTGAAAACGGATGCCATATAATTTTGCGAGTTTGATAAAAACAATTTTGACAATCCAATCTATAACAGAAGGTGGATATAGATAAGGATATGTAATAGCTTAATAACAATTCTAAAAAACATAACCGAATAAGCTGTTGGTTAACAGACTAATACAAAAGGTTACACCGAGTATTATAGTAGTCATAAATAATATACTTAGGCAACACGCCCGAATATACAGACAAATAGTATCTAGAATATCCAAAAGTGATTGGTGCGTCTAATACAAAAATCCTACAACATCCGCAAAAATGTCGTAGCTCCTTGGCACTAGGAAGCAAAGATCAAAGTGGGCGCCGCCCATGAGGCGGAACACTTGAGCATAATTAAAAACCACACAAGAAAAAGAAATATAAATGGGTCAAGGCCCGGTTTTATATGATATACATGTGAATAAAATGCATGATAGTTATGAATGCTAACTTTCATAAACAAGCTAAATTCTCTCTTCATTCAAGGAATCATCCTCACCTCTCTTCTAAGTGCACATCCTAATGCGTATAATTCATGTTAAGTTAAACTACACATCTACTTAATGGGAGTAACCTAACTCTATTCAACATGCCAGGTTTACCAATTTAATATGACCATACGAAACAATAATCATTAGGGACCATATGCAATTAAAGTTGGTTCCCAGTTTCCTTAAATCAATTAATTATTCGTGTGAAATACCATTTCAGTGAGAACAGTTACATTCATATAATAACGGTTCTAATACCATCCTTTCGGGATTCACCTCACTAGATGCGCCCCTAAATACTATCATCTTCCAGGGCCTATCACCAAGACCACCCGGGGTATCCTAAATCGCAACGCATGGGAAGCGCATATACCTTCGATTGTGAGTCATAACCATACCCGAAATTACCTCACTTCGAACATTACAATCATACAATGTAACAACCAGTACTATGGCCTGAGGACTATACTCTCCCTGCATTATTATCTAGGGGATTTACCTCTATCGTGTACTTCCCTTATGATAGCATTTTGAGAGGTATGTGTAAATGTGCCATAGTCACGAACTATATTTATTTAAACATAGGATCCTTATTTTCGAAACCATATATACATACTAAATTTGGCTATAATAGATAATTACTCCCATAGTATCTCCCGAAGGTCCAATTTAACACTACTCGATTCTATACTAGTCCTAATCTCGTTTACTACATGAAAAGAGGCGTTATACTCCTATAATTAGTCCCCAAATTGAGCCCGAACACTCCCTTACTATCTTAGAGTATCACTCTCCTTATGTGAGGTCATAATGCTTCTTAATACATCCTAATATAAGGTTTCTAAGCCTTAAACCTAAAATAAAAGGAGTAGAAACTAAGTTGGAAACTTTTCATAAAACAACAGGATTTTCAAATTGATTCACCCCTGAAAGCGAATCGATTCTCACAAAAAAATGAATCGATTCGGCTGAGGAAACCAACCTTCTGTATAAGCCCGAATCGATTTGGCCTTAACCCGAATCGATTCGGCTCCCTAGACCTGTAGCCACCACATTTAGCGAATTGATTCGCTATGGAGGGCAAATCGATTCGCCCTCGTCTAGATGCTCAATTCGGGTACGGGTTGATATGAACCCTAAATCCCCCAAAATCTCTTTTCTTCCACTATACCCAATGTCATCTAATAATAACTTCATCAAATCATTCCTACACAATAACCCACCAATATATCCAACTCTAATAATGTCTAAATCAAATATCTAAGGGTTTAAACACCAAAATCATCGATAACCATTTTTGGTTCAAACTAAAGAACACAAACCATAAATGTAATTTATTCAGCACAATCATATGTTTATGCAAGTTTAATAACATTCCTCAAGGTTTTTTTCTCGCATTCTCCTTCGTAGCAACGATTCCAGGCTTGAAATGGCAAATCTCCTCTTTTCTCTTCTTTATCTTAAGCTCTCACTTCTCTCTAACTCTCTAGGTTAAGAAATACACGAATAAGATATAAATGCTCTTGCAAGACTTAAATGCCCAAATGCATTAAGTCTAACATTAAATGCTACTACCTACTTAAAATGACTCGTAACATCATATTTAAGTAATAGCAAGCCAAAAGTACCCTCCGAACCCAAAAACACATCTGGCACTTATGTTGACTAGCTCACCCATTCCCGGACTAATCGTACCCTTTAAACTGACATCCGGAATATTGTTCATTAATTTTTATTCCAACTTCATATTGAATTTCTTGTAATAACCCGCCTGGAAGAAAAATCATAACCGTCGCTTTAAACCCCAACGACTCAACATAACATAATATGACACTATTTACATTCGCGTAATTGGTAAATATGCAATACTCATAAATATTAACTCTTAAATTACTTAAATTAATATTTACTTCAATTTACTTTATTTTATATAACTAACCCACATGAAAACTTAATATAAAAATAATTACTCAAAAGTAAGGGGTATTACATACTCCCCCCCCCCCCCCCTACAAGGGAATTTTGCCGTCAAAATTTATGCGTACCTGATAAAAAGAGGTGTGAATACTTTTCTTGGATATCCTCCTCTCGCTCCCAAGTTGATTCCTCGGCATTTTAGTGTCCCCACTAGAATCGGACCAAGGGAACCACTTTCGACCTTAGTCTACGCTCACCGTGGTCTAAAATGGAAATCGGTCGTTCTTCATATGAAAAACCGGGTTGCAACTCAATATTGTCTAATGGAATATGCCAATGGGCTCCTTCATATATTTTATACTTCTTTAAAGATGAGACATGGAATACATCATGAATTTACCGTAGGTGTTCCGGCAACGCAAGTTGATAAGCTATGGGGCCTACCTTTGTAATAATGGAAAAATGACCTACATAGCGTGGTGCAAGTTTCCCTTCTTACCGAATCGCATCACACCTTTCATCGGGGACACCCGCACTAAAACTTGATCCCCCACTTCCAATTCCACATGCCTCCGATTTGTGTCGGCATAGTTTTTCTGGAAATTTTTTGCAATTCATATGTGATTTCGAATAAGTTCGATCTTTGAGGAGGTATCTTGGATCATTTCAGGTCCAAGGAGCTCATTGTCTCCTACTTCCAACCAACAAGCAGATGATTGACACGATCGGCCATACAATGCCTCATACGATGCCATACCTATCATAAATTGGTACGAATTATTATATGCAAATTCGACCAACGGAAGGTATTGTTCCCATCCTCCTTTGAAATCAAGTATGCACATGCGAAGCATATCTTCCAATATTTGGTTGACCCTCTCCGTTTACCCTCCGGTTTGCGTATGGAATGACGTACTCAATCACAATTCAGTCCCCATCGCCTCTTAGAAACTTCGCCAAAAATGGGATACAAAAAATTTGTCTCAGTCCAAGACTATATCTATAGGCACCCCATAAAGTTTCATAATTTCCGCAATAAAGAGCTAGGCATAGCATGCCATATTGTAATTCGTCTGTACCAGTAGGAAGTGTGTCGATTTGGCCAAACGATCGATAATTACCCAAATATAATCACGGTCGCTTTGCAACATTGGCAACCCGGTGATAAAATCAATTGAGATACTCTCCCATTTCCATACAGGTATTTCCAACGGTTGTAGCAATCCAGTCAGTCGCTGGTGGTCCATCTTCACCAATTGGCAAGTGGCGCATTGAGAGACAAATTTAGAAATGTCCCTTTCATTACTACCCACCAATATTGACAACGCATATCTTGGTACATTTTGTCCCAATCGGGGTGTATTGCAAATCTTGAACCATGGGATTCCGTCATGAAAGCACGTCTCATGTCTCCTTCGTTCGGGACTATAAGTTTTTCATGGAAACGTAACCCACCCTTAGAACTAATGGAGCAGGACTCTGCTCCCTCAGTTAATAATTGACGTACCTGGTCTTGATAATCTTTATCCCCTCCTTGTGCTTTTACGACTCGCATCATGATAGCAGGCGTAACGGTCAACATCGACATGCATGCTCTGGCTATAGCATCATCCTGGCCAAGTTCTTTCCTCTTTGATTTCCAAACCTCCGCTAGTTGCCCCACGGGTCTTCGACTCAGCGCGTCATCTACCATATTTACCTTGCCTGGGTGATAGTGAATATTGAATTGATAGTCCTTTACGAACTCCAACCACCGTCGTTGCCGAATATTTAGATCTTTTTGTAAGAACAAATATTGTAATGACTTGTGGTCCATAAAAAGACTAAATTTCTCACCCAAGAGGTAATGCCTCCATATCGTCAAGGCAAACACTACCGCGACAAGATCTAAATTATGTACGGGATAATTCTTCTCATGGGGCTTAAGCTTGCGAGATGCATATGCAATGGCCCTATGCTCCTATTGTAACACACACCCCAATCCTTGTAAAGAAACATCTGTAAAGACCAAATAGTCTACTCTCGATCATGGTAACGCGAGTACAGAAGCATAAGTTAATTTATCCTTCATTTCGTCAAAAGCTAGCTAACAGGAATCATCCCAAACAAATCGTACTCCTTTTCGGTTCATGTTCGTTAGAGGGCCTACAATTTTGGAAAAGCCTTTAATGAAACGACGATAACACCCCACCAAACCTAGAAAGCTACGAATCTCAGTTGGTGTCATGGGCTGACCCCATTCCCTCACCGCTACAACCTTGTTTGGGTCCACAAAAATACCTTCAGTCATTACAATATGCCCCAAAAATTACACTTCCTCCAACCAAAAGCCGTATTTATCGAACTTGGCATAAAGCTGATGATCCCATAGTTTCTACAGGACCAATCGCAAGTGTTCGGCATAATCAGCTTCAGTCCGAGAATAGATTAGATTATTGTCAATAAACACGATCACAAATTGGTTTAAAAAGTCCCTAAATACTCGATTCATAAGGTCCATAAATACTGCAGAAGCATTTGTTAGCCCAAAGGGCATAACCAAAAACTCATAGGACCCATACCTTATCAAGAACGTGGGCTTCGACTCATCTTGCTCTAGGATTTCCAACTAGTGGTATCCCGTCCTCAAATCTATTTTAGAGAAGTACGACGCTCCTCTTAATTGATCAAATAAATCGTCGATTCGAGGTAATGGGTATTTATTTCTGATGGTTATCTTATACAATTCACGGTAGTCAATACATAACCGGAGTTAACCATCTCTCTTCCTTACGAATAATACAGGGGCACCCCATGGTGACGTACTACGCCAAGTGAACCCCTGCCCCAACAGTTGCTGAATTTGATCCCTTAACTCCATCATTTCTAAAGGAGCCATACGGTATGGAGTTCACGCAATCGGCCAGGTTCCCGGTGCTAAGTCAATTATGAACTCAATCTCATGACTTGGAGGTAAGCCAAGGATCTCCTGAAAGACATCTTTGAATTCCTAGACAACAGGAATCGAGTCTAAGGAAATAAAAATTTCTTGTAAAGTCTCCTCCTTCATATAATATAAGTGGGTGCTTGAACCTCCCTCCGAAAGAGGAATATCCACCAAAAGCATTTATTGCCCCGGAATGGTGAAAACTATACTCCTCCCATAACAATTAATCATGGCCCGATACCTCACTAACCCATCCATTCCCAAAATAACATCATACCCGATCATGTCTAGGACGAGTAAATCGGCCTCAAAGCACAAGTTATCCAAGTCTATTCCCACTCCTTTACAAATAAAAAGTATAAGCGAACCATCACCCATAGAAGACTCGACGCTAGTGAAAGTACTTTCGACAGACTTATACAATCTCGTTGAAAGAGAAAATTGCCTAGAAATAAATGAGTGTGTGGCGCCAGTGTTAAATAACACCCTGCCCACAAACCCCTAAATGGGAAACTTACTCTCAATAGCTGGCGGTGCTAACGGTGCTGGGGGAAACAAAGCATCTTCGATATTGTACATATGTCCAAACTTAAGTTTTCCCTGTTGTAGTGGGAGGTGCTAGGGGTTGTGGATGTGCCTGTGGATTCTGAGGGCCTCCTGGAAATTACCCCTATTCAACTGTGGACAAGCTCTCTTCATGTGACCTGTCTCATCGCACTAAAAATAACAGCCCACAAAATTTTCCAAATGTCGACCTCAGTTGTTGTTCCGAAACTGCCCCACACCTTGGCCCTGCTGGCCTCGACCCCCATTATTCCCTCTGCCATCTTGTCCCGGTTGGCCCAACTACTGCTGCTGCTAAGCACCTGGCCGTGCCTAAAACCACCTCCGCTAAAGTTAAAACCCCAAAGCATTGTTTCTTTGCCAGTTCCCCCTGGTGGAGGTCTCACTCTTTTTGTTTATTCTTAGACTATTTTGGTGGTGGTAATGCTCTACCAGCACCATTCCCTCATTGTTTACTAAGTTGACCAAAATCTCCTATCTTCTTACTCACCTTCAAATAAAGGCGGTGATCCTGGCAATGGAGTAAAGCTGCATTCATTACATCACCAAAAGTCTGCAAAGTCGGGTTCCCCAACAAATGTTGCCTTATCCTCCAACTCAAATTTTAAAACCCTTCTTTCTTCTGGATTTACCTCGTCCGGTACAAAGTTTACCAAACAAGTAAATTATTCTTTATATTCCGCCACTGTTCACTCTCCTTGAATCACGTCTTGTAGCTTCCTCCTCATCTCCTTCTGGATTACTGAAGGAAAGTACTATTGATCAAACAAAGTCCATAATGCCGAGATAGCCATGGCATCCCTTTCTTTCGGAGTGGTCACTGACTCCCACCATTGGAGGGCTGCCCCCACGAGTTTAAAAGTGGCAAGAATCTATTTCTTCTCTTCACCACATTCCACCATGCAAAGATGGCATTGAATAGCCTTCCTCCATTGATTTGTAACAATCACATCAGCACCGTCTTTGATTTCTGGAGGGTGACCTTTCAGGAAAGATTCTCTAACTCTTTCCTATGCAGAAGGTCCCGTATGGGCTTGAGCCACTGGTGCTACCGGTTGTCGAGCTTAGGGAAATTGTTGCGCTATAGTGGTCATTGAGGTAGTGGGGGCTCTACATCATCTTCGACTCGATTTACCCTTGTCGGGCAACCTCGTCTAGGCGACATCTGAGATAAAAAGCAACTGAATCAATATACAGTTGAAAATCCTTACGAAAAAATCGTAAACGCATATAAGCAAAACAATCCTAAAAGTAAAAACTCTATGGTAGAACGTGACAAGTCTGCATAGATCCTAAGGACTCTATAACATGATGCTCTGATACCATTTGTGACACCACGCTTATTAAAATAAGAGGTGGCCAACCCGTTACTCCAATAAATACAGGAATCTTAAATGGTCCATTCTTAGCATCACTGTCGCATAATAATAATATGAGACAACCATAAAATATTTTTGAAAATGGATGTCATATAATTTATGAGTTTGATAAAAATAATTTCGACAATCCAATCTATAACAGAAGGTGGATATAGATAAGGACATGTAATTGTTTAATAACAATTCTACAAAACATAACCGAATAAGCTGTTGGTTAATAGACTAGTACAAAAGGTTACACCGAGTATTATAGTAGTCATAAATAATAGACTTGGGCAACACGCCCGAATATACAGACATATCATATATAGAATATCAAAAAGTGATTGATGCGTCTAATACAAAAATCCTACAACATCCGCAAAAATGCCATAGCACCTTGACACCGGGAAGGAAATATCAAAGTGGACGCCCATGCGGCGGAGCACCAGAGCACCAGATCATAAGTTAAAACCACACAAGAAGAAGAAATATAAATGGTTTAGGGCCCGGTTTGATATGATATACATGTGAATAAAATGCATGACAGTTATGAATTATAACTTTCATAAACAAGCTAAATTCGCTCTTCATTCAATGGATCATCCTCACCTCTCTTCTAAGTGCACATCCTAATGCGTATAATTCATGTTAAGTTAAACTACGCATCTACTTAATGGTAGTAACCTAACTCTATTCAACTTGCCAAGTTTATCGATTTAATATGACCATACGAAACAATAATCATTAGGGACCATATGCAATTAAAGTTGGTTCACAATTTCCTTAAATCAATTAATCATTCGTGTGAAATACCATTTCAGTGAGAATAGTTACATTCATATAATAATGGTTCTAAGACCATCCTTCCGGGAGTCACCCCACTAGATGCGCCCCTAAATACTATCATCTTCCAGGGCCTATCACCAAGACCACCCGAGGTATCCTAAATCGTAACGCATGGGAAGCGGCCATAAACCTTTAATAGTGACTTATAACCATACCCGGAATTACCTCACTTCGAACACTACAATCATACAATGTAATAACCGGTACCATGGCCTGAGTACTATACTCTCCCTACATTATTATCTGGGGGATTTACCTCTATCGTGTACTTCCCTTATGATAACATTTAGAGAGGTATTTGTATATGTGCCATAGTCACGAATTATATTAATTTAAACATACGATCCTTATTTCCAAAACCATATGTACATACCAAATTTGTCTACAAGAGATAATTACTCTCATAGTAGTTCCCGAAGGTCCAACACAACACTACCTGACTCTATACTAGTCCTACTCTCCTTTACTAGATGAAAAGAGGCATTATACTCCTATAATTAGTCCCCGAATTGAGCCCGAACACTCCCTTACTATCCTAAAGTAGCACTCTCCTTATGTGAGGTCATAATGTTTGGTAATACATCCTAAGAGAAGGTTCCTAAGCCTTAAACCCCAAAGAAAAGGAGTTAGAAAATAAGTTAGGAAACTTTTCATAAAACAACAGGATTTTTGAATCGATTTGCCTAAGGCCGAATCGATTCGCCCCTGAAAGCGAATCGATACAAACAAAAAATGAATCGATTCTGCTGAGGAAATCAACCTTCTGTCTAATCCCTAATCGATTTGTCCTTAACCCGAATCGATTTAGCTCCCCAGACCTGTAGCCACCACATTTAGCGAATCGATTTACTAAGGAGGGTGAATCGATTTGCCCTGGTCGAGATGCCCAGTTGTGGTTACGGGTTGATATGAACCCTAAATCCTCCAAATCTCTTTTCTTCCACTACACCCAATATCATTTAATAATAACTTCATCAAATCATTCCTACATAATAACCACTGTTCTAAAAAACCCGCCTAGGCTTGAGGCTTGGGAGAAACGCCCCGCCTTAAGATTTTGACGCCTTATGCTTGGTAAAACCCTTAAGGCGTACTTTTTCTCAAAAAACAACAATGCTTTAGTGAAACGATATCCCCTTTTAAAGATTTTTTTACAAACCGAACCATTATCTCATCCAAAATAATCAAATAGTATTTTTATTTGCAAATATTCAGACATATTTTTATGATATGTACAATTTTAGTATTTTAATAGCCTTGTTATGGTTAAAAAATATTAAAATATATTAAAAAGACCTAAACGCCTTTTCACGCCTTTTTACGCCAAGACCCGCCTAGGCTTCTAAGGCTTAAGGCTTGGCCTCCACTCCCCGATCACGCCCCGCGTTTTTTATAACCTTGATAATAACCCACCAATATATCCAACTCTAATCATGTCTAAATCAAATACCTAAGGGTTTAAACACCAAAATTATTTATAACCATTTTGGTTCAAACTCAAGAACACAAACCATAAATGCAATTTATTCAGCACAATTTATACAAGTTTAATAACTTGCCTCAAGATTGTAGTCTTGGATTCTCCTTTGTTGCAACGATTCCAGGCTCGAAATGACAAATCTCCTATTTTCTCTTCTTTCTCTCAAGCTCTCACTTCTATCTAATTCTCTAGGTTAAGAAATACACAAATGAGATATAAATTCTCTTGTAAGACTTAAATGCCTAAATGCATAAAGTCTAACATTAAATTCTATTACCTACTTAAAATGACTCGTAACATCATATTTAAGTCATAATTAGCCAAAAGTACCTTCGAAACCCAAAAACACACATGGCACTTATTTTGACTAACTCATCCATTCCTGGACTGACCATGCCCTTTAAACTGACATCTGGAATATCGTTCATTAATTTTTATTCCAATGTCATATTAACATTCTTATAATAACCCGACTGGAATAAAAATCATAGATGTCGCTTTAAAGCCCAGCGACTCAACATAACATAATATTACACTATTTACATTCGCGTAATTGGTAAATATGTAATACTCATAAATATTAACTCTTAAATTACTTAAATTAATATTTACTTCAATTTCCTTTATTTTATATAACTAACCCACATGGCAATTTAATATAAAAATAATTACTCAAAAGTAAGGAGTATTACACCATTCCCCCATATGTCACCACCCAAAAATAAACCACCTTTCCGCCACCAAGAAGAAACTATTTCTCTAACTAAGAAACCATTTACCTACCTTCCTAATTATGAACCCGTATTTTAAAACCAAGCATGTTCAAGAAAAACAAACTTCAATCCAACAACTTAAAAGAATGATGAATTGGTTGTGGCAGAGTACAAAGGGATGTTATCATAGCATCACATAGGGATATTCATATAAGAACTACAAATATGAGTATATGAGTGTAGGATATTAAAATTGAATCAATAATAAGATAATCATGCCATGCATTCCCTCAACAATCAATATTTAACTTTATCACTTCTACTTGCATTTTAGACTATTGAAAAGTTGCTCTGTGTTGCAAATTTAATCCTTAAATATATGATATCTGGTAGGATGCTATCATCTCTTGAATCCATGTTATCTGGAGAGATAGAAACCAAAGAGTATTGAAAGCCCAATGCCCATCATATAACTCTTGCACATCTTATGTAAAATCCAAACTCTTCCTCATGAGCTCCCTTATGAAAGGCTGCATATTGAATTCTATTACTGATCTATGTATTCTCAAATAACTTAACATCAAAGACAAGCCTATGAAATCTCCCCATATCATTCCTGTTCATTGGATCCACCATCCCCCTTTCATGTATCAAACTCAACATTAATGGCTTTGCTCTTTGATGTCCTGACATCTCTTCCATTGTTGGTATTTTTCGCACTTCTAGAGATTTTGTGAAATGGGATTTCTGCAAAAGACTTCATTCCCCTCATATTGCTTTCTTTATTGAACTATAAGCTTGCATCAGTGGCATTGGACTTTCTTGTCATTATACCCACTTATGGATTGAGTTGGATTGTAAGACAGTATTGGCTTGTTTCAGCTCCCACTCTTTCACTCCTCCTTGGTCTCTCAGTACTAGATGGCACTACTGCAAATCCCTCGTGTCCTTTATGCATGTCTGGCTTTCTCACATATATAGAAAAGAAAATCAAGTGCCCGATCATCGCACTCACATGGGTATAAATCATAATTCTCTTCAATGGTGGTGGTCTGCTCCTAATGCTATTAACAAATTTCTGGCAAGAGATATTTCTCTCCTCCCTCATTTTAGATTAAAAAATTAGTCTCGCTTAGTTGATTTGTGAGCCTTTCTTGCTTTTAAGAATCCTAAGGTTTTTGGCTTTCTCTTCTCCTGTATGGGTTCTAAAACTCTTCTTCATTTCTAATATAGTTCCTCATGTCGTGGGTCATGCCCAAGCTGGAGGTTTCACCAAAAAAATCTTCACATTATGATCATAGTTTCATAATTTATTAACTTTAAAACATAAAAAAAATAATTCATAATTCTAATAATCTAAATTAGAAGGTGACCTTTATTTCTACTATCATATAAAACACAAATGTTGTCTCAACAAATCACCTTTAAAAACATTTTGCAATTAAGTGCGAAATTTGATCTCATGAAAACACTATCGAAATCATAGACTCCATCTCACAAGCCAAACACAACATCAGATTCTTCTTATCCCTATGTTTATGAGCTAGAAAAAATACCGATTATGTTGCTTGCCCAAGTAATAGGTCCTCAATAGTAGTTTGTGAAGCAAACCTTGCAAAAATAATTCATAAAACATGAATTTCCAAGATAGATCCTTATCGGTTTTATGTAATAAGCTCAAATTATTTCTAACTAAATCACTTTTTCTCACATCAACCATCCACTACTGGTAATCCTCAAGTATCTACTCAGCCATTAGTGCTAACCTTTATAACATACATATAAGATCATAAAAATCAATAAGTATGAATGATCAAATGGCACATGTACTAAAAGATTAGTGCAAAACATACTAACAAATCAAAAAAGATTATATAAACATTTGCGGATTAGCTTTACATGATGGACGACATCTCAAGAAACTATATATTAATACAAACATTTTTACTATTATGTACAAAACTGGTAACCAAATTTCAAGCAAATAGATCTAAAATCATAAAATCAATACAATAGTACAATAAATAATACATAGTTGTCAAATAACAATTAGTGAAACAGAACTTTCAGAGTTTTGATGTTTAAAAAACTACACAACAAATTTGAGATTTAAATATGAACAATTCCAATATAATCGAATATCATAAAAATGATGACAAAGTTAGATTTTTAACATCAAATATTGAATAAAATCCCGTTACTAGAAGAATAATAATAATAATACTGTGGTATGATAAATTGTACAAAAATGGAGTAAAAGTTCTTTCACGCTAAAAGAATAATAATACTCAAAATAAACTTAATCCAACCAAATAAATTGTACTCACGATAAATTGTACAAAAATTGAAGGCAAATGTTTCTGTATCATCTTATACAAAATTAGTAACCAGTTATTAAGTAAACCAAATAAATACAAACAGTATATTGATCTCAAACAATAATATTAATTGAAATGTAACTTCCATCTCTTGAAGTCGAAATAGATGACGCAAAAAATCTGAGATCAACAATTATAGATAGCAAAATATTGAAAATTCCAAGAAAACCTAAGTATCAATTAATAACATGACTAACTCAAAAATAAAACAAGATTTTTTTAGCCTTATATGTTGTTATCATCTAAAGAATTGAACAAAACCTACTACTTTCAAGTGGTGATTTACAAAAAACATTCAAGAAGCCATATAATGTAGATTGAAAGAAAGGAAGGGATAAGGGGCTAGAGTTACGAAGAGATAAATGTGGAAAAATTGAAACAATAGTGATCTGTTTCGTGTGATAGAGTGTATCGAGGGAGAGGAATGGTGAGAGCCAAATAACCAAAGAAATCTCTAAAACTCCATAAAGTGAAGAAATGAAAACATTAAATATGGAAAAACATAAAGGGGGAGGGATTGGATTTACACACACACATACACGTCAAAATAACATCACAATATAGCCCCAAAGGTATTTTATTAACCATGATAGAAATCTCTTACTCTAGGACTCCATAAGAAGAATAGAAAGTGTAGAAGTTCTTTTGTACATATGAGGCAAAAATATAATATAGTTTGTTCAAAAAAATTGTTATTTTTCCATACACAAATGAATGTATATAAATCGTATTGTTTAATAGATAGAAATGGAGGATATGTAGTAAACTGATGGGTGTACGCGCGTGTATGTGTGTGAGACAGAGAGAGAGAGAAGAGTGAGCATAAAGATCAAACTGCATCTACATAAAAAAATGATTTCTTAATCTGAAACCCTAACTGCAAAACTCAAATCTAAACATCAAGAATATATTACCAAATCGAAATCCTAATTCATAATTGGTCTGAGAAAGGTTGCATCGAACATCACTAACATGTCCTAATAGTGAGATAGTACATTGTGCATTGATCATAAGTTGTATGCCTAGGGAGAGATGGTAATGCTTGAGATTAACTCTTAAGAATGATGAAGAGAAAATATAAAATATTCAAATAACCCAGAATGAAAAAAAGGCTAGGCGGATGAAGATAAATCGAATCAATTTAGTGGAGAATGAATAAGCAGATCGGGGTTATAGTATGAGGTATCAAATTTATGAGAGTGAGCAAGAGGTTGAATGACTATTAGTTGACTGTGAGAGAGTAAGGGTATGTGAGAGAAGAAGGGTGTGGGAATTGAGTTGGAGTTTATATCCATAATATTATATTATATGAGGCTAATTTGGTTATATGACCATTTCAAAAAGTTTATTCTCTTTTTAAATAGTAGAAATAGAGATAAAGATAAATATTATATAAAAACGAAACCTCGAAATTTTTTTGTACACCACGTATGAAGTTTTCAGAGAAGCCAACATTTATTAGGAATTTTCATTATTTTTTCTTTCTTTTCCAACTTCCCTCACTCTCTCTCCTTTCCTTTGACCCAATTTTCAAAATGACTCAGTTATTGCAAATCATCTCTTACTCTCTCTCAACATTTATTTACAACTGTATATTTAATCTACCATCTTCCTATTATTTAGGCTTCTCACCTATGTGATTACTGGAGTCCCTTAGGATCCATTTGTTTAGCCGGAAAAGGAAAGGAAAGGATTGGGAAATAGGTTTCCCATTTATTTTTTGTCGTTTGGATTAGGAAAAAATAGTGGGACCCATGCAAAATAACTTTCTTGTGGGAAATATTTCTTGCAAAAGTCGTCCGACCAAAAGGCTAGGATTTCGCGTCACGGAAAAACAAAAGATGAGAAAAACTTTCATTAGAAACCCAACTCATCACTATACTTCTTTGTAGACTCCATAAAATCTTCCATTATTTCCAGTAGAAGAATTCTTCAACCGTGACAATAAACCTCCCCGAACAATAATCGAGCATTTCATCCCACCAAATCTAAAAGATTTTGAGAAAATAACAATGTATTTTTTTAGTAGGAAATTAATGAACCAAAAAAAAATGACGAACCAAAGAAAAAACAAGATAAAAGCAAGAGAAGAACAAATGAGGAGAGGGCTACAACTAGTTAAAGTTTTGGAATTATTCTCAAGTACATGGCAACAAAATGATATGTGGTTTGGGTTCGTTTAAGCTTGTGGCTACGAACATTACATGTGGCTTTTGTTTTTTTTTTCTTTTAGGAGAAAAAATAGGTAGTTTATTTTTCTTTTATAAATGGGATTTAGTTTTATGTGCATATGATAATGGCTTTAACATGTGGGGGGATTGAAACAATTAAAGATGTAAAAAAATACTTTCTCTATGACATTACAAAATATATATATATAGTTTTTAAGTTAAAAGTTTTCAAAATTTCAAAATTATTTTTAATATAAATAAAAAAAATTCGTTATAAAAACATTTTTAACATTTTATTTATAGATTTTTGAAAAGTTTATATATATAAATGACATATACATCTTCTATTATTTTGCTAATTATTTGTGGTGTGTTGGGAATATTTATTTAATTGGAAATATGAAACTTTCATGCAATTTTTCCGCGACTTTCATGACAATTAAACGGACAATTCTGTAATTTTCCTGTAAGAAACTGTTGTCAACTAAACACATGGAAAAATAATTTTCCTTTTCATTTACTTCACTTCACTTTTCCCAAGAATCATTTTCCCGTTTAACTTTCCTGACAAACAAATGGAGCCTTAGTCTTCTAAAATATGTACCAAATCTCCCGCATAGTATTAAAACCCGTAAACTCACTAGCTTCTCCATTCCCGACAAGATCTCTCTCTGTCTCTCTTTCTCTTTCTCTCTCTCTCTCTCCTCCCCAAAGTCTTCGTATGGGGTTTTATTTGTATAAAAAATTGTAGGCGATCTCTACACGACACCAATCTCATGACCTCTTTAGGGGTGGCGTTAATGGATCAAGATGTAGCCAATGAATGGGATGATGTTTTCCATGGTGTCATAGGTGAATGAGGAGAGAAATATGGATTGGAGGAATGGACGGTTGTAAAACCCGTGGCTTAAAAAAATATTGAGAAGTGATTTGGAGTTTGATAATTATGCCCATGTGATGGTTTGATATTTTTATAAAACACGATTGAACATTGTTGTTCATCATTTCTTGATTTTGTTCCTGCAATGTAATGAAAACATGAGCTTTGTTATATTCTCATTATTAATATTTATTGTATTTTTTGGGTGATTATTTAATATATGTTTACTTTCTATTTAGTTACCTTTTAGAGTGGGTATACCATTTTGTCTTCTTTTTTTATTGGTTTGGTAATTTACACATGGCAATTGCAGAAGCCCTATTACACGAATAAAATTTCTATATGTATTTACCCAAAGCATTCCTCTATCTAACCTCAAACCTTCAGTGTTTTTCTCATCCCCATACACAATTCACAACCCATCATAATTATTTTATTTCTACATACTACAAAGTATATATGGAAATTCAACCACCTAACACAGAGTATGATTCCTCATCGATGGTACATAATGAAGGAACATATATTTTTCAATGGTCTTGATTTTTCATATATTTTATATTTCGTCCTTGAAAAAATAATAGACGCAATTTTTCTTTTTGGGATGTCCCAAATTAAGAATTCACTTTTCTTTGACGTATTTTATGAACAAAATTTCACATTAGTGAATAATCTTATTCTTAATATGTGTATTCTTAAAACCGTTGTTTTGAAATAAGTATTATTAATTTAACAGTGAGATACAAAAAAGATGTAGATTATTGCAAAATGAGGATTAGGAATAAATATAAACAGTGAGATTTGTAATTGCTTTTTATTAATAACTCAACTAAGAAAATCCAGTTTTAGTATGGTTAATGATGCATTTTTGTTTCATTTGGTAAATAAGCTACTTTAAGTGAGACATGCAATTTTATTGCTTAAGGGTAACATTTATAAAGTTTTGGTAGATAGATTAAATAAATTTTGCATTATTTATTGTATATTACTTTCAATTGTTGAATTCTCTTACAATTTTTTTTACTATAGGTAGTGGGCAATAATTATCCGTACAAACTTCTTTAATTTTTAGTTATTTTACATGTTACAAGTGTCCGCGCATTGCTTGGGGATAAAAACCTAAGTGTTTTATTTTTTTTTATTTTCACGTTACCATCTTTGTGACTTTATAGAATAATGGGAGATATTGTAACTTTTAACTCTTGTCATGAGAAGGTATGTTAGATACACACGTAATATTTAGTACTCTGTAGGTTTCATATTAGGGGTGTTTTGTTATTATGTTTAAAATTAAGAGTTACATTTTTTAAATTTAAGTTAGAGTGCTAAAGCATCGCAAATGTCTCATGTGGAAATATAACTATCCTATAAAAGAAAAATATGATAATGAAGAAAGGATTTTGACTTAGTTAGGGAACAATAACGATATTAAAAAGATATGACATTCTAAAGAGTAGTGCTATAAATAATTAAGTTATTTTATCAAGTTTTTCTCCCAAAAGTGTATTAAATGATTGCACCCACACTTAGAGGTATAATATTTTAATGCATTTGAGATATAAACTGAGTGAAAAAACCTCCTAATAAGAACTTGGTATAAAGAGTCATTTCCTATTCAATATATTTATATAATAAGCATTATTATGGGCTAGTCCCATTTATTGGGTCAAAGATGCATAAAATATTATTTATTTTTCTTTAATGCACCAAGTCCTTTTTACTTATAAAACACATATATTTAGATAAATGTACCCCTCACCAATACGCATTTTAAATTCATTTACTCTCTCTCTAAAAATAAACACATAAGCCCTCTCGTTCTCTCTCTCCTCATTTCTAGAGAAGCTTATCAAAATATGCACCGAAGTGTTTCTCTCTCTCTCTCTCTCTCTCATTTTTCTAGTCTACGTATTTGTTTCAATTTTTTCGTCAAAAATATCAAATATGGATGTTGTTTTATAGATCATGACGAGTAGTTCTAAATATATAAATTTTGTGAATTTTGAATTTGTAGATTTGAAGTTATGGACCTTGAAGATTTGATGGGTTATTTTTACAAAAATAGGTAACAGCTATCAAAGGGGGTATGTCAGTCATTTTAATGTGCCGAGTTGGCAAAATAGGACCCTTGACACCATCAACTCGGTCAAAAGATCCCTTGCACCATTAATCAAGTCAATGGGACTTGTTAACTATTACCCCTATATCTATATAATAACTATAAAAAGGAAAATTTGCGTTAAATTTTTGCAAGAAGTTGGCACTCCACATGGCACCACATTTTTACTTTATTTCGTCAACCTCTATTTCATCTTAAACACACTTTCCTCTCTCATCCCATACACATTTCCTTTATCCTAACCTTCCTCCATTTCGGATTTTCCCACCCCCTTTATTATTTTAAATAACTCTTTCTCTATCTTTCTCTGTCCCTTGATATTTGTGTATTTATCTCATACTAGTTAATTTACTTTCTCTATTCTCTCTCTCTCTCTCTCTCTCTCTCTCTCTCTCTCTCTCTCTCTTATAGAGAACCCACCTAATGTTTCCTTACCTATTTATTCTGCTCCATCGAAAGTTACCCAAATCAAAATGAAAAACTTACCAAAGCCATAAAGAATTTTCAAATGCTTATACACACTCATATACCTAATTCTCTTTGTGTTTAAATTTTCTCTGAGTTCAATTTATTGTTGAAGATAAATTAATCACTCATTTGTTTCTTTTGGTGACAAGTACCAATCCTTCACCACGATCATATCAGCAGTAAATAGAGGTAAAAATACATTTATTTCCCCTATATGTTACTCTGACATCGAGATTTGTTCTCTCTCTCTCTCTCTCTCTCTCTCTCTCTCTCTCTCTCTCTCTCTATATATATATATATATATATATATATATATATATATATATATATATATATATATATATACGGGTTTCAAATTTGGGTCTTAGAAAGATAAGTTTTTATATTTTCAATATAAATTTCTGATGAAGGAAGCTGGTGGTTGGTTATTGTTGTTTTATAAATTCATTCATTTTTTCCTAATAAAATGATAGAATGAAAGTAGTTGATAGTTATCTATGTAAATATAAGATGCTTCTATGTACACAGACTCTGGGAAGGATGAATGAATTTGGATTTGGAGATATATGAGAGTTTATGTTCTCTTTTGGGATCCTATGAAGTTTTGTTTCAGGTATTTTATTTTTTACACTTATTATTGTTATTTTTTAAATCATTGTCACTGATATTAAGTTGTTTTTTAGTCTTTATATGGATATCGTGATATAGTGATGTGGATTTGTTTCAAATTCTTGCAAGGTTAGTGTTTTATTAAGTTATATATGTTGTTATAATATAATGATGGGATGATCTTGATGTCGTATCTATTTATCATATAAACACGGTTGTGAAGGGATGAAATTTCAGTAGTTTCCATTGAAAATTTTCAAATTTCTTTACACAGTGCACTAATATATAATATACTTGCTAATATATGTGGTTTCAGAAAAACAAAAAGGAGAAGTTATACAAAAACATGCCAAAAAACTAATTACAAGACATTGGAATTAAAAGTTTGATTATATTACTCTCATTCACACGACACTATTGTAGAAAATTTCTCTTCCATGTAATTCAAGAAAAAAATGAATTCCATTTTTTTAGACATCACCATTATTGTGAAAGAATAAAAAGTAAAAAAATATTTGTAATTTCACATATTTTCTTTCTCATCCAAAAAAGGTTAATGGAAGTCATTTTAATAATAGTCGGTTTACAAATACCATTGATAAGCGCTCGCGCATCGTGCGGGTTGTATGCTAGTAATATTTATAAACCGGAAGACAACACTGAATGTTCACCGGCAATTAGCCACTCCGCGTGGCACCCCCATTTTAACCTTTTTGTTAAGCTTTTTGTGACACCCCGACTAATTAAACACCGGGTAGCTACTCCTTTATAAAATTAATTCAAAATGCCAAGTTGGCTCAGTTAATAGCATCACTGTCGAAAACATTTTAAAGATTACTAACCACCTAGTATTTAAAAAGTAAGTGCCAAATTTTATTAAATCTGATTAACATGCAACAAAAGTAATGAAGAAATAAATAACACCATTCACCATACTGAAGTGAAACGAATAACCATCACAAAATGTAAATAAAACCTGGAGGAAAAACTCCTCAATACAAATCCCACAACTGATAAGTAAACTGAAATAAATAACTAAAACTGAATACTGAGCAATACATGCTAGAGTCTGAAAACTGAAATGTAAAAATGTCTAATAGAATTGGGCAACATGCCCTACAACTGATAGATGCTGAGACTGGAATCCAAATGAGAGAAGCGTCTACATGCAAATCCCTGTAGCTTCCACAAACAGCTACAGCTCGTCACCTGAATGAGAATCCTATGCTTGGTGTCCTTGTGGCTGGGCACCTAAAATGGTTTTACAAAAATATATATTTGGAAGCAAATGGGTCAGAGCCCGAAAGTGGAAGTCATTTTAAAAACCTGCAAGTGCTTTAAAAACATTTAAAACATTAAATGCAAAGTACATGTTAGGACGTGCACTCACATTAAATTCTCACCTCTCGACTAACTGTGCACTCCTAACGTAAGTACCCATCTATAACTACCCTTTCCACTAGCTAAGTGACAACGTAAACTAGCTAGACAGCCAAAGGTTTTACCCATTTTACTCGGTTAATTTAACATAACAACGCTCGTAATTTAATAGAGGTTTCACGTACACTCAGTTATTAAGTATGCCATTGATATAACTATCAACTAACTCATAATATATCTCGAAACAATACCGGAATATTTTTACAACATTAACATGAGGATTTCCATAAATTTAATGTATATTATTCACATCATAAATATACGATACAAGCACCCCGCAATCTAAGCTATGGTGCACACATACTCTGCTATCCATCCCGGTACATCACGTACATAAGGATCACATATTCCGAATCTCTCAGGAATAGTTCAGATAACACAAATCACAAATAGTGGAGGCGAACATAGTCACCATCACATGGGTCACGCACATACCTATGCTCCCATGGTCAGCGGACTTATTAATATCACAATAAGTCTTTCTATGACCTATGTTCATCAAGGTACCAGTCTATATCCCCCCCGTAGGCACACAAGGATTAGAGGGTCCTAAGCGAACGAAACCTCCCGTGATAGCAAGTATGGTAGGTATGTCATACATACAATCCATATATCAATACTAAGTAAACACACATCTTAGTAATATCGTATTATATTCGTAGTACATATTGCACTCTCGTACTAATTATAATTATCACAACTTATTTTATTCCGGTTCATAATTATACGTGCCATAATTTATCCTCACATCGTAGTAGACACTCACGTCTCAACCCAAACGGTTCATTGAATATAACTCTAGTGTATGATTTACTCATCTCAATAACCCAAAAGTCCCAAATCAATCACTATATCATCAAAGGGATGCTAACTCTACCCTTGAACCAGTTTCCGGGACTCCAAAAGTTAAAACAGTCCAAAAAGGACCAAACTGTCAACTCGTTAGAAGTCTCGTTCGAACGAGGCTTCGAACGAGTTTGGACTGTCAGGTCGTTAGAAGTCTCGTTCGAACGAGGCTGTTCGAACGAGGTCCCAGTTCGTTCGAACGAACTGTCTCTTCTAACGATATCTCGTTCGAACGAGATATCGAACGAAAATCCTACTCGTTAATAACGACTGGTCAACTCGTTAGAAGCTCGTTCGAACGAGTTCGTTCGAACTACCTGGGGCTGCTTCTAACGAGATGCCAGTTTCGGCCCAGAACTTCCCAAAAATCATTTTTCACCATTTTTACTCCTCAAACCTCTTCTAAAATTCGTTCCCACAATATATTGAGTTCTCTAATCATCCTCAAACATGTTAAGGGGCTATACTAACATCATTAAAGGGTTTGATATCATCTAAACATCATTAAATCACAATTTCTACATTAATTCCCAATTTTCTTCAAGAACATAAACCCTAACTTTTTCTCATCATAAATTCCCAGATTTTAATTCGTTTATTGCATCACCTAGATATGAAGTCTCCGAAATTAAATCTCCCAACAATGTTTCTATATGCAAACCTATCCCAACATTCAATAATAACTTCAAATTTCATGGGTTTTCTTTTAATCTTTCAAGAACAATTAAGATTCTTCAATTTCTAACATGGAAAAGACATTCTTCGAATTTAAATGAAATAAAGTCACTTGCCTTGGTTTGATTTCTGAATTTGGTGTGGATTCGGTGTAGAATTTCTGCAGAATTCCTCTCTCTCTCTCCTTCTCCAAGCTTTCTTCTCCAAAAGGCTATGGTGGCTAGGGTTTGCTTTGAGGGAACTTATGAAAACCTAATTTAATAAACCTCCGTAGATTGTTGGGTTAATAAAGGTTGGTTGGGTCAATCCCTTATCAGATTACAACTCTCAATTTTCGTCACTTTTAATTACCCAAAAATATCAAATTACTAAAATACCCTTTATAGTGCCGGGATGGCCTAAAAATAACCCGGGACCCAAACTATACCCCCGTCTAGTGTTTTCTGACTATCTCGACCCTTCCGGACGCGTTGGCGCACTCAAAATGACCATACGGATTATAGATTTTAAATTCACTTTTAATATCAAAATATTATACCGTGACGCGGCGGTCCCACGCGTCTCAACAAAATTTCTAAAATGCCGTATATAAATCCCACGACAAATTTTATAATACCAAGTACATATATAATCATATATGCACATAATCAAATACCAATTCGCATCACATCAGTATTTATAACCCGGATTAATTTCCAATTAATACGCATTTAATTAATTAATCCCAAAAATAAATATAGCCAAAAGTACGGGGTATTACACTTTTTTCATTCATCATTAAGTTCATTCAACACTTTTCAAATTCTCAACTTTCTTCTTCCTATTTTACTTTTAGATTCATCCTCTCATTTCTCTCTCTCTCTACTCTTTCTCTTTTAACCATTAATATAATTCCAAGAGTTGGTCTCTCTCTCTCTCCACCAGAACCCTATTAATTAACCCCGACTAGAACGAATGCTACCACGTTTTCATATCCCTCGAAAGATCGCATCATTGTCGGTGCATTCTTCAAATATTTTCAAACTTGGAATCTATATATATATATATATATATATATATATATATATAGGGAGAGGTTCACAAGTGAACCTAAAAGATAAACTTTTTAATGAACCTTAACAAAATAACACCTAGTAACTCAGTAATTTTAATTTCTATGTTGTAATTGACCCGCGCTAGTAGCAACGAACACGCGTGTCGATCGAACCCCAACCCCTTCACCCCCCATCACCACCACTCCCACCCCAACCCAAACCCCAACCACCACTATAAAATCGCTACAGCGGAAATATTGCGACTTCTCAAATAAAATCCAATTTTAATTAATCCTAAATTTTAGTTAAACCCTACAACATGCATCTAGATAATTTATCCAATAAAATAAATCATGCAGGATAAAACAAACAATTTCAGAAAAAATCCCCCAAAGGGGAAAAACCATTTATTTCACTATAATTTGTAAGAAAACGTCTTACACGGATTACAATGAAATAGGGTGACATACGAAATACCCGCAGGTATCGGTTCCGATGTCGCGGCTGGAACTTTTTCTTTTCAGGAGGGCAGCAGTGAAGAAGAAGATGACTCCTTCACAAGTTACGGCTGAAATTTCCCCCTTCTAGGAGGGCAGCAATGAAGAAGAAAAACAGCTTCTCCACAAGAGTGAACTTTATAAGTACTCCCTCCACAATAGCACGCAGCTGTCGGTTGTAGAGTTTTCCCCACAAAGAATAAACCAAAGCAAAATATGTTATTGGGTTCCACAAAAACATTCACATAAAAGTAATTGGAATTTTGTGAATTAAAAACAAAACATTTGAACCCTTAAAATTTTTAGAGAAAAACTTTCTGTCAAAAGGTATTGAATTAAATCTGGGCAGGTATACAAAAGTTTCAAAAGAATAAAATACTTAAAAGTTGAAACTGTTCTCCACGTTTTTCAAGGGTGTCAGGATCCCTTTTTATACAAAATTTGAGTCGGTCAAAGGATAAGCATTACAGCAGTGTGTCAGCCAAAAAGAAGGGTCGTTTGAATGAGAACCCCATCTCGCTTGAACGAGATTGCGTGTCGTTTGAACGACTACGCGCGACATCCTAATGTCGTTCGAACGAGATGCTGATCTCGCGCGAACGAGATTGGCGTCGAAATCAAGGTGCGTTAACTGCCAATGAAATTTTCTCAATACTATTCTTTTTCTAAAACTGTTAACACCTTTTTTAAAAACAATCATTTATAAAAATAATTTTTATAACAAAGCTTTTTAAAATTCCTTTTAAGAATATTATAAAAATATTTTTATATAAAAGGTTTTTAAAACACCTTTTAAAAATATCCCAACACTCTTAATATGAAATGTATATGAAAATTTAAAACAATATCTTATCAAAGTTCATATTGTTGGGCTTGAATGTTGAAGGCAACTAGTAATTCGGATCCGTCTTTCGAAGATGCAATCTTCACAATTCTTCGACGACTTGTAGCGGTATACGACATAATAAATTGTGACGGACTTATTAAAAATATGTCCTTACAAATCTCCCCCTATGTCTATGCCGGTACATACATAAAAACATACGAATTATCAAAAACCAAAATGCCTATACAAATCTACCCATCCATGAATCCCAAAACAGAAAAGGTAAAATTTGTAAGTTCTCAAATTTTTCTTCAACATCAAAACTCTCAAAGCTTTTCTCATCAGGGTGTGCAACATCATGACCTTCAATCTTCGTACCTACACACATGAGATAAAGCAAAATCCTTCGTGACACATCAACTTTGAAATGATATAGGAATAAAGCATTAATAATCAAATCTCCCCCAAAATGCAAAAACTTCCCCATAGCATGAGTGTCCCAAAATAGACAGATAAGAATAAATAATCAAAACATGGAGTGTCACGATAAAAACAGAGCAAACATGGATCAAGCTACGCACATGCAAAGGGAAATCTCAAAAATCTCACAATTTTTTTTTTTTGATTTTTCAATTTTTCATACAAAAATAAGATACCACTTTGAAAAATATGATATAAAAACCACACCATGGATTTAAACTCTAACAACCAAGTCATAGAAATGAAATGAATGGGTGTGAACACATACGATATGTAAATCAACTCAATCAAGCATATGTGCACGATGCATATGTGTACCCCTAACGAATGAACATCAAAAGTATCCTTAGGTGTAAAAATTTGTTGAATTTAAATGACTTCATCTTATACAAATCAACAAATCAAAGTCAAATGATTTCCACACCAATAGCGTCCAAAACTATTTAGCGCTTTTTCAAGATTTTTAAGGACGTGCAAACCCGTTATAAAATCTACAACCAAACTCCCTCATATATATTTTCTTCTAGAGGTGAATAAACTAAATTCTCAAACTTTGGAGAATTGGTGCAAAAACCTAAATGACCCATAATTGGCATGAATTTCTTTTTATTGCCTTTAAAAAATTTCGGGATCTTTTAAATCTCTTTGTACCCTGGATAATAAAATTCCTCCATTTTTAGGTCCAATTTAATGGTGGCTTAGTATTCGCAAAGGCAAAATGAACCTTTCACAACCCTTCCCCGTTTTCAAACAAAGCACACAAACTTACAAAACGGTTCTTATATGCACAACTTCCTTATCAAAATTTATCGCACTTGGTTCGTTTTAAAGGACAGGATTGAAGTGAAAACACCCAATCAACATGTGATAAGACAAGCACAATAATCAAACAATTCCGTGCATGTGTGCAATAAAGGAAACATGAGTCAAACATTTAGGAAGTAGCACTTAATTACATATTAATGACTCCAAACATTATAAAGCACAATGATGAATTGACCTATTGTCTCAAAACACTATCAAATAGTCACATGAAAAATGGAATGATGTTGTGACTAGGTCATACTAAGTGTTCATCCATAAACAGTGCAAACAAAATACAAAAATCTTTTTGGATTTTCTAAAAATTTTATCAAAAGTAAAATCTTTTTGTATTTTTCAAAATAAAAAATTTATACAAAAAGTACATGTCACAACGCTAGCAAACATAAATATCATGAAAAAAACTAGCGAATGACAAAAGTGCAAACACAATCATCTATATGATATGGCAAGAGAAGAATCATGTGCAAGCAAACAGGAATCAACTTGTCTAAAATCTAGTACCTCTAAAAGTGATTTTCTAACCCAAATAGATGTGAGACGTCGTGTGGGGGATTTGGGAACCACAGAAACACTAGACATAAACTTCTTGGGACATTTTACATGATCAAAATAAAAACGCCTAAGGTGACCTTTCCTACAACAATATGAACATGTGAAAACGGGTGGAACGACACCTATAGGTTGACCTTTTCTAATGTCCATGGGAACGATTGACCCTCTAAAACAAATAATGGTTTTGGCTTTAGCATTAGAAGCATGAGAACATGATGAGCCATTACCATCACTATCAAACCTACTTGAGTCTATAAAATCATTTTTTAACTTCAAATTTTTTTACTCAAGCAAAGAATTAGACTCTTCCAAAGACAGAGATTTATTTTTCAAATTTTCAATTAAACTTAACAGTTTATCACGCTCCCCTTCAATTAAAATAAACTTATCCCTAAGAGTTTTTTCACGTGTCGTAAAATCATCGATTAATTTTTTATCCTCGACGGCACAAACGAGAACCCTAAAATTTTTTAAGTCCTTTAATTCCTTCTCTAAAACTAGGACTTTCTCATCACTCTTCTTTTTGGCAATTTTCAATGAATCAAAATCAATACACAAATTACCAAAGTGCTCACGACAAATATCACTTTGAGTTTGAAACGCTTGCAAATATTCAATCTTGCTTTTAAAGAGAGAATTTTCTTTTCCCAAAACTTTAATTCTTTTGCAAAGTTTCAAATTCAAATTTTTTAATTTTTCAGCACGGTCGTAAACTTTTTCAAAAATAGGCTCCTCATTAAATGGGCGTTCCATTGAAAAATTGCGATTTTTCACAAAACTAATTTTAAAAAAATCAATATCACACAATTTTTGCGGAAAATAGGAATACGCAATAAATTAGCGCAACCTGCTCTGATACCAATTTGTAGAATCGCTATAGCGGAAATATTGCGACTTCTCAAATAAAATCCAATTTTAATTAATCCCAAATTTTAGTTAAACCCTAAAACATGCATCTAGATGATTTATCCAATAAAATAAAGCATGAAGGATAAAACAAACAATTTTAGGAAAAATCTCCCAAAGGGGCAAAACCATTTATTTCACTATAATTTGTAAGAAAATGTCTTACACGGATTACAATGAAATAGGGTGACATAATAAATACCCGCAGGTGTCGGTTCTGATGTTTCGGCTGGAACTTTCCCTTTTCAGGAGGGCAACAGTGAAGAAGAAGACTCCTTCACAGGTGTCGGTTCCGATGTTTCGGCTGGAACTTTCCCTTTTCAGGAGGGCAGCAGTGAAGAAGAAGATGACTCTTTCACAAGTTACAGCTGAAATTTTCCCTTTCCTGGAGGGCAGCAATGAAGAAGAAAAATGGCTTCTCCACAAGAGTGAACTTTATAAGTACTCAGTCCACAATAACACGCAGCTGTCGGTTGTAGAATTTTTCCCACAAAGAATAAACCAAAGAAAAATATGTTATTGGGTTCCACAAAACAATTCACATAAAAGTAATTGGGATTTTGTGAATTAAAAAAAAACATTTGAACCCTTAAAATTGTTGGAGAAAAACTTTCTGCCAAAAGGTATTGAATTAAATCTGGGCAGATACACAAAAGATTCAAAAGAATAAGACACTTAAAAGTTGAAACTATTCTCCACGTTTTTCAAGGCTGTCAGGACCCCTTTTTATACAAAATTTGAGTCGGTCAAAGGATAAGCATTACAGAAGCATGTCAGCCAAAAAGCAGGGTCGTTCGAACGAGAACCCAATCTCGCTTGAGCGAGATTGCGTGTCGTTTGAACGACTACGAGCGACATCCCAATGTCGTTTGAACAAGATATTGATCTCGCACGAACGAGATTGGCGTCGAAACTGAGGTGCGTTAACTGACAATGAAATTTTCTCAATACTATTCTTTTTCTAAAACAGTTAACACCTTTTTTAAAAATAATCATTTGTAAAAACAATTTTTATAACAAAGCTTTTTAAAATTCCTTTTAAGAATATTATAAAAATATTTTTATATAAAAGTTTTTTAAAACCCTTTTAAAAATATCCCAACACTCTTAATATGAAATGTATATGGAACTTTAAAATAATATCTTACCAAACTTCATATTGTTGGGTGTTGATGTAAAAAAATAGATTATCTCTAGTTTTTCAATCACAGATAAAATAAACAAGACAAAAGAATTTTTAAAGTGGTTCAGCCTTAAAACTATGGCCTACGTCCACTGTTTTTGTTATTGCTGACTGTTTGAGAATTCTCGATAACAGGTTTTTTTACCAAGAAATTCTGAGTCCCCTTACAATGAGGATGATACAATGTATCTATAGCCCTGAGGCTTTACATAGGGTAATACATAGTTATCTGATAGGCGTATACATCTGTATGATAAGAATCAGCATTTAATGCGCATTTAATCCTCTTAATTATCTGACAATTAATGCTCTGGTCGAGGTGCAGCTCGGACCGCCTAAGATGCTCGGACCGCCTAAGTATCTCGGTATCCATGAGTTGCTCGGTGCAGTAAAGTTCCTCGGAGAGCACCTACTGCTCGGAGTATCTGAGTTGGTCGTGGAAGTTGAGTTCTTCGAAGTCAATGTGTTGTTCAGAAATGTTTGTTAGTTCCATGTAGATTTTCACGTGTCTCCACTTAATTGAGCCATGTCAGCGGACCAAATTTGGTATCAACAGAAGCCCCCAATGTTTCACAGTTCGAGATTGAGGAGCGTGTAACATATTTATCGAAATATGGTGGGATTAAATGGTCATCCTGAATTTTAGGAGTGTTTTCTTTGTATTTATCTTTCTTTTCGAATTCATAGAATCAAACTTTTCGAATTTTTCTAACTGTTTGATCTCCGCGCCCTTTTTATCTTTTTAGCCGCCGATAGCGCAAACGTCTCTCTTTGTAATCATTATTTGTACCCCTTCCCAAGGTAAGGTATTTAAACGTTGCAGAAAATCCTATCGTCTCTTCACTTTTTCAAATCTGTATCTTTGAGTTCTCCATTTCTTCTCTATCTTGTGCATTCATTCCTTCCATCGTTCGTTGTCAACTGATCCATCCTTTTTTTGTAAGATCTTCTTCCTTCTTTTTATTTCCTTTATTCATCATGGTTTACCTTATTGAGTCGCTTGATAAGTTTCGTTCTAATTTCTCTATTCCTTCATGGGTCGTTTTGGAGGAACTTTCTAACCTTCAGATTATTTTCGTTTGGCTGAGGGACATTGGTTCCCCAGTCTCTACGTAGCTGAATGTGGCTTCTCTTTTCCCTCAAACCCCTTGTGTCTGGAATTCTGTCATTATTTTGACGTGGTTCCTGCAAAAATAGCCCCCAATACATGGAGAATAGTTAATGGAGTCCATAGGTTAAATCAGATTCATGGAACTCGTATAAGAATTCCATAAATTATGTTTTGCTATAGATGGGCTGTCAGCGACAGTACTTTTTACTTGAAAACTAGGTTTTTAATTAGGGCTTTAGTCGTCAATCTCCTAGATGCCAACAGGGATTACTTCGAGCATGGTGTTCTTATGAAAAATTGGCAACATGCTCCGCTAATTGGAAATGATGTGTATCAGGGTCCTAGATGCCCTCCCTATGGCAATGGGATAGGTTGTTTTTATTTTAATTTATTTTTGAAATTATGCTTTCTTTGTGTTTGACAAAATGTGTCACTGATATTTTAATTTTGATTTATTTGCAATTGACAGCAAGAGAAGGTCTCCAAAAGAGACATAAGTTAATTTAAAGCATCTGAAACTTATCTAGGGTTTGCATCAAACTGTTATCGACGAACACATCAGATCAGCTTCATACTTATTGCAGTACAAGAGTTACACCTCGTCTTTTACTGCTCGTCCAGTGATAAGTGACGTAGAACCAGTACCAGATTCTGAAAGTTCTTCTCCTGAGTCACATATTCCTCTCAGTGAAAGAATGAAAAGAAGAAGAGCTCCTGCCCTCTTCGAGAAATCTGCATCTATTGCTGGAGAGGCAAAGAAAAGCCAGCAGGATGTCCTAGAAGGGCCAAGACAAATTGATGCACCTCCTCCAGCTGTTACTGTGAAGGTTGCAGAGAAGCCCCCTGTGGCTCTGAGCCAAATTGTAGTTGTTTCCCCTCCAAGCGAGGTTGTAGTTATATCATCGAACAAGACGACATCCTTGGTCGAGAATGTTCCCGTTCCTATGAGGAAGCTGAAGAAGAGCTCCTCAATCAATTTGGCTGAATCCATCTCTCAGCCTCCAAATAATGGAAGTGGTGTTCCCACTTTCATTTTTCCGAGCTCTGCCATAATCTCGGTGAAGTCTTAGATCATCCCCGAGATCCAAGGTATTGAAGAAAATATTTCACGGGATAGGGTTACCACTTTGGCAGCTCAGCACATTGCCTCAGTAAGTATTTCTAATCTAACTTTTCATTTTTCAATGTTATGTCCTTGCACTGACTTACAGTTATTTTCTTTTTCCAGTTGGTAACTTGTTTCAATACAATTCTGAAGAAGGACGAAGCCATCAAGTCGTCCATCTCCTTTGGTGGTGTAGAGGAGGCTTTTAAAGGTCTGACGCAATCTTGAAAGGATTCTCGTCAGAAGTATGTCGATGATAAAGATTCTTGGGAGAAGCAGCTTAATTCCACCGAGCAAGAGAGGGATCAAGATGTTGAATTCTCCAAGGGTTTGGAGAAAAAAATAAAAAACTTAGAGAAGAAGAACAAAGAGCTCGAGGAGAAGCTCCAACATGCTGTAGAGTTTGAAAATAAGCTCAAATCTGCTGAGGAAGAGCTAAGTAGTCTTCATGACGTTGGTCGTCAGAAGGAAGAGGCAGAAAAGAAATTAAAAGTTGTCGAGGAACTTTTGTCTGAGAAACTTTCCTCGGAGAAGGTGAAAAGGAAACTGGCTCTGAAGAAGTCCTTCAGTGCTGGCTGGGACAAAGGTTGGAATAAGGGTTTGGATGCTATTCTCTGACAAATGGAGTATGGAAGCCTTAAATATTTCAGGGATGGTTGGGTAGCTGCTTTGACAGAGATGAATGTCGATGAAAATTCGAACCTGTTTTCGCGACACATTTCTGGCCCCCCTCCTACTCCCGGGGAAGAAGAAGAAGAAGAAGATGAAGCTGCCTCCGTGGAATCTTCTATGATGGTTGGGGATTAGGTCCCTACTGTTGAACTTCGCTACGAACAGCCCCAACAAACTATTACTCCTACCGAGCAGCTTCAGTTAACCAACCTTTCAGCCGAGCAGCTTTCAGCACCCACCGAGCAATCTTCTATACCATCCGAGCAACCTTCCTCCTCGTCCCAGCTTCCCGAGAAAGTTTTGGGAGACAAGGAGAAGGTGTAGAGTTGTTTGGACTTTTCTCTCTCTGTTTATTTTCTTTGCCAAATGTAACTCTAAACTATGTACTTCTCTTTTATGATGCAATAAAATTTGAAATTTTGATTCTTCATACTGTTGATTATCTTCTTCGTTCTCTGTTCGCGCTCTTATTGATTCTTGCTATCTCTTCTTTTTACTAGTTTATGGCTAGAACGGAACTCTTGTCAACCCATGATACAGAACTGATGAAAAAATGTAACGACTACTTCAAGGATGGCCATGCTGATTTGAATGAATCTGAAATCGTTAATATCCTTGGTCTAGATGCTTCAGAACGAGCAGTTGAAGCTTACCAGTATTTAAAGTGTCTTCTCGACCAGGCAGTAGTTAACAATGTAGCATATTATGAGATGATTGAAGACCTCCAGGGCACTCTCGAGGAGCTTCAATAATAATATAAGGCATCTTCAGCCCTTTTGCACGAGGGACATGAAAAGAAGTATCAGCAACTAAGTGCTGATAACGGATATGATAGATTGATTGCTACCTATAATATAAAGGAGAGAACTCTGAAGACCGAGGTTGAAGAGCACAGGCAGATAGATAAGTTGCTGGAGCAGGAAAATAATAACCTGTGAGGAAAGATATCTCAGTTGAAGTCTGCAGCATCTTCCTCGAATGCTTTGGTCCCTGTCAACGATGAGGGTTTCTCTTTCTTAGAGGTCGAAAATGCCAATTTGAGAGACGAATTGGAGACTTTGAAGAGAACCGGAGTCTCTACTTCTGCTCGCGGTCGAGCAAGAGGTTCTCGGGGACGAGCAAGAGCTGCTCGACTTACTATTGAAGAGCAAAGGACTCAATCAGCTTTGGAGAATTATGCCTTTAAGTTAATGGTGAAGAATCAAGCATTAGCTGAGATGTCCAAGAAAATTATGAATCTGGATGAGCAGCTCTCTGCACAAAATTCTGCCTTGGAGAATAAAGAACTTTTTGTAAAGAATCTCCACGAGCAACTGGAAAGGTTGACTTATCAATTCCACAAGCAGCCTAGAGAATTTTTGATGGCTGACTATAATGAAGCCATCTATCACCTCGATGACCGGATACAGCAGTCGAACAACGAGGGGTACAAGCAAGGATGGCTAAATGCCTTGGGTGTGCTACAATTGGAATAAGGTCACTATTTATGGGATTACTATAATCCTGGGTTGCTCGACCTGCCAGTGCCACCATTTAAACTCGATATGAGCTGGATTCCTGCTCGTGTAATCCCTCAGTGTTTGATCTCCAAATATCTCGGCGACTACAGTCTTCATTCCAATGTTGAGATATCTCGCCCGGAGCACCTACTCGATCGTCCATCTGTGATGAACATCAGGATGCTCAAAGACCTTAATTTCATAAATTCGCCTTATGCTTTAGACGATCCTCCTGCTGGCGAGGAACCTGTTTCAAAAGCAGAGGGGAAGAAACCAATAGAATAGAAATCTTGATGTAATATTTAATATGTATTTCATTCTCGATATATTTTGTTCTAGATTTAATGAAAGACTTCTAGTTTTACTTGCAATTTTGATTGTCATTTGTCTTGGAAATATTCTATAAAACATTTCTTTTTATTTACTAACGAATGTGCACATATATCTGTTAAAAAGATAGAAATATTTTGTGTTACTTTAAATTGCCAATCAACTAAAGTTGGTGAAAACTTATTGTTGACTATCCTGAATTGGTGATAATTATCTGACGACCAACTAGAGTTGGTGATATTTTGCTTTTCGGCCAAATATAACGACATTTTAAAATGCCATAAGTATCAAGAATTTTATCACTTTTTAATTTTAAGCCTTGTTTTCGACCAACCGGAGTTGGTGGTTTTTGTTTTCGACCAACCTAAGTTGGTGGATTTTCTTCCTATTTTTTCCCAACCAACCGGAGTTGGTATTTCTGGGAATTTTTTAGTCCCGACCAACTAAAAGTCGGTGGATTTTTTTCCCATCCAACCGGAGTTGGTATTTCTGGGAATTTTTTATTCCCGACCAACTAAAAGTTGGTGGATTTTCTTCCCAACCAACCGGAGTTGGTATTTCTGGGAATTTTTTATTCCCGACCAACAAAAATTCGGTGGATTTTCTTCCCAACCAATCGAAGTTGGTCTTTCTGGGAAATTTTTATTCCCGACCAACTAAAGTTGGTGGATTTTCTTCCCAACCAATCGGAGTTGGTATTTCTGGGAATTTTTTAATCCCGACCAACTAAAAATTGGTGGATTTTCTACCCAACCAACCGGAGTTGGTATTTCTGGGAAATTTTTATTCCCAACCAACTAAAAGTTGGTGGATTTTCTTCCCAACCAACCGGAGTTGGTATTTCTGGGAAATTTTTGTTCCCGACCAACTAAAAGTTGGTGGATTTTCTTCCCAACCAACCGGAGTTGGTATTTTTGGGAAATTTTTATTCCCAACCAACTAAAAGTTGGTGGATTTTCTTCCCAACCAACCGGAGTTGGTATTTCTGGGAAATTTTTGTTCCCGACCAACTAAAAGTTGGTGGATTTTCTTCCCAACCAACCGGAGTTGGTATTTCTGGGAATTTTTTGTTCCCGACCAACTAAAAGTTAGTGGATTTTCTTCCCAACTAACCGGAGTTGGTATTTCTGGGCTTGATGCGTAGTGTGCAACACTAGTATTCCCCAAAAATTTCAACAACAATAGAGAATTGGGCAAAATAACCAAAACTTTATTCATATCGAAGAAAACTGCATTACATAGAGATGAGACTACTGATAATATTTACAAAGATGCTCTGCGTTCCATGCATTTTTAAACTCCTCTCCTTCTAAAGTTTCAATTCTATATGTCCCTGGTCGAACAACCTCTATTACTCTGTAGGGACCATGCCAGTTAGCTTCCAGTTTATTGTGCTTTTGAATTACTTTCTTCAGCACATAGTCCCCCTCTTTCAGGTCGCACTTCTTCACTCTCTTATTGTAGAACAAAGTTGTTCGTTACTGGTAAGTAGCATTCCCGATGGCTGCTTCTTCTCAAACTTCCTCGAGCATGTCTAAATCTAACCTTCTCATCAAGTCGCTGACAGGGGAATTGAAGTTCAGCACTCGGTGTGTTAGGAGGCCCAGCTCGACAGGTATAACAACTTCACTTCCAAAGGCCAGCATATATGGAGATTCTCCTGTTGTTGCTCGGGAAGTAGTACGATAAGCCCACAGTACAGAATGTATCTCGTTGATCCAATTTGCCTTTACATCATTTAATCTTTTCTTCAATCCATTCAGCAGCGTTCTGTTCGTCACTTCAGTTTGCCCATTGCTTTGGGGATGGCCTGGTGCAGAGTGGGTTTTTAATATGTTCGACTGATGATAATATGCAGCGAACTTCTCGCTGTCAAATTGTGTTCCATGGTCGGTGATGAATGCATGAGGAAGACCATATCTACAGATGATATTTTTCCAAATAAATTCATACACTTTTTCGTACGTCATGTCGACAAGAGGCTCGGCTTCCACCCATTTAGTAAATTAATCCACTGCGACGATGGGATATTTAAATCTTCCTCTAGTCGTTGGAAGTGGCCCGACCAAGTCAATTCCCCACATGGCAAATGGCCAAGGGGAAGTAATGGGTGTCAACAAGGCTTGGGGAGTTCTTCGGATGGTGGAGAAACGTTGGCATTTGTCATATTTTTTGGCATAGGCTATGCAATCAGCCCTCATTGTCGGGCAATAGTATCCCTGCATCATTATTCTTTCCAGAAGTGTCCGACTTGTTCCATGGGCTCCACAAGACCCTTCACGGACTTTTTCGATCAAGTCTTTCACCTCGGCGGGATGTACACATCTCTGCAGGCCGGCTATAACTCCACGTCTATATAGAACACCATTGGTCAATACATAACGAGCAACTTTAAACTTTAGTTTCTTGGCTGCTAGTTTATCAGTTGGCAAAATACACCTCTTCAATATATGCCCTGATAGGATCTATCCAAGATGGTCCTAAATCAAGGGTAATAAAGTTCATCATCAGATCTTCATCTATGCTCCGACTAGCCAAGACTTTAATTGGGATTGTTCTTCGTAGCTCGATGCGTGTGGCTGATGCTAAATGAGCTAAGGCATCTACTCTGGCATTCTCCAATCTTGGTATTTTAATTATCTGCACTTCCATCAGACTTGATAAAATCTCCATCGCTTTTGCATGATACCTAATCATTAATTCTCCTTTGGCTGCATATACTCCCAGTATTTGATTTACGATCAACTACGAGTCACTGAATACAATAACTTGCTCTGCCCTCATAGTTTTTGCCATATTAAGACCTGCAATCATAGCTTCATATTCAGCCTCATTATTAGAAGCCTTGAATTAGAAGCGCAGAGCATACTCCATATCGACCTCGTTCGGGCTGTTCAAAAGGATCCCTGCTCCACAACCTGCAGTACATGAAGATCCATCTACATATAGATTCCATATAGGTACCTTGTCTTCAAATTTTTGATCGGACAGAGTTCCTCGGTGGAATATTTGCTGCTTTCTCTTATCCTCCTCTAGCACTTCTTGTTGCTTGTCGACCATCTTTTCTCGCTCGCCGACCACTTTAAGTTGATCAGTATTTAAATTTGATGATCCTGTAACATCCACAGGTTGGTCGGTGTGCAACTTTTGCTCCTCGGAGGTATCAGGATAGGTGAACTCTGCTACTGCCTACCCTTTTAGTGACGATCTAAGCTCATAAATTATATCATATTCACCGAGTTCTATTGCCCAATACATCAATCTCCCTAATTTTTCTGGTTTATGAAGAGCTTGCCTTAGCGGCATATCGGTATACACGACTATGGTATGAGCCTGGAAGTATGGACTCATTCTTCTACTCGCTTCGATCAGCACTAGTGCCAACTTTTCCAGTCTTGGATATCTGATCTCTGCTCCTCGGAAGGCCTTGAAGCACCTTATACTCTTGACTCACTTGAGTCTATATTATATAAGTGTTCATCTAGTTTGGAAATAGTGATAAAATTATGTCTAACCTAGAATCCAAAGAACCTCAGAGCTTGCATTTCTATTTCATCTTTGATTGAAGGGACCTAGACCTAATTACCAACACTCACACATAGTAGAATGTATCATTTTCATGTCATATTGCATATTAGTGTGTGTACATATGTTGTGTGTGTTTAAATCCCCAATATTGTTTTTAAATCTTTTTGGGGATTTTTTAAAACATTTTAAAAATAAGGTTTTATTAATAAAACTTGGTTTTAAAAAGTTATGGGGTAAATCTGCTATTTTAGAATGTTGGTTTAATTGTCTCAAAGTTGGTTTGGGTAGAAACCAAAAGCGGCAGAGACTTCAGGGTTTACTTTGTAATTACTTTAGACGCGCATTTTATATCGTCTCATATGCCAACATGTGTTAACTTCTGATTGATAAGAAGTGTGTTTCCTTGCTGAGACAAATCGAGTGATCATTCTCATCCCTTAGATCGTTCTTATCAACGTTCTGCATGTCTTCCTTCATAATCCCCGTGGTCCCCTTTGAACCAATCAGGAGAGCTTTAACCACCGCATATCGTATGCCCTTGGATCTAAGTCAATCGAACTTAACTAAATCTGGACCCTTGGTTTCAATCCTTATTCTCGAACCTTCCCAGCCTCTTATAAAAAGGCTCCTACTCTCAGCCTTCTAAGACTTTTGCCATTTTCTCCATTTGAGAGAAAAGAAAGAGAGAGTATATAGAGAAGAGAGAGTAGAGAGAGAAGAGAGAAACCAGAAGAGAGAGAGAGTTAGAAACCCTAACCCTAACCCTAAATCGTCTACACAGTTCAAACCAAATATAAACCTTCAAACCTCTATACTTTACCAAACACAACCTTGAGTGTTTGAGTGTTTTGAGAAATGATTTGAGAGTTGGATTGTTGTTGTAACCTCTTCTTCTTTGGATCTTGTATCCAACTTAATCATTTTCTTAGATCTGTTGTTCTTGTATATAGAAATTTTTGGATCTGAGTTTTTCATGATATATTACACTTAGTTTGCATGTTTGTTTCTCAGCTTGAGAAATATTTTGTTGATTCATTTTCTGTAAATGTTTTTAACTTTGAAATCAACAAAAATGTTTTCTGTTTCTAGTTCTCTTAAAACTAAACCTTTGACCTAGTTTGGAATCACACTTGGAGGTTTTCAATCTCGAAAATCTTTTCAAAACTCTGAGATTGATTAAGATCTTGACTGTCTTCTAAGCAAGATATCCGTGGATTCTGGGATTGATTTAAAGGTCAAAACAGGTTCAAAGTTTTGTGAGAAGAGAGAAAAAGAAAAATCACAGCATATAAACTTATATATAATTTGCTAGGACTGTTTGTACTTAATAAGTGTGAGTGTGTGCATGCATGTGTTAAAGAGCACCTCCACAAACACTTTCACACTACAACACGAAAAGTGTTGGTTATAAGATCTTGAGGAAAAAAATTCGACGTAAAGAGCTTGAACAAATTGGAGTAAACAAACTGAGAGGACAACATCAACAATCAGAACTGCAGAGAAGTTATAAGGACACCAGAGGGTACATTCCTAAACTTATATAGGTCCGAGTTGTATGCATGTTTGTTATATAGTTTGTAACTGTTAAATTTGTTTATAGTGGATTTTTGTTTTACTCCGTAGAGGGAGCCGTGGATGTTTCCTCAATTGGTGAGATTTTACCACGTAAAAATCTTGTACTTAATCTTCTTACATCTTCTCATCTCATTCTTGGTTGTGCTGGGTTTCAAAGCTTGTTTTAAAACTGTTTAATAAACCTGTTATTCAAATCTTGAATAGATCTCGTACATACTGTTTTGTTAAACACATCTTGTGTTCAAATAGTTTTATTTTTTCAAGAAAAGAATTTCCTCAAAAAATAGCTCGGAGTTACTTAAATAGTTTATTTTTAATAAACGGCCTTAGTAACAAAATTTCAATTAGTATCAGAGCTTTGTAAACTTCTTTTAAAGAGATCATGTGTTTCTAAAATTATTTTCTGAAAATCAAATATGGACGAGAAAAATGAAAGATTTGGTAACTTGACCAGACCTCCTATCTTTGATGGAACCAATTTTGCTTACTGGAAAGTAAGGATGATTGCTTTCATTCAAGAAACTCTGGGAGATGATGTCTGGGACATTGTTGAAAAGGGTTACACTTTTTCTACAAAACCAGCCACTGAAGGAAGTAATGAGAGGGTTAAAATTTTTTTAAGTGAGTTCACACAAGAAGAGAAACAAGTTTCTCGCAACAATAACAAAGGAAAGAATGCTACATTTATGTCTATAAATGAACATGAGTTCAAAAGAATCTCATCCTGTACCACTTCTAAGGAAGCTTGGGACACTTTAGTTACAGCTCATGAAGGTGACACTAGAGTTAAGGCTGCTAAAACTCAAATGCTCATTCAACAGTATAATTCCCTAATTATGTCTGAGACTGAGTCATTTGATGACTTCTATATGAACTTGACTGATATTGTGACCAAACTGCATGCTAATGAGATAACTTATGATAGAAAAGAAATTGTATCTAAAATTCTGAGATCATTACCACAAAAATTTGATAATAAAAGATATGTTATTGAGGAAATGTGTGATATTAATCTCACTCCTGAACTACTCAGTAGTAAATTAAGAACTGTGGAAATGGAACTGGAATTTAAGAAACAATTAACCCAGTCCCATAGGAAACAGACTAGTTCCAATCTAAGCTTCTCTTCTAAATTAATTAAGCCTGAGTTTAATACTTCCAATGATGATTCTGATGAGGAATGCGATATAGAGAGTTTGGACAATTAGATTGCCTTAATCTCAAAATAGTCTACGAAAATCATTAAATTTAGAAACAACATGGCAAATAAACAAGGCAAGCCAATTATCCAACTCCTTTCAATCACAGACCTCATGAGAAAAGCCATGAAAAAAATCACAAGGAATCTCACACTAGACCTATCAGAGACCTTAAGAAGAATGAATGCTATAGATGTGGTAAACTAGGACACATTGCACAAGACTGTAGAGTTAACTTGAACACTCAAAACAAACACACTAGAGCTAACATTTGCAAAACATAGGATGATTCAAGTGAATCTGAAAATGAGGAACCTGAGTCATCTGATGTTTTTGACCCTTGCATGTCTTTCTTTGCCAAGATTATCTATAATGATGATATGCTTGTGTTTGTTAATGAGGATGATTATAGCAATTCTACTTCTGATGTTTCGAATACTGCTGTTACTGGTTTAGATGCTTTGATTACTGAGAGTATTGCTATCTGTTCCTCAGGGTGTGTGAGTCAAAGGGAAAGCGATAATGACGATGTCAATGGGTGTGTGAGTACAAAGAATGAAGCCCTAGGGGTCACTTCACACACTACACTTAGTGAATCGAACAATGAAGACCTCCCTGATATGCACACTCTATATGCTAAAACTCTCAAGAAAAGCACTAGACTAGAAAAGATTGTGAAAGATATCAATAAGAAGTTAGAAGATCTAAGCCTAATGGTTAAACTGAATGCTGAAGAGTATACCACCCAATGTCTAACTCATGAAAGTGAAATTAAAATATTTGATGAAAAACTCAGAAATTTAAATGAAACAAATGAAACTCTGGAGAACAAATACAAAGGGACATTGTTAGAATTGGAACAAACTAAAGAAAAGACAGCAACTATTTTCAAAAAAATTACTAAATTTGAAAACAACTCAAACTGTTTTGATGAATTTGTTGTTGAATCAAAAACCAATTGTAATACCCCGTACTTTTGGCTATATTTATTTTTGGGATTAATTAATTAAATGCGTATTAATTGGAAATTAATCCGGGTTATAAATACTGATGTGATGCGAATTGGTATTTGATTATGTGCATATATGATTATATATGTATTTGGTATTATAAAATTTGTCGTGGGATTTATATACGGCATTTTAGAAATTTTGTTGAGACGCATGGGACCGCCGCGTCACGGTATAATATTTTGATATTAAAAGTAAATTTAAAATCAATAATCCGTATGGTCGTTTTGAGCGCGCCAACGCGTCCGGAAGGGTCGAGATAGTCAGAAAACACTAGCCGGGGGTATAGTTTGGATCCCGGGGTAATTTTAGACCGTACCGGTAACTTAAAGGGTATTTTAGTAATTTGGTATTTTTGGGTAATTAAAAGTGACGAAAATTGAGAGTTGTAATCTGATAAGGATTGACCCCAACCAACCCTTATTAACCCAACAAGCTACGGAGGTTTATTGAAATTAGGTTTCATAAGTTTCCCCAAAGCAAACCCTAGCCACCATAGCCTTTTGGAGAAGAAAGCTTGGAGAAGGAGAGAGAGAGAGAAATTCTGCAGAAATTCTACACCGAATCCACACCAAATTCAGAAATCAAACCAAGGCAAGTGACTTTATTTCCATTTAATTACTGAGAATGTCTTTTCCATGTTAGAAATTGAAGAATCTTAATTGTTCTTGAAAGATTAAAAGAAAACCCATGAAATTTGAAGTTATTATTGAATGTTGGGATAGGTTTGCATGTAGAAACATTGTTGGAAGATTAAATTTCGGAGATTTCATATCTAGGTGATGTATAAACGAATTAAAATCTGGGAATTTATGATGAGAAAAAGTTAGGGTTTATGTTCTTGAAGAAAATTGGGAATTAATGTAGAAATTGTGATTTAATGATGTTTAGATGATATCAAACCCTTTAATGATGTTAGTATAGCCCCTTAACATGTTTGAGGATGATTAGAGAACTCAATATATTGTGGGAACGAATTTTAGAAGAGGTTTGAGGAGTAAAAATGGTGAAAAACGATTTTTGGGAAGTTCTGGGCCGAAACTGGCATCTCGTTAGAAGCAACCCCCAGGTCGTTCGAACGAGCTCGTTCGAACGAGCTTCTAACGAGTTGACCAGTCGTTATTAACGAGTAGGATTTTCGTTCGATATCTCGTTCGAACGAGATATCGTTAGAAGGGTCAGTTCGTTCGAACGAACTGGGATCTCGTTCGAACAGCCTCGTTCGAACGAGACTTCTAACGACCTGACAGTCCAAACTCGTTCGAAGCCTCGTTCGAACGAGACTTCTAACGAGTGGACAGTTTGACCCTTTTTGGACTGTTTTGACTTTTGGAGTTCCGGGAGATGGTTCAAGGGTAGAGTTAGCATCCCTTTGATGATATAGTGATTGATTTGGGACTTTTGGGTTGCTGGGATGAGTAAAGCATATACGAGAATTATATTCAATGAATCATTTGGGTTGAGACGTGAGTGACTACTACGATGTGAGGATGAATTATAGCGCGTATAATTATGAACCAGAATAAAATAAGTTGTGATAATTAGTTAGTACGAGAATGCGATATGTACTACGATTAAAATACGGTATTACTAAGATGTGTGTTTACTTAGTATTAGTATATGGATTGTTTGTATGACATACCTACCATACTTGCTATCACGGGAGGTTTCGTTCGCTTAGGACCCTCTAATCCTTGTGTGCCTACGGGGGGGATATAGACTGGTACCTTGATGAACATAGATCATAGAAGGACTTATTGTGATATTAATAAGTCTGCATGACCATGGGAGCGTAGGTATGTGCGTGACCCATGAGATGGTGACTGTGTTCGCCTCCATTATTTGTGATGTTGTTATCGGTAAACTATTCCTGAGAGATTCGGAATATGTGATCCTTATGTACGTGATGTACCGGGATGGATAGCAGAGTATGTGTGCACTACAGCTTAGATTGCGGGGTGCTTGTATTGTATATTTATGAGATGAATAATATACGGGAATCCTCATGTTAATGTTGTAAAAATATTACGGTATTGTTTCGAGTTATATAATGAGTTAACTGATAATTATATCATTGGCATATTTAGTAACTGTGTTCACAGTAAACCTCTACTTAATTACGAGAGTTATTATGTTATATGGAACCGAGTAAATGGGTAGAACCCGTAGTAGTCTAGCTAGTTATGTTGTCAGTTAGCTAGTAGTATGGGTAGTTATAGATGGGTACTTGCGTTAGGAGTGCACAGTTAGACGAGAGGTGAGAATATTATGTGAGTGCACGTCCTAACATGTACTTTGCATTTAATGTTTTAAATGTTTTTAAAGCACTTGCAGGTTTTTAAAATGATTTCCACTTTCGGGCTCTGACCCATTTGCTTTCAAATATATTTTCTTGTAAAACATTTTTAGGTGCCCAGCCACAAGGACACCAAGCATAGGTACTCATTCAGGTGACGTGCTGTAGCTGGTTGTGGAAGCTACAGGGATTTGCTCATAGACGCTTCTATCTTTTGGATTCCAGAGTCACTATCTATCAGTTGTAGGGCATGTTGCCCATTCCTATTTAGAGCATTTTTACATTTCAGTTTTCAGACTCTAGCATGTATTGCTCAGTATTCAGTTTTAGTTATTTATTTCAGTTTACATATCAGTCGTGGGATTTGTATTGAGGATTTTTTCCTCCAGGTTTTATTTACATATTGTGATGGTTATTCTTGTTACTTCAGTATGGTGAATGGTGTTATTTAGTTATTCATTACTCTTGTTGCATGTTAATCAGATTTAATAAAATTTGGCACTTACTTTTTAAATACTAGGTGGTTAGTAATAATAAAACGTTTTCGACAGTGATGCTATTAACTGAGCCAACTTGGCATTTTGAATTAATTTTATAAAGGAGTAGCTACCCGGTGTTTAATTAGTCGGGGTGTCACACCAATTCTGATGATCGAACAAAAATAGGATTTTTTCCCAATTTAAAGACACAAACAAAACCTTTTGAAACTATCAAGTTTGTCTCAAGAGGTAAAAGACCTATTGAAACTTGCCCAGACTTTCATTCTCTAAAAACCGAGTTTGACTCAAAACATCAAAATTTTAACATTGGGGAATCAAGTTGCTCTAAACATGAAAGTTCACCAAAGGCTAAATATGTCTGCCCCTTTATTAGGAAGAGTGAGTCTGCATTCAAGAATGTCACACCTAGGAATAGAGTTCAACCTCAAAACTTCTCAAAACCTTTGTTTAGAGACTTTCCTAAGGAGACCCTAATTTTGAGCAATCTTTACTGCTCCTATTATAACATATACAGTCATTCTTTTGACGGTTGTTATGCTAGGAGATTAGTTAAACCTGTATATAATCCTCATATCTATCAGAACTTTAACTATTCTAGAAGGAGCCGCAAGAATTATATACTTCCTAGACAACCAGATAAAAACTCTAATTATAGAAAGAGAAAGACCAAACCTAAAAGAACATTTCCTAGAAGGATTCCTAAGCACTTTCCTAAACCAAATGCTAATGTTTTTCATAAAGTTCAAAATCATGCGCAAAACATTTTTCAGTAAAAATCTGATGCTCGCAAATTTTATCAATTAAGAGCTAATAAGCGCAAAATGAAAACTAGAGCAATTTGGGTTAGAAAAGATGATCTATTACCTCAGATGAAGTGTAACATAGTTACTACTGCTTTAAAAGATGAACACACATCATCTGGTTGGTATTTAGACTCTGGATGTTCTAAGCACATGACTGGGGATGAAACTAAACTTTTAAACAAAACCAGCTTTGCTGGTGGTAAAGTCATTTTTGGTGATGGAGTTTCATCTCAAATCATAGGCAAAGGATCTCTCCAAGAAGATGGACTTCCTGTTCTTGAAAATTTCCTTCTAGTTAAGGGTCTTAAGGAAAATCTACTTAGTATATCGCAATTTTGTGACTCAGATCATACTGTTACCTTTTCAAAGAACAATTGCAAAATTTTAAATGAAAAAGGTGAATGCATAATTACAGGATTCGGGACTCCTGACAATTGTTATACTGTCATGAACAAATCTGAAATCTGTAATGTTGCCAGAATGGATGACGACGAGATATGGCATAACAGAATGGGTCATATAAATTACGATAACCTTAGTAGACTGACCTCTCAAGAAATAGTTAGAGGAGTTCCTAAAATCAAACTCATTCCTAATATTGTCTGTGATTCTTATCAGAAAGGTAAAATTGTTAAGGCACCTCATAAGAAAGTTAATGATGTTCTTACCTCTAATCCATTGGATCTCATCCATATGGACCTAATGGGTCCCTCCCAAACTGTTAGTCTTTGTAGACACTGTTATATTTTAGTTATAGTTGATGACTTCACCAGATTTACTTGGGTAGCCTTTTTAAAACAAAAGTCTGACACTTTCCAAACTTTCTTAAAAATCCTTCTTCGGATTGAGAATGAAAATGACACTCAAGTAAATAGAATCCGTAGTGATAGAGGTGGAGAATTCAAAGACACTGGTATTATTAAATACTGTGACTATAATGGTTACAAACATGAATTCAGTGCTCCTAAGACTCCTCAATAAAATGGAATTGCCGAAAGAAAGAATCGTACCCTTTAAGAGATGGCACATGTTATGTTACATGCCAAGAATTTACCTAAGTATTTTTGGGTAGAATCTATTTGTAGTGCCTGTTACATCGTAAATAGGGTCTATCTTAGAAAGAATTCAAACAAACCCCTTACGAACTTTGGTACAAGAAAAAGCCCAATCTTAAGTACCTTAGAACTTTTGGTAGCACTTGTTATGTATGCAAAGTTAGGGAACACTTATCCAAATTTGAGAGTAGGGGAGATAAATCTATATTTTTAGGATACTCACCTAACAGTAGAGCCTATCAAGTGTATAATCTTCGCACTAAAACCTTGATGGAATCCATAAATGTAATTGTGAGTGACACTACTGTAGAGAGTAAGACTGGTGAATCAACTATTGAGGAAGAGCCTACAAACATTTTAGAAAATAACTCTCCTGAAATAGATGATTCATTACCAATTGAGACACCTGAAGTACTTAAGTGGGTTTCTAAGGATCATCCCATAAATAACGTAGTTGGTAACCCTAGTGAGCCAGTGCGTACAAGATCCCAACTAAGAAACTATGCACATTATGCATGTTTTGTTTCCCTTGTGGAACCAAAGAATGTAAATGAGGCATTGAATGACTCTCACTGGATTTCTTCTATGTAGGAAGAACTTCTTCAATTTGTCATTCATGATGTTTGGTATCTTGTTCCTCGTCCTGATCATAAAAAGGTTATTGGCACACGTTGGATTTTTAAAAATAAGACTGATGAAAGTGGAATAATCATTAGAAATAAATCTAGATTAGTTGCTCAAGGATACTCTCAAATTGAAGGAATAGATTTTAGCGAGACCTTTGCTCCTGTTACTCGGTTAGAATCTGTTCGTCTGCTCTTTGCTATAGCTTGCCACATGCATTTTACACTTTACCAAATGGATGTCAAATCTGCATTCCTCAATGGAATATTGACTGAAGAGACCTATGTAGAACAACCTAAAGGGTTCAGTGGCCCTCAATATCCAAATCATGTATTTCGTCTTAAAAAGGCTCTATATGGGCTTAAACAAGCACCTAAAGCTTGGTATGAGCGTCCTTCCAGTTTCCTCTTAGATAAAGGTTTCAAAAGAGGTGGAAATGATCAAACTCTTTTTGTTAAACATTTTGACAAACACATCATTATTGCTCAAGTTTATGTTGACGATATTATATTTGGATCAACTTCTCCCTCGGAAGTAAAATCCTTCTCTGAAACTATGCATAAGGAATTTCAAATGTCCCTTATGGGGGAGTTACAATTCTTCTTAGGTCTTCAAGTCAAACAAAATTCAGAAGGATTATTTGTATCGTAATCTAAGTACACTTTAGAGATAGTAAAGAAATTTGGCCTCGAGAGTGCTAAATATGCTAAAATGCCCATGAGTACTACGTTAAAACTTTCTAAAGATGAACATGGAAAATGCGTAGATCCTACTCTATATCGTAGTATGATAGGAACCTTACTATATCTTACTGCCTCGCATCCTGATATTATGTATGCTCTGTGTGTATGTGCTCGTTATCAAAATAACCCTAAAGAGAGCCATTTGAATGTTGTTAAACGTATCATTAAATATGTAAAAGGCACTCTGAATCTAGGACTTTGGTACACTAATGACACACCAAGCACTATAATTGGGGACACTGATGCTGACTGGGCTGGGTGTACTGATGATAGTAAAAGCACATCAGGAGCATATTATTATATAGGTAATAACTTGGTAGGATGGAGTAGTAAGAAACAAAACTGCACATCACTCTCGACAGCCGAATCTGAATACATAGCCGCTGGCAGCTGTTGTGCTCAATTACTATGGCTTAAACAAATGCTAAGTGATTATGGTATTCAAGAAAACCAATTGCATCTCTATTGTGATAATCAAAGTGCGATTAATATTTCTAAAAACCATGTTCAACACTCGCGAACAAAGCACATAAAAATTAGACATCACTTTATACGCGAATTGGTTGAAGCTAAGGAATTAGAAATCAATTATCTTCCTACTGATTTGCAACTCGCAGATATGTTCACCAAACCTCTAGATTATAATAGATTCATTTCCTTGCGTAAATCTATTGGTATGGTTTGTGCTGAGTAATACATTTGCTGATTATCCAAGTTTTTCCCTTTGTCCATTTGAGACAAAATGGGGGAGAAATTTGAGTCTCTAATAATTCTTTACATATTCTAAACAACTTTATCCTAGTGATTCATTGCAGGTGTTTATACATCTTTTCTCAACAGATGTTATAGGGTATTCAATTGTAAATAGTTGAATTATGTACTTTTGTTTTCTAGGATTTGGGTAGATAGAATCTTTACAGGAATAGGTTTTTCTTTTCTCTTGTCACCCTACGAGTCCTAGTTGACTCAAAGGAGATTTTGTCTCATATTTCCAAAGGGGGAGATTGAAGCACCTTATACTCTTGACTCACTTGAGTCTATATTGTATAAGTGTTCATCTAGTTTGTAAATAGTGACAAAATTATGTCTAACCTAGAATCCAAAGAACCTCAGAGCTTGCATTTCTATTTCATCTTTGATTGAAGGGACCTAGACCTAATTACTAACACTCACACACAGTAGAATGTATCATTTTCATGTCATATTGCATATTAGTGTGTGTACATATGTTGTGTGTGTTTAAATCCCCAATATCATTTTTAAATCTTTTTTGGAATTTTTTAAAACATTTTAAAAATAAGGTTTTCTTAATAAAACTTGGTTTTAAAAAGTTATGGGGTAAATCTGCTATTTTAGAATGTTGGTTTAATTGTCTCAAAGTTGGATTGGGTAGAAACCAAAAGCGGCAGAGAATTCAGGGTTTACTTTGTAATTACTTTAGACGCGCGTTTTATATCGTCTCATATGCCAACATGTGTTAACTTCTGATTGGTGAGAAGTGTGTTTCCTTGCTGAGACAAATCGAGTGATCATTCTCATCCCTTGGATCGTTCTTATCAACGTTCTGCATGTCTTCCTTCATAATCCCTATGATCCCCTTTGAACCAATCAAGAGAGCTTTAACCACCGCATATCGTATGCCCTTGGATCTAAGTCAATCGAACTTGACTAAATGTGGACCTTTGGTTTCAATCCTTATTGTCGAACCTTCCCATCCTCTTATAAAAAGGCTCCTACTCTCAGCCTTCGAAGACTCTTGCCATTTTCGTCATTTGAGAGAAGAAAGAGAGAGTAGAGAAAGAAGAGAGAGTAGAGAGAGAAGAGAGAAACCAGAAGAGAGAGAAAGAGTTAGAAACCCTAACCCTAACCCTAAATCATCTACACAGTTCAAGCCAAATATAAACCTTCAAACCTCTATACTTTACCAAACACAACCTTGAGTGTTTGAGTGTTTTGAGAGATGATTTGAGAGTTGGTTTGTTGCTGTAACCTCTTCTTCTTTGGATATTGTTTCCAACTTAATCATTTTCTTAGATCTGTTGTTCTTTTATATAGAAATTTTAAGATATGAGTTTTTCATGATATATTACACTTAGTTTGCATGTTTGTTTCTCAACTTGAGAAATATTTTATTGATTCGTTTTCTGTAAAAAAATTTAACTTTGAAATCAACAAAAATGTTTTCAGTTTCTAGTTCTCTTAAAACTAAACCTTTGACCTAGTTTGGAATCACACTTGGAGGTTTTCAATCTCGAAAATCTTTTCAAAACTCTGAGATTGATTAAGATCTTGACTGTCTTTTAGGCAAGATATCCGTGGATTCTGGGATTGATTTAAAGGTCAAAACAGGTTCAAAGTTTTGTGAGAAGAGAGAAAAAGAAAAATCACAGCATATAGACTTATATGTAATTTTCTAGGACTGTCTGTACTTAATAAGTGTGACTGTGTGCATGCATGTGTTAGAGAGCACCTCCACAAACACTTTCACACTACAACACGAAAAGTGTTTGTTATAAGATCTTGAGAAAAAAGAGTCGACGTAAAGAGCTTGAACAAATTAGAGTTAACAAACTGAGAGGACAACATTAACAATCAAAACTGCAGAGAAGTTATAAGGACACCAGAGGGTACATTCCTAAACTTATATAGGTCTGAGTTGTATGCATGTTTGTTATATAGTTTGTAATTGTTAAATTTGTTTATAGTGGATTTTTTTTTTACTCCGTAGAGGGAGTCGTGGATGTTTCCTCAATTGGTGAGATTTTACCAAGTAAAAATCTTGTACTTAATCTTCTTACATCCTCTCATCTCATTCTTGGTTGTGCTGGGTTTAAAATCTTGTTTTAAAACTGTTTAATAAACCTGTTATTCAAATCTTGAATAGATCTCGTACATACTGTTTTGTTAAACACATCTTGTGTTCAAATAGTTTTGTTTTTTCAAGAAAAGAGTTTCCTCAAAAAATAGCTCGGAGTTACTTAAATAGTTTATTTTTAATAAACGGCTTTAGTAACAGAATTTTAGGCTTTACTAGTGTAATAAATTGGTTTTTGTACCCCATCCTCTACTCTTATTAATGTTGAGTTAACTGCATTTTCTGAAACTTCCAAATATAAGTACAATCTTTCTCCCATCACTGGACTGGACAATAGTGGAGGAGCTCCCAGATATTTCTTCAACTCTTGAAAGGATTTCTCGTATTCTTCATTCCATTCGAACATTTTTCGAAGTGTTTTTAAGAATGGAAGGCACCTATCAGTTGCTCGTGATACAAATCTGTTAAGTGCTGCAACTCGCCCTATGAGACTTTGTACTTCCTTCTTCGTCGTTGGAGATCGTAGCCCTAATAGATCTTTGATCTTTTCAGGGTTTTCTTCAATACCTCGTTGGTTGACAATATACCCGAGGAACATGTCTTCTAGTACTCCGAATATGCACTTTGTGGGATTCAACTTCATTTGATATTTATCTAGTTGATCAAAGGTCTGGCCTAAAATAATTAAATGGTCAGCATCTCTCTTGCTCTTTGTCAGCATATCATCAACATAAACTTCCATATTGCAATTGATTTGCTCTGCAAATACTTTGTTCATCAGCCGCTGATATGTTGCACCTGCATTTTTCAAACCAAAAGGCATAACATTATAACAATAAGTTCCCCTAGGGGTAATGAAAGAGGTACTCTTCCTGTCTTCAGGTTTCATTTTAATCTGGTTGTAACCAGAATTAGCGTCCATGAACCTCAACAACTCGTGTCCCGAGGTATCATCCACTAATTGATCGATTCGGGGCGAAGGAAAATGATCCTTTGGGAATGCCTTGTTAAGGTCGGTAAAGTCTACACACATCCTCCATTTGTTATTCTTTTTTTACCATTACCACATTCGCCTACCAGTCTGGATATTTGACATCGTCAATAAAGCAAGCTTTCTGGAGCTTCTCGATTTCCTCTTGTATAGCTTGGTTCTTTTCGGGGCTGAACACTCTTCGTCTATGCTTCACTGGCTTGATCTCCTTATTCACATTGAGTTCGTGACATAAGAAATTTGGATCTATCCTGGCATATCCTCATGACTCCAAGAAAAAGTTTGTTTTCTACTTTTTAGGAAAACTATCAATTCCTGTTTTAGTGAGGCATCTAACGACGAACCTATCTGAGTTATTCGTTCTGGGTGTTCGTCGTCCAGAATGATATTTTCTGTAGCTTCCACCACTTGACCTTTTTACGAGTTGCGACTCGTCTCTAGGATCCAATGTTTCAATCTCTGCGCCTTTCTCCACTTGGTAGGTAGTTGTCTTTTTCCTAGATTCCTCCAGTTCTTCCTGCTCGGTAGATGAATAGTAACATTCCCGAGCTACTTTTTGGTCGCCTTTCACAACTCCCACTCCAAAATTGGTTAGAAATTTTAGGCATTGATGTACGGTAGATGGTATTGCTTCGAACTTCTTCAATCCTACTCTTCCTATGATGATATTGTAAGCTGACTGGACATTCTTATCCATCATAAAGAAACGTACTCTTTCTGTTCGACAAGCAGGCCATGTACCGATGAACATATCCAACTTGATTGTCCCAAGTGGAAAGACTTTCTCGTCAGCAAACCTAAGGAGGGGCCTGTGATAAGGTTCCAACTGAGACAACTTCAGATTTAAACTATCGCAGCATGAGTAGAACATGATATCCGTCGAGCTACCATTATCCACCAGTACTCTTGAGATTATTACTTCTTTCATCCTCATTTTGATCACCAGTGGATCATCATGAGGATATAGTACACCTGCGAGGTCATTCTTGGAGAAACCAATGACCAATTTTTCCTTGTTCACCTTCCTCGAGAGATCATCCTCAGCTAGATTTATTCGCTGAATGTATGAACAAGATTGAGCTTCATTAAGGTAAACTTTCTTTTCCGCAGTAAGGTCCGCACCTCCTGCATCTCCACCTGTAATAACGTTACAATCAAATGATCCGAAACGAATTGAAAATACCTCACGTTCTGGCTGTCTTGGTCTTTTGGGGAGATCAGGTTCGTCCTCTAGATCATCTTCATGATCTCTTTTCTTGTTTTCTTCTGATTGATGAGGAGATCTAGACCTCTGTCCTACTCGGTCGTTGCTTTTTCTTTCATTTCTTCAATTAACATACTTGGTCAGCTTTCCTCGTCTGATGAGCGCTTCGATTTCATTCTGGAGAGCTATGAAATTTTTGGTTGTATGACCATGGTCTTTATGGAACTCGTAATATTTGGCCTTATTCCTCTTATCAGGATCTGACTTCATTTTCTTAGGCCAGTTTAGTTCCTCGTTGTTCTTGATCTCTTCCAGAACATGGTTTATGTCTACTTTTAAAGGAGTATAATTTTCAAATTTCTTCAATACTTCCCATGATGGCTTTATTTTTGACTGTTTGTCACTACCATTGTTCTTTTGTTCTTTCTTTTTAGCCTTATCAACCTCCACCTTGGTCTCTTTGGTGTCCATGCTCTTCTTCGCAGCCATAGCCTCCTCGGCATTCATGATCTTGGCCGCTTTTGCCATTAGTTCTGACATGGTTCTGGGTGGATCTTTGGCCAAAGTGTAGTACAATTTATTAGGCAACAGTCCACTCATCAAAGCTGTAATTGCTGTTTTTTCCTCGTAATCAATAACTTCAAGCTTCTCGTTATTGAAACGAGTTATGTAATCTCTGGTGCTCTCACCTGTTTTTTGTCTAACACTTAACAAATGTGCAACTCGTTTAACTGGTTTTGCACCAAAACAGAAATTTCCAATGAAGAGCTCGGCCAATTGAAAGAAAGTTGATATCTTCCCCCGAGGAAGATTGTTGTACCATATTTGTGCAGATCCGGTAAGAGTTCCCAAAAATGCCCTGCATCTCATCTCGTCTGGCACGGCATAGATGTCGGCAGCAGCTTGGTATTGTTCTATATGAAGGACAGGGTCAGTTTTTCCATTATATTTAGGGGTCACAACAGGTGCTTTGAACTTCGCTGGTGTGGAAAAATCAACAATTGCCTGTATAAAAGGCTTCCCTTGGACAAAAGTTCTCTATTGAGGATTCTTGGCCTTAACCATTTTCCCTAGTCTATCCTCCAACCTTTGGATAGAGCCTTTCCATGCATCCTTTCCCTCCTCAGGCCTATTGGTTCGAGCAATTGATCGTGTTGAAGTCGCTTCCTGGGATCTATCTTGTCGAGCAACTGGTTGTGATTGGGCAGAACCCTCTCTTAGACCAGATGGTCGTCGAAAATTTCTCGACACAGCCTTAGGAGGACTTTTATTCTTCCTAGGGCCCGATCGATCAAAAGGAGAGACCCTACTTAATCTTTCCAGTGCACTAGTCCTTTCTGGAGAGAGAGCGATGTGTTGTTCAGTATCTGTGGCTCGTACTGACGAAGTTCGACCCGGTTGATAAGAAAAATCATCATATTTCTCAGTGTGATATGAATCTCTTTGCCGAATGCGTGGAGAAACTAGACGAGTATTTCTTTGAGCACTTCGTTGTCCTGAATAGGTCGACTCTCCACCTTGGATAGTTTGAATGAGTTGTCGCATAGTCTCTTGCATAGCCGTCTGGCCTTGAGCCAAACTGGCCATAATTCCTACTATATTTTGAACATTTGGAGGAGCGGATGGATTTGGGAGGTTTCTAGCGTTTTGATTACTGGATTCAGGATTATCAACCATTGGTGATAAATTGCTTTGGTGAAAAATGAGAATTTCAGTTGTTTCCCACAGACGGCGCCAATCTGTTGATGTAAAAAATTAGATTATCTCTAGTTTTTCAATCACAGATAAAATAAATAAGACAAAAGAATTTTTAAAGTGGTTCAGCCTTAAAAGTATGGCCTATGTCCACTGTTTTTGTTATTGCTGACTGTTTGGGAATTCTCGATAACAGGTTTTTTTACCAAGAAATTCCGAGTCCCCTTACAATGAGGATGATACAATGTATTTATAGCCCTGAGGCTGTACATGTGAAAGGGTAATACATAGCTATCCGATAGGAGTATATATCTGTATGATAATAATCAGCATTTAATGCGCATTTAATCCTCTTAATTGTCTGGCAATTAATGCTCTGGTTGAGGTGCAGCTCGGACCGCCTAAGCTGCTCGGACCGCCTAAGTATCTCGGTATCCATGAGTTGATCGTTGCAGTAAAGTTCCTCGGAGAGCACCTACTGCTCGAAGTATCTGAGTTGGTCGGGGAAGTTGAGTTCTTCGAAGTCAATGTGTTGTTCAGAAATGTTTGTTAGTGCCATGTAGATTGCCACGTGTCTCCACTTAATTGAGCCATGTCAGCGGACTAAATTTGGTATCAACATTGGGCTTGAATATTGAAGGCAACTGGTAATTCGGATCCGTCTTTCGTAGATGCAATCTTCACAATTCTTCGACGACTTGTAGCGGTATACGACATAATAAATTGTGACGGACTTATTAAAAATATGTCCTTACAACCACCATCACCATGACAACCCTTATAGCAGCCCTTATGGCAGCAGGCTTTCCATGGAGGCGGGGGTGGGGTGGTGGGGGATCGATCGACACACGTGTTCGTTGTCGCTGACGCGGACCAATTAGAACATTTGAATTAAAATTAATGAGTTGTTAGGTGTTATTTTATTAAGATTCATTAAAAAGCTCATATATACATACATATATATATATATATATATATATATATATATATATATATATACAAGAAAAAGGTAAAGGCCCAACGTCATACATACATTTTCCAACCCATTAAATGATCCATCTTATACTTAAACAGTAGAGACACGGCTAATCGTGGAGAACAAAAGAAATAAGAGAAGTTTTATTTTTTTTAGATATCGGTTTCAAGCGGTGTTTACTTAGATAGTGTTAGGATGAGTTTTATGATGTGGAAGGTACATGTATTTTAAGGAGCTATTATAGGGTTATGTTTGGTTTTTTAGGAACGTTTATAAGGTTGTGATGAATGGGTAAATGTGTTGTTTTATTTCTTTTCCATATCCTCTAAATTTCAGACTTTGTTGGTATGTGCATGTGACAATATTAACAACAATAATGTTCGTAGTTTTCATAGGCTGAAATTAAATGATAAAAACTAGAATAGAAAATAGTATAAATTGTTTTACCTACTTATATTTATTTATATATACATGTGTGTGTGTGGAGAGAGAGAGAAAGAGCGTGAATAGTGATATAATGAAGAAAGCTAGCTGGTGGTATCCAGGGGACAAATGTCATTTTTCTTCAGCTAGGCACCTTGTAGTAAAAAGAAGCTTAACTCTTAAAATTATATTTACCTTTTGATATATCTACCTGCCATGAAAAGGATGGAGAGAGAAATAGTTGTTTTTATGATCAGGATAATCTCCTCTTATAGCCTATATATATATATATATATATATATATATATATATATATAGAGAGAGAGAGAGAGAGAGCTCTACTACATTACACTCTATACATCAAACCATATCACACCTAGTTTTAGATTCTAAGAAATCTTTTTTTCAATTTTTTTATGGATCAAATAACAAAAAGTCCCTCAAATATTTTTTAATACACATTTAGTCCAAGTCTTTTATTTTGTACCAAAAAGTCATTTATTCTCTTATCTTTAAAGGTCCACGCCAGCGACATGGTAAAGCCTCTTTGGCATAATGAAGGATTTTGGTACAAAATAAAAAGACTTGGACTATACATGTATTAAAAGAAGTTCAAGGACTATTTGGTATATGCTCATTTTTTTTATTCTTTTATTGACATTAACCTTTCAATCAATACAAGTTCAACAAATTAGGCCAAAATATATTTTCTAGCTGTTTTTAAAAAAAATCACAAAATTCTTTTGGTGCAGACCTTTATAAATAAGATCTTTTCAGCAGCTTTTTGTTATTTTCAGCAGCTTTTTGTTGAATTTTTTAAAAATAGCTAAAAATTGTATTTTGACCTATTTTTTGAACATGTGTTGATTGGAAGGTTGACTACATGGGTAAAATAAAGAAATTGAAAAAAAAAGTTGCCTAGAACGAGGTGTGATGTATGAGTGATGTAGGAAGCATGATGTATTGGAGTCTTGCTATATATATATATATATATACTAGCGGATGCCCGTGCCGAGTGCACGGCGATAAATTTGCCCCCGTAATAAAACCCAATCCATAATTACCCGCCTTTTTAAAAAATACGAAAACAAAAATAAATAAAAAACAATTTTTTTTAAATATATATATTTTTAAAAAATAATTTAATAGCATGTATTTAAAAAATAATAGTATAATAGTATATTAGTAGTATAATAGTAGTATAGTATATATAATAGTATAATAGTAGTATAGTATAGTATAATAGTAGCATAGTATATATAATAGTATAGATTTAATAGCATGATATTTCATGCACCCGTGGAAGGAATGAAATATCATGCATAAAAAGGTGAAAATATCATACATATAGTTTGACATCAACATCGCCTATCTTATATATATATATATATATATAATCCCCTTTTATGTCTTCAGTCTCCCTTAATATATTTCAAGTTGTACAAGTGGTCCAATAAAGTACATAAATTTGATTTTTCCATGATTTTGCACCCAATGTTAATTAAATATAAGTAGAATTACATTTTTCACGATTTTGCACCCAATGCTGATTAATTATAACTATAATTACAAATTAATCATTGCTTGTGCATCACGCGGATTGTACACTAGTGTATTTAATAACTAAAAAACTATCTCTTTCAAGGAGAGAGCGACACTCTATAATAAATCGTCAATGATCTGATTAATTTTTCAATCCATTTTCTCTCTTCTCCCTATCAAGATTTTATCCTTTAATGCTCAATAAATGTATATTGTATATCCTTAAAATAGTTGTTTAATGCAAAAGTAATGCTTTCCGAACATATCCCACTCTTTCGGATACCAAGCACATAATTAGTGTCAAACAAGTGTTAAATTAAATCAACCTCCCCCGTTATAATACCAAAATTACCACTGTCACCAACAGGCTAGCTCATTAATTTTGGTCCATTCATACAATCAATTTTTTTGTGATTTATCACTCCCACCAAATCAAAGTTTTGTGGATTCACTTAAATTAAAATGCAACCACCAATTGAAGAAACGGAAAGCATAACTTAAAATATGTTGAATAAAAAATATCCACATAAATTTCTAGAAGGTGAAAGTTCTTTTATTAGCATAGTAGCATCAAATATGCGAGTGAAGTTTATTAAATGAGTACTACACCAAAATTTGCATACGGTATTAAAATCCTAAAGAATAAATTAAGATCAAATTTTGTTAAGTTAGTGTTGCAATAAATTATGATGACATTAATTTTCTTTTACCTCATTTTTTTTAGTTGGGTTTGCTTATGTCAAATGGAAGTGGAAAACTACTGTATAGATACAATTACAATAAAAGTGTACTAAATGATGTGTAATAACTTTTTATTTATTGATAAAAAATTCACTATCAATAAAAAATATTAAGGCAAGAGCATGCGTTGCACGGGTTGAAAACTAGTAAGGATTAATAATCATTAAATATGTCATTAATGTTGTTGGACATATAATAAAAGGTAATGCAGAGCATCCATATATATATGTACAATTTTGCAACCTGCGTAATATTTCTTAGATGCGATCAAGAAGCCACCCTTGGCATGAAATGTTTGGAACTAAATGTCCTGTCTTAAAGCATGTTTAGTCTAATGCCCTTTTCCAATAATATTACATGCGTACCTTACTATAATACCCTTGAAAGGCGTGTGACATGTGACTTAAAAACCGACACTTCAAAGTGTTAACCGACAATAACCTATTACCATAACGAAATGGTTATCCCCCCATATTTATTAGATTCTAAAAAATAAGAAGCATACAAATCAATGAATAAGTTCTCCATTGTTATTTCAACAAGAATTTCTCATCATTACCGTCTTCATTCAAATATCGCACTGTTCCATTTGAAGATTGAAATATAAGTTTTTATACATTTCGCATCTTGTTATAAATCGTGTTGATCTATTATAGAATATTTTTTTTAATCTTAATAAATATTAGTGCAACCATTAAGTAAAAAATTGATTTTGATTCAGATCCAACACAAAAATGACTTCGTGAACTTTTGTTTTACTTTTGCCAACAAATAATAAACAAAGTGCCCAGTAATTGCATTATTTTGTTTTGTTTTGTTTTAAGTTGAAATTACGTCGAAATATATGATTGTAATTATAATTGTGATATAATAATGAAAAAATAACAATTATTTTTTTTATTTTATACTTTTTTGGTCAAAATTGCATCATTAATATATCTCTGTTATTTTCTTCTAGTTGTCCTTATTATCATTTACTTATTTTGTAACATTTTTTTTTAAAGAAAATCACTAATATATCATTTTCGTTTGGTGGTCATGGTCCTCGCCAGAGGAATTCAGATTGTAAAAGAGCAAAAAAAATCAATATTTTTATAAAATATCGCACTAGATTATTTTATAAATTCACATTGCGAAATGGTATGTTTTGCACAGGGAAATAAATATTTTACAGTGCGAAATATACACATTTAGCATTGTGAGATGGACACTGGTTCTATATATATATTAAGTGCAGGGCACTATTTTTGGAACTGAAAAATATAACATATGATAATCACCATAACTATATTCTTACATTTAAAAAAATTGGTACTCCTAAATATTGTATTAATTTTGCAGTCAGTACAATCTTTCTTAGAGAAGATCTTCCTAAAATAACGATGTATCTTACAAATAGACTCATACGAAGCATAACGATCATAGAACCTTAAATTTCTTACTACCACTTCAAAACACCGGAATGACTCCTTCCAAAAATCCCAATCCCTCTCAAAAACCCTCACCCTTAATAATTTTATTATAAATTCTCTTTCCTATGGTAAACTAGTGCAGATAGAAAATATTGTATAAGCATGCAAAATATTTATATCTCCATTAGCACCCAAATCATTGAGTAAAGACTGTGATGGCCCACTAACTCCCACTTCCATAAAACTAAACATATCATAAATATATTTGAAGGCTCGTTAAACCTAGTATAAAATTATTTTTTCAACAAGTCACTATTTTCGAAATTTTTAAGGGGTATATCTCCCATATAAATTTCATTTAGTGTATCATCATCTATACATATTTCCATAATTTTTTGGAAACAACAAGTGCCTTCAAAATATCAGCGATAGACAAAAGTGAAAACATCCTAATTAGTAATTCCTGACCCATATCAAAGATGTGTGCCATTTTATATGTAATTTCTCTAGATAAAATATATTTTTAAATTATAGAAGATGGAAAGATAATGACATGTTAATAAAAATTTACCAAACATTTATAGAATCAGATAATATCATACTCCTTAGCAAATGCGTGGCTTGTGTTAAGTAATTATGAAGAATATACAAATTGATGGTAGTTTAATAACTTATCTATATGTAATGATTTCATATAGGAACTTCCCTATAATTACGCAATGAGAATTCACACTTTCGTTTCAGAGTGCGAATTCTCACTGCGGCATTTCACATATTTGTTAATATAATTAATCAAAGTATTAATTTAATCAAATTATTTGAGGTATATGTTAAGAATGTCTCTACACGTATTTATACATTATTTATTTAGTCCCTGCTAGAGGAAATTAAAATTTATTATTTTATATTGATAATTATTGAAACTTTCATCGTTCCCTCTAGCGAGGACTACAAAAATTGAGTTGTATTTATGTATTTATATATATGTGTTGGAATTATCTTCTTTTTAATTGAAATTATATGCTTCGTAATAATGGATTTGATTCAATACATTGAGAGGGGAAGTAACACAATTTTTTCAGAGAGTAATTATGAACGGATGCATATTCAATAAAGTTAATTAATGATCTCTACATAGAATGAAAATATGGATTCGATATTTGAAAAGTTAGATATTAAGATGATGTGACGTTTCAATTTTCCAATGTCTTTACAAGCATTGATTCTCCCTATAAATTTACATTAATCTCGTTCTCATTCATTATTCACTAACATCCTTTTTCTACAAAACATGAACACTAAAACCCTAATACTCTATTAACTTTTTTTTAGTAAAAAATGGTTTAACTAATGAGAAGTTTGCAAGACCATCTGGATATGAAACAAAATGGAGAGAAGAGCTTGAAGTCATTGAGAATATTATCCATCAATACATATTATGCCATTATCAACGCTTACATTGAATTCTCAAATACCTTCTTCCTTTGGTAGATGTATTTTCGTTATGAAGTTGGTCTGAAGTCCATTTCATAAATTCTTCAAATGTCATTTGGAGATGTATGTTTCATGATATTGGTTTCTTCACATAGACAGTTCATCAGTAATGGTTGTATGTACTGGATCTGTGGGGAAACTAATATTTCAAAACCAATTGTTCACACCTTATTCTTAAGAAATTGAAGAAAACTAAAGGCCTTTTTGGTCAAATATGTTTTTGACATCCTTATTCAATTATTGTCGATGTTCCAAAAAATACCAAGACTATTGAATATGAAAACGAAGTGGAGATCAGATCTTGAAGATATCGAAGAGGTCTAAAGACAACTTTAGAAATTTTATTTCATATAGGGATTTAAAACGATTTGACGAGTAATTTTGTCCTTTGACTATGTCAATTTGCCGATGCTTGGAAGAAATTCTTGTATAAAACTAATATCTCCTATTAATTAATACAATATCGTATGCATATATTTCGTTCATAGTAGTATTTATGTTCGAGATTCACGAATCTAACATACTCAGAGGAGAAAACTACTATTATGAAACCAACACAATATTTAAAATTGTACTACTGAAAAGGAGATGTTAGTTTTATATAAGCATTACCTTGTGAGATTTACCAACCTGCCATAGTTAAAGGAAAAAATGACTATCATGAAACCAACAACTTCCTCTAAAGTGCCAAAATTTCTATAGATGTCTATATGCCTTGTTCGGGAGAAAGTGAAGAACACCAAAGGCCTATTTCATCAGTTACCCTTGTTAAATTTATTTCCAATTTTTGTTCATATTCCTAACAATAGCATGAAGTTGTATTCTAAAATTGTAACATGTTATGATTATGTTGTATGTAATAGCAAGAAATTATATCAAAACTTGTAACAAGTAATGGTTATGAATTATGTATTTCGCAGTAAGAAGTATTTTATTTCACACTCCGAAATATTATTTTCCGTAATGCGAACGACTATATTTCACAGTGTAAAATGTAATTATATATAACATTATATGATGTGTATGTCGTAAAATATTACATGAATTAAAGTGTTACCTCAGCAGTCCTTGCTAAAGGAAATGATAAATCATTCTTTAATATGTTATTTTAGCAATCATCAGTTGAGATATCCAATTATGTTTTAAGTAAAACTTCATAAAATATTATGATGATTAGCAAACAAGGTTTTAATTTTATCAAAATAAAATATTAACTTTTTATCAAAATTGAATAATAACATCATAAGAATATGTGCCAAATAAATTTTGAATTTTTACTAGTAACCACTTAAGTAAATACAATTTTTTCCTTACAGCTTATAATCATACTATATGTATTTCACACTGAGATATTAGTTAATCTAACAATGTCAAATATAGTAATTTCTGAGTGAGAAATTTAAACTATGGATAGTTACTTCAAATCAATGAACACAATTTTTACTACACGTTTATTTCACCCTCAATTATTTTCTCCTTACATGTCCTACTATTATGATATACAATTTTTTTACATCTACCACATTTAGTCAACCTTTTAGCCTCTTCTTTTGATGGAATCCTTTTCTTTCTTGGACGACCAGGTTTTTTCTTTGTATTTGGCGGTATGATGATCACATCCTTTAACTTTAACTCTGGTTTGTTAATAATAGGGATTAGAGTAATATGATCCCTATAAGAATTTTTGAAAGTTTCAGTATAGAAATATCGGACCACATATTTGTAATAGCTTTTGCCACTTTTTTGCTTCGCTATAGCAGCATTAGTACATAAAATTTCCTGTATTTACCACTTCCCACATAAGCAAGTCTTGTCGTCAATATTGAACACCACGAAAAAATTAGGTCAAACCATCTCATATATTCCATATGTGGATTGGCCTACACATCACGTTCGACCTTCTTTATACTTAGTTGCAACCTCCTTTTCATGTCAGGACACAACACACTAGCCTAAGTTCTTGATTTTGTGCGCCTTTTTAACATCATGTTCATCATCTTCATTATTATATGGTCAACTATTCTAGTAACCTTTAAATGACGAGAATCCCTAATCCACGAATTGAAAGGTTTGTACATATTTAAATACATCTCGCCATACTATTTACCAGTGAACTATACATGTGCCCAGTGCTTTGGACCACATTCATCCAAAAAATATTTTATATTATCACCACCATACTTCCTTAGACCATCCATACCCTTCTCAAATACCTCCATTGTACTTGCATAAGCTATAAATTTGAACCTGATTACAATTGTTTTGCATGGGATTTTAGATTATTCATGACCACTACTAAATAAATTCCTTCAATTCCCCTTGAGATGTTGGACACAGTAGGAATGATGACTCATACAAGAAAAATTTAATCAACAATTCTTTTAATCTATAATTACGATCAGAAATAAAGCTCAACTCTCGGCCACAATGAGGCGAAGATGGTTTAAGAACAAGGTCCAATTTTTCTCATCCTTGGAAACTACTATAGCAAATGCAAGGACATAAATACATGGAAATAACCCAAATTAAGACACGATAATTCATTGTCCAGTGAGAAATATTCTATTTTGCAATGCAAAATGATATATTTCTCGATGAGAACTCATATATTTCACAGTGAGATATGTTTCACTACAAAAAATTGGATGATTTTATGATGATCTAAACAACACGAAGCCGTTCACTATAACTGTCAAGTAATTCAATGACGATGCTATTGAATTTCTTATTCGACTCAATTATACGGCTCGTAAACAATTAGATTTTTTCTAGTTGTACGAAGATATCAAATGCATATTCAATCCTAACATCCCTGATATTGGTATCAGAGCATCCAGGTTCTAGTGTCCTTAGAATCTGTGTTGTGTCTAATTCATTTTCTGCTGAGCGTTCTTTAATGCGTCTAGAGCCTATTATAGGACTTTGTACTCTGGCATCGCGATGACGTGTGTGTCGACATCGGTCGTTGTCATTTGAGCGTTGATAAGACCTCATGAGTATTAGAGCTTAGAAAAACTTGATAATAAAGATAGTTATGAATTAGTGGTCAAGTATAGGACGAGTGGTTGGACAAAGGTGTTATGATACCCGCGCCGGAGATTTTATCCAATGCTCTGTGTAATTTATAATTATATAAAACCCTCGAGGATTCAGATCAATAATTTATGGATAGTTGTCATTAATTTTATATTCTTGTGGCATTTATGGAAATTGCGGGAAATCGATTGGACACATTTAAAATTTAGAATTTATTCTGTCATTCTAACGAAGTTAAGGGTTGTTCGAATGAGATCCTCTCGTTCAAATGAAGTCCCCCTTATTCAAACGAAAATCCTTTCTTATTTGAACGATCTTCTAACGAAGTTGTATCGAACCACCTATGTATAGGATTTTACCCCCTCGTTAATATGTCGTTCAAACATCGTTCAAACGAGATTCAAATCTCGTTCGAATGAGACGTGATCTCGTTTGAATGACTGGATTAGTAATTTGTTATTTTGAGTTGCGCTTGTGTGATGTCAAGTTTTGGACTCTTAGATTGATGAGGTGTCAACCTCTAAAGGCATTATATCATAAAAACGTGTTAAATATGTTGCCTTTAGTCTTTTAAATCATTTTATGGGTTTATTTGGGGTTATATAGGAGGGAGATATGGTGGGTTGTTCCCCACCATTTTATAATTGTAAAATACCCAACTCCACCCAAAGTATATATATATATATATATATATATATATATATATATATATATCTTTAGATGCACGGTGGTAACTTTTTCTACTGTAAATGACTCGCTAAACACATCAATGAAACTTTTCTAAGAGATATCCCGTGAATTGCTCCTATTACACATGTGGTGCCAATAAAACTCCAACTTCACATCTACAATACATCAAATCATCACGTCTATCATTTATGATATGCCACTCATCATGTCTTATTGTAATTCACTCCTAAAAAATGCTCATGGCTATTATACATTTTGTAACTTGAGTGTTCTTGTGTATATTGTTTAGACAAAACTAAAATGCCTATAAAAAATACAAATAAATTTTTATATATGAACCAAAGATAATCAATAAATATTTATATACCCTTGATTTTCAATAAAATGCAATTTTTCCAAAATTAATCAAAAATCATTAGAAAACTAAACCATAAACAAAAATAAATGATAATCCCTCGAATAATATAAAAAACATCCTGACCAAGATTTGAGAGGCACATACTTATTCCGTTGACTAATTAACATGACAATGCTTAAGTTGTTAAAAATATGTTCATATTTTTATATATTAGGTTGTATGTCCACTGCATTTATGATAACAGGTTGTGAAAAAAATAGAGGAGTTTTATAAAAAAAATTATAACTAAAACCTAAAAGGAAGTGGTTGTCTAGTATAATAATTTAGTTATGGTTCAATATATTAACATGTGCACAATTTTATATAATTTTCTCTTTGATACCAATTTTATAGTTAGCTAGAAACTCATTGTTCCACAAAATGTCCAAGCGAGTTTTTACACTGTTTGGACTTATTTTCTTGATTTTGTTATGCATTTCATTTTTATTTATTGTAACATGTATCTTTATACACCCTACTCTAGTAGCCTTCAAACACCTCCTTAGGTCCCTAATACTATCCCTTTCACCCTCCGACCCCAAGTCTTACTCCAAACCCCGACCTAGAGGCCATCGGTAACTTTTGAGATCCGTTTGACTTTGGTCACTCTTGATATCGAGAGTAGCTCAATGAACTTTTATAGGGCTCTGAATACCATTTCCAACAGTCCATATTGTGCACGAATCCGCCTTATAGTTTGCGCGTACTTTCCTTTTTACTCCAAACCCTGATCTAGAGGCCACTGGGTGCTTTCGAGATCCATTTGACTTTGTTTAACTCTCAAAACCGAGAGTATCTTAATGCAACTTCATAGGACTCTGAGTAACCTTTCCAGCTATCCATACCGTTCACGAATCGGCCTTACGGTTCTTGCACACTTGGCTTTTTATTCCAAACCCTAACCTAGAGGACATTGGATGCTCTGAGATCCATTTAGCCTTAGCCAACTCAAATCTAGAGGTTTTTGAATTCACTTGCATAGGAATCTTAATTTCCTTTCCAATAGTCCCGAACGTTCACGATTCGAACTTATGATTTGCATTTTATGCCCATTTTTCTAAAAAATCTATTTTGGACGGCCTATAGGCATTCCTAGTCCTCTGCCTATCAGCATAGTGGTACCTTACATAGCTCTCAATTCCGGGGGTATGAAGATAGGTATTCCTAGGACTATTCTAATCGATTGACCCCCTAACGCTAAAATTTTCCTATTTAAGGAGGCCATGACCTTATTCTCAAGGGCCCTTTCTCGAAATATGGCGAGTCCTGCCTCGAAATCTATGCACCGTCTTCTAAAAACATTATTTTTTAAATATTCTATCCATATTTTATTACATCAATTTCAACCCACCTTTACCATCCATTTCACCACCATCTCATCGCGATAAAAAACTAGCCTACATCACTTCAAAAATCAGGAGCTAAACTCTATAGAAGGTATAATTCTATCATTTTCTAGCTCATTTAACTAGTGTTATTTATCACACTTTATTACTCTTAGCCTATGTTTTGATTTAGTTCTACTTTTCCACCCTTAACAATCTTTTTTATTACTTATATACATAAAAATATAGTTTCACAAATCCCCAAAAAATAGGGTTTAATCCTTATACCCTAAATAGGATATTTCCTCTCTTTTATGCTACATTTTCTCCACTTCCACACTCTACAAACTAAAAATAAGGAAATTCTAGTTTAGATTTCATGGATTAATTCCACCCTTGCGTGTTATCGAATTATGTGGACTTTGATGCCAATTTAGGCTATGTAGGCATCTCGAATTCACCTCGGGACTCGAGCCTTCTTTTCCATATTTCACTAGTTTCCTAATTTTTACACACACACACTCACGTGTGTGTGGTAGTTTATCTATTATTCCTCGTTTAGCGACCCTATTGACATGTGTACTCATCCGTCCATAATGAGTTCAACCTAACGCATCGCTCATAATTATCTACTAATTATACATTATACTTTGTATCTTTAACGATCCCATCGACATGGGTGCTCATTTGTTCATAATGTGTTCAATATGGCACATCCCCACATTTTTTCCATATTTTTATGTCATTCGTTCACACTCCTTTGATTGATTAGACCCGTCCACCCCATGAGACGAACAAGATGATATCACTCCTTTTTTTTGTGTGTGTGTGTACACACACACACTTTTCACACTACCCACTTTATACCCCATTTAAGAGAGAAAGGAGAATATTTTTAGAGCCCATAAGAGGCCAAAAGGGGTGAATGGATGCCTAACATCTTTTCATTTTGTAATGTAGTCCCCGGACCCGTGATCTACTTAGTTTCATATGCTGCAGTTTGTCTTGTGATGTTGTTTCTTTGGGGAGGACTATATCTTTTGCTTTTTTTGAGGAAAATACGCTAACGACTCTAAACGACGGTCGATTAATGTTCGTGGGAGCCCATGAATACCGTGCGAGTTATGGAAAGGGATGTTCTCTTCCTTGACCCCATTCTCTGCGAGCTAGCGACTTTTTCTTCTGGGTGAACCCAAAATGGATTTTCCCTATTTTTAAATCCTAGGATGGCTACAGTGGTGACTCTGGTGGGGACATCTTATTTATTTTTAGAGAACTAGACTCTATTTACATGGGTTTTATTTTTTTCTCTCTCATTTTCACAATTTTTCTGCATGTGTGTATATATTTTCACTTATATGTTCTTCCTACTCCCATGCTCACATAATGTATATTCTTCTCTCGATCGTGATAGTTCACTTATCACATGTATATATCATCTTTTTTATCCCATACTTCATGCTTCATTCACTTGTATGTACTTACTATGTTTAACTTCACTTACTCACAATTTCACATGCTCCATATCACTTATAGATTTCCATGCTAATTCTTACTTGTATATAGATACATGCTTCATATACCACTTGTAGATATTCGTGCTTAGTCTCATTAGCACACATTTCCACATTACTCTCACTTACACACACTTTCACACTACTCTCACTTGTATATATCTTCATGTTTTCCTCACTTACACATATTCCCATTTCACTCATACTTTTCATATACCTTTCTCCCACTTACGTATATTCACATGTCTCACACTTTTATATACCATCATGCTTTGCATACGCTCCATGGTTCATGTACATACTTTCTAGCTTTACTCTCCTTACACAGCTACCTTATCACATGCCATTAATGTAATTCCCACATTGTACCTCATGCTTAGTAGTAGTACTTCTCCCGCTCAGCATACATAAAATTCTCCATAAAACACTAATTAAGACTTATGTATTTTGCATACTACGTCATGTGAGCACTACATTATGAACAAAATTTGTCCCATATTGGGGGGTCACTTCGTGATGGCTGCTAGTCCAGTGAGGTGAGGTTAACCTAAGCGATATGATTCCTACATTCCATTAGCCTAGTACTTTCGACGCATATCGAACGGTTCCCTCACATCGTACTACTTGATCGAACTCATGACGAAAGTTATATAGTAGGAAAATCGTTCACATTCATCGAGTATATATAATTTTCTCTCACACGTATATCATGAGGCAATCACATACCCCCAGGTATATTAAATAGCTTGTCCACACATACCGATGAATGATTTCTCTTATACGCAAGAGGTATATCGTGAAAGTCATGCCAAAGTGGGGAACCTTTATAGTAACCTCCCAATGCATCAACCACATATAGGCATCCTCCCTAGGATACTAATACCCAGTTTTTCAATTTCAATGTGAAACTCTGCTAAAACTCGGGGTCATTTTATTTCCCGCATTTTGCGTTATTTTGCCCATTTTTCAAATATGATCCTTTTTATGAGTCTGGAAACATGTCAAACTATCTTACATTACGTACCCTATCTTTTCCTAGACTTAGGTCAGGTATGAAATTTCACTTACCCCCAGGATAATCATAATATAAGTGAAAATTATTAATAATAACTACATTGGGGATATTACCTTTCTCCCTTTTTACTAAAAATATCGTTCGTCAATAAAAAAAAATCTTCCCCTCTTGGGTGCGATCACATACCCAGTTTGGCTAGGCACCCTATCAGCTCAGATCCGATATAAAGACATCTCAGAGCTCTCCCACCTCCTATGCTACCTCCACAAAAGTTAAAAAGTACCTTAGAAGATTCTTCATGGATAAAGTTGATCAAAATGACAATGTTCAGCTAGACCCAATGACAGTCCTCACTCATTTTAGTGCCAAGATTAATAATCTCTAGGAGAATGTCTAAAAGATGAAATAAAATGGGGTTTAAACACTCAAGGTTCCCGAGACTGACATTATCCTTCCCCGTGTTATGGGTCCATAATCACCAGAACATATATGGGTTCCAGAGGATTATCAATAAGTCCCTCCTGTCCTGCGTGTCCCAACTACTAATGGGACACTGCTAGCTTAGTTGCCAATGTCGAACATCGCCCATATAGGGGTTAATTTTCCAATAAATATTCATGTTGATCCTAAAGAGGAAGAATTTAATCAAGTCAAGAAAGACCTTGGATTTCTATCTAAGAATTATTACTAAGTCAATATCTTAGGGACTATGTATATTACACTCACATGTCTCCCTACCCAAAACTCTGGTTGCTACAAAAGTTCAAGATGCCAGACATCAAAAAATTTAAAGGTAGAAGACCTCCCATTGTATACCTGCATATCTATCATCGTGTTATAACTCTACTTAGAGCATCCAAAGAAATAATGGAGAAAATATTTCAACAGACCCTTAAAGAGAACGCTCTCCGATGGTTCTTATCACTAGAAGAATCCCGAATCCATAGTTCGGAGGATGTAGCCCAAGAATTCATAACCAAATATAAATTCAATGAGGAATTAGAAGTCACTCATCGAGACCATTAGCTACTCAATTAGAATTCCAAGGAACCAATCATTCGCTTCATTAGTAAGTGGAGAGAAAAGGTCGTTACCATAACAAACTGACCTTCCGAGGAAGAATAAGTTAGCATTATGAAGAAGAATTTCCTTCCTCGTATCCTAACCTCTATGGGAAGCCAGTACACCCTTATTTCAGATCCATCTAGGAGGTAAAGGTCAAGATGTAAGCAATTATTATCAATCAGAAAGTTAATTCTGAGTCAAAGAGGCCAATCGAGTGGTATATTCCTTGTAAGTATGACAAGCCAGCTAACACTACTATCTCAGCCATCAATAACATTTCTCATCCTGTAAGGCCATGGATGCCTGAAGACCATCTTATAATCGTCAAAAGGGAATACACCGAGCTCTATTATCCCCTATAAAAGGTTTACAAAGCTCTATTGTCTCAAAACCTCAACAACCCTTTGTACCTTAGCCTATTATAAGACCCACTTCTAAGGAACTATAGGCATGACGCTCGTGATTTCCACCAAATTGTCAGGCACACCACTGACCAATGTTTTCACCTGAAGAACATTATTAAAGGCCTCATTCGTAAGAGGTTATTACTTCTTCATCCAGTCCTAACCCAATACTACTCAAAACCATCTGTCGGCACACTGTACTGCGTAATACCCCGTAATTTTAATAACTTTTAAAATAGATAAATTAAAAGTTAATGGGGATTAATTGGAATTACTTATGAAAAAATAATTGGGTTTAATTCAGATTTAATATTAATGGAGATTAAAGTAATATATGATTCTAAATATTACTTAGTGATATATTTATAATATATGAATATGATGTTATTTATATTGTTGTGAGTTACTAATACGAGAATAAATGAAATTAAGTCGGGACACAGTTATGGGACCTATCGGGACTAATTTAAATAAATAAAAAGGAAAGATTATTTTATATCAACCTTATGGTCATTTTGAGTGTGCCGTTGCGTCCAGAAGGGTCGAAATAGTCAGAAAAGCCTACTCGGGTGTTGAATTTGGGTCTCTGGTCAATTAGGAGATGAAAGGACACTCCGAAGGGGTATTTTAGTCATTTTGCTTAGGAAATGAATAGTAACTTCGTTTTTGTCTTTTAGCTTACCTTTAAGACTTTTTATTTAAATAAGACTAGACTCTATGTAAGATTCATTTCATCCAAAAACAAGTGAGAAAGTTTGAGAGAAAAATAGAAGAGTCTTAGAAACAAAGTGAAATGGTAGCTTGAGGAGGGGAAGAGTTCTTGGAAAGGAGGAGCCACCTAGGGAAAACCAAGGGAACAACCACCATATCTTCACCTTTCACCACCACCATATTTGACGGAAAATTCGTTGGAGATAGGGATGGAGAAGTTATAACATTTGTCTTCATCAAAGGTTCAGATTGACTTTTAAGGCAAGTGATTCTTGCTCAATTTTAGTGATTATCATATCCATGTTAGAATAGGATTTTGTTGTAGGATTCAAGAACTTATGAATTTGTAATTTGTAATTATTGGTAAATCAAGATAATGGTTAGGCAAATTCATGTAGTTGAATACATAACATGTAGGGACTATGATCATTATGAAAATTAAGGGTTTTACATGTAGAGACAAATATATGTTCTTAAGGTTATTAAAAAGGGATGATAGGAATTGCATGTAGAAAAATACTACCATGTTAAAAATGAAATTTGATGATTTAGGTATGAAACAATGATTCTAAATTCTGAGTTTTCAAGTTGGATAAAAATGGAGAATTCAGATTATTGAAATCTTGAGGTTTTACATGGGTTTGATGATAATCCCATATGGACATGTGGAATTGATGTTTTTATGTAGAAATCATCCATGTATTTGTTGAAATAATGTTAGGATGGTAATTCAGGTTTCTGGATTCTGTTAGGATAGAAAACCAGTAAGGTTTGGGTGATAGAAATTGAGAAAAAAATGCAGAAAACTGGAACTGAAGACGAACAGGAAAAATGATGACTGACTTCAAATGAGATTTCCAGAAATCTCCAGTTTAGCCCAGAAAAGTTTGGGAAATTTATAATCTGGCCCATAATGAGTTTTTAAATAATTTTGGCTCATTAATAGAGTGAGAAACTTGGGATTAAGGTTGGAAAATTATAATATATTAAGGATTAAAATTTTGTGAGAGATATCTACATAATTATTATACGATTTAGAGGAGAATAATCGTTATGACAAGTACGGGTAACATCAAGGATATATATATATATATATATATATATATATATATATATATATATATATATATATGATGATATCTACTATGTGACTAAAGTAGAATTTGAAGATAATAATATCTGTAATTAATTAAGTATGAAAATACTCAATTGAATCGAATTAATAAGGGGCTTATCCATGTTGAATCCAAATGGATATACATATTATTATTACATGTATTATGAGAGAAATACGTGGGAATGAAATGGGCTGTGAATAGTGGATACATTGGGTTGATCTAGATAGTGTGGGAACTGTAACTAGTATGACTTAGAGATACGTTAGGTGTGCACTGTAGATGAGAGGGGAGAATCTCAAGAGAGAGTTTGGTAATCTAACATGTATATAATAATTGCTAAATATAGCATTTATTCACTTATTATTTTATAAAATATTTTTACATCGGGCTCTGACCCGTTCTATTGCATATTTTCTCTCTCTTTTACTTTTTATATTAGGTGTCTAGCCATATGGATGCCATGCTTAGAGGATTGGAGTACTTGACGTGCTATGGATGCTATGGAGTTGCAGATTTTGTATTAGATGCTTCATCTTATTGATTCCTACATGTGTAGTAGTTGATTTCATTTTGGGCATGTTGCCCAAAGTAATTTAGTTTTTCCTTCTCAGTCATTTATTTACTCGTGTCAAAATTGATTACATTTGGTTTACTTTAGATTATTGTATGAGGTTTTTAACTGGAGAGTTTGTTCTAGTTGCATTTAATTCAGTGTGATATTTAGTCGTTTGTTATTCAATCTGTGAATGGATTGTGTTAAATGGTTTATGTTTTAAAAAGTGGAATTTTATTAAATTAAAATTTGAAAGTTTTTAACACCTGTTTAATTAAGTATTAGGTGATTATAAAATATTTTTGACAGTAATGCTAAGAATGATCCAACTGTATATCCTGATTTAATTTGGTATGGGACTGATCACCTAATATTGAATTAAGCGGGGTGTTACAGATCAGCGTAAACGCTATTCTTCTAAATGAAAATATAGATACTTATCCTTATACAAATATTCAATTCACCAATACGCCTGCTTTATGTGCTATTCCACTAAATCCCTCAAAATTTATCCCTATTTCCTTTTTGCACCTAGGAATGCATCAGATAAGCCTTATCTCTCATGACAAGGGCCTGCATCGTTATTCGAACCCATTCAAAAATAGGGAACATAGATCTATCGATAATTTTGAATCAATCAAAGGATGGGTCAAACTTACCACTAAGGATGGCCCTCCAAGAGGAAAGTCATTAAAGAATCAGTGATGTATACATGAAAGCCAGAGAATGGGATCAAAAAATAGACATTTGGTTTGTGTCAGTAGCTGAATTAACCTTAGACGGTATTGTGAATGTCATGTGCGATGAGTTTATTAAGGAGAAAGAAATATATACAACTTCTAGACTGATCACCATCCTAAGTCTCAAGGGATACATGGTTCCCTATTTCCATCACTTCTCCACTGAGTGGGAAGAATTGTACGATGAAGTAGTTGAAGTCAGAGAATGCATAGATTTCTCATGGAGAGATAACATTATTTCCATCGGGTAGGGCAGTGACTCAGACCCTTCAAATAACTCAAATGATGAATTAGATAGTAAGGATATCAACATGGTTTCCTCATTATGTGGGATGATTTGTTTCAAAGAGGTACTATCGATAATTAATAAAGTATTCACCGTTCCATAAGTTGATAAGGACACATGGTTTTTGTTCTTCCCAACATCTATAAATCACATGACCCGGTCAGGTCGATACTACAAAGATAAAATTCTTCCATCAATGAGAATGCGTATAGATAAATAAAAAGGAGTTACTGAATATTTATCGATGCTAAAAATGTCGATCGAAGAAAGTTAATTCCTTGAACAAATCATGAAGACCCAAGCCAACATCACTTCGTAGGGGATTTTCATGTCCTCCTAGTTGCATATAAATTATTTAATCAAGATCGTCATAAGACCCACAATTCCTCCTCATATTACCTTGAATAAGTCATCCACATGGTTGGATATATGACCGCGATGAGGCTCCTCTTTTAACTATGAAGAAAGTCCTAAGATCGTTCCTGACCATAATTATGCTCTCAACAACTCGATGGAAGTCATGGGAAAGATGGTTTTGTTGGAACTTATCGATAACGGGTCCTCTTTGAATGTCTGTCTATTAATAATTCTTAATTTTATGGGTATAAAATTCAGTGATCTCACGCCCACTTCTGCCGTCATGCACGCCTACGATAACACCCATCGAGAAATTATGGGTTAAATAAATCTCACATCATGGGATGGCCCTATATGCCCCCAAACTGACTTTCATATCATCGATATACCATTCTATTTCAGTTTGCTCCATGTCATCCTTAGTTTCATAGTATCAAAGTTGTGTCATCCTCCCTTTATCATAAGCTGAAATTCTTTGTTAACAACTAGGTCATAACTATCATCGGGGATGATGATAACTTTGATGGTATCAACACAAGTTACCATGTTTTGAAAATCCATCATAGGGCTAATGACATGTTCCTATCAGGTTTCAATATTGATCCACTTCCTATCCCATCATGAGATAACATTAAAGACAGAGTATTCCCAGAGCACATCACGCATGGCAACGTCAATGTGATCCAGATGTTTAAGAATATGCTTCTCATGCCCGGATTAGGACTAGGTGACCATCAATAGAGGATTATTAAACTGATAGTTCTGAAAGAAGATTTCCTCCCTGCGACCTGGGTTACCAACCATCACCAACTGAACAGACGACCCTCCACAAATCGCATCGAAAGAGGGTGTTGACTAGAAATTAGGCCATATCAAGAGACTCCTTAAATGGGTGGCTTACCAAGGAAGATAAGGATTTACCCTTCTTTGAATTCCCCTAACCATGGTACGACCCTATAGAGAAGAAATTGAAATCCAGATTAAAAATCTTCTCTAAAGATAAGATCACCGAAGACCTGAAACATGAGGTGAAAACCCTGACCATCAAATATGTGAATTCAAGCTCTTAAAGAACTAAAAGTTCTTAAAGTAGTGACAACGATGAGTCACTTGGTTTCCACACACTAGGGCTGGATATTTGCATAATCTACACTAATGTTGAACCGTATGACACGTCTACTAAGATCGTCCCTACTAAAATTCTACTCATCCACTAGCATAGTGTTCCCATCAATCCAACTCTATTTAGCCTGAACCCTTCTGTTTACCCTCTGTAAAATGAACCTAAATATGTCCCTCATTTTTTTGTTGCTGGTATCAATGTAAATAAGGCCTCTTTTGATGAGGTTCCTAGTGTTGTATTTCCAAAAAAAGTTTCTAATGAAATGAATGAAGATTTTGAGTATCTTAATGTGCCTTATATTAATTGCATTAATTATAATCAAACAATTGAAGAAGATGATCTAATAAATGAAAAATTCTTAACTAACAAATTAAATAGCGTAATCGTGTTAAAATTAATGATAATGCGACTATTCTTATTCATCTCGATTATAGTATTAATCCAATCGAGATTAAGATAGGGCCCACCCTCAATGAGCATGATCGGTTATTATTCAAAGAAATCTTGAAAGAATTTATGGATGACTTTGTATTGTAATACAACGATATACCTGGCATCGACCCAAAAATTGTACAGTATTAAATTCCTAATCATACATAAAGTAAGCTTATTAATCAGAAATTAAGAAAGCTTTGGACGAGTGGTCCCTCAAAGTCTTAGATGAAGTGGTCAAATATTTGAATACAGACTTCATCCGTGAGGTTAAATATCCTACATGACTCGCGAACATCATCCCCGTGACAAAATTAGGAGGAAAAGTTCGTATGTAAATCGACTATTAGGAGCCAAACAAATTATCTCCAAAGGAAGATTACCCCTTACCCAACATCGATATGATTATTAATAACACAAACATTCATTCCCTCAAGTCATTTGTCGATGATTTTGTCAAGTACAACTAGATCAAGACGCATCTGTTACCAAGAGAAAACTGCCTTTATGTCCCCATGGGGAAAATTTTGATACACTATCATGCCTTTTGGTTTCAAAAATATTAGAGCTACTTACAAGAAGGCAGCTACAACCATTTTGCATGATCTTATGCCAAAATAGGTCAAAGTCTATAGTGATGATATGATCATTATGTCCAAAACTCAATAAGGTCACATCCCTGCCTTGAGGAAATTCTTTGAGTGACTACATCAATAGTAAATGCAACTCAATTCACAAACTTTGCATCTTTAGCATCAAAAAGGCAAACTCCTCAAGTTTATGGTCAGTGAGATAAGGATCGAAGTAGGCCCTTTCGAACTTAGAAAAATTCTCAAAATTCCATCACCTCGGATGGAGAAAGAAGTTTGCAACTTCCTGTGCAAACTCCAGTACATAAATCGATTCATCATCCACTAAGCCACCATCTGTGAACCTATCTTCAAACTTCTTTGAAAGGATTTGACCATTGTCTGGAATGAGGCATGTCACGAAGCCTTTGACAAGATCAATTAGTACCTTACTCAACCTTCGATGCTCATGCCACCACAACAGGGTCTTCCCCTCCATCTATACCCCACTTTCATTGACACTGTGATAGGATCTATTCTAGCCTAATCCATCAAGGAGTTTCATAAAAGAAAGATCAATCTACTATGATAATCAAAAGCTAGTATGATATGAAGTGAACTACACTACATTTGAGAAAGTGCATGTTGCCTTAATTTGGGTCACTTAGATGCTTCGACATTACATGCTTATGTTCCCCTTCAAGTTGGTATCTCGGATGGATCCCATAAAATATCTTCTAGAAATTCTTCCTTATTCAGTCACATTGTTCGTTGGTTTATGTTACTAGACAAATTCTACATTGCATGTGTCACTCAAAAATCATGAAAGGAAGAGCCATCTCTGACTACCTTGTCAACAATCACATGGGAAAAGCCTATGTATGGATTTTAGAGTTTCTAGATGAAGATATAGTTTATACTTCTCATGAAGAGTTTCGTTGGAAGATGTTCTTTGATGGGGCTGCTAACAAGAAGTGACACGGAATTGGGATACTCCTAATCGCCCCTGGAGATTCTCACACTATTATCGCCATCAAGTTGGACTTCCTATGCACCAACAACATGACAGAGTATGAAGCATGCACTGTACATCTCAAAACTACCGTCGAGAAAGGAATTGTAACAACCCGTACTTTTGGGGAAAATTAAATTTCGTAAGTAGGCATAATTTGGATATTAACAAAAGTTCTGTGAATAGTAATTTTGGGATTTATGAACATTTGATTATTTCTGGTGTGTGTTTCATTTACTTTTGAGACTAAGTAAACGAGTTGGAGTATTTTAATTACATGTCGCAGTGGATAAAGCGACAACGATTCATATTTTAATTGGAAAACCCAATTTGAGAGGCGTTGGGTTTAATTAGTAAATCGTAGTTAATTGACTCAGATGGAAATTCCAAGTGCGGGGTTGTTTTTAGAATCACCGAGATAGTCAGAACAAAGTATCCGGGGGTAGTGTTTCGGCTCCGGGAACTTTTAGAAAAATAGGGGAGTCATTTTGGGTTTTAAGGGGATAAACCCTTATTCTCCCGTATATATGGAAATAGAGGGCGGGAGAAAAGAAAGAATGAGAGTGAAGAGAAGAGAGGAGATAAAATAAGAGGAAAAGGGAGATTTCGGCCAAACTCCGCGGGATTCGACTCGAGGACGTCGGATTTTATCCACGAGGCAAGTGTTTACTTAATTATTTCTTTTAAAGCATAAATCTCATATCGTAGTTGGTAGTGATAAATCACAAAGATTTTGGGATGGGTTTTTGGGAATCAAAACGGGTTTTCGTAAGTTAAACGAGTAAATCCCGAGTAATTTCGAATTCGAGAAACGTAGGATTTTATCAAAATCGATTGTTGGTTATGGGTTATAGGAAGTTTAGAACCCTTTTTATATGTGTATATGTAGTTGATTTAGGTCGGAGGAGGTTAGGAGAGGAGATAAAATCTTGGGTGAAGCTTTAATGGCTGAAACAACTTCTCGGAGAAGAAGTTGTCCGGGGCGATCGATCGATCGATCGATGGCCAAGGGTCGATCGATTGATGGTCCAGGATTTTTGGCAATTTTGGTTAGGGTTAATTACATGGAATTAATTTTGAATTTAATTAATTATAGTTTATTTAATTGAGGATATAATGACTCAATTAGGGAATTAACAACTAGCCTTTGGAGAATATTTATAGGGGCTAGGAGGGTGCTAAAATGGTGTGGCACTAAAAGTGTGTTTTGGGGAAAATAAAGAGTTTGAGGAATCGAAAGATTTAGGGTTCCTAAATTAGAGGGGGGAAACTCTAAACTAATTTTTGAGTGGTGTGTAAGCTATGAGTTCAGGGGAAATAGAATCCATGACTAATTTAATTATGGATGTTCGGGATGAGTAACACCCGAGGGAGCATTTTAGCGAGCGATTATATATAAATAATTGTGCACTTAGACAACGTAATCATGTCGATTATGGTTGAGTAAATCCTACAAGACTGAGAACGTATGTGCTTGCGTTCAAATGATAAACTTATATATTAAACACCTTTTAACTCAAACAAACCCTAAACATGCAACAATGTGTGATTGAATAAGATAATGAACTAAGCAAGAACATTCAAACACATTCTTGTGAGAAAAAATCCCCCAAAGGGGCAAAACCATTTATTTTCATTATAATATTGTAATTGTACAATTTCGGATTACAATGAAAATACAAGTGACTAAGAATTACCCTCAGGTGTTGGATTCTGTAGTCGGCGGCTGAAAATGTCCCTTTCCAGTAGGGCTGCAATGAAGAAGAAGAACGGTCTTCTCCACAATGGTATGAACAACAAAAGTGCGTTCCTGGGTTGCAAAGTGATTCACAAGTGTTTGGAAATTTGTGTGAATCAAAAACCTAGAGTCTTGGTACTCAATAGGTGAAGACTTAGAGTTTTTGGTGCTCTGAAAATCGTGTATAGAAGTCTTAGAAAACCACTTCCTGTAGTGGGTTTATAAAGGAACAACATGGCCTAAAAAATCTCTGCACGATCTGTTTGAGATTATCCCAGGCGGACCGGTTCGGGTCTGAGGCGGATCAGTCCGGGTAGGCGGATCGGTTCTTTTTATTTTAGGCTTCTTCGGTTCGCTTGCGGTCCGGGGTGCACTGGAATTTCGGCAGAAGGGTCGGTCCGGGTCTGAGGCGGACCGGTCAACAGGCAGATCGGTTCTTTTATTCTGGGCGGACCGGTCCGGCCTGTACGACATTAATTCCTCTTCTTTTTTTGATATTCGGATCTGTTGATGACTGTATGAATCTTGAATTTCTTCAACGGTGTAACGGCGTGCGACATAACAAATTGATAATGGACAAAAAAGTCCTTACAAATCTCCCCCTATGTCTATGCGGGTACATACATAATAACAAACATCCGAATTATCAAACAACTAAAGATGCCTATACAAATCTACCCTTCCATGAACCCAAAACTGGAAAGATACAATTGAATAAGACTTCAACGTTTGCTCTTCAACTCTTCAGGAATCTCAACACTTTTCTCATCAGGGTTTGCAATCCAATGATAATCCATGTAGTACCTACACACATGAGAAAAGACAAAATACCAAGTGACGTATCGAGTTTGAAATGAGATAGACATATATACCAATTTATGAGAAAACGCAAACTTTTAAATCTCCCCCATAATAAGATAATTCATTCTCCCCCTTTTTATGATGTCCCCAAATGGACAAATGAGAGAAATAAATCAAATAATCAATTGTGGAGTGTCACTAGGATAAAATCACACCATGAATGATCACAAAAACAACCAAGTCGATGATAGCATAAATGAAGTGGTGTGATCAAATTCGATAGGAAGATCAATGCATATAAACATGACATATGTGCACGATGAATATTGGATACTCCTAGCGAATGAACTCAAATGCGTCCTTGGGTGAAAAAGAATGAAATATAAGATATTGACTCAATCAAATCAACAAATCAAAGCTCAAAGTGATTTTCACACCAATAACGTCCAAAACGATTTATGTTTTTTCAGGACTTTCAAGGAAGTGCAAACCCGTTTAAATATTCTCCAACCAAACTCCCTCTGATATATATTTTGAATAGAGGTATCCTAAATTCTCAAACTTTGGAGAATTGATGGTGAAACCTAAGTGGCCCATATTTGGCATGAAGTGATTGTTATTGCCTTTAAATTTTTTCGGGCTCTTTTAACCTCTTTGGACCTCGGATATTAAAATTCCTCCATTTTTTAGGTCCTTTTAACGGTGGCTTTTGCGCAAAGGATAGATGATTACCTTTCGCAGCCCCTCCCCGTTATACAAAAACACACAGTCTCACCAAAACGATTTTTACATGCATTCCAATCTTGTCAAGTTTTATCGCATATTGTAAGTTGTATAGAATTGAGATGGAAACACTCAAGCCAATATGAGATAGACCAGTGCAATAATCAAATATAGTCGTGCATGTGTGCAATAAAGGATATAGGAGTCAAACATGTAGGAAGATATAACTAATTTCATCTCAAAGACTCCAAATAATGTAAAGCACATGGATGAAATGATGTAGCCTTTCAAATCTCTATCAAACAGTCACATGGATATATGGAATGAAGTTGTGACTTGGCTATCTTAAATGCTCATCCATAAAAGGAGCAAAAACATAATTTTTTTTGGATTTATCAAAAATTTTAGTAAAAATAAAATCTTTTTGTATTTTCAAAAGAAATATAAAAAGCAAAAAGAATAAATAAATAGCTGTACAACAAGCAATGGTACATATAAAACAGACTAGCAATAGGAAGCATATGATATGAACATGAAGAAACATCCTATTCTAGACGTAGACCAACCCCTCAATCAACTGTGCAAATCCCCAAAGACTTCCTAAGACTCTCAAATTTAAGGGCATCTAAAGGTTTCGTGAAAATGTCGGCTAACTGACGGTCGGTGGGAACAAAACTCAGGGATACAGTGTTCTCCTCAACTAACTGACGAATAAAGTGCTCATGTATCCTGATGTGCTTAGTGAGCGAATGCTGAACTGGATTTCGGGATATGTGTATCGCACTCGTGTTATCACAGGAAATGGTCATTGTGTCCTTTGAAATCCCATAATCCTACAGCATTTGCTTCATCCACAAGAGTTGTGTGCAACAACTCCCGACGGCTATGTACTCAGCCTCTGTAGTGGATAAAGAGATGGAATTTTGCTTCTTGCTCAGCCAGGAGACAAGAACAGAACCAAAATAAAAACACCCACCAGAGGTGCTCCTACAACCATCTACATCACCGGCCCAATCGGCATCCGAATAGGAGGACAAACGGTTATTGGTATCAAAGGAATACCAAATACCGTATGAAAGAGTCCCACTCACGTATTTAATAATATGTTTTAGAGCAAGTAAATGTGACTCTTTCGGGGACGCCTGATATCGCGTACAGACTCCAGCACTAAAGGCGATGTCGGGACGACTGGCAGTCAAGTAGAGAAGACTACCGATCATACTCCGATATAAGGTTTGCTCTACGCCCTTACCTGAAGTGTCCTTACTAAGCTTGGTAGTGGTACTCATAGGTGTATGTGCATTCTTAGCGGAGTCTAAACCAAATTTCTTCACTAGGTCTCTAGCATACTTGGATTGGGAGATGAACATCCCATCCTCTAGATGACGAACCTGGAGACCAAGGAAGAATGTAAGCTCACCAACCATGCTCTTCTCAAACTCACTTTTCATCTCCTCCTCAAAGTGGTGAGCATGCTGGGAGCATGTGGAACCAAAGACTATGTCATCCACATAGACTTGGGCAACCAAAATAGCACCGTCATCTCTCCTGACGAACAACGTCATATCTACTCCCCCTCTCTTGAAGCCACGAGCTAAGAGATAGGAAGTAAGCCTCTCGTACTAAGCACGGGGTGCTTGCTTCAAACCATACAAGGCTTTCCTCAAATAGTATACGTGCTCCGAGTGTTGAGGGTCTTCAAACCCTTTTGGTTGTTCCACATAAACCTCCTCCTGTAGAATGCCATTCAGAAAGGCACTCTTGACATCCATCTGATATAACTTGAAGCGCAGATGACATGCGATGGCGAGCAGAAGACGGACGAACTCAAGCCTCGCTATAGGAGCAAATGTCTCCCCAAAGTCTGCACCCTCTATCTATGTGTAGCCTTGAGCGACCAACCTAGCCTTATTTCTGATTATGGTACCATTTTCATCCATTTTGTTCTTAAAAATCCACCGGGTACCTATCACATTAGTCTCACTAGGTCGGGGGACTAGTTCCCAGACATTTTTCTTTTTAAATTGAAGCAACTCATCCTACATAGCAGATATCCAGTGGTCATCCTTGAGTGCTTCTTTATGGTTCTTGGGCTCTACTTTGGACGTGTAGCAAAGATGGCTAACAACATTCTCTATGTGAGCACGAGTCTTGACCCCTAGAGTGGGATCGCCAACAATGGCATACGGGTCATGACTCTTGCGAACCCAAGAAGGTGTGTCCCCTAGCACAAGAGTAGGGTCCACAGAGTGTGAGAGAGGAACAGGTAAATCACTGTCAGAACAATCCTCATCCTCACACTGAAAGTTAGGATCAATAACCGTCGGAGGTTCGTCATCTTGCACGGTGACGTTTATTGATTCCATAACCTTAGAGCTCTTCAGGTTAAAAACCCAGTATGCTCTGCTATTTGATGAATATCCTAGAAATATTCCCTCGTCGCTCCGGGAGTCTAACTTTCCTAATTGCTCTCTATCCCATAGGATGTAGCATTTACTCCCAAAAACACGGAAATATGCCAGGGTGGGCTTCTTGCCAGTCCACAACTCATAAGGAGTCTGAAGTGTGCGTGTACGGAAATAAACCCTATTCACCGTGTGGCATGCAGTAGACAATGCCTCTGCCCAAAATCTCCTAGAAACTTTACGACCTAGAAGCATAGATCTAGCCATTTTTGGGATCGTTCTATTCTTTCTCTCAACAATCCCATTTTGCTGAGGAGTTCTCACAGCAGAAAACTCATGTTTGATCCTGAGGCTATCATAGTAAAGATCTACCTTTGCTTCTGTGAATTCAGTGCCATTGTCACTACGCATCCTATTAATAGTGACACCGTGTTTATTTTGCAGGACACAGCACTTGGTTGTTACAAATTCTACAGCATCAGATTTCTCTCTCAGAAAAACTATAATGGAGTACCTGGAGAAATCATCTACCATCACGAGGATGTACCTCTTACCACCTAGACTCTTAGTACGAGTGGGACCCATAAGATCCATGTGAATCAACTCAAGAACACGAGAGGTGGTAATGGAATGCAACTTCCAACGGGGACTACGAATTTGTTTTCCCATCTGACAGGGTCCACAGACGGTCGAAGTTGACTTTCCAAGAGATGGTAAGCCACGTAATAGGTCCTTTTTAGCTAAGAGGTTGAGATCTCTAACGTTCATGTGAACTAGACGTTGGTTCCACAGATCCATAGGAGTGATCGTAGCGCTGTTGGAGACAAGTAAGGACGTGGGCTCAGTCCCATAGCAATTATCCTCGGTCCTCACCCCTTGCATCAAAAGTTTACCAGCTTGATTGTAGACTTTACACGTGTCCCGGTCAAACTTTACTGCAAAGTCAGTGTCGCACAGCTGGCTAATGCTGAGAAGGTTTGCTTTCAAACCTTTGACGTACAAAACATTTTCTAGCTTAGGGAACCCAGGTAACTTGACAGTACCACGTCCTATAATGCTAGACTTGCTCCCATCTCCAAAGGTGACTCTGCCATCCTGATAATCCTCAAGAGTCGTAAAAAATGAGGCATCACCTGTCATATGTCTGGAGCACCCACTATCAAAATACCACTATGAGGTATTGTGTGCTTTGAGAGCAACATGAACAACAAAAGCCTTTTTATCTTTCTTAGGTACCCAAGTCGAGATGACCTTTTGTTTGCCTTTGTTGTTGTTGGTTTTAGCTGGAATGTGAGAAGCATTCACTAACGGCAAAGACATCCGTCGGAATTCTTCTATTAAACTCTGGGATGTGGCAGCTAAGAACTCAACTTGCTCTCTCAGACTCGAAAACTCATCAGTATGACGTGGTGGAGCATTAGTATGTCGTGTCCGACCTATGTTATAGCAAAACTCCCTAAGGTGGCCTTTTCTTTTGCAATAAGTACAAAAGGACATAGTCAAAGGCGGACCTTGGTTTGCCTTTCTTGGTCGAACTCTCCTTCGAGGTTTTTGACGATGTCCATAAGGAGTCGTAGTAAACTCAGGAACTGGTCCAGGAGAAATTTGGGACGTGGAGGCACCATCATAACCAATTCCTTGCCGATCACCAAAACCTAAAGCGGGGCCGAGGAGCATCTTTACCATCTTCCCAGATCTGTCCTCGATTTGTACCTTGACTTCCCGTGCTTTCTCAAGCTCATGAGTCAGCTGGGCAACCAGGGCTTCAAGTTTCTTCCGAGTCTCCACGGAGGAATGGAGCTAACTCATAAGACTAGCCACTTGTTTAGTCAAGTCCCCCCTCTCTTTCTCTACAACACTCTCTCTCTCTCTAAAAAAACTCTCTTTCTCGACACATGCAGCTTCTCTCTCTCTCAGGGAGGTGAAGGTGGAGGACTCTCTCTCTCTTGCCTTTCTTAAATCTTCCTCTAAGCCGGTGATCTTAAGAACTAGCGCTTTGTTACGTTTTTTAGTTTTAAAAGACTCAGAATATAACTCAGCGTAGGCGCGTTGAATATCACTCTCGCTCTCGCTTGAGTCATCCTCCCCCTCACTCACATTGATCTCACTATCGAGGTGTCCCTGTGAAGCATCATCCTCATCGTCGTGAAGAGAACAAGGAGTGCTCACTTGACTTGCCATGAATGCGGTGAAGTTACACTCATGCGGTGACTCATCTCCTGAATCCACCGTCTCGACCTCACTGTCGTCGCTAAGGGTAGCATTAAGGACAGCTTTCCCTTTCTCTCTGTTAAGACGAGTGGCACACTCAAAGGCTCTATGACCCCTACCATCGCACTCAAAGCATCTCTCACTACCTTTCTTAGGAGGATCTTTAAAAACTTTTTCATTTTTCTTTTCAAACGTATTTTTCTCAAATTTCTTTTTATCTTTAAAATTGCCATTTTTCTTAAATTTGAGAATCCTCTTGAAATTTTTTGCAAAAAGAGCCAAATCATCTAAGTAAAAATCACACTCAGAATCAGACGTGTCAGTCTCTCTCTTTCTAGATGACTTTACCCTCTTTCTAGACGACCCCTCACTCCTTCTCTCTTGGGCATTAAGTGCAATTCCCTTATCTTTAGATTTAGCAATTTTAGGGGACATATCAATTTCATATGTTTGCAAATCTCCTACAAGTTCTTCCAATTTTAGCGTATTTAAATTACCCATAGAATTTAGCACAGTGACTTTAGGGATAAAACACTTAGGCAAAGAACGCAGAATATTTTTAACAACTCTAGCATTAGGAATATGTTCACCAAGATTAAAGCTAGTATTCGCAATGTCAGAAAGTCTAGCATAAAATTCATCAAAGCATTCAGATTCATGCATGGTGATGGTTTCAAATTGAGTTGTTAAATTTTGCAATTTAGACTCTTTTACATCATTGGTTCCTTCATGGGTGAGTTGTAAGACATCCCATGCCTCTTTTGACGTGGTGCACGTCATTATACGTTTGAACTCATCAGGTGTGACAGATCCATAAATAGCACTTAGACCCTTAGAATTAAAAGATGACCATTTAAATTCTTCTTCAGTCCAGGAAGTGACAGGTTTCAAGTTGATCACATTATCAACAGTCACGGAGGTAGGTGTCCACCCTCTTTCAACCAAAATCCAGACACGCTCATCAATGGCTTTTAATGCAGATCTCATACGGGCTTTCCAATGGGCATAGTTTGTCCCGTCAAAAAATGGCATTTTATTATATAACTTCTCCATTTGAACACGCACTTTTTCAAAAATCATTTTTTTCTAAAAATTGATATCTTAGAAAAATTTTACGGAAAATAGGAATACGCGATAGATTAGCGTAACCTGCTCTGATACCAATTTGAGAACGTATGTGCTTGCGTTCAAATGATAAACTTATATATTAAACACCTGTTAACTCAAACAAACCCTAAACATGCAACAATATGTGATTGAATAAGATAATGAACTAAGCAAGAACATTCAAACACATGCTTGTGAGGAAAAATCCCCCAAAGGGGAAAAACCATCTATTTTCATTATAATATTGTAACTGTACAATTTCAGATTACAATGAAAATACAAGTGACTAAGAATTACCCTCAGGTGTCAGATTCTGTAGTCGGCGGTTGAAAATGTCCCTTTCCAGTAGGGCTGCAATGAAGAAGAACGGTCTTCTCCACAATGGTATGAACAGCAAAAGTGCGTTCCTGGGTTGCAAAGTGATTCACAAGTGTTTGGAAATTTGTGTGAATAAAAAACCTAGAGTCTTGGCACTCAATAGGTGAAGACTTAGAGTTTTTGGTGCTCTAAAAATCGTGTATAGAAGTCTTGGAAAACCACTTCCCGTAGTGGGTTTATAAAGGAATAACATGGCCTAAAAAATCTCTGCACGATCTGTTTGAGATTATCCCAGGCGGACCGGTCCGGGTCTGAGGCGGATCGGTCTGGGTAGGTGGATCGGTTCTTTTTATTTTAGGCTTCTTCGGTTCGCTTGCGATCCGAGGTGTACTGGAATTTCAGCAGACGGATCGGTCCGGGTCTGAGGCGGACCGGTCCGCAGGCGGATCGGTTCTTTTATTCTGGGCGGACCGGTCCGGCCTGTCAGACATTGATTCCTCTTCTTCTTTTGATATTCGGATCCGTTGATGACTGTATGAATCTTGAATTTCTTCAACGGTGTAACGACGTGCGACATAACAAATTGATAATGGACAAAAATGTCCTTACAGAGACTACTGGGATAAATTGGTATAGTTTGAGAAATTATATAAATCCTTAAGTGTGAATAAGGTAAAGGTTATTTATCAAGTGAGGGAATACTTTTGAGTTTGGTATCGTGAGTGTGCGAATACTTGAATGCTTTTATAAGTGAGAATCTTTGGGATGATTGGCCATTGTTAGGTGTGATGGGCAATTATGGCCATAGATATATTTGAGGAATGATGTGGAATATATATATATATATATAGGATGTGAATATTGTATATATATATATATATATATATATATATATATATATATATATATATATATAATATGATACGAATACATATATATATCTGTGTGTGATTGGTATATGTGTATCTTAGAGGCTATCTTCCACGGGCTTTCCTTTGAAGTAGGGTTGGAACAGCCAGGTTATATATTTTCTCTAGTACGATCCAGGGAGGTTGCGTGATGTGGGTGAATCCCTGGCTTGAATAGCAGGGATAGTATATCCCCAGGTCATCTCGTCCCACATTCAAGTGCAATGTGTGTACTCCACTTATAGAGGGAACATGACCGCCTCCACCGTTGTGTATGTATTACCATGTCAATTGAGTAAGTCTGGCTTGGTACCATTGTATAGTGAGTAAACCCGGAGTTGGATCGGCACTGTGAGACTGCATCCTCGAGTTATTGCTCATTGGTATGGATATTGTACTTGTGTGTATATTACATTACTTGTGTATGAGAGCAAGAATATATATATGTATCTCTGCTAGAGTATAGAGATAAAATGAGTATAGATTAAATCTCAGTCCTGGAGATTTTATCCGGATGTATACTGTGATATGTATATGCGAGTGAGTATAATAATGTATATAATTATATGAGTTTGTATATATATAAGTTGTGTACCGATGGTCTAATGGATCTCGACGATCGGCATTGCCAAGTAGTAGTGTATCGGGGTGTAATACCCCGTATTTTTATGCTATATTAATTTGGGGATTTATTAAATTTAATGTGAGTTATTAATTTAATATAAATCCGGAAATTGATCACTTTATAATTATTAACATGATGTGAGTTAGTAATTATGGGAAACTTGTTGTTGAATATTACTAATGAGTAAAGTAATATAATATTGGTTCTATTAAATGTCACGAGTGAATAGAATGACAATTTTGGAAATTTAAGTCGGGACGCGCCTGTGTCGTGTCGGGAATAAATATTGATTAATAAAAGTGAAATATTTTTAAGTAATCCGTATGGTCGTTTTAAGTGCGCCAAAGTGTTTAGAAGGTCGAGATAGTCATAAAAGTATACCCGGGGGTTTAGTTTGGGTCTCGGGACATTTTTAGGCCTATTTAGCACCCCGGGAGGGTATTTTGGACATTTTATAATTTTGGGTAATTAAACCCACGAAATTTCAAGGGTTATATCAGATGCCTAAGGTTGACTTCTAGGGTTAACACAACCAAATACAAGTGACGGCCATAGGAGAGGGAAGGAGAGAGCTTTCAAAGCAATTCTAGACCGAAAAGCCATCCGATTGCACCGCCACCACCACCAACGCGTAGATCGCGCGACGGGGAACGCAACCACACCAAATTCGTCCACAAATCAGAACCTTGAAATTTCTAGGCAAGTATTTATCTTGCTTATCTTCGTTAATTCATAGTTCATATTAGTCTATGATGATTAGGATGAGTTTGGTAGAAGAAAATCCATGTTGGAGATGGGAAAATCGCATGTAGTAATGATTTGAATGATAATCTGGAAACCCCTTCACATGTAGAGGCTTAACCACGAATTTATGATGAATTAGGAGTAGAAATTTCTGGAAAAAGACTGATTAGAACCATGTTAAAGAAATTCTAGGGTTCTTGAGATTTATATGAGTTTTGGCCTATTAATCTATGGTTATTGATGAAAAATTGCATGCTTTACGTTGAAGATGTATAATATGGGTTTATATCATTTGTAGTACAAATTTTAGGGAGTTTGGGTGTGAAAAATATGGATTTGATTGAGGTTAGATTATGAAACCCGTAACTGTTAATCTGCAAAATTCGTATACCTGTTTGATCGATCGATCGAACCAAGGGTGTCGATCGATCGATCGATCGAGCCCCTGCCATCGATCGATCGACCCCTTCTGGCAGCCTTACATTTCCCCCTTTGAAAATAGTTACATTCAAATTAAATGATTAGAAATATTTGGGCATCCTTATTAAAATATTTTGGAAGACAAAGGAGATCAGTAGGACTTATTAATAACTATGAGACCTTTAATCTAAGACAAAATTTACATTTTGGGATGTTTACATATAAGAGACGATAGACTTATGTATTAAAGGGAAAGACGCGTAAGATAGTTATGTTGGAAAAATAGATGAGTACCTACTGAATTCTATACTTGGGAGGATAGGGTCCATGAGTGTTACGTAGTAAGTTGGATTAATCCCTCAATTAAAGTAAGAGACGAACCGTTATACGTGATAACTATAGATTTAGAAATAATGATAAATATTATATTATGGGTGATGGAAGGTATCTAAAGAAATATGGTAAGAGTAGTATATTTATATGACCGTGTTTATGCATATATTATATACGTGTGAAAATCATGCCCGCGCTACTTGCTATCCCTGATGTTACCGCGCTGGGACAGTCTTATCTCAATGTGACCTTTACGGGGGATATTGACTTATACCCAAGAAGATAGGAATCCTAGGTACAGGCTATCGTATCGATAGTCACGGTCCTAAGAGACGCGAGGGTATCTGCTGACCTCTTGGACTTGGAAACTATGCTTCACCTCAATATTGTTTGTGTTTTGTTTAATACAGTTCGAGAGTGATTCCGAACTTGTATTTCCCTTAGTACGAGTGATACGGGGATTGGATAGCAGAGTATGCCAGCACCATAGTTTTTATGTGGGGTGCTGATAGAATATATATATATTATACGAGTATTTAATATATATATGAATTTCTGAAATTTAAAATATCCTACTGTGTTTATGGTAAGTAAGAGATGAGTAATGATTTCAATTGAGAAATACCTGTTTCGAAAGTATAGTATATTTCTGGAAAACTTTATTAATAAATAAAGTAAAAAATGAGAGCTTTGTCACTAAATGAAATTTACTTATTAAACAGTTGAATTTTTTAGTTTAAACCTTACGAGTAACCTAAGATAAGACGAGTTAAACCGTTGGGAAGGTTAGTGCGATAGGTGTGCACATTAAAAGAGAGGTGAGAATTTATCAAGAGAGTGTCGCACTAATATGTTGTTGCATTGGCCTGTAAACATTTTAAATACTTGCTAAATAAATTTTAAATCATTTACACTATCGGGATCTGACTCGTCTCTATTTTCCCCCCCCCTCTCTCTTGTATATATATGTATATATTAAAGGTGCCCAGCCACAGGGGCAGGATCCTTTGGAAGGAATGTGCTGCAGCTTAGGTGGGAGTTGCAGGCCTCTTGCTTAGACGACCTCATTCATTTGATTCCACTCTTAGCACTATTTATCTCAGTTGGGCTCGTGTCGACCTTTCCATTATTCCATTGTTTTATTGGATAGTATAATCCATTTATTTCCAGTACTTGCACTTTGGGATTTATCATTACCAGGATGTTTTCATTTAAAGTATTAAATGTTGGATTCAACTAGTTGAATGTTTAATTATTTGGATTGTATGTTCCGGAATAGTTGTGGTGTGACTATTAAATTGTGAATTATGAAAAGTTTTAAATGTTGGTTTATATAAAATAAAATTTGGAAAGTAAAGTCTAAAATGGTTTTGACACTTAGCTTAATTATTCAGGGTGCTTAAATTGGAAAAGTATTTTTCGACAGTGATGCTAAGAATGAACCAACTGTTCACCTTGATTTTAATTTAATAAAGGAGTGATCGCCCGGTATTTAATTAGGCGGGGTGTCACTCGGGGGGGGGGGGTCCTTGTTTGGATTTCACTTCGCGATTCACCACACGCACGAACATGGAACAGTGTTGAGATTGGGGAGAAGTTTAGCCCTTAGTACTCAGCTTACTTAGAACTTTTAGAGTTTGGGGGTGACAGATTAGTTAGGCAAAGTATCTTGACTAGGATGTTTTGAGTGATACGTTAGGTGTGCACTATTAGAAGAGTGGTAAAGGGTATATCATGAGAGTGCTATACCAATTTAAATATGAGATGAAACATATTTTCATAAATAAAGCATTTATGCACTTGCAAAATATTTTCACAACTCGGGCTCTGACCCGTTTCTATATTTTCCCTCTTGCTATATATTATATATATTTATAGGTGTCCAGACACAGAGACGCCTAGATGATGATTCCTTCGTGTCATACATCTGCTCCAGCAGCTGTGAATGCATGAAGGTTTTCTATAGACGCTTATATCCTTGTAATCAAGATAGGAGGTATTGTATAAACATTCAGGATGATAACCTAACTGCATTTATTTATTCTTTTACCGCCTTTTTAGTGCGGAATTCATTGGGGTTGTATTATTGTTAAACCGAGTGTTCGGTTATTTTATTTCTTTTCAATCTCATTTATATAAACTGTGTGGATGTTTTACTTGAATGGTTTGATTAAAAAAATTAGTTAAATAAAATTTTGACGCCAGCCTAATAGGTTATTAGTAATTAATTTGATTTTTGACAATGATGCTAAGAATGAACCATATGCGACTCCTATTTTAATTTGGTACATGAGTGATCGCCCGGTATTTTATTAGGCGGGGTGTCATAGGAATCAGATGCATCGATTTCTATAGAGACTCATCTCTAATCATATAACAAGTCCTTTAAAAGTGAAAAGTAAAATACGAGAAACTCCTACCCTTTCATGCTCACCTTGAAGAGATCGCCTCCTAATTTGATCTTATCACCTTAGACTACCTTCCCTTATCAACAAATAACTTTTTTGATGAAATGGAAACCTTGGCCTCTATGGTCGACAAGCCCAAAGGAATAACAATGGCTCCCTTTCTAGTCCAAAAGAAATTTGCACCCACTCACTCCTACCATGTCATGCTCAGAACATAAGACGGCCTAAACATAGTTGGACTATGGTATTATAATATTTGGTGCCTCCTCAATCATGATACATATCTCCAAGAGGCTAATAAGAAATACCAAAAAACCTTTTCTATGAATGTTTCTCAGTGTATCATCTAAAATATAGTTCCTTTTAAAAGAAATTTTGACGGAAACCATTTGCAATGCATAGGAGGGGTTGATGTTGAAGACATGATGCAGAAAACCCACAGTCAGGAATGTGGGACCCACATAAATGGTCATATGCTTTCTACAAAGATCATCCGTCGGGAATATTAATGGACCACCAAGGTCCAAGATTGCAATGCTTATGTCAGAAGGTGCCTCAAATGCTAATAGTTTGACGATCTTCACCACACACCTCCTCGAGAGTTGTATGCCATGACTTCACCTTAGCCCTTATCAACTTGGGGAATTGGTATCATTGTGAAAGTCACTTCTAAAGAATTAAACGGGAAAAAATTCATCATGGTATCCATTGATTATTTCACAAAATGGATTGAAGACAAATCATACGTGATGTTGAATGCAAAGAAAGTGGCCAAGTTCATCAGAAAGAACATCATCTAGCATTATAGAGTTCCCCACGGGTTGGTATCAAATAATGGGCTCCATTTTGAAATTGAAGTCACATAAGTATTCAACGAGTATAAGATTTAGAGACATAAGTCCTCTCCCTACCGACCACAAACCAATGATGTTGTCGAAGATGCTAAAAAAAACCTCAAATCCATAGTTAGTAAAATGACTGAAAGTTGCAGAGATTAGGCAAATCGGATCCCATATGCCCTTTGGAGATACTACGCCTATATCAGAACACCCACTGGAGTTACCCCTACTCCTTGGTATATGGAATGGAAGCAGTTCTACTCATCGAACTCGAAATACCCGCTCTATGAGTCATGCTCGAAAGTCAAATCGGCAAAATTGATTGGCTGCAAAGTCACTACGATGAACTCGCACTTTTATATGAAAAAAGACTAAATGTTGTATACCATATGTAAGGGTACCACTTCCGCATTGCACGATCATTCAAAAATAAAGTGAAAGACCATGGTGTGAGATAAGAAGATCTCTCTTTCAAAGAAATCGTAGTTTCCATCTAGGACCGGAGAGGAAAATTGAAACCTAACTAGAGCGGTCCATACCTCGTAAAGAAGAATATGTTAGGTGGTGTGCTATGCTCACAGACCTCGATGGAGAATAAATGGCACATCCAGTCAACATTGATCGTCTTGAGAAATTATACCCTTAGTCCAACTCTCACCACTCTACGACTCTTCTTACCCCTTTTTATTCTAAAAAAAGAAGACAAAACTCCTCTCTCCTCTCTTTCATAACTACGTAGGACTTGATCCTCTCAAATCACTTTTTTTAAATGATAACTTAAAAACAATTTTCAAACCCTGCAGAGGTATGTAGGCAACCCATAAATCCCTTTGGGCACGGTTCTTTATTTTTCACAAAAATGTTATTATGTTCTTTCGCTGAGAAAACTAGTCTCTCTCATTATTTAAATAAACATGTCAAAACATAAAAGATACTTCAAAAGGCACAAAGAAACATGTCAAAACATCACTACATTCTTTTATTCAAAACATAGAAATTACATAAAGTGTCAATGACAAGGAAATCCTAAAATATCTTCATAATCATACTAGCCCTATAGCCTAGCCTACCTAAACACAAGTACACCTACTACTAAACATTCCCCAGACCTTCAAAAAACCTACCTCATAATCGAACCATCATCACTAGTCTACTGAGGAACCCAAGAATCCCAGTCCTGATAGCATTTTCTTATGCGCTCTATATGACAATATGCCTTGATCAGCTCGAACGAAACCACAATGCCCTATTGAGAATCAAACATCGCAAGTCCTCTCTGCCCAGTTTCCTTAGCACAAATCTTCGTGACCACATTCTCCCATAACCACCTTAAATAATCCCTGGATATGATACCAAATTCCCTAATAGATTTGGACGAATGGGTAGCCGTCCTGTAGCGTTGCCCCAAAGTCATCCTTAAAGACTCAGTCAAATCCTTTATAAGAAAGAAGTTGGTTATATGCGGAAGAACAATTTGCTCCTAGACCACTTGACGAATAAGTCGTCAAGGAAAGTAGAAGGAAGTTTGGTAAAGGCCTACTAGTCGAACATAACAAGAGTCGCCAAGTTATAGGATAGGCTACATTTCACCCCACCATGGCACTGACCAACGAAGGTGTTTAGCCCCGTGCTCCACGTTCTAGTTAACCCATTTCTCCACAAAGGGAGAGAAGTTATGAAAGGATAGCATAAAGAAGTTTGGGACACCAGTCATAGGATACTCAGGGGGAACCTTTATGTGGAGTCTCTTTTATAACCATGTGAACAACATCACAAGAAGGCCTCATAAAAAATATGCCCGATATTTTTTCCAATCATCCAGGCCATTCAACGTCCCCACCAATATGGTAGCGGTCGAATGCGATGATAATACATCCACAATATGATCGTGTCCACCTGAAGGTCCGTCATTATATCGCCAGTCACAAAGATCATCCTAGCGGCTAATCTCAATACTATGACGCCAGCAATTCCTTTTTCAGTATAGTCTCTCTAGCACACGTAATTCAATACTACTTAAAGGTTGATATTTCCCCCACGTTGCAGTGGTTAGGTAGTAGAAGGAGAGACATACAAGAATGTAATTAGCAAAACCCAAAGATAACATGAAAAGTCATACATAATCATAGCAACACTGGGTCGACACCTAACGTAGCAGAATATTCTTTACAGGTGGGACACACCTCATCCAATCCAAAAGATATGGTCTTCAAGGTACCAGAACCGCAAAGCTGCTTCTAGAAGATTTCAGTTGATGGGATAATCATTCCACAAAGTAATCGAGCACAAGTTGAAGGCCTCATAGTTGATATTATACAAACACATGGCTTTCAACACCTCAAGTAAGCAGGAAAAACCTCAGCCACGGGAACTGCCATCTCAGAAGCGCATAAAAAGGAAGAAGTTGAGTTGTGATTTAAAACTCCACCTAAAGTGCCCCTTTTATACTTGGAATCATCCATAAAGGATGAAAAAAATCAGCTTAATGTTGCAATAGAAGAAGGATAGTCATGGCTGAAAAGGAAACTTTGACCTGACCATTATGCCAGTAGGTAAGGCAAGTCGTATGTCAATCAAAACATCCCCTATTTTGGGGGCTTTTTCCTAATTTTCCTTCTTTTTTATTTTTCAAATAATCCCCATTTGTTGAAACAACCTTTTTATAAAGGTTTTCTCGAGTATTTCTTCCTAGAAAAAAACTTAAAAAATACATTTGTTAATTTTTAAACACTTTTCTTACTTTTTCATAAGTAAAACCCCGCGAAAAATTAAAATGCGTGTAAACTAGGTCACTTAATTCAAGATAGATAAAGAAAATGAAAATGCATCATGTATGTATATATATATATATATATATATATATATATATATATATATATCTTCCATTGTGTTTATATTTTTTTATGAATAAAGAATAAAAATGAAAGAAAAAAATACCAAAATTTTCGGGACACAACCTGGACTTTCCAAAAGCCTACAAGCTAAACCACCACCTTAAGCATCCCGACAAATACGCTTTCGAGGATGGAGAGCAGTGGACTCCGCTCCTAAATCCATAACTCTCCTCTCTCCCCTGAAATTTTTTTGGCAACACCATGCAAGAACTATCCGCCTTCCTCATGCGATCGAATGCATAAGCCATTCAATATCGAGCATCCCGTAGCTAAGGTGATGACACATGAACAGCTTGAAAAAAAAACCAGTCAATCAAAGATGAGAAAACCAGTAACAGAAAAAAAATAGAATCAAAGTGCAAAACTAAAAGGTACAATCATACCTCTCTTAGAAGAACCTCCTCGGAGAAACGGGAAACTATCTATCATCGCCTAAGGGAGATGAGGCACTGAGACAACGTTTTTGCCACCTACTTGGATATGGTAAAAAATAATGGAGAAAATTTGGAGGATAATATCCTCCATCGCCGCCGCCGTGCCACTCCTTGAGGTATGCACTGAAGAGACTGGAACACTGTTTCCCCTCCCAAGTCCTTCCGATGGTAGAGGTGGGAACACCGTCCATATCATAGATATATGGTGGCATCAACCAACTAGTCGAGGAAAAGTATAGATAATAAGACCCTACCATCACACCCGTGTAGAGTATTTAAGGCTCACCCATCATCTCTACCGCCCTCGCCTCATTTGACATATCATTCACCTTCCTCATGTAGTCAGGAGGCAGTGATAGTGGATCCTATATCTCACCCTCCATCACTTGCCTCAACACCCTCTATCCTCGATACCAAACATATCTAAACTCGTGCGCCATCAATCTTCGCATCTGGGAATGAACACCCGTAACCCTCGCAGCCTACGAGACCAAATGTCAGGGATAGAACGTCACTTATCCCCAAATGAAAGTCAGTCATAAAAAATATAAAAAACGAAAAAAAAAATAAACAAAACACAAAAAAGACAAAGCCAAAACCTAACCTAATCACTCAATTGGGGGTTAAGCACCACCCTTACATCCTTCAAGGCTAGGAACTCCTTTGAAATCCTATTCAACCTCCTCCATCGATACATCCTTGAGAACTTCCCCACCTAACTCACCTTCAGAGATACCAACCCAACGTTGTGCCCATTCACCTCATAAAACCACGTTTGCAGAAGGCAGCACAATTTTCTTTTTCTAATCCCAAAAAATAAGAAGAAAGCTAAAAAATAAGAGTTGTATCTAAAAGTTACCTCCAGAAGGTAGGTGGGAGCCATAATATTCTATTAGAGACACCTACTGAAAGCATTTAGATAATCATAGAGGGACGCCAGCATCAAGCTCCCCCATTTGTACAAGTGAATCTCAAAGATAACCCACAAAAAAGGAAGGAACCATAAATGGACAACGCCATCGCTAATCGCCACGAAAAATTCCCTAGCAAAAGAAAAATAAACAAACAGGTTGCCTGCCTTAACTGCCACCAATCATTAACATCAATCCATTTGGCCACCAAGGTGTCCTTCGACATCAATATCCTGGCCGATTTCCCAGAAACAATCCTCCCGATATCCTCCAAGATAACCTGAATTGCAACCTCAAAAATGTGCAGTGTCTAGTCCACTATGATATGTTGGTCCTCGTACTCTAACCTTGTAAACTGATGTACACCCATCGAAGTTACCATAATCTCTCCCATGCACAAATTGAATGTCTAAGTAGTGTTCCACCACCTCTCACCCAAAGTGCATAGCACCGCTAAAGATCGTGGTGTCTCATCAAAGTCCCCCGCCAGAGGACTAAACTCGACAACCTTTTCCATTAACTTTACTGCCCCTGGGAGCTTCTCCCATACCTTACTAATCCTTATGGAACCTCGAGAGTGGATGCTTAACAAAGAAACATCCACTTGCACACAAGAAAAAAATTATTAAATCTGCGCAAAAATATAAATCAAATAAATAATAAACTCAAAAATAAGTGGAAAGACTCACATAATCATTCGGATTCTTCACCGTTGAGGAGTGATGATTCAAAGGTCTCCCTCAGTAAGAGCCTCTCGCCAGTCATGATCTTGAAGCCATCATATACATTCTCACTCCCTAGCACCAACACCTCTGCATCGCGCCACTCTAACAAGCATCATTGGTCTTAAAAGGGTCATTATCCATGCCTTCCATGAGTCCATTCGAATGAAAGACATCTAAGATTGATTTTTAGAGAGAGAGAGAGAGAGCGAGAGGAAGGGAATTTTGTTATTTAGAAGTATGAAAAATGAGAGACTCCCACCCTTTTTACAAAAAGTACCTAGGGGTTTGTCGATCGGTAGTCCCTTGGTCATGCCTTTCACCATAAACTATCACCATCCCTGAGAAGCCCAAGAGTCCATGCCCTGCACCGATAGGCATACCCCTTCCTATGTCTATTGGCAAGCCCCCTAATTATTTTCATTAAAATTTTAAAAAATCCAAAAATTAATTGAAACTTTTTCAAAAATCCCCCCCCCCCCAAAAAAAAGGTCAAATACTTAAAATACATTAAAATCACAATATTTAAAAAAAAAACATTCAAAAATTTGAAAATCCCACATCGTTGCAAAAATCATTCTCAATCCTTTAGTCTCGCAAAATTGTCCTCGACCCTCTGAATCAGGCCGCTTTCATTCTTTTGGCACATATAATTGGCCTCGACCCTCTAAATCGGGTTACTTTCACTCTTTAGATTCGTATAATTTACCTAGATCATTAGAAATTTCCTTAACCCTCTGAATCAGGTTTCTTTCACTCTTTAGATTCGTAGAATTAACCTAGGGTCGCAGAATTGGCCTTCAGCCTCTCAATCAAGTCACTTTCACTCTTTTGGCCGCAAAATTTGCCTCGATCCTCTAAATCAGGTCTCTTTCACTCTTTAGTTTTGCAGAATTGGCCTCGACCTTTTGAATCGGGTCTCTTTCACTTTTTAGGCCCGCTAAATTGGCCTCGACCCTCTGAATTAGGTTGCTTTCACTCTTTAGGTCTGCAAAATTGACCTGAACCCTATAAATTAAACTTCTTCCACTATTTTGGTCTGCATAATTGACCTAAGCCCACATAATTGGCCTCGACCCTCTAAATTAAAATGCTTTCACTCTTTAGGACCGTATAATTAATTTAGGCCCGCAGAATTGGCCTCAACCCTCTAAATCGGGTCATTTTCACTCTTTAGGTTCGTAGAATTGACCTAGGTCCATAGAATTGGCCTCAACCCTCTAAATCAAGTTTCTTCCACTCTTTAGATCTGTGGAATTTACCTAGGTCAACTGAATTGGCCTCGACCCTCTGAATTAGGTCGCTTTCACTCTTAGGCCTGCATAATTGACCTAGTCCCTCAGAATTAGCCTTGAGCCACTGAATCATGTCTCTTTCTTTTTTTCATGTCCACAAAATTGACTTCGACCCATCGAATCGGTCACTTCCTACTCTTTAGGCCCACGAGGTTACCCTAAATCCCTAGTAGGGGGCCTCTGCCCACTAAATTGGTCACTTACGCTCCTTAAATCCCCAAAATCAGATCTTTACCCTCAACACTCGTAACATTCCATAAAGATATCTATATTTTAATGACCTTTTCTTATCCTAATCTCATTCGTCAAGGGATTCTTTGATGACCCCATTCTAGAACCCTTCAAACACCTCCTTAGGTCCCTAACACCATCCTTTGCACCCTGAGACGCTAAGTCCTACTTCAAACCCTGATCTAGAGGCCCTTGGGCACTTTCGAGCTTTATTTGACTTCTCTTAATCAAGAGGGGCTTAATGAACTTTCATAGGTCTTTGAATACCCTTTCCAATGGTCCATAATGTGCACAAATTGGCTTTATGATTTTCACGTACTTTCCTTTTTACTCCAAACCCTAACTTGGAGGCCACCGGGTGCTTTCGAGCTGCGTTTGACCACGGTCAACTCTCAAACCGTGGGGTTTCTCAATGAATTTTCATAGGTCTCTAAATACCTTTTTTAATAGGTCCATGTGTGCTTGATTCGGACTTACGTTTCTATAAAGTCCATTTTGGACTGCCTATAGGCACCCCTAGCCTTTGCTTATCGATATAGTGGTACCTTACATAGCCCACAAGTCAAGGGGTATACCGATAGGCATGTCTAGGCCAATGCCGATCGACAGACCCCCTAAACCTAAAACTTTCCTATTTAAGGAGGTCACGACCTCATTGCCAAGGACCCTTTCTCAAAATCTGGAGAGCTCTTTTCTCGAAATCAGTGCATCATCTTCCAAAAATATTATTTTCCAAATATTCTATCCACATTTTCTTACCTCACTTTCACCCCACCTTTGCCATCCATTTCTGAGAGTGATCTTGCGATTTTAATGGATTGTTTATGTCACGACCCCAACCCAATAGTAGTAGGGAATGAGTGTCTTGACATGCCACCAAGGCATTCAATGTTATGGACTTAAAATATTTCTTAAAATAAATGCAACGGAAATACATTCACATGGTCATGAATCGTAAACTATTAAAAAAATGGAATTACATCATCAGAGCTTTCTAAAAGGGAACTTCGTATATATTAAAGTATGAACGGATTACAACTTATGCCAAAATTAAAAACTTATTACTAAAGAGCCAAACATGCTCTATCTCCTAAAAATAAACGTTATATTTAAAATTATAACAAAAGAGCTCCTCAAGCTAGATCTTCAACATAGTCCTTCTACACTCCATCCTCCCGTCTAATTATTTCCTGGAAAATCGTTATTTATACAACGTCAGCTAAAAGCTGAATAAGATTTAATCTCCCGACATTCCAAGGTTTTCAGAATATAGATACCTATTCAAGTCAAAAGAGAAGGCATATACATATATGGATAGGAACTTTCAGTATATTGATATATATTTTGAAATGATAGTATATATATCACAATTGGATAGCTCACAATAAGAAGAATGCAATAATTCAAATGTGATATCTTTTTCTTTCAATCATATCATTTTAATGGCCAAGTACACTCTAATACCGTATTCTTCTACCGTATTATACCCCGATAGTTGAGGGTCAATCGAACTAGTTCGTCACAACGCCTTATTTAGGGCACACCAGCGATAACCCGGCTGGGAAGGTCAATCAGTAAAAAGGTCCCTTTGGCCGAATCAGATTTAATATTCAATATCCTTTTCAATAATCATTTTAATCGGTATGTTTATATGGACAAATATAAACATATCACAATTGAATCAATCATCGGTATCACATGAATTTTTAGAATAAAAGCGGTTCATAAAATATATATAGTTTGCATAATATCATATAATCAAAATACACAAGGAATGTCAGAGTACTCACCTAAAATAGAGGCTCGAAAATATAGATATTGAGTCTTGGATCACACGTTAATCTAATAAATACAATAAAGGTTTAATTATGTATTCTAAATAAAGCCCAATTCTAAATATTATGTTTTAATCCTAAAATATCTTGCTGAAAAAGGTTACTAAAACCATTTTCTCAATTTTTAATATTCATTCATCGCATTTAAAGAATTTCAATTCATAGTTCTTCCTAATGAGTTGGTTCCCAGTAGAGATGGAGGGTCACAAGGGCACCACTTAAATACCATCTCATCTAGACAGAACATTTTCGGATTTATTCCCAGTAGAGATGGAGGGTCACAGGGGCACCACTTAAATACCATCTCAACTAGATAGAATTTCACCGGGACTGACTTTGGAATTACTTAAATGAGATTCCATAATATGAGCAATTGCTTACAAAAATCATTTTAAAAAGAGTATATATATATTTTTCAAACAAGTTGACATATTTTGAAAATAAAATCAATTTAGATTGTTTCCAAATTTTAGGTTTTGATTAGTAAAGTCTTTAGTGTATTTTACCAGCATAACTACTAAGTAAAGCTATAAAATACGAAATTAAAACTACAAAAATGAATTATAACATTTAAATAAAATCATACCTATGAAATGAATTCTTTCTTCAAAATTATAGAACTCCTTCTTAAGATATTTCCCAAGCTTTCTATCACTCTTTCTTACTATAATTCTCAAGGAATTGGTGTGAGTTTTAAATGAACCTTAAGGCCCTATTTATAGGTTTCCAAAAGTCTTACGGTGTTGACATTTGTTTAGGTGAACAAGCATTACGGTGGCAAGTCATCGTTTGGGTGTCGCATTCCGGGGAGGTCTTGCAGTCTAACATCACCAAATGATGACAAGTGTTTTATCTTTCTCTCTGAAGATGACATGTGTAAGGTGGAGGTGACCAGCACGTGGTGGAAAGGTGATAAGGGTATAAGGGTCATTTCACACATGAAGGGTATTTTGGTAATTTCACACTATATATTTTCAATATTTCTTAGAGGTCCTTGAAAATATTTTATTTACAAAATGACCCTTTTTGTATTTTTATTTTAGTCCCTAAAGTTTCATAAAATTATATTTTCTACCACAAAACTTATTATATACCTTAAGATATGTCATGAGACTTCGATTTCATCCTATTTATGATTGATTCTTCATATTTAAAAATGGAGTTTGTTATATTGATAGCCAATAACATCACATATCTAATAATACAACATTTATAAGATAGTAAGTAACACATGAGTGTAAAAACAAACTATATACATATGAGCACATAAAAGTGGGGTCATTACATCCTACCCTCCTTATGAAAAGTTTGGTCCCCAAACTTGACTCATATTAATTTACAAACAAGTATGGATATCTCTCCTTTATTTCATATTCTCGCTCCCACTTTTCTTCTTCAACTGAATGATTTCGCCATAATACTTTGACCAGTGGAATTATCTTGGTCCGTAATATTTGATCCTTATGGTCCAAAATTTCTACCGGATGCTCAATGTATGACAAGTCTTCTCTAACTTGAAGATGTTTGTGACTTAAGATATGTGTTGGATCTGGGACATATTTCTTTACCATTGATACGTGAAACACATTATGTACACTAGAGAGTTCAGGTGGTAAGGCTATTCTATACGCAACAACTCCTATCTTTTCAAGGATTTCAAAAGGTCATATGTATCTTGGGCTCAACTTCCCTTTCTTCCCGAATCGTATTACTCCCTTTGAAGGCGATACTCGTAAGAACACATAATCTCCTTTTTGAAATTCTAACTCTCGGTGTCGATTGTCAAAATAACTCTTTTGACGGCTTTGAGCAATTCGAAGTCAGTCTTGTATTAATTTCACTTTCTCTGTTGTGATCTGAATCAATTCTGGTCCCAACAGTTTTCTTTCTTCAACTTCTACCCAACATGCAGGAGAACGACACCTTCTACCGTATAGTGATTCATATGGATCCATTTGAATAGTTGCTTGATGACTATTATTATAGGCAAACTCAACTAATGGTAAATGATCATCCCAATTCCCCTTCAAATCAAGTACACAGGCCCTAAGCATATCGTCTAAGGTTTGAATGGTTCTCTAAGATTATCCATCTATTTGAGGATGAAAAGCGGTGATGAAATTCAATTTTGTTCCCATGGCTGCTCGTAGGCTTTTCCAAAAGCGAGAAACGAATCTAGGGTCACGATCAGAAATAATTGAAATTGGGGTTCCATGAAGCCTAATAATTTCCCACACATATAACTTGGCTAACTTTTCTAATGAATGGGTAATTTTAATGGCAAGAAAATGAGCAGATTTAGTTAACCTATCAATAATTACCCAAATAGAATCATTACCACTTGAACTCCATGGTAAACCTGTCACAAAATCCATGGTAATATGCTCCCATTTCCATTCAGGGATAGGTAGAGGTTGTAATAATCCTGATGGTTTCTAATGTTCAGCTTTTACTTATTGACAAACCAAACAGTGAGATACAAATTCTGCTATCTCCCTTTTCATATTATTCCACCAAAACACTTCTCGAAGATCTCTATACATCTTGGTATTTCCAGGATGAAATGTAAATCTCGAGCAATGAGTTTCCTCCAAAATTTGTCTCTTTAGTTGGGCATCACGTGGAACACACACTCTATTTCCAAACCTCAATATATCATCCCGTATCACAAATTCAAATCTCTTCCCTTCAATAACCTCTTCTCTGATCTTCTTCAGTTGTGAGTCATTTACTTGTGAAATTTTGATCCTTTCCATCAACGTGGGTTGTACTTGTAACGTTGCGATTATTCCTCCTTTGCTATAAATACGTACATCTATTTCCATACTTCTCAAATCCTCTAACAAAGATTCCTGATTTGTAATGAGACATGCTAAATTTGTTGTAGACTTCCTACTTGAAGTATCAGCTACTACATTTGCTTTCCCTGGGTGATAATGAATATTTAAATCATAATCCTTCATCAATTCTAACCACCTCCTTTGTCTCATGTTCAATTCTTTCTGAGTAAGTATATATTTCAAACTCTTATGATCGGTATAAATCTCACAAGTCTCACCATATAAATAGTGTCTCCAAATCTTAAGAGCAAAAATTATAGCAGCTAATTCTAAGTCATGGGTTGGATAATTCTGTTCATGTGGTTTTAATTGTCTCGAGGCATAAGCTACTACTTTCCCATTTTGCATTAGCACACATCCCAAACCATTTTTTGAAGCATCACTGTAAATCACCAATCCTCCTGTCCCTGAAGGAATAGTCAAAATTGGGGCAGTTACTAATCGATTCTTAAGTTCTTGGAAACTATTATCAATTTCCTCAGACCATTCATATTTTACCTTATTTTTTGTTAACCTGGATAAAGGTTTGGCAATGCTAGAAAATCCTTCAACAAATCTTCGATAATAACCTATTAATCCAAGGAAACTACGAATCTCTGTTACATTAGTTGGTTTAGGCCAATCTAGTATAACCTCGATCTTTTGAGGGTCAACCGACAGTCCCTCTTTGAAAATGACATGTCCTAGAAAAGAAACACTAGGCAACCGAAACTCACACTTCTTTAATTTTGCATATAATTTCTCCTTCCTAAGGATTTGTAATACTATCTCTAAATGCTTCTCGTGTTCTTCAATACTCTTGGAATAAATAAGGATGTCATCAATGAAAACAACCACACATTGATCCAAATATTTCCTAAACACTCTATTCATCATATCCATAAAAACGGATGGTGCATTAGTAAGTCCAAATGGCATCACAAGAAATTCATAGTGACCATATCTAGTACGAAAAGTTGATTTCGAAATATCATCTTCCTTAATCTTCAATTGGTGATATCCTGACCTAAGGTCAATCTTAGAAAATACTTGCGCACCTTGTAGTTGGTCAAAAAAATCATCTATACGAGGTAAGGGGTATTTATTCTTAATGGTTACCTTGTTCAGTTCACGATAATCTATACATAACCTCATCATCCCATCCTTCTTTTTTTAACAAATAACACCGGAGCACCCCAAGGGGATATACTTGGTCTAATAAAACCCTTGTCTAATAGATCTTGTAATTGAACTTTTAATTCCCTTAATTCTATAGGTGCCATGCGATAAGGTGATTTTGAGATTGGTATGGCTCTAGAAAGAAGGTCAATCGTAAACTCTATTTCTCTACTAGGAGGTAGACTGGGTAAATCATCCGAAAAAACATCTGGAAAATGTTTTGCTATAGGGATCTCTTCTAAACTAGGATCCTTCATTTGCAAATCAATAACACTTGCAAGAAATCCTTGACATCCTTTCTTAAGAAAACTATAGGCTTGCGTTGCAGAGACAATACACATGAGAGATAGGACGCTAGTTCCTTCAAAACTGAATTTTGGTTGGTTAGGAATTTGGAAAGTAACTCTCTTCTCAGAATAATCTACATTAGCATGATATGATGCTAACCAATCCATCCCCAAAATGACTTTAAATTCTCTTATGTCTAAAACTATCAAATCGACATATAGTTTATGACTACTAACATCTATAGGGTAAGATTTATATACTAATGTACCCGTCAATAAATCACCAGAAGGAGTAGAAATGTGTATGTTATGATTCAAGGGTTCGAGAATATTAGGAAAGCGATTAACGAAACGTAAAGACACAAATGAATGGGTAGATCCAGGATCTATTAAAACTTGAAAAGGCTGTGCACATATAGAAAGTATACCTGACACTACTCCATTAGAAGCCCTTGCATCAGAAAGATTAGAAATTCTACCTTGTCTGCCATGATCTTTATTGTCATTAAAAGTCTTCATTGGCGCCTTCCCTTTGTTAGGGCAATCTCTCATTTTATGTCCCTTTTGGCCACACCCAAAGCAATTTCCTGTTTCTAAGTAACATGGTTGCCCTCTATGAATATTACCACATCGTTGGCATCTATTAACATTAAAGGGTTTATTCACAAAAGGTCGCCCTGTATTGGGTATAGTCCTAAAGGGTTTATTATTGGGGTTCCTTCCTCTTTGTTCCCCAAACTTCCTCTTCCCTTCTCTAATCTGATTATATTCTTCACTGTCCTTCTTAGCTATCGTTGCTCTAGTCACCACGTCAGTATATGATGTTAACTTCGGGATGGAAATTCGACTACGAATGTTTAACCTTAACCCACGTTCAAACTTCTTGGCCTTTAAAGTATCGATTATCACAACATGAGGTGCAAAACGGGATAACTCGATAAACTTCGCCTCGTATTGACTAACCATCATATTTCCTTGAACTAAACTCATGAAGTCGACTTCTTTTTGGTCTTGTACCATTTCAGGAAAGTATTTCTCGTAGAATATCACGAGGAAATCATTCCAACCTATGGGATTATTCCTTTCCTCGTATATCCTCTTAGTCATTCTCCACCAATGTTCGGCTTCACCTTCTAACATAAACGTTCCAAATGATACTCTTTGTTCATCAGTACACTTAAGAACATCGAGTATCTTTTCTATTTGCATCACCCAACTTTCTGCTTCAGTGGGGTTAGGAATACCTTTAAAAGATGGAGGAATCAACTTCTTGAACTGTTCAATAGTACATTTACTTAGTTCAGGATTCCTTGGTACTCCATTATTTACCTGATGCTCCACAATCTTTGCTATACTTTTGATCGCCTTGTATGCACCTTCTAGTCCTTCAATACTCGAATCACTAGTTCCCATAGATGATCTTCTCTTGGTCATTTTCTACAGTCATGGCAAAACGTAAGATCTACTATACTATATCAAGATTGAAAACTAAAATACCAGTTTTAAATAATATAACACGTAGGGAAGGTTATCACATAAATTAGATATTTAATACTATCTCCTAAGGATTGAAACACGAAATCTATATCGTTCGAAACCTATGTTCAGTAGTCTACGGGTTCATAACCTATGCTCTGATACCACCTCTGTCACGAACCCAACTATATAGTAGTAGGGAATGAGTGTCTTGACATGCCACCAAGGCATTCAATGTTATGAACTTAAAATATTTCTTAAAATAAATGCAACGGAAATTCATTCACATGGTCATGAATCGTAAACTATTAAAAAAATGGAATTACGTCATCAGAGCTTTCTAAAAGGGAACTTCGTATATATTAAAGTATGAACGAATTACAACTTATGCCAAAATTAAAAACTTATTACTAAAGAGCCAAACATGCTCTATCTCCTAAAAACAAACGTTATATTTAAAATTATAACAAAAGATCTCCTCAAGCTAGATCTTCAACATAGTCCTTCTACACTCCATCCTCCCGTATAATTATTTCCTGAAAAATCGTTATTTATACAACGTCAGCTAAAAGCTGAATAAGATTTAATCTCCCGACATTCCAAGGTTTTCAGAATATAGATACCTATTCAAGTCAAAAGAGAAGGCATATACATATATGGATAGGAGCTTGCAGTATATTGATATATATTTTGAAATGATAGTATATATATCACAATTGGATAGCTCACAATAAGAAGAATGCAATAATTCAAATGTGATATCTTTTTCTTTCAAGCATATCATTTTAATGGCCAAGTACACTCTAATACCGTATTCTTCTACCGTATTATACCCCGATAGTTAAGGGTCAATCGAACTAGTTCGTCACAACGCCTTATTTAGGGCACACCAGCGATAACCCAGCTGGGAAGGTCAATCACTGAAGAGGTCCCTTTGGCCGAATCAGATTTTCAATATTCAATATCCTTTTCAATAATCATTTTAATCGGTATGTTTATATGGACAAATATAAACATATCACAATTGAATCAATCATCGATATCACATGAATTTTGAGAATAAAAGCGGTTCATAAAATATATATAGTTTTCATAATATCATATAATCAAAATACACAAGGAATGTCAGAGTACTCACTTAAAATAGAGGCTCGAAAATATAAATATTATGTCTTGGATCACACGTTAATCTTATAAATACAATAAAGGTTTAATTATGTATTCTAAATAAAGCCCGATTCTAAATATTGTGTTTTAATCCTAAAATATCTTGCTGAAAAAGGTTACTAAAACCATTTTCTCAATTTTTAATATTCATTCATCGCATTTAAAGAATTTCAATTCATAGTTCTTCCTAATCAGTCGGTTCCCAGTAGGATGGAGGGTCACAGGGGCACCACTTAAATACATCTCATCTAGACAGAACATTTCCGAATTTATTCCCAGTAGAGATGGAGGGTCACAGGGCACCACTTAAATACCATCTCAACTAGACAGAATTTCACCGGGACTGACTTTGGAATTACTTAAATGAGATTCCATAATATGAGCAATTGCTTACAAAAATCATTTTTCAAAGAGTATATATATATATTTCAAACAAGTTGACATATTTTGAAAATAAAATCAATTTAGATTGTTTCCAAATTTTAAGTTTTGATTAGTAAAGTCTTTAGTGTATTTTACCAGCATAACTACTAAGTAAAGTTATAAAATACGAAATTAAAACTACAAAAATGAATTATAACATTTAAATAAAATCATACCTACGAAATGAATTCTTTCTTCGAAATTATAGAACTCCTTCTTAAGATATTTCCCAAGCTTTCTATCACTCTTTCTTACTATAATTCTCAAGGAATTGGTGTGAGTTTTAAATGAACCTTAAGGCCCTATTTATAGGTTTCCAAAAGTCTTACGGTGTTGACATGTGTCTAGGTGAACAAGCATTACGGTGGCAAGTCATCGGTTTGGTGTCGCATTCCTGGGTGGTCTTGCAGTCTAACATCACCAAATGATGACAAGTGTTTTAGCTTTCTCTCTGAAGATGACATGTGTAAGGTGGAGGTGACCAGCACGTGGTGGAAAGGTGATAAGGGTATAAGGGTCATTTCACACATGAAGGGTATTTTGGTAATTTCACACTATATATTTTCAATATTTCTTAGAGGTCCTTGAAAATATTTTATTTACAAAATGACCCTTTTTGTATTTTTATTTTAGTCCCTTAAGTTTCATAAAATTATATTTTCTACCACAAAACTTATTATATACCTTAAGATATGTCATAAGACTTCGATTTCATCCTATTTACGATTGATTCTTCATATTTAAAAATGGAGTTTGTTATATTGATAGCCAATAACATCACATATCTAATAATACATCATTTATAAGATAGTAAGTAACACATGATTGTAAAAACAAACTATATACATATGAGCACATAAAAGTGGGGTCATTACAGTTTATATAATTATATGTCCAGCACACAAGTTCAAAATTTATCTTTTTATCATAAGACAAGAATTTATGTGATAAAATAGATAAATTAAAGCATGCAAATAGACAATATAATATGAGGAAAAAAACCTTGCGGGTAAAACATTTTTTCAATCAGCACTTTAGAATTTTATAAGACACAACTTAATAATCCTTTAAAGAATATGTCTCTTTCATGAGTCGTCCACAGGCGTCAATCAACCCTTGGTATCCACCGACCAACCTTTGTCTTCCTTAAGTAATGATCCCCTTGAGAACCACAAGGTCAGTAGTGAAGAAGATCTCTCCACAAGAGTAATTAAGATATGAAACTTCTTAGGGTTTCAAATGGATTCACAAATATATTTGGGAATGATGTTTTATGAATCAAAACGTGTTTTAGACCTAAATAAAGTGAGAACTTTTTCACTAGGTATGAAGAAATCATTTTTCCAAAAGCCTCTTTTTAAAATCCCTTCGAAATAGGTATTTATATGAAAGGCTTAAAATTCGAGGCGACGGAATTCGTTTGAACAAAAAGTAGGATCATTCGAATGAGAATAGCATCTCGTTAGAATAAAATCAAGTCCGTACAAATGAAATTGTTAATCTCGTTTGAACAAGCTTCAAACGAGCTTCGAACGATGCAAAATAGTACACCCTCGTTAGATGAGCAAGAAATGCAAACTTCAAACAAGACTTCGAACGAAAAAGAGATCTTATTAGAATGAGAAATCCATCTCATTTGAATGAGAATCCCATATCGTTTGAACGAGATGCGCAAATTTGAAAAAAAATTAAGTAAAGAAAATTGCCTCGAATTTTGAATTAAAAACATCTCCCAATATAATCGTAAATAAATTTGAACTCCTATATTATTTTAAACCCTCGTAATTTGGATATCATCTTGAATTTGGAGACGATGAAAATTCGGTTCTTCGTGGCAACTTAAGTCATATGCTAACGGGATATGCTAAAGACTATGTTAGCCTAAGCTATGACCAAATGATAGAAATTATGCTCTTAAAAATCTCTTTTTTTTTGTTATTCCGGTACAAACATAAAATAGAAATCCAAATTACAATGAAATCCCCTAAGATAAAAATAATATCCTAATACCCTCCCAAACCCTAAAATGGATAGGTACAAGAATAATGATGTCTTCAAATAAAGTCTTCAAATATCCACTTCTTCTTTGTCTTCTCTTGGGCATTTTGTCTTCATTGAGTGTAATGATAGTATGATCTTCCAAAAGTACCTAGACACATGAAACAAAGAAAATACCCTTGATACATCGAGTTTGACATATAAAATTAAATTAAATGCTCTCTCCTTTTTTGTTTTCTCCTTTTTATTTTTCCCGAAATAGATAAGGATTAAAGCATGAAATACAAAGCATAAAAAAATGGATAAGATATCATCACCAATAAATATAAGAATGAATAACGTGCAATGATAGTCTCAAAGGCTCCACAAACTATTTTGAAAATTTTTAATTTTTCAAGTATAAATTTTTTACTAATACCCCATGGAGAGACATAAAAATACCCGAATCATGGAAACGACATGTAGGGGTTTTAACCTATTCTATAGGTTAATGAATGTATAAAAACATATCACATGTGCACGAAGGAATGAGACACCACTAACGAAAGATCTCAAAGTCTTCCTTAGGTAAAAATGGTGAACTCAAGTGAAATTGGCTTAACCGAATCAACTAATCAGGACTATATGTTGTTTTGACACCAATAACGACCAAAGCTATGTAATGCTTTACGAGGTTTTTGTAGGATGTGCAAACCTATTGATGTTTGACTTAACTCCCTCAAAATCTCGTATATTGAATTTTTCTCTCAAGAATTTTTGAAGAAATTAATGCTCACTGTAGCGAAGGATCAATGTTCTTAGAAATTGGCCAGTCACTTCTATTTTTATGTCCCTTCAATATTTTTCTCTCTTTTCTTTGCAAATGGTGGATATTCATGCAAAGCCATCCTGTCTTTCGCAGCCCGATTCCATTGCTTGATATATAAAAATCTAACCGAATTTTTTATTTTTTTTCAATCCGTTCAATGGTTCTTAAATGCACTACTTTTATTAACTCATTTTTCACATTTAGTTCATTTTAATAGCATGACTGAGATGAACACACTACAATCAACACGTGGCAGGTAAGTGCAATACTCAAATAAGTCTGTGCTTATGTGTATTAAAGTTGATAAGGAGTCAAACATGTATCAAGTTGTCGACATATCACATTTTAATGACTCCACACATTATAAAGCACAAAAATGAAATGATGTCACGTCTCAAAACACTACAAAATAGTCCCGTGGATATGTAATGAATGGTGACTCAGACATCTTTAATATTTATCCATATGTGGTGTAAAAAAATACAATACTCTTATTGGATTTTATAAAAAATAAAATTATTGTCTTTTTCACTTTTTCTTAAAAGGAAATCGAAAATATTTTTGTATTTTTCAAAAAATTTCAAGAAAAAACAAAAAAAAATGGACTTTTCGAAAGACATATCAAAATGAAAAATGAAAATACAATGATAATACAATGGTAGTACACTCTAGCAATAGGAATAAATATGAATAAGCGTGAAAAACATCCTATACTAGATAACATATCCAATCTCAGTCAATGATGCAAATTCCTAAAGATTTCCTAAGATTCTCAAATCAAAGTGCATCTAAAGGTTTAGTGAAAATGTCGGTTAACTGATGATCGGTGCTCACAAAGCTCAAGGAAATTACTTTCTCCTCAACTAGGTCTCGAATAAAGTGCTCGTGTATCCTAATGTGCTTTGTGCACGAATGTTGGACTAAATTACGTGAAATATGAATGAAACTTGTATTATCACAAGAAATAGTCATCATGCCGTGTGAAATGTCGTAATCCTCCAACATTTGCTTCATCCATAAGAATTGCATGCAACAACTCCCGGTGGCTATATACTCAGCCTCTATCGTAGACAAATATGTGGAGTATTTCGTCCTTCTCATCCACGATACAAGAGCACTCCCAAAGTAGAAACACCCACCCAAAGTGATCCTACAACCATCGACATCCCGGGTGCAATCGACATCTGAATAGGTGGTGTTGATGTAAAAAATTAGATCATATCTAATTATTCAATCACAGATAAATAAATGAGACAAAGAATTTTTAAAGTGGTTCAGCCTTATAAGAATGGCCTACGTCCACTGTTATGGTATTACTGATTGTATGGAATTATCGATTACAAATTATCTCAAGAAATTCCGGTCCCTTTACAATGAGGATTGCATAATGTATTTATAGCCCTGGGGCTGTCATGTGAAAGGGTAATACATTAAATGATGTACATATCAAAGGGTGATACATTCAATGCTCCTTAAGCGTATGCGTCCTAATGATAAGCATTTAATGAACAGTCAAACTGTTGGTTATCCTGCTATTAATGCTTGGTTCGAGGTGCAGCTCAGACCGCCTGAGTTGCTCGGACCGCCTAAGCTTCTCAGTGCTCAAGAGTTCCTCGGAGAGTTCTCGTTCCTCGGATCGTATGAGTTCCTCGGGGAAACAATGTTCCTCGTTGTAATAGGGTTCCTCGGAAGTGTTTGTTGTTGCCACGTAGACTGCCACGTGTCTTCACTTTATTGATCCATGTCAGCAGACTAAATTTGGTATCAACAGAAGCCCCCAATGTTTCATAGATCGAAATTTGAGGAGTGTGGAACATTCTTTCTCGGAATATGGTAGCTTTAAATGGTCCTCCTTATTTTTAGGAGTGTTTCCCTCGTATTTATTTCTCCTTCCAAATTCGTAGAATTAGGCTTTTTTGAATTTTTATAACTGCCTCGATCTCCGCGTATTTTTTGTCCTTCTAGCTATCGGTAGCGTAATCGTTTCTTATCGCTTCGATTGTCGCGCCCTTTTTGTTCTTCTAGCCGCCGGTAGCGTAATTGTTTCTTTTTGTAATCATTACTTTACCGTTTCCCAAGGCAGAGTATTTAAACTTCACAAATACTTCCATCGTCTTCTACCTTTTCAAATTTGTATTTTCGAGTTTTCCATTATCTTACTCTCTTGTGCGTTCATCCTTTTCATCGTTCGTTGTCAACAGATCCACTCTTTTTCTGTAATATCTTCTTCCTTCTTCTTCATTTCTTTTATTCATCATGGTTCACCCTGTTGAATCTCTTGATAAGTTTCGCTCTGATTTTTCTATTCCCTCCTGGATTGTTCTGGAAGAGATTTCTGAGCCTTCTTACTATTTCCGTTTGGCTGAGGGACATTGGTTCCCCAACCTCTTTGTTGCTGAGTGTGGATTTTCTTTTCTGCCCAATCCTCTATGTCTGGAATTTTGTCAATATTTTGACGTTGTTCCTGCAAGAATAGCCCCCAATACATGGAGAATAGTTAATGGGGTGCATAGGTTAAATCAAATTCATGGAACTCGCATAGGAATTCCAGAAATCATGTTTTGTTATAGATGGGTAGTGGGTGATAACACTTTTTATTTAAAAACTAGATTTTTAAATAGGGCTTTAGTGGTCAATCTCCCGGATGCCAATAGGGACTATTTTGAGCATGGAGTTGTTATAAAAAATTGGCAAAATGCTCCTTTATCAGGATATGAAGCGTATCAGGGTCCTAGATGCCCTCCCTATGGCAATGGGATATGTTATTTTTATTTCATTTTATTTATTTTGAAATCATGCTTCTTCTGTGTTTGACAAAATGTGCCACTGATATTTCAATGTTTACTTATTTGCAGTTGATGGCAAAAGAAAGTGTCCAAAAGAAGCAGACGTGAATATAAGGCACTTAAAACTTATCTGGAGTTTGCATCAGAGTGTTGCCGACGAGCACATTAGGTCAGCCCTGTATCTGCTGCAGTACAAGAGCTATACCACTTCTTTCATTGCTCGTTCAGTGATAAGTGACACAGAGCCAGTACCAGCTTCTACCAGTTCTTTGCCTGAATCACATATTCCTTTAAGTGAATGGATGAAGAAGAGAAGACCTCCCACCCTTTTTGAGAAAACTGACTCTAGTGAGGGAGAGAAATCCAAGATTCAAATTTATGTTTATTTTGAAATACTATTTTGACTATAGAAGAAGATCCAACCGTTGTAACGTGCTGAAATTGGAGTATGTTCTTATCGTAGAAGTCTTGGTCCGAAAATCAGTCTGATTTTACATGTCTAAGGTCGACTTCTCCGTCAATCTTTCCATTTATAACATAATGGAGCTTCAGAGACAGGCATAACACACTTGCAATTGCACCCAAAAAAGAAATCATGATTTTTCTCCTCAGAGTTTTCTCATCTCATTAATCAAAATAATAACTAAAACTAGGCTTGCTCTGCAAGACAACCTTTAAATAGAGCACAACTCTTAATTAAAGGGGGATTCATAATCTTTAACGTTGTTTGGAGGACACTTCAGAGTGGTGGTCGAGATAGTGCTACACACTACTCGGCGAAACTCGGCAAAACTCGGGCTACTCAAAATTTTTCTCGAAAACGCCTATCCCAACTCTTTGAAAGGGACCGTAATTTCTTAAGATAATTTGTAATCAAGAATTCCATACAATGAGCAATACCATAACAGTGGACGTAGACCATTCTTATAAGGCTGAACCACTTTAAAAATTCTTTGTCTCATTTATTTATTTATGATTGAATAATTAGATATGATCTAATTTTTTGCATCAACAGATTGTCAACAGATCCACTCTTTTTTTGTAAGATCTTCTTCCTTCTTCTTCATTTCTTTTATTCATCATGGTTTACCCTGTTGAATCTCTTGATAAGTTTCGCTCAGATTTTTCTATTCCCTCCTGGGTTGTTCTGGAAGAGATTTCTGAGCCTTATGACTATTTCCGTTTGGCTGAGGGACATTGGTTCCCCAGCCTCTTTGTTGCTGAGTGTGGATTTTCTTTTCCGCCCAATCCTCTATGTCTAGAATTTTGTCAATATTTTGACGTTGTTCCTGCAAGAATAGCCCCCAATACATGGAGAATAGTTAATGGGGTGCATAGGTTAAATCAAATTCATGGAACTCGCATAGGAATTCTAAAAATCATGTTTTGTTATAGATGGGATGTGGGTGATAACACTTTTTATTTAAAAACTAGATATTTATATAGGGCTTTAGTGGTTAATCTCCCGGATGCCAATAAGGACTATTTTGAGCATGGATTTGTTATAAAAAATTGGCAACATGCTCCTTTATCAGGAGATGAAGCGTATCAGGGTCCCAGATGCCCTCCCTATGGCAATGGGATATGTTATTTTTATTTCATTTTATTTATTTTGAAATCATGCTTCTTCTGTGTTTGATAAAATGTGCCACTGATATTTCAATGTTTACTTATTTGCAGTTGATAGCAAAAGAAAGTGTCCAAAAGAAGTAGACGTGAATATAAGGCACTTAAAACTTATCTGGAGTTTGCATCAGAGTGTTGCCGACGAGCACATTAGGTCAGCCTTGTATCTGCTGCAGTACAAGAGCTATACCACTTCTTTCATTGCTCGTTCGGTGATAAGTGACGCAGAGCCAGTACCAGCTTCTACCAGATCTTTGCCTGAATCACATATTCCTTTAAGTGAAAGGATGAAGAAGAGAAGACCTCCCACCCTTTTTGAGAAAAATGACTCTGGTGAGGGAGAGAAATCCAAGATTCAAATTTATGTTTATTTTGAAATACTATTTTGACTATAGAAGAAGATCCAGCCGTTGTAACGTGCTGAAATTGGAGTATGTTCTTATCGTAGAAGTCTTGGTCCGAAAAATCAGTCCGATTGTACATGTCTAAGGTCGACTGCTCCGTTAATCTTTCCATTTATAACATGATGGAGCTTCAGAGACAGGCATAACACACTTGCAATTGCACCCAAAAAAGAAATTATGATTTTTCTCCTGAGAGTTTTCTCATCTCATTAATCAAAATAATAACTAAAACTAGGCTTGCTCTGCAAGACAACCTTTAAATAGAGCACAACTCTTAATTAAAGGGGGAGTCATAATCTTTAACGTTGTCTGGAGGACACTCCAGAGTGGTGGTCGAGATAGTGCTACACACTACTCGGCGAAACTCGGCAAAACTCGGGCTACTCAAATTTTTTCTCGAAAACGCCTATCCCAACTCTTTGAAAGGGACCGGAATTTCTTGAGATAATTTGTAATCGAGAATTCCATACAATCAGCAATACCATAACAGTGGGCATAGACCATTCTTATAAGGCTGAACCACTTTAAAAATTCTTTGTCTCATTTATTTATCTCTGATTGAATAATTAGATATGATCTAATTTTTTACATCAACAGATTGTCAACAGATCCACTCTTTTTTTGTAAGATCTTCTTCCTTCTTCTTCATTTCTTTTATTCATCATGGTTTACCCTGTTGAATCTCTTGATAAGTTTCGCTCTGATTTTTCTATTCCCTCCTGGGTTGTTCTGGAAGAGCTTTCTGAGCCTTCTGACTATTTTCGTTTGGCTGAGGGATATTGGTTCCCCAGCCTCTTTGTCGCTGAGTGTGGATTTTCTTTTCCGCCCAATCCTCTATATCTGGAATTTTGTCAATATTTTGACGTTGTTCCTGCAAGAATAGCCCCCAATACATGGAGAATAGTTAATGGGGTGCATAGGTTAAATCAAATTCATGGAACTCGCATAGGAATTCCAGAAATCATGTTTTGTTATAGATGGGATGTGGGTGATAACACTTTTTATTTAAAAACTAGATTTTTAAATAGGGCTTTAGTGGTCAATCTCTCGGATGCCAATAGAGACTATTTTGAGCATGGAGTTGTTATAAAAAATTGGAAACATGCTCCTTTATCAGGAGATGAAGCGTATCAGGGTCCCAGATGCCCTCCCTATGGCAATGGGATATGTTATTTTTATTTCATTTTATTTATTTTGAAATCATGCTTCTTCTGTGTTTGACAAAATGTGCCACTAATATTTCAATGTTTACTTATTTGCAGTTGATAGCAAAAGAAAGTGTCCAAAAGAAGTAGACGTGAATATAAGGCACTTAAAACTTATCTGGAGTTTGCATCAGAGTGTTGCCGGCGAGCACATTAGGTCAGCCTTGTATCTTCTGCAGTACAAGAGCTATACTACTTCTTTCACTGCTCGTCCGGTGATAAGTGACACATAGCCAGTACCAACTTCTACCAGTTCTTCGCCTGAATCACATATTCCTTTAAGTGAAAGGATGAAGAAGAGAAGACCTCCCACCCTTTATGAGAAAACTGCATCTAGTCCCTATTGGCATAGCTCTTCACAGTTGGTGAGCTGCTTAAATACAATTTTGAAGAAGGATGAAGATATTAAAGCTTCAAGATCCTCGTCTGGTGTAGAGGAAGCTTTGATGGGCGTGAGGCAGTCTTTGGAAGAGTCTCGCCAAAAATATGCTGATGATAAGGCAACTTGGGAGAAGAAGCTTGCCTCTACCGAGCAGGAGAAGGCTCGAGTTGTTGAAGTCTCCCAGGAGTTGGAGAAGAGAATAAAGGACTTGGAAGGGAAAAATAAAGAGCTCGACAAGAAGCTCACAAATACTGGAGAACTTGAGAATAAGCTGAAGGTTGCTGAGGAAGAATTGGGTCAGCTTCGGGAGGTAAATAGACAGAAGGAGGAGGTTGAAAATAAATTGAAGAATGCTGAAAACCTTTTGTCCGAGAAGCTTTCCTATGAGAAGTTGAAGAGAAAGGTGGCTGTGACAAAGTCTTTCAGCGCTGGCTGGGACAAGGGGTGGAACAAGGGGTTGGCTGCCATGATGTCACAAGTAGAATATGGCAATCTCAAGTACTTCAGGGATGGATGGGTCGTTGCTCTACAGGAGATGAAAGTGGATGAAAATTCCAAACTCTTTCAGCGACACATCCCTGGTCCCCCTCCAACTCCTGAAGAAGAATAAGAGGACGAAGCTGCCTCCGAAGAGTCTTCTATAGTGATGGGAGATCATCCCCCAGCCATCCAGTTTGCTACCGAGGAACTTCAGCAGTTCGCTACTTCCTCCGAGCAACCTCCAGCACTTCCCCAGCTACTATTTGTTCCTTCCGAGCAACCTACTTCCTCGTCCCAGCCTCCCGAGAAGGTTTTGGGAGACAAGGAAAAGGTGTAGAGTTGTTCTTATTTCTCTTTATATTTTTCTTTTGTCAAATGTAACCATGAACATGTAACTCTGATCCTTGATATAATAAAACTTGAATTTTTGTTCTTGCATACTGTTGTCTCTTCTTCATACTTAGTTGGTACTTTTATTGATTAATGCTTCTTCTTTCTCTACTAGTTTCTGGACAGTATGGAATTACTATCTGCTCATGATACCAAGTTGTTGAGGCAATGCAATGATTATTTTAAGGCTGGTCAAACAGATCTGAGTGCAGCACAAATTGTCGACATCCTCGGCCAAGATTCTTCGGAACAGGCGGTTGAGACCTACCAATACTTGAAGACCCTTCTTGATCGTGCAGTGGCCAATAATGTGGCTTATTATGACATGATCGAGGATCTCTAAGGCACTCTTGAAGACCTTCAACAACAATACAAAGAATCCACTGCCCTTTTACATGAGGGGTATGAGAAGAAGCATCATCAACTCAATGCTGACAAGGGGTACGAGAAGCGTTTTGCTGGCTACGAGGTGAGGGAGATAACTCTGAGGGGTGAGGTCGAGGAGTGCAGACAAATAGCTGAACTATTAGAGCAAGAAAATAACAACCTGCAAAAAGAGTTGTCTCAGTTGAAGTCTGCACCTTCCACTTCAAACGCCTTGATCCCAGTGAATGATGAGGGATTCTCTTTCTTGGAGGTCGAGAACGCCAAATTGAGGGACGAGTTGGAGACCTTGAAAAGAGCTGGTCCCTCTACATCTTCTCGTGGACGAGAAAGAGCTCCTCGGGGATGAGCAAGAGCAGCTCGAATTCCTGTCGAGGAACAGAGGACTCAATCTGCCTTAGAGAACCAAGCCTTCCAATTAATGGCAAAGAACCAGGCGTTGGCTGAAATGTCAAAGAAGATCAAGGACCTGGAAGAGCAGCTTTCTGTGCAGTAGTCAGTCTTGGAGAATAAGGAGCTATTCATCAAAAATCTCCACGAGCAGCTGGAGAGACTGACATATCAATTCCACAAACATCCCATAAAGTTTTGGATGGCTGGGTACAACGAGGCTCTTTACCACTTGGACGATCGTATCTAGAATGCCAATAATGAGGGCTACAAATAAGGCTGGTTGAATGCCTTAGGTGTGCTGCAACTTGAACAGGGTCATTACCTGTGGGATTACCATAATCCTGGACTGCTCGACCTGCCCGTGCCACCATTCAAACTTTATATGAGTTGGATCCCTGCTCGGGCCATTCCTCGATGCTTAATTTCAAAGTATCTCGGCGACTACAATCTCCATTCAAGTGTTGAGATATCTTGTCCCGAGCACCTTATAGATCGACCATCCGTGATGAATATCAGGATGTTAAAAGATTTGAACTTCATAAACTCTCCTCTTGCTTTAAATGATCCTCCTGCTGGCGAGGAACCTGTTTCAAAGGCAGAGGGGAAAAGACCAATAGAATAGGAATATCGATGTAATAAATTTGTATACATTTCATTATCAATGTAATCTGTTTTTGGATTTAATGAAAGACTTTTATTTTTGTTCGCAATCTTAATTGCTATTGTTTTGTAAAATACTTTACATTTGTGCATGTATGTCTATTAAAAAGATAACAATATTCTGTTGTTTTGTGTTGTTTGTCGATCAACTTATTGTCGACTAGCTTTAATTTGTGGTAGTCATTAAAAAATTACTAAGTTATTCCTTGACCAACTTACTAAGTTGTTTCTCGACCAACTCACTAAGTTGTTTCTCGACCAACTTACTAATAATTTTAAAAAGTCACGAGTATCAATAATTTTGCTTGATCATTTTCTCTTATTCATAAAATGTTTTCGACCAACAAAGGTCGATAAATTTCCTTCTCGACCAATTACAGTTAGTGGGTTTTCATCCCCGACCAGCCATAGTTAGTGTATTTTTCCTATACGAGGTGCTTTTAGTTGACGTTTTCAAGAATATATTTACTTCCTAACCAGCATAAGTTGGCATTTTTAGGAATATTTTTATTTCCTGAGAAACATATAGTTTTATTTCCCGTAGGAATACAAGTTTTACTTCTCGGAGGAATATAAGTAGCTTTACTTCCCGGAGGAATACAGGTAGCTTTACTTCCCGAAGGAATATAGGTAGCTTTACTTCCCGGAGGAATACAGGTAGCGCTTTACTTCCCAGAGGAATATAGGTAGCTTTACTTCCCAAAGGAATATAGGTAGCTTTACTTCTCGGAGGAATATAGGTTTTACTTCCCGGAGGAATATAAGTTTTACTTTACGGAGGAATACATTTGTTTCTCGACCAACCTTAGCTGGCGTTTTCGAGAAAAAATTTGAGTAGCCCGAGTTTTGCCAAGTTTCGTCGAGTAGTGTGTAGCACTAGTATTCCCCATAAAATTTTCAATAAAAGGAGAAAATACACATCACTGATAATACTTGCGCAGGTGCTCTGCGTTCCATGCATTCTTAAACTCCTCCTCTTCTAAAGTTGCTATTCGGTAAGTTCCTGGTCGAACAACTTATGTAACTCGGTATGGTCCATGCCAATTTGCCCCCAGTTTATTGTGCTTTTGAATTACTTTCTTCAGCACATAGTATCCTTCTCTCAGGTCGCACCTCTTCACTCTCTTATTGTAGAATAGAGCTGTTCGTTGTTGGTATGCAGCATTTCTGATGGCTGCTTCTTCTCTAACTTCCTCGAGCATGTCTAAATCCAATCTTCTCATTAAGTCGCTGATAGGGGAATTGAAATTCAGTACCCTGTGTGTTGGGAGGCCCAACTCGGCAGGTATAATAGCTTAACTTCCGAATGCTAGCATATATGGATATTCTCCAGTTACTACTCTGGGAGTAGTTCGGTATGTCCACAGTACTGACTGTAACTCGTTGATCCAATTTGCTTTCGCATCGTCCAGTCTTTTCTTCAAGCCATTTAGCAGTGTTCTATTTGTCACTTCAGTTTGTCCATTGCTTTGAGGATGGCCTGGTGCTGAGTTGATGATGACAATAGGCAGCGAACTCATCGTTATCAAATTATGTTCCATGGTCTGTAATGAAAGCATGAGGAAGACCATATCGACAAATGATGTTCTTTCAAATAAATTGGTACACCTTCTCATATGTCATATCAATGAGAGGCTTAGCTTCCACCCATTTAGTAAAATAATCCACTGCGACGGTGAGGTATTTGAACCTTCCTCTAGTCGTTGGCAGTGGTCCAACCAAATCTATTTCCCACATGGCAAATGGCCAAGGGGAAGTGATGGGTGTCAACAATGCTTGTGGATTTCTTCGGATGGAGGAAAAGTGCTGGCACTTGTCACATTTCTTGGCATAGGCTACACAGTCATCCCTCATCGTGGACCAGTAATATCCCTGCGTCATCATCCTTTGTAAAAGCGTCTGACCTGCTACATGGGCTACACAGGACCCTTCATGGATCTCTTCAATCAAGTCTTTCACCTCGAAGGGATGTACACATCTTTGCAAACCTGCCATAATTCCTCGTCTATATAAAATACCATTATTTAATACATACCGAGTAGCTTTAAACTTCAATTTCTTGGCTGCGAGCTTGTCAATTGGTAATTCTCCCTCTTCAATATATGCTCTGATGGGATCTATATAAGATGGTCCTAAATCAAGGGTGATAAAGTTCATCGCCAAACCTTCATCTATACTCCGACCATCTAAAACTTCAATTGGGATTGTTCTTCGTAGCTCGGTACGAGTAGCTGATGCTAATCGAGCTAGGGCATCTGCTCTTGCATTCTCCATTCTTGGTATTCTTACCAGCTGAATAGCGGAAAATTCTGATACCAACTCCATCACCTTTGCATGGTATTTGATCATTAATTCTCCTTTGGCTGCATATATTCCCAACATTTGATTTACGATTAATTGAGAATCACTGAAGACAATAATCTGTTGCGCCTCCATAATTTTTGCCAAATTAAGACCTGCAATCATAGCCTCATACTCAGCCTTATTATTAGAAGCTTTGAATTGGAAATGTAGGGCGTATTCCATTTCGACCTCGTCCGGAGTGCCCAAACTATCCCTGCCCCATTGCCTGTTGTGCAAGATGAGCCATCTACATATAGCCTCCATATAGGTAACTCGTCTTCAAACTTCTGATCTGATAGAGTTCCTCGGTGAAATATTTGCTGCTTCCTTTCATCTTCCCCTAATATTTCTCTCTCTTCGTTGTATCATCTTTTCTTTCCCTTTTACCAACCGGAGTTGGTCTGAGCTCGAATTTGATGATCCTGTAACATCCACTTGCCCTTTTACCAATCGGAGTTGGTTTGAGCCTGTGTTTGTTGATCCTGTAACATCCACAGGTTGATCATCGAGCAACTTTTGCTTTTCGGGGGTATCAGGATAGGTGAACTCTGCTATAAAATATGCTACAACTTGCCCTTTAAGCGATGATCTGGGTTCATAGACTATATCGTATTCACCGAGATCTATTGCCCAGTACATCAATCTCCCTGATTTTTCTAGTTTATGAAGGGCTTGTCTCAACGGCATATCAGTATATAGGACTATAGTATGAGCCTGGAAGTATGGCCTCATTCTCCTACTCGCCTCAAGTAGTGCCAGTGCTAACTTTTACAGCCTTGGATATCTGATCTCTGCTCCTCGGAAGGCCTTACTTGTGTAATAGATTGGTTTTTGTACTCCATTCTCCACTCTTATCAACGCCGAACTAACTGCATTCTTCGATACTGCTAAATACAAGTACAATTTTTCTCCCATCACCGGCCTGGACAACAGTGGAGGTGCTCCCAAGTATTTCTTCAAGTCTTAAAAAGCCTTCTCACATTCATCATTCCACTTAAAAGTCTTTCGAAGTGTCTTGAAGAATGGGAGACATCGATCAGTTGCTCTCGATACAAATCTGTTGAGTGCTGATACTCGTCCTGTAAGACTTTGTACCTCTTTCTTCGTCATTGGAGATCGCAGTCCTAATAGAGCTTTGATCTTTTCAGGATTCGCCTCAATGCCTCGTTGATTGACAATGTACCCGAGAAACATGCCTTCTCGTACTCTAAATATTCACTTCGTCGGGTTCAGCTTCATTTGGTATTTATCTAGTTGATCAGAAGTCTGACTTAAGTCAACTAGATAATCGACAGCTTTCTTGCTCTTTGTCAACATATCGTCAACATAGACTTCCATATTGCAACTGATTTGTTCTGCAAAGACTTTGTTCACCAGCCTCTGATATGTCGCACCTGCATTTTTCAAATCAAAAGGCATAACATTATAACAATAAGTTCCCCTAGGGGTAATGAAAGAAGTACTCTCCCTGTCTTCAGGTTTCATTTTAATCTGATTGTAGCCAGAATAAGCATCCATGAAGCTCAGCAGCTCATGTCCCGAGGTAGCATCGACTAGTTGATCAATTCGGGGCAGTGGAAAGTGATCCTTTGGACTTGCTTTATTGAGGTCGGTGAAGTCTAAACAAATCCTCCATTTGTTATTCTTATTTTTCACCATCACCACATTTGCTAACCAGTCTTGATATTTAACATCTTCAATGAAGCAAGCTTTCTGGAGCTTCTCGACTTCCTCCTATATAGCTTGATTCTTCTCGGGGCTGAACACTCTTCTTCTTTGCTTCACAGGCTTGATCTCCTTATTCATATTGAGTTCGTGACATAAGAAATTTGGATCTATTCCGGGCATATCCTCATGACTCCATGCAAAAGTTTGCTTCCTGCTTCTAAGGAAAGTTATCAATTTCTGTTTTAGTGAGGTTTCCAACGACAAACCTACTTGAGTAGTCCGTTCAGGGTGCTCGTCGTCCAGAATGATGTTTTCAGTAGCTTCCATCACTTGACCCTTCACGAGTTGTGACTCATCTCTAGGATCCAATGTTTCAATTTCTGCCCCTTCTTCCATTTGATAAGTAATAGTCTTTTTCCTTGATTCCTCCAGTTCTTCTTGCTTGGCGAATGAATAATAGCATTCCCAAGCTACTTTCTGGTCACCCTTCACAACTCCTACTCCAAAATTTGTTAGAAATTTTAGGCATTGATGCATTGTAGATGGTACAGCCTCGAACTTCTTCAATCCTACTATTCCCATGATGATGTTGTATGATGATTGAACATTCTTATCCATCACGAAGAAACTTATTCTTTCTGTTCGACAAGCAGGCCACGTGCCAATGAATATATCCAACTTGATCGTCCCAAGTGGAAATACTTTCTCGCCAGCAAAACCGAGGAGGGGTCTATGATAAGGCTCCAGTTGAGATAGCTTTAGATTTAAACTATCGAAGCACGAGTAGAACATGATGTCTGCCGAGCTACCATTGTCGACCAGTACTCTTGAAATCATTACCTCCTTTATTCTCATCTTGATCACCAATGGGTTATCATGAGGATATAAAACACCTGAAAGTTCATTCTTTGAGAACCCAATAACTAACTTCTCTTTGTTCAGCTTTCTCGGGCGATCCTCCTCAGCTAGATTTATTCGTTGAATGTACGAGCAAGCTTGAGCCTCACAGAGGTAAGCTTTTCTCTCGGCGGTAAGGTCTCCTCCTCCTGCATCTCCACCTGTTATAACATTACAGTCAAATGACCCAAAGCGTATTGAAAATACCTCTCGTTCTGGCTGCCTTGGTCTCTTGGGAAGATAGGGGTCATCCTCGGGATCAACTTCATGGTTTTTTTCTTGTTCTCCTCTGCTCGACGAGGAGATCTAGACCTTTCTCTAGTTCGGTCATTGTTCCTTCTTTCGCCTCCACGATCAACGTACTTTTGCCAGCTTTCCTTGTCTGATAAGTGTTTCAATATCATTCTGAAGAGCTATGCAATTTTTGGTCATATGGCCATGATCTTTATGAAACTCGCAATACTTTGCCTTATTCCTCTTGTCAGGGTCTGCTTTCATTTTCTCTGGCCAGTTTAATTCCTCGTTGCTCTTGATTTCTTCTAGAATATGGTTGATATCCTTCTTCAAAGGAGTATAATTATCGAATTTCTTCATTGCATCCCATACCGACCTTGTTCTTGAATGTTTGTCATTACCATTGTTCTTATGCTCTTTCTTCTTAGCTTTATCACCTTCCACCTTAGTTTCTTTGGCATCCATGTTCTTCTTCGCATCCATTGCCTCCTCGGCATTAATAATCTTGGATGCTTTTCCCATCATATCCGATATGGTTCTAGGTGGATCTTTGGCCAAAGTATAGTACAACTTATTGGGCACTAGTCCACTCATCAAGTCGGTAATCGCTGTCTTCTCCTCGTAATCAATGACTTTAAGTTTCTCGTTATTAAAACAAGTTATATAATCTCTAGTTCTCTCACCATCCTTTTGTCTAACACTTAACAAATGTGCTACTCGTTTAACTGGCTTTGCCCCAAAACAGAAATTCCCAATGAATAACTCGGCCAATTGAAGAAAAGTTGAGATCTTACCCCGAGGAAGATTATTATACCATATTTGATCAGATCCGATAAGAGTTCTCGATAATGCTCTACATCTCATCTCATCTGGAATAGCATAGATGTCGGATGCAGCTTGGTATTGTTCTATATGAAGGACGGGGTCAGTTTTTCCATCATATTTGGGGGTCACAATAGGTGCTTTGAATTTTGATGGTGTTGGAAAATCTACAATGGTCTGGACAAAAGGTGTTCCTCGAATAAAGGTTCGTTGTAGAGGGTTCTTAGCTTTAACCATTGCCCCTAATCTATCCTTCAGCCTTTAAATAGAACCTTTCCATGCATCATTTCCTTCCTCGGTCCTATTGGTTCGAGTAGCTGACCGCGTTGAAGTGGCTTCCTGGGATCTACCTTGACGAGTAACTGGTCGCGACTGGGCAGATCCTTCCCTTAAGTCTCATGATCATCGAAAACTCCTCAATGGGGCTCTAGGAGAACTTTAGCTCCTCCTAGGACCTAATCGATCGAAAGGAGATACTCTGCTTAATCTTTCTAGCGCACTGGTCCTTTCTGGGGAGAGAATGATATGTTGTTCAGTATCTGTGGCTCGCACTGACGAAGTTCGTCCAGGTTGATAAGAAAAATCTTCAGACTCCTTATTGCGATATGAATTGGTACGCCTAGTACGTGAAGAAGATGCACGGGTATTTCTTTGAGTACTTCGTGGTCTTGAATGGGTTGGTGCACCGCCATGGAGGGTTTGTATGAGTTGACGCATAGTTTCTTGCATGACGGTCTGGCCCTGAGCCAGATTTGTAATTATTCCAGCCAGATCTGGAATATTTGGCGGAGCAGATGGATTTGGAGGGCTTCCAGCATTTCGATTGCTAGATTCTGGAATGTCAGCCATTTGTGATGGATTATTTTTGATGAAAAAATGATATTACTAGTCGTTTCCCACAGATGGCACCAATTTGTTGATGTAAAAAATTAGATCATATCTAATTATTCAATCACAGATAAATAAATGAGAAAAATAATTTTTAAAGTGGTTCAGCCTTATAAGAATGGCTTACATCCACTGTTATAGTATTGCTGATTGTATGGAATTCTCGATCACAAATTATCTCAAGAAATTTCGGTCCCTTTACAATGAGGATTGTACAATGTATTTATAGCCCTGGGGATGTCATGTGAAAGGGTAATACATTAAATGATGTACATATGAAAGGGTGATACATTCAATGCTCCTTAAGCGTATGCGTCTGAATGATAAGCATTTAATGAACAGTCAAACTGTTGGTTATCCTGCTATTAATGCTTGGTTCGAGGTGCAGCTCGGACCGCCTGAGTTGCTCGGACTGCCTAAGCTTCTCGGTGCTCAAGAGTTCCTCGGAGAGTTCTCGTTCCTCGGATCGTATGAGTTCCTCGGGGAAACAGTGTTCCTCGTTGTAGTAGGGTTCCTCGGAGCGTGTGAGTTCCTCGAAAGTGTTTGTTGTTGACATATAGATTGCCACGTGTCTTCACTTTATTGATCCATGTCAGTAGACTAAATTTGGTATCAACAGGTGGATAAATGGTCATCAGTATCAAAGGAATATCTAATACCATATGATAGGGTCCCACTCACGTATTTGATAGTACATTTAAGAGCGTGCAAGTATGTCTCTTTTGGGGAAGTCTGGTATCACGCACTGACTCCAACATTAAAGGCAATATTAGGTCAACAAGCGATAAGGTAAAGAATACGGTCTATCATATTTGCTATATAAAGTCTGCTCTACGTCGTTTCCTAAAGCGTCTTTGCTAAGATTTGTCAATGAACTCATAGGGGTGCAAGTGTGCTTAGCAGAGTGTGGACTGAAGTTCTTCACAAGGTATCTTGCATATTTGGATTGAGATATGAAAATAGCATCCTCAAGATGATGAACTCGGAGACCTAGGAAGAATGTAAGCTCACCTACCATGCTCATCTCAAACTCAATCTTCTTCTCCTCCTTGAAAGTGTGAGCATAGTGAGATCACATGGATCCAAAGACTATGTCATCCATATAGACCTAGCAACCAAAATAGCACCACACTTTCTCCTCACAAACAACGTCTTATTTACTCCCCCTATCATGAAGTCTCCAGCTAAGAGATAGGAAATAAGCCTCTTGTACCAAGAACGGGGTGCTCACTACAAACAATATAAGGCTTTCCTAAGATAGTTGATGTGTAGTGGGTGCTTAGGATCTTCAAACCCTTTCGATTGCTCCATGTAAACCTCCTCCTATAGAACACCATTCATAAAGGCACTCTTGACATCCAAGTGATATAGCTTGAAGTGCAGATAACATGATATGGCAAGTAGTAAGCGGATGGACTCAAGCCTAGCAACAAGAGCAAATGTCTCCTCAAAGTCTACACCCTCGAAAGGTGTAGACTTGTGAATCAAAAGGTGTTTTAAACCTAAATAAAATGAAAACTTTTGCACCAAGTATGCAGAAATTGTTTTTGCAAAAGTCTCTTTTAAAATGTCTTCAAAACATGTATTCATATAAAAAGCTCAAAATTCGAGGCGGCAACATTCGTTCGAACGAAAACTAGGCTCATGCGAATGAGAAATGCGTCTCGTTAGAACGAAAGCAAGTCCGTTAAAATGACCTTGCTAATCTCATTTGAACAAGCTTTAAACGACCTTCGAATGATGCAAAATAGTATGCCAGTACGCCCTCGTTAGAGGTTCAATCGATATAAACTTCAAGCAATACTTCGAACAAAAAAATAACTCATTAGAATGAGAATCCCATCTCCTTTGAACGAGATCTGTGAACTTTGAAATTTTTTAAATAAATAAAATTGCCTCGATTTTTCAATTAAAACCATCTCCTAATATAAACATATATAAATCTGAAATCTAAATTATTTTTTTCCTTCATATTGTGGAGATCATCTTGAATTTAAAGACGATGGAAATTCGGTTCTTTGTGATAGCTCAAGTCAAATGATAAAGGGATATGCCAAAAAATATGTTAGCCTAAGCTATGAGCAAATGATAGAAATTATGCTCTTACAATTTCACCAGCAGTTCACCACCATAAAAAATCTGCCTAAATCACTTCAAAAATCAGGTGCAAAGCTTCATAGAAGATCAAATTATATCCCTATCTAGATAATTTAATTAGTGTCATTTATCGTACTTTATTACTCCTAGCCCATCTTTTGGTTTTGTTCTACTTTCCCACCCTTAATAATCCATTTTTATCATAAATAAATAAAAGGGGTTGATTTTAAACTCCAAATTGGATATTTCCTCCCCTTTTTGATACACCTTCTCCATTTGCTCACATTTTTCAACAAACTAAAAATAAGGAAATTCTAGTTTCGGGTTCATGGATTAAATTTCACCCTTGTGTATCATTGAATTACATGGACATTGATGTCAATATCGGCTATGTAGGCCTCCCGAATCCACCATGGGACTCGGGTCTTCTTTTCCATATTT